>CM045986.1:30075899-31325899 GCA_025175895.1 Wurfbainia villosa
CGAAAGGTGTATTCCATGCCTGATGGGTAGGAAACCTTTCTTGGATTCCGACATGCTAAACCTCTTTAGCACTCGGTCTATATATGTAGACAGCGAAAGACCAAGCAACTATTTCGATCTATCTCTATAGATCTTAATCCCGAGGATGTAGGTTGCTTCTCCCAGGTCTTTAATGGAGAATGTCTTGGACAACCAAATCTTAACTGACTGTAAGACTGAAACATCATTTCCTCTAAGTAATATGTCATCAACATGCAATACTAGGAACACGACTACACTCCCACTAACCTTCTTGTACACACAAGGTTCGTCTAGATTTTGTGAGAAATCAAACTTTTTTATTGTCTCATCAAAACGGATATTCCAGCTCCTGGATGCTTGCTTCAATCCATATATGGACTGTCGCAATTTGCATACCTTGGTTTTATCAACCGATGTGAAACCCTCAGGTTGTATCATATACACGTCCTCGAGCAGGTTTCCATTAAGGAAAGATATTTTCACATCCATTTGTCATATCTCATAATCATAATGAGCCTCTATGGCCAGGAGCATCCGAATGGATTTAAGCATAGTTATAGGCGAATAGTTTTCTTCTTGAAAACCCACTTGCACCCTATAGGCTTTATGCCTTCAGGTAGCTCAACCAAGTTCCAAACTTGGTTTTCATACATGGAATCCATTTCTGACTTCATAGCTTCAAGCCACTTATCCCTTTCTGAACTTGTCAGAACTTCTTCATAACTGGTAGGCTCCTCATCATCAATGAGTAACACGTTGTTCGATTCATTTACGAGAAATCCATATCTCTCAGGAATATTGCGTGTTCTACCAGATCTACGAAGATGTGGTGTTTCAATAGGTCCAGCCGATTGCTCATCACTATGAGTTATCGACTGTTGTGCTTCACCAGGTATCTCATCAATATCTATTTGAGTCTCTCGAGCCTCCTCAAGCTCGACGACACTTCCACTGTTTTCTTGCAAGAGAAACTCTTTCTCTAGAAACACAACATGCCTTAAAACAAACACCTTTTGTTCCACAGGATAATGGAATTGGTAACCCCTTGTTTCCTTAGGGTATCCAATAAATAGACATTTATCAGACTTAGCATCCAATTTGTCTGATACAGTTCGCTTCACATAAGCAGGAAAACTCCATATCTTCAAGTAAGATACATGAGGTTTCTTAATATTCCATATCTCATATGAAGTAGTAGAGACTACCTTGGTTGACATTCTGTTTAACAAGTAAACAACTGTCTGAAGTGCTTAGCCCCTAAAGGACTTGGGAAGATTCGCATGATTCATCATTGACCTGACCATGTCCAACAAGGTCCGGTTACGCCTCTCAGATACACCATTATGCTGTGGTGTATATGGCGGAGTCCATTGAGACAATATACCATTATCTCTTAGATAATCAAGAAACTCTTGAGTTAAGTATTCACCACTTTGATTCGATCGAAGTATTTTAATACTCTTGTCATGTTGTTTCTCTACTTCATTTCTGAATTCTTTGAACCTTTCAAATGCTTCAGACTTGTGTTTCATCAAGAACACATACCCAAACCGTGAGTGATCATCAGTGAAGGTAATGAAGTAGCTATAACCTCCTAAAGCTTGAGTTGACATAGGTCTACATACATCAGTATGTATTAGACCTAGCAACTCTCCCACTCGTTCACCTTTTCCTGTAAAAGATAACTTAGTCATCTTGCCTTTTAAGCATGATTCGCATGTATTGTATGAATCCAATTCAAACGATTCCAGAATTCCACATCGATGTAATTCGGACATGCGTTTCTTGCTTGCATGGCCAACACGACAATGCCATATGTAGGAGTCTAATTGATTATCCTTTCGAGCACGCTTGTTGCTCGCTTCGATATTGAAAATGTCACTGGATACGTCCAACGTATAAATACCATTGCTCAAAGTTCCAGTTCCATAAAGTACGCCATTCAAAGTTATATAACAATAATTGTTACTGAATATCAAATGGTAACCATTTCTATTTAAACAAGAAATAGAAATGATGTTCTTTATCAATGAAGGAACATAAAATCAATTGTTCAGTTCTAAGAGAAGTCCTACAGGGAGTTTCAACAAATACGTTCCGATGGCGAGTGAAACAACCTTTGCTCCATTCCCAACACGTAAATTTGACTCACCCTTGACGAGTCTTCTTCTATTCCTCAGCCCATGTATGTCATTACATATATGTGAGCCACACCCAGTATCCAATACCCAAGTGTTTGAGGAAATAGAATGACAATCAATAACGAAGATATCTGAAGAAGATGGGGCATCCAATGCCTTATTCTTCTTCATGAACTCAAGATAAATCTTGCAATTTCTTCGCCAATGGCCCTCCTTGCCATAATGATGGCAAGTGCCTTTTTGAGCTGGTTCTGCCTTTTAGCCTTTTTCTTCCCCTTCTGCTATTCCTTTGACTTCCTCTTAGAACCTTTCTTCGAGGAATCAACTTACAGCACCGTCCCCTGCTCATGCTTCACAGAAGGCTCCACAGTCTTCAACTTGTTTAGAAGTATCACAGATGAACCTTCTTGCATCTCAGAGGTGAAGAAGAGCTTGGAGAGTTCGAACCTTTCGAATCTCACTTGCTCATCAACCAACTCATAAAGATGAAAGACTATGGTATGAGCATCCAAATGCTCATGCTGCTTCCGCAGCTCATGTACCATCATGGCTAGCATGATGCAACTCGCCATTTCAGAATCAGTCACATGTTTCTGATAGGCCAATAATTGGTCCAGAGTTGCATTGTAACTAGGACGGGCGGAAAGAGGCGCTTCGAGGACATTTGCAAGCTTTTCAATCTTGAGAATAATTCTCAAGTTTCTAAACCAGTCCAAGAAGTTCGGCCCAGTCAATTTATTCGAATCCAAAATGGAACGCAAATTCAAAGACATCATGATCAATATATTAACTTAGAAATACAAAACGAGCATATATGAGAAAATAATTTTAAAATGCATCAACATACATTTATAAATCTCATTCATTTTTCGAATTTCAAAAACCCCAAAATCACTTCGGGAGATCGTAGGTCCATCTCCGAATGGGCTGATATCCAAGATAGATATGAACAACCTTGGAGAGAGTGCAACAAGCCATTCATATCTATGATGGTAGGTATCAAATATACCGATTGCATATCACATATATGAAACTATCACAATGTGCTATTAACTTATTGAATGTTTACACATACATCGGGTTGTTAACTCATTAACAAGTATACATCATATGCATAGCACCCAACTTCACCTCCCTTACCATCGACCTTGGAGAGAGTCCAACAAGCCGATGCTCCAGGTTAAAGCCAACCCATTAAGCGAAAAATAGTTTTAATGTGGTTAGAGCGCATTCAACCAATTAGCTCGGCTTGGAGAGAGTCCAACAACCAAAGCTAACGATTGACCTCTGACTCTTACCATATTAGTATTAAACTATTCCATGGTTTGAACATGTTCGGGTTCGAGACGGGCTTGGAGAGAGTCCAACAACCCAACAAGAAACGGAACTCTGGTTCTAACCATATTAATGGAAGGTGTAGAATTTAATATTGAGTAAGGGTTTTTTTGTCTCATCCTCTTCGCATGCAAATAACTATTATCTACATGGCATGACATACATGACATACATCTACATGTCACGACACACATGACATAATGATGTGCATCTAATGCAATTACATGGCATACAATTATGACATGTACAAAATTTCCTTATATGTCATAACTATTTATGGAAATAAAATATGTTTGAGATTTGATTCTCTAAATCAAATCATTATTAAATTATGAAATAAATTTCCAAATCTAATCACATATTTTATTTGTAGAAAGTGTTGATTAAGGAAAGTAAATTTAGGAAACAAATTTCCTAAATAATCAAAACTACTTATGGAAATAAAATATTTTTAAGATTTGATTTCCCAAATCAAATCATGATTAAATTAGGAAACAAATTTCCAAATCTAATCAAATATTTTATTTATGAAAAATATCAATTTCCATAAATACTTCCAACTTTACAAAAGTAGAAGATTTCCATAAATACTTCTAGACTTTCCAAAATTAAAAATTTCCATAAATACTTCTAACTTTCCAAAAGTAGAAAATTTCCATAAATACCATTATGACTATCGCAAAATAATTTTACGATTATGTCAAAACACAACCTGGGCTCTGATACCACTATTGGGTTTCCAGCACCGCGGCGAGTGTGTGTTCGAACATGTTTCGTAAACATATTCACAGCGGAAGAAATACAAATAATAAATCTAATTTATTAAAACACACACACCACACGCATGCATAGTACAACATGTGTAGACATAACCGCAATTTCAAATTTTGCAATAAAAGGAAATTTATACTACGTATACCTGACGTATCACGTGTAACGGGAAAGACATTAACCGGAGCGATCCTCGCTAGAAACGCCTCTATCCGTATCCACGCCGAGTATCTTCGGATGACTTCACAAAGTCACGAGCCTCATCTTCGAACGAGTTACTAGCCTCGTGTTGAAGACGATGTGATCGAGAGAAGATCACGATCCGAATCAAAATTCGGATCCAAAATGAGTCCTCAAAAACTCGCTTCTCCGGAGAGGTATTCGTCAACCGATTGATGAATCCTTCGTCCTCCACCTATGAGGACTACCGGAGATTGAATCCCCGGCAAGCAAGCTGCTGTCGGAGCTCCAAACATCGTCCAAACGATGCTCCGACACGAAATAAACAAGCTGTCTAGAAAAATTGGACAGCTTTGGTGGAGGATTAGGGTCGGCCAAATAAGGAAGCTAGATGCTCACCTTGTCGCCGGACCCAAGGTGTTGGGGATCGAAACGGCCGGCTAGAGGGGGGTGAATAGCCCTCGTTCGTTGGATGTCGTATTTTTCTCGTCTACAAAACGTTAGCGCAAGCAGAATATGCAAATACAAATAAATAAAGACAAAGCAAAAGATAAACAAACAATACAAACACCGAGATGTAACGTGGTTCACGGCTACACTGCTAATCCATGGTCCGATTCGTCCACGGTGAATCACTCCGCAATCTATCCACTAGATCTCTCCTTTGCACAAAGCTAGGTGGAGGTAACCTCTTTACAATCTCTCTTCTTACAATAGAATGGAAATAAAGCAAGTAAGAAGAGTGGAAAAACCCTTAGAGCACTTTGGGAGCAAATTGGAGCATGAACATTAGCCTCCCAAAGCCCCTTCCCATTCCTCTTTATAGAGGAAGAGGGTTTCTTCCCGTTGACACAGGAGCAGTCGACTGATGTCCCAATCAGTCGACTGGTCCTGTAGCCGTTGCCCAATAACGGCCGCTTTCCACGTTGGATTTCATCCAACGGTACTGGCATCAGTCGACTGATATTACCATCAGTCGACTGGTGCTCGATCAGTCGAGTCCTCAACGAGGTCGACTCCATTCTGTGCCCGTGCACAGTGCCATCATTCTTGTCCTTGGCGGTCGATTGATGTCGATAGAATGATCGATCCATGGCGATCGGGATTGGTCCAAATGCCCATGAGTCAGACACAAGTCGAACCCAATCGACTCAGAGCAGTCGATTGCCATTCCATGGCAGTCGACTGGTGTCGAGAAATCCCATCCGACACTTAGCCAAAAGGCCATGTTTTACCTACGAGCTACTACCGCTTCCCGGGTTACATTCGCTCACTCTCATCCCTCGGAGTCCCTCGCCTTCGAAGTTCTCTTCGTTCGCGGCCACCTCCCTCGGCACCATCAGGCACACGGCTCTACAATGCTCCTTCGCGTCTCTTGCCTCGAAGTCTACTTCCTCCGGCTTCACTCCAAGCTCCTCGTCCGGCGGTCCCTCGGATGCTCCAAGCGTACGTCTTCCGCAAAGCTATCCTTCACCGACTCAAGGACCGAGTCATGAGATGTGAAACTCGCCACGACTCCATGTGCGAATTACTAAGTCCTGCACGACTTCAACGCACATATCAAATCAATATAATAAACTAACTTAAACCCTTTGCCACACACATCAAAACCTTATCATGGCAAGAGATTGCCCTAACAATCTCCCCCTTTTTGATGTGTGGCAATCCGTTTAAGTTAGGTAAAAACATTTGATAAAAATTTCTAAGGTAAGAAAGCATGTAAACATAAACATGATATAACAACATGCAACTCCCCCTTAATCCATGAAACTCCCCAATCAAATTTCTCCCCTTATCATAATTTACTTAAACATAATTATTTCTCCCCCTTTGACACCATCAAAAAGATAAATACTAAGTTATAAACTTATGCCATCAAGTCTAATTGAAGGAGAATACCAAAAATTGGACTAAAACCTGAATTCGGCCTTTCGCTCGATTTTAGCCATCGATTGGTTCGGACTACCAATGACCGTACGCTGATTTTTCGTAACTTTCGATTTTTTGACCGAAATTCAGAAATACATTAAAAATTCCAAAAAATTCGAAAAATCATGAAATTTGGGGAACATATTTCTTGTAAGATTCTTTATCAGTGAAAAATAGGCCTTCATGAAAAATCATTATATTTTCACGTATTTGCCAAAAATCCAAAAGGTTTAAAAACCACTAGGTTTTTGATCATGTGAGTATCAAGTTTAACACCTAGTTTTGGTTCCAATTGTTTCAAAACATGAATACATAGATTTTAGATTAAGAAATTGTTTTGAAAACATATGAAATATTCAACCATGATCTTTGGGAAATATGTCTATAAATTAAACATAACCCTTCCCCATGATTGGTCTATTATTGCTATTTTGATACTTTAAATGACCATCTAAATGCCATAGGCATTAGTGGACATTTGTATCATCCTAACATCTCACCCATGCTAAGTTTTCAATCAAAGTAGCCTATGGTGAGTGTGAGATGCATCCTAGAGGGTATTTGTATATACTTAACCATTATATTCATACAATTCTATCAAGGTTAAGTATCATCCTAACACTCAACGTGATCATAAAGACATATATGACTTAAATTCATCTTATGATCATGAAATACATGTATTCATCAATTTTTAATCATGCATTAGGTATTATATCATGATAATAAGTAAAATATCACCTAAGGCATGATTTAAACCCTATTTCTCATGATTATGTGCCAAATATCAAAATCATAAATCATGATTGCAAACATTCATAGCAATTTCATTAATTATCATGATTTAAGCATTATTATGTATTTATAGGCACATTATCATCACCTAACACTATTTCAAAAATGTTGTCCCACTATCCTAAGTCAACCAAAAATAAGATATAGGTGAATTCCATTTGGTTGACTATCCTAGGGTTTTCCTAATCCTTAAGGATGGATTTTGGAACCCAATACAAATTCTTGCCTATGGGGTTCACTAGATACTCCTTAGGAATCCATTTCCTAGCTATTACTTTCTGCTTATCTTGTCCCCTAGCAATTAGGCATTTGTAGGCCTTTTCATTTTTCTTTTCTTTATAACCTAGGCCCTTTTTGTTGAAGCTAGCTCTTTGGCTCCCTATGATCATGTTAAAGGTATTGGAGCCTATAGTGAATTTTTCTAGGGCTTTTGTCAAATAATCTACCTTTTCCCTTAAAGCCCTATTTTTTTCTATGCATGCATCATTAACATCAAATGACATATATTTATCATGTGAACATGCATCATCATCATTATCAGTAAAACATGCTTTTTCTAATTTTTTTCTCTAATTCCTTAATTTGGTCAAGCATGCTTTTGTTCTTTTTCTTGGATCTAAATAAGTCCTTAGTGAGGCTAGAAATCATAGACATAATTTGCTTAGGGGGTAGATTTGTTACCTCACTTACCAAATCCTCTTCTTCGGATGAGGATGATGTAGAGGCTCCCCCTTCACTTGAGCTCTCTCCACTTGAGTTTGATTCTTCATTTTCGGTGGAGGAGCAATCCAAGTCATCGAAGGCCATCAATGCAAGGTTGGAATAGACTTGTTCCTCTTCTTCGGATGAGGAAGAGGAAGAAGGGTCATCCCATGTCTTGGCTTTGAATGCTTTGGCCTTCCCCTTTTCCTTGGTCTTCTTTTCTTCTTGCTCCCCTTCTTCTTCTTCTTTTCTTCCTTCTTTTTCCTTTCTTCTTTGCTCTTGTTTAGGAGAGGACAATTGTCCCTTATATGTCCTTCCCCTTGACAATTGTAGCAAATGACCTTCCCCCTAGGTCTTCTTCTCCTATCATGAGATTTATTAAATTGAAAACCTTTTAAAGCACGTCTTACCCTCCTTACCATATACGCTTCTTCTGTGCTATCCATGGAGGAGGAGGAAGAGACTTCATCATCGGAGGAGGAGGGGATCTCTATCTTCTTCTTCCCCTTGTTGGGCAATAATGCTACTCCTCTAGAAGGTTGGATTCTAGGCTCTTCAACTATTCCTTCAAGTCTTGTTTCTGTTAGTAATATATGAGAGATGTCCTAAGGCAATCGCCTTATGTATGAACCATTTATATGATAAATGAAGATTCACTATTTGAGTATACATGTTTCATGTATTTGATTGGATCTTAAACTCATTTACTGAATGTCCACGATGCGATTCACAGCATGAGAGAATTTGTGATTGGATCACAACTAGTGAGTATCTCTACATGTGTAATTCTGATGTATCGGAATTATCCCTAGTCGATGAATTGATGGATTTGGACACCATCAATTCTGTCGAGACTAGCACGAGGTATACTCCTTGGTGTATCCAAGCAGCTGATTCTCACTGGCTGGAGACATTGTGATGTCCGGAGTTAATCGTGGATGCTAGTTATGGTAACTAGTTCATTGGAGTGACCAAAGTAAGACTTCATATGGTTCTCTGCATATATAGATATGTCAATGAAGTTCTTACTGTAGCTTAAGTGCGATGTTCCTTTGACTTGCGGTATTCAAGTCATCTTGATCATGGAGACTTATGCTTTAACATCTTAAGCAAACATCTCTAAGGAGATGTGGACCCGGGATGATTGGGTATAAGTTGAAATGATTGAAGGTGTTTGAATAGCCTATAAAAGATTCACCACTCCTTGCGAGGAGATGTATACCCATGGCCTCTCGTCGGATTGTTACTAAAGTCTTTGGCCAAAGCAATACATGTTTAGAGTAAGGTACTCTTCGATACATGTGGAGTAACTAGAATCCGTAGGACGAGGAAATGATATTTGGGCTAGGTGTGACGTAGTCAGCCTAGTGGGGACTGACACAATAGACCATGTCCTGAACCAAGTGGGTATAAGATGAGTGAAGGGAATGGGGCACGATTCATTCGAGCTGCTGAAGGGTTTCAGAAATAGTTCTGGATCAACCGTTGATCTTTTCGGTTAATTGGGGATCATGATGTACTACTAGGTGCCACTCATGATCGTTCTATAATTAATGGTTAATTATAGACGGCCAACATTAACCGAGAACCTATTTGGTCACACGCACAACGAGCGTAATCCAAAGGATTTAAAACGAGCTTGAGAATGGGAATCTCAGACCAAGAGAAACTAGGTTTGGTTGGACCAAACATGAAGCGAGCATGAAATCGTTTCAGTCGCAATGGAAGCGTGGATGGGCCGTGTCTTATGAAGACATAATGGATGAACCAAAATGGTTTGGTTCTAATCCAATGGAGGAGAATAAACCAAAGGGTTTGGTTTATTTTAAATGAATGAACCAAAAGTTGGTTCGGTTCGTTTTAACTTAAAATAAACCATCATGGTTTGGTTTATTTTAACTTATCTTAATGGAGCGGGTTAACGGGCTTTATGGATATGATCCATTAACCATTAAGAGAATTAGTTCTCTATAAAAGAGGGCTTAAGGGATTGTTAAGCCCTAACCAATCAAAACCCTAGTTGGAGTTGCCGCCCAACCTAGTTGTGCCGCCCAACCTAGGTGTGCCACCCAAGCTCCTTAGCCGCCCATCCCCTTGTGCCGGCGTCCAGCTCCTTGCCGGCGACCAAGCTTCAGCCGGTGATCCTCCGGCGACCCTCCGGTGATCTTCCTAGGCCTCGGTGAAAAGGTGAGCACTTGGCTTCCTTGTTTTGGCCGGCGCCTACTCCTCCACCAAGCTGTCCAGTTTTCTGGACAGCTTCTTCTCCTCTCGTCGGAGCGTCGTTTGGACGACAGTTAAAGCTCCGACAGCGGATAACTTACCGGGGATTCGATCTCCGGTAATCCTCTGAGGTGGAGGACGAAGGATTCGTCAATCGGTTGACGAATACCTCTCCGGAGAAGCGAGTTTTGAGGACTCGTTTTGGATCCGAATTTGGATTCGGATCGTGATCATCTCTCGATCACGTCGTCTTCAACACGAGGCTAGTAACCCGTACGAAGACGAAGCTCGTGGCTTAGCGAAGTCATCCCGAGGAACTCGGCGTGGATACGGATAGAGACGATTCTAGCGAGGATCGTTCCGGTTGATGCCGTTCCTGCTACACGTCATACGGAAGGTATAACGTAGATAAATTTCCTTTTATTGCAAATTTAAATTTACGGTTATGTCTACACTTGTTGTAATATGCATGCGTGTGTTGTGTGTGTTGTAATAAATAGGAGTATTTATTATTTTTATTGCTTCCGCTGTGTTCATGTTTACGAAACATGATCGAACACACACACGCCGCGGTGCCGGAAACCCAACAGTGGTATCAGAGCCCAGGTTGTGTTTTGACAAAATCGTAAAAATGGTTTTGCGATAGTCATAATGTATTTCTGGAAATTTTCTAATTTTGGAAATTTAGAAGTATTTATGGAAATTTTTCAATTTTGGAAAGTCTAGAAGTATTTATGGAAATCTTCCACTTTTGGAAAGTTGGATGTATTTATGGAAATCGATATTTTCCATAAATAAAATATTTGATTAGATTTGGAAATTTGTTTTCTAATTTAATCATGATTTGATTTGGGAAATCAAATCTTAAAATATTTTATTTCCATAAGTAGTTTTAATGATTTAGGAAATTGGTTTCCTAAATAGATTTTCCTTAATCAAATAATTCCATGAATAAAATATGTGATTAGATTTGGAAATTTGTTTCCTAATTTAATTATGATTTGATTTGGAGAATCAAATCTTAAACATATTTTATTTCCATAAATAGTTATGACATATAAGGAAATATATATATGACATAATTGTATGCCATGTAAATGCATTAGATCCATAACATTATGACATGCGTGTCGTGACATGTAGATGTATGCCATGTATGTCATGCCATGTAGATAATAGTTATTTGCATGCAAAGAGGATGAGACATAAAAACCCTTAAACAATATTAAAGCCTACACCTTCCATTAATATGGTTAGAACCAGAGTTCCGTTTCTTGTTTGGGTTGTTGGACTCTCTCCAAGCCCGGCTCGAACCTGAATATGTTCAAACCATGGAATAGTTTAATACTAATATGGTAAGAGTCAGAGGTCAATCGTTAGCTTTGGTTGTTGGACTCTCTCCAAGCTGGGCTAATTGGTTGAATGCGCTCTAACCATATTAAAACTATGTCCCGATTAATGGGTTGGCTTTAACCTGGAGCATCGGCTTGTTGGACTCTCTCCAAGGTCGATGTAAAGGGAGGTGAAGTTGGGTGCTATGCATATGATGCATACTTGTTAATGTGTTAACAACCCGATGTATGTGTGAACATTCAATTAGTTGATAGCACATTGTGATAGTTGCATATACGTGATATGCAATCGGTATAGTTGATACCTACCGTCGTAGTTATGAATGGCTTGTTGGACTCTCTCCAAGGTTGTTCATAACTATGATGGATATCAGCCCATTCGGAGATGGACCTACGATCTCCCGAAGTGATTTTGGGGTTTTTGAAATTCGAAAAATGAATGGGATTTATAAATGTATATTGATGCATTTTAAAATCATCTTTCTCATATATGCTCGTTTTGTATTTCTAAGTTAATATATTGATCATGATGTGTTTGAATTTGCGTTCCATTTTGGATTCAAATAAATTGACTGGGCCGAACTTCTTGGACTAGCTTAGAAACTTGAGAATTGTCCTCAAGGTGGAATAGCTTGCGTATGTCCTCGAAGCGCCTCTTCTCGCCCGTCCTAGTGACGATGCAACTCTGGACCAATTGTTGGCCTATCAGAAACTTGTGAGTGATTCTGAACAAATGAGTTGCATCATGCTAGCCGCGATGGAACCCAAGCTACGAAAGCAGCATGAGCATATGGATGCTCATATCGTAGTCCTTCATCTTTGTGAGTTGGTTGATGAGCAAGTGAGATTCGAAAGGTTCAAAGTCTCAAAGCTCCTCTTCACCTCTGAGATGCTAGAAGGTTCATCTGTGGTACTGCTCAATATGCTGAAGACTGTGGAGTCTTCTGAGAAGCATGAGCAGGGGACGGTGCTATTAGTTGATTCCTCGAAGAAAGGTTCTAAGAGGAAGTCAAAGGAACAGCAGAAGGGAAAGAAGAGAAAGGCTAAGAAGGTAGAACTAGCTCAAAAGGGCACTTGCCATCATTATGGCAAGTAGGGCCATTTGCGAAGAAAGTGCAAGATTTATCTTGAGTCCGTGTAGAAGGATAAGGCATCGGATGCCCCATCTTCTTCAGAAATCTTCTTTATTGATTGTCATTCTATTTCCTCAGACACTTGGGTATTTGATACTGGGTGTGACTCACATATATGTAATGACATACATGGGCTAAGGAATAGAAGAAGGCTCGTCAAGGGAGAGTCAAATTTATGTGTTGGGAATGGAGCAACGGTTGCTGCACTCGCCATCGGAACGTATTTGTTGGAACTCCCTGTAGGACTTGTCTTAGAACTGGACAAATGCTTTTATGTTCCTTCGTTGATAAAGAACATCATTTCTATTTCTTGTTTAAATAGAAATGGGTACCATTTGACTTTTAGTAACAATTGTTGTTACATAACTTTGAATGGAGTTCTTTAAGGGACTGGAACTTTAAGCAATGGTGTTTATACGTTGGACGTATCCAGTGATATTTTCAATATCGAAGCGAGCAACAAGCGTGCTTGAAAAGATAATCAATTAGACTCCTACATGTGGTATTGTCGTCTTGGCCATGTAAGCAAGAAACGCATGTCCGAATTACACCGATGTGGAATTCTGGAATCGTTTGAATAGGTTTCATACGATACATGCGAATCATGCTTAAAAGGCAAGATGACTAAGTTACCTTTTACTGGAAAAGGTGAACGAGTGGGAGAGTTACTAGGTCTAATACATACTGATGTATGTGGACCTATGTCAACTCAAGCATTAGGAGGCTATAACTACTTCATTACCTTCACCGATGATCACTCACGGTTTGGGTATGTGTTCTTGATGAAACACAAGTCTGAAGCCTTTGAAAGGTTCAAAGAATTCAAAAATGAAGTAGAGAAACAACATGACAAGAGTATTAAAATACTTTGATCGGATCGAGGTGGTGAATACTTAAGTCAAGAGTTTCTTGATTATTTAAGAGACAATGGCATATTGTCTCAATGGACTCCGCCCTATACACCACAGCATAATGGTGTATCTGAGAGGCGTAACGGGACCTTGTTGGACATGGTCAGGTCAATGATGAATCATGCGACTCTTCCCAAGTCCTTTTGGGGCTATGCACTTCAGACAGCTGTTTACTTGTTAAACAGAATGCCTACCAAGGTAGTCTCAACTACTCCATATGAGATATGGAATAGTAAGAAACCTCATGTATCTTACTTGAAGATATGGGGTTGTCCTGCTTATGTGAAGCAGACTGTATCAGACAAATTGGATGCTAAGTCTGATAAATGTCTATTTATTGGATACCCTAAGGAAACAAGGGGTTACGAATTCTATCATCCTGTGGAACAAAAGGTGTTTGTTTCAAGGCATGCTGTGTTTCTAGAGAAAGAGTTTCTCTTGCAAGAAAACAGTGGGAGTGTCGTCGAGCTTGAGGAGGCTCGAGAGACTCAAATAGACATTAATGAGATACCTGGTGAAGCACAACAGCCGACAACTCATAGTGATGAGCGATCGGCTGGACCTATTGTAACACCACATCTTCGTAGATCTGGTAGAACACGCAATATTCCTGAGAGATATGGATTTCTCGTAAACGAATCGAACGACGTGTTACTCATTGATGATGAGGAGCCTACCAGTTATGAAGAAGTGCTGACAAGTTCAGAAAGGGATAAGTGGCTTGGTGCCATGAAGTCGGAAATGGATTCCATGTATGAAAATCAAGTTTGGAACTTGGTTGACCCACCTGAAGGGATAAAGCCTATAGGGTGCAAGTGGGTTTTCAAGAAGAAAACCGACATGGATGGTAATGTGATTACCTATAAGGCTAGATTGGTGGCGAAAGGATATCGTCAAAAACAAGGTGTTGATTATGACGAAACCTATTCGCCTGTAGCTATGCTTAAATCCATTCGGATGCTCCTGGCCATAGCGGCTCATTATGATTATGAGATATGACAGATGGATGTGAAAACAACTTTCCTTAATGGAAACCTGCTCGAGGGCGTGTATATGATACAGCCTGAGGGTTTCACATCGGTTGATAAAACCAAGGTATGCAAATTGCGACGATCCATTTATGGATTGAAGCAAGCATCCAGGAGCTGGAATATCCGTTTTGATGAGACAATCAAAAGGTTTGATTTCTCACAAAATCCAGACGAACCTTGTGTGTACAAGAAGGTTAGTCGGAGTGCAGTCGTATTCCTATTATTGTATGTCGATGACATACTACTTATAGGAAACGATGTTTCAATCTTACAGTCAGTGAAGGTTTGGTTATCCAAGACATTCTCCATGAAAGACCTAGGAGAAGCAACCTACATCCTCGGGATTAAGATCTATAGAGATAGATCGAAACGGTTGCTTGGTCTTTCGCATTCTACATATATAGACCGAGTGCTAAAGAGGTTTAGCATGTTGAAATCCAAGAAAGGTTTCCTACCCATCAGGCATGGGGTACACCTTTCGAAGTCTATGTGTCCGTGCACAGAAGACGAGAGGATTTGCATGAGTAAGATTCCCTATGCATCCGCAATAGGATCTATCATGTATGCTATGTTATGTACGAGGCCCGATGTATCGTATGCTCTAAGTGTCACGAGCAGATACCAGTCCGATCCAGGAATGGATCATTGGGCGGCTGTTAAGACGATCCTTAAGTACTTGAGAAGAAATAAGGATGTGTTCCTAATATATGGAGAAGGGGACATGGTGATACGAGGGTATACGGATGCCAGCTTCCAGACAGACAAGGATGATTCCAGGTCTCAGTCTGGATACGTGTTCACCTTGAATGGGGGCGCAGTGAGTTAGAAAAGTTCCAAACAAGAGACTGTAGCGGATTCTACCACTGAGGCAGAATACATTGCAGCTTCGGAAGCAGCAAAGGAAGCGGTTTGGATCAAAAAGTTCGTTCATGAACTTGGTGTGATTCCGGCCATTGTTGAAGCAATACCGGTCTACTGCGACAACAATGGAGCAATTGCACAGGCGAAAGAGCCAAGGTCTCATCAGCGATCCAAACATGTGCTTCGCCGCTATCATCTTATCAAAGAGATCATCAGTAGGAATGAAATACAAATCGAGAAAATTCCCACTGAAAGGAACTTAGAGGATCCTTTGACTAAGGCATTACCTCAAAGTAAGTTTGAGGGTCATGTTCGAGCTTATGGTATTGGATACCGTAGCGATTGGCATTAGGCCAAGTGGGAGTCTGTTAGTAATATATGAGAGATGTCCTAAGGCAATCGCCTTATGTATGAACCATTTATATGATAAATAAAGATTCACTATTTGAGTATACATGTTTCATGTATTTGATTGGATCTTAAACTCATTTACTGAATGTCCACGATGCGA
Organism: Wurfbainia villosa; assembly: GCA_025175895.1. Lineage (NCBI taxonomy): Eukaryota > Viridiplantae > Streptophyta > Magnoliopsida > Zingiberales > Zingiberaceae > Wurfbainia > Wurfbainia villosa. The sequence goes on from CM045986.1 coordinate 30,091,793, forward strand.
TTCCAAAGATGAGAGAATTTGTGATTGGATCACAACTAGTGAGTATCTCTACATGTGTAATTGTGATGTATCGGAATTATCCTAGTCGATGAATTGATGGATTTGGACACCATCAATTACGCTCGAGACTAGCACGAGGTATACTCCTTGGTGTATCCAAGAAGGATTCTCCTTTGGTGGAGACATTGTGATGTCGGAGTTAATCGTGGATGCTAGTTATGGTAACTAGTTCATTGGAGTGACCAGCCGTAAGACTTCATATGGTTCTCTGCATATATAGATATGTCAATGAAGTTCTTATTGTATCTTAAGTGCGATGTTCCTTTGACTTGCGGTATTCAAGTCATCTTGATCATGGAGACTTATGCTTTGACATCTTAAGCAAACATCTCTAAGGAGATGTGGACCCGGGATGATTGGGTATAAGTTGAAATGATCGAAGGTGTTTGAAAAGCCTATAAAAGATTCACCACTCCTTGCGAGGAGATGTATACCCATGGCCTCTCGTCGGATTGTTACTAAAGTCTTTGGCCAAAGCAATACATGTTTAGAGTAAGGTACTCTTCGATACATGTGGAGTAACTAGAATCCGTAGGATGAGGAAATGATACTTGGGTTAGGTGTGATGTAGTCAGCCTAGTGGGGACTGACACAATAGACCATGTCCTGAACCAAGTGGGTATAAGATGAGTGAAGGGAATGGGGCACGATTCATTCGAGCTGCTGAAGGGTTTCAGAAATAGTTCTGGATCAACCGTTGATCTTTTCGGTTAATTGGAGATCATGATATACTACTAGGTGCCACTCATGATTGTTCTATAATTAATGGTTAATTATAGACGGCCAACATAAACCGAGAACCTATTTGGTCACACGCACAACGAGCGTAATCCGAAGGATTTAAAACGAGCTTGAGAATGGGATTCTCAGACTGAGAGAAACTAGGTTTGGTTGGACCAAACATAAAGCGAGCATGAAATCGTTTCAGTCGCAATGGAAGTGTGGATGGGCCGTGTCTTATGAAGACATAATGGATGAACCAAAATGGTTTGGTTCTAATCCAATGGAGGAGAATAAACCAAAGGGTTTGGTTTATTTTAAACGAATGAACCAAAAGTTGGTTCGGTTCGTTTTAACTTAAAATAAACCATCATGGTTTGGTTTATTTTAACTTATCTTAATGGAGCGGGTTAACGGCTTTATGGATATGATCCATTAACCATTAAGAGAATTAGTTCTCTATAAAAGAGGGCTTAAGGGATTGTTAAGCCCTAACCAATCCAAACCCTAGTTGGAGTTGCCGCCCAACCTAGTTGTGCCGCCCAACCTAGGTGTGCCGCCCAAGCTCCTTGGCCGCCCAGCCCCTTGTGCCGGCGTCCAGCTCCTTGCCGGCGACCCTCCGGTGATCTTCCTAGGCCTCGGTGAAAAGGTGAGCACTTGGCTTCCTTGTTTTGGCCGGCGCCTACTCCTCCACCAAGCTGTCCAGTTTTCTGGACAGCTTCTTCTCCTCTCGTCGGAGCGTCATTTGGACGATGGTTAGAGCTCCGACAGCAGATAACTTACCGGGGATTCGATCTCCGGTTATCCTCTGAGGTGGAGGACGAAGGATTCGTCAATCGGTTGACGAATACCTCTCCGGAGAAGCGAGTTTTGAGGACTCGTTTTGGATCCGAATTTGGATTCGGATCGTGATCATCTCTCGATCACGTCGTCTTCAACACGAGGCTAGTAACCCGTACGAAGACGAAGCTCGTGGCTTAGCGAAGTCATCCCGAGGAACTCGGCGTGGATACGGATAGAGACGATTCTAGCGAGGATCGTTCCGGTTGATGCCGTTCCCGCTACACGTCATACGGAAGGTATAACGTAGATAAATTTCCTTTTATTGCAAATTTAAATTTACGGTTATGTCTACACTTGTTGTAATATGCATGCGTGTGTTGTGTGTGTTGTAATAAATAGGAGTATTTATTATTTTTATTGCTTCCGTTGTGTTCATGTTTACGAAACATGATCGAACACACACACGCCGCGGTGCCGGAAACCCAACAGTTTCATGAAGCTCCATGGTTGAGAAGAACTCCTCCAAGGTGCTCACTTCTAAATTCTTCGAGATATAGAAGGAGTCCACCATGGAGCTCCACTTTGAGGATCGCGGAAAGGCATCTATAGCCTTCATAACCATATCCCGGTTTGATAGCTTCTCACCTACACTTGACAAACCGGTTATAATTTCCTTGAAACGAGAATGTAAGGAAATTACCTTTTCTCCCTTTTCTAGTTTAATGTTGTTGAGTTGGGAGCGAAGGAGATCTCTCCTTGCTAGCTTCGCCTCGGATGTGCCTTCATGAAGCTCAATTAGCTTCTCCCACATCTCCTTGGCACTTAGGCATTCTCCAATTCGGTTGATCTCTTATTGGGGGAGCACATTGAAAAGATGATGCTTGGCTTTTGAGTTTGCAAGGTGCTCTTCCCTTTGCTTTTTGGTCCACCTAGACTACTCTATTGGCTTCCCTTCTTCATCCCTAGGCAAAATGAAACAGGATTCCATTGTAATCATAATATCAAAATCCGTTTCGAAAAATACCTCCATTCTCTTTTTCCACCAAGAGAATTTGCCGTCGAACTTCGGTGGGTGGATGTTGGAGCCGGCCATTTTGAATGTTGCTTGTTGTGGCGGTTAGTCATCGACAAGCTTTCCTTGGCTCTGATACCACTTGTTGGGGATCGAAAAGGCCGGCTAGAGGGGGGGTGAATAGCCCTCGTTCGTTGGATGTCGTATTTTGCTCGTCTGCAAAATGTTAGCGCAAGCGGAATATGCAAATACAAATAAATAAAGACAAAGCAAAAGATAAACAAACAATACAAACACCGAGATGTAACGTGGTTCACGACTACGCTGCTAATCCACGGTCCGATTCGTCCACGGTGAATCACTCCGCAATCTATCCACTAGATCTCTCCTTTGCACAAAGCTAGGTGGAGGTAACCTCTTTACAATCTCTCTTCTTACAATAGAATGGAAATAAAGCAAGTAAGAAGAGTGGAAAAACCCTTAGAGCACTTTGGGAGCAAATTGGAGCATGAACATTAGCCTCCCAAAGCCCCATCCCATTCCTCTTTATAGAGGAAGAGGGTTTCTTCCCGTTGACACAGGAGCAGTCGACTGATGTCCCAATCAGTCAACTGGTCCTATAGCTGTTGCCCAATAACGGTCGCTTTCCACGTTGGATTTCATCCAACGGTACTGGCATCAGTCGACTGATATTACCATCAGTCGACTGGTGCTCGATCAGTCGAGTCCTCAACGAGGTCGACTCCATTCTGTGCCCGTGCACAGTGCCATCAGTCGACTGTCGTCCCTTGCCAATCGACTGATATCGACAGCAGTCGACTGCCAGTCAATGGCAGTCGACTGATTGAGCCAAATGCCCATGAGTCAGACACAAGTCGAACCCAATCGACTCAGAGCAGTCGACTGCCATTCCATGGCAGTTGACTGGTGTCGGGAAATCCCATCTGACACTTAGCCAAAAGGCCAAGTTTCACCTATGAGCTACTACCCCTTCCTGGGTTACATTCGCTCACTCTCATCCCTCGGAGTCCCTCGCCTTCGAAGTTCTCTTCGTTCATGGCCACGTCCCTCGGCAGCATCAGGCGTACGACTCTGCAATGCTCCTTCGTGTCTCTTGCCTCGAAGTCTACTTCCTCCGGCTTCACTCCAAGCACACGACTTCCGCAAAGCTATCCTTCACCGACTCAAGGATCGAGTCATGAGATGTGAAACTCGCCACGACTCCATGTGCGAATTACTAAGTCCTGCACGACTTCAACGCACATATCAAATCAACATAACAAACTAACTTAAACCCTTTGCCACACACATCAAAACCTTATCATGGCAAGAGATTGCCTTAACACAAGGAAGATTACCGGAGGGTTGCCGGAGGATCACCGGCTAAAGCTTGGACGCCGACAACTAGCTTGGACCGCGGCATAAAGCTGTGCGGCGGCTAGGGTTGGGCGCCGACAACTAGAGGAGAGGAGGGGTGGGCGGCAACTAGGGATTGCTTGGATTTGGGCTTAACAAAACCCTTAAGCCCTATTTTATAGAGAACAAATTCTCTTAATGGTTATCGGATCATAACCAAAAGCCCGTTAACCCGCTCCATTAATTTAAGTTAAAATAAATCAAACCATATTGGTCTATTTTAAGTTAAAACGAACCGAACTAACTTTGGTTCATTCGTTTAAAACAAACCAAACCCCTTGGGTTTATTCTCCAACATTGGATTAGAACCAAACAAATTTGGTTCATCCATCATGTCTTCATAAGATACGACCTATCCATGCTTCCATTGCGACTGAAACGATTTCATGCTCGCTCCTTGTTTGGTCCAACCAAACCTAGTTTCTCTCGGTCTGAGAATCTCATTCTCAAGCTTGTTTTAAATCCTTCGAATTACGCTCGTTGTGCGTGTGACCAAATAGGTTCTCGATTTATTTTGATCGTCTATAATTAACCATTAATTATAGAACGATCATGAGTGACACCTAGTAGTACATCATGATCCCCAATTAATCGAAAAGATCAACGGTTGATCCAGAACTATTTCTGAAACCTTTCAGCAGCTACAATGAATCGTGCCCCATTTCCTTCACTCATCTTATAGCCACTTGGTTCAGGACATGGTCTATAGTGTCAGTCCCCACTAGGTTGACTACGTCACACCTAGCCCAAGTATCATTTCCTCGTCCTACGGATTCTAGTTACTGCACATATATCGAAGAGTACCTTACTCTAAACATGTAATGCTTTGACCAATGACTTTAGTAACAATCCGACGAGAGGCCGTGGGTATACATCTCCTCGCAAGGAGTGGTGAATCCTTTATAGGCTATTCAAACACCTTCGATCACTTCGACTTATACCCAATCATCCCGGGTCCACATCTCCTCAGAGATGCTTGCTTAAGACGTCAAAACATAAGTCTTTATGATCAAGATGACTTGAATACCTCAAGTTAAAGGAACATCACACTTAAGCTGCAGTAAGAACTTCATTGACATATCTATATATGCAGAGAACCATATGAAGTCTTACGGCTGGTCACTCCAATTAACTAGTTACCATAATTAACATCCACGATTAACTCCGGACATCACAATGTCTCCAGCCAGTGAGAATCAGCTGCTTGGATACACCAAGGAGTATACCTCATGTTAGTCTCGACAGAATCGATGGTGTCCAAATTCATCAATTCATCGACTAGGGATAATTCCGATACATCACAATTACACATGTAGAGATACTCACTAGTTGTGATGCAATCACAAATTCTCTCATGCTGTGAATCGTATCGTGGACATTCAGTAAATGAGTTTAAGATCTAATCAAATACATGAAAACATGCATACTCAAATAGTAAATCTTCATTTATCATATAAATGGTTCAAACATAAGGCGATTGCCTTAGGACATCTCTCATATATTACTAACACCAGCTGCTTGCCACTCCGACTGACACAACCTATGAGTGGTCGAGTGCCACGCACCCAGGACAACAACATGAAACTCCAACTACCACCATCTATAGTGGTAGAGTGCGGCACAATAAATGCTCTGCCCTCACACCAGTTACTCATCTGGGAGTAACCTGGGAGGCAGGATGACTAACGACTCTCTCAAACCCAAGGGAGACTATGTCGTCAGTATGCATGCAAATGACATGAATGTACTGTCACACAAACTGACATATACCATAGACTCTCTGTTATAAAGAGAGTCGTACCAATCTGATCAACGCACTCTCTATCCTATAGAGAGTCGTACTCAACTGATCATAACAATATCTATCCAATAGAGAGTCATACTCAACTAATCATATCACACTAGGACCATCGGTCCGTAGCGACACACTAATCACCCTTCACTTAACCATTACACAACACATGGTTGGTAATAAGTATGCAACATACGGGTATTGGAATATATCCTACATTTAGGGAAGTACCTACCCATCGGTGACCTTTTACCCAATTTACAAATCAGGTCATCATCCGTACTCTAACATTTACACCCTACTAAACATTTATAGATCTACTTACATCACATCTGTAACTCCTAAATCATGATAAACGAACATGTGATATCCACATTTGAGCATATATAGCCAACGACAAGTATCAAGCATAAGGATAAATAAGAGCAGGGTCAAGATAATATGAACATATAACATGCTCATATCTATGTCTAAATCTGAATGCAATTACATCTACCTGACCAGGGTAGGAAATTACCCACCTACTTTGTAGACACCAATCGTATTCACGTCTGTGAATATCTCGAACCAAAATCCTACAACGTGCAATATGCATATCAATAGATCTCTAGTATAACACTAAATCAATCCAAACTCTGATTAGTTAACCCCTACTAATCATTCCCTTTATGAATTCCTATAATTCATGATTTCATATAATTAACGGTCATCTCTAAGATACCCAAACACTCCATATATATATATATTCACAAAGGGAACTAACAACATCATCATCTTATTAGTCAGATTGGATATGGTGGCATAGCTAGAATACAACAGTAACACATCCAGATTAATTTACTAATAAAACTGATATACAACTATGAACAACCAAATCCTACTTACCCAGTCGAGCTTCTTTATCCACAGTAGAAAATCATCTTTGTACAATCAAATCTATAATTACAACGCGGCCAACCTACAACCTTCAGCACTTCCATAAACAATTCAATATACCAATCCACTATAACAAAACAAGATTTGCTTGCATAAACTTAACGCATCCCAATTTCCTTACCTATTTCTCAAGCTTCCATCCCATTGCTTCATGTATTAATCTAGGATCCAAGCCTAATGCCTCCTTCCTTGGATCATCACCAAAACTACAGGAAACAAATCTTCATCTTCGAAATGACAAAGCAACCCAAATCCTGTAGAAATCACATAGCTATATAATCTAACAATTAGAAAATCTCAACTATCATGCTTCCATCCATAACACTTACTACCGGTCCAGCTTGTTGTGGGGAGAAGCAACAGTGAGCTAGGTTGGGGACGTCTGAGCAGAGGCTATCAACGAAGGGTGCCATAGATTTGCTTGTGACTGTGAAATTGAGCTCTTGGCGATTGTCGCAGCAGCAACCGCAAGAGGGTAACCCTGAATCTAATGCTTACAGTGAGGGGTGTAAAGGCGGCGACGAGTCCATTAATGGAAGAGATCGACTGAAAACCAGTAAAGAATTGTGCCCTAACCTTGCTCCGACAATGGCGGAGCGAGCTCAGGTGGCGATGGCAACAGATCGCTCCAGCGGGCTCGATGCAAAGAAAAAAGGAGCAACGGCGATGGGTCGGAGGTGATGAATGGTTGCGGGCGATAGCGACGTCAGTGACAACCTCACCGAGCTGTGTCTTGGACTGACGGCTGCGTGCGATGGGCTTGCGCGGAAGCAGATCAAGCTTGGGCTTGGGTAGTGACAAGTGGGCAGGCGGCGATGCGGTGAGGCACACAATCGGGAGAATGATCGGCCTACCCTCTAACCGAATCTTCAATCGAGAGAAGAAGCTCGGCCTCTGGTCGCTTCGGAGACCAAGAGGAGACGATCGGCTATGTCCCAGAGAAGAAGAAGACGTGAATTAGAGAAACAGGGGAGAAATCGCGAATGAGAAGGGAAAAGTTCACGATCGGGAAAAATAATGAAGAAGTCGATCGGTGAGGAAAAGAATCCGAAGAAACGTCCCGAAATAAAAGCGGCGATCGGCTATATTAGGTGGTCGAGCTAGCCCAAGTGTAATCCAATCCCTTATTTAAGCCTTAATCTTCCTCCGATTCGATCATAGGAACTCAATTAAATTCCAGAAAATTTCTAAAAATTCTTGAAAAATTCCACAATATAATTTATCAATTTATGAGAAATATTTTATTTTATTATTATTTATGTATTTTTTTCTGGGTATTTTATATTCTCCCCAAGTAATAAAAATTTGGTCCCCAAATTTTGTACTAACATGCAAAAATTTACTTCAAGCAAGTTTTCGAAAGGACCACATACAATCCTCAAGTGAATAGATGAGACTATTAAGCTCGGATAGTATCTTCCAGCTCCCACGTAGCCTCCTCATCAGTATGATGCTGTCATCCAACCTTAACGAGTTGGATGGTTTTGTTCCCCAACTGATGCTCTTGCGACCAAGAATCCACACTGGAATCTCCTCGTAAGTCGCATTAGACTGAGGTTGAATTGCTATCTCCTTCAAAAAATGCTCAACACACAACACGCATTTCTTCAGGATAGAAACAGGAAATACATTGTGAACACCCACCAGTGTCGGAGGTAAGCCAACTGGTAAGCTACACCTCCAATCCATGCCAATATCTCAAATGGGCCAATAAGGCGTGGAACTAATTTCCCTTTTAGCCCAAATCGTTTCACCCATTTTGTAAGTGAAACACGCAGAAATACCTAACCCCCAATTGAGAATTTCAAAGGCCTTCGCCTCCGGTATGCATAACTCTTCTGTCGATCGTGTGCCTTGGATAACTATCGTCTGAGGACTTGCACCAACTCTCATCATGCTGAACACTCTATGGCCCCAGCAATTGTCGTTTCCTCGACTTTTTGCAGGGTCTGCCGTATAAGGCCTTGGAAGGAGCCATCTGAATAGAAGAGTGGTGGCTGTTGTTATAAGAAGATTCCACTAAATGAACTTGGTCCTCCCAACTGCCTCTAAAATCCATGACACAGGATCTCAATAGATCCTCCAATGTCTGAATGATACTTAAAGGCGCTCCATGCAATCTGATAATCTTCGGCTGTATAACTCCTTCAGATGATCCAACGAGTATGTCCCACGCATAGGGAGAAAATGGGCATATTTGGTTAATCGATTCACAATCACATCATGTCCTTTACGGGATCTAGGCAATCCCGTAACGCAATCAATAGTGGTATTCTCCCACTTCCATTCTGGAATCAGAATTTCCTAGAGCACTCCAGTGAGTTTTCTGATGTTCAGCCTTTACCTACTGGCATACTAAACATTGAGCAGCAAAATATGCTATATCTCTCTTTATACTGTTCCAGCCAGTATAAACATTTCAAATCTTGGTACATCCGAGTACCATCAGGATGAATAGCAAATCTCTAATGATGTGCTTCCTGTAGCAACTCTTCCTTAACTGGATGCGTGTCCAGAACACACTATCCTTATCAGAGACGGAGAATTATCTTCTCAAAAGAGAAGTCCATCAACCATTCAGAATCCACTCCACCACACACTCTATAAGTGCATTGGAGACTATAGCGACCAATGTCCCTTGTTGCAACTGTCCGTGTTCCAGCAACTCTATAGTAGCTTCCCAGTAGCTAGTCAAAACTCCATGAGCACTTCTGCTCCATACAACTACTACAAAGATCATATCTGTTACACCCACGTCACATGCCTAATAGCTTATATTGCAGTTCCTCAACTGTCGTTAGCTTAAGATACGCCTCATTCAACTGCATCGGGATTGCTCCATTCACTGAAGCGATGTATCTGCGTACAATACCCTTCCATCCACATCGGAAGGATTAACTAACACTTATACAAAAGTCAACCATCGACTGAGGCCTGAAAACTAGTTTCACAAGCTTCCGACCAAGTAAATTCCATCACCTTCCTGATCAAACAAGTCAGTGATATATTAACGCTTAAAAGCATCCTGTCAATATATGCGGCAATAACCAAATCCTTACAAGGCAAACCACCATCTATGGTGGCCGAGTGCACAACTCCAACTACCACCATCAACAGTGGCCAAGTTATGCAACTCCAACTACTACATACTGATCCAATCGTATCCCGAATACACGATTTCTCAAATCCATGGACGACTAAATCGTTTAAATAGTCTAACAACATAATCAAAACACATAAAATTCATACCAAGTATGAAATTGTCGTCCTTCATACACTTGCATCCTATTTACTCTAAGCTGGTGATATATCAATCATCACAACGACAATGATAATTGTATGACACCATGTCACTACAATATCAATACTCCAGTCGTAAACCAACCCTAGAGTATACATAGGTGTCCTTAGCTGATCTAAATAGATCATCTATCCACAACGAAGGATATTCATTCACAACAACTACTGTATTCCATCATCGATAATCGATGCATAATCTCAAAGGTCCATCTCTCTTTCAACATAGAGTTTCGGATCTTCTCAAGGAGGAATACTGGGATAGATAAATATCCCTTCCAACATCTCCTATAATCGCAACTCACGTTATTCAAATTTCTACAGTGTTTAATAACACTGATACCAACAAAACTATCACCCGGTCTATGATATTCGATACTAGAACTATTTCCGCAATCATTTCGATCGCCTACTCCACTTGCCTATGCAACGGTAAGCCTTGGAGTTTATCCAAAACTACATCCGAATACTCTAGGATTATTCGGACCTCTTAGAGACATAATCATACCATGCTCTCATAATTTGACCATCCATAAGGATATGTCTACAGTAAAAGTATGTCTATCAAAGTCTAAGGGCATCCCTTGACTTCTTAATTGTTAGTCCACATCTCACCTGATGGTAGAGATACCACCGACCTACAAGTCGATGTAAAGGACCCTTCTAATCCAAACAAAGAATGTTCTAGATAAAGATACCCGTAAACAACAAGTATCTCTCAATATATTAACCCAGAGGGTACACTAAAGTAATACCCTTAATGATCAATTACCTGCCAATCCTATCCAAAGGCTCCCCGAAAGTCTCGGCTTTTCTCCGAAGAGAACAAGATCAGATCCAACAGTCCGTGACAAACGGTCGCATTTCTGTGACAAATGAACCGGGGAATTTCCTAGATCATCTATTCCCACCCCTTAATCCTACGAGCTACAACTGTAGAATATTGAATATATATGACCATCGTCGTATACTCTCTCCTCTGTACAAAGTCAATCCATATCTGGGGGTAACTGTTGTTGTTGTTTGCATGAGTCTTCTATGATGTCTTCTGCTGATACTGCTGCGTAAATCACTTTCCTTGAAGGGAAGTATCACGGAACTCCAACCACACCTGAGGCAGTAAGGCCCCTGCTGATGAGATAACCCAATCTTCTATGTTGATCTCTGCTGTCGAGTCGGTGCATCATCCTCCCATAATACCATCGATAGTCTTCAACTGAGTCTTCAAAGTACACCTCCTCAAATGTACTGGATGCTTAAAATATCAATAGGCGAACTGATCCAACAGATAATTTGACTTCGCGTGTCTTCGTGATCCACACAGCATGCACATAACCTAGAGTCTTTCTTCTGATTTCACAGATGTGCATGAGAACATCCTGATGATTTGTGATTGGTCTTCTATAATCGGAAAGTAGCTCAAGGTCTATGACTCCGATCTTGCTCCTTTCGTCCAACATTCGGAGGCTTCTTATTCCAATATCTGACTTGCAATGTCTGCTTATCGATCTCCAACTCTTAAATACTTTTACGGAGTCATTTCTAAACTCCTGACTCAATCCAATGTCTTTCGGCAGGATCTGGTAGAAGATCTCGGCATCCTAATCCAAAAGTAAGCCAATAACTGTGGGTGGCTTAAAACATCCATTCATCTTCTTGAGCTATTAGGTGATCATAAACTCTCCATGTCTAACGACTCTGCATGATATTCTCGTTACCGACGATCACCTTACTTGAAGCTCGAGAATTTTCTTACAATGTGTCCTAGGAAGTGATGTAGGGAATTACTCTCTCTCAACATCACTAACCATGATAAGTGATATATTATTCCCCGAGGATTATTTTTTTGCATCTTCCACAAAGTATCGGCTTGGTCCCGATAATGGTATGCAAATAACACTACCTCCTTTGTATAACACGAGTTAAGTACTCAAAAGTACCTTCAAAGTTATACAACCCAGTATGAACAACTCAGGGATAAAAATCCCTATGAAACACCGTGTACTAGCCCTCCTTTTGCTGTAGCAATAAAAGTATACACACCTAGTCCATTACCCCATGGGTAATGATCTGACTAACCCCCTTAGTGAAAATCCCTAAGACTATAGTCTTTGATTTCCACAAGAAATGTGACGACTTGACCCCTATTTTCTGACTCCGTATCAATCGGCTCTCAAAGGTAAATCACCTTTTCGACATAGGTTCAAGACTCACAGACTCAACAGGTCGTTCCCGTGGTCAACTCATACCATGGTTATGAACAATAACCAACACACTACAAATTATTCCCTATTATATAGACTAAATGCATTGTCAACCAAAACCGGGAGTATAAACACTAAAGGTAACTCCAGTTGGTCGCCACGGTGGGTGACTTCTACTACGAGTCTGTACAGGTATAATAACTCTAACTGTATACACTTGTTAATCAAGTCCAGATAAGTATCTAACTAGAAAATAAGTCATCAGGAATACTTACTTCGTGCTACTTGGAGCTCAGGCCACTGTCAATCTCATCTGAGAAAACCAAAACCGAAATAAATCGACTCACGAGAATCGAAGACTCGACACAAAAACAACATTGTATGGCATCGCAGAACCTACGGCTATGATACCACTAAAGTTGTCACGCCCCGAGAGTAAGTCGTGGCGAAAAGCAAACGGACAATATCTCTCTTGTACGTGGCAACATATCGTGTTAATACAAGGCCCTTGGGCCCACAATAAACATAAACATATAAAAGTAAATACCACAAATACATAGCGAAAACATAAAACAACCACATCACAACTACATATAGTGTATACCGGTATGACTGACACCACGATATAAAGAAAACATCGGCAAAACTCGAAACCACAAGTGTGTACATCACATGACAATCCACAACACATTACACCACGAAAAACTTCAAATACATAACACACATATGGAAAGCCCAAAACGACTACGGGAGTCTCGGAGGTAAGATGAGATGTTGTCAGCTAGCGGTGCTCTAAGCCGTCACAAAGACTTCTACCTGTTACCTGGACGACAGAAAAACCCAAGGTTCATGGCGGTGAGTATAACTCAGCAAGTAATAGTAAAAAATATGTATATATCAAATATTACATGTAATTTAACAGCATAACCTAGGGGTACAATAGGTATACCAACACAGTATATAAATATATGCATATACCGTCTAACCAAATAAATAACGTATAATGCAGACATACTTGAAAGTCTGCTACACTACTCTGATCCAACTTGAGCATATATTCAATATATATAACAGGAAGAGTAATACTAACTCACAATATACTCATGATATAGGTCAAAGGTATCTAATGGTCTGTCCAATAAGTATACAAGTATCCGACACAACTGTATAACAGATGCGAGAAGCATGTATGAAGATAATGTACAACCAAATGCAGCAAGCAGAGTACACTCAAATGCAATATCACAATAAGCATATATATATAGACTGCATATATATATATATATATTAATCACAACCATCCATTTATATATATATATATATATATACATATATATATATATATATATATATATATATATATATATATATATAGACAAAAGAATATATATATATATATATATATATATATATATATATATATATATATATACTACTACTATATATATATATATATATATATATATATATATATATACACATGCATATATGTATATATATGGTAATATGCAAAGCGTCATATGATACGACAATGCAGCATGCATGGCCATGCCTGTGCACCCCTACTCGCTACCACGACTCCAGTGTGGCCTAGGTGGCACGACAAGACAACTATCCCAACTCAACACCAACCACGGTTCTAGAGTAGCCGAGTGGGCAGTATGATCAAATAGCATATGAGCGTAAAGAGCTCGCTACACAACGGGGGTCCCTGCTACTGGCCACTCCGACTGACACTGCCTATGAGTGGTCGAGTGCCACGCACCCATGACAACTGCACGCAACTCTAACTACCACCGTCTATAGTGGTAGAGTGCGGCACAACAAATGCTCTTCCCTCACACCAATTACTCCTCTGGGAGTAACCTGGAAGGCAGAATGACTGACGACTCTCTCAACCCTAAGGCAGACTGTCATCAGTATGCATGCAAATGACATGAATGTACTGTCACATAAACTTACATCTACCATAGACTCTTTATTATACAGAGAGTCGTACCAATCTGATCAATGCACTCTCTATCCTGTAGAGAGTCGTATTCAACTGATCATAACACTCTCTATCTAATAGAGAGTCATACTCAACTAATCATATCATGCTAGGACCCCCGGTCCGTAGCGATACACTAATCACCCTTCACTAGTTGTGATCCCATCACAAATTCTCTCATGCTATGAATCGTATCGTGGAGATTCAGTAAATGAGTTTAAGATCCAATAAAATACATAAAACATGTATACTCAAATAGTGAATCTTCATTTATCATATAAATGGTTCATACATAAGGCGATTGCCATAGGACATCTCTCATATATTACTAACAGAGTATACATGTTTTATGTATTTGATTGGATCTTAAACTCATTTACTGAATGTCCTTGATATGATTCACAGCATGAGAGAATTTGTGATTGGATCACAACTAGTGAGTATCTCTACATGTGTAATTGTGATGTATCGGAATTATCCCTAGTCGATGAATTGATGGATTTGGACACCATCAATTCTGTCGAGACTAGCACGAGGTATACTTCTTGGTGTATCCAAGCAGCTGATTCTCACTGGCTGGAGACATTGTGATGTCCGGAGTTGATCGTGGATGCTAGTTATGGTAATTAGTTTATTGGAGTGACCAGTCGTAAGACTTCATATGGTTCTCTGCATATATAGATATGTCAATGAAGTTCTTACTGTAGCTTAAGTGCGATGTTCCTTTGACTTGCGGTATTCAAGTCATCTTGATCATGGAGACTTATGCTTTGACATCTTAAGCAAACATCTCTAAGGAGATGTGGACCCGGGATGATTGGGTATAAGTCGAAGTGATCGAAGGTGTTTGAATAGCCTATAAAGGATTCACCACTCCTTGCGAGGAGATGTATACCCATGGCCTCTCGTCAGATTCTTACTAAAGTCTTTGGCCAAAGAATTACATGTTTAGAGTAAAGTACTCTTCGATACATGTGCAGTAACTAGAATCCGTAGGACGAGGAAATGATACTTGGGCTAGGTGTGACGTAGTCAGCCTAGTGGGGACTGACACTATAGACCATGTCCTGAACCAAGTGGGTATAAGATGAGTGAAGGGAATGGGGCACGAATCATTCGAGCTGCTGAAGGGTTTCAGAAATAGTTCTGGATCAACCGTTGATCTTTTCGGTTAATTGGGGATCATGATGTACTACTAGGTGCCACTCATGATCGTTCTATAATTAATGGTTAATTATAGATAGCCAACATAAACCGAGAATCTATTTTGTCACACGCACAACGAGCGTAATCCGAAGGATTTAAAACGAGCTTGAGAATGGGATTCTCAGACCGAGAGAAACTAGGTTTGGTTGGACCAAACATAAAGTAAGCATGAAATCGTTTCAGTCGCAATGGAAGCGTGGATGGGTCGTGTCTTATGAAGACATAATGGATGAACCAAAATGGTTTGGTTCTAATCCAATGGAGGAGAATAAACCAAAGGGTTTGGTTTATTTTAGACGAATGAACCAAAAGTTGGTTCGGTTCATTTTAACTTAAAATAAACCATCATGGTTTGATTTATTTTAACTTATCTTAATGGAGCAGGTTAACGGGCCTAATGGTTATGATCCAATAACCATTAAGAGAATTAGTTCTCTATAAAAGAGGGCTTAAGGGATAATTAAGCCCTAATCCAAGAGCCCTAAACCTAGTTTCCGCCCACCTCCTCTCGTTGGAGTTTTCGGCGCCAACTCCATTGCCGCCCAGCCCTTGTGCCGCCGTCTAGCTCCTTGCTGGCATCCAAGCTTCAGCCGGTGATCCTCCGGTGACCCTCCGGTGATTTTCCTAGGCTTCGGTGAAAAGGTGAGCACTTGGCTTCCTTTGTTGGCCGGCGCCTATCTCCTCCACCAAAGCTGTCCAGTTTTCTGGACAGCTTGTTCTCCTCTCGTCGGAGCGTCGTTTGGACGACGGTTAGAGCTCCGACAGTGGCTAACTTACCAGGGATTTGATCTCCGATAATCCTCTGAGGTGGAGGACGAAGGATTCGTCAATCGGTTGACGAATACCTCTCCGGAGAAGCGAGTTTTGAGGACTCGTTTTTGGATCCGAATTTGGATTCGGATCATGATCATCTCTCGATCACGTCGTCTTCAACACGAGGCTAGTAACCCGTACGAAGACGAAGCTCGTGGCTTAGTGAAGTCATCCAGAGGATACTCGGCGTGGATACGGATAGAGACGATTCTAGCGAGGATCGTTCCGGTTGATGTCGTTCCCGCTACACATCATACGAAAGGTATAACGTAGTTAAATTTCCTTTTATTGCAAATTTAAATTTACGGTTATGTCTACACATGTTGTACTATGCAAGCGTGTGATGTTTGTGTTGTAATAAATGTAGATTTATTATTTTTTATTGCTTCCGCTGTACTCATGTTTACGAAACGTGATCGAACACACACACGCCGCGGTGCCGGAAACACAACAGTGGTATCAGAGCCCAGGTTGTGTTTCGACATAATCGTAAAAATGGTTTTGCGATAGTTATAATGTTATTTCTAGAAATTTTATAATTTTGGAAATTAGAAGTATTTATGGAAATTTTTCAATTTTGGAAAGTCTAAAAGTATTTATGGAAATCTTCCACTTTTGGAAAGTTGGAAGTATTTATGGAAATTGATATTTTCCATAAATAAAATATTTGATTAGATTTTGGAAATTTGTTTCCTAATTTAATCTTGATTTGATTTGGGAAATCAAATCTTAAAATATTTTATTTCCATAAGTAGTTTTGAAGATTTAGGAAATTGGTTTCCTAAATTGACTTTCCTTAATCAACTATTTCCACAAATAAAATATGTGATTAGATTTGGAAATTTGTTTCCTAATTTAATCATGATTTGATTTGGAGAATCAAATCTTAAACATATTTTATTTCCATAAATAGTTTTGACAAATAAGGAAATTATGTACATGACATAATTGTATGACATGTAATTGCATTAGATGCATATCATAATGCCATGCGTGTCGTGACATGTAGATTTATGCCATGTATGTCATGCCATGTAGATAATAGTTATTTGCATGCAAAGAGGATGAGACATAAAAACCTTTAAACAATATTAAAGCCTACACCTTCCATTAATATGGTTTGAACCAGAGTTCCGTTTCTTGTTTGGGTTGTTGGACTCTCTCCAAACCCGACTCGAACCCGAACATGTTCAAACCATGGAATAGTTTAATACTAATATGGTAAGAGTCAGAGGTCAATTGTTAGCTTTGGTTGTTGGACTCTCTCCAAGCTGGGCTAATTGGTTGAATGCGCTCTAACCATATTAAAACTATTTCTCGATTAATGGGTTGGCTTTAACCTGGAGCATCGGCTTGTTGGACTCTCTCCAAGGTCGATGTAAAGGGAGGTGAAGTTGGGTGTTATGCATATGATGCATACTTGTTAATGTATTAACAACCCGATGTATGTGTGAACATTCAATTAGTTGATAGCACATTATGATAGTTGCATATACGTGATATGCAATCGGTATAGTTGATACCTACCGTCGTAGTTATGAATGGCTTGTTGGACTCTCTCCAAGGTTGTTCATATCTATGATGGATATCAGCCCATTCGGAGATGGACCTATGATCTCCCAAAGTGATTTTGGGGTTTTTGAAATTCGAAAAATGAATGGGATTTATGAATGTATAATGATGCATTTTAAAATCATCTTTCTCATATATGCTCGTTTTGTATTTCTAAGATTGATCATGATGTCTTTGAATTTGCATTCCATTTTGGATTCGAATAAATTGACTGGGCCGAACTTCTTGGACTGGCTTAGAAACTTGAGAATTGTTCTCAAGGTGAAAAGCTTGTATATGTCCTCGAAGCGCCTCTTCCCGCCTATCCTAGTGACGATGCAACTCCGGACCAATTGTTGGTCTATCAGAAACATGTGACTGATTCTGAACTGACAAGTTGCATCATGCTAGCCGCGATGGAACCCAAGCTACGAAAGCAGAATGAGCATATGGATGCTCATATCATAGTCCTTCATCTTTATGAGTTGTTTGATAAGCAAGTGAGATTCGAAAGGTTCGAAGTCTCCAAGCTCCTCTTCACCTCTGAGATGCAAGGAGGTTCATCTGTGGTACTGCTCAACATGCTGAAGACTGTGGAGCCTTCTGAGAAGCATGAGCAGGGGACGGTGTTGTTAGTTGATTCCTCGAAGAAAGGTTCTAAGAGGGAGTCAAAGGAACAATAGAAGGGGAAGAAGAAAAAGGCTAAAAAGGCAGAACCAGCTCAAAAGGGCACTTGCCATAATTATGGCAAGTAGGGCCATTTGCGAAGAAGGTGCAAGATTTATCTTGAGTCCGTGAAGAAGGATAAGGCATAGGATGCCCCATCTTCTTCAGAAATCTTCTTTATTGATTGTAATTCTATTTCCTCAGACACTTGGGTATTTGATACTGGGTGTGGCTCACATATATGTAATGACATACATGGGCTAAGGAATAGAAGAAGACTCATCAAGGGAGAGTCAAATTTACGTGTTGGGAATGGAGCAACAGTTGCTGCACTCGCCATCGGAACGCATTTGTTGGAACTCCCTGTAGGACTTGTCTTAGAACTGGACAATTGCTTTTATGTTCCTTCGTTGATAAAGAACATCATTTCTATTTCTTGTTTAAATAGAAATGGGTACCATTTGACTTTTAGTAACAATTGTTGTTACATAACTTTGAATGGCGTACTTTATGGAACTGGAACTTTGAGTAATGACATTTATACGTTGGACGTATCCAGTGACATTTTCAATATCGAAGCGAGCAACAAGCGTGCTTGAAAGGGTAATCAATTAGACTCCTATATGTGGCATTGTCGTCTTGGACATGTAAGCAAGAAATGCATGTCTGAATTACACAGATGTGGAATTCTAGAATCATTTGAATTGGATTCATACGATACATGCGTATCATGCTTAAAAGGCAAGATGACTAAGTTACCTTTTACTGGAAAAGGTGAACGAGTGGGAGAGTTATTAGGTCTAATACATACTGATGTATGTGGACCTATGTCAACTCAAGCTTTAGGAGGCTATAGATACTTCATTACCTTCACCGATGATCACTCACGGTTTGGGTATGTGTTCTTGATGAAACACAAGTCTGAAGCCTTTGAAAGGTTCAAAGAATTCAGAAATGAAGTAGAGAAACAACATGACAAGAGTATTAAAATACTTCGATCGGATCGAGGTGGTGAATACTTGAGTCAGGAGTTTCTTGATTACCTAAGAGACAATGGTATATTGTCTCAATGGACTCCACCCTATACACCACAGCATAATGGTGTATCTGAGAGGCATAACCGGACCTTGTTGGACATGGTCAGGTCAATGTTGAATCATGCAACTCTTCCCAAGTCCTTTTGGGGCTATGCACTTCAGACAGCTGTTTACTTGTTAAATAGAATGCCTACCAAGGTAGTCTCAACTACTCCATATGAGATATGGAATAGTAAGAAACCTCATGTATCTTACTTGAAGATATGGGTTTGTCCTGCTTATGTGAAGCGGACAGTATCAGACAAATTGGATGCTAAGTCTGATAAATGTCTATTTATTGGATACCCTAAGGAAACAAGGGGTTACGAATTCTATCATCCTGTGGAACAAAAGGTGTTTGTTTCAAGGCATGCTGTGTTTCTAGAGAAAGAGTTTCTCTTGAAAGAAAACAGTGGGAGTGTCGTCGAGCTTGAGGAGGCTCGAGAGACTCAAATAGACATTGACGAGATACCTGGTGTAGCACAACAGCCGACAACTCATAGTGATGAGCAATCGGCTGGACCTATTGTAACACCACATCTTCGTAGATTTGGTAGAACATGCAATATTCCTGAGAGATATGGATTTCTCGTAAGTGAATCGAATGACGTGTTACTCATTGATGATGAGGAGCCTACCAGTTATGAAGAAGTGCTGACAAGTTCAAAAAGGGATAAGTGGCTTGGTGCCATGAAGTCGGAAATGGATTCCATGTATGAAAACCAAGTTTGGAACTTGGTTGGCCTACCTGAAGGCATAAAGTCTATAGGGTGCAAGTGGGTTTTCAAGAAGAAAACTGACATGGATGGTAATGTGATTACCTATAAGGCTAGATTGGTGGCGAAAGGATATCGTCAAAAGCAAGGTGTTGATTATGACGAAACCTATTTGCATGTAGCTATGCTTAAATCCATTCGGATGCTCCTGGCCATAGCGGCTCATTATGATTATGAGATATGACAGATGGATGTGAAAACAGCTTTCCTTAATGGAAACCTGCTCAAGGACGTGTATATGATACAACCTGAGGGTTTCACATCGGTTAATAAAACTAAGGTATGCAAATTGCGACGGTCCATTTATGGATGGAAGCAAGCATCTAGGAGCTGGAATATCCGTTTTGATGAGACAATCAAAAAGTTTGATTTCTCACAAAATCCAGACGAACCTTGTGTGTACAAGAAGGTTAGTGGGAGTGCAGTCGTGTTCCTAGTATTGTATGTCGATGACATATTACTTATAGGAAATGATGTTTCAATCTTACAGTCAGTTAAGGTTTGGTTATCCAAGACATTCTCCATGAAAGACCTGGGAGAAGCAACCTACATCCTCGGGATTAAGATCTATAGAGATAGATCGAAACGATTGCTTGGTCTTTCACAGTCTACATATATAGACCGAGTGCTAAAGAGGTTTAGCATGTCGGAATCCAAGAAAGGTTTCCTATCCATCAGGAATGGGGTACACCTTTCGAAGTCTATGTGTCCGCGCATAGAAGACGAGAGGATTTGCCTGATTAAGATTCCCTATGCATCCGCAATAGGATCTATCATGTATGCTATGTTATGTACGAGGACCGATGTATTGTATGCTCTGAGTGTCACGAGCAGATACCAATATGATCCAGGAATGGATCATTGGGTGACTGTTAAGACGATCCTTAAGTACTTAAGAAGAACTAAGGATACTTTTCCTAATATATGGAGAAGGGTACATGGTGATACGTGGGTATACGGATGCCAGCTCCAGACAGACAAGGATGATTCCATGTCTCAGTCTGGGTATGTATTCACCTGGAATGGAGGCGCAATAAGTTGGAAAGGTTCCAAGCTTGATACTATAGTGGATTCTGCCACTAAGGCAGAATACATTGCAGCTTTGGAAGCAGCTAATGAAGCGGTTTGGATCAATAAGTTCATCTTTGAACTTGATGTGGTCTCATCAATGATCCAAACATGTGCTTCGCCGCTATCATCTTATCAGAGTGATCATCAGTAGGAACGAAGTACAAATCGAGAAAATTCCCACTGAAAGGAACTTAGCGGATCTTTTGACTAAGGCATTACCTCAAAATAAGTTTGAGGGTCATGTTAGAGCTTATGGTATTAGATACCGTAGCGATTGGCATTAGGCCAAGTGGGAGTCTGTTAGTAATATATGAGAGATGTCCTAAGGCAATCCCCTCATGTATGAACCATTTATATGATAAATGAAGATTCACTATTTGAGTATACATGTTTTATGTATTTGATTAGATCTTAAACTCATTTACTGAATGTCCTCGATAAGATTCACAGCATGAGAGAATTTGTGATTGGATCACAACTAGTGAGTATCTCTACATGTGTAATTGTGATGTATCGGAATTATCCCTAGTCGATGAATTGATGGATTTGGACACCATCAATTCTGTCGAGACTAGCACGAGGTATACTCCTTGGTGTATCCAAGCAGCTGATTCTCACTGGCTGGAGACATTGTGATGTTCGGAGTTGATCGTGGATGCTAGTTATGGTAACTAGTTCATTGGAGTGACCAGCCGTAAGACTTCATATGGTTCTCTGCATATATAGATATGTCAATGAAGTTCTTACTGTAGCTTAAGTGCGATGTTCCATTGACCTGCGGTATTCAAGTCATCTTGATCATGGAGACTTATGCTTTGACATCTTAAGCAAACATCTCTAAGGAGATGTGGACCCGGGATGATTGGGTATAAGTCGAAGTGATCGAAGGTGTTTGAATAGCCTATAAAGGATTCACCACTCCTTGCGAGGAGATGTATACCCATGGCCTCTCGTCGGATTGTTACTAAAGTCTTTGGCCAAAGCATTACATGTTTAGAGTAAAGTACTCTTCGATACATGTGGAGTAACTAGAATCCGTAGGACGAGGAAATGATACTTGGGCTAGGTGTGACGTAGTCAACCTAGTGGGGACTAACACTATAGACCATGTCCTGAACCAAGTGGGTATAAGATGAGTGAAGGGAATGGGGCACGAATCATTCGAGCTGCTGAAGGGTTTCAGAAATAGTTCTGGATCAACCGTTGATCTTTTCGGTTAATTGGGGATCATGATGTACTACTAGGTGACACTCATGATCGTTCTATAATTAATGGTTAATTATAGACGGCCAACATAATCTGAGAACCTATTTGGTCACACGCACAACGAGCGTAATCCGAAGGATTTTAAACGAGCTTGAGAATGGGATTCTCAGACCGAGAGAAACTTGGTTTGGTTGCACCAAACATAAAGCGAGCATGAAATCATTTCAGTCACAATGGAAGCGTGGATGGGCAGTGTCTTCTGAAGACATAATGGATGAACCAAAATGGTTTGGTTCTAATCCAATGGAGGAGAATAAACCAAAGGGTTTGGTTTATTTTAAACGAATGAACCAAAAGTTGGTTCGGTTCATTTTAACTTAAAATAAACCATCATGGTTTGTTTTTTTTTAACTTATCTTAATGGAGCGGGTTAACGGGCCTAATGGTTATGATCCAATAACCATTAAGAGAATTAGTTCTCTATAAAAGAGGGCTTAAGGGATAATTAAGCCCTAATCCAAGAGCCCTAAACCTAGTTGCCGCCCACCTCCTCTCGTTGGAGATTTCGGCGCCAACTCCATTGCCACCCAGCCCTTGTGCCGCCGTCCAGCTCCTTGCCAGCGTCCAAGCTTCAGCCGGTGATCCTCCGGAGACCCTCCGGTGATCTTCCTAGGCTTCGGTGAAAAGGTGAGCACTTGGTTTCCTTTGTTGGCCGGCGCCTATCTCCTCCACCAAAGCTGTCCAGTTTTCTGAACAGCTTGTTCTCCTCTCGTTGGAGCGTCGTTTGGACGATGGTTAGAGCTCCGACAGCGGCTAACTTACCGGAGATTCGATCTACGGTAATCCTCTGAGGTGGAGGATGAAGGATTCGTCAATCGGTTGACGAATACCTCTCAGGAGAAGCGAGTTTTGAGGGCTCATTTTTGGATCCGAATTTGGATTCGGATCGTGATCATCTCTCGATCACGTCGTCTTCAACACGAGGCTAGTAACCCGTACGAAGACGAAGCTCGTGGCTTAGCGAAGTCATCCAGAGGATACTCAGCGTGGATACGGATAAAGATGATTCTTGTGGGGATCGTTCCGGTTGATGCCGTTCCCGCTACACGTCATACGAAAGGTATAACGTAGTTAAATTTCCTTTTATTGCAAATTTAAATTTACGGTTATGTCTACACATGTTGTACTATGCATGCGTGTGATATGTGTGTTGTAATAAATGTAGATTTATTATTTTTTATTGCTTCCGTTGTGCTCATGTTTACGAAACGTGATCGAACACACACACGCCGCGGTGCCGGAAACCCAACAAGCTTCACCTAAAGCGGATGGTTGAGGGAGACAGTCTAACCTAGTTACCTGGAAAGTAAACGAAGAGGTGTTATGCCATAACTTAGGAGGCCCCCACACAATATTCCAAGGAGCCTTCGTTCCTCATATCTGTAACAGAATTATTCTCCAGGTCGAGGTGGTGGCCACGTGTACGATGGAGACAGCCCACGACGTTACGATGGAGGAAAAAAGGGAGATAAAAGGAAGGAAGCAAGGGAGAGAGAGGGGAGATCCGCAAGAATTCCAACCCAGCAAGAGAGAAGAAGACGCAAGAGGAGAGGGAGAGCGACAACCACCTCGTCGGAGCAGAAGGACAGGGATCTGCCATTGTTACATCTCTTGTATTTTTTCTCGTCTTGTGATATCATTGTAAGAGGTTTTTCTCCTCCACCTCCGGAAACTTCTTTTCCGTAAAGGAGGACCTTCATAGTGAAAGTGCTTAGGCACTGCATCCGGTGAGAAAGCTCACCTCCGTGGAGTAGGAATCCTTATTCCGAACCACGTTACATCTTGTGTCTGAGTTTTGATTGTTGGTATCGGTTTTTGCGTTTCATCTACTTTACCTTCTTATTCTTTACTGATTGCGGCCTGTGAGAACCCTGTGAGATCTCCCTCTTTGCTTCACTGTATTGGAAGGGAGTGAACAGATTTCCCTCGTCGCATCAGTTGGCGCCGTCTGTGGGAACATTGAGCTGGACGTCGAGATGCAACCTGAAGAGGTACAACAACCCACTACCTCTGCAGCGAAGGAGCGCCCCATCACCCTTCTTCCATCACAGCTAAAGGCCCTGATGGATGATGCTATTACAGAGGCCCTCGCTAGGGAAAGGAGAAGGATCGGATATCTGCATCCGCATTCCGATGAACCTTCTTCCCGAGGCCCACCCCCAGAAATGCCTCCCCCATCTCGTACAGCTGTCGTTGTGGAAATATTGCCTGGAGGAGGACTTGGGGGAAGAACACTTCAGAACACTATGCCCTTCACCCAAACGCGCAGAGAAGAACAAGGCAAAAGTCAATCAACCAGACCTCCGGAAGTATACGAGCCCAGTTCCTTTACAATAGACATTCTCTCTGAAGTCCCTCCGTCTTACTTCCGGAATCCTCAAATCGATATGTATGATGGTTCGACGGATCCCGAAGAGCACATATCTCAATTTGATGGAGCGTCCTCTCTCCACTATTATACTGATGCTCTCAAGTGTCGAGTCTTCCGGACCACCTTAACCGGCTCGGCACAAAAGTAGTTTAATACTCTGCCCCCAGAATCCATCACTTGTTTCGCTGATTTCCGGGGAATGTTCAGTCGGAAGTTTGTCAGCTGCAAGGCGTATAAACATGATGCCTCAATGTTAATGCATATCACCTAGGGACCCTCAGAATCCCTTAGGGGGAATCTCCACCGATTCACTTCTGCAGCTAGGGGAATCCCCTCGGCCAGATCCGAATCTTTCAGAGGCGCTATTCAGCATGGGCTGAAGGAGGGCCCCTTCCTCAGTTCCTTGTTAAGACAACCTGTTGAAAGTTATGAGGAGCTGCTAAGCCGTGCGGAGCAATTTATCCACGAAGAAGGATTAAAGGTACAAAGAGCTGAACGGGCTGCCGCAGCAGTCCCAACTGAAAGAGCTCGTCCCGCTGCTCCTCAAGCGCCCCCTCGGCGGGAGTATGCTCGACCTTTCCGACAGGAGGCTCCGAGGCCTCGTCCAATGCTGCAGGGTGTTTGCCCCGTACTGCCATTACAAATCATGGCCGCTGAAGCGCTTCCTCCTGTGAGGACTTGGAAGGAACGAGAGATGGAATTCTATGACCAACAGGGTCTGCTGCAACGATCCTTAGGATACAGGGGGATCCCACGTAACCCCCCCACCCCATTCTTTTGCCAATATCATACGGAATATGGCCACACTAATGGACGATGTTTCAAGTTACAAGAGGAATTAGATCACCTCCACACCGCATATCCGCAAGTACAGTTCCAGGCAGGAGGACCGGCACGACGAGGCCCCCAACCCAATGTAACCCGTCCAGGGTCATATAATCAACAACCTCAAGTCACTTTCCCCCAAATGCCGTCCCAAAAGGTTGTCTCCCAAGGAGGCCCATCAGGTGAGGGCCCTTCATCCAATCTAGATAACGCTCCCACACGGGGAGTTATTCATGTTATAGCTGGAGGACCTACCGACGGGGACTCTAATCGGGCGCGGAAGTCGTACGCCCGTGTCATGGAGAGTTTTGCCATCGTCACCGATCAAACTATTCAAGTTGCACCGCCCATTTCATTCGGGCCAGAGGATCTACAAGGTGTCCTGCTGACTCACATGGATGCCTTGGTTATTCGTATATCTTTGGCCAATTATGAAGTGGCCAGGGTGTTGGTCGATTCGGGAAGCTCCGTCAATATCCTTTTCCAGGAAGCTTTCAGACAGATGCAGCTGGGAAATGCCAAGCTAGAAGATGTGGCCACCCTCCTCTTTGGATTCGCAGGGCATGTGGTCTACCCTATAGGGTAGATTTCATTGCCTCTAACTCTGGATGTAAAGCCCAGCCAAAAAATCAGTATAATCCCTTTCCTCATCGTGGATGCTCCGTCCACTTATAATGCTATTCTTGGGCATCCTTTCCTTACCCTTTTTCAGGCGGTGGCTTCCCCGTATCACCAAAAGTTGAAATTTTTGGTGGGACAATTGGTGGGAGAAGTTCGTGGAGAACAAAAGGCCTCCAGGAGCTGGTACGTACAAATGGTTCGGGATGATCAAAAGAAAGCCCGAACCGATGACCTCAAAGGCAAAGCTATCATCATTTTGGATGTCTGCATCCTGGAGGAATCCCCACCCAAGGCTGGCAAAGTAGAGGAAGGAGAACTGGTGGAAATTGCCCCAGGAAAGGCCACACGGATAGCACAACAGCTGGAAACCAAAGAAGAGCTGGTGGCTTGCCTGAAGGAGAATGAAGACACCTTTGCGAGAAATATGCATGATCTCATGGGGATCAACCCTCAAGTGGCTGAACACCATCTCAATATCACTAAAGGAGCCCGACCCGTCCAACAGAAGAGGCAACATTTTGGACCGGAAAAGGACAAGGTCATAGCCGAAGAAGTGGAAAAACTACTAAAAGCAGGTCATGTAAAGGAAATCCAGTTTTCCGAGTGGGTTTCCAATGTAGTGTTGGTCCCCAAGCCCTCGGGGCAGTGGAGAATGTGTATCAATTTTCGTGATTTAAATAAAGCATGCCCTAAAGACTACTACCCCTTGCCTTGTATTGATCAGTTGGTAGATTCTACTGTGGGATATGAAGTGGTGTCCCTAATGGATGCATATCAAGGATATCACCAAATACCTTTGGCCAAAGAAGATCAAAAAAGGGTTAGCTTTGTGACTGCAGGAGGGTTATACGCTTATGTGGTAATGCCATTTGGATTAAAGAACACAGGGGCAACCTATCAGCGCCTTATGGACAAAATCTTTGCAGAACAGAAAGGTAAAAATATGGAAGTCTACGTGGATGACATATTAGTCAAATCGAAGACCACTCGGGATTTAGTCAAGGAATTAAATGAAACCTTCGCTACATTGAGACGGTTTAATATGAAGCTAAACCCTAACAAATGCCTGTTCGGGGTAAAAAGCGGTAAGTTCTTGGGGTACATCGTGACTGAAAAGGGGTTGCAAGCCAACCCTGAGAAGGTGCAGGCACTATGCAACATGAAATCACCCGCTAATCTGCGGAAAACCCAGAAGTTGGTGGGCAGGATTGTTTCTTTATCCCGATTCATAGCCAGATCGACGGACAAAGGGCTGCCTTTCTTCAAGATCCTGCGCAAGGCTACTAAATTTCAGTGGGATGATCAATGCGAATAGGCTTTCCAGGAGTTGAAGAAATATTTGGCTGGACTCCCACTGCTAGCCAAACCAATAGCTGGAGAACCACTATGGATGTATCTGGCTGTCTCGGAGGGAGCTATTAGTTTGGTTTTATTAAAACAAGAAGGCTCTCACCAGCAGCCTATTTATTATACCATCCATATCCTGAAGAGGGCGGAATTCCGTTATACGGAGCTAGAGAAGCTGGCATATATCCTAGTGTTAACCACCTGCAAATTGAGGTCGTACTTTTTGGCTCATCCTATCACCGTTCTAACTCACAGCGAATTGGGCAAGGTCGTCACTAAGCAAAATTTCTCCGGAAGATTGGCTAAATGGGTGGTAGAACTAAGCGAGTATGATATTCACTACCAACCCCGAACGGTTATCAAGCCCCAAGTGCTCGCTGATTTTCTAGCAGAGGTACCTTGCAGCTCGGAAGATGGCTCGGCAGCAAAAGATGAGGGATCAGATGCATGGAATATATTCGTAGATGGTTCTTCAGGATCTACGGGCAGCGGCGTCGGTGTTCTATTAATTTCCCCTGATAGTGAAGAAACTCGCCTAGCCGTTTGCCTGGGATATCGGGCATCCAATAATGAGGCAGAATATGAAGCCATTCTAGCGGGATTGCAGGCTACTAAAGCGGTAGGGGCTTCTTCAATTGTAATCCATTCGGATTCCCTATTGGTAATATCACAACTTCAAGGTGTAGGGATTTTATATGCAAAATAGCATATGCGCAACGGAAAAATAGGATCCCTTCCAAGTGATCCTTGCGAAAGAAAATCTCGTACAAAAATAAATTTCTCAAAACCTATCTTATAGGAGAATATTACCTTTGTTGCGTGCCCTTTTAAATCCCGCTTCTCCTTGGGTTTGTTGGATCTTTTAGGACGTTCAAATGTCTGTGCCTCTATATGTATCCACACGAGCAAGCTCTTGTCTCACAAAAGAAACTAGAAGAGCTCTCCTTTACTTCTTGCTAGAGAAGTCCCTAAAGGAGAGGAAGGTAGGGAAAAAGAGAAAGGAAGAAGAAGACCACTCTTCTTGCTACACTCACAAAAACCACACAACCAAAGCCTCTCACCACCAAGCTCTCTCCAAGCCTCAAGCTTCCAACTACTTGGCCGGCCACCCCATGGAGTGTTTTATAGGATTAGAAAAACCTTTCACCTCCTATCACATTCAATGCTCCTTGTTTGGCCGGCCACATGTGGAGGAAATCCAAAGGTCAAAACCCTTTGTCTCCTTCCACCTCATCAAGCTTAGGTGGCATGCTTATGTGGCATGCTTATGTGGCATTCATGCATGTTGAATTAATCTTATTAATTCAATAAGCTTATGTTATCATATTGAATTAATCTCATTAAATCAATAAGGTAACATATTGAATTAATCTTATTAAATCAATTTAGCTTAGGATATCATGATAACATATTTATTTAATCATATTAAATTAATAAGCTTAGCATAATGAATTAATCTCATTAAATCAATAAGCTAAAATTCTCTTTAAGCTTAAAGCCCAAAAACCATTTTGTACTTAAGCTTATTCCCAAATTATTCTAGTCAAACTAGAATGCACTAATTCTTCTAATCATCATGCTCTTTGTGTGTGACCCTATAGGCTCTCATAACGTTGGCAGTGGATCTAAACTCTTTTAGATACACAAGCAATGAGCAGCATCTAGCAATACATCATTGCTACCCAAGTTACGAAATAAGTCAAGATCCGACTAACCTTTCCGTGACTACTATAATGTATGACCGTGTCCTTCTATCCTTGATATCAGATTGACCAATGAGGCATAGACCGTGTCATCCTCGATCAATCTATGTGTTTCTTGATCCCTGAGTAAACTAACTCAAACAAATGAGCTCAATATCTCATATTGACTCATTCGAGCATGGCCATGCGTTTTAGTAGTTCTACTCAATCAAGGGGCCCACAGATATCACTCCCGTCATATGGGAGGGATAGATCCCATCTACATCACTCACATCCCTCTGCATAATTTGTTATATACCCAATAATCGCCTTTATGGTCCACCCTGTTATGGGTGACGTTTGACGATACCAAAGTACATAACTCCTTATGTAGGGAACCGTAGTGACTTCAGGTTTGAGGACTATTCATACCAATAGTCACATGAGAAAGTTTATGACACTCATATGACGATCCATGAAACTTTCTCATGGCGGATCAGTTCAGTATATATTCTCTAATATATATGCCCATGTGTCAACTTGATATCATATATCCATGACTTGTGAGATCAAGTCATCAATTGACCTACATGCTAGTCTTTATGTATTAATATTGCCCTTGCATATTAATACTTGACTAGGAACATTTAGGAAAGTGTTCTCTACAGCCTCTCATAATCAATTCTGCCAATTGATGTGCTGTAGATAAGAACCTACTTTTCTAGGGCATTATTATATTTAATTTAGCTGGCACAAGCAAGACGTAAATATAATAACCAATCCTTTGCCATTATGGAATATGATACAAAATGTTCCCTATTCAACCATCACATGATTGGTTCTAGGGCTATAACTAACACAAGGTTCTTTCGCGGTTCGGGAAGAAAGGCTGCATAAGTACTTGAAGGCTTTTGAAAAAGAAAAATCTCAATTCCGTCAAGCCCTCTTAAAGCAAATCCCGCGGGAGAATAACGGGAAGGCAGATGAATTGGCTCGGATGGCTAGTGCTATGGAAGGAATGAAGTCCTTGGAAACGATCCATGCGGAAATCCATACTTCCTTAGCAATATGCAGCGTGGAGGAAGATTCACCCGAATCAAGCCTAATTCCTGATTGGAGGACTGACATCATAGCTTATTTACGGCATGGGAAGGTCCCTGATGAAAAAGTAGCGGCATCCGCTTTAATAAGCCGAGCCAAATGGTTTACCCTCTTAAATGGAGACTTATACAAGACTTCTTTCGGACGACCCTTATTGAAATGCTTGGGAAGTGAGGATGCGGAATGGGTACTTCGGGAGATTCATGAAGGTTGTTGCAGCAATCATTTAGGGGGAGAGCTTTAGCAAGGAAGGCCTTATTAGCAGGGTATTTTTGGCCTACTCTCTAACAAGATGCTGATCGTATAGTGCAAGCTTGCCCCGCTTGTCAGAAACATAGCAACCATTCCGAACGGCTGGCTGAGTTAATGAAAGTCGTGGTCTCTTCATGTCCTTTTGATCAATGGGGAATGGATATAGTGGGTCCGATGCCAGTGGCACCTTTACAGAAGAAGTTTTTGTTGGTGGCCGTAGATTATTTCTCCAAATGGGTGGAGGTAGAGCCCCTAGCCAAAATTACTGAGAATACTGTGATACAGTTCTTATGGAAGAATATTGTTTGTCGATATGGTATTCCTCAGAAAATAGTGAGTGACAATGGACGATAGTTCCAAGGAAAGAAGATCAAAGAGTGGTGCCAAAGTCTCAACATTCAGCAGGCTTTCACTTCAGTAGCTCACCCTCAAGCTAACGGGCAAGTGGAAGTGACTAACAGAATCCTCGTTCAAGGAGTAAAGACTAAATTGGGGGCTCAGGGGGGAAACTGGGTAGAAGAATTACCAGGAGTTCTGTGGGCTTACCGAACTACACCAAAGGCCGCAACATGGGAAACTCCCTTCAGTTTAGTGTACGGGACGGAAGCTGTTATTCCGATCGAAGTTCTCTTAAGTAGCGCTCATATAAAGGCATACGAATCAAATCAGAACCAACTTATCCGAAGCATTGAATTGGACTTGTGGAGGAAAGGTGGGAGATGGCACGGAGGCGAGCAGAGTTTTACAAGCAAAGAGTGCAGCGAGCCTTTAATAAGAAAGTGATGCCTCGAAGATTTCAAGAAGGGGATTGGGTTTTGCATAAAGTTAATCCCGCTGGAGACCCTGGGAAGCTAGCTCCAAACTGGAAAGGACCCTATGAAGTAACGCGCTGCGTAGCGGGGTCAGCATATTATCTGAAAGATGACCAAGGCAAAGAACTTCCACGACCTTGGAATGTCATTCATTTAAAACATTTTTACACTGTATGAGAAGTAGGGAATAGAAGAAGAGGAATTATGAGATTCCGAAGGGGTGTACTTCCTAACTTGATTGCATTAATTAGACCCAAAGTACCCTCCAAATTTCATTAATTAGTCATTTACAAGTACAATATGGTACTGTTAATAAATCTTGAAAAAGAGAAAGAAAAAGGGAAAGGAAGCTCCCATTTCAAAACAAAATATCGAATTATAGCTTAAATCGGTTGGGAGGATAACATCGAAAACCAGCATCCCAATTTAAAGAGAAGGAAGGATAAGTTGGAGGAGGTAATCCTTGGTCAGCAATTGCCTAACCGCTTCATTAAATCCGTCCTGATAAGTGGCGTGCAGTAAAATGATGAGTCGCTCCTGGCGGTTTGGACGGTCAGGGCTCCGCTCCCGATGAAGCCTATGACATTTTTCTTATTGTTCTTGAAGCTCTCAGCGTATGTCAACATAGCGTCGCGACACCTCCATAATAGCATCGGCTAGGATGGAAACATCATCGGCACAGGAATTTTGGTCATGCTGCACAAGGTGCGTCATCTCCATCATATTTTGACACATTGAAGCTGAAATTCCCTCCACTGCTTCTGAATAGGATCTGGTTCGGGCGAGTTCAATGTTCAGCCTCTGGAGGGAAGTCTCTTGCCTGCGTAGACGGGCATGAGCATGCGCCCTAGAATTTATGAGGGATGAGTTTTCTTGTACCTCCTTGCATAAGCGAGTGCGGAGGTCTCCTATTTTATCCTGTGCTTGCCGGTGTTGAACCTGAAGACGAGCGATGGTGTCAGAGTCCTGTTGCTTCCCCTGGAGGAGCTCTGCTACCTGCCCTTGAAGACGTATTAATTCTCGAGCAGAGGAAGACCCCTCATCAAGAGGAGCCGGTTGAACTTCCCGCTGGGGGACGGGTGGCTCCACACCTGATCACTGTTGTTCTCGTAATGCTGCAATAGTATCAGCATCCTTTCGAATTTGTTGGCGAGCTTCGGCTAATTGCTCCTAGCACAGGTGCAGTTGTTGCAGCAGGAGCCGTTCTTGATTCTGAGCATTCGCCAAATCTCTTCGTTGTTGCCGCTCCCATTCCAAAGCTTGAGCTCGATATTGATGAAGGGAGCGATCCAACTCTTGATGGTTGGTTAGGGCCTGCATGTCGGACGTAGAAAAGAAATTGGTTATTAAGATAAAGCTAAGGAAGCTAATTGGGAAAACATAACAAATCCAGAGCATGGCGCAGGCCTTCTATGCGAGGAACCACTTCCTCTAAGTTCAGGATCCGAAGACTCCTGGGAGAAAGGGAAGAAGATGGGACGAATGATACTGAGGTGGGAAGTTCACTTAGAATGGGGAGAGTGGGGGTGATATCTGCGGGAGGAGAAGGTCTCTTCAGGAGATGAGTGGAGGGGGAAGTTTGCAGTAAAGGGATATCAACCGCCATGGGTTCGGAGGAGGAATGATATTCAGGGGAAAGAGAAGGCCGGGGTGAGCCAGCCTCTGTCATCGGCTGACATTGAAGTACATCCTCCCACGGTTCATCCTCAGGTTGCAGGGAAAGAGAAGGCGACTTCCGAACCTTAGTGGCAGAAGGAGAAAAAGTAGGAGAGCTAGGGTTTGTAAATGTCGGAGGAAGTGAGGAAGGACTAATTACCCCGGTTTCCTCCGGGGCGGAGATAACAAGGGTTCCAGGAGGAGGAGAGGGAGAAAGACGAGATGAAGCAGGCGTGGTGGTGATCAGGGAAGATGAAGAGGAAGACGGAGCTAACGGCTGACCGACACCCTTCTTGCGATGAGGATAATGGCCCGCTATCTCCTGGAAGAAGGTAGAATGCATTTTGAGGGTCTGAGGATAAGGGAAAAGGGATGAAAAAAGGGATTGAGGCAACGGAGTGTGGCAGTGGAGGAACGAACAGGCAAAGAAGAGGAAATGACAAGGCGAAAAGATGAAGATAGCAAAAGAGAGGAAGACAAAGGATCCCCTATAGAAGGAGGGAAGAATGGGCTTATAACCATTATTGGGCTCCTCGTCTGTGGTGAAGGAGACCCTAAGTGAAAGGGAAAAGAGGGGTTTATTTTTCTAAATGGCCCATTATGTACTAAAGCCCTCATTTGCAAGGGAAGGGGCGGATATAGGCGTTCCCCTTCTGAAGGAAAGCCCAAAAGAGGAATGATATGAAGACGTCGTCTCCTTTATGATGATGGCCTTTGGGCAATATATACTCAATTTTTATTCCCACGAAGCGGAAGATATCCCCGTGTGGTGGTGGAACGGAAGAACCGAGATTCCTCGGTTATATATGTTAGTAATATATGAGAGATGTCCTAAGGCAATCGCCTTATGTATGAACCATTTATATGATAAATGAAGATTCAATATTTGAGTATACATGTTTTATGTATTTGATTGGATCTTAAACTCATTTACTGAATGTCCACGATACGATTCACAGCATGAGAGAATTTGTGATTAGATCACAACTAGTGAGTATCTCTACATGTGTTATTGTGATGTATCGGAATTATCCCTAGTCGATGAATTGATGGATTTGGACACCATCAATTCTGTCGAGACTAGCACGAGGTATACTCCTTGGTGTATCCAAGCAGCTGATTCTCACTGGCTGGAGACATAGTGATGTCCGGAGTTAATCGTGGATGCTAGTTATGGTAACTAGTTCATTGGAGTGACCAGCCGTAAGACTTCATATGGTTCTCTGCATATATAGATATGTCAATGAAGTTCTTACTGTGGCTTAAGTGCGATGTTCCTTTGACTTGCGGTATTCAAGTCATCTTGATCATGGAGACTTATGCTTTGACATCTTAAGCAAACATCTCCGAGGAGATGTGGACCCGGGATGATTGGGTATAAGTCGAAGTGATCGAAGGTGTTTGAATAGCCTATAAAGGATTCACCACTCCTTGCGAGGAGATGTATACTCATGGCCTCTCGTCGGATTGTTACTAAAGTCTTTGGCCAAAGCATTACATGTTTAGAGTAAGGTACTCTTCGATACATGTGGAGTAACTAGAATCCGTAGGATGAGGAAATGATACTTGGGCTAGGTGTGACGTAGTCAGCCTAGTGGGGACTGACACAATAGACCATGTCCTGAACCAAGTGTGTATAAGATGAGTGAAGGGAATGGGGCACGATTCATTCGAGCTACTGAAGGGTTTCAGAAATAGTTCTGGATCAACCGTTGATCTTTTCGGTTAATTGGGGATCATGATGTACAACTAGGTGCCACTCATGATCGTTCTATAATTAATGGTTAATTATGTTGGTGCAGTGGGCACCTAAGTCGAACCTATGTTTTGATTATAGCAAACGATACAAAGTTAAGCTTATATTGTTATCTCACGAGCTAAATCAAGTGTGCAGAAAAGTCTCAATGCTGGAGCTGAAGGCTAGCGACACCCGGAGGAAGCCGCGGTGGTCGAGCGACACTCGAGTTACTTCGGAGGGAGCTGAAGGAATCGAGTGGAAGGCCGGAAGCAAAAGCGACAAGTAAGTATCGAGCTAAGCTCGTGTGTGCAAGCGTAAGTGAGGTCGTGTCCTTTGTACGGGGACATCCTTAGGCGACGATCCAACCCAAGACTTCCCAAGGAAGGTCTATGTTGAGATCGGACGGCAAGTGGCCGTCGAATTCACTTGTATTTTGAGCTAAACTCCTTTTTTAGTCAAAAATCGTGGTCGCCCTCAACCGCCAGTTCAACGGTAGCTTCAACCGCCAGCCTAACCGGCATAGCTCAACCGCCAGTTCAACCGGTGGTCAAAAATCAGCCTCGAGGAGTCAAGCTTTATCACCATTTTTCAAGGAGTTTTGTGCCCATTTGTGATTGGTTGAAGACCCATTCGTTGAGGGGCTTAAAGGCTATAAAAGGAGGGCCAAACCTAGGGTTTTTCATCAATTCAAAAGCTTCTCTCGACATCCCTACGACGGCACACGCGCCGAGACAGTTTACGTATTGCTTAATAAATAACAAATTCCTCCATTTTATATGTTTACAATTTTGTATAAGTTGTCTTTATTTTCAAGCTTTAAATCATATCAAGGAGAGGGGTGTCCTCTACCTTGAATCTTTATTGAGTTTTTGTATTCGCTTAACTCCTATCTCTATCGAGAAGGAGTTCGTTTAATATTTGCCCTCCGTGCGTGGTCAAGGACCATTAGGGCCTTGGAGTAGTAGCTGTAGGCTACGAACCAAGTAAAAACCCCTCGTGTTTTTATTTATTTATTGCTATCTTTCCGCTGTGTTTACTCGTGCCAATTCGAACGAAAATGAAAGTTTTACGATCGCTATTCACCCCCCCTCTAGCGACGCTTCTCGATCCAACAATTGGTATCAGAGCCGGGGGTTGCTAAGATTTGGTGAAACCACCAATCTAGTTTTTTTTACAGATTTATTTTCTTTTAATTCTGTTTATTTCTATTTATTTTGTTAGTTAAATTCTCTCCCGCACTACTAATCCAAGACGCGAGTCTTGGTACTTGTTTTTGAGTTTTTGTCTTTGCTAGCTTTTCGGTCTTCGTCTCTTTTTGTCTTTTTGTTTCAATGGCCCATCTCGAGGGTTTTAGCACCGTCCGACCTCCGTTTTATAACGGAGATGACTTCCGTTATTGGAAGGGTCGGATGGAATGCTTTCTCAAAACCCAACTCGAGATGTGGATCATAATCCAAACGGGTTTCACACTTCCGACTAATGAAGTGGGTGAATCCTTGGATTATGATCAATGGACCGTTGCAACAAAACGACAAGTCGAAGCCGACGCCAAGGCAACACAAATCCTCCAATGCGGCCTATCCAAGGAGGAGTTAAATCGCGTCGGCCCCTTCATAAGCGCAAAGGATCTTTGGACTAAACTAATCGAGTTACACGAAGGATCGGATCAAGCCAAGGTATGTAAGCGTGATTTGTTATTCAATAAATTGTACACACTAAAAATGCAGGAACACGAATCGCGGCGCAACTCCACGCGCCCGTGTCGAGGACATCGTCAACAACACATGTCGGGCAAGGTCGAAAACGCGACCTTATAAGGTATGTTCTAAACTCTTTTCGAGGACTACCTTGTGGGCATCCATGGTCGATGCCTACAAGGTCTCAAGGATCTTTCTAAAATTAGGTTAGATGAACTCTTTTCCGATTTTGAATTACATGAACAATCCAACTTCCGGAACAGAGAGGGGTATAGCTTTATTTGGATCAAAGAAGAAGAAAATCGCAAGCAAGCCACCACCAGCGAGGAGGAAGGCGAGTCCGAAGAAGAAGTTGACCAGGAATTGTTGCCGAACTAATGAACCTAGCTCGAAGAATAGCCAAGGTACGAAAGCGAACCATGACTCGACACAAACAAGGTAAGCATAAAAGTTATAATATTAGGTGTTATTAGTGTAACAGGTTTTGACATATCAAGTCCGAGTGCCCCAAGCTCAACCACCAAGGACCTAAGCACAAGAAGGCCCTCAAGCGACATGGGAAGAAGCGTCATCCGAAGAAGGCGAAGACCACGCGTCTTCATGGAGAAATCAATTGAGTCGGACACGGAGACCAAACCGGGCTTGAGTCGAGCAGGAGGATGATTCGGACTACGAAGCAACCTTCAAGTCAAGCCACGGATCGCATCCGGTTCAAAAGATACCCTTTAGGTGAGTCGTACTTTATTTAATACTTTACATAATACGGTTAGGTTTTTGTCTAGGAAGTTAGCTAAGTCCGAGTCCAAGGTCGAGACCACGGTTGAGGAAGTTAAACTCCTCAAACGAGGTCTCCCTAACCTCTTCGACTAGTCGAGTTCAAGAGAAGGACTCAACTCGGGTTGAAAAACTCGAAGTTGAGAACTCACTCTTGAAAAGTCAAGTCGAAGATCTTAGGAATACGTTGGAAAGGTTTACTTTGGGATCCAAAGGACTTGACCTCCTACTTGGATCGCAAAGGGCCGTGTACAACAAGGCCGGACTAGGGTTTAGCTCAAACACGACCAATAAGTCGTATATGTCAATCGTAAGTAGACATAAAAAATGTGTCCAAGCATGGGTCCCTAAGACCACTTTGATTTCAACTCTAGGATCTAACTCGTACTGGGTTCCCAAGGACCAAATCCACTATGTGGATAGACCGAACCGATTCAACCGTCTAGGGGGAGCCAGTACAAAACATGTTTGTGCTTTAACTTAGAAATTGCATGCTTAGTTTTTTTTTTTTTTTAACTCACTTGGAATACACAAATAACTAACTAAAAAATCCTTCGAAAAGATTGAGCCTCGGGGAGCCTCTTTTCAAATAACCAACTAAAATCCTTCGAAAAGATTGAGCCTCGGGGAGCCTCTTTTCAAAAATAACTAGTTAGACTAGGAAATAGTCTTAGGTGAGTCAAGTCATCATTTTCTTGAACATGGCTTTGTCTAAGGAAGTGGTCGATGATCCGATAAAAGAAGGCCCATGTGCCTCGCCACGACACAGAAGCCATGATCTTGAAAAGGTAAACTTGACAAGCCTTGGGTTAAATCCAAATCTAACTTGAACCTAAATCCACTTAATCAAACTTAATTGAAAATCATCTCAACATAAAATTACTTGAACCTAAATCCACTTAATCAACTTAATTGAAAATCATCTCAATATAAAATTACTTGAACCTAAATCCTAATTACTTGAACCTAAATCCACTTAATCAATTTAATTGAAAATCATCTCAACATAAAATCACTTAAACCTAAATCCACTTAATAAATTTAATTGGGAGTCATCTCACAAAAAACACATAAGTATAACATGCTTGATCATATAGACTCGGGTGAGATGACCTAGGTTTAACAACTTACAACCAATTTAAAAATAAATCTAACATCCAATCCAACCACCTTGTGTGTAGGATCAATGGATGTTGGACAGTGGTTGCTCCCGACACATGACCGGGGATAAACTCAAATTCACAAAGCTTCGATTCAAACGACAAGGATCGGTAGCCTTTGGGAATAACGGCAAGCTCAAAATCATCGGATCAGGTGATATCGAGCTTAACTCGAATTTTGTTATTAAAAATGTATTACTTGTAGAGAATTTTGAATATAACCTGCTTAGCGTAAGCCAATTGTGTGACAATAACTATAAGGTCGTATTTTTAGAAAATGAATGTGTAATTAAAACAAATGAAACAGCTAAAACAATACTCAAAGGAACTAGGACAAATAACATTTATACAATGAACTTAATCAAATCCTCAGCCAAATGTCTTATGACACAGGAAGAGGAATCATGGTTGTGGCACCGACGACTCGGTCACTCGCACCCAAGACTCGTCCACAAGATGAGTCAGAGTGGCTTAGTCAGAGGTTTACCCAACCTCAACAACTTGGTTAATAAAATCTGTAATGCTTGTCAACAAGGAAAACAACCTAGGACACAACACAAGTTAACTAACCAAGAACGAACCTCAAGTGTACTTGAGCTCCTGCATATGGATCTATTCGATTCACATGGAGCCTAGTCACTCAATAAAAGTCAATATTGCTTAGTCATAATTGACGACTACTCCAGGTTTACCTGGGTTAGTTTCATCAAACATAAAAATGATACCCTAGATCAATTAATCAATCTATTCAAATTAATCGAGAATCAAAAAGACCTTAAGGTTAAAAGACTTAGAAGCGATCATGGTGGTGAATTCGAAAATCAAAGGTTCACCGACTTCTGTAACCTAAACGGATACCACCATGAATTCTCTTGCCCTAGGACCCCTCAACAAAATGGCCTAGTGGAGCGGAAAAACCGAACTCTACAAGAAGCCTAGGACCATGTTAAGCGAATATAACCTACGATAGGTTTTAGTGACGTTAGCACGGCTTGCCGAATAGGATCCTTATGGTAAAGAGGCACCTTAAGACCTCGTGAGATTTATCACGATAAAATACCTAACATCAAGTACTTTAGGGTATTTGGGTGTAAGGTACATATTCTAAACACTAAGGATTACCTAGGGAAATTTACATCCAAAACCACGACCGAAATATTTCTAGGATACTCGACTACAAGCCGAGCTTATAGAGTATATAACCACGACACCCTTAGAGTCGAGGAGACTATCAATGTAGTATTTGATGAAGGACACGAACCTACAAAACCCCCGACAACCCCAATTAGCGAGCCTACTCATACTAGACCTAACTCTGACCCTGAGATCGAGTCTAATCCACATCAACCAACTTCTCTTGTCGACCAAGTGACAAGTGATCCGAGTCAAACTAGTGTTCAACCAAGTCACCCCATTGATCAAGCATTAGGTGACACAAACCCAACCCAATCTAGGATTCAGACTAACCAACCTATCGATCAAGTGATAGGAGATCCTAATCTAGGAGTTCGAACTAGAGCATCCT
Organism: Wurfbainia villosa; assembly: GCA_025175895.1. Lineage (NCBI taxonomy): Eukaryota > Viridiplantae > Streptophyta > Magnoliopsida > Zingiberales > Zingiberaceae > Wurfbainia > Wurfbainia villosa. The sequence continues at coordinate 30,131,989 of CM045986.1, forward strand.
ATAGGAACCTTAGTCAAATTTCCTTAATTTCAAAGATAGAACCCAAATCAATTGAACAAGCTCTTCTTGATCCCGATTGGATTATTGCAATGCAAGAAGAGCTAGCTCAATTTACTAGGAATGAAGTGTGGGAATTAGTACCACCACCTAAAGACAAAACGACAATTGGAACAAGGTGGGTGTTTAGAAATAAGCTTGATGATAAAGGTGAAGTAGTTAGAAACAAGGCTAGGTTAGTCGCCAAAGGGTTCAGTCAAGTCGAAGGCTTAGATTACGACGAAACCTATGCCGATAGCTAGACTCGAATCCATTCGAATGTTGCTAGCTTATGCACACATCGAGGATTTAAGCTATTTCAAATGGATGTTAAGTCGGCATTCCTAAATGGATACATTAAAGAAGAAGTTTATGTTAGCCAACCCCCCGGATTCGAAAATCTAGATAAACCCGACCATGTTCTAAAACTTAAGAAAGCTCTCTATGGACTTAAACAAGCTCCTCGAGCTTGGTACGAGAGACTTTCAATCCATCTCAAGTCAAAAGGGTTTAACCAAGGCTTAGTTGACCCAACTCTCTTCGTAAAAACATTAGGTAAAGAAATATTCATAGCTCAAATTTACGTAGACGATATAATTTTTGGAACCTCTAACTCAGCCTTACTAAACGAGTTCGTTTCACTCATGGAAAGTGAGTTTGAAATGAACTTAGTAGGCGAGTTAAGTTTCTTTTTAGGTCTACAAATTAAACAAACTAAGGATGGTATATACCTATATCAACAAAAATACACTAAGGAGTTAATTAAAAGATTTGGAATGCAAGACGCTAAGATAATAAACACCACAATGGCGATTAATGTTAACATAGGAGAAGACCTAGAAAGTAAGTCCATTGACTTAAAGTACTATAGGAGCGCGATAGGAAGTCTCCTATACTTAAGCTAGCCAATCGACATCCTATTCGCGATGAAGTATGTGCGCCAGTTTCAAAACTGTGCTAAGGAGTCTCACCTAACCCTAGTTAAGCGTATCCTTAGATATCTTAAGGGTACACTTAACGTTGGTATTTGGTACCCTAGATCTACGGAGTTCGAACTAATCGGCTACTCCGATTCGGATTATGCCGGTAGTAAACTCGATAGAAAGAGCACGAGTGGTTGTTGTCAACTACTAGGCTCAAGTCTAGTGAGTTGGTGCAGTAGGAAACAACATTGTGTTGCCTTATCTACCACCGAAGCCGAATACGTTGCGATGGGTGAGTGTGTAACTCAGCTTCTTTGGATGAAGCACACTCTCCGAGACTTTAGGTTGGACTTCACCAAAACTAAAATTTTTGTAGACAACATAAGTTCGATAAATCTAACTAAGAACCCTATATGCCATTCAAGAACAAAGCATATAGAGGTAAAACACCATTTCATTCGAGAACATGTAGCCAAGCGGCTCCATACAACTTCGAATATGTTGACTCGAAGTCTAACCTAGCGACATATTTACTAAACCACTACCCGAATTTAGATTTAGTCTCTTGAGACAAAAATTAGGCATGTGCGTAATAGAATAGGTTTTGCAAATTATATTACTACTATTTCTTACTTTTTCATGAAACTAGCATAGGTTATACCTTAGATATCATGCACCTATAGATTTAAGGAGCCAATACATCTCACAACACATAGGACTAATGTGTTTGTGTACTTAGCCACGTAGATGGGCGTGAGATGTTAGGACCTTACTCACAGTTCCAGATGTAGAGCTAGTGCATCGCTATGAACCATGGAGTATAATCATACATACTAGCGACTCAGACTAGGTTGATCCTTCATATCAATCAAGCCAAATATGAGTCGAACATTTCATAGATGAGCTTATTTTCAATATACTATTTTTTAATAAAAATGTGGAACATGCTTGGACTTTAAATTTAGCAATTATTTTGATTTCCACACACCCCTTACTCTTTTCGATATATGGCAAAAGGGGAGAAAAGGCCAAAGTTAAGGGTCAAATTTTTTCAAATTTTTGATAACTTAACTCTTACTTCATGTTTAAACCAAAAGTTAACTTTAGGTTTTGAGAACTTATTTAACTTTTGACAAAAGGCCAAGTTAAGAGAATTCTTAACTTATTTATGTCGTTAGTGTTTTACTTAAGGGGAGAAAGGGCTTAACTAAAAGCGTTTTACTAAAGCTAATTTTAAAATGTTTTACTAAAGCTAATTTTAAGTAATGTTAATTACTTAAAGCAACCCTCAAGGGAGGATTAAGGTCTTTCTTCAAAGACTCACCCTCGGTCAAGGGAGGTTTCCTCAAGGGGAGTACTTGAAGAAAATCCTTACTACTCCAACTTAATCTTCATTTTTTCTCTCATGCACATTATTATTCTTCATGCTTGCTTAACTTTGTATGTGGGTTTGCCATAAATCAAAAGGGGAGATTGTTGGTGCTGGCACCTAAGTCGAACCTATGTTTTGATTATAGCAAGCGATACAAAGTTAAGCTTATATTATTATCTCACGAGCTAAATCAAGTGTGCGAGAAAAGTCTCAATCTTTGGAGCTAAAGGCTAGCGACACCCGGAGGAAGCGGTGGTGGCGACACTCGAGTTACTTGGAGGGTGAAGGAATCAGTGGAAGGCCGGAAGCAAAAGCGACAAGTAAGTATCGAGGTAAGCTCGTGTGTGCAAGCGTAAGTGAGGTCGTGTCCTTTATGCGGGGCGTCCTTGGCGACGACGTCCATGGAAGGTCTATGTTGAGATCGGACGACAAGTGGCCGTCGAATTCACTTGTATTTTGAGCTAAACTCCTTTTTAGTCAAAAATCGTGGCTGCGAGTTCAACCGCCAGTTCAGCCGTGGCGATTCAACCGGCGATTCAACCGGTGGTCAAAATTAGCCTCGAGGAGTCAAGCTTTATCACCATTTTTCAAGGAGTTTTGTGCCCATTTGTGATTGGTTGAAGACCCATTCGTTGAGGGGCTTAAAGGCTATAAAAGGAGGGCCAAACCTAGGGTTTTTCATCAATTCAAAAGCTTCCAAGTGCTTCCGATACGCTCCGACTCTCCGACATCCCTACGACGAAGTGCTACCGAGACGACGACTAAAGCTTCAACCTCCAATCCTTGAAGTCGTCGGTATAATCTTTAATTTTGTATAAGTTGTCTTTATTTTCAAGCTTTAAATCATATCAAGGAGAGGGGGAGTGTCCCTCTACCTTGAATCTTTATTGAGTTTTTGTATTCGCTTAACTCCTATCTCTATCGAGAAGGAGTTCGTTTAATATTTGCCCTCCGTGCGTGGTCAAGGACCATTAGGGCCTTGGAGTAGTAGCCGTAGGCTACGAACCAAGTAAAAACCCCTCGTGTTTTTATTTATTTATTGCTATCTTTCCGCTGCGTTTACTCGTGCCAATTCGAACGAAAACGAAAGTTTTACGATCGCTATTCACCCCCCTCTAGCGACGCTTCTCGATCCAACAAATTATAGACGGCCAACATAAACCGAGAACCTATTTGGTCACACGCACAACGAGTGTAATCCAAAGGATTTAAAACGAGCTTGAGAATGGGATTCTCGGACCGAGAGAAACTATGTTTGGTTGGACCAAACATAAAGCGAGCATGAAATTGTTTCAGTCGCAATGGAAGCGTGGATGGGCCGTGTCTTATGAAGACATAATGGATGGACCAAAATTGTTTGGTTCTAATCCAATGGATGAGAATAAACCAAAGGGTTTGGTTTATTTTAAACGAATGAACCAAAAGTTGGTTCGGTTCGTTTTAACTTAAAATAAACCATCATGGTTTGGTTTATTTTAACTTATCTTAATGGAGCGGGTTAACGGGCTTTATGGATATGATCCATTAACCATTAAGAGAATTAGTTCTCTATAAAATAGGGCTTAAACCCTAATCCAAGCACCCTAATTAGAGTTGCCGCCCAACCTAATTGTGCCGCCCCCTCCATCTTCTCTCCTAGTCGGCGCCAACCCTAGTGTGCCGCCGCCCAACCCCTTGTGCCGCCGTCCAACTTGTTGTCGGCGTCCAAGCTTCAGCCGGCTATCCTCCGGCGACCCTCCGGTGATCTCCTATAGGTTTGGCATCAAGGTGAGCCTTTTCTTTCCTTTGTTGGCCGGCGCCTATATCCTCCACCAAGCTGTCCAGTTTTCTGCACAGCTTCTCCTCCTCTCGTCGGAGCGTCGTTTGCACGACGGTTAGTGCTCCGACTGCGGCTAACTTACCGGGGATTTGATCTCCGGTAATCCTCTGAGGTGGGGGACGAAGGATTCGTCAAACGGTTGACGAATACCTCTCCGGAGAATCGAGTTTTGAGGACTCGGTTTTGGATCCGAATTTGGATTCGGATCGTGATCATCTCTCGATCACGTCATCTTCAACACGAGGCTAGTAACCCGTACGAAGACGAAGCTCGTGACTTAGCGAAGTCATCCCGAGGAGCTCGGCGTGGATACGGATAGAGACGATTCTTACGAGGATCGTTCCGGTTGATGCCGTTCCCGCTACACGTCATACGAAAGGTATAACGTAGATAATTTTCTTTTATTGCAAATTTTAATTTACGGTTATGTCTACACTTGTTGTAATATGCATGCGTGTGTTGTGTGTGTTGTAATAAATATAGATTTATTATTTTAATTGCTTCCGCTGTGCTCATGTTTACGAAACATGATCGAACACACACACGCCGCGGTGCCGGAAACCCAACAGTGGTATCAGAGCCCAGGTTGTGTTTCGACATAATCGTAAAAATGGTTTTGCGATAGTCATAATGTATTTCTGGAAATTTTCTAAATTTTGGAAATTTAGAAGTATTTATGGAAATTTTTCAATTTTGGAAATTCTAGAAGTATTTATAGAAATCTTCCACTTTTGGAAAGTTGGAAGTATTTATGGAAATTGATATTTTCCATAAATAAAATATTTGATTAGATTCTGGAAATTTGTTTCCTAAATTAATCATGATTTGATTTGGGAAATCAAATCTTAAAATATTTTATTTCCATAAGTAGTTTTAATGATTTAGGAAATTGGTTTCCTAAATAGATTTTCCTTAATCAAATAATTCCATGAATAAAATATGTGTTTAGATTTAGAAATTTGTTTCCTAATTTAATTATGATTTGATTTGGAGAATCAAATCTTAAACATATTTTATTTCCATAAATAGTTATGACATATAAGGAAATTATATACATGACATAATTGTATGCCATCTAATTGCATTAGATGCATAACATTATGCCATGCGTGTCGTGACATGTAGATGTATGCCATGTATGTCATGCCATGTAGATAATAGTTATTTGCATGCAAAGAGGATGAGACATAAAAAACCCTTAATCAATATTAAAGCCTACACCTTCCATTAATATGGTTAGAACCAGAGTTCTGTTTCTTGTTTGGGTTGTTGGACTCTCTCCAAGCCCGGCTCGAACCTGAATATGTTCAAACCATGGAATAGTCTAATACTAATATGGTAAGAGTCAGAGGTCAATCGTTAGCTTTGGTTGTTGGACTCTCTCCAAGCTGGGCTAATTGGTTGAATGCACTCTAACCATATTAAAACTATGTCCTGATTAATGGGTTGGCTTTAACCTGGAGCATCGGCTTGTTGGACTCTCTCCATGGTCGATGTAAAGGGAGGTGAAGTTGGGTGCTATGCATATGATGCATACTTGTTAATGTGTTAACAACCTGATGTATGTGTGAACATTCAATTAGTTGATAGCACATTGTGATAGTTGCATATACGGGATATGCAATCGGTATAGATGATACCTACTGTCGTGGTTATGAATGGCTTGTAGGACTCTCTCCAAGGTTGTTCATAACTATGATGGATATCAGCTCATTCGGAGATGGACCTACGATCTCCCGAAGTGATTTTGGGGTTTTTGAAATTCGAAAAAATGAATGGGATTTCTAAATGTATATTGATGCATTTTAAAATCATCTTTCTCATATATGCTCGTTTTGTATTTCTAAAATTGATCATGATGTCTTTGAATTTGCGTTCCATTTTGGATTCGAATAAATTGACTGCGCCTAACTTCCTGGACTGGCTTAGAAACCTGAGAATTGTTCTCAAGGTGGAAAAGCTTGCATATGTCCTCGAAGCGCCTCTTCCCGCCTGTCCTAGTGACGATGCAACTCTGGACCAATTGTTGGCCTATCAGAAACATGTGAGTGATTCTGAACAAATGAGTTGCATCATGCTAGCCACGATGGAACCCAAGCTATGAAAGAAGCATGAGCATATGGATGCTCATATCGTAGTCCTTCATCTTTGTGAGTTGGTTGATGAGAAAGTGAGATTCGAAAGGTTCAAAGTCTCAAAGCTCCTCTTCACCTATTAGATGCTAGGAGGTTCATCTGTGGTACTGCTCAATATCCTGAAGACTGTGGAGTCTTCTGAGAAGCATGAGCAGGGGACGGTGCTGTTAGTTGATTCCTCGAAGAAAGGTTCTAAGAGGAAGTCAAAGGAACAGCAGAAGGGAAAGAAGAGAAGGGCTAAGAAGGTAGAACTAGCACAAAAGGAAACTTGCCATCATTATGGCAAGGAGAGCCATTTGCGAAGAAAGTGCAAGATTTATCTTGAGTCCATGAAGAAGGATAAGGCATCGGATGCCCCATCTTCTTCAGAAATCTTCTTTATTGATTGTCATTCTATTTCCTCAGACACTTGTGTATTTGATACTGGGTGTGGCTCACATATATGTAATGACATACATGGGCTAAGGAATAGAAGAAGACTCGTCAAGGGGAGAGTCAAATTTACGTGTTGGGAATGGATCAACGGTTGCTGCACTCGCCATCGGAACGTGTTTGTTGGAACTCCCTGTAGGACTTGTCTTAGAACTAGACAATTGCTTTTATGTTCCTTCGTTGATAAAGAACATCATTTCTATTTCTTGTTTAAATAGAAATGGGTACCATTTGACTTTAGTAACAATTGTTGTTATATAACTTTGAATGGCGTACTTTATGGAATTTGGAACTTTAAGCAATGGTGTTTATACGTTGGACGTATCCAGTGACATTTTCAATATCGAAGCGAGCAACAGATGTGCTCGAAAGGATAATCAAATAGACTCCTATATGTGGCATTGTCGTCTTGGCCATATAAGCAAGCAAAGCATGTCCGAATTACACGATGTGGAATTGCGGAATCGTTTGAATTGGATTCCTACGATACATGCGAATCATGCTTAAAAGGCAAGATGACTAAGTTACCTTTTACTGGAAAAGGTGAACGAGTGGGAGAGTTACTAGGTCTAATACATACTGATGTATGTGGACCTATGTCAACTCAAGCATTAGGAGGCTATAGCTACTTCATTACCTTCACGATGATCACTCACGGTTTGGGTATGTGTTCTTGATGAAACACAAGTCTGAAGCCTTTGAAAGGTTCAAAGAATTCAGAAATGAAGTAGAGAAACAACATGACAAAGTATTAAAATACTTGATCGGATCGAGGTGGTGAATACTTAAGTCAAGAGTTTCTTGATTATCTAAGAGACAATGGCATATTGTCTCAATGGACTCCGCCCTATACACCACCATAATGGTGTATCGAGGAAATCTTAGGACCTTGTTGGACATGGTCGGTCAATGATGAATCATCGACTCTTCCCAAGTCCTTTTGGGGTTATGCACTTGAGACATTTGTTTACTTGTTAAGCAGAATGCCTACAGGTAGTCTCGAACTACTCCATATGAGATATGGAATAGTAAGAAACCTCATGTATCTTACTTGAAGATATGGGGTTGTCTGCTTATGTGAAACGGGTATGTCGGACAAATTGGATGCTAAGTCGATAAATGTCTATTTATTGGATACCCTAAGGAAACAAGGGTTACCAATTCTATCATCTGTGGAACAAAAGGTGTTTGTTTGAGGCATCTTTGTGTTTCTAGAAAGAGTTTCTCTTGCAAGAAAGCAGTGGGAGTGTCGTCGAGGCTTGAGGAGGCTCGAGAGACTCAAATAGACATTGATGAGATACAGTGAAGCGGTGAAAAACTCATAGTGATGAGCAATCAATTTGGACCTATTGTAACACCACATCTTCGTAGATCTGGTAGAACGCATAATATTCACGAGAGATATGGATTTCGTAAGTGAATCGAATGACGTGTTACTCATTGATGATGAGAGCCTACGGTTATGAAGAAGTCTTGACAAGTTGAGAAAGGGATAAGTGGCTTGGTGCCATGAAGTGGAAATGGATTCCATGTATGAAAACCAAGTTTGGAACTTGGTTGACCCACTGAAGGCATAAAGCCTATAGGGTGCAAGTGGGTTTTCAAGAAGAAAACCGACATGGATAGTAATGTGATTACCTATAAGGCTAGATTGGTGGCGAAAGGATATCGTCAAAAACAAGGTGTTGATTATGACGAAACCTATTCGCCTGTAGCTATGCTTAAATCCATTCGGATGCTCACGGCCATAGCGGCTCATTATGATTATGAGATATGGCGGATGGATGTGAAAGCGGCTTTCCTTAATGGAAACACACTCGAGGGCGTGTATATGATACAACCTGAGGTTTCACATCGGTTGATAAAACCAAGGTATGCAAATTGCGGCGATCCATTTATGGATTGAAGCAAGCATCGAGTGGAATATCCGTTTTGATGAGGCGATCAAAAGTTTGATTTCTCACAAAATCGAGATGAACCTTGTGTGTACAAGAAGGTTAGTGGGAGTGCGATCGTGTTCCTAGTATTGTATCGATGACATATTACTTATAGGAAGCGATGTTTCAATCTTCTGATCGATTAAGGTTTGGTTATCAAGACATTCTCCATGAAAGACACAGGAGAAGCAACCTACATCCTCTAGGATTAAGATCTATAGAGATAGATCGAATGGTTTGTGGTCTTTCAGTCTACATATATAGGCCAAGTGCTAAAGAGGTTTAGCATGTCGGAATCAAGAAAGGTTATCTTACCCATCGGGCATGGGGTACACCTTTGAAGTCTATGTGTCCGCACCTGAAGATGAGAGGATTTGCATGAGTAAGATTCCCTATGCATCCATAATAGGATCTATCATGTATGCTATGTTATTATATACGAGGCCCGATGTATCGTATGCTCTGAGTGTCACGGCGGATACGATCCGATCGGGAATGGATCATTGGGTGGTATTAAGGCGATCCTTAAGTACTTGAGAAGAACTAAGGATGTGTTCCTAATATATGGAGAAGGGGACATGGTGATACGTGGGTATCACGGATGCGGCTCGAGACGGACAAGGATGATTCCATGTCTCGATGCGGATCGTGTTCACCTAGAATGGAGCGCGATAAGTTGGAAAAGGTTCCAAACAAGAGCTATGTAGCGGATTACGCCACTAAGCGAGAATATGTTGCGACTTTAGAGCGGCGAAGAGGCGGTTTGGATCAAGAAGTTCATTCATGAACTTGGTGTGATTCGGCCATTGTTGAAGCAATAGGTCTCTCTGCGACAACAATGGAGCAATTGCGAAAGAGCAAGGTCTCATCAGCGATCAAACATGTTATCATCTTATCGGAGAGATCATCGAAAATTTGACTAAAGCATTACCTCAAAGTAAGTTTGAGGGTCATGTTGGTGCTTATGGTATTGGATACCGTAGCGATTGGCATTAGGCCAAGTGGGAGACTGTTAGTAATATATGAGAGATGTCCTAAGGCAATCGCCTTATGTATGAACCATTTATATGATAAATGAAGATTCACTATTTGAGTATACATGTTTTATGTATTTGATTGGATCTTAAACTCATTTACTGAATGTCCACGATACGATTCACAGCATGAGAGAATTTGTGATTGGATCACAACTAGTGAGTATCTCTACATGTGTTATTGTGATGTATCAGAATTATCCCTAGTCGATGAATTGATGGATTTGGACACCATCGATTACATCGAGGAACTATACAGTATACTCCTTGGTGTATCAGCGGTGATTCTCCTTTGGCTGGAGACATAGTGATGTCCGGAGTTAATCGTGGATGCTAGTTATGGTAACTAGTTCATTGGAGTGACCAGCCGTAAGACTTCATATGGTTCTCTGCATATATAGATATGTCAATGAAGTTCATACTGTGGCTTAAGTGCGATGTTCCTTTGACTTGCGGTATTCAAGTCATCTTGATCATGGAGACTTATGCTTTGACATCTTAAGCAAACATCCCCGAGGAGATGTGGACCCGGGATGATTGGGTATAAGTCGAAGTGATCGAAGGTGTTTGAATAGCCTATAAAGGATTCACCACTCCTTGCGAGGAGATGTATACCCATGGCCTCTTGTTGGATTGTTACTAAAGTCTTTGGCCAAAGCATTAATGTTTAGAGTAAGGTACTCTTCGATACATGTGGAGTAACTAGAATCCGTAGGACGAGGAAATGATACTTGGGCTAGGTGTGACGTAGTCAGCCTAGTGGGGACTGACACAATAGACCATGTCCTGAACCAAGTGGGTATAAGATGAGTGAAGGGAATGGGGCACGATTCATTCGAGCTACTGAAGGGTTTCAGAAATAGTTCTCGATCGACCGTTGATCTTTTCGGTTAATTGGGGATCATGATGTACTACTAGGTGCCACTCATGATCGTTCTATAATTAATGGTTAATTATAGATGGCTAACATAAAACGAGAACCTATTTGGTCACACGCACAACGAGTGTAATCCAAAGGATTTAAAACGAGCTTGAGAATGAGATTCTCGGACCGAGAGAAATTATGTTTGGTTGGACCAAACATAAAGCGAGCATGAAATTATTTCAGTCGCAATGGAAGCGTGGATGGGCCGTGTCTTATGAAGACATAATGGATGGACCAAAATGGTTTGGTTCTAATCCAATGGATGAGAATAAACCAAAGGGTTTGGTTTATTTTAAACGAATGAACCAAAAGTTGGTTAGTTTAGTTTTAACTTAAAATAAACCATCATGGTTTGGTTTATTTTAACTTATCTTAATGGAGCGGGTTAACGGGCTTTATGGATATGATCCATTAACCATTAAGAGAATTAGTTCTCTATAAAATAGGGCTTAAACCCTAATCCAAGCACCCTAATTAGAGTTGCCGCCCAACCTAATTGTGCCGCCCCCTCCATCTTCTCTCCTAGTCGGCGCCAACCCTAGTGTGCCGCCCTCCGGCGACCCTCCGGTGATCTCCTATAGGTTTGGCATCAAGGTGAGCCTTTTCTTTCCTTGGTTGGCCGGCGCCTATATCCTCCACCAAGCTGTCCAGTTTTCTGGACAGCTTCTCCTCCTCTCGTTGGAGCGTCGTTTGGACGACGGTTAGTGCTCCGACAGCGGCTAACTTACCGGGGATTTGATCTCCGGTAATCCTCTGAGGTGGGGGATGAAGGATTCGTCAAACGGTTGACGAATACCTCTCCGGAGAATCGAGTTTTGAGGACTCGGTTTTGGATCCGAATTTGGATTCGGATCGTGATCATCTCTCGATCACGTCGTCTTCAACACGAGGCTAGTAACCCGTACGAAGACGAAGCTCGTGACTTAGCGAAGTCATCCCGAGGAGCTCGGCGTGGATACGGATAGAGACGATTCTTACGAGGATCGTTCCGGTTGATGCCGTTCCCGCTACACGTCATACGAAAGGTATAACGTAGATAATTTTCTTTTATTGCAAATTTTAATTTACGGTTATGTCTACACTTGTTGTAATATGCATGCGTGTGTTGTGTGTGTTGTAATAAATATAGATTTATTATTTTAATTTCTTCCGTTGTGCTCATGTTTACGAAACATGATCGAACACACACACGCCGCGGTGCCAGAAACCCAACAATATATTTTATATATATTTTTATCCCCACGAAGCGGAAGATATCCCCGTGTGGTGGCGGAACGGAAGAACCGAAATTCATTCGGTTATACTCAATTTTTATCCCCGCGAAGCGGAAGATATCCCCGTGTGGTGGTGGAATGGAAGAACTGAGATTCCTCGGTTATATATTGTATATAAATTTTTATCCCCTCAAAGCGGAAGATATCCCCGTGTGGTGGTGGAACGGGAGAACCGAGATTCCTCGGTTATATATTGAATATAAATTTTTATCATCGCGAAGCGGAAGATATCCCCATGTGGTGGTGGAACGGAAGAACCGAGATTCCTCGGTTATATATTGTATATATATTTTTATCCCCGCGAAGCGGAAGATATCCCCGTGTGGTGGCGGAATGGAAGAACCGAAATTCATTCGGTTATACTCAATTTTTATCCCCGCGAAGAGGAAGATATCCCCGTGTGATGGTGGAACGGAAGAACTGAGATTCCTCGGTTATATATTGTATATAAATTTTTATCCCCGCGAAGCGGAAGATATCCCCGTGTGGTGGTGGAACGGAAGAACCGAGATTCCTCGATTATATATTGTATATAAATTTTTATCCCCGCGAAGCGGAAGATATCCCCGTGTGGTGGTGGAACGGAAGAACCGAGATTCCTCGGTTATATATTGTATATATATTTTTATCCCCGCGAAGCGGAAGATATCCCCGTGTGGTGGCGGAATGGAAGAACCGAAATTCATTCGGTTATACTCAATTTTTATCCCCGCGAAGCGGAAGATATCCCCGTGTGGTGGTGGAACGGAAGAACCGAGATTCCTCGGTTATATATTGTATATAATTTTTTATCCCCGCGAAGCGGAAGATATCCCCGTGTGGTGGTGGAACGGAAGAACCGAGAATCCTCGATTATATATTGTATAAAAATTTTTATCCCCGCGAAGTGGAAGATATCCCCGTGTGGTGGTGGAACGGAAGAACCGAGATTCCTCGGTTATATATTGTATATATTTTTATCCCCGTGAAGTGGAATATATCCCCGTGTGGTGGCGGAACGGAAGAACCGAAATTCATTCGGTTATACTCAATTTTTATCCCCGCGAAGCGGAAGACATCCCCGTGTGGTGGTGTAACGGAAGAACCGAGATTCCTCGATTATATATTGTATATAAATTTTTATCCCTGCGAAGCGGAATATATCCCCGTGTGGTGGTGGAATGGAAGAACCGAGATTCCTCGGTTATATATTGTATATATATTTTTTTCCCCGCGAAGTGGAAGATATCCCCTTGTGGTGGCGGAACGAAAGGACCGAAATTCATTCGGTTATACTCAATTTTTATCCCAACGATGCGGAAGATATCCCCGTGTGGTGGTGGAATGGAAGAACCGAAATTCATTCGGTTATACTCAATTTTTATCCCCATGAAGCGGAAGATATCCCCGTCTGGTGGTGGAACGGAAGAACAGAGATTCCTCGGTTATATATTGTATATAAATTTTTATCCCCGAGAAGCGGAAGATATCCCCATGTGGTGGTGGAACGGAAGAACCGAGATTCCTCGGTTATATATTGTATATATATTTTTATCCCCGCGAAGCGGAAGATATCCTCGTGTGGTGGTGGAACGGAAGAACCGAAATTCATTCGGTTATACTCAATTTTTATCCCCGCAAAGCGAAAGATATCCCCGTGTGGTGGTGGAACAGAAGAACCAAAATTCATTCGGTTATACTCAATTTTTATCCCCGCGAAGCGGAAGATATCCCCGTGTGGTGATGGAATGGAAGAACCTAGATTCCTCGGTTATATATTGTATATAAATTTTTATTCCTGCGAAGCGGAAGATATCCCCGTGTGGTGGTGGAATGGAAGAACCGAGATTCCTCTGTTATATATTGTATATATATTTTTATCCCCGCGAAGCGGAAGATATCCCCTTGTGGTGGCGGAACGGAAGGACCGAAATTCATTCGGTTATACTCAATTTTTATCCCCGCGAAGCGGAAGATATCCCCGTGTGGTGGTGGAATGGAAGAACCGAGATTCCTCGATTATATATTGTATATAAATTTTTATCCCCCCGAAGCGGAAGATATCCCCGTGTGGTGGTGGAACGGAAGAACCGAGATTCCTCGGTTATATATTGTATATATATTTTTATCCCTGCGAAACGAAAGATATCCCCGTGTGGTGGCGGAACGGAAGAACCGAAATTCATTCGGTTATACTCAATTTTTATCCCTACGAAGAGGAAGATATCCCCGTGTGGTGGTGGAACGGAAGAATCGAGATTCCTCGGTTATATATTGTATATAATTTTTTATCCCCGTAGAGCGAAAGAAATCCCCGTGTGGTGGCGGAACGGAAGAACTGAAATTTATTCGGTTATACTCAATTTTTATCCTCGCAGAGCGGAAGAAATCCCCGTGTGGTGGCGGAACGGAAGAACCAAAATTTATTCTATTATACTTTATCCCCGCAGAGCTTAAGAAATCCCCGTGTGGTGGCGGAACGGAAGAACTGAGGTCTCCTCAGTTATATATCATTTTTGTCCCCGTAAAGCGGGAGAAGTTGAAGTCCTTATTTAACTTTATATTGTTTTATTCCTGTAAGATAGCAGAGTTGGCTCATTTAATGGTTCTATATTCCCGGTAGGGTAAAAAGGCAGAAGAGCCGAAATATGCCTCAGTTATATGTCAGTCTATGTGAATACGAAAGAAGTAAAGCATGACACAACTCAAAAGATACTGGAAAAAGAAGATAAACTGGGAAAGTTCACTGATGCGAGTGAATTACATATTCTAAGTCATTTACAAGGGGGAGATAACAAAAGAAACCCTTATACACCTAGGGTATTACAGTTCTTTGTTGGGAGGAACGGATGGAGCTCCTTTGTGCAGTCGAGGTTGGCACAGTAATTGTCGACGGTAAGATTGTTGCAGGAAGATTTGCTTGGCCAGCTCCTTTTGGGACCCGACTAGTTGTTGACGCAGAGAGCGATTACTGGCGGAAGCTTCCTTCAACCGTTGTTGTAAATCCTTCACTTGCTCCTCCAGGCTAGCTATGTAGCGGCTATTGTTTATCTGTTCTTCAGCAGGAGAGGAACTGCTACCCTGTTCAGATATTCTGTCCATGGCAAATGAAAGGAAAAAGGAAAAGATGGAAGCTATCTGGTGAGGGTCGGGAGTCTTTATAACGATAAAGGAGAAGAGCGCATTTATTGGAAGAAGAAATAGGGACAATAAATGCTAGTAAAGAAGAGGAAGCATAGGGGTAGTAGGTAGAAGGTCGACGGAACTATAACTATAATTAAGAGGGTCCGAATCCCCTGGCGATGATAGAAGAAAGTATGTTCGGACCAGATTACAGTCCTTCTGGAGACAGAAACCTTACTTCTACGAGAAAAAAGACAAAAACAAATATAAGTTCCCTTCCTTATTTTTATTAACATATTTGAAATAATTACATTAACTTGATCTATGAATATCTTCTCTGATTACTCCTAACAGACGAATCGGGAGAGGTCTCTTTGGGGGGAGAAGGCGCCAAGATGACCTTGAAGCGCTCGCCTTGAGACGAAGGAGTGGCTGATATGTTGGATGGAGAAGCGTCGCTAGAGGGGGGGGGTGAATAGCGATCATAAATCTTTTCTTTTTCGTTCGTTCGATACGCAAAGTAAGCACAGCGGAAAATAAATGAACACGTTTATTTTACTTGGTTCACAACCCAGCGGTTGCTACTCCAAGGCCCTATCGGTCCTAGACCGCGTACGGAGGGCAAAGCACTATAACGTCTCCTCCTCGTTGGAGGTAGGAGACAACGATCACAAAACCGAATATACGAGGATGAGGCAACAAGCCTACCTCACCTCGTTATGAAGAAAAACAAAGAATACAATATCAAAAATATTCCTTGATTCTGCTGTCGACGAAGAAGATCGAAACTTGATGTCGCGTCGGCGTTATGACGATGTTGGAGCGTTGGCGTTGTAGGAGCACTTGATGAATAAACTTGATGTGATTTGGAGATGGAATCCTCCCCTCCTTTTATAGACTTTGGCCTCTGAATTTGTCTCCTCTTATTTCGGAACGGATCATGAAGTTGTCTAAATTTTATCGCAAAGTGGCCGCGTCAAACGTTATCCGTTTTGACCTAGCGCAAAAGCTGAATCGTCGCCATCAGTGGACTGATGCCTCCCATCACCGATCGATGGGCATCGATCGCTGCTCCATTTTTCCGAATGATCCGCAGCCACTTCCCTGCAATAAGAGGTTAGCTCGGAAAATGATAAATACGATGGTTTCTAACCGTCCGATCTCGACCTAGACCTTCCATAGGAAGTCTTAGTCGGATCGCTGCCTATGGTCATCCCCGTAAAGAGGACATGACCTTACAATCTCTCACTCACACAAGCTTACCTCGATAGTAGCTCTCGCTTTCGGCCTTCCACTCAATTGCTTCGGCTCCCTCCGAAGTCACTCGAGTGTCGCCCGACCACCGCGGCTTCCTCCGAGTGTCGCTAGCCTTCAGCTCCAGCTTTAACACTTTTCTGCACACTTGATTTAGCTCGTGAGATAACAATGTAGACTTAACTTTGTGTCTTTTCCATAATCAAAACACAGGTTCGATTATCTAGTGCCCCTGCACCAACATGATGGACCTTCATAAAAAAAAGAAGGATGAGCTTTCGCCGAAGAGATTGGGATGAAAGCCAGTGCTGGTGGAAGTGGGGGAAGTTCAGCAGCGGCATGGGGGTCTCCCACCGTATACTCCCATGTAAAGGGTGGATTCCACACCCTATTGCGGAAGGAGGGGAAGGGAGCACGAAAGGACCTCCCTGTAGGAGGGGTTGGAGTTGGAGTAGGAGGCAGAAAAGGAAGGGGGCAGAAGGATGAAGTGGCGGTTGAGCGGGTATCCGAGTCTTCCGGGTCTCAAGAAACCCAGTCTTGTAATTCAAAAGATTCTGATTCTAAAGAAATTTCGATGGGGTGCCCCGCTGAAGCCATGATAGTTAGATAGAAGGACGAAGACATGGAAGGCGAGGATTTATAATGGAAGGAAAGCGGAGACGAAGAGACTAATATCGTTTCCGAAGCAGTAAGAGAGATAGGGAAGATCAATAGGCAAGAGTCATTTAAAGCGTTGCCCGAACCAAAATTGGGACAGATATGAATAATATCAGGCCAAGACCCTTCAAGCGAATCCCCGAACCAAAATCGGGACGGATATGAATAATATCAGGCAAAGCCCCTTCAAGCGAATCCCCAACCCAAAATCGGATCGGATATGAATAATGTCATTCAAGACCTCCCCAAATAAGTCCCCGAACCAACAAGGTGATTGCGCCATATGATACGGAAAAAGAGATAACAATATAAAAAGAGAGTAGTTTAAAATTGGTTTAGAATTCCTGACCCCTCAAAGAGCATAACAAGATGATGATAATTAGTTATATGGACGAATTTATTGTTCAGAAGCAAATGAGAAGCTATTGACAAAATTACTAAAAAAGAGAATAGTGGAAACTACAACTCAAAGAGTTTTGGAGGACACTTAGCCAGTCCATCCACAGGATTCAAATAGCTAGTGTCCATGCCAGGAGGCGGGTATCCTTGTTCAGCATTTTGAGCCGAGGACCCCTCAAAACCTAGTATGAATAAATCTACTCCCTTCTTGACATAGCGTCCTTTAAGATCGACTTCTTGCTCCTTCAGCTAGTCTTGACATTTGGCCATCTGAGCTTGACTTTCTGCCAGTTTAGCCGCCAAGGCATCTCTTTCGGTGGCCGCCTGTATAGCTTGCTGTCCTAGAGTTGAAAGAGCTTCAAAGTACTCTTTGTGAAGAGTGGACTGTTGCCGAGCCACCAGCGATAAGGTTTGAGGAAGAGCCGCCACCATAGAGGAAAGCTCCTGACACTTCTCTGTATAGGATTTCTTGGTAGCTTCCCAGGCTTGATGCTCCAGTTTAAGCCGGTGGCGTTCTTGCTGAAGCTGTATAATTGTAGTCGAGGAATCAGCCGCTTTGATAATGGAGTCCCCAAGATATCCTTTATATTCCTTCAGGTCACGGGTCAGGATGTCTACCTGTTGCAGTTCACTGGATTGTAAGAAGAGGCGCTATTCAAGTTCTTCATTTTTTCGTTGCAGCTCCTCCTTCTCGCTTTGGACCAAGGCCAGTTGCGTCATTGCATCTTCACACTGGCCCCTTAGGTCCACCTCCTTCTCCTCTTACTCGCTTAACAGCCGAACGAGCTCTTTTTGTTGCGCTATGGTAGCGAAGTGGCGGGTCTCCACGCTGAATTGGAACTGAGCCAGCTGGACTACCATGTTGTGGTGTTGGGATGAGGCCTGGAAGAAGGAAATCAATGTCAGTATATGCCGATGTATAAAAACATATATTAAAGATTAGAAAGAAATAGTAAATACCTCCGCCAACATCTTGCCCACTTGCTCGCAGGGGCCTTATATGCCCGACTGATTGAAAAATTTCACCTCCGAGAAATGCCGAATCTTCAGCAAGGATCCCAACATGGCCCTCGGAGGAATGGGAAGGGAAGGATCCTCCCCTTCAGAGGAAAGTGGGGGTCTGATACGTCGAAGGGGAGTAGGAGTAGCTCTTGAGTCGGAAGGGATAGGAGCTTGGAGAGACTCAGTATGAGAAGGTGGGGGTGAATTTTGTGCAGATGGGGAGGAATGAAGAAAATGGGAGGGAGAGTCCCCTCCTTGAGGGGATGGAGAAAGGACAGATGAGGTATTGCCTCCTCTTCTTGGCTCATAAATGGTTAGGGACTGAGACCCTGGCTGGTCGGAAGACGAGGGGAGACGAGCCGATGAACTTGAGGCTCCTTTCTTGGTGAGGTGCAGCTTTTTCCGAGGGGATGACGGAGCTGCTACTGATTTGCCTCTTTTAGTCGAGGTTTTCTTCTTTCTGGCAGCCTCAATCGCCTCTCCTTCCACCAAAGCCTTCTGCATTAGATTATCTGCAAAGTATACTAATGAGAAAGATGAATAACATAGAAAGGAAGTCATATCGCAGGGTAAGTATCACCCTACCTACAGCAACCGAAGTCGTCAAAGGTAGAGGAGACAATCCAAAGTGGCTCAAAAGGGGAGTTTCTATTAGGTGGTTTGAGCAGTAATGTAACTCTCCTAATACTCTATACACTTCCAAGAAGGGACATTTGGTCCTCATTTCCCGGAAGAGAGGCAATTCGGGAAGGTCTACCTTCCAGGTATCAGAATAGGGTAGAGATTCTGGAAGCTGTACAAAAAAGTATAATTCTTCCTAGCCCTTGTGAGAAGTAGGCAGGTTCACCAAGAATTGGCAGTCTGAACGGCTAGATAAATAGAAGAGACCTGCCTTGGATGATTTCAGTTGGAAAAAGCAATGGAATATTTCAGGGGTTAAGGGAAGGTTTAGGTGTTGAAAGACCATAGAAGCTCCCGACAAAATGCGGAAGGAATTAGGGGTGAATTGGTTTAAAGGAAGTTTGTAAAAGTGCAAAATATCTAGATAACCGGAAGGCGCTGGTAGACATAGGCCATTAAGAAACTGTTCGGAGAAAAAGCATGTCGAACCGGGAGGAGGATTATGGGGCCGATGCAGTTTAGTTGTGAAACAGCATTTTATAGAAGAGTCTATGTAGTTGTTCTTAATATTAAAGAAATAATGGTTGCAATCTAACTGAGTTATGGTATGTTCATACCAGGCGGGTGAAGGAATGGTCCTAGGAGCCATGGGTGTGAACAAAGCAGAGCACTTACTCAGGGGTTAAGGAAGAATCGTGTGGGAAAGGAAGGACTGGGTCGCCGAAACGCCGCCGGTGAAAATCACGGAAGAAGAAGAACATACTAGATTGTTAAACACACTAAATGATACCTAAAAGGAGAAGGCGGGGGTTTATATAGGGTTTTTAGTGACGGTTCGACTGCGTAAAGGAGAAGGAAAAGCGGAGCCCATGGGCCCGTCGGGCCGCCTCGAGTATATATAGGGGAGCTATAAGGGAAGGAGTAAATTTAAGTTAAGAAATAAAGAATAGGGCAGAAACATTATATATATTTGGAAAGTCAAGCTTATAACTTCGCTTGACTATTTTTCGGGGTTGACTAATGATACTACTGGTACCTTTTCTATATAGCTACAAATAGAAGGGTTAGCATGTAACCCATGATCCGATCCAAAATATTCGGCTCAGCAAAGGGAGAAAAGGAAGAATGGTTCGGGCGCGAATATCCGAAGCAATTAGCACGGGAGAGTTAGCAGAAGCAATTGGCACGGGAGAGTTAGCAGAAGCAATTGGCACGGCAAAAAAGAGACGGAAGGCACTTCGCTAAGGGCGAAACAAGAATTGGTTCAACTAGATAATTCCAGAAGCAGATGGGATGGATAAAGGGTCGACTCAACCTGATCGATCCGAAAGAAGTTTGGCATGGGAAATGAGAAATTGGTTCGGGTTGATGAGGAACCCTAAGGCTAGGTCACCCGTGGGCCATAGACCTAAGCTAGCTTCACCTAAAGCAGATGGTTGAGGGAGACAGTCTAACCTAGTTACCTGAAAAGTAAAGGAAGAGGCGTTATGCCACAACTTAGGAGGCCCCCACACAATATTCCAAGGAGCCTTCGTTCCTCATATCTGTAAGAGAATTATTCTCCAGGTGGAGGTGGTGGCCATGTGTACGATGGAGACAACCCACGACGTTACGATGGAGGAAAAAAGGGAGATAAAAGGAAGGAAGCAAGGGAGAGATGTTGGGTTTCCGGCACCGCGGCGTGTGTGTGTTCGATCATGTTTCGTAAACATGAGCACAGCGGAAGCAATAAAAATAATAAATACTCCTATTTATTACAACACACACAACACACGTATGCTATTACAACAAGTGTAGACATAACCGTAAATTAAAATTGCAATAAAAGGAAATTAAACTACGTTATACCTTCCGTATGACGTGTAGCGGGAACGACATCAACCGGAACGATCCTCGTAAGAATCGTCTCTATCCGTATCCACGCCGAGCACCTCGGGATGACTTCGCTAAGTCACGAGCTTCGTCTTCGTACGGGTTACTAGCCTCGTGTTGAAGACGACGTGATCGAGAGATGATCACGATCCGAATCCAAATTCGGATCCAAAACGAGTTCTCAAAACTCGCTTCTCCGGAGAGGTATTCGTCAACCGTTTGACGAATCCTTCGTCCCCCACCTCAGAGGATTACCAGAGATCAAATCCCCGGTAAGTTAGCCGCTGTCGGAGCACTAACCGTCGTCCAAACGACGCTCCGACGAGAGGAGGAGAAGCTGTCCAGAAAACTGGACAGCTTGGTGGAGGAGTAGGCGCCGGCCAAAACAAGGAGAGAAAAGCCTCACCTTGATGCCAAACCTATAGGAGATCACCGGAGGGTCGCCGGAGGTTCACCGGCTGAAGCTTGGTCGCCGGCAAGGAGCTAGACGGCAGCACAATCAAGCTGGGCGGCAAGGAGGTTGGGCGGCACAACCAGGTTGGGCGGCAACTCCTTGGAGGCTAGGGTTTTGATTTTGGATTAGTTAGGGTTTAACAATCCCTTAAGCCCACTTTTATAGAGAACTAATTCTCTTAATGGTTAATGGATCATATCCATAAAGCCCGTTAATCCGCTCCATTAAGATAAGTTAAAATAAACCAAACCATGATGGTTTATTTTAAGTTAAAACGAACCGAACCAACTTTTGGTTCATTCGTTTAAAATAAACCAAACCCTTTGGTTTATCCTCATCCATTGGATTAGAACCAAACCATTTTGGTCCATCCATTATGTCTTCATAAGACACTGCCCATCCACGCTTCCATTGCGACTGAAACAATTTCATACTCGCTTTATGTTTGGTCCAACCAAACATAGTTTCTCTCGGTCTGAGAATCCCATTCTCAAGCTCGTTTTAAATCCTTTGGATTACACTCGTTGTGCGTGTGACCAAATAGGTTCTCGATTTATGTTGGCCGTCTATAATTAACCATTAATTATAGAACGATCATGAGTGGCACCTAGTAGTACATCATGATCCCCAATTAACCGAAAAGATCAACGGTTGATCCAGAACTATTTCTGAAACCCTTCAGTAGCTCGAATGAATCGTACCCCATTCCCTTCACTCATCTTATACCCACTTGGTTCAGGACATGGTCTATAGTGTCAGTCCCCACTAGGCTGACTACGTCACACCTAGCCCAAGTATCATTTCCTCGTCCTACGGATTCTAGTTACTCCACATGTATCGAAGAGTACTTTACTCTAAACATGTAATGCTTTGGCCAAAGACTTTAGTAACAATCCGACGAGAGGCCATGGGTATACATCTCCTCGCAAGGAGTGGTGAATCCTTTATAGGCTATTCAAACACCTTCGATCACTTTGACTTATACCCAATCATCCCGGGTCCACATCTCCTTAGAGATGTTTGCTTAAGATGTCAAAGCATAAGTCTCCATGATCAAGATGACTTGAATACCGCAAGTCAAAGGAACATCGCACTTAAGCCACAGTAAGAACTTCATTGACATATCTATATATGCAGAGAACCATATGAAGTCTTACGGCTGGTCACTCCAATGAACTAGTTACCATAACTAGCATCCACGATTAACTCCGGACATCACAATGTCTTCAGCCAGTGAGAATCAGCTGCTTGGATACACCAAGGAGTATACCTCGTGCTAGTCTCGACAGAATTGATGGTGTCCAAATCCATCAATTCATCGACTAGGGATAATTCCGATACATCACAATTACACATGTAGAGATACTCACTAGTTGTGATCCAATCACAAATTCTCTCATGCTGTGAATCGTATCGTGGACACTCAGTAAATGAGTTTAAGATCCAATCAAATACATAAAACATGTATACTCAAATAGTGAATCTTCATTTATCATATAAATGGTTCATACATAAGGCGATTGCCTTAGGACATCTCTCATATATTACTAACAGACTCCCACTTGGCCTAATGCCAATCGCTACGGTATCCAATACCATAAGCTCTAACATGACCCTCAAACTTATTTTGAGGTAATGCCTTAGTTAAAGGATCCGCTAAGTTCCTTTCAGTGAAAATTTTCTCGATTTGTATTTCGTTCCCTGATGATCTCTCGATAAGATGATAGCGGTGAAGCACATGTTTGGATCATTGATGAGACAACATCAAGTTCGTAGATGAACTTCTTGATCCAAACCGCTTCCTTTCGCTCTAAAGTCGCAATGTATTCTCCTTATTGGCGAGAATCCGCTATAGTGTCAAGCTTGGAACCTTTCCAACTTATTGCGCCTCCATTCTAGGTGAATACATACCCTCGAGACATGGAATCATCCTTGTTCGCTCGAGTCGTATCCGTATACCCACGTATCACCATGTACCCTTCTCCATATATTAGGAACACATCCTTAGTTCTTCTCAAGTACTTAAGGATCGTCTTAACACCACCCATTAATCCATTCCTCGATCGGATCGTATCTCGCCATGACACTCGTGAGCATACGATACATCGGGCCTCGTACATAACATAGCATACATGATAGATCCTATTGCGGATGCATAGGAATCTTACTCATGCAAATCCTCTCGTCTTACGTGCGCGGACACATAGACTTGAAGGTGTATCCATGCACGATGGGTAGGAAACCTTTCTTGGATTCCGACATGCTAAACCTCTTTGCTTTTCGGTCTATATATGTAGATTGCGAAAGACCAAAGCAACCGTTTCGATCTATCTCTATAGATCTTAATCCCGAGGATGTAGGTTGCTTCTCCCGTGTCTTTCATGGAGAATGTCTTGGATAACCAAACCTTAATCGATCAGAAGATTGAAACATCGCTTTCCTATAAGTAATATGTCATCGACATACAATACTAGGAACACGATCGCTCCCACTAACCTTTTGTACACACAAGGTTCGCCTCGATTTTCAGAAATCAAACTTTTGATCGCCTCATCAAAACGGATATTCCAGCTCTCGGATGCTTGCTTCAATCCATAAATGGACCGTCGCAATTTGCATACCGGTTTTATCAACCGATGTGAAACCTCAGTCAGTATCATATACACGTCCTCGGCGGTGTTTCCATTAAGGAAAGCTGTTTTCACATCCATCTGCCATATCTCATAATCATAATGAGCCGCTATGGCCAGGAGCATCCGAATGAATTTAAGCATAGCTACAGGCGAATAGGTTTCGTCATAATCAACACCTTGCTTTTGACGATATCCTTTTCGCCACCAATCTAGCCTTATAGGTAATCACATTACCATCCATGTCAGTTTTCTTCTTGAAAACCCACTTGCACCCTATAGGCTTTATGCCTTCAGGTGGGTCAACCAAGTTCCAAACTTGGTTTTCGTACATGGAATCCATTTCCGACTTCATGGCACCAAGCCACTTATCCCTTTCTGAACTTGTCAGCACTTCTTCATAACTGGTAGGCTCCTCATCATCAATGAGTAACACGTCGTTCGATTCACTTACGAGAAATCCATATCTCTCAGGAATATTGCGTGTTCTACCAGATCTACGAAGATGTGGTGTTACAATAGGTCCAGCCAATTGCTCATCACTATGAGTTGTCGGCTGTTGTGCTTCACCAGGTATCTCATCAATGTCTATTTGAGTCTCTCGAGCCTCCTCAAGCTCGACGACACTCCCACTGTTTTCTTGCAAGAGAAACTCTTTCTCTAGAAACACAGCATGCCTTGAAACAAACACCTTTTGTTCCACAGGATGATAGAATTGGTAACCCCTAGTTTCCTTAGGGTATCCAATAAATAGACATTTATCAGACTTAGCATCCAATTTGTCGTCTGACATACCGCTTCACATAAGCAGGACAACCCCATATCTTCAAGTAAGATACATGAGATTTCTTACTATTCCATATCTCATATGGAGTAGTTGAGACTACCTTGGTAGGCATTCTGTTTAACAAGTAAATAGCTGTCTGAAGTGCATAGCCCCAAAAGGACTTGGGAAGAGTTGTATGATTCATCATTGACCTGACCATGTCCAACAAGGTCCGGTTACGCCTCTCAGATACACCATTATGCTGTGGTGTATAGGGCGGAGTCCATTGAGACAATATGCCATTGTCTCTTAGATAATCAAGAAACTCTTGCCTTAAGTATTCACCACCTCGATCCGATCGAAGTATTTTAATACTCTTGTCATGTTGTTTCTCTACTTCATTTCTGAATTCTTTGAACCTTTCAAAGGCTTCAGACTTGTGTTTCATCAAGAACACATACCCAAACCGTGAGTGATCATCGGTGAAGGTAATGAAGTAGCTATAGCCTCCTAATGCTTGAGTTGACATAGGTCCACATACATCAGTATGTATTAGACCTAGTAACTCTCCCACTCGTTCACCTTTTCCAGTAAAAGGTAACTTAGTCATCTTGCCTTTTAAGCATGACTCGCATGTATCGTATGAATCCAATTCAAACGATTCCAGAATTCCACATCGGTGTAATTCGGACATGCGTTTCTTGCTTATATGGCCAAGACGACAATGCCACATATAGGAGTCTATATATGATTATCCTTTCGAGCACGCTTGTTGCTCGCTTCAATATTGAAAACGTCACTGGATACGTCCAACGTATAAACACCATTGCTTAAAGTTCCAGTCCCATAAAGAACTCCATTCAAAGTTATGTAACAACAATTGTTACTAAAATCCAAATGGTACCCATTTCTATTTAAACAAGAAATAGAAATGATGTTCTTTATCAACAAAGGAACATAAAAGCAATTGTCCAGTTCTAAGACAAGTCCTGCAGGGAGTTTCAACAAATATGTTCCGATGGCGAATGCAGCAACCCTTGCTCCATTCCCAACACGTAAATTTGACTCTCCCTTGACGAGTCTTCTTCTATTCCTTAGCCCATGTATGTCATTACATATATGTGAGCCACACCCAGTATCAAATACCCAAGTGTCTGAGGAAATAGAATGACAATCAATAAAGAAGATTTCTGAAGAAGATGGGGCATCCGATGCCTTATCCTTCTTCACGGACTCAAGATAAATCTTGCACTTTCTTCGCAAATAGCTCTCCTTGCCATAATGATGGCAAGTTTCCTTTTGTGCTAGTTCTACCTTCTTAGCCTTTCTCTTCTTTCCCTTCTGCTATTCCTTTGACTTCCTCTTAGAACCTTTCTTCGAGGAATCAACTAATAGCATCGTCCCCTGCTCATGCTTCTCAGAAGACTCCACAGTCTTGACATCTTGGCGAGACCACAGATGAACCTCCTAGCATCTCAGAGGTGAAGAGGAGCTTTGAGACTTCAAACCTTTCGAATCTCACTTGCTCATCAACCAACTCACAAATATGAAGGACTATGATATGAGCATCCATATGCTCATGCTGCTTTCGTAGCTTGGGTTCCATCGTGGCTAGCATGATGCAACTCATTTGTTCAGAATAACTCACATGTTTTTGATAGGCCAACAATTGGTCCAGAGTTGCATCGTCACTAGGACGGGCGGGAAGAGGCACTTCGAGGATATACACAAGCTTTTCACCTTGAGAAAAATTCTCAAGTTTCTAAGCCAGTCCAAGAAGTTCGGCCCAGTCAATTTATTTGAATCCAAAATGGAACGCAAATTCAAAGACATCAGGATCAATCTTAGAAATACAAAACGAGCATATATGAGAAAATGATTTTTAAAATGCATCAATATACATTTATAAATCCCATTCATTTTTCGAATTTCAAAAACCCCAAAATCACTTCGGGAGATCGTAGGTCCATCTCCGAATGGGCTGATATCCATCATAGTTATGAACAACCTTGGAGAGAGTCCAACAAGCCATTCATAACTACGACGGTAGGTATCATTTATACCGATTGCATATCACGTATATGCAACTATCACAATGTGCTATCAACTAATTGAATGTTCACACATACATCGGGTTGTTAACACATTAACAAGTATGCATCATATGCATAGCACCCAACTTCACCTCCCTTTATATCGACCTTGGAGAGAGTCCAACAAGCCGATGCTCCCGGTTAAAGCCAACCCATTAATCAAGACATAGTTTTAATATGGTTAGAGCGCATTCAACCAATTAGCCCAGCTTGGAGAGAGTCCAACAACCAAAGCTAACGATTGACCTCTGACTCTTACCATATTAGTATTAAACTATTCCATGGTTTGAACATATTCAGGTTCGAGCCGGGCTTAGAGAGAGTCCAACAACCCAAACAAGAAACAGAACTCTGGTTCTAACCATATTAATGGAAGGTGTAGGCTTTAATATTGATTAAGGGTTTTTATGTCTCATCCTCTTTGCATGCAAATAACTATTATCTACATGGCATGACATACATGGCATACATCTACATGTCACGACACGCATGACATAATGTTATGCATCTAATGCAATTACATGGCATACAATTATGTCATGTATATAATTTCCTTATATGTCATAACTATTTATGGAAATAAAATATGTTTAAGATTTGATTCTCCAAATCAAATCATAATTAAATTAGGAAACAAATTTCTAAATCTAATCACATATTTTATTCATGGAATTATTTGATTAAGGAAAATCTATTTAGGAAACCAATTTCCTAAATCATTAAAACTACTTATGGAAATAAAATATTTTAAGATTTGATTTCCCAAATCAAATCATGATTAAATTAGGAAACAAATTTCCAGAATCTAATCAAATATTTTATTTATGGAAAATATCAATTTCCATAAATACTTCCAACTTTCCAAAAGTGGAAGATTTCCATAAATGCTTCTAGACTTCCAAAATTGAAAAATTTCCATAAATATTTCTAAATTTCCAAAATTTAGAAAATTTCCAGAAATACATTATGACTATCGCAAAACAATTTTACGATTATGTCGAAACACAACTTGGGCTCTGATACCACTGTTGGGTTTCCGGCACCGCGGCGTGTGTGTGCTCGATCATGTTTCGTAAACATGAGCACAGCGGAAGCAATTAAAAATAATAAATCTATATTTATTACAACACACACAACACACGCATACATATTACAACAAGTGTAGACATAACCGTAAATTAAAATTAGCAATAAAAGGAAATTAAACTACGTTATACATTTCGTATGACGTGTAGCGGGAACGGCATCAACCGGAACGATCCTCGTAAGAATCGTCTCTATACGTATCCACGCCGAGCTCCTCGGGATGACTTCGCTAAGTCACGAGCTTCGTCTTCGTACGGGTTACTAGCCTCGTGTTGAAGACGACGTGATCGAGAGATGATTACGATCCGAATCCAAATTCGGATCAAAAACGAGTTCTCAAAACTCGCTTCTCCGGAGAGGTGTTCGTCAACCGTTTGACGAATCCTTCGTCCTCCACCTCAGAGGATTACCGGAGATCAAATCCCCGGTAAGTTAGCCGCTATCGGAGCACTAACCGTCGTCCAAACGATGCTCCGACGAGAGGAGGAGAAGCTGTCCAGAAAACTGGACAGCTTGGTGGAGGAGTAGGCGCCGGCCAAAATAAGGAGAGAAAAGGCTCACCTTGATGCCGAACCTATAGGAGATCACCGGAGGGTCGCCGGAGGTTCACCGGCTGGAGCTTGGACGCCGGCAAGGAGCTGGACGGCGGCACCACAAGCTGGGCGGCAACAATGTGTTGGCCGGCAACAACATGTTGGGCGGCTACAACTTGTTGGGCGGCAACAACTTCATTAGGGTTTAGGGTTAGGGTTTAAGCCCTATTTTATAGAGAACTAATTCTCTTAATGGTTAATGGATCATATCCATAAAGCCCGTTAACCCGCTCCATTAAGATAAGTTAAAATAAACCAAACCATGATGGTTTATTTTAAGTTAAAACGAACCGAACCAACTTTTGGTTCATTCGTTTAAAATAAACCAAACCCTTTGGTTTATTCTCATCCATTGGATTAGAACCAAACCATTTTGGTCCATCCATTATGTCTTCATATGACACGGCCCATCCACGCTTCCATTGCGACTGAAACAATTTCATGCTCGCTTTATGTTTGGTCCAACCAAACATAGTTTCTCTCGGTCTGAGAATCCCATTCTCAAGCTCGTTTTAAATCCTTTGGATTACACTCGTTGTGCGTGTGACCAAATAGGTTATCGGTTTATGTTGGCCGTCTATAATTAACCATTAATTATAGAACGATCATGAGTGGCACCTAGTAGTACATCATGATCTCCAATTAACCGAAAAGATCAACGGTTGATCCAGAACTATTTCTGAAACCCTTCAGTAGCTCGAATGAATCGTGCCCCATTCCCTTCACTCATCTTATACCCACTTGGTTCAGGACATGGTCTATTGTGTCAGCCCCCACTAGGCTGACTACGTCACACCTAGCCCAAGTATCATTTCCTCGTCCTACGGATTCTAGTTACTCCACATGTATCGAAGAGTACCTTACTCTAAACATGTAATGCTTTGGCCAAAGACTTTAGTAACAATCCGACGAGAGGCCATGGGTATACATCTCCTCGCAAGGAGTGGTGAATCCTTTATAGGCTATTCAAACACCTTCGATCACTTCGACTTATACCCAATCATCCCGGGTCCACATCTCCTCGGAGATGTTTGCTTAAGATGTCAAAGCATGAGTCTCCATGATCAAGATGACTTGAATACCGCAAGTCAAAGGAACATCGCGCTTAAGCCACAGTAAGAACTTCATTGACATATCTATATATGCAGAGAACCATATGAAGTCTTACGGTTGGTCACTCCAATGAACTAGTTACCATAACTAGCATCCACGATTAACTCCGGACATCACTATGTCTCCAGCCAGTGAGAATCAGCTGCTTGGATACACCAAGGAGTATACCTCGTGCTAGTCTCAACAGAATTGATGGTGTCCAAATCCATCAATTCATCGACTAGGGATAATTCCGATACATCACAATTACACATGTAGAGATACTCACTAGTTGTGATCCAATCACAAATTCTCTCATGCTGTGAATCGTATCGTGGACATTCAGTAAATGAGTTTAAGATCCAATCAAATACATTAAACATGTATACTCAAATAGTGAATCTTCATTTATCATATAAATGGTTCATACATAAGGCGATTGCCTTAGGACATCTCTCATATATTACTAACAAGAGAGAGGGGAGATCCGCAAGAATTCCAACCCAGCAAGAGAGAAGAAGACGCAAGAGGAGAGGGAGAGCGACAACTACCTCACTGGAGCAGAAGGACAGGGATCTGCCGTTGTTACATCTCTTGTATTTTTTCTTGTCTTGTGATATCACTGTAAGAGGTTTTTCTCCTCCACCTCCGGAAACTTCTTTTCCGTAAAGGAGGACCTTCATAGTGAAAGCGCTTAGGCACTGCATCCGGTAAGAAAGCTCACCTCCGTGGAGTAGGAATCCTCATTCCGAACCACGTTACATCTTGTGTCTGAGTTTCGATTGATGGTATTGGTTTTTGCGTTTCATCTACTTCACCTTCTTATTCTTTACTGATTGCAGCCTGTGAGAACCCTCTGAGATCTCCCTCTGTGCTTCACTGTATTGGAAGGAAGTGAACAGATTTCCCTCGTCGCATCATAACCTTTTCATCATGCCAGACCAAGTCCACTTGCAGGGTTTACATAATGAACCTTATGAGCTCATCAAGGGGACATCATCATCCTAATATATAGGTCACGGTTTCCTCCTATAATCAACGACACACCATATAAATAATATCATCTCCAAAGTTACCGAGCCTATCGATTTAATTTATAAATCTCTCCCATTGGTAGATCAAATCGATGAGTACTAAGTATATGTGCCCGTTATTATATCGGGATTAAGAGTATGTACAATATAATATCTAAGGTCCGATTCGATTATGTAGTCAGCAATAAATCGAATCACCTCTAAGTCGGTCCTGCTCAATACACACAAAGTGCACTAGTATTATTCTATGGTCAAGACAAACCAATACCAAATCACACTACAACTATTCCGATGGTTTGTTGAAAGCCATCTCGGTTGTAAGCCTTTACTTATACTTTTCAAGGGGCCGATAACATGATCTCCCGTGTGACACCACACACCATGTTATCTACAATGTAAAGTATTAGACAATATTGCATAACCATAAAAATTTTCAAACAATGATCATGTGATTCTTATTTCAAAATAAAGATGTTCATACAAAAGATAGACTTTTCAGTATACATCCCTACAATCTCCCACTTATTCTAAAAGACTATGTTGTCCTCAAACTTCCATACATCTGATCCCCATTCCCTCCACATGCCTATCAAAAGCTCTCACCAGAAGGGCCTTAGTGAAAGGATCTGCTAGGTTATCCTCCGATGAAATCTTGGCCACAACAACTTCTCCTCTCTTTACGATTTCTTATATCAGGTGGCACTTGCACTTTATGTGCTTACTTGCCTTATGGGCTCGTGGTTCCTTTGAGTTTGCAACTGCACCACTATTATCACGATAAATTGTGATAGTTCTGGGCAAACCAGGAATCACATCCAAGTCCATCAGGAAGTTCCTGAGCCATACAACTTCTTTGGCAGCCTCAGAGGCCGCCACATACTCAGCTTCCATGGTGGTGTCCGCTATGCACTTCTGCTTGACACTCCTCCATACAATGGCTCCACCTCCCAATGTAAACACTGTTGGTGCAGTAGGCACCTAGGTCGAACCTGAGTTTTGATTATAGCAAACGATACAAAGTTAAGCTCATGTCGTTATCTCACGAGCTGAATCAAGTGTGCAGAAGATTGCTAAAGCTGGAGCTGAAGGCTAGCGACACTCGGAAGAAGTCGGGTAGTCGGGCGACACTCAAGTGACTTCGGAGGGAGCCGAAGGAATCGAGTGGAAGGCTGGAAGCAAAAGCGACATGGTAAGTATCGAGGTAAGCTCGTGTGTGTGAGCGTAAGTGAGGTCGTATCCTCCTTACGGGGATGGTCTTAAGCGTAGATCCGACCAAAGACATCCCATCGATGGTCTAGGTCGAGATCGGACAGTCGAAGGCCGTCGAAATAATGTTTTCTTTGAGCTAACTTTGCCTTGCAGCTAGTATCAGTCGACTGCTAGCTTGGAGGACTCGGATCGTCAAACGATCGCTGAGGTCGACATTCGACCGATGTCGCCATCGACTGATGGTCAATGATCAGCTTCGAGAAGTCAAGGCTTATCACCCCATTTCAAGGAGATTGGTGCTCAATTTTGATTGGCTAGGGTTCCTCTCGAAAAGGGGCTCAAAGGCTATAAAAGGAGGGCCAATCCTCGGGTTTATTCATCAATTCAAAAGCTTCCAAAAGCCTCCGCCAAGCTACAACCTTTCCGACAACGAAGTGCTTTCTCTCCAACGTCTAGGTCTTAATTTCTTTCTTATTGTAACGTCGGCTTTAGCTTTTATTTAAAGTTCATTTCTTTAAATCTTTCGGAGCTTTTATCGTATACGAGGAGAGGGGGAGTGTCCTTCTACCTCAAGTTCTTTCCTTCTTGTATCGATTAACTCCTACCTTCGACGAGGAGGAGTTCCTTTAGTGCTTTTGCCCTCCGTACGTGGTCAAGGACCACTAGGGCCTTGGAGTAGTAGCCGAAGGCTACGAACCAAGTAAAATAAATTGTCTCTTTTACTTATTGCTTATCTTTTCCGCTGCAAATTAATTATCTACTTGGATTTTAAACGAACGAACGAAAAAAAAGTTTTAACGCTATTCACCCCCGCTCTAGCGTTTCAAATCGATCCAACAATTGGTATCAGAGACGTGGGTTGCTAAGATTTAGTGAAACCACCAATCTAGCCATTTTACACATTTTTTTTTCTTTTTAATTCTATTTATTTCAGATTTATTTCGCTTTGTTACTTTTACTCCCGCACTATAAATCCAAGACGCGAGTCTTGGTACTTTTTTGTGTGTTTTTGTCGTTGCTAGTTTCTTCGTCTTCGTCTCCTTGTGTCTTTTGTTCTAATGGCCCATCTCGAGGGTTTTAGCACCGTCTGACCTCCGTTTTACAATGGAGATGACTTCCGTTGTTGGAAGGGTCGGATGGAATGCTTTCTCAAAACCCAAATCGAGATGTGGATCATAATCCAAACGGGATTCACACTTCCGACTAACGAAGTGGGTGAATCCTTGGATTATGACCAATGGACCATTGCGACAAAAAGACAAGTCGAAGTCGACGCTAAGGAAACTCAAATCCTTCAATGTGGCTTATCCAAGGAAGAGCTAAATCGCGTCGGCCCCTTCATAAGCGCAAAGGACCTTTGGACAAAACTAGTGGAGCTACACGAAGGGACCGATGAAGCCAAGGTATGTAAGCGTGATCTTCTATTCAATAAACTATATAACCTAAAAATGCAGGAACACGAGTCCGCGATGCAACTCCACGCCCGTGTCCAAGACATAGTCAACAACCTACACGCAATCGGGCAAAAGGTCGAAAACTGTGACCTTATAAGGTATGTTCTAAACTCTTTTCCGAGGACTACCTTGTGGGCATCCATGGTCGATGCCTATAAGGTCTCCAAGGATCTTTCTAAACTTAGGTTAGATGAACTCTTTTCTGATTTCGAACTTCATGAGCAGTCTAACTCGGAACCCGAGAAGGGTATAGCACTTTTTACAGGTTCGAGGAAGAAAACCGCAAGCAAGCCACCCCTGAAGGAAGAAGAGGATGAGCCAGATTCGGAGGTCAACTCGGAAATGGAAGCCGAATTAGTCAACCAAGTTCGGAGGATAGTCAAGGGCCGAAAATGAGCTGTCACTCGACCCAACGAAGGTAAGCCTAAAAGTTCAAACATAAGATGTTATGAATGCAACAGGTTTGGACACATTAAGTCTGAATGCCCAAAACTCAAGAGCAAGGCACCAAAACATAAAAAGGCACTCAACGCTACTTGGGAAGAAGCTTCTGAGGAAGAAGACAATGATCGAGTCCTTATGGCTAAACCGGTGGAATCGGAGACAGAGTCGAATCAAACTCAATAGGAAACCAAGACGAAGCTCTGATCGAAACACTATTCAAGACAAGCCACGGATACGCATCCGGTTCAAAAGATACACTCAAGGTGAGTCGGTCTCTTATTACTACTCTTTATAGTGCAATTAAGTTTTTAAATAAAAAGTTAGCTAAGTCCGAGTCCAAGGTCGAGACCCTGGTTGAGGAAGTTAAACTCCTTAAACACGAGGTCTCCCTAACCTCTTTGACTAGTCGAGTTCAAGAGAAGGACTCAACTCGGGTTGAAAAACTCGAAGTTAAGAACTCACTCTTGAAAAGTCAAGTCGAAGATCTTAGGAATACGTTGGAAAGGTTTACTTTGGGATCCAAAGGACTTGACCTCCTACTTGGATCGCAAAGGGCCATGTACAACAATGCCGGACTAGGTTTTAGCTCAAACATGACCAATAAGTCGTATATGTCGATTGTAAGTCGACATAAAAAACATGTCCAAGCATGGGTCCCTAAGACCACCTTGTTTTCAAACTTAGGATCAAACCAGTACTGGGTTCCCAAGGACCAAATCCACTATGTGGAGAGACCAAATCGATTCAATGGTCCAGGGAGAGCTAGTACGAAATTTGTTTGCGTTTTAACTTAGAAATTGCATGCTTAGGTTTTTATTTAGTTTGATTTTTCTTTTTAGAATGGTTAGATAGGACTATAACTCGTCAATACTTGATAACATAGTACCAGGACGCGGCGAGATGATAGTACGCTAGGAAAGCAGAGTCTTGTGTATTCGGGCTAGATAAGGCGTATCTAGTTCAGTGCACTTGACCAAGCGGAACTAGCTGAAGCTACCTCGCCATATCCTAGACTAGTTAGACCAGGAAGTGGTCTTAGGTGAGTCAAGTCTCTATTTTCTTGAAAATGGCTTTGTCTAAGGAAGTGGTCATTTTTCCGATAAAAGAAGGCCTCTGTGCCTCACCATGACCTGGAAGCCATGATCTTGAAAAGGTGACTTGATGAGCCTAAGGTCAAATCCGAATCTAACGCAAGGTTGATAAGTGTTTAAGTCATTAAATTAAATTCAACTAAAATTGGAAGTCATCTCACAAGAACATATAGGATTAACATGTTTGATTATGTAGACATGGGTGAGATGATTTAGGTTAATAATTTTCAACCAATTTTTTAAACCCAATATCTGATCCAACTACCTTGCATGTAAGATCAATGGATGTTGGACAGTGGTTTCTCCCGACACATGATCGGGGATCAACTAATGTTTTCGAAGCTTCAATTCAAACGACAAGGATCGGTAGCCTTTGGAAATAACGACAAGCTCAAAATCATCGGATCAGGTGATATTGAGCTTAACTCAAATTTTGTCATTCAAAATGTTTTATTAGTAGAAAATTTTCAATATAATCTTCTCAGTGTAAGCCAATTGTGTGATAATAACTATAAGGTCATATTTCTAGAAAATGAATGTGTAATTAATACAAACGAAACCTCTAAAATAATTCTTAAAGGGACTAGAAATAACAACATTTACACTATCAACTTAATTAACTCCTCAACTAAGTGTCTTATGACACGGCAAGAGGAATCATGGTTGTGGCACCGATGACTCGGTCACTCACACCCAAGACTCATCCACAAGATGAGTCAGAGTGATTTAGTCAGAGGTTTGCCTAACCTCAACAACTTGGATAATAAAATATGTAATGCTTGTCAACAAGGTAAACAATCTAGGACACAACATCAACTAACTAGTCAAGAACGAACCAAAAGTATGCTTGAGCTCCTACACATGGATCTATTTGATTCACACGGAGCTAAGTCACTTAACGGAAGTAAATTCTGTTTAGTCATTATTGATGACTACTCTAGATTTACTTGGGTTAGGTTCATCAAACACAAAAGTGATACCCTAGGTCAATTAATCAACCTATTTAAGTTAATAGAAAATCAACAAAGAATTAAAATCAAAAGACTTAGGACTGATCATGGTGGTGAATTCGAAAACCATAGGTTTACATAATTCTGTAACCTAAATGGATACCACCATGAGTTCTCTTGCCCTAGAACTCCACAATAAAATGGCCTAGTAGAACGCAAAAATAGAACCCTACAAGAAGCCGCTAGGACAATGCTTAATAAGTATAACCTACCCGATAGGTTTTGGGCCGAAGTCGTGAGTACGACATGCTATGTCCAGAATAGGATCCTTATGGTAAAGAGGCACCTTAAGACCTCATACGAGATTTATCACGATAAAATACCTAACATCAAGTATTTTAGGGTATTTGGGTGAAAGGTACATATCCTAAACATTAAAGATTACCTAGGGAAATTTACATCCAAAACTATGACCGGAATCTTTCTAGGATACTCGACTACAAGTAGAGCTTATAGAGTATATAACCATGACACCCTTAGAGTCGAGGAAACTATCAATGTAATATTCGATGAAGGACACGAACCTACAAAACCCCCCGCAATCCCAATTAGCGAGCCGATTCATATTAGACCTAACTCTGATCCGGAGGTCAGGTCTAGTGACCTAAGTCAACCAAATCACTCTATTGATCAAGTGATAGATGACTCCAACCAAACTAGAACTCAAACAAGCCATCCTATGGATCAAGTTGTAGACTCAAACCCAAATCCAACTAGGACTCAAACGAATCATCCTATCGACCAAGTGATAGGTGATCCAAGCCTAGGAGTTCGAACTAGAGCCTCATACAGAAACCTTAGTCAAATATCTTTGATTTCTAAAATTGAAGCTAAAACTATTGACCAAGCTCTTCTTGATCCCGATTGGATTATTGCAATGCAAGAAGAGTTGGCTCAATTCACTAGGAATGAAGTATGAGAATTAGTACCACCACCTAAAGATAAAACAATCATTGGAACAAGGTGGGTGTTTAGAAATAAAATTGATGATAAAGGAGAAGTAGTTAGAAATAAAGCTAGACTAGTTGCTAAAGGGTTTAGTCAAGTCGAAGGTTTAGATTACGATGAGACCTATGCCCCAGTAGCTAGATTAGAGTCCATTCGAATGCTATTAGCATTTGCAGCAAATCGAGGATTTAAATTGTTTCAAATGGATGTAAAATCTGCATTCTTAAATGGATACATTAAAGAAGAAGTTTACGTTAGTCAACCCCTCGGTTTCGAAAGTTTAGACAAACCCGATCATGTCCTTAAATTAAAGAAAGCGCTTTATGGACTTAAACAAGCTCCGCGAGCTTTGTACGAGAGACTTTCAAGTTATCTTAAGTCCAAAGGCTTTAACCAAGGTGTAGTTGACCCAACCCTTTTCGTAAAAACCTTAGGTAAAGACATATTCATAGCCCAAATCTACGTAGATGACATTATTTTAGGAACCACCAACTCAATCCTACTAAATGAGTTTATTTCACTTATGGAAAGTGAATTTGAAATGAATCTAGTAGGCAAATTAAGTTTCTTCTTAGGATTACAAATTAAACAAACTAAAGATGGAATATACCTACATCAACGCAAATATACTAGAGAATTAATTAAACGCTTTGGAATGCAAGACGCTAAAATTATTAATACACCAATGACAACTAATGTTAATATAGAAGAAGTAATTGGAAACCAAATTGATTTAAAATACTATAGGAGCATAATAGGGAGTCTCCTTTACTTAACTGCAAGCCGACCTAATATCTTATTTGCAGTGAGTATGTGCGCAAAGTTTCAAACCTGTGCCAAGGAGTCTCACCTAACTCTAGTCAAGCGTATCCTTAGATATCTAAAGGGTACACTTAATGTCGGTATTTGATATCCTAGATATACCGAGTTCGAACTAACCGGCTACTCTGATTCGGACTATGCCGGTAGTAAGCTCGATAGAAAGAGCACGAGTGGTTGTTGTCAACTTCTCGGCTCGAGTCTAGTGAGTTGGTGCAGTAGGAAGCAACCACTATAGTGCAGTAGCACGAGTGGTTGTTGTCAACTTCTCAGCTCGAGTCTCTGATAAGGTTTTGATGTGTGTGGCAAAGGGTTTAAGTTAGTGTGTTATGTTGATTTGATATGTGCATTGAAGTCGTGCAGGACTTAGTAATTCGCACATGGAGCCGTGGCAAGTTTCACATCTCATGACTCGTGCCTTGAGTCGGTGAAGGATAGCTTTGCGGAAGCCGTGCGCTTGGAGCATCCGAGGGACCGTCGGACGAGAAGCTTGGAGTGAAGTCGAAGGAAGTAGACTTCGAGGCAAGAGACGCGAAGGAGCATTACATAGCCGTGCGCCTGATGCTGCCGAGGGACGTGGCCGAGAACGAAGAGAACTTCGAAGGCAAGGGACTCCAAGAGATGAGAGTGAGTGAATGTAACCCGGGAAAGGGTAGCTCTTAGGTGAAACTTGGCCATTTGAAGTTTATGGCCGATCGCCATGGATCGGCAAATAATCGATATAATGAGTTTAATGGCCGATCGCCATGGAATGGCAATGATCGATGGCACTACGATGTGGTATGCGTAATGGAGTCGACTCAGTTGAGCACTCGACTGATCGAGCATCAGTCGACTGATGGTAGGATCAGTCGACTGATGCCAGTACCGTTGGATGGTATCCAACGTGGAAAGCGGTCGTTATTGGGCAACGACTACAGGACCAGTCGACTGATCGAGGGCATCAGTCGACTGATCCTGTGTCAATGGGAAGAAACCCTCTTCCTCTATAAAAAGGAAGGGGATGGGGCTTTGGGAGGTTAATGCTTGAACGCCCAACTACTCCAAAAGTGCCCTAAACGATTTCCCACTATTCTACTTGCTCTAATCTTCATTCCATTGTAGAAGAGTGATTTTTGTGTAAAGAGGTTACCTCCACCTAGCTTTGTGCAAAGGAGAGATCTAGTGGATAGATTTGGAGGAGTGATTCACCTTGGACGAATCGGACCGTGGATTAGCGGCGTAGCCGTGAACCACGTTACATCTCGTGTTTGTATTGCTTGACTATCTTTTGTGTTGTCTTTATTTGTATTTGTATATTCCGCTTGCGCTAATGTTTTGTAGACGAGTAAAATACGACATCAAACGAACAAGGGCTATTCACCCCCCTCTAGCCGGCCAATCGATCCCCAACATCCCTCTACCTCAAGTTCTTTCCTTCTTGTATCGATTAACTCCTACCTCCAACGAGGAGGAGTTCCTTTAGTGCTTTTGCCCTCCGTACGTGGTCAAGGACCACTAGGGCCTTGGAGTAGTAGCCGAAGGCTACGAACCAAGTAAAAAGAATTTTCTCTTTTACTTATTGCTTATCTTTTTCGCTGCAAATTAATTATCTACTCGTATTTTAAACGAACGAACGAAAAAAAAGTTTTAACGCTATTCACCCCCCCCCCCTCTAGCGTTTCAAATCGATCCAACAAACACAAAACCTGAGGTAGACTTACTGTTATCCCTATCAGATTGGAAGTCGAAATCCTTGTAACCCACAGGGAGTAATTGGTCTGCCCGTTAAACCAGCATATAATCCCTAGTCCTTCTCTAGTACTTCAATATATGCTTTACCGCAGTCCAATGTCCCTGTCCTGGATTACTCTGATATCTGATGACCATGCCCACGGCAAACTAGATATCTGGTCTCGTACAGAGCATTGCATACATGAGGCTTCCTACTGCCGAAGCATAAGGAACCGCCTTCATCTCCTCTATCTCCTCAGATGATCTAGGACACATCTCCTTAGATAAAGGAACTCCATGCCTGAAAGGTAGAAAACCCTTCTTGGAGTTTTGCATGCTAAAACGCTCCATAATCGTGTCTATGTATGAAGCTTGGGATAAGCACAACATCCTTTTCTTGCGATCCCTTATAACCTTAATCCCAAGGATGTGTCCCACTTCTCCCAAGTCTTTCATATCAAACTGTTTGGACAACCATACCCTTACGTCTGATAACACCTTGATATTGTTGGCAATCAACAAAATGTCATCTACGTATAGTACAAGAAATACCACTATGTTTCCGTCACATCTCTTGTATACACAAGACTCATCCGAACTTTGAATAAATCCATAAGACTGGATTACCTCATCAAATCGGATGTTCCAAGACCTCAAAACTTGCTTCAATCCATAAATGGACCGATTAAGCTTTCATACAAGATGCTCTTTGCCCTTCGCAATGAATTCCTCTGGTTGCTTCATGTAGATGTTTTCCTCTATACTTCCATTAAGGAAAGCAGTCTTGACATCCATCTGCCACACCTCATAATCCATATGAGCTGCTATGCATAAGAGAATCCGGGTAGACTTAAGCATGGCTACCGGCGAAAAGGTCTCCTCATAATCGATACCCTCTTTCTGAGTATACCCCTTCACAACAAGCCTCGCTTTGAAGGTCTCAACCTTCCCATCTATTCCTCTCTTTCTCTTGTAGATCCACTTGCATCCAATGGTTTTTTCACAATCGGGTGGTTCTACTAGCTCCTAGACCTGATTTGAATCAATAGATTCAATCTCAGCATTCATTGCACTTTGCCAAGATGCTGCATCTTTATCTTGGATTGCCTCATCAAATATCCAGAGATCAGGTTCATGTTCGCCAGGGACCAAATCAGAAGATTCTCTCAAGAACATGAATCTATCAGGCTGTCTCACAACCCTCCCACTACGATGAGGTATCACCTGTGTATCCTCTGTGACACGCGGTGCAGTGACTTGTGGTATATCTTCTTGTACCGGTGGTACTGAAGAAATGACTTCCCCTTTTAATTCCTCCAGAATAATTTTACTCATGGGCTTGTGGTTCATCACATAGTCTTCCTCTAGCGTTTGTGCTAACGATCACCCTCTTATCTCTAGGACTATAAAACAAACCACCTTTCGTTCCTCTAGGATAGCCAACGAACATGCATACTTCTGTACGAGGTTCCAACTTACCAGCATCTGCCTTCAGCACATGTGCTGGACTTCCCCATATCCAAATATGTCTTAGACTAGACTTTCGCCCAATCAACAATTTTGTGGGAGTAGAAGGCACTGATTTAGATGGAACCAAGTTAAGAATGTACACCGCTGTATCTAGAGAATATCCCCAGAACGAATCTGGCAACTCAGAATAACTCATCATCGATCTAACCATCTCCATAAGAGTCCTATTTCTTCGCTCTGCTACACCGTTCTGCTGGGGTGTTCTAGGTGCAGATAATTGGGATTGAATCCCAGCCTCTGATAAGTAAATCCTAAACTCTCCCAAGAGGTACTCACCACCACGATCTGATCATAGTGTCTTGATACTTTTACCTTGACATTTCTCCACATCAGCCTTGAATTCTTTGAACTTGTCAAAGCATTCAGACTTGCGACACATCAAGTAAATATATCCATATCTCAAATAATCGTCTATAAAAGAGACGAAATACTCAAAACCACCTCTAGCCTGGATAGTCATAGGACCACACAAATCAGAATGAACCAATTCTAACACATCTTTGGCTCTATACCCCTTGGCCTTAAAAGACCTCTTGGTCATTTTACCCTCCAAGCAAGATTCGCAGGTTGGGAAATCTTCCACCACTAATGAACACAGAGGTCCATCAGCTATCAACCTTTGAATTCTGCTTAGGTTAATATGACCAAGCCTAAGATGCCAAAGATATGTTTGGTTCATCTTCAAAGGTTATTTTCTCTTATTGGAATTAGATGATGAGTTATTAACTTCTTTTTGCATCGTGGGAGCTTTTGGTTCAAGTGTGTATAGATTTCCTATCAATGCACCCAAACAGATATTGTCCCTATTCCTTTTTATAACAACTCTTTCATTAAAAGAAATAGAATATCCATCCATAAACAATTTAGAAACTAAAATTAAATTCTTTCTAAATAAAGGTACATAAAGGAAATTCTTAAGGACCAAAACTTTATTTTTCTAAAAGATAAATAAACGTCTCCCACTACAACGGTCGCCACCTTCGTGGCATCACCCAAGTATACGGTAATCTCCCCCTCAGCCAGTCATCTGGTTTCCTAGAACCCCTACAAAGTATTGCAGACTTGATCAGTGACTCCCGTATCTACACACCAGGTGCCGATAGATAACACCGCTAAATATGTTTCAATGACTAGATCGAAAGATATACCTTTGTTCTGCTTGCGGTTGGGGCAGTCCTTCTTCCAGTGTCCAGTTTGCTTACAAGTGAAGCACTTGCCTTTCGGCTTCTTCACTCCACCCTGAGTTCCTCCCACTGCCTTCATCCCAGTTTGTTTCTTCTTCTTCTTGCCTTTCGGCTTAGAAGCAGAAACCTTTTGGGTCACCATGGCATGCGCCTGAGCTCTCTGAAGAAATAGCCCCTCTGCCGCTTGGAGTTCTGTCAGAAGCTCCGCAAATGAATACAACCTTTTGTTCATGTTGTAGTTCAAGCAAAACTGCTCAAAACTCCTAGGTAGAGACTAGAGAATGATATCGACCATGGTTTCCCCATCGATCTCAGCTCCAAGGGCTTCCAACTCATTCAAATGAACCATCATCTTGAGAACATGATCCCTCACGAGTGTTCCCTCGATCATGGTGGTCGTCATCAAGTTCCTAATGGCTTCCTGCCTAGTAGCCCGATTCTGGTGTCTGAAAAGATCTTTGAGATTGAACATCATGTCATAAGCAGTGGGCATGCCTTGATGCTAATGTTGCAGTACATTTGACATAGATGCCAAAATGTAACACCGCGCCATCTCATCGACCTTTATCCACTTCTTATAGCTCTCTTTCTCCTTTTCCCCAGAATCATCTGCAGACTTAGGAGGGCACTCTTCGAGGAGTACATATTTGTATTCCTCGGCAGTCAAGACAATGTCAAGATTCCTCTTCCAATCAACATAGTTGGGTCTAGTAAGTTTATTCTCTTTCAGTATCACAGCAAGCGGGTTGAAAGTCATTTTGAAAGAAAACCTAAGAATCACATAGATCAAAACATTATATTTCAAAAAATTATTGATTCCTCAAAAAATAATATTTTAAAATCAACCAACACCTCAAAACACCGAGAATTTCGTATGCCACAATAGTGTGGACGTATACGAATTCTATATTTGTAAGAGGAGGTTTTACCCAATAATTTTACTATCTTGTCAATCTAACTTTTTGACCAGTAAAATTAATAGTTGGTTCCTCTTTGGCCCTACAAATAAAAGCAGTGACTCCGATGGAGAGGATACTTATATTTGTATCTAAGTGTTCACCATTACTCGGTACCAAGGTAATTATCTTGGGTTATGTGCCTTCCGATGGGGAAGTACACATGCTCCTTAATAATTCCCTATAACCATATTCGACCTTGTGATCCGCAAACAAACTCATCAGATGGGGAGGAAGGCACTCAAAGCCGACGCACAAGTTTGTTTGGATCACATGTCAAATTGTAATGGAGGCCATGGGAATTTATAAAAATATCCCTCTCCGACTTAGTAATTTGAAATTGAGGAATTTTCTAGCCGACGACATACATATCAAACAATAATCAATAAATATGAAAAATAAATATTTTCCAACTATTATGGCTTTTGTCTTCAATATGTCTCCCGTCGCATCGCCATCTCGTCCCCTCCTCGTACGCCTTGTACGAGGCATCTAGAGATCCGAGCTGAGACTAAAAAACTATTTTAATTTAGATCCATCGATCCTATACTCCACGAGGGAGTGTACATGAAATCTAGATTGAAAGTAAACTAAAATAAAAAGAGTGGCTAAACAATGTCGTATCTAATTTACAAAAAATTAAATACTAGCCTCGTCAACCCCGAGGATTCAACAAAATATACAATTACACACATACAATCACATACACACATATGGCCATAATAGTTGGATCCTATGCTTGCAACCAAAGAGTTAACCTATGCATATCCTACTATTATCCGGCACATATAATATATGAAAAATGCATAAGAGTAACCGAATCCTAAACACAAAAAATCAGAAACCGTGGCTCTGATACCACTTGAAGGTAGGAAACTTTGTTTCCCACTTCAACTCGGTCGCTTGTTCATGGCGATCCCTTTTATGTCCATGGATAAAAAAAATTTATCCTTGACAAGAGGGATTGCCCAAGCAACCTTGTCATCGTCGTGCTATTCGTTTAGAGTAGTCACTTGAACAAACTTGTTGTTCAAGCGACCAACCTCTATTCTACGAATAGACGCGGAATAGACGATGTACGGATCGCCGACATTTGTGTTTATGTTCGGGGTCCAAGTATATTTAGCCACAAAATAGAATATATCATGCATATATAATTGAAAAACAATTAAAAACATGTTGCATATGAAGATGGATAAGTGTTATACCTCTCGATCTTCTATTGCATGACCTTCCTCTTTTCGGACGTCGTGTGGGCGACGATCTACCAAAAGTTGAAGCTCCTAGATCACCAATCTTCCTTCCTTGCTCGCTCTAAACAAGAGGAAGAGTAGAAAGAGACCCTTCTCCTTCCTTTAGTCAACCAACAAGCAACAAGCAAGTTGCTTGCCGCCGGCTAACAAGGAAAGGGATAAGAAAGATGAATGCCGGCCAAAAGCTCCAAGGGAAGACCTTAAGCTATGTTTCCACTGGCTAAAGAGAAGGAATAGGGATGCTTTGGACGTCGGCCAAGGGCTGGAAAAGCTGTATGGGCACCGGCCACCTTGAGGAAGAAGAAGATAAGGAAAGAGTTTCCTTATTTGGTGCTGCCAACTCCCTATGCTCCTTGCCGCCCAAAACCCTAGCCTCTCCCCTTGATTCTTCTCACCCACGCCAACCCTAAAGCCTCCTTTTATAGAGTTTAGGGATAAGCCTTGTTTTAATCTCCACCATTGGTTCTAGGGATTTAATCTCAACCGTCGGATCTAGAGATTTAATCTCAATCGTCGGATCTAGAGATTTAATCTCTAC
The DNA here is from genome assembly GCA_025175895.1 of Wurfbainia villosa. Lineage (NCBI taxonomy): Eukaryota > Viridiplantae > Streptophyta > Magnoliopsida > Zingiberales > Zingiberaceae > Wurfbainia > Wurfbainia villosa. The sequence goes on from CM045986.1 coordinate 30,176,680, forward strand.
CTTTGGATCTAGAGTTTTGTTTCCATCCATTGGATCAAGGCTTCATGAGGTATTAATAGGCTACAATAGGGACCATGAGGAGGAGTTGGATCTTGGCCACCCAATGGATCTAGCCCACATAATGTCCGATCCATTAATGATGATCCAATCCACTAAAGGATTATCATTGATCTACCTCACCAACCCCCATAAGTTAATATGGGCTCCATATATTATATGTACATTTTTTCCCTGTGTTTAAGATCTCGAATGTCCATCGATTAATTAATTTATAGACTATTAATTAATCAACATCTAACTCCATGAGTAGTACCACTCAACCTTTTCATGCCGGACCAAGTCCACCTGCAGGGTTTACATGATGAACCTTATGAGCTCCTCAAGGGGACATCATCATCCTAATATATAGGACACAGTTTCCTCCTATAATCAACGACACACCATATAAATAATATCATTTCCCAACTTACCGAGGCTATCGATTTAATCTATAAATCTCACCCATTGGTAAATCAAAGAAATGAATACTAAGTATATATGCCCATTATTATATCGGGATTAAGAGCATGTACAATATAATATCTGAGATCTGATTCGATTATGTAGTCAGCAATAAATTAAATCACCTCTAAGTCGGTCCTGCTCAATACACACAAAGTATACTAGTGTGATTCTATGGTCAAGACAAACCAATACCTAATCAAACTACAACCATTCCAATGGTTTGTCCAAAGCCATCTCGGTTGTGAGCCTATACTTATAGTTTACAAGGATCCAATAACATAATCTTCCGTGTGACACCACACACCATGTTATATACAATGTAATGTATTAGACAATATGCATAATCATAAAAATATGCAAACAATGATCATGTGATTCTTATTTTAAAATTGGAATGTTCATACAAAAGATAAACTTTTTAGTATACATCCTAACAATACCCTCATAAGAATGTAGATCTCTGAGAGAGCTTCGATTTGGTAGGTAGCACGTTTTGTGGGTCCACTTGTATGAAAATTTATGCCTGTTTTACCACCGGCTACTCCAATAGCAAATAGTTCGATCGATATTTGCAAATACACTACCAAAAAAGGGTACAAAGACTTCGTCTTGACTTAATAGTGCGGGTGAAATAATAGGAGTAATTCATGAATTGAAAAATACGAAAAGAAAGCCAAAAAAGTGCTAGATTGGTGGTTCACCAAATCTTAGCGCCCCCGCTCTAATACCAATTGTTGGATCGAAAACACACTAGAGGGGGGTGAATAGCGAGCGTGAAATTTTCCTCTACATGTTAAAATAAGAACAAGCATAGTGGAAATAAAGACAATAAAATAAGTAGACAATTTGTTTTTACTTGGTTCACAACCCAATGGTTGTAACTGTTGGGAGATCGGGACAGCCGGCTAGAGGGGGGTGAATAGCCCTTGTTCGTTGGATGTCGTATTTTGCTCGTCTACAAAACGTTAGGGCAAGCAGAATATGCAAATATAAACAAAGACAAGCAAAATATAAACAAGCAATACAAACACCGAGATGTAACGTGGTTCACGGCTATGCCGCTAATCCACGGTCCGATTCGTCCACGGTGAATCACTCCGCAATCTATCCACTAGATCTCTCCTTTGCACAAAGCTAGGTGGAGGTAACCTCTTTTCACAAAAACACTCCTCTTACAAATATAATGGAAATAAGCTTGAGTAAGAGGATGGAAAGCTTTAGGGAACTTTGGGAGAGTATTAGAGCATGAGCATTAGCCTCCCAAAGCCCCATCCCCTTCCTTTTTATAGAGGAAGAGGGTTTCTTCCCGTTGACACAGGATCAGTCGACTGATGCCCTTGATCAGTCGACTGATTCCATAGCCATTGTCGAATAACGGTCGCTTTCCACGTTGGATTCCATCCAACGGTATTGGCATCAGTCGACTGATGGCACCATTAGTCGACTGGTGCTCAATCAGTCGAGTTCTCAATGAGGTTGACTCCACTCTGTGCCCGTGCACAGTGATATCAGTTGACTGTCGTCCCTTGGCAGTCGACTGATGTCGACATCAATCGACTGACAGTCCATGGCAGTCGACTGCTTGGGCCAAATGCCCATGAGTCAGACACCAGTCGAACCCAATCGTCCATCCGACACTTAGCCAAATGGCCAAGTTTCACTCACGAGCTACTACCCCTTCCCGGGTTACATTCGCTCACTCTCATCCCTCGGAGTCCCTCGCCTTCGAAGTTCTCTTCGTTCGCGGCCACGTCCCTCGGCAGCATCAGGCGCACAACTCTGTAATGCTCCTTCGCGTCTCTTGCCTGGAAGTCTACTTCCTCCGGCTTCACTCCAAGCTCCTCGTCCGGCGGTCCCTCGGATGCTCCAAGCGCACGACTTCCACAAAGCTATCCTTCACCGACTCAAGGACTGAGTCATGAGATGTGAAACTCGCCATGACTCCATGTGCTAATTACTAAGTCCTGCACGACTTCAACACACATATCAAATAAACATAACAAACTAACTTAAACCCTTTTCCACACACATCAAAACCTAATCATGGCAAGAGATTGCCCTAACAATCTCCCCCTTTTTGATTTGTGGCAATCCGTTTAAGTTCGGTAAAAACATTTGATAAAAATTCTAAGGTAAGAAAGCATGTAAACATAAACATTGATATATCAACATGCAACTCCCCCTTAATCCATGAAACTCTCTCTACAAATTCTCCCCCTATCATAATTAACTTAAACATAATATTTTCTCCCCCTTTAACACCATCAAAAAGATTAACACTAAGTTATAAACTCATGGCATCAAGTCTAATAGAAGGAAAATACCAAAAATTAGTCTAAAACCTAAATTTGGCCTTTACTGTTCTGATTTTCAGGCCACCAGTTGACTGGCACGCGAATTTCAGAACTTTCTGATTTTCAGACCGAATTTCAGAAATGCATTAAAAATTCCAGAAAATTCGAAAAATCATGAAATTTGGGGAACATATTTCTTGTAAGATTCTTTATCAGTGAAAAATAGTTTTTTTTAATGAAAATACATTATATTTTCATAGATTTGACAAAAATCCAAACGTTTTAAAAACCCCTAGGTTTTTGATCATGTGAGTATCAAGTTTACCACCTAGTTTTGGTTTGAATTGTTTCAAAACATGAATACACATATTTTAGATTAAGAAATTGTTTTGAAAACATATGAAATATCCAACCATGATATTTGGGCAATATGTCTATGAATTAAACATAAGCCTTCCCCATAATTGGTCTATTATTGCTATTTTGATACTTTAAATGACCATCTAAATGCCATAGGCATTAGTGGACATTTGTATCATCCTAACATCTCACCCATGCTAAGTTTTCAATCAAAGTAGCCTATGGTGAGTGTGAGATGCATCCTAGAGGGTATTTGTATATACTTAACCATTATATTCATGCAATTCTATCAAGGTTAAGTATCATCCTAACAATCCTCATGATCATAATGACATATATGACTTAATTTTACATTATGATCATGAAACACATGTATTCATTGAATTGTTATCATGCATTAGGTATTATATGATGATAATTAGCAAATATCACCTAAGGCATGATTTAAATCGTATTTCTCATGATTATGTGCCAAATATCAAAATCATAAATCATGATTGCAAACATACATAGCAATTACATTAATCATCATGATTTAAGAATTATTATCTATTTATAGGCACGTTATCATCACCTAACACTATTTCAAAAATGTTGTCCCGCTATCCTAAGTCAACCAAAAATAAGATATAGGTGAATTCCATTTGGTTGACTATCCTAGGGTTTTCCTAACTCTTAAGGATGGATTTTGGAACCCAAAATAGGTTCTTTCCTATTGGGTTCACTAAATACTCCTTGGGGATCCATTTTCTAGCAATTACCTTCTTCTTATCTTGTCCCCAAGCAATTAGGCATTTATAGGCCTTTTCATTTTTCTTTTCTTTGTATCCTAGGCCTTTCTTATTGAAGCTAGCTCTTTGGCTCCCTATAATCATGTTCAAGGTGTTGGAGCCTATAGTGAATTTTTCTAGGGCTTTTGTCAAATAATTTACCTTTTCCCTCAAAGCCCTATTTTCATCCATACATGCATCACTAACATTAAATGGCATATATTCATGTGAGCATGCATCATCATGGCAAGAAGAAATATTTTCATTTTGATTTAAGCATGCTTCTTCTAGTTTATTTTCTAAGTCCTTAATTTGATCTAGCATGCTCTTATTTTTCTTTTTAGCTCTAAATAAATCCCTAGTTAAGCTAGAAATCATAGACATAATTTGCTTAGGGGGTAGATTTGTTACGTCACTTACCAAATCCTCTTCTTCGGATGAGGATGTAGAGGAGGCTCCCCCTTCATTTGAGCTCTCCCCACTTGTGCTTGATTCTTCATTTGAGGAGGAGGAACAATCCAAATCATCAAAAGCCATTAGTACTAAATTTGAGTAGACATATTCTTCTTCTTCTGATGAGGATGAGGAAACAAGGTCATCCCATGTCTTTGCTTTGAGAGCCATGACCTTTCCTTTTTCCTTGGCCTTCTTTTCCTCTTTCTTCTTGCTCCCATTTTTCTTCTTCTTTTCTTCTTTCTTCTTCCTCTCTTCTTTGCTCTTGTTTAGGAGAGGACAATTGTCCCTTATGTGCCCCTCTCCTTGGCAATTGTAGCATATGACCTTCCCCCTTGGTCTTCTATTCCTATCATTAGATTTATGAAAATGAAAACCTTTTAAAGCATGTCTTACCCTCCTTACCATATAGGCTTCTTCCGTGCTATCCATGGAGGAGGAGGACGCTTCGTCATCGAAGGAGGAGGGGATCTCTATCTTCTTCTTCCCCTTGTTTGTTATCAAAGCTATTCCTCTTGAAGATGGAAACTTTGGCTCTTCTTGTATTCCTTCAAGCCTTGTTTCGTGGAGCTACATTGTTGAGAAAAACTCCTCCAAGATACTTACTTTCAAGTTCTTGGAGATGTAAAATGAGTCCACCATGGAGCTCCATCTTGAAGACCGGGGAAAGGCATCTATGGCCTTCATTACCATATCCCGGTTTGATAACTTCTCACCTACACTTGACAAACCGGTTATAATTTCCTTGAAACGAGAATGTAAGGAAAGTACCTTTTCTCCCTTTTCTAGTTTAATGTTGTTGAGTTGGGAGCGGAAGACATCTCTCCTTGCTAGTTTGCCCTCGGATGTGCCTTCATGGAGTTCTACAAGCTTCTCCCACATCTCTTTGGCGCTAGCACATTCTCCGATGCGGTTGATCTCTTGTTGAGGGAGCACATTGAGAAGATGATGTTTTGCCTTTGAGTTTGTAAGGTTCTCCTCTCTTTGCTTCTTAGTCCATCGTGATTTTTCAATTGGTTCACCCCTTTCATCCCTAGGCAACTTGAAACCATTTTCCATTATAAGCATAATATCAAAATCGGTCTCGAAGAATACCTCCATTCGCTTCTTCCACCAAGCGAATTCCCCTTCGAACTTCGGCAGATGAATGTTCGAGCCGACCATCTTTTGATGAGGAGCTTGTTGCGGTGGTTAGTCCGGCGACAAGCAACCTTGCTCTGATACCACTTGTTGGGAGATCGGGACGGCCAGCTAGAGGGGGGTGAATATCCCTCGTTCGTTGGATGTCGTTTTTTGCTCGTCTACAAAACGTTAGCGCAAGCGGAATATGCAAATATAAACAAAGACAAGCAAAATATAAACAAGCAATACAAACACCGAGATGTAATGTGGTTCACGGCTACGCCGCTAATCCACGGTCCGATTCGTCCACGGTGAATCACTCCGCAATCTATCCACTAGATCTCACCTTTGCACAAAGCTAGGTGGAGGTAACCTCTTTTCACAAAAACACTCCTCTTACAAATATAATGGAAATAAGCTTGAGTAAGAGGATGGAAAGCTTTAGAGAACTTTGGAAGAGTATTAGAGCATGAGCATTAGCCTCCCAAAGCCCCATCCCCTTCCTTTTTATAGAGGAAGAGGGTTTCTTCCCGTTGACACAGGATCAGTCGACAGATGCCCTCGATCAATCGACTGATCCCGTAGCCATTGCCCAATAATGACCACTTTCAACGTTGGATTCCATCCAACGGTATTGGCATCAGTCGACTGATGGCACCATCAGTCGACTGGTGCTCGATCAGTCGAGTCCTTAACGAGGTTGACTCCACTCTGTGCCCGTGCACAGTGATATTAGTGGACTGCCATCCCTTAGCGATCGATCGATGTCGGGCAATGATCAGCGATCCATGGCGATCGCTTGGGCCAAATGCCCATGAGTCAGACACCAGTCGAACCCAATCGACTAAGAGCAGTCGACTGCCATTCTATGCCAGTCGACTGGTGTCGGGAAATCCCATCCGACACTTAGCCAAATGGCCATGTTTCACTCACGAGCTACTACCCCTTCCCGGGTTATATTCGCTCACTCTCATCCCTCGGAGTCCCTCGGAGTCCCTCGCCTTCGAAGTTCTCTTCGTTCGCGGCCACGTCCCTCGGCAGCATCAGGCGCACGGCTCTGCAATGCTCCTTCGCATCTCTTGCCTCGAAGTCTACTTCCTCCGGCTTCACTCCAAGCTCCTCGTCCGGCGGTCCCTCAAATGCTCCAAGCGCACGGCTTCCGCAAAGCTATCCTTCACCGACTCAAGGACCGAGTCATGAGATGTGAAACTCGCCACGGCTCCATGTGCGAATTACTAAGCCCTGCACGACTTCAACACACATATCAAATCAACATAACAAACTAACTTAAACCCTTTGCCACACACATCAAAACCTAATCATGGCAAGAGATTGCCCTAATAGTTACTCCAAGGACCCGCGATCCTTGACCGCGTACAAAGGGGCAATCCACTAGAGAGTCTCCTCCTCGTTGGAGGTAGGAGACAACGATAAAAAAAATCAAAAGATTCTGAACTTAGCGTTGCATCGGTGTTATGACGGCGTTAGAGCTTTGGCCTTGTGGGAGCACTTTGAGAGCAAGACGGATGATCTTTAGGTTGGAGTCCTCCCCTCCTTTTATAGATTTGTTTCTTGGAATAAGTCTTGATGTATATCCTCGACCTTTGGAACTTATCACTAGGTGGCACCTTATCTTATCGCGAAGTGGTCACGTCAAATATTATCCATTTTGACCTACCGCAAAAGATTGATTCTTTGCCATCAGTCGACTGATGCCCTTCATCAGTCGACTGATGTGCAGCAGTCAACTGCCAATAGCCAGAAGTTGACTGCCAGCCTGGCCACTTTCCTGCAGTAAGGGGTTAGCACGAAAAATGATAAATATGACTGTTCCTTACTGTCCGATCTCGACCTAGACCTTCCACTAGAAGTCTTGGTCGGATCACCGTCTATGGTCATCCTCGTACAAAGGACATGACCTTACCATCTCTCTTCGCACTTGTGCTTACCTCTGGTCCTTTATGACTTGTCGCTTTTCTTTCAGTCTTCACTTGGGTTCTTCAACTCCCATGAAGTTCTCCCGGTGTCGCCCGACCACCGTGGTTTCCTGACTCGGGATTCTCCGGGTGTCGTTGACCTTCGGCTTAGCTTAACCATTTCTTGCACACTTAATTCAACTCATGAGATAACAATATAACCTAACTTTGAATCTTTTCCATAATCAAAACCTAGGTTTGATTATTTGGTGCCCCTGCACCAACAAGAACAATCTTGGAGAGAGTCCAACAAGTCATTCATAGTCATAATGTTAGGTATCAACAATACCAATTATATATCAAATATATAACTATCACTTTATGCTATCAACTAATTGAATGTTCATATATACATTAGGTTGTTAACTTATTAACGTATATACATCCAATGCATATCACCTAATTGCACCTCTTTCCACATTGACCTTGGAGAGAGTCTAACAAACCAATGCTTTCAGTTAGGGGTGACCCATTAATCGTGAGATTGAATTTAAATGATTTGAACACATCCAATTTACAAGCCAGTCTTGGAGAGAGTCCAACAACCCAAACTTGAAATTGACCTCTGGTTCTTTCCATTTAAAATAAACATTGAATCTTGTATGAATTGAACATGCTCGATGTCATGCCAGGTTTGGAGAGAGTCCAACAATCCAAACACAAAAAAGAACTCTAGTTCAACCATATTAATGGAAGGTGTTAACCCTAATATTTGCACGAGGGATTTCAGGTTATTATGGGTCTCATCTATAAAAGGAAATAAACCTAAATATGGAAAAACCAAGGTCACATTATTTTCTATTCTTGGATTTATATTTGCAATTTGTATTGTTTGGATCGATGAAAATCATTGTTTTGATTCTATATCTATTGTGTATAGCCAATACAAAGGGTGACAACCTTCGTATCAAAGATCTAGGAGAAGCAAGGACGAACCTTGTGGTCATCATCCCTCCGATAACCATACATAGTAGAATATGATGGAGTGGGAAATGAGATACGCTATGACTCTTCATAAGGATTATTAGGTCATCCTCTTACCCAATAGTCTATCTTAACAGAAGGGCCGAAGTAGGAGAAATTAACTCTATAAGGGTTGAGAGACCTTAGTGATAGGGGGCTCCCAATGGTATCAACCCCCTGAGCTCTAATGATCCGAAAGGTCAGCTTTGTTAGGAATAGGTAGTTCCCAGTAGAAGCAAAAGTTCATTGGGCAAACGTATGATTATTCTCCCCTAAGATCATAATTAGAGATCTAGACAGTATTTAATTGATAGCATGTTCCATTAACACACAAGTGAAACCGAAGTCCTAGAATCTTCTTAGGGAACTTTGAACCTTCCTTCGCTTCCTCCGAGTGACACCGTACTAGAGTTAGGACTGTCGTCAACCATGCAACCTTCATCTTTAGTGTAGGATCTGTTGGTGCAGTGAGGCACCGAAATCGAACCTGTGTTTTGATTATAGCAAAGACACAAAGTTAAGTCTATTTTGTTTTCTCACGAGCTGAATCGAGTGTGCAGAAGATTGATATAGCTGGAGCTGAAGGCTAGCGACACCCGGAGAAAGCCGCGGTGGTCGAGAGACACTCGAGTGACTTCGGAGGGAGCCGAAGGAATCGAGTGGAAGGCCGGAAGCAAAAGCAACACGTAAGTATCGAGGTAAGCTCGTGTGTGCGAGAGTAAGTAAGGTCGTATCCTCTTTACGGGGATGATCTTAAGCGTAGATCCGACCAAAGACATCTTATAGATGGTCTAGGTCGAGATCGGATGGTCGACGACCATCGAAATTATATTTTTGTTGTGCTAACTTTGACTTGCAGCAAGCATCGATCATTTGCCGGAGGACTCCGCCACAAACAATGATCGCTGAGAAGGTCGACAATCGATCGATGCCATCAGTCGACTGATGATGGCCATCAGTCGACTGATGGTCAATGATCAGATTCGAGGAGTCAAGGATTATCACCAAATTCCAAGGAGAGTTGTGCTCAAATTTGATTGGCTAGGTTTCCTCTCGAAAAGGGGCTCAAAGGCTATAAAAGGAGGGCCAAACCTAGGGTTTTATCAACAATTCTAAGCCTCCAAAAAGTCTCCACATAGCTACAATTCTCCGACAACGAAGTCCTTCCTTCCGACGTCTAGGTTTAATTTTTCTTATTTGTCTTTGTACGTCGGTATTATTTTGTTATCAGTTGTTCATCTACTTTTCGGAGCTTTTATCGTATACGAGGAGAGGGGGATTGTCCCTCTACCTTAAAGTTTTTTTTGTATCGATTAACTCCTACCTCCAACGAGGAGGAATTCCTTTAGTGCTTCTGCCCTCCGTACGTGGTCAAGGACCACTAGGGCCTTGGAGTAGTAGCCTTCGGCTACGAACCAAGTAAAACCCTTGTGTCGACTGTCTCTTTTATTTTATATTTACATTTCCGCTGCAATTAATTTATTATCTCTCGAGTTTTAATGAACGAAAGAAAAAGAAAAGGTTTTTCGCTATTCACCCCCCCCCTCTAGCGAACCGCATCGATCCAACAGGATCTAGATGCTCCGAGAGAGGGGGTGAATCTCGGATGTTATAATTTTCTTAAGATTTTTTAAACTTATTTTATATTATCAATTAGAGTATGCAGCAGAAATGAAATAAAGACACAATCTAATTACTTGGTTCACAACCCTAATAGGGTTGCTACTCTAAGTCCCATAGCTCTTCCAAGAGCTACCTCGATGGGCAATCACTATATTCCCTCAGACTCGAGAACTCTCGACTTCAGAGGGATTTGCATTTTACAAATAATAAGAGATAGGTAACACTCTAGCTTCTCTTTTGAAATTAAGTACACAAAGTGAAAATAAATACAAACAAAATTAGAGCTAAGTTATACCGACACTAATTGAACTATGGAGTGTCGGATGCACACCTTTGTGAGGAATTGAAGCTCTAGTGGACGAGTATGAATTTTTGTAGCACTTCGACGTAGTAGTAGTGTTATTCTCAAAGCTGGTCGAGCACTTGTTTTATAAATCTTTTTCAGTCGACTAGAATGTCATCAAGTTGAGTCCACATTAGTCCATTGATATGGAACTTCTGGTCTTCCAATCGACTGAGAACGCTCCAGTCGACTCCAAGTCATCTGGCTCCGCATCGGGATGTTTGGCCCTCCAGTCAACTGAAACTCTTTCCATCTGTGATGTCAAATCTTCAATCGATCACTAGCTAATGCTACCAAGTTTGAATCCAGTCGACTGAACTAAACCGAGTCGACTAAACTTCAATCGACTGATCCTTACAAAATGAGATTAGCACAAATAGATAATACATAACAGGGTAGCAGTAGTAATACTGATCGATCTCGACTTCTAAATCCCACACGGACTATCCGTCAGATCGGCGCCTAGCTATGTCCCACTACAGAGGACTCGGCCTCACCTCTCCACTAGAGGCTTATCTACTGGTTGCCTACCAAAATTACCACTCTTGACATCCGATCTGACCCACCAGGGCTTCCACTAGCTGTCTGGTCTGCCTGACCCAGCTAGACATTTTATCGATTGTCTGGTCTCCTGACCCAATCGATCTTCATGCCAAATGTCTGGTCCACATGACCCATCTGGACTTCATGTCTAGTGTCTGGTCCTCCTGGTCTGTAAAGTCATCTTCCTAGTATCCGATCAACACTACCTACTAGGACTTCCTGTTATGTCTGCACACTTAACACTGATATTAGAACATAAGTAAGTCCTAACTTTAACTATGGTTCATACATCAAAACCAAGGAATGATGCACTCTGCATCAACATTTAGGACATTCATTCCGAACAACAAGATCCACTGGACAAACAGTACTCGATTCTCAGTCTCTGTGGGATCGATAATCTTTTATCACTTGACAACATCCGTGCACTTGAAGGCTCTGAGCACAAGCACGCACTTCGAGCCCTCGACGCTTTCCGTTAAAGATTAGAGGTCTTGCTCATGCTATCAAGTTTTTGGTGCCATTGTCGAGGACTGTTGATTCGATATAGAATCGAAAGTGGATAGTTTGGATCAGACATAGGTTAGATTTGTTTTCTTATTTTATTTTATTTTAGTTTTAGACTTTTTCTATTTAAATTTAGTTTAGATTAATTTTAGTAGTTATATTACATCTTCCTTTAGTTTAGTCTTTCTTCATTTTGGTGGTACTTTAGATTACTTGATTTTCTTTTAATAAGTAGTAGATATACTCTGAATCATGCAGCTTAGCTCGTTGTTTGCATAGACGATCAGGATAAGAAAATCTGCTTCTGATAGACCTAGAAATTGAAAGAACCTACCATCGCATGAGAGTTGAACAGAAAAGCATGGAAGACCCAGATGCCTCTTTAGTGAACCTAGGTAGTCGGCCTCTGCGGGACTATGCAGCAACGAGTGCTCGAGGGTATAGGCTGAGTATAGCTGGACCATCCATCACAACCAATAACTTCAAATTAAAACCTACAGTCATAGACATGTTCCGACAGAGCCAATTCAGAGGAGCTGCAACTGAAGACCCAAACTGACACATAGAGACATTTTTAGAGATAGGCTCAACACTGAAGTTTAATGGAGTGCCTACTGATGCGATCCATCTGAGCATATTCCCGTTCTCACTGCGGGATAAGGTGAAGACATGGCTACACTCCCTTCCCTCAAGAAGCATCACCACATGGGAGCTGTGTGAGCAGCAATTTATGAATAAATTTTTCCCGCCAAGTAAGACTGCCCACATGCGCAATTTGATTACTAGCTTCCGTCAGAAAAAAGGGGAGTACCTGTTTGAAGCCTGGGATCGCTACAAAGGGCTACTCTATCAATGCCCCCATCATGGTCTAGAGAGGTGGTTGGTGATCCACATATTCTAAAATGGGATTACGTATGCCACTAAGGTTTCCCTCGATTCTGCTGCAGGAGGAGTGTTAATGAACAAGGCCATCGAGGATGCAAAAGAGTTGATCGAGGAGGTGACCCAGAACCACCACCAATGGGCTTCCGAGCGTAGTCACCCAACACCTACAACCGGTAGATATGTTGTCAACTCCATCGATCATTTAGCGGTAAGAATGGACATGCTAAGCAGACGGTTTGACTGTCTAACCTCTGCTTCTATGTCGCGGTCAATTCCTTTGGAGAGGGAGTAGCGGCATATTAGGAGGACTACAATGGAGTGAAGGGAAGCTCTGAGGAGCGGATTGAGCATGTTGATGCAGTTGGGGACTACAATCAGAGGCCCAATAACACATATTCTAGCACCTACAATCCCGGATGGAGGAACCACCCGAACTTTTACTATAGGAATAATTCATGGAATTTCCATCAATTGGGAGGATTTGGGCAACAACAGGGCAGCGGACAGCAACAACCGCCTAGATCTAGACTGGAATTAATGATTGAAGGCTTCATTGCTACCCAAACGAAGGCAAATGTAGAATTCCAACAGCAACATCAAAGAGCTAAAGAGGCACTGAGGGAACTGAAATCCTCTGTCGATGGGCTCACAAGCCACATAAGGATGCTAGAAACACAAGTGGCTCAAATTGCTGAGACCGTATAACAACCCATGGATAGCTTCTCCCCACCATCTGAACAAAACCTGGTTAAGGGAGAGGGAGTGTACATAGAGGAAGTAGGTCTGAAAAACAAAGTCACTATAGGGTGTGCAGCCATGATTTTGACTTTGCCAAACCAAGCAGAAATTGAAGATAAGATTCCACCCAAATTTGAGGACCCTGGTGAATTTGTTATACCTTGCATGATCCATGGTGAGAGCTTCGATGAAGCATTGTGTAACCTAGGGTCATCTGTTAGTGTGATGCCCTATGCATTCTACAAGGATATGGGACTGAGTGGTATACGACTAACGGGCCTGGCTATTCGCATGACATATGATTCGATCAAGGAACCCATGGGAATGCTGAAAAATGTACCTATGGTAGTTGAAAGATTTGTGATACCCACAGACTTTGTTGTACTGGACACAGGACCAAACCCTCAGAATCCACTCATATTAGGGCGACCCTTTCTGGCAACTGCAGAAGCATGTATAGACGTAAGGGAGCACAAGGTCTCGTTGGAAGTGGATGGAGAAATCATCATATTCAACTTATCATAGTGTAAGGCTCCATTCACAGATGGATATACTTCCTACAAGATAACAAGTACCCTCCTGGAATGTGAAGAAGCTAAGATGGATGGATGGAGGTTCATGGAACCATCGGAATAGAGCTGAAGTGACAGAGCATGGTCGAGCTAAAGTCCTTAAATAAAGCGCTTCTTGGGAGGCAATTCAAGTTTAATTTTATATGTTTTTACTTTTGTTGCATGCATGTGTATAATTTAGACTTTACTTTATGGACATCAACGTCTTTGTAAATATTTTAGGGTCAAAAAGAACTTGCTAGGTAGAAACATCATTCCTTTTTGAACCATCAAAAAAAGGCACGGGATGTCATGTGGATTCCACACGATCATGCCCAATGATCAGAAGAGCACATGGCGGGTGTGGGAGAATTCGAACCATGTTGCACTATGGGAGAGAAACAGAGGGGAACACGACCAGCTGTGTGGATTCCACACGACCATGCTAATTTCTGGTAATTTTTGGATGGCGGGGAAGCTCTACACATGGTCGGCCATGTGGATTCCACATGGTTGTGTTGCGTAGGTTTAAAAGCCAAAGTGTCGTGTGTTTTGCCCAAATCTGCCATGTGCTTCAATCCCTTTTGCCCTAGCCATGCGAAATCACCTTCCCCACCTCTTAGGAGCTTCTCCAACCTTCAAGGAAACCTCAAAGAAGCACAAATGAGGAGGACAAAGAGTGTGGCAATGCAATTTGCTACTTCAGAGTGAAGGTCAAGGAGGAGGATGCCCCACAAGCTCCGGAGGAAGGTAATGCTCTCCCAACCCATGTATTTCATAATGATGGGCATAGAGATAGATTTAACATGCTTTCCAGTAGAAAAATCACTGCTACTAGGTATTTAAATGAAGATCTTCTAGAAACCCTAGGTTTGCATGGGGATGTATAAGCCCTTTTTGCAAAGATGGGTTGGGAAGAGATTATGGGGGTGAGACACCCAACCTAAACTAGGATAGTTTTGGAGTTCTTGAGTTCATTAGAAGCATAGATTTTGACGGGGAGAGAAAGTGAAGAGGGAAGGATTACTTTTAGGCTTTTTAACATTGAACATGAGTGGACATTGCACCAATGGAACTCGTGTTTTGAATTGCCTAGTGGAGGAGAGATGAGGACCCCTAACGAGTTCAATGCGAGATTGTTTTGGTTAGAGTTAACTGGAGAAACCTCTTATGACCCCTCTAGAGCTAAGGCATCTTGATTACAAAACTTGATTTTCTGGTATATTCACCGGGTTATGGCGAGTACCATTTTTGGCATAGGAGAGAGTGATGGAGTGATAAGAATGAGTGAGCTCCTTTGCCTATGGGAAATGCTACAAGAGAGGAATAGTATTGATATAGGGCCCCACTTCATCAGGTATTTAGTGAAGATGAGCAAGGCGGCAAGAGGAGAGATTATTTTGGAGGGATTTATTAACCACATTTGCTAAAGGATGGGGTATGATTACACCGCACTGGATAGAGTAGAAGGGAGCCCTAGCATCGACCTAGGGGTGTGCCTGGCAATGAAAATGAAAATAAGAGAGGGTCACCACTTTTGTTTTGTAAGGAAAAATTTGACCCCCCTTAGGCTCCCCAACACCGACCGTACCACCGTCACCAACCATGCCAATTGGCGGTTGGATCTTATAGTGGAGTCCCCACCACATGTTGAGCCTTCCACAAATGCACCCCTCACACCCCATATCCATCACTCTCCCTCGAGTCCACATATGTATAGGATGTAGGATATTTGAGGCCGCTAGAGGGGGGGTAAATAGCGTCGACCTCTTTCGATAATGGAATTCATTGCGTTTGTCTCTACAATTTTGTTAGCGCAGCGGAAATAGAAAACTAATAATGATAACGAAATATACAACACGCAAACACAAATATTTAACGTGGTTTGGAATCGAACAGTTCCTACTCCACGGATTGGGTTCGTATGAACCCTAGCGATGCCAATCACACACCACTATGATAAACACTCCTTCTCGACACAAGTCGGAGGCGGAGAAACCCCTTACAAGCAATCTTAAAATAGTAAGAAACAAAAAACAAGCAATCAAAACAATTAATATGAAAGACAAGTAAAGAAAAACTTTAATACACTTGCTTTTGATTGCTTGAATGCTTGGTTGTTTGATTATCACTTGGAGACCTGATTTGCAGCAACAAATCACCCCTAAAGCTCTAAAAAACCGGATGCATTTTTCTCCATCACGAGCTCCTTTTATAGTTTCAACCTGTGCTAGAAAATGTCGATCAGTCGACTGCTCGGAACCATCAGTCGACTGATCACACTGTTGCTGTGAGACAATAGTGTAATCCACGCTGGAAAAATCCAACGGCTAGGACATCAGTCGACTGATCATACACATCAGTCGACTGATGAAGAATCACTCGACTGCTCGTCCCAGCGGTCGAGTGAGACTCCATTCTGTGCCCTAAAATCCGAGCATCATTCGACTGATCAAAAGATCAGTCGACTGATCAAAAGATCAGTTGACTGCTCATCCAATTAGTCGACTGCTCATCTATGGCAGTCGACTGCTAGGGGAATTTCCGTAGTCAAACCCTAGTTAACTATGCCAGTCGACTGCCACATGGCACCAGTTGACTGGCACACCTTAAACATGAGGTTTTAGCCCAAGTATGGTGCCCCCATACTTGCTAGACCACCCTTAGCCTAGACCTAAGCCTTCTAGCCACCTCCATCAGCCTTATGCCTCTCGGATCCCTCCAAGTCATCCATGACTTGTTCATCCATCGCGCTAGCTTTCATGTGCTTCCATCGGCTATGTCATGCTAACGGTGTCTACACCACCAAGGCACATTGGACTTACGTCGCCAAGACTCACTCTTGGACTTTACGCCGCCAATATCAAACCCCTTGGACTTCTTAAGTGCCAAGACTCAAGCTTGGACTTTCCCTTGCCATCCCATGTTGGACTTTCCATGCCAAGACCCATGCTTGGATTTTCCCAAATGCCAAGTGTCCCACTTGGACTTTCCATGGCAAGTACCCATGACATGGACTTTCCATAACCACATGGTCAATCCTAGTTAACCATCAAAGTCTCCCTCGAGTCCAGTTAACATAACCCTAGTTGATTGTATAAACAATCTTTCAAAATTATCAACAGACATTGATGTCAAACATCAATGTCAACTTACTTTGTCAAACATCAAAACATCTCTCGAGTCAAACTCGAGTCTGGTCAATCGTGACCTGGGTCGATTGCACCAACAATCTCCCCCTTTTTGATGTTTGACAAAACAAACCTTGAGTTAGGCACCTAACTCAAATTCCCTTACCAATTTTCAAAATTGGTAATTTACTATTCTCCCCCTTTTTGACATACATAAAAAACAGGTTAACTCTCCAAGGAGGTCAATGTCTCATGTCCCAATGAGATCTTACAATCTCCCCCTTAGGTCCAAAAATACCTAGGATGCCTACCATCTTCCTAGTGATAAGTCCCATATCACTCAAGAGAGGCAATCCTATATGCTCTCCCAATTTCCAAATTGGGTCTCTCAAAATTTCATTTTCCTCCTCATGAAGAAAAATACCATCCATCATCCCATGATGGATACCTCCCCCTAAAGGCTTGCTCCCCCTTAACCATTGCACCAACAATGTCTTTGGGAAGTCTATAAGCCAATAGGAACTCTAAACCATCAAAGATAAGGTTAGAAATTCAACATTGAACTTTCCAACACCTTAAATTTGATACAAACCCTAAACACCTCTCCAAATCCATATCCAATGGATTTTCACCCTTTATAATGCTTCTCAAAGCATATCCTAGAGTTAGAAGTGATTAGGGATCTTAACCGTAGCTGAAATCGGGCTAAACAACCCTACTTTTCCCAAAATCAGCATTGACAATGACTGCTATCACGATCGACATGTGCCTATCACGACTAGCACGGCTAACAATGAGTGATATCTGCCATCGAGTCCAAGATCGCCATCACCGATCACAGAGGCAAATGATCGATAATTGAAAACCTGATTTTCTAATATCAGACTCGACTTTTGGAAATTCATAAGTAATTCTACATAAATCAAAAATTCACGAAATTTGATACGTATATTACTTATCACACATACAATGGGTGAAAAATTTTATAAAAATATTTTAACCAAAAAAATAGGAGATTGGTACAAAGTTCAAAAACTGTTAAAACTTTAAAGTTTTTGATCTACTTTGTATCAACTTGTACAATGATGATGGATATCAAAAGATAGACTTCACCAAGGTTTTCTAAAGTGATTTTAAAATGTTTTTAAAAACCTATTTTGAACCATGATTTATTGGCTAAATATACATCACTTGTATATTAGCTTTCCTCATAATTCTTAGTGATGATTGAAATAAGTTAAGTTCATCTAGATGCACTATCTATGCACCTTGAACCTAACTTATTATCCTAACATCTCACATGTTATCTAAGGTGTATACACACACATACATGTCAATTTAAATGTGAGATGTGGGATTAGGATTATTATGGCTTCATGCATTTTCTAGGCAACCCTACTTGATTCCCTTATAAATGGGACTCCAAGTCATGCCTTTTTTCCTTAAATCAATTTTAATCAAAATAAATGCATGAATGATCATGGCATAAATTATAACAATAATAACGCATGGCCAATAATCATGATGTCATGGCATATGATATAATCTAAAAACAAACATGACATCTAAAATAGTCCTAAACAATGGCATGACATGTTATATGATAAGATGAAATTTCATGTCATGATGTGGCAATTTTCCATAAACCAATACATTAATACAAACACATAATCAAACACAAATGATTTTCATAAACAAAATTTTCATTCAATTTAAGAAAGCTCCAGTTTTTTACATCCAAAAGTGAGATTTGAGACGCTCAATCCCACTACACAAACTAAAAACAAAAATCCTAACATCCTCTAGCACTAATAATCTGTAGAAGGTGGAGGTGGAGGAGGTTGTTGGCTCAAGGTCGAGGCTCGCATCATCTCATACATATCGAGCTGATGCTGCTCGATACCGCTCTGTGACTCCTGAATGCGAATATAGCGCTCCTCCATCCGACTGAGATGCTCGCCCACGGAGGATTGCCCTACTAAGAGCTCTGACAGCCGAGAGTCGAATGTCTGCTGGTAGTCCTGGAATCTGGCCTCCAGCTGTCCAAACCAATCTGATGGACCCGCTGCTGATGCATCTGCTGACATCTGGTCCTCCTCATCAGAAGCGTTTGGATCCTCATAGTCCTCTGTGATAACTGCCATTTTGTTGTATTATTTTGGTCCTTAATATCACTATTTTTATCCTCTCCAGTGATTTATTATTGATTATTTACATGTTTTATGAGTTGGATATATTTTTGGACCTTATTGTAAATTCTCCTAATTTTTGGACTTATATGCAACTTTTATCTTTGTTTGTAGGAGACCGAGATGAGCCACTGGACTAGACTCAAGTTGAATCAAATATGGCTTCATCTAGGACTAGAAGGATTATTTCAAATGTGATTAATCTGGACCTTTCATCAAGATCAGAAGCAGCTTAATCAAAGAGTTCAGATCTAGTCAATCCTAATCGTCCGATGAGATCTGATCGATTCTGAGCCATCTATCTAGATCTGAAGAGATCCGGTCAGTACATTTAGATATTGACATCTTATCCTTTCATTTAGATCTGGTCGATCATGATTTTCCATTCAGATTAAATTAGATCCATTCATTAGAGATCGAAGCAATCTGGACCGTCCAATGTGATGGCTCGATCTGAGCCATTAATCTGAATCTGGAGCGATCCGGCCCATGCATTATGATCTACACATCTTGTCTGTTCATACGGATCGTTGGATTTCGATTATCCCTTCAGATGGATCAGATTCGTCCGTTTGAAATCAAATTGATTACAGTCGTTGGATTGAGCAACCAAATGAAACCAATTTAATTGATTAATCAAGCCCTAGCTCTAAGGAATGACTGAGATTGAAAGGGCAATTGAATCGGACGGCTGATGTTCTTCATTTAATAACCTACCTTTCCTAGAATCGACAGAATCGGCGCAAAGAAGAAAAAAAAATAGCGCAGGCGTCTTCTTCCTTCAGAGCGATGGCGGCTTCTTCCGCTTCCGTGCGAGCGGCGGTGGGATTGCACAGGCAGCCGGCGGCGATGCGCAAAAGGAGGTCCTTCCATATCGCGACGAGCAGCGTAACTCGAGCCGAGGCATTTTTTCCCCCTTTTCACGTGTGGCAGAGTCTTCTTCCCCATGAGCGGCGGAGACAGTCCGACAGCTTCTTCTGGCCACCTCCCTTCCGAGATCCGGCGGCAATCCCAATCGATCCTCGATGGCAGATCCAGATGCACTGATTGCGGCAGCTGATCTGAAGTAGGGTGAGGCAGGATTCCGATGATTTACCTTCACTGGTGTTCCACTCCATTCAGGCGACTGGGATAGGCCTTTCCACATCGCCGGAGTCACCCACCAGCTGTGTCGGATTAGGGCAGTTCCATCTACAACCGGTGAAGATTCCTCCGATGTTCGCTCTCCCCGATTGCTGCGATCGGGCAGTGATTCACCGCCGGAATGGTTGTTCGGGTTATTGTGACCATCGTGGGGTTACCGATTACTTATATTTGAATTCAGTCCATTTAATTGGATATTTTACATTATCATGTTTGTTCTGTTATGGTTAATTTGTTTATTATGTTTGATCATGTTTAGGTTAGTTTTCATTTACATCCATATAGTGATAAAGGCGGTTCTGGTTGAATTGCTTTCGCTATTAGTTTAGATTTCATTTACATTCGCCAATGTACCGTATAGTGACAAAGGCAAAGGCTTGGTTGAATTTCATTGATTTATTGCATTTTTTTTGTATTTGATCATCCGCATCGTATAATGACAAAGGCGGTGCTTGGTTGAATTGTTCACCTTTATTTCGTGATCATTGTACCGTATAGTGACAGTGCGGTGCATGATTACTTACTTTTGCGCATTAGGATAGTTACTTGTTAATTGTTATTTGGTAGTTAGATTTACTTCCTGCAGATTTAATTTCCATGTCTGTTTACCAGAATTGTTTGACCATTGCATCATATAGTGACAGTGCGGTGCAAGGTTGAATCATTCTTGCATTAGGTTAGCTTTGAATAATTGTTTTGATAATTGTAAAAACCCCTAGTGTTTACTTCTGTTTAAAAACAAACGTTCAACCATTAGGTTCGTTGGGAGATGACCCGAGTCAGTCCTATACTGCATTAGTGTAGTTAGGGGGTTCGGTAAATAATTTGGGAACGATATTGCGACAATTCACCGCTCTATCAAATTTTGGCACCGTTGCCGGGGAACTTTAATGGGTTCGTTTGTTTTTAAACTGTAGTAGTTTGTTTTGTTTTGTTATTTGTCTCTTTCCTATTATTTCTATCTTTTTTTATTTGTTACTCATCATTGTTTTTTTTTATATATCATGACTAGGTGTTTAGGTGATAATCTACTTGCATTTTGCAGCAGTTTTTCTCTTCCCCCAGAGGCCTAGCCTAGGAAGGGGGTTGTTGAAGAAAAGGCTAGGGAATTCCAAGAGCTAACAGATTCCCAAGCATGCCAAGTTTTTTTTAGATATGTGTGTTCACGAGAAGTTGTACTCTTGATATGGAGGTATGAGATACTGTAGTTCAGTTCAGTATTTTAGACGCTATGAAGCACCCGATGGAGAATTATTATATTCTTAGCGTGGTTATAGTTGATGAGTTGAACTGCATGAACTTTATTTCTTAGTCTGTTTTTCATTTGGATATCTCTGCACCTTCTACATTTTGTTGTGATTTTAGTGATTCTGTTGATTCTGATGTTGATAATGATTTGTTGTTAGGACCTGTCTGTGGGCCCTCTTTATTGTAGACAGGGATATGGAATGTGTAGGGACTGCCCCAAGGATCACTTCCATTAGATGTTTGTGAGAAATGTTATTTCATGGTCGAGTATGGGATATCTTAGGTCATATCTTATCTGTGTATGGTATTGAAGTAGAACCTGCTAAAATTCATGTTATTTTTTCTCTATCTTACCCTGCTTCTGTGCAAGAAGTTCGTGCTTTTCTAGGTCATGTAGGTTTCTACAGACATTTTATCAGAGACTTCAGTCAGATTGCCCTACCCTTGACCAAATTGGTGTATGAGGTGGTATTTCACCGACTGTGATTGTGATGGAGATTGAGTCCACCCCCATAGCAGATTCTTTTTCCAGATGAGCAACTTTTTCACCTGTAGGGTAAGACACCATGGTATGTAGATCTTGTTATTTATTTAGTTGTCGTGTTGTACCTTCACATTTTACTCATGCACAAGTCCAGAAATTGAAAAGTGATGCTAAGTATTATGTATGGGATGATCTTTATCATTGAAAATTTTGTAGTGATCAGATTATTAGATGATGTGCACTTGATTATGAGTTTCATTCTATACATACTTTTTGTTATTCTCTGGCTTATTGGGGGTACTTTGGACCCCAAAAGAACTGCTAGGAAAGTTTTAGAGTCTGATTTGTATTGGCCCACCTTATTTCATGATGCCTTTGAATTCTACAAGTCTTGTATGTGATGTCAACGAACAGGGAACATAGGACGTAGAAATGAAATACCTCAAAAACTTTTGTTATTCTGTGAGATTTTTGATATTTGGGGTATTGATTTTATGGGTCCGTGTCCTGTATCTTTTGGATTTCCATATATTCTTTTGGTATATGATTATGTTTCTAAATGGGTGGAGGCCATCTCCACCAGGACTGATGATTCTCTAGTTGTTGTGGATTTTGTTAGGTCTCGCATATTTTGCAGATTTGGAGTTCCCAGGGTGATCATTAGCGATCAAGGGTCTCACTTTCGCAATAGACGCAGGTCATTTTAAGCAGAGAGATCAATTCTATACTGGAGAATATGGTGGGTTCAGACATGATGATGCTTCTTCTCCGACTTGAAAGGGGTGTGTGTTCTTTTATTTACTGCATTTATTTTCTTCCTTTCATGTTCGGAATAATTTGTGTGGTTGATTACTTATTTGCCTGTTTACCTAGGTTTGTTTGTCTGTTGTTGAGTCAAATAATATTCCCTATGCATGCCTTAGTATCATTTCTGAGGTGGTAAAAATTAGTTAAGTTTGATCATTAAATTATGGATTTTTGTGTATGATAGGAGACTTCACTTGCATGCAGTCACTTGTTATGATGGTGAACTTTTTATTGATAGATTAAGCTTGATGTTGATTCACCTAGTGAGGTTGCAAGCCATTCTTATCATCTACCCACTTTTGTGTGATAACACATGTGATTCTTGTTACTCTAGAACTTGCTTTGAGTCTTTTCAAAACTGCAATAACATTTACTTGCATGAATATGATGAAGGATTTCATTCTTGACTCTTTTTTGACTTGGTTTGCTTGTCTAATCCACTTGATACTTCCATCCTCCATGTCTTACTTGTCATATCTTTTCAATTGCTATCTATTGTCTTTGTATCTTTGTGGATTATCTTTTTAATATCTATTGTTTTTCATGTTGGAGGAATAGTTTGATGGGTTGTATTGTCCGAGACGAACAAAATTTTTAAGTGTAGGGGAGATACTATATTATTTTTGTTGGAAACATGATATGGAAGACATAGTTTTCATAGGTCATTGGTCCTGAGATATATTTGTCTGTTAGTACTTGATTTTCTACACACCAAAAAAAAAGAAAAAAAGAAAAAAAAAATGGCGCCATTCATGTTTCTTTTGTTATAAAATAAAAAAAAAAGAAAAAAAAATGTGCAATTGTAATGCAGGCAAATGGAATTGCAATGTGTTGGATAGAGCCATTTGATCCTGAATCCAATTCTAAAGTTTCCAATTGTCCTAGTCTCTTCCCATATTGTTGGTTACTGAGCATTTCACAGAGCAACTCATCAGGTTTATTTCTCCAATTCTTCTCTTGTTCCCTATTCATTTGTACCTTTGTCTTGTACTTCTCTTTGCATACTTTATCTGTAATCTACTTTTGATCTTATTCTGATTCATGATAAATCCTTTTGATTCATGTATGAGATGTATTGATAGCAGTAGAGAAGTAGATGATAAGCAAGCATATGGTAGTACAAAATTGCATATTGTTTTGAGGGCGCCCCACTCCTACGTTATCATGTGAGCATTAGTGCATTTATACATTTTGGGAGGTTTTTTATCAGGCTTAGTCTATTTGATTTGACTGTAAATCATCATACATGTTGATTGTTGTAGGAGTCGGATCTTTTGACTACCTAGGATCCGGATCGATTTGGTGATCCTAAGTAACTTATTTTTCCGGTCTCTGAATTATTGATCTAGGTATTGCTAGGGGAATGAGTTAGGGAGTTAGTATTTCTTTATTTTCATTATTGCTCGGGACGCGCAAAAATAAGTGTGGGGGAAGTGATAACTGCCATTTTGTTGTATTATTTTGGTCCTTAATATCACTGTTTTTATCCTCTCGAGTGATTTATTATTGATTATTTACATGTTTTATGAGTTGGATATATTTTTGGATTTTATTGTAAATTCTCCTAATCTTTGGACTTATATGCAACTTTTATCTTTGTTTGTAGGAGACCGAGATGAGCCACTGGACTAGACTCAAGTTGAATCAAATATGGCTTCATCTAGGACTAGAAGGATTATTTCAAACGTGATTAATCTGGACCTTTCATCAAGATCAGAAGCAGCTTAATCAAAGAGTTCAAATCTAGTCAATCCTAATCGTCCGATGAGATCTGATCGATTCTGAGCCATCTATCTAGATCTGAAGAGATCCGATCCGTACATTTAGATCTTGACATCTTATCCTATCATTTAGATCCGGTCGATCGTGATTTTCCATTCAGATTAAATTAGTTCCATTCATTAGAGATCGGAGCAATCTGGACCGTCAAATGTGATGGCTCGATCTGAGCCATTAATCTGAATCTGGAGCGATCCGGCCCATGCATTGTGATCTACACATCTTGTCTGTTCATACAGACCGTTGGATTTCGATTATCCCTTCAGATGGATCAGATCCGTCCGTTTGAAATCAGATTGATTACAGCCGTTGGATTGAGCAGCCAAATGAAGCCAACTCTATTGAATAATTAAGCCCTAGCTCTAAGGAACGGCTGAGATTGAAAGGGAAATTGAATCGGACGAGCAGCGCAACTCGAGCCGAGGCATTTTTTCCCCCTTTTCACACGCGGCAGAGTCTTCTTCCCCACGAGCGGCGGTGACAGTCCGGCAGCTTCTTCCGACGACCTCCCTTCCGGATCCGACGGCAATCCCAACCGATCCTCGATGACAGATCCAGATGCGCTGATTGCAGCAGCTGATCTGAAGCGGGGTGAGGCAGGATTCCAGTGATTCACCTTCACCGGCGTTCCACTCCATTCCGGCGACTGGGATAGGCCTTTCCACATCGCTAGAGTCACCCACTAGCTGTGCCGGATTAGGGTAGTTCCATCTCCAACCGATGAAGATTCCATTCACTATCCGGTGAATTTAGATCGCTGGAACAGTGTTCGCGTTCCTCCGTATGTCCGTCCTCCCTGTTGCGCCGATCGGGGCAGCTTCGAATTCACCGCCGGAATGTTTGTTCGAGTTATTGTGGCCATCGTGGGGTTACCGATTACTTATATTTGAATTCAGTCCATTTAATTGGATATTTTACTTTATCATGTTTGTTCTATTACGGTTAATTTGTTTATTATGTTTGATACTGTTTAGGTTAGTTTTCATTTACATTCGACCAATGTGCCGTATAGTGACAGTGCGGTGCCTGGTTGAATTGCTTTCGTTATTAGTTTAGATTTCATTTACATTTGGCCAATGTACCGTGTAGTGACAGTGCGGTGCTTGGTTGAATTGCTTTCGTTTATTGCACTTTTCAGTGACTATTTGATCACTGTACCGTATAGTGACAGTGTGGTGCTTGGTTGAATTGTTCACCTTTATTTCGTGATCATTGTACCGTATAGTGACAGTGCGGTGCGTGATTACTTGCTTTTGCGCATTAGGATAGTTACTTGTTAATTGTTATTTGATAGTTAGATTTACTTCCTGCAGATTTAATTTCCATGTCTGTTTACCAGAATTGTTTGACCATTGCATCGTATAGTGACAGTGCGGTGCAAGGTTGAATCATTCTTGCATTAGGTTAGCTTTGAATAATTGTTTTGATAATTGTAAAAAACCCCATTGTTTACTTCTGTTTAAAAACAAACGTTCAGCCATTAGGTTCGTTGGGAGATGACCCGAGTCAGTCCTATACTGCATTAGTTTAGTTAGGGGGTTCGGTAAATAATTTGGGAATGGTATTGTGACAATTCACCGCTCTATCACTCTGCAACCTCTCTAGGCACTAGAGGCGGCTCCCCACGTGCCCTTGGCGGAGGTCGAGGTGCCAACTCCATCTGCCCACATCCCATCTACAGCTTCGCCAACGAGAAGTTACGAATTGATATGCAGTCGTACACCTCAGATAGCGCCCTCAACGATCCCCTGTTAATGTTGATGCCTACAGACTCTAACCATGCAGTGATGATGTCGCCAAAAGGCATATGCACTTTCCCCTGCACAAGGGATATGAAATGTACAATGCAATGAAACATGTTCGATGCAATGTTTATGTCTAGTCTATGACGCATGGCGTACAAGAGAAAGAGATGGGGAGGCCAAATATTGGCCAGACCCCAAGTCACAATCGGAAGAAAACACTCAACAATGACCTTGTAGAGTACATTGCCAGGTGCAGATAGCTCAGTAATAGGAAATAAGTTCTGAGCTGGTGGGCGAGGATGGTGAAAGACATTCTCATGCATGGAATCCAAAGAGATGTTATCAAAGGGCTCATGTAAAGGGGCATCGAAGGTAGGGTAGAAAATGAAGGTGTCAGCCGATGGCTTACACTCAAGAAACTCCTGAAATATCGTAGGAGTGAACTCTAAGTCACGTTTTGCAACGCGGGTAGTGTAGGTAGGGCCATCGTCTACCTTCTTTAAGTTTTGATAGAACTCCTTAAGGAGATCATCATTGATGGCATGTGTGCATAATACTATTTTCATGAGATGATAATGTGAAAATATTTCCATAACGTCACTACAGTAACGTGTAAAGAAATCCCTATCAATGTACCTAACAAACATGGTTTGGTACAACCGTGATTCAACCTCGGGTGGGTCATTTCTACGGGATCGCCTATATGAATGTAATGCAATGACATGAAATGCAAAGGCACCAATGCATGATTAGATCATAATAAATTATAATGGAAAAATTAGGGTTTTAGAGGAGTAAGAAAGTTTTACTTTGGCGCCATTTAGGATGACGATGAGAGAATACTCAGATATCACTGAAAAGATCGCCGGAGAGTTCGCCGGAGCAGTGGATCACCGGAACCCTAATCGAAGAGGGAAAAATCGCTGGAAATGAGTGGATTAGGGTTGTGAGATGAGTAAAAACGTTAGTGGAAGAGTTTGGCTATCAAACCTAGGACTTAGGTGGCCGGCGCGGTCAGAAAAGCTTGTCGGAGAAAGAAGCGGCGATCGGAGAGGAGGAAGAAGCAAGGGATCGACGCGTGAAGACGCCGAACCCTAGTGGTTCGGCATTATAAAATCGCGACGCCACGGTGATGTGCAACATCCGGCCGATTGCAACTTATCGACATTTTCTTGAGAACCGTGAATGACTATTGGGCTCAAGACTCATCCGAACATTCTGTATCGAGCTATAGTAACATCAGTCGACTGATGTTGCTCATCAATCGATGATGCGATCACCACTCGACTGTTCAGTGAGCACTCGACTGATGATCCTCTGCCTCGATGAACAGTACCATCAGTCAACTGATGTATCCTATCAGTCGACTGATATACAAATAGTCGAGTCCTGGAAGCAGCACTCGACTGCTTGACTCACGATATCGTGCTACAGTATGATCAGTCGACTAATCGCGTATCGATCGTGATCTCGATTCGATTTCGTAAAATCTGGATTTCTTTATCCAACTTGTTTCATTTTCTCATGTTTAATCTTTTATATCAAATATATTAATGTTATGCTTATATTCATGCATTTGTTAATGTATTTTGATATTTTATTTCATTTTAGCAAACATTAACATCCAATGGTTTCAAAATCCTAACATCTCACCCTTTCTAAGTGTTGAAATACACAATCAAGGTAAAAGACTTATTTTGTGAGATGCAATCCACCCTAGACATTCCTTCCAAGCAACCACATGGTGAAACACATGAAGCATGGTAAGTGCAAGACATCAAGGTGTGTGGCACTTGAGTATCACTTTTGATGTAACTTCTACACCTTAAAACACTTTTCTTGACACATTAATTCCTAAAGTGTGCCAAAGATCAAAATGACACACTATGACCTCTAAATCTAGATTGTGCCAGTTTTATTGATTTTTCATGATTTCAAAAATATATTGGCACATCCTAAAATCTTTTAGGATAGAATATCAAGCCTATTTCCAAGGTATCCATAACCTTGAAAATAACCTAAAAATGTCAACTTTGCTATGGTTGAGTTAACTACCCATCCAATCAAAATTGACACATTCTAACTCATTTAACGTGAATCAATCATGCTCTTTGGAACCCAAAATCTATTTGAGCTCATTGAATTAATTAGGTATTCCTTAGGGATAACCTCCCTAGATACCTTCCTAATGACCCTCCTAGGCTTATTAGCCTTGGTCATTTTGCTCTTGCCATGGTTAGTCTTAGGGATTGCCTCCCTAATAACCTTTTTAATGGCTTCCTTAGGATTCTTAGAAACCCTAGCCACTAAACACACACTATGGTTGGCCTTAGGAATAATTTCCCTAAAGACCTTGGTTTTCTTAGATCTAGGTTTAGTTCCATAATCAAATGGAGCATTGTGTTAAGTAGGCATTACTTTCTTAGACATAGGTTTGTGACCCAAACCTTGTCTCCTAGATGATTCTTGCCTCTTACACACTTTTTGTTGACTTCTAGATCCTAGAGTTTGACACTTTGACCCTTTAAATTGATTTTGCATATCTGCAAGAGTCTTTTCCAATTTCTCAAGCTTTGACCTCAAGGCTTGATTTTCTAACTCTAATTGCCCAAATGATTTTTGATTAGGTTTTTGGGCATTACCATTTACTTTAGACATATGTCTACTCTTATTGGGATTCATACCTAAATGGTTTTCGATTTTCTTGATTGTTTTCTAAGGAATGACATTTCTAGGGACATTAGTCCCAAATTTCTCCTTCTTTGAAATAGACTTAGAGTTATCATTCCGAGCATGCTTTGATTCATGAGTAATAGCAAAGTTATTTGAGTTAATCCTAGCATTCTCTTGCTTAGAATTTAAAGAATGAGCATTATGAAAATATACCTTAGGGTTAGTCTTAGAGACTCCCCCTACTTGTGAAGCTCCCTCCTTTCTTCTAGGACATTGGCTCCTATAGTGTCCCGGTTGTCGGCATTTGAAGCACACCACATGCTCCTTGCTCTTCTTGGTTGGGACACTGGCATCCTTGACTTTTTCATTGACTTTTGGTGCCGGAAGAGCTTTCTTAACCCTTTTTGGACACTTACTTTTATAGTGTCCGGATTCCCTACACTCAAAGCATATTATATGATTTTTATTTACAATTGACATGCTTGAGTTACCTATGGTGGTGGTAGGTGACGGAATTGGAGCTTCTTCATCTTGACTAGATGTCGAAACTTTCTCTTGTTTCTCCGGAGTGGAAATTCTTTCCACCCCCTCAATCCTAGAGGTGAAGGTGTCTTCTACTTCTTCTTCCACCGATCTGGAAGTTGACTCCTCTTCAACTTCCGATTCCTCACTTGCTCTTGAGGATGATGAACTCTCTTCATCCTCTTCCGTATCTTCTTCTACATGTGCCAAGTGAGGCTTCTCATTGAACTTGGCTAATTTGTCCCATATCTCCTTGCCATCAAGATATTCACCTAGCCTAGACAAAACATCATTAGGTATCAAATCTTCTAAAAGTTTTGTTACCTTGGCTTCGGTTTTGAATTTTTGCCATTGATCTTGAGTCCATTTCTTCAACTTGAGGACTTGTCCATTCCTATCCCGAGGAGGTTCAAAACCTTCTACGAGGATGAACCAATCCTCTATATCCATCATCAAGAATGTCTCCATTCTTGTTCTCCACGCCGAAAAGTCTTCTCGATCATATGGCGGTGGAGTGTTGATGTCCCATCCAAGCTTGTCTTGGGATTCCATCTTGTTCCTCTAGCATCTTGACTCCGGGTTGTTAATCCATAGAAGAGCCCCGGGCTTTGATACCAATTGTAGGATATTTGAGGCCGCTAGAGGGGGGGGTGAATAGCGTTGCTCTCTTTCGATAATGGAATTCGTTGCGTTTGTCTCTACAATTTCGTTAGCGCAGCGGAAATAGAAAACTAATAATGATAACGAAATATACAATACGCAAACACAAATATTTAACGTGGTTCGGAACCGAACAGTTCCTACTCCACGGATTGGGTTCGTACGAACCCTAGCGATGCCAATCACACACCACTATGATAAACACTCCTTCTCGACACAAGTCGGAGGCGGAGAAACCCCTTACAAGCGATCTTACAACAGTAATAAACAAAAAACAAGGAATTACAACAATTAATATGAAAGAAAAGTAAAGAAAAACTTTACAACACTTGCTTTTGATTACTTGAATGCTTGGTTGTTTGATTAGCACTTGGAGACCTGATTTGCAGCAACAAATCACCCCTAAAGCTCTCAAAAACCAGATGTATTTTTCTCCATCACGAGCTACTTTTATAGCTTCAACTTGTGCTGGAAAATGTCGATCAGTCGACTGCTCGAGACCATCAGTCGACTGATAACACTGTTGCTGTGAGACAACGGTGTAATCCACACTGAAAAAATCCAACAGCTAGGACATTAGTTAACTGATCATACACATCAGTCGACTGATGAAGCATCACTCGACTGCTCATCCCAGTGGTTGAGTGAAACTCCATTCTGCGGCTCCTAAAATCTGAAGCATCACCGATCGATCACAAGATCACGATCATTGCTCGTCAATCACCGATCGCTCATCTATGGCGGCAATGATCGCTAGGGAAATTCCTACAGTCAAACCCTAGTTGACTACGCCAGTCGACTACCACATGGCACACGTCGACTGGCACACCTCAAACATGAGGTTTTAGCCCAAGTATGGTGCCCCCATACTTGCTAGACCACCCTTAGCCTAGACCTAAGCCTTCTAGCCACCTCCATCAGCCTTACGCCTCTCGGATCCCTCCAAGTCATCCATGACTTGTTCATCCATTGCGCTAGCCTTCAGGTGCTTTCGTCGGCTATGTCATGCTAACGGTGTCTACACCGCTAAGGCACATTGGACTTACGCCGCCAAGACTCCCGCTTGGACTTTACGCCGCCAATACCAAACCCCTTGGACTTCTCAAGTGCCAAGACTCAAGCTTGGACTTTCCCATGCCAACCCATGTTGGACTTTCCATGCCAAGACCCATGCCAGGAGTTTCCCAAATGCCAAGTGTCCCACTTGGACTTTCCATGCCAAGTACCCATGACTTGGACTTTCCATAACCACTTGGTCAACCCTAGTCAACCATCAATGTCTCCCACGAGTCCAGTTAACATAACCCAAGTTTATTGTATAAACAATCTTCCCAAATTATCAATAGACATTGATGTCAAACATCAATGTCAACTTACTTTGTCAAACATCAAAACATCTCTCGAGTCAAACTCGAGTCTGGTCAATCGTGACCTGGGCCGATTGCACCAACATAGTAGTCCCCCTAGTCCACGATGAGAGCCTACACCTACACCTACACCCCCTTCGTTTTCTACTTTTGAGCAAGATGTAGGTATGTCAGCCTATGATTTCTCTGAGTTCCAATCACACCTCAATGATATGTATGTTGAGCAGTAGACGCAGGGGCAGCAATGGGAGGAGCATAGGACCTACACTCAGGTAGAGTTCCAGGGCCTGCGAGATCACTTCCAATGGGTCAAGGATTTCTACAACCACACCCATCACTATTTACAGGAGGAGGCCATCTACCGACAGGAGGTCAGGCAGTTCATGAGGGGTGCTTGATCACAGTGGACCAGGGAGGAGCATAGAGTCGCTGCTACAACCACTAGTTCTCAGATAGATCACATGTACGTGTGGCACCAGCGGCTGAGCACCAGATTTTCTTAGGAGCCCGATATGCCGAGATTGCCAGACTTCCCACCTTGACCTCCATACAAGAGGTATTGTTTCACTTAAGTCTTGGGCAGGACCCTAAATTTTGATATGTTTTGTTTCTAGGAGTAGTTCCTCTCTCTACATTTAAAGTTTAGTTTTAGTTTGCATTAATTTTTCCATGCATAAAGAGTTTAAGTTTCCTATTAACACTTAGTTATTGCCATATTTAAGCTGCCACAGTAATATTTTTAAGATTTCTTCATGAATTGTTTCCATAGATAGCTTAACTTCATTTATCTTTTAGTATTTGTTTTAGTTGCTTTAATGAATGTTCTAGACTTGCACTGGTTAGCTTTTATATTTCACTCACACTTGACGAATATTCTGAAAAGGAAAATCTATTACATACATAGTTATGATTCATCCTAGTAGTCTAGTACTTTGGAATCCATAGGTAATTCTAGATTTAGCATTTTAGTTACTGGAGATGCTCGTATTGTGTAAGCACATATGGAAAAATCAAAATCCCTATGAGCAAGAGAAGAAAAAAAAGGGTTCTTTGAGAAAAAAAAGAAAGAAAAAAAGAGAGATAGAGAGAAAATAAAAAAATTATGAGGGATTCACCACTCATAAAGCAATCGTCTTAGAAGTTATTAATAAAACTTACTATTTGAGTATACATTATCTATGTATTTAATTGTATATTAAACTCATGTATTGAAGTCCACAATACAATGCATAGGATGAGAGAAATTGTGATTGCATCACAATTAGTGGGTATCTCATCAGGTGTAAATATGCAAGTATTGAAAAATCCCTAGTCGATGAATTGATGAGATTGGGCATCATCAATTCTATGAGACTATCACATGTTATGCTCCTTGGTGTAACCAAGTATTCAGTACTCACTGAATGGAAGCATTGGGATGCTAGTTATAGTAACTAATTCATTGGAGTGACCCACTATGAGACTTCAAATGGTTTTATATGTCGAAGATCTCATTGTAGCTTGAGTGCGAGCTTCCTTAGACTTGAGGTATTCAAGTCACCTTGATCATGGTGTCGTGTACATTGACTTCTTAGCAGCCATCTACATAGTAGGTGTAACTCTGGGATGATTGGGTATGAGCCAAAGTGATCAAAGGTGTTTGAATAGCCCATAAAGGATTCATCACTCCTGATAAAAGGGGATATATACCCGAGGCATCTTGTCAGGATTGTTACTTAGAAGTCTCTGGCCAGAGAAAACATGTTAAGAAGATGGTCTTCTTGGGAACATGTAGGAGTAACTTGAATTCACAAGACAAAAAAACTAACTTGGGTTAGGTGTGGCATAGTCAGCCTAGTGGGGACGAACATACAGACCATGTTCTGAACCAGGTGGGTATAGTATGAGTGAAAGGAATAAGGCACAAACAACTGAAGATGCTGAAGTGTTCAGAAATATTCTGGAGTCGATTTAGACTTTACAGTCAATTGGGGGACATTATGTACTATTAGGTGGCATGCATGATCTATTCATAATTAAGCGGTTAATTATGAATGGCTAACATAATCAAGAATCTATTGGGTGACATGAACTACGGGTGATCTTGAGATATAAAACAAGTCTGAGAATGAGATTCTCGATGAGAGAGGATATTTCTGGTTGGACAAGACCAAGGGGGGTGCAAAACTGAGGATATGGAATCTTTTATGGCCTTGTTGAACTTAGCATGACCATATTGCACCTAAACGAAGTCAAACGGACCATACAAAGCCTCATACGATCGTGCCTAACTTGGCTCGGGTCGTTCCTGGCTCTGGTCGAAAAATGACTAAAACTGGGTTGTGTCCAGAAGGACACACGGCCGGCCATGTGTCCTGGCACGACCGTGACTTTTTGGCACAATCATGTCGCGGTTCTGTCAATTTTGGAGATTTCTCTTATGGAAATTTTCTAGGTTATTCTTGCCTTAATTATGGGATAATTATGGTAAGATATGTTATGTTTAAGTCTCCTATGATGTCCTAATCAAGAGATCTATAAATAGATCCCTTGATAATCTTTGGAATAAGGTTTTTGAGTTTTAAGCTTCTCCCTTGGTAGTCGTCTTTTTCCTCTCTTCTTTTCTTGTCTCCGTCGATTAGCTAGAACCAATCAGAGACAAAGGCATACTGCTCTAGGAGTTGTCTCAGGTGATGCCAACATGGATAGTGAAAGAGGCAAGGCTCGTTGGCCTTGCTTGTAGTTTCGATGGATTTGAAAGAATCTCGAAGGTATAATTTCTCCTTCTCCTTTTGTATGTTTTCATGTGATTATGCCAAAACAAGTTTCCTGGCCCCCAGGGGATGTCTGGGATGTAATAAAAAAATATTCTATTTGCTTATTCCGCTACGCATGATCCTAGAATCTCTAACAAGTAGTATCAGAGCTAGGTTGTTTTTTTGGCATAGATTGCATGTTGTAGGAGAATATTTAAAGCATGTTTGATGTTTTAATTTACCTGTGCTATGTTTATCTGTATGTGATTAGAGTATGCTTTATTTTACAAATAAGGATATGTTTATAACCAAAAAGGAAATACCGAGGATGCGCCTAGAAATACCGAAGGTGTTGGCTGCATCGTTAGAGCCTAGACATAGACTAGCCATGCATTTGGGAATAGGTTGCACGATTCACGTATCTAATTCCTAAAATGGCAAATGTGTCAATTGTTAGACTCACGCTCACATCGGAAAATTTATTTCCTAATGTGACATTGGTTTTTTCATATTTAGGTTTATTTCCTTTTATAGATGAGACCCATAATAACCTGAAATCCCTCGTGCAAATATTATGGCTAACACCTTTCATTAATATGGTAAAACCAGATTTCTTTTTTGTGTTTGGGTTGTTGAACTCTCTCTAAGCCTTTCATGACATCGAGCAAGTTCAATTCATATGAGATTAGATGTTTATTTTAAATGGTAAGGACCAGAGGTCAATTTCAAGTTTGGGTTGTGGGGCTATCTCCAAGTCTGGCTTGTAAATTGGATGTGTTCAAATCATTTAAATTTGATCTCACGATTAATGGGTCGGCCCTACCTGAAAGCATTGATTTGTTGGACTCTCTCCCAGGTTAGTGTGGATAGAGGTGCAATTAGGTGATATACATTAGATGCATATATGTTAATGAGTTAATAACCTAATGTATATGTGAACATTAAATTAGTTGATAGCATAAAGTGATAGTTATATATTTGATATATAATGGGTACTGTTGAAACCTAATATTATGACTATGAATGGCTTGTTGGACTCTCTCCAAGGTTGTTCTTAGTCATAATGAATATCAACCCACTAGGAGATAGCCTACCATCTCTCAAATTAAAAGTGAGGGCTATTGAATTTGATAAAAATAGTGGGAGTTTCTTGTAAATGTAAATTGTTTGCATTACTATAAATTCATCTCTCTTATACACTTCTTTTTGTATGTCTAGGTACTAATTAAAACAGCATGTCAACCTCTATTAATTTACGTTTTATTTTGGATAACAACAAATTGACTAGGCCAAACTTCTTGGACTAACTTCGCAACCTGAGAATTGTTCTCATGGTTGAAAAGCTAGCTTATGCCCTTGAAGAGGTTCTTCCCCAACCTCTTACAGACAATGCATCTGGTGACAAAAAGCTGGCTTACCAGAAACATATTGCTGATCTGAGATGGCGAGTTGCATTATGTAAGTGTCGATGTCTCCTGAGTTACAGAAGCAACATGAGCATATGGAAGTTAATACAATTGTCATTCATCTTCGAGAGTTGTTCGATGAGTAGGTGCAATCTGAAAGATTCGAGGTCACCCAGCTCCTCTTTCGCTCGAAGATGTATGAAGGGTTCATCTACAGTGCAGTTTGCACTAAGGATTAATAGCTATATTGAGCGATTGGGATCATTAGGATTTTTTATGGACCATGAATTAAGTATTGACTTAATTCTTCACAATCTGACTGGTAGCACTTCACAATTTGTGATGAACTATCAGATGAATAAGATTGAGTTCACAATTCCTGAATTGATCAATATGCTCAAAACAGTTGAGTCATCTATTGTTAAAGAATAGAAGGCAGTGATGTTGGTTGACTCCTCAAAGAAAGGTTCTAAGAGGAAGCCAAAAACCAAATCTAACGGGAAGAAAAGGGCAAAGAAGGAAGAAATAACTTCCAAGAGCACCTGCCATCATTGTGGCAAGGATGGGAAGAGAAACTGCAAGTAGTATCTTGAGTCACTGAAGCAGAAAAAGGCATCTGATGCCCAATCTACTTCAGGTATATTTGTTATTGAATGTCATATTGTTTCCTTTAGCACTTGGGTATTAGATACCGGGTGTGGCTCACATATATCTAATGACATACAGGGGCTTAGGAACAGAAGAAGACTGACTAAGGGAGAAGAAGATTTAAGGGTTGGTAATTGAGCAAAAGTTGTTGCTATAGCTAAAGTTACTTATATGTTGCGACTTCCTACGGGACTAGTTTTAGAGTTGGATGATTGTTATTATATTCCTGCATTAATAAAAAACATTATTTCTATTTCATGTTTGAATAAGAAAGGTTATCATTTGATGTTTAGTAATAATTATTGTAACGTTACATTAAATGGTGTTCTTTATGCTACTGGAATGTTAAATAATAGAATCTACATGTTAGATACATCCAACGTGATATTCAATATCGAATCAAATAGCAAACGTGCTAAGTTAGATAATCAATTAACCTCACAATTATGACATTGTCGTCTTGGCCATATAAGCAATGAATGCATGTCCAAACTACATAAGCTTGCCATTTTGGAGTCTTATGAATCAGATTCATTAGACACGTGTTTCATGCTTAAAAGGAAAAATGACTAAACTACCTTTCAGAGGAAAAGGTGAACGAGCAGTTGAGGTATTGGGCCTTATACATACCGATGTATGCGGAACAATGTCAACTCATGCCATAGGAGGTTATAGCTACTTTTTTACCTTTATCGATGATTATTCACGATATAGGTATTTGTATCTATTAAGATACAAATATGAAGTCTTTGAAAGATTTAAAGATTTTAGAAAAGAAGTAGAAAAACAACTTGAGAAAAGAATTAAAGTACTTCGATCGGATCAAGGTGGTGAATACTTAAGCCAAGAGTTTCAAGATTTTCTAAGGGACAATGGCATCTTGTCCCAAAGGACTCCACCTTACATGCCATAACTTAATGGTGTGGCTAAAAGGCGAAACCGAATCGTGCTGGACATGGTTAGGTCAATGATGCAGAATGAAAGTCTTCCAAAAACCTTTTGGAGTTATGCACTCGAGACCGCTATTTACTTGTTAAATAGAGCCCCGACTAAGGTAATCTCTACTACTCTATATGAGATGTGGAATAGTAGAAAACCTCATTTATCTTATTTGAAGATATGGAGTTTTCTTTCTTATGTGAAGAGGACAGTATTAGAAAAGCTGGAAGCTAAGTCTGATAAGTGTCTATTTATTGGTTACCCTAAGGAAACGAGGGATTACCAATTCTTTCATCCCTTGGAACAAAAGGTGTTTGTTTCAAGGCATGTTGTATTCCTAGAGAAGGAGTTTCTCTTACAGGAAAACAGTGGGAGTAAGGTTGAACTAAGTGCAGTTCAAGAGGCTTCGATAGACATAGAAGAGATGCCTAGTCAAGAACCTTAGCTAATTACTCATTCGGATGAGGTAATAGGTGAACCTGATAATACACCACCTCCTCGTAGATCTAGTAGGACACATAAGATTCCTGAGAGATATGGATTTTCATAAGTGAATCTAATGACGTGTTGCTTATAGATGATGAGGAACCTACTAGTTACGAAGAGGCACTGAATAGTTCAGACAGGGATAGATGGCTAATAGCCATGAAATCAGAAATAGATTCCATGAATGAAAACCAGGTTTGGAATTAGGTAGACCCACCCGAAGGCATAATGCCTATAGGGTGCAAGTGGGTTTTCAAGAAGAAAACTGACATGGATGGTAATATTATTACTTATAAAGCTAGATTAGTGGCAAAAGGCTATCGTCAAAGACAAGGTGTTGACTATGACGAAACTTTTTCGCTAGTAGCTATGCTTAAATCCATTCTGATACTCCTAGCCATGACGGCTCATTTTGATTATGAGATATGACAGATGGATGTTAAAATAACTTTCTTTAACGGAAACTTGTCTAAGGATGTATATATGATACAACCTGAGGGTTTCACATCCATTGACAAGAACAAAGCATGCAAGCTTCAATGTTCCTTTTATGGATTGAAGCAAACATCAAGGATTTGGAATATCCATTTTGACGAGGCAATCAAACAATTTGATTTCTCATAAAATCCTGAGGAGCCCTGTGTGTATAAGAAGGTTAGTGGGAGTGTGGTCATGTTCCTAGTATTGTATGTCGATAACATACTAATTATAGGAAATGATATTCCTATTTTGCAAACAGTCAAGGTCTGGTTGTCCATAATATTCTCCATGAAAGACATGGGAGAAGCAACCTATATTTTGAGGATTAAGATTTATAGAGATAGATCGAATTGGTTGCTTAGTCTTTCGTAGTCTACATACATAGACAAAGTGCTAAAATGGTTTAGCATGGAAGAATCCAATAAAGGTTTTATTCCCATGAGGCATGGGATTCACCTTTCAAAGTCATGTGCCTGCGCACTGAAGACAAGAGGATTCACATGAGTCAAATCCCATATGTGTCAGCTATAGGATCGATCATGTATGTTATGTTATGTATGAGGCCTGATGTATCGTACGCTTTGAGCATTATGAGTAGATACCAGTCGGATCATGGTATGGACTATTGGATGGTTGTAAAGACAATCCTTAATTACTTGAGAAGGACTAAGGATTTGTTCTTGGTATATGGAGGAGGTGATATATTAGTAAGCGGGTATACTGATGTCAGCTTCCAAACAGATAAGGATGATTCCAAATCTCAGTCTGGATATATATTCCTCTTGAATGGAGGTGCGGTGAGTTGGAAGAGTTCCAAGTAAGACACAGTTATTGATTCTGCTATAGAGGCAAAGTACATTGCAGCTTCTGAAGCAGTAAAGGAGGAGATCTAGATCAAGAAGTTCATTACTGAAATTGGAGTACTTCCGAGCATTGTTGAAGCATTACCGATTTACTATGACAACAATGGCGCCATTGCACAGGCGAAGGAACCATGGTCACATCAGCGATCCAAGCACGTACTTCACTGTTACCATCTAATTAGAGAGATCATTGGTAGAAGAGACATACAAATAGAGAAAGTTCCCACCGATAATAATCTAGCAGATCCCTTGACAAAGCCTCTTCCCCAAGAAAAGTTCAAGAGGCATATAGAGGCCTATGGTATTGGATATAAAGGTGATTGGCTGTAGGCCAAATGAGAGTATGATGTAAATAAGAGGTGTCCTAAAGCAATCACTTTAGAAGTAATTAATAAAATTCACTATTTGAGTATACATTATCTATGTATTTGATTGGATCTTTAACTCATGTATTGAAGTCCACAAGACGATGCATAACATGAGAGAAATTGTGATTGGATCACAATTTGTGGGTATCTCATCATGTGTAAATATTCAAGTATTAAAATTTTCCCTAGTCGATGAATTGATGAGATTGAACATCATCAATTCTATTAGACTAGCACATTTATGCTCCTATGTTTAACCAAGCATTCGGTACTCACTGAATGGAATCATAGGGATGCTAAGTGCCAATATGTGGATGTTAGTTATGGTAACTAGTTCATTAGAGTGACCTACTATGAGACTTCATATGGTTCTATATGTCATTGAAGATCTCATTGTAGCTTGAGTGCGAGCTTCCTTAGACTTGGGGTATTCAAGTCACCTTGATCATGGTGCCTTGTACTTTGACTTCGTCGCAACCATCTACATAGCAAGTGTAACTCTGGGATGATTGGGTATGAGTCAAAGTGATCAAAGGTGTTTGAATAGCCTATAGAGGATTCACCATTCTTGATAAAGGAGATGTATACCCTAGGCCTCTTATTAGGATTGTTACTTAGAAGTCTCTAGCCAGAGCAAACATGTTAAGAAGATGGTCTTCTTGGGAACATGTAGGAGTAACTTGAATCCACAGTACAAGGAAACTAACTTGGGCTTAGTGTGACATAGTCAGCCTAGTGGGGATGAACACATAGACCTTGTCCTGAACCAAGTGGGTATAGTATGAGTGAAAGGAATAAGGCACAAACAACTGAAGCTGCTGAATGGTTTAGAAATATTCTGGAGTTGATTTAGACTTTTCGATCAATTGGGGGTCATGATGTACTTCTAGGTGTCACTCATGATCTATTCATAATTAAGGGGTTAATTATGAATGGCCAACATAACCGGGAACCTATTGGGTCACACGCACTACGGGTGATCTTGAGATATAAAACAAGTTTGAGAATGAGATTCTCGATGAGAGAGGATATGTCTGGTTGGACCAGACCAAGGGGGGTACGAAAAAGAGGCTATGGAACCTCCTATGGCCTTGTTGGACTTAGCACGACCATATCACACCTAAACAAATTCAAACGGACCATACAAAGCCTCATACGACCGTGCCTAACTTGGCATGGATCGTGCCTGGCTCTGGCCGAAAAATGGCTAAAATTGGCTTATAGACAGAATGACACATGGTCGGCCGTGTGTCCTGGCACAACTGTATATTTTTGGCACGGGCGACCGTGTGTAAGACACACGGCAATATCGCAGTTCCGTCGATTTTGATGATTTCTCTTATGGAAATTTCCTGGATTGTTCTTACCTTAATTATGGGATAATTATGGTAAGATATGTTCTTTTAAAGCCTCCTAATATGACCTAATCAAGAGATCTATAAATAGATCCCTTGATAATCTTTAGAATATGGTTTTTGAGTTTTAAGTTTCTTCTTGGTATCCGTCTTTCCTCTCTCCTCTTCTCTTGTCTCCGCTGGTTAGTTAGCACCAATTGTAGACAAAGGCTTGTTGCTCTAGGAGTTGTCTCAGGTGATCCCAGTGTGGATACTGATAGAGGCAAGCCCATTGGTCTTGCTTGTGGTTTCGATGGATTCGAAAGAATCTCGAAGGTATATTTTCTCCATCTCCTTTTGTGTGTTTTCATGTAATTATGCCAAAGGAAGTTTTCTGGCCCCTAGAGGATGTCTGGGATGTAATAAAAATTGTTTATTCATTTATTCCACTATGCATAATCCCAGAATCTCCAACACATTTGCCCACCGAGGTTTCTCTTATCGAGATTCTCTTGGTGTCATCCTACCACCGAGGTTTCTCGTCCCGAGATTCTCCCGGCATCTCTAACCTTAGCAAAGCCTTAATACAATACCTGCACACTCAACATTACATATGAGATAACAAGATAGATTCTCTTAACATTGAATCTTTGTCATTATCAAAATCTAGGTTCGATTATCTGATGACCCTGCACTAATAATCTTCCATTTTTTGATCTATGGCAAATCCATTCAAAGATAAGAGAACAGTAAGTACTGCCATTTTTAAAAACCTCTCCCTCAAGGTTACCTCCCCCTTAACCCTAGGTGAGTTTTGAAAAACAAAAACTAAGTTCTTGACTTTTCAAAAAAATGTTAACCTCTTAACTTTAACCTTTCTCCCCCTTTTCCATATATCAAAAATAATTTTATGAAAGGTCAAAATCTAATAACCTTTTCGAGAAAGCATTATAAGTTCAAAAGATTAAGGAAATAATTACAAGTCTTTATGAATCCAAGCATATGCCCTTTTTATAAAATAATATTTTCAACATAACTCATCTGAAAAATTTCCCTTATAAAAATGTTCAATTCTGTTCGGACTCAATTTATATTAGATAATCAATAACTCTTGATTAGAGTTGGTTATTTTGAGAAATTATACTCCATGATTCATGTTGAAGTACTTGTTCTACATCTGAAATCAGGAGTAAGATTCTAACATCTCACACTCATATACATGACTCAGTACACAATCACATTAAACTTATGTGTTGTGAGATGTGTTGGCTCCTTAAAACTATAGGCTCATGCTTTCTAAGGTAAGTCCTATACTAGTTCCATGTAGTATAAAAGAAAAAATGATAAATAATAAGTAAAGATAAGTCCTACTCTACTAGGCACATTCCTAGTTTTCATCTACGAAAATTGAACTCTGCTTCAAGTAATGGTTTAGTAAAAATGTATGCTAGTTTCGATTTTAATTCTACGTATTCAAGTTTTACTTCTCCATTAGCTACATGTTCTCTTATAAAATTGTGTTTCACTTCTATGTATTTAGTTCTAGAATAATATATAGGATTTTTAGTTAAATTAATTGAGTTAATGTTATCAATCATGACTTTAGTATTACTAAAGTGTAGTTAGAAGTCTTTTAGAGTGTGCTTCATTCAAAGAAGTTGAGCAACACACTCACCCATGGCTATGTATTCTGTTTTGGTAGTAGACAAAGCAACACAATGTTATTTTTGTTAGTGAAAGCCCTAGAGTCATTCATGTGATGATTGTTGGATGGACTTTATTGTATCATATTCCTATTTATAAAGGCATGGTTAT
This sequence comes from Wurfbainia villosa, assembly GCA_025175895.1. Lineage (NCBI taxonomy): Eukaryota > Viridiplantae > Streptophyta > Magnoliopsida > Zingiberales > Zingiberaceae > Wurfbainia > Wurfbainia villosa. Next base: position 30,219,134 of record CM045986.1, read on the forward strand.
TATATTTACTTATATTGGTGCCAAATAACTAAGTATAATAACTTCCTTGAGTAGAAGGTTCTTATCTATATCAATCGATTGGTTGAATCGATAATGAGATGATATAAAGAACACTACTCTTAATCATTCTGTTGGGATGTATACTGAAAGCCTAGCTCTTTTGTATGGACATCTTTATTTTGAAATAAGAATCACATGATCATTGTTTGCACGTTATATTTATATGTGTGCATATTGTCTAATATTTTACATTGTAGATAACATGGTGCCTGGGTGCGGCACAGAAGATCATGTTATCAGTCCCTTGTAGAATATAAGTAGAGGCTCACAACCAAGATGGTTTTGGACAAACCATTGGCATGGTTATAGTGTAGCTTGGTATTGTTTTATCTTGAACATAGAGTTACACTAGTACACCTCGGTGTATTGAGCAGGACCGACATAGAGGTGATTCAATTTATTGCTGACTACATAATTGAATCGGACCTCGGATATTATGTTGTACATGCTCTTAATCCCGATATAATAACGGGCACATGTACTTAGTATTTATTTCTTTGATTTACCAGAGGGTGAGATTTCTATGGATTAAATCAATATGCCCGGTAAGTTGGGAAGTGATATTATTTACATGGTGTGGCGTTGATTATAGGAGGAATCCATGTCCTATATATTAGGTTGATGATGTCCCCTTGAGGAGCTCATAAGGTTCATCATGTAAACCTTGCAGGTTGACTTAGTCAACATGATGATAAGGTTGAGTGGTACTACTCGAGGAGTTAGATGTTAATTAATTGATGGTCAGTAAATCAATTAATTGACGGACATTCGATATCTTAAACACAGGGAGATGGATGTACAAATAATATATGGAGCCCATATTAATTTATGGGGGTTGGTGAGGTAGTTCGATGATGATCCTCTAGTGGAATGGAACATCATTGATGGATCAAGTTTGTGTGGTTCCGATCCATCGGGTGGCCAAGACCTAACTCCTCCTCATGGTCCCTATCGTAGCCTTATATAAACCTCATGAAGTCTAGATCAAATGATTGAGATTAAATCTCTAAATCCGACGGTTGAGATTAAAACCCTAGAACCGACGGTGGAGATTAAACCAAGGCCTAAACCTAACTCTATATAAAAGGGATAGGAAAGGTTGGATAAGGTGGGCGGCAAGAAAATTGGGAATTAGTTCCTATATTTTTGGCTACCTCATCAATAACAAATTTTCTCCTAAGTTCTATATAAGGGAGCATGGGTTGGGCGGCAACTAAGGTTTTTTGGATGGTTCATGATGGATGCTAAGGAAATTAGGGTTTTGCCTAGCATTACTTGGGCGGCAAGCAACCTCAAGGAGGAAACCCTAATTAGGGTTTTGGTTCCTTAGGTTGGGCGGCCAAGGTGGTGGAGCTAGAGGGGGCGACAACCTATGGATGAGCTTGTCTTCTTCCTTGGAGGTGGCTAGCTCCTAGATCTCTCCTCTCCACCATGCTTAGGCGGCAAGACACCTATGGAGGAAACCCTAATTAGATTAGGGTTTGGCTCTTTGGATTAGGCGGCTAGGTTTGGAAGTTATGGTTGGGCGGCAACTATAGGGGAAGGGCTCATCTTCTTCCTTCTAATGGCCACTACCTTCTCTCTCCTCTACTGGGCGGCAAGAAATCCAAAGGAAGCTTGGTTGGGCGGCTAGGGTTTGGAAGGTAAGGTAGGTGGCAACTATAGGGGAAGTGTTCTTCTTCTTCCTAGGGTGTTGGCCGGTTCCTATCCTTTTTCCTATACCTTTGGTGGTGCCCAACCTATTCCTCTTTTCCTCTTGTTTTCCTCTTGGCCGGTGGCACAAGGAGCTAGGGTTTGTCCCTAGTTCGGTTGCTTGGTTGTTTCCATTATGTTCTCTCTATTCTTGGGGCCGGCGGCATCAATCCTTTGTGGATTGGTGGTTGGCTCAAGCAAGAAGGGAAAGAGAGTTCTTCATTCTTTGGATTGAAGAAGATCTAAGAAGCTTCAACTTGTGGAGGATCTTCGCCCACACGAAGTCTACAAGGAGGTTAGGACATACGATAGAAGATCAAGAGGTATAAAAGTTTTATAACTTTAATTTCAGATCTGAGCATGTTCTTATATATGATGATTATACATGTGTGTATATGAATATATATTGTATAATCATGGACCCCGAAGACAAACACAAAAACCGGCGATCCGTCCGTCGTCTCTTCCGCGGCTAACCGACTAGAAGAGTTGTGTTGCTTGAACAACTAGTTTGTTCAAGCGATCGCTCGAGTCGTTAGCACGACGACGAATTGGTTGTGCTTAGGAAACTCATCCCATCCGGATTATTTTTCATTAGTGAAAATTTTAATCCGGGGACATGGGAGCCTATGAGCATTCCGAAGAAATAGCACAGTTGCCAACAAATGGTATCAGAGCTTCTGGGCAATACCAACAATTGGTATCAGAGCTTCTGGGCAATACCAACAATTGGTATCAGAGCCACGGTTTCCGGTTTTGTGTGTTTTGGATTCGGTTACTTTCATGCACTTATCATATATTGTGTATGCCGGATAATAGTAGGATGTGCGTAGGCTAACTTTTTGGTTGCAGGCATAAGATCCAACTATTATGGCTATATATGTGTGTATGTGATTGCATGTGTGTGTGATTGTATATTATTTGAGTCCTCGGGGTTGGCGAGGCTAGATTAGTATTTAATTTTTGTAATTAAATACGGCATTGTTTAGCCGCTCATTTTAGTTTACTTTCGATCTAGATTATTTGTACACTCCTTCGTGGAGTATAGGATCGATGGATGTAAATTAAAATGTTTTATCTCGGCTCGGAACTCTTTGGTGACTTGCGCACGGGAAAAGATGGAGCGGACGAGGTGGCGACACGACGGAACGCATATTGGAGAACAATGCCATAATAGTTGGAAAAAATTCTATTTTTTCCATATTTATTGCTGATTTGTTTTATATGCATGTTGTGTGTGCTTGAAAATTTCTCATTATCAATTTACTAAGTGGGAGAGGGATATTTTAATTAATTCCCGCGGCCTCCATTACAATTTGACGTGTGATGCAACAAACTTGCGTGTCGGCTCTGAGTGCCTTCCTCCCCATCGGATGAGTTTGTTTGCGGATCACTAGGTCAAATAATGGTTATAGGAAATTATTTAGGAGCGTGTGTACTTCCCCATCGGTAAGGCACATAATCCGAGATAATTCCCTTAGTACCGTGTAATGGTGCACACTTAGATGCAAATAAAAAGTATCCTCCCCATCGGAGTCACTGCTTTTATTTGTAGGGCCAAAAAGGAACCAACTATTAATTTTATTTGTCAAAAAGTAAGGTTGACAAGATAATAAAATTAATGGGTAAAACCTCCTCTTACAAATGTAGAATTCGTATACGTCCACACTATCGTGGCATGCGATATTCTCGGTGTTTTGAGGTGTTGGTTGATTTTGGAATTTTATTGTTTTGAGGAATCAATAAAATTTGAAATCTAATATTTTGATCATTGTGATTCTTAGGATTTGCAAAATGACTTTCAGTCCACTTATTATGATACTAAAGGAAATAAACTTACTGTACCCAAATAATGTTGATTGGAAATGAATCCAAATATTGTCTTATCTGCTAGTATGCACTCTTTGAAGAGTATCCTCAAGCCATGGTTGCTCAAAAAGGTTTCTACTTCTAAACCGAAAGGCAAGAGGAAGGAGAAACAAGGTGGAGCAAATGTGGTGGGAGGATCTCAGGGAGGAGTGAAGAAGCCGAAAGGCAAGTACTTCACTTACTAGCAGACTGGACATAAGAAGAAGGATTGTCCCAATCCGAAGCAAGAGCAAAAGTATATCTTTTGGTCTAGTCGTTGTAACATGGTTAGCGGTGTTATCTACCAGCACCTGGTGTGTAGATACGAGAGCCACTAATCATGTTTACAATACTTTGCAGGGGTTCCAGGAAACCCGACGACTAGCTAAAGGGGATATTACAATTTACTTGGGCAATGCCATGATGGTGGCGGCTATTGCAGTGGGAGAAGTTTTATTTATCTCTTGAAAATAATAAAACTTTGGTTCTGGAAAATTCCCTTTATGTACCTTTATTTAGAAAGAATTTAGTTTCGGTTTCTAAATAGTTTTTGGATGGATAATCTATTTCTTTTCATGACAGATTTGTTATAAAAGGAATAGGGGCATTATCTATTCAGGTACATAGATAGGAAATTTATAACTTGAACCACAAGCTCCCACGATGCAAATAGAAGTTAATAACTCATCTTCTAATTCCGATAAGAGAAAAGAACCTTCGAAGATGAACCAAACATATCTTTGGGATCTTAGGCTTGGTCATATTAACCTAAGCAGAATTCAAAGGTTGATAGCTGATGAACCTTTGGGTTCATTAGTGGTGGAGGATCTCCCAACCTACGAATCTTGCTTGGAGGGTAAGATGACCAAGAGGCCTTTCAAGGCCAAGGGGTATAGATCCAAAGATGTGTTAGAAATGGTTCATTCTGATTTGTGTGGTCCTATGGCTATCTAGGCAAGAGGTAATCTTGAATATTTCGTCTCTTTTATAGACAATTATTCAAGATATGGATGACACTATGATCTGATCGTGGTGGTCAGAACCTCTTGGGAGAGTATAGGAACTACTTATCAGAGGTTGGGATTCAATCCCAATTGACTGCACTGTACACCCAGTAACAGCTGTAGCAAGACGGAAAAGGACTCTTATGGAGATGGTTAGATCGATGATGAGTTATTCTGACTTGTTTTATAGTCCTAGAGATCAGAGGGTGATCGTTAACATGAATGCCAGATTTCTAGAGGAAGACTATGTGATAAGCCACAAGCCCAAGGGTAAAATTGTTCTGGAGGAGTTAAAAAGGGAAGTCACTTCTTTAGTACCACCGGTACAAGAGGACATACCACATGTCACTGCACCGCGTGTCACAGAGGATACATGGTTAACTCGTCAGAGTGGGAGGGTTGTTAGACAACCTCTTAGATTCATGTTTTTGGACAAATCTTCGATTTGGTCCCTAGCAAACATGAACTCGATCCCTAGACATACGACGAGGCAATCCAAGATATAAATACGATCTTTGCAAAGTGCAATGAATCTGAGATTGAATCTATGGATTCAAGTCGGAGCTCTTATGCATTGCAACTCATATGGATTATGAGGTGTGATAGATGGATGTCAAGACAGCTTTCCTTAATGGAAGTCTTGAGGAAAACATCTATTTGAAGCAACCAGAGGGATTCATTGCTAAGGGCAAAGAGCGTATTGTTTATAAGCTTAATCGGTCCGTTGATGGACTGAAGCAAGCTTTGAAGTCTTGGGACATCCGCTTTGAGGAAGAAAATCCAGTCTTATGGATTTATTCAAAGTTCGGATGGGTCTTGTGTATATCAGAGATGTGACGGAAACATAGTGGTATTTTTGTACTATACGTAGATGACATTTTGGTGGTTGGCGACAACATCGAAGTGTTATCAGACGTAAGGGTATGGTTGTCCAAACAATATGATATGAAGGACTTGGGAGAAGTGGGTCACAACCTTGGGGATCAAGGTTGTTGTGCTTATCCCAAGCTTCATACATAGACATGGTTTTGGATCGTTTTAGCATACAAAACTCCAAGAAGGGTTTTCTACCCTTCAGGCATGGAGTTCCTTTATCTAAGCAGATGTGTCCTAGATCATCTGAGGAGATAGAGGAGATATAGGCAGTTCCTTATGCTTCGACGATAGGAAGCCTAATGTATGCTATGTACGAGACAAGATATCTGCTTTGCCGTAGGCATGGTTAGCGACATCGTAGTAATCCAGACAGGACATTGACTGCAAAAAAGCATATATTGTAGTGAGAGAAGGACTAGGGATTATATGCACTAATTACTCCCTATGGGTTACACAGATTCTGATTTCCAATCTGATAGGGATAACAGTAAGTCTACCTCAGGGTTTGTGTTTACTTTGGGAGGTGGAGCCATAGTATGGAAGAGTGTCTAGCAGAAATGCGTGGTGGACTCTACCATGGAAGCTGACTGTATGGCAGCCTCTAAGGCGGCCAAAGAAGCTGGGTGGCTCAGGAATTTCCTAATGGACTTGGATGTGATTCCTGGTTTGCCCAGAACTATCACAATTTATTGTGATAATAATGGTGCAGTTGCAAACTCGAAGGAACCACGAGCCCATAAGGTTAGTAAACACATAGAGTGCAAGTACCACCTGATACGAGAAATCGTTAAGGAGGTAGAAGTTGCTGTCGCCAAGATTGCATCAGAGGATGACCTGGTAGACCCTTTCACTAAGGCCCTTCTGGCGAGAGCTTTGATAGGCATGTGGAGGGAAGGGGAATCAGATGTATGGCAGTAAGAGGACAGCATAGTCTTTTAGTATAAGTGGGAGATTGTTGGGATGTATACTGAAAGCCTAGCTCTTTTGTATGGACATCTTTATTTTGAAATAAGAATCACATGATCATTGTTTGCACGTTATATTTATATGTGTGCATATTGTCTAATATTTTACATTGTAGATAACATGGTGCCTGGGTGCGGCACAGAAGATCATGTTATCAGTCCCTTGTAGAATATAAGTAGAGGCTCACAACCAAGATGGTTTTGGACAAACCATTGGCATGGTTGTAGTGTAGCTTGGTATTGTTTTATCTTGAACATAGAGTTACACTAGTACACCTCGGTGTATTGAGCAGGACCGACATAGAGGTGATTCAATTTATTGCTGACTACATAATTGAATCGGACCTCGGATATTATGTTGTACATGCTCTTAATCCCGATATAATAACGGGCACATGTACTTAGTATTTATTTCTTTGATTTACCAGAGGGTGAGATTTCTATGGATTAAATCAATATGCCCGGTAAGTTGGGAAGTGATATTATTTACATGGTGTGGCGTTGATTATAGGAGGAATCCATGTCCTATATATTAGATTGATGATGTCCCCTTGAGGAGCTCATAAGGTTCATCATGTAAACCCTACAGGTTGACTTAGTCAACATGATGATAAGGTTGAGTGGTACTACTCGAGGAGTTAGATGTTAATTAATTGATGGTCAGTAAATCAATTAATTGACGGACATTCGATATCTTAAACACGGGGAGATGGATGTACAAATAATATATGGAGCCCATATTAATTTATGGGGGTTGGTGAGGTAGTTCGATGATGATCCTCTAGTGGAATGGAACATCATTGATGGATCAAGTTTGTGTGGTTCCGATCCATCGGGTGGCCAAGACCTAACTCCTCCTCATGGTCCCTATCGTAGCCTTATATAAACCTCATGAAGTCTAGATCAAATGATTGAGATTAAATCTCTAAATCCGACGGTTGAGATTAAAACCCTAGAACCGATGGTGGAGATTAAACCAAGGCCTAAACCTAACTCTATATAAAAGGGAGAGGAAAGGTTGGATAAGGTGGGCGGCAAGAAAATTGGGAATTAGTTCCTATATTTTTGGCTACCTCATCAATAACCAATTTTCTCCTAAGTTCTATATAAGGGAGCATGGGTTGGCGGCAACTAAGGTTTTTGGATGGTTCATGATGGATGCTAAGGAAATTAGGGTTTTGCCTAGCATGGCGGCAAGCAACCTCAAGGAGGAAACCCTAATTAGGGTTTTGGCTCCTTAGGTTGGGCGGCCAAGGTGGTGGAGCTAGAGGGGGCGGCAACCTATGGATGAGCTTGTCTTCTTCCTTGGAGGTGGCTAGCTCCTAGATCTCTCCTCTCCACCATGCTTAGGCAAGACACCTATGGAGGAAACCCTAATTAGATTAGGTTTGGCTCTTTGGATTAGGCGGCTAGGTTTGGAAGTTATGGTTGGGCGGCAACTATAGGGAAGGGCTCATCTTCTTCCTTCTAAGGGTTGGCGCCACTACCTTCTCTTCCTCTACCTTGTGGCAAGAAATCCAAAGGAAGCTTGGTTGGGCGGCTAGGGTTTGGAAGGTAAGGTAGGTGGCAACTATAGGGAAGTGTTCTTCTTCTTCCTAGGGTGTTGGCGGTTCCTATCCTTTTCCTATACCTTTGGTGGTGCCCAACCTATTCCTCTTTTCCTCTTGTTTTCCTCTTGGCGGTGGCACAAGGAGCTAGGGTTTGTCCTAGTTCGGTTGTTTGGTTGTTTCCATTATGTTCTCTCTATTCTTGGGGTTTGGCATCAATCCTTTGTGGATTGGTGGTTGGCTCAAGCAAGAAGGGAAAGAGAGTTCTTCATTCTTTGGATTGAAGAAGATCTAAGAAGCTTCAACTTGTGGAGGATCTTCGCCCACACGAAGTCTACAAGGAGGTTAGGACATACGATAGAAGATCAAGAGGTATAAAAGTTTTATAACTTTAATTTCAGATCTGAGCATGTTCTTATATATGATGATTATACATGTGTGTATATGAATATATATTGTATAATCATGGACCCCGAAGACAAACACAAAAACCGGCGATCCGTCCGTCGTCTCTTCCGCGGCTAACCGACTAGAAGAGTTGTGTTGCTTGAACAACTAGTTTGTTCAAGCGATCGCTCGAGTCGTTAGCACGACGACGAATTGGTTGTGCTTAGGAAACTCATCCCATCCGGATTAGTTTTCATTAGTGAAAATTTTAATCCGGGGACATGGGAGCCTATGAGCATTCCGAAGAAATAGCACAGTTGCCAACAAATGGTATCAGAGCTTCTGGGCAATACCAACAATTGGTATCAGAGCTTCTGGGCAATACCAACACATTCCTAGTCAAGTATTAACATTAAGGGACAATCTTAATGCGTAGAGACTAGTATGTAGGTCAACACGATGACTTGATCTCACAAGTCATGGATATGAGATATCAAGTTGACACATGGGTATGCATTAGAGAATGTATACTGAATGACCCGCCATGAGAAAGTATCATGGATCATTATATGAGTGTCATATACTTTATCATGTGACTATTAGTTCTTGGAACTGAAGTCACCATGGTTCCCTACATAAGGAGTTGCATACTTTGGCTTCGTCAAACGTCACCCGTAAATGGGTGCACTATAAAGGCGATTACTGGGTATGTAACAAATTATGCAGAGGGATGTTAGTGATGTAGATGGGATCTATCCCTCCTATATGACGGGAGTGACATCGTTATTCTTGATAGAGTGAGAACACGAAGTGCATGGCCATGCGCAAATAAGTCAATATGAGATATTGAGCTCATTTGATTAGAGTTAGTCTACTTGGAGTTCAAGATATAGATTGTACCGAGGATGACATGGTCTATGCTTCGATTGGTCAATCTAGATGTCAAGGATAGAGGGACATTGTCACATATTGTGAGAGTCACAATTAGTAGTCACAAAGGTGATGTTAGAGCTCAACATTCTTGTAACTTGGGTAGCAATGATGTGTTGCTAGATACTGCTCATTGCTTATGCTCCTAAATAGATTTAGGGACATTTCCAATGTTACAAGAACCTAGAGGGTCACACACAAAGGGCAATTAAATGGAGATTAGGTTCATATGATGAACCATGAGGATTCGGTTCATGGGATGAACCAAATTGGATTAAGAGTAATCCAAATTAGACTAATTGAGTTAGACTCAATTTAATTCAAGTGTTGAATGAGTCTAATTTAGATTTGATTCATTGAGTCAATTTAAATTAATGAATAGAGATTCATTAAATCAAATTGACTTGAATCAAGTAGTTAGATTTGATCAACCATGGGAGATAAGAGGTCAAGTTTGACTTGACTTGAGAGGGAGGATGAATGGTCAATTTTGACTTCACCAATTGACATGTCATGGTGACATGGCATGGGGGCTAGCCAAGGTGTTCCACATCATCATTCACTTATCATATGGTGCCACCTCATGAGGGAGACCTGTAGGGTTTTGCTTATCGAGTCCGTGAGGGGAAACTTCGCTTCCCACTTCACCTCGGTTGCTTGTTCATGGCGATCCCATCGATGTCCCCGGATTAAAAAAATTTAATCCTATAAAAAAGGGATTACCCAAACAACTAAGTCATCATCGTGCTATTCATTTAGAGAGGTCACTTGAACAAACTCATTGTTCAAGCAACCAACCTCTATTCAACGAGTAGCAGGGGAATAGACGATGTACTGATCGCCGACTTTTGTATTTATATCCAGGATCCAAGTATTATTTAGCCACAAACAGAATATATCATGCTCATAATTGAAAAAACAAATACAAGCAAGTAACAAAAGAGAATAGAGAATCGATATACCTCTCGATCTTCTAATGTATGACCTTCCTCCTTTCGGACGTCGTGTGGGCGACGATCTTCCAAAAGTTGAAGCTCCTAGATTGACAATCTTCCTTCCTTGCTCATTCTGAGCAAGAGGAAGAATAGAAACAAAGCTCTATTCCTTCTTTCAACCAACCAACAATCTCCAAGGATGGAGCTTTGCCGCCGGACAAGAAGGAAGAAGAGATTAAGGGTTGCCGGCCAAAAGCTTCAAGGGAGGACCCTAAACCATTGTTCCACCAGCCAACGAGAAGGAGAAGAGGGAGTTTGGATGCCGGCCAAAGGCTAGAAGAGCTTCAAGGGGCGCTGGAAGCTTTAGGAAGAAGGAGAAGTCAAGGAAAACTTTCCTTATTAGGTGCCGACCAAGCCCAAACCCTAGCTCCTCTTCTTCCCGCCAACTCCAAAACCCTAGCTCCTCTTGATTAATTCTCCACGCCAACCCCTTGTGCTCCTTTTATAGAGTTAGGGATAAGCCTCCTTTTAATCTCCACCATTGGTTCTAGGGATTTAATCTCAACCGTCGGATCTAGAATTTTTAATCTCAACCGTCGGATCTAGAGATTTAATCTCTACCTTTGGATCTAGAGTTTTATTTCTATCCATTAGATCTATGCTTCATGAGGTGTTAATAGGCTACATTAGAGACCATGAGGAGGAGTTGGATCTTGGCCACCCATGGATCAAGCCCACATAACGTTCGATCCATTAATGATAATCCAATCCACTAACGGATTATCATTGATCTACCTCACCAACCCCCATAAATTAATATGGGCTCCATATATTATTTGTACATTTTCTCCGCGTGTTTAAGATCTCTAATGTACGTCAATTAATTAATTTACTGACAATTAATTAATCTACATCTAACTCCATGAGTAGTACCACTCAACCTTTTCATCATGCCGGACCAAGTCCACCTGCAGGGTTTACATGATGAACCTTATGAACTCCTTAAGGGAACATCATCATCGTAATATATAGGACACGGTTTCCTCCTATAATCAACGATACACCATATAAATAATATAATCTCCCAACTTACCGATCCTATCGATTTAATCTATAAATCTCGCCCATTGGTAATTCAAAGAGATGAATACTAAGTGTATGTACCCGTTATTATATCGGGATTAAGAGCATGTACAAAATAATATCTGAGGTCCGATTCGATTATGTAGTCAACAATAAATCGAATCACCTCTAGGTCGGTCCTGCTCAATACACATAAAGTGCACTAGTGTGATTCTATGGTCAAGACAAACCAATACCAAATCACACTACAACCATTCCGATGGTTTGTCCAAAGTCATCTCGGTTGTGAGCCTTTACTTATACTTTACAAGGAGCTGATAACATTATCTCCTGTATGACACCACACACCATTTTATCTACAATGTAATGTATTAGATAATATGCATAGTCATAAAAGTATGCAAACAATGATCATGTGATTCTTATTTCAAAATAAAGATGTTCATACAAAAGATAGACTTTTCAGTATATATCCCAACAATCTACCACTTATACTAAAAGATTATGCTGTCCTCAAACTGCCATACATCTGATCCTCATTCCCTCCACATGCCTATCAAAAGCTCTCGCCGGAAGGGCCTTAGTGAAAGGATCTACCAGGTTATCCTCCGATGTAATCTTGGCCACAGCAACTTCTCCTCTCTTTACGATTTCTCGTATCAGGTGGTACTTGCGCTCTATGTGTTTACTAGCCTTATGGGCTCGTGGTTCCTTCGAGTTTGCAACTGCACTACTATTATCACAATAAATTGTGATAGTTCTGGGCAAACTATGAATCACATCCAAATCCATCAGGAAGTTCTTGAGCCACACAACTTCTTTGGCTGCCTCAGAGGCTGCCACATACTCAGCTTCCATGGTGGAGTCCGCCACGCATTTCTGCTTGACACTCCTCCATACAATGACTCCACCTCCCAAAGTAAACACAAAACCTAAGGTAGACTTACTGTTATCCCTATCAGATTGGAAGTTAGAATCCGTGTAACCCACAGGGAGTAATTGGTCTGCCTGGTAAACTAGCATATAATCCCTAGTACTTCTAAGGTACTTCAATATATGTTTTAGCGCAGTCCAATGTCCCTGTCCTGGATTACTCTTATATCTGCTGACCATGCCCACGGCATAGCAGATATCTGGTCTTGTACATAGCATCGCATACATGAGGCTTACTACTGCCGAAGCATAAGGAACCGCATTCATCTCCTCTATCTCCTCAGATGATCTAGGACACATCTCCTTAGATAAAGGAACTCCATGCCTGAAAGGCAGAAAACCCTTCTTGGAGTTCTGCATGCTAAAACGATCCATAATCGTGTCTATGTATGAAGCTTGGGATAAGCACAACATCCTTTTCCTGCGATCCCTTATAACCTTGATCCCAAGGATGTGTCCCACCTCTCCCAAGTCCTTCATATCAAACTGTTTAGACAACCATACCCTTACGTCCGATAACACCTTGATATTGTTGCCAATCAACAAAATGTCATCTATGTATAGTACAAGAAATACCACTACGTTTTCGTCACATCTCTTGTATACAAAAGACTCATCCGGACTTTAAATAAATCCATAAGACTGGATTACCTCATCAAAGCAGATGTTCCAAGACCTCGAAGCTTACTTCAATCAATAAATGGACCGATTAAGCTTACATACAAGATGCTCTTTGCCCTTAGCAATGAATCCCTTTGGTTGCTTCATATAGATGTTTTCCTCAAGACTTCCATTAAGGAAAGTTGTCTTGACATCCATCTGCCACACCTCATAATCCATATGAACTGCTATGCATAAGAGAATCCGGATAGACTTAAGCATGGCATTCGACGAAAAGGTCTCCGCATAATCGATACCCTCTTTTTGAGTATACCGCTTCGCAACAAGCCTCGCTTTGAAAGTCTCAACCTTCCCATCTATTCCTCTCTTTCTTTTGTAGATCCACTTGCATCCAATGATTTTTACACCATCGGGTGGGTCTACTAGCTCCCAGACCTTATTTTAATCCATAGATTCAATCTCAGCATTCATTGCACTTTGCCAAGATAATGCATCTTTATCTTGGATTGCCTCGTCATATGTCCAAGGATTAGGTTCATGTTCGCCAGGGACCAAATCAGAAGATTCTCCAAAGAACATGAATCTATCAGGTTGTCTCACAACCCTCCCACTACGACAAGGTATCACCTGTGTATCCTCTGTGACACGCGGTGCAGTGACATGTGGTATATCCTCTTGTACCGGTGGCACTAAAGAAGTGACTTCCTCTTTTAATTCCTCCAGAACAATTTTACTCTTGGGCTTGTGGCTCATCACATAGTCTTCCTCTAGAAATCTGGCGTTAGTGCTAACGATTACCCTCTGATCTCTAGGATTATAAAACAAACCACCCTTCATTCCTCTAGGATAGCCAATGAACATGCGTACTTCTGTACGAGGTTCCAACTTACCAGTATCTGCCTTCAGCACATGTGCTGGACTCCCCCATATCCGAATATGTCTTAGACTAGGCTTTCGCCCAGTCCACAATTCTGTGGGAGTAGAAGGCACTGATTTAGATGGAATCAAGTTCAGAATGTACATCGCCATATCTAGAGCATATCCCCAAAATGAATCTGGAAACTCAGAATAACTCATCATTGATCTAACCATCTCCATAAGAGTCCTGTTCCTTCACTCTGCCACACCATTCTGTTGGGATGTGCCAGGTGCAGTCAATTGGGATTGAATCCCATCCTCTGATAGGTAATCCCTAAACTCTCCCAAGAGGTACTCGCCACCATGATCAGATCGTAGTGTCTTGATACTTTTACCTTGATGTTTCTCCACATCAGCCTTGAATTCTTTGAACTTGTCAAAGCATTCAGACTTGCGGTGCATCAAGTAAATATATCCATATCTCGAGTAATCACCTATAAAAGAGATGAAATACTCGAAACCACCTCTAGCCTGGATAGACATAGGACCACACAAATCAGAATGAATCAATTCTAACACATCTTTGGCTCTATACCCCTTGGCCTTAAGAGGACTCTTGGTCATTTTACCCTCCAAGCAAGATTCGTAGGTTGGGAACTCCTCCACCACTAATGAACCCAAAGGTCCATCAGCTTTCAACCTTTGAATTCTGCTTAGGTTAATATGACAAAGCCTAAGATGCCAAAGATATGTATGGTTCATCTTCGAAGGTTCTTTTCTCTTAGTGGAATTAGAAGATGAGTTATTAATTTCAATTTGCATCGTGGGAGATTTTGGTTCAAGTGTGTATAAATTTCCTATCAATGTACCATAACAGATAATGTCCCTATTCCTTTTTATAACAACTTTGTCATTGAAAGAAATAGAATATCCATCCATAAACAATTTAGAAATCGAAATTAAATTCTTTCTAAATAAAGGTACATAAAGGCAATTCTTAAGAACCAAAAGTTTATTTTTCTCAAAAGATAAATGAATGTCACCCATTGCAACAGCCACCACCTTCGTGGCATCGCCCAAGTACACGGTAATCTCCCCCTAAGCCAGTCGTCTGGTTTCCTGGAACCCCTGCAAAGTATTGCAGACATGATCAGTGGCTCCCGTATCTACACACCAGGTTCTGGTAGATAACACTGCTAAACATGTTTCAACGACTAGACCAAAAGATATACCTTTGTTCTTGCAGTTGGGGCAGTCCTTCTTCCAGTGTCCAGTCTGCTTACAAGTGAAGCACTTGCCTTTTGGCTTCTTCACTCCTCCCTGAGTACCTCCCACCGCCTTTACCCCAGTTTGTTTCTTCTTATTCTTGCCTTTCGGCTTAGAAGTAGAAATCATTTGGGTCACCATGGCATGTGCCTGAGCACTCTGATGAAATAGCCCCTCTATCGCCTGGAGTTTTGTTAGAAGTTCCGCCAACGAATACAACCTCTTGTTCATGTTGTAGTTCAGGTGAAACTGCTCAAAACTCCTAGGTAGAGACTGGAGTATGATATCGACCTGGGTTTCCCCATCGATCTCAGCTCCAAGGACCTCTAGCTCATTCAAATGAGCCATCATCTTGAGAACATGGTCCCTTTCGGGTGTTCCCTCGATAATGGTGTTCGTCATCAAGTTTCTCATGGCTTCTTGCCTTGCAGCCTTATTCTGGTGTCCAAAAAGCTCTTTGAGATTGAGCATCATGTCATAAGCAGTGGGCATGGCTTGATGCTGATGTTGTAGTACATTTGACATAGATGCCAAAATGTAACACCATGCCATCTCATCGGCCTTGATCCACTTCTTATAACTCTCTCTCTCTCTCCTTTTCCCCAGAATCATCTGCAGGCTTAGGAGGGCACTCTTCGAGGAGTACATATTTGTATTCCTCAGTAATCAAGACAATGTCTAGATTCCTCTTCCAATCAACATTGTTGGGTCTAGTAAGTTTGTTCTCTTTCAGTATCACAGCAAATGGGTTGAAAGTCATTTTGACAAAAAACTTAAGAATCACATAAATCAAAACATTAGATTTCAAAAAATTATTG
Source organism: Wurfbainia villosa (assembly GCA_025175895.1). NCBI lineage: Eukaryota > Viridiplantae > Streptophyta > Magnoliopsida > Zingiberales > Zingiberaceae > Wurfbainia > Wurfbainia villosa. The sequence continues at coordinate 30,234,957 of CM045986.1, forward strand.
ATTCCTCAAACAATAAAAGTTTAAAATCAACCAACACCTCAAAACACCGAGAATATCGTATGCCACGATAGTGTGGACATATACGAATTCTTCATTTGTAAGAGGAGGTTTTAACCATTAATTTTACTATCTTATCAACCTAACTTTTTGACAAGTAAAATTAATAGTTGGTTCCTCTTTGGCCCTACAAATAAAAGCAGTGACTCCGATGTAGAGGATACTTATATTTGTATCTAAGTGGTCACCATTACTCGGTACCAAGGTAATTATCTCGGGTTATGTGTCTTCCGATGGGGAAGTGCACACGCTCCTTAATAATTCCCTATAACCATATTTGACCATGTGATCCGCAAACAAACTCATCCGATGGGGAGGAAGACACTCAGAGTCGAAGCGTAAGTTTGTTTGCATCACATGTCAAATCGTAATGGAGGCCGTGGGAATTTTTATAAAAAATATCCCTCTCCCACTTAGTAATTTGAAAATGAAGAATTTTCTAGCCTACGACATGCATATCAAACAATTAGCAATAAATATGAAAAATAAAATTTTTCCAACTATTATGGCTTTTGTCTTCAATATGTCTCTCATCGCATAGCCATCTTGTCCACTCCTCCTACGCCATGTACGAGCCATCCGGAGATCCGAGCCGAGACTAAAATCTATTTTAATTTACATCCATCGATCCTATACTCCACGAGGGAGTGTACATGAAATCTAGATCGAAAGTAAACTAAAATAAAAAGAGTGGCTAAACAATGTCATATCTAATTGGAAAAAAATTAAATACTAGCCTTGTCAACCCCGAGGATTCAACAAAATATATACATACAATCACATACACACATATGGTCATAATAGTCGGATCTTATGCCTGCAACCAAAGAGTTAACCTACGCATATCTTACTATTATCCGACAATAATAATATATGAAAAGTGCATAAAAATTAACCGAATCCTAAACACAAAAAACCAGAAACCTTGGCTCTGATACCAATTGTAGGGTTTTTCTTATCGAGTCCGTGAGGGGAAACTTCGCTTCCCACTTCACCTCGGTTGCTTGTTTATGGTGATCCCATCGATGTCCTTGGATTAAAAAAATTTAATCCTAGACAAAAGGGATTGGCCAAACAACCAAGTCATCGTCGTTCTATTCGTTTAGAGAGGTCACTTGAACAAATTCATTGTTCAAGCGACCAACCTCTATTCTACGAGTAGCCGCGGAATAGACGATGTACGGATCGTCGGCTTTTGTATTTATGTTCGGGATCCAAGTATTATTTATCCACAAATAGAATATATCATGCTCATAATTGAAAAAACAAATACAAGCAAGTAACAAAAGAGAATAGAGAATCGATATACCTCTCGATCTTCTAATGTATGACCTTCCTCCTTTCGGACGTCTTGTGGGCGACGATCTACCAAAAGTTGAAGCTCCTAGATCGCCAATCTTCCTTCCTTGCTCATTCCGAGCAAGAGAAAGAATAGAAACAAAGCTCTATTCCTTCTTTCAACCAACCAACAACCTCCAAGGATGGAGCTTTGCCGCCGGCCAAGAAGGAAGAAGAGATTAAGGCTTGCCGGCCAAAAGCTTCAAGGGAGGACCCTAAACCTTTGTTCCACCGGCAAAGGAGAAGGAGAAGAGGGAGTTTGGACACCGGCCGAGGGCTGGAAGAGCTTCAAGGGGTGCCGACAGCTTGAGGAAGAAGGAGAAGTCAAGGAAAACTTTCCTTATTAGGTGCCACCCAAGCCCAAACCCTAGCTCCTCTTCTTGCCGCCAACTCCATAACCCTAGATCCTCTTGATTAATTCTCCACGCCAACCCCTTGTGCTCCTTTTATAGAGTTAGGGATAAGCCTTCTTTCAATCTCCACCATTGGTTCTAGGGATTTAATCTCAACCTTCGGATCTAGAGTTTTAATCTCAACCGTCGGATCTAAAGATTTAATCTCTACCTTTGGATCTAGAGTTTTGTTTCTATCCATTGGATCTAAGCTTCATGAGGTGTTAATAGGCTACATTAGGGACCATGAGGAGGAGTTGGATCTTGGCCACCCATGGATCAAGCCCACATAAAGTCTGATCCATTAATGATAATCCAATCCACTAAAGGATTATCATTGATCTACCTCACCAACCCCCATAAATTAATATGGGCTCCATATATTATTTGTACATTTTCTCTCCGTGTTTAAGATCTCGAATTTTCGTCGATTAATTAATTTACTGACCATTAATTAATCAACATCTAACTCCATTAGTAGTACCACTCAACCTTTTCATCATGCCGGACCAAGTCCACCTGCAGGGTTTACATGATGAACTTTATGAGCTTCTCAAGGAGACATCGTCATCCTAATATATAGGACACGGATTCCTCCTATAATAAACATCACACCATATAAATAATATCATCTCCCAACTTACCGAGTCTATCGATTTAATCTATAAATCTCGCCCATTGGTAAATCGAAGAGATGAATACAAAGTATATGTGCCCGTTATTATATCGGGATTAAGAGCATGTACAAAATAATATTTGAGGTCCGATTCGATTATGTAGTCAGCAATAAATCGAATCACCTCTATGTCGGTCCTGCTCAATACACACAAAGTGCACTAGTGTGATTCTATGGTCAAGACAAACCAATACCAAATCACACTACAACCATTCCGATGGTTTGTCCAAAGCCATCTCGGTTGTGAGCCTTTACTTATACTTTACAAGGAGTTGATAACATGATCTCCCGTGTGACACAACACACCATGTTATCTACAATGTAATGTATTAGACAATATGCATAGTCATAAAAATATGCAAACAATGATCATGTGATTCTTATTTCAAAATAAAGATGTTCATACAAAAGATAGACTTTTCAGTATGCATCCCAACAAGACCAAGAGTCATTGGCTCTTGGAGTTACATGCATGCATGTAACCCCCACCCATTGAAGTGGTCGACCACTTTCACTTAATGAAGTGAATTCATTTGGTTTGTAACACCATCTTCTTCTTCCTTGGATCTTCTTCCTCTCATGCTCTCTCCCAATCCTCTACTTTGGCCAAAACTTCCAAGGGGTGCTAGGACACTCGAGGTTGTTTTTCTCCACCATTTGTCCGTGTGGATACCAATAGAGGAGTGTATACTTGACACTCTTGAGTTTTGGCAAAGCATTTGGACCAGCGGGATAAGCGAAGGGCGTCGCTACGAGGGTAATGGTCTCATCTTGTAGATCTAAGGTAGATCTAGGGTATTTAAACACATACATGTTTTATTTTTATATATCTTCGCATGGATCCGTGGCTGAGCTTCCGAGGTTTCTGCAATGCAAAAAGCGGTTTTTGCGGCTCGAAAAGTCTAACAGTGGTATCAGAGCCACGTGCGAAGCATGTATGTGTTTCATATTTGTAGTCTTTGTATTACGTATAAAAATTACAGATTTTTAAGTTTCTTTAAATTTCCTATTTTTATATAATTTTTGGGTATTTTTCTCGAAGAGTCGAAGCAACAAGTGTTGGGACACTTGTAGGCTTCAACCGCCGAGAAAAACTCTCTGAAACGGTGAGTTCTCACTTTAGGTTTTTGAGACAGAGAATTAAGTCGCTGTAAGATCAAGTAGGGACACTCACAAAGTTTATTTTTTCGAGTAGGGGAGCTGCCCCTATCCCCGAAAGGGGCCTTGTCCCGAGATCGCGCCCAGAAACCGCTTAGCAGGACTGTTACAGAGAGGTGACTCATAAAATTGAAAAAAAAATAGGAAAAATTATAGAAATTTTCTGTAAAATGCATAATTTAGTATTATGTATAATTCAGTGGTGGTCATGGCCCAAAAACCCGAATATGATTGGATGATAATGTGTTGTAATTCATAATACGCCCAGCGTGCCGTTTTTGTGATTGTGCTTGTTGTATAGGGTATGCGACCTGAACATCGTGCCTCTTCTTTTAAAATTTTAGTTGTAAATAGTTTTAGACTCGAATGTAACTCGAGTTTCAATTTTGTAATGTACAAAATGGAGTGGTGGAAGGTCCACTAGTAGACGGAGATACGAGAAGGGTGCCGACAACACATGGCGGTCAAAGGAGGCGCTTGGAGAAGCCGCTAACCCTAGGTTGATCGTCCGTTCTTCTCATTGGCTTGAGAAGATCGTAGTAGGGCCATGACCACATCACAATTAATTATATATATATATATATATATATATATATATATATATATATATATATTTATTTATTTATTTATTTGTTTTTGCTTGTATGTATGTGATGCATGCTAGTAGAATAATGCTTGTATGTATATGATGCATGCTAGAATAATGCTTGTATATATGTGATGCATGATAGTATAGGATAATAAAGGAAGTCTTGAGGAGAACATCTATATGCAGCAACCAGAGGGATTCATTGCTAAAGGAAAAGAGCATCTTGTATGTAAGCTTAATCGGTCCATTTATGGATTGAAGCAAGCTTCTAGATCATGGAACATCCGCTTTGATGAGGTAATCCAGTCATATGGATTTATTCAAAGTCCGGATGAGCCTTGTGTATAGAAGAGATGTGACGGAAACGTAGTGGTGTTTCTTGTACTATACGTAGATGACATTTTGTTAGTTGGCAACAATATCAAAGTGTTATCAGACATAAGGGTATGGTTGTCCAAACAGTTTGATATGAAGGACTTGGGAGAAGTAGGACACATCCTTGGGATCAAAGTTATAAGGGATCGCAAGAAAAGGATGTTGTGCTTATCTCAAGCTTCATACATTGACACTATCCTTGCTCGTTTTAGCATGCAGAACTCCAAGAAAGGTTTCCTACCTTTCAGGCATGGAATTCCTTTATCTAAAGAGATGTGTCCCAAAACATCAAAGGAGATAGAGGATATGAAGGTGGTTCCTTATGCTTCGGCAGTAGGAAGCCTTATGTATGCTATGCTATGTACGAGACCGGATATCTGCTTTGCCGTGGGCATGGTTAGCAGATATCAGAGTAATCCTGGACAGGGACATTGGACTGTGGTAAAGCATATATTGAAGTACTTGAGAAGGACTAGGGATTATATGCTGGTTTACCGGGCAGATCAATTAGTCCCTGTGGGTTACACGGATTCAGATTTCCAATCAGATAGGGACAAGAGTAAGTCTACCTCGGGGTTTGTGTTTACTTTTGGAGGTGGAGCCATAGTATGGAGGAGTGTCAAGCAGAAATGCGTGGCGGACTCTACCATGGAAGCTGAGTATGTGGCAGCCTCTGAGGCAGCCAAGGAAGCTGTATGGCTCAGGAACTTCTTGATGGACTTGGATGTGATTCCTGGTTTGCCCAGAACTATCACAATTTATTGTGATAACAGTGGTGCAGTTGCAAACTCCAAGGAACCACGAGCCCATAAGGCGAGTAAACACATAGAGCGCAAGTACCACCTCATACGAGAGATCGTAAAGCGAGGAGAAGTTGCTATCGCCAAGATTGCATCAGAGGATAACCTGGCGGATCCATTCACTAAGGTCCTTCCAGCGAAAGCGTTTGATAGGCATGTGGAGGACATGGGGATCAGATGTATGGCTGAGTGATGACGGCATAGTCTTTTAGTATAAGTGGGAGATTGTTGGAATGTATACTGAAAGCCTAGCTCTTTTTGTATGAACATTTTATTTTGAAATAAGAATCACATGATCATTATTTGCATTTTATATAGTCATTATATATGTGTGCATATTGTCTAATATTTTACATTGTAGATAACATGGTGCTTGGTGTGGCACAGAAGATCATGTTATCAGTACCTTGTAAAATATAAGTAGAGGCTCACAACCAAGATGGTTTTGGACAAACCATTGGCATGGTTGTAGTGTAGCTTGGTATTGTTTTATCTTGAACATAGAGTTACACTAGTACACTTAGGTGTATTGAGTAGGACCGACATAGAGGTGATTCAATTTAGTACTGACTACATAATTGAATCGGACCTCGGATATTATGTTGTACATACTCTTAATCCCGATATAATAACGGGCACATGTACTTAGTGTTTATTTCTTTGATTTACCAGTGGGTGAGATTTAGATGGATTAAATCAATATGCCCGGTAAGTTGGGAAATAATATTATTTACATGGTGTGCCGTTGATTATAGGAGGAAACCATGTCCTATATATTAGGTTGATGATGTCCCCTTGAGGAGCTCATAAGGTTCATCATGTAAACCCAGCTGGTTGACTTAGTCAACATGATGATAAGGTTGAGTGGTACTACTCGAGGAATTAGATGTTAATTAATTGATGGTCAGTAAATCAATTAATTGACGAACATTCGATATCTTAAACACGGGGAGATTAATGTACAAATAATATATGGAGCCCATATTGATTTATGGGGGTTGGTGAGGTAGTTCAATGATGATCCTCTAGTGGAATGGAACATCATTGATGGATCAAGTTTGTGTGGTTCCGATCCATCGGGTGGCCAAGACCCAACTCCTCCTTATGGTCCCTATCGTAGCCTAATATAATCCTTGTGAAGTCTAGATCCAAGAATGTAAAACAAAACCTAGAACCAACGGTTGGGATTAAATCCCTAGATCTGATGGTTGGATGAAACCCTAGAACTAACGGTTGGGATTAAATCCCTAGATCCGATGGTTAGGATGAAATCCTAGAATCGACGGTTGGAATTAAATCCCTAGATCCGACGGTTGGGATAAAACTCTAGATCCGACGGTTGAGATGAAACCTTAGATCTGACGGTTGGGATGAAATCCTAGATCCGACGGTTGGGATTAAACCCTAGATCCGACGGTTGGGATAAAACCCTAGATCCGACGGTGGAGATTAAATCCCTAGATCCGACGGTGGAGATTAAAGGAGGCTTAAACCCTATTCTATAAATAGATGGCTAGGGTTGGGCAGCAAGATGGATCAAAGGATCAAAGAATTGGAGTTAGGGTTTTGGGCGGCTAGGGTTTTTGGGCGGCTAGGGTTTGGAGCAAAGTGGGCGGCAACCTCTTCCATCTTGTTGATTGTCGGCGCCCACTTCCATTGAGAATTCCTTGGCCGGCGCCCATCCTAGAGGCTTTCCCCTTCTTCCTTGGCTGGCGGTTCTCCTCCCATTGGTGGCCGGTTCTCTTCCTCCTCCCTATTCTCCAAAGTGGCCGGCGGCAACACTTCTTGAAGTTGGTCAGCGCATCATCCATTGCTCCTTGGCCAGCGGTTGCACCAAATTCCCTAATTTTGTGGCCGGTTCTAGATAGGAAAGGAATTTGTGAGTTCTTCTCTTTGTTCGCAGCGGACAAGGTAGAGAAGAAAGCGATCTAGAAGGCTTCTACTCGTGGAGGAACTTCGTCCACACGTCGTCCACGAGAAGGATAGGATATACGATAGAAGATCGTAAGGTATAAAGTTAATTTAACTTTATTTACAGATCTGAATATGTTCTTTAATATTTTGATTATGCATGTGTGTGTATGAATATATATTGTATAATCATGGACCCCGAAGACAAACACAAAAACCGGCGATCCATCCGTCGTCTCTTCCGCGGCTAACCAACTAGAAGAGTTGTGTTGCTTGAACAACTAGTTTGTTCAAGCGACCACTCAAGTTGTTAGCACGATGACGAAAAGGTTGTGCTAAGGAAGCTCATCCCATCCGGATTAATTCTTTCATTAGTGAAAATTTTAATCCGGGGATATGGGAGCCAATGAGCCTCCGAAGCAACTCCCTTCACTACTCCCATAGAATTATGGACTGGGCGAAAGCCTAGTCTAAGACATATTCGGATTTGGGGTAGTCCAGCACATGTGCTGAAGGGAGATGCTGGTAAGTTGGAATCTCGTACAAAAGTACACTTGTTTGTTGGCTACCCTAAGGGAACGAAGGGTGGTTTGTTCTATAGTCCTAGAGATCAGAAGGTGATCGTGAGTACGAATGCCATATTTCTAGAGGAGGACTATGTGATGAACCACAAGCCCACGAGTAGGATTGTTCTTGAGGAGTTAACAGGGGAAGTCCCGACTTCAGTACCATCGGTACAAGAGGAAATACCACATGTCACTGCACCGCGGGTCACTGAGCATACACATGAGGCACCTCGTCGTAGTGGGAGGGTTGTTAGACAACCCGAGAGATTCATGTTCTTGGGAGAGTCTTCGGACATAGTCCCAGGTAAACATGAACCTGATCCCTGGACATATGACGAGGTAATCCAAGATAAAGATGCAGTATCTTGGCAAAGTGCAATGAATACTGAGATTGAATCTATGGATTCAAGACAGGTCTGGGAGCTCTTATGCATAGCAGCTCATATGGATTATGAGGTGTGGCAGATGGATGTCAAGATGCCTTTCCTTAATGGAAGTCTTGAGGAAAACATCTATATTAAGCAACCAGAGGGATTCATTACTAAGGGCAAAGAGCATCTTGTATGTAAGCTTAATCGATCCATTTATGGATTGAAACAAGCTTCGAGGTCTTGGAACATCCGCTTTGATGAGGTAAATCCAGACTTATGGATTTATTCAAAGTTCGGATGAGTCTTGTGTATACAAAAGATGTGACGGAAACGTAGTGGTATTTCTTGTACTATATGTAGATGACATTTTGTTAGATGGCAACAATATCAGAGTGTTATCAGACGTAAGGGTATAGTTGTCCAAACAGTTTGATATGAAGGACTTGGGAGAAGTGGGACACATCTTTGGGATCAAGGTGATAAGGGATTGCAAGAAAAGGATGTTGTGCTTATCTCAAGCTTCATACATTGACACTATCCTTGATCGTTTTAGCATGCAAAACTCCAAGAAAGGTTTTCTACCTTTCAGGCATGGAGTTCCTTTATCTAAAGAGATGTCTCCTAGATCATCTAAGGAGATAGAGGAGATGAAGGCGGTTCTTTATGCTTCAGCAGTAGGAAGCCTCAAGTATACGATGCTATGTACGAGACCTGATATCTGCTATGCCGTGGGCATGGTCAGCAGATATCAGAGTAATCTAGGATAGGGACATTGGACTGCGGTAAAGCATATATTGTAGTGCCTGAGAAGGACTAGGGATTATATGCTAGTTTACCGGGCAGACCAATTACTCCCTGTGGGTTGCATGGATTGCGACTTCCAATCAGAAAGGGATAATAGTAAGTCTACCTCAGGTTTTGTGTTTACTTTGGGAGGTGGAGCCATTGTATGGAGGAGTGTCCCGCAAAAATGCATGGCGGACTCCACCATGGAAGCTGAGTATGTGGCAGCCTATGAGGCGGCCAAAGAAGTTGGGTGGCTCAGGAACTTCCTGATGGACTTGGATGTGATTCGTAGTTTGCCCAGAATTATCACAATTTATTGTGATAATAATGGTGCTGTTGCAAACTCGAAGGAACCACGAGCCCATAAGGTAAGTAAATGCATAGAGCGCAAGTACCACCTGATACGAGAAATCGGAAAGGAGGTAGAAGTTGTTGTCGCCTAGATTGCATCAGAGGATGACCTGGTAGACCCTTTCACTAAGGCCCTTCTAGCGAGAGCTTTGATAGGCATGTGTATGGCAGAATGAGGACAACATAGTCTTTTAGTATAAGCGGGAGATTGTTGGGATGTATACTGAAAGCCTAGCTTTTTTGTATGAACATTTCTCTTATTTTGAAATAAGAATCACATGATCATTGTTTTCACTTTTATATTTATTATATGTGTGCATATTGTCTAATATTTTACATTGCAGATAACATGGTACTTGGTGTGGCACAGAAGATCATGTTATCAGTACCTTGTAAAATATAAGTAGAGGCTCACAACCAAGATGGTTTTGGACAAACCATTGGCATGGTTGTAGTGTAGCTTGGTATTGTTTTGTCTTGAACATAGAGTTTCACTAGTACACTTAGGTGTATTGAGCAGGACCGACATAGAGGTGATTCAATTTATTGCTGACTACATAATTGAATTGGACCTCGGATATTATGTTGTACATGCTCTTAATCCCGATATTATAACGGGCACATGTAGTTAGTATTTATTTCTTTGATTTACCAAAGGGTGAGATTTCTATGGATTAAATCAATATGCCCGGTAAGTTAGGAAATGATATTATTTACATGGTGTGTCGTTGATTATAGGAGGAAACCGTTTCCTATATATTAGGTTGATGATGTCCCCTTGAGGAGCTCATAAGGTTCATCATGTAAACCCTGCAGGTTGACTTAGTCAACATGATGATAAGGTTGAGTGGTACTACTCGAGGAGTTAGATGTTAATTGATTGATGGTCAGTAAATCAATCAATTGACGGACATTCGATATCTTAAACACGGGGAGATGGATGTACAAATAATATATGGAGCCCATATTAATTTATGGTGGTTGGTGAGGTAATTCAATGATGATCCTCTAGTGGAATGGAACATCATTGATGGATCAAGTTTGTGTGGTTCCGATCCATCGGGTGGCCAAGATCCAACTCCTCCTCATGGTCCCTATCGTAGCCTAATATAATCCTCATGAAGCCTAGATCAAATGATGGAAAATAAATCTCTAGATTCGACGGTTGAGATTAAATCTCTAGAACCAACGGTGGAGATTAAATCTCTAGATCTGACGGTTGAGATTAAATCCCTAGAACAGATGGTGGAGATTAAATCCCTTGATCCGACGGTTGGGATGAAACCCTAGATCCGACGGTTAGGATGAAACCCTAGATCCGACGGTTGGGATGAAACCCTAGATCCGACGGTGGAGACTAAGTCTCTAGATCCGACGGTGGAGATTAAACCAAGGCTTATCCCTAACTCTATATAAGGGTGGCTTAGGGTGGGCGGCAAGAGGAGATGTTGGTTGGTTTTGGAGATTAGGGTTTTGCCTATCAATAGCTTGGGCGGCAAGAAACCCTAAGGAGGAAACCCTAATTAGATTAGGGTTTAGCTCTTTGGTTGGGCGGCTAGGATTTGCAAGGAAGAGTGGGCGGCAACTATAGGAGAAGATTTCTTCTTCTTCCTAGGCGGTGGCCGACTCCTAGATCTCTTCCCTCTTCCTTGGTCGGCGCTTGATCTATTCCTCTTCTCCTCTTCTTTTCCTCTTGGCCGGTGGCACAAAGGAGCTAGGGATTGTTCCTTTGTTCGGTTCCTTGGTTGTTTCCATTTTGTTCTCTCCATTCTTGGGGCCGGCGGCATCAATCCTTTGTGGATTGGTGGTTGGCTCAAGCAAGAAGGGAAGGAGAGTTCTTCTTTCTTTCGATTGAAGAAGATCTAGGAAGCTTCAACTTGTGGAGGATCTTCGCCCACACGAAGTCTACAAGGAGGTTAGGACATACGGTAGAAGATCGAGAGGTATAAAAGTTTTACAACTTTTATTATTGATATTTGCATGTTCTTATTATTATGTTCCTTATCTTAGTATGTGTTGATTATATTAGTTTACATTTGTATGTATTTGCATAATCATGGACCCCGAAGATAAACACAAAAACTAGCGATCCGTCCGTCGTCTCTTCCGCAGCTAACCGACTAGAAGAGCTTGGTTGCTTGAACAACTAGTTTGTTCAAGCGATCGCTCAAGTCGTTAGCACGACGACGAATTGATTGAGCTTAGGAAACTCATCCCAACCAGATTAGTTTTTCATTAGTGAAAATTTTAATCCGGGGACATGGGAGCCAATGAGCCACCGAAGCAATTCCCTACAGCAGCACCATCCTTCGTGTCTCGCCCTGAAGTCTACTTCCTCTGGCTTCACTCCAAGCTCCTCGTTCGGCGGTCCCTCGGATGCTCCAAGCGCACGGCTTCCGCAAAGTCATCCTTCACCGACTCAAGGACCGAGTCATGAGAGGTGAAACTCGCCAAGGCTCCATGTGCGAATTACTAAGCCCTGCAAGACTCCAATGCACATATCAAATCATAATAACAATCTAACTTAAACCTTTTGCCACACACATCAAAACCTTATCATGGCAAGAGATTGCCCTAACAATCTCCCCCTTTTTGATGTGTGGCAATCCGTTTAAGTTAGGTAAAAATATTTGATAAAATATTAAGGAAAAAAAGCATGTAAATAACATGATTAGCAACTCTCCCCCTTAATACATGAAACTCCCCCTAAATATATTCCCCCTTACTTAAACATATACATTTCTCCCCCATTGACACTATCAAAAATAATCAACAAAGTTTATACAGCATGACATCAAGTCTAGAGAGAAACAAAGACTAAAACATGCCTTAAAAGTGGATATCGGTTCAGACTACCAATGATCCGGGCACATGCATTTTGGGTTTTTCAGATTTTCAGGGTGGATTTCAAAAATGCATTAGAAAATCTATAAAATTTGAAAAATCATGAAATTTGGGGAACATATTTCTTGTAAGTATATTTATCAATGAAAAATGGTTGTCCATGAAAAATCATTATATTTTCAAGTATTTGCCAAAAATCCAAAAGCTTTAAATAACTAGGTTTTTGATCAAGTTAGTATCAAGTTTAACACCTAGTTTTGCTTTCAATTGTTTCAAAACATGACCACACAGATTTTAAAGTAAGAAATTGTTTTGAAAACATATGAAATATCCAACCATGATCTATGGGAAATATGTCTATGAATTAAACATAATCCTTCCCCATGATTGGTCTATTATTGCTATTTTGACACCTTAAATGACCATCTAAATGACATAGGCATTAGTGGACATTTGTATCATCCTAACATCTCACTCATGCTATGTTTTCAATCAAAGTAGCCTATGGTGAGTGTGAGATGTATCCTAAAGGTATTTGTATATACTTAACCATTATTTTTCATGCAATTCTATACAAGGTTAAGTATCATCCTAACAATCCACATGATCATAAAGACATATATATATGAATTTCATAGTATGATCATGAAAAACATGTATTCATCAAATTATTATCATGCATTAGGTATTACATGATGATAATAAGGTAATCATTACCTAAAGCATGATTTATCTATTTATAGGTGTATTATCATCACCTAACACTATTTCAAAAATGTTGTCCCGACATCCTAAGTCAACCAAAAATATGATATAGGTGAATTCCATATGGTTGACTATCCTAGGGTTTTCCTAACCCTTAAGGATAGATTTAGGAACCCAAAATAAGTTCTTTCCTATGGGGTTCACTAAATACTCCTTAGGGATCCATTTTCTAGCAATTTTTTTATTTTTGCTTTGGCCCCCTAGCAATCAAACATTTATAGGCCTTTTCATTTGTTTTTCCCTTGTATCCTAAGCCTTTCTTATTAAAGCTTGCCCTTTGGCTCCAAATTATCATGTTAAGGGTATTGGAGCCTATTGTAAATTTTTCTAGGGCCTTGGTCAAATAATCTACCTTTTCCCTTAGAGCCTTATTTTCATCCATACATGCATCACTAACATTAAATGGCATATATTCATGTGAGCATGCATCATTTAAGTTAGAAGAAATATTATCATTATCATTTAAGCATGCTTTTTCTAACTTATTTTCTAAATCCTTAATTTGATCTATCATGCTCTTATTTTTCTTCTTTGCTCTAAATAAATCCCTAGTTAAGCTAGAAACCATGGAAACTATTTTCTTGGGAGTTAGATTTGTTACCATAGCTTCTATGTCTTCTTCTTCTTCGGATGAGGATGGTGAAGAAGCTCCCCCTTCACTAGAGCTCTCCTCACTCGTGCTTGATCCTTCATTTTTGGAGGAGGAGGAGTCTAGGTCGTCAAAGGCCATTAGGGCTAAGTTGGTGACAAAGGCATTCTCCTCTTTCGATGATGATAAAGATGATTATGAGGGGTCATCCCATGTCCTTGCTTTTAGTGCCTTGGCCTTCCCTTTTTCTTTGGCCTTCTTCTCTTCTTCTTTCCTCTTGCTCCCCTTTTTCTTCTTCTTTTCTTCCTTCTTTCTCTTCTCCTCTTTTCTCTTGTTCAAGAGTGGACAATTATCCCTTATATGTCCTTCCCCTTGGCAATTGTAGCAAATCACCTTCCCCCTTGGTCTTCTTCTCCTATCATTAGAGTTATTGAATTTGAAACCTTTTAATGCACGCCTTACCCTCCTTACCATATAAGCTTCTTCCGTGCTATCCATGGAGGAGGATGAGGATGCTTCATCGGAGGAGGAGGGGATCTCCATCTTCTTCTTCCCCTTGTTGGCCAAAAGTGCTACTCCTCTTGAAGGTTGAAATCTTGGCTCTTCTATTATTCCTTCAAGTCTTGTTTCGTGGAGCTCCATTGTTGAGAAGAACTCCTCCAAAGTGCTCACTTCTAAATCCTTGGACATGTAGAAGGAGTCCACCATTGAGCTCCATTTCGAAGCCCGGGGAAAAGCATCGATTGCTTTCATGAGCATATCCCGGTTCGAAAGTCTTTCTCCTACACTTGTTAGTCCAATCAAAATTTCTTTAAACCTAGAATGCAATGATGTTACCTTTTCTCCCTTTTCTAATTTGATGTTTGATAGTTGGGAGCGGAGGAGGTCTCTTCTTGCAAGCTTGCCCTCCGAGGTACCTTCATGAAACTCTACTAGCTTCTCCCACATCTCCTTCGCACTAGAGCATTCCCCAATCCGGTTAACTTCTTGTTGGGGGAGTACATTGTAGAGGTGGTGCTTGGCCTTTGAATTTGCCATGTACTCCTCTCTTTGTCTTTTACTCCATCTTGATTTCTCTAATAGCTCCCCTTCTTCATTTCTAGGCATCTCAAAACTATTTTCCATAATTAATAAAATTTCGAAGTCAGTTTCAAAGAATACCTCCATTCTCTTTTTCCACCAAGAGAATTCCCACTCGAACTTTGGCGGATGAATATTAGAGCCGACCATTCTTGAATGTGCTTGTTGTGGTGGTTAGTCCTCGACAAGCTTTCCTTTACTCTGATACCACTTGTAGGATTGAAGTAGTGTGGTGTAGGCCGGCTAGAGGGGGGTGAATAGCCCTCTTTCGTTCGATGATGGAATTTTCTTGTCTACAAAACTAATTAGCGCAACGAAAACAAACAAGACAAGCAAATAAACAATGCAAAGATAAAAACAATGCTAACAAGATAATATAACGTGGTTCACGGCTACGCCGCTAATCAAGGTTCCGCGATTCATCCTCGGTGAATCACTCCACAACCAAATCCACTAGATCTCTCCTTTGCACCAAGCTAGGTGGAGGTAACCTCTTTACAATCCCTCTTCTTACAATAGAATGGAATAATAGCAAGTAAGAAGAGTGGGAATACTTTAGGGCACTTTTGGGAGAAGATTAGAGCTTGAACATTAGGCCCCCAAAGCCCCACACCCTTCCTCTTTATAGAGGAAGAGGGTTTCTTAACGTTGACACAGGAGCAGTCGACTGATGTCCCTATCAGTTGACTGGTCCTGTAGCCGTTGCCCAATAACGGCTGCTTTCCACGTTAGATTTTATCCAACGACACTGGCATCAGTCGACTGATATTGTCATCAGTCGACTGATGCTCAATCAGTCGAGTGCTCCACGAGCTCGACTCCATTCACCAATCGATCGATGTCTTCATCACCGATCAGGTTTCGCAATGATCATCAATCCATGGCAATGATCGTTGGCTCTTGAACCGGACTCGAACACTAGTCGAGTCACCATCAACTTAGAGTAGTCGACTACCATAACATGGTAGTCAACTGATGTCGAGAAATCCCATCAGACACTTAGCCAAATGGCCAAGTTTCATCTAAGAGCGCTACCCCTTTCCCGGGTTACATTCGCTCACTCTCATCCCTCGGAGTCCCTCGCCTTTGAAGTTATCTTCGCCCGGCCACATCCCTCGGATGCGCCAAGCACACGGCTCTGCAGCGCCATCCTTCGCGTCTCACCCTGAAGTCTACTTCCTCCGGCTTCACTCCAAGCTCCTCGTTCGGCGGTCCCTCGGATGCTCCAAGAGCACGGCTTTCGCAAAGCCATCCTTCACCGACTCAAAGATCAAGTCATGAGAGGTGAAACTCGCCAAGGCTCCATGTGCGAATTACTAAGCCCTGCAAGACTCCAATGCACATATCAAATCATAATAAAAATCTAACTTAAACCCTTTGCCTCACACATCAAAACCTTATCATGGCAAGAGATTGCCCTAACATTAAACACGGGGAGAAAATGTACATATAATATATGGAGCCCATATTAACTTATGGGAGTTGGTGAGATAGATCAATGATAATCCTCTAGTGGAATGGATAATCATTAATGGATCGGACTTTATGTGGGTTTGATCCATTGGGTGGCCAAGATCCAACTCCTCCTCATGGTTCCTATTGTAGCCTATTAAAACCTCATGAAGCTTAGATCCAATGGATGAAAATTAAACTCTAGATCCAAAGGTAGAGATTAAATCTCTAGATCCAATGGTTGAGATTAAATCTCTAGATCCGACGGTTGAGATTAAATCCCTAGAACCAATGGTGGAGATTAAAAGGAGGCTTATCCCTAACTCTATAAAAGGAGATGATAGGGGTGGGCGGCAACATGATGGATGAGGATTAGGGTTTGCTTCGTTTGGGTGGCAAGAAATCCTAATTAGATTAGGATTAGGAGTGGGTAGCTAGGGTTAGGGTTTTGATGTTCGGGTGGGTGGCAACAAGTGGAGGAGGACCTTTCTTCTTCTTCCTAAGGTTTGGCCGGCACCTATCCTTCTTCCCTCTACCTTGGCCGGAGCTCAACCTATTCTTCTTCCCTTCATCCTTGGCCGGAAATTAGGAGAGCTAGGTTTAGGGTTTGGGCGGCAACAAGGAGAAGGATTGTTTTCCTTTCTCTTCTCCAAGTGTTGGCCGGTGCCCATGCACTCATTTATTCTCCTTTGGCCGGTTCCTATACTCCATGTTCTCTTCCTTGGTCGGCAGTAACATCGAGTCTATTAACACTTCGTTCGGTTACGTATTGCTACTACATAATTGTTTAGAAGAGCTAAGTTGACCAAAACTTTATCTACAGTTCTAGTTCTTGCACATGATCGAAGAGTGCCTAATGAAAAAACATCTTATTGCTTCAGAGTATGTTGATAAGGACATATAATAGAAGATCAAGCAGTATAACAAGAGGTATAATCTTGTTTATTTTGATTAGTGTTCTTTTGTATAATGTCTATAATTGTTTTTCAATTATATGCATGTTGATGTGGATGTTTACTTTATGTATGTGGCTAAATATACTTGGATCCCGAACATAAACACAAAAGCCGGCAATCCATACATCGTCTATTCCGCGGCTACTCGTAGAATAGAGGTAGGTCACTTCAACAACAAGTTTGTTCAAGTGACCACTCTAAACGAATAGCACGACGATGACAAGGTTGCTTGGGTGTTTCCTTTTGTCTAGGATTAAATTTTTTAATCCAGAGACATTGATGGGATCGCCATGAACAAGTGACCGAGTTGAAGTGGGAAGCAAAGCTTCCCCTCACGGACTCAATGCAACAATTGGTATCAGAGCCACGGTTTTTGGTTTTGTCTGTTTAGGATTCGGTTACTCTTATGCATTTTTTATATATTATATGTGTCGGATAATAGTATGATATGCGTAGGTTAACTCTTTGGTGTTGGGTTTGATCTGTCCGTGAGGGGAAACTTTGCTTCCCACTTCACCTCGATCGTTTGTTTATGGCGAAGCCATCGATGTCCCCAGATTAAAAAAAATTAATCCTAGACAAAAGGGATTGCCCAAACAACCAAGTCATCGTCGTGCTATTCGTTTAGAGAGGTCACTTGAACAAACTTGTTGTTCAAGCGACCAACCTCTATTCTACGAGTAGCCACGGAATAGACGATGTCCGGATCGTCGGCTTTCGTGTTTATATTCGGGATCCAAGTATTATTTAGCCACAAATAGAATATATCATGCTCATAATTTAAAAACAAAAACAAACATGTTACAAAAGAGAATAGAGAATCGATATACCTCTCGATCTTCTAATGTATGACCTTCCTCTTTTCAGACCTCGTGTGGGCGACGATCTACCAAAAGTTGAAGCTCCTAGATCACCGATCTTCCTTCGTTGCTCTTTCAAAGCAAGAGGAAGAATAGAAACAAGGCTCTTCTCCTTCCTATAGCCAACCAACAAGCAACAAGAAGAATCCTTGCCGCCGGCCAACAAGGAGGAGGAGATTATGATGGAAACTGGCTAAGACACCAATGGAAAGCCCTAAATCTTGTTTCCACTGGCCAAGGAGAAGGAGAGGACCTACTTTGGATGCCAGCCAAGAGATGGAAAGATTTCAATGGGCGTCGGCCACCAATGGAGAAGGAGAAGACAAGGAAAACCTTTCCTTATTAGGTGCCGCCATGCCCAAACCCTATCTCCAAGCTCTTGCTGCCAACCTCAAAAACCCTAGCTTCTCTCAATTGTACTCCACGCCAACCCCTTGTTCTCCTTTTATAGAGTTAGGGGTAAGCCTCCTTTTAATCTCCACCATTTGTTTTAGGGATTTAATCTCAACCGTCGGATCTAGAGATTTAATCTCAACAGTCGGATCTAGAGATTTAATCTCTACTTTTGGATCTAGAGTTTTGTTTATATCCATTGGATTTAAGCTTCATGAGGTGTTAATAGGCTACAATAAGGACCATGAGGAGGAGTTGGATCTTGGCCACCCATAGAACAAGCCCACATAAAGTCCGATCCATTAATGATAATCCAATCCACTAAAGGATTATCATTGATCTACCTAACCAACCCCCATAAGTTAATATGGGCTTCATCTATTATTTGTACATTTTTTCACCGTGTTTAAGATCTCGAATGTCCGTCGATTAATTAATTTACTGACCATTAATTAATCAACATCTAACTCCATGAGTAGTACCACTCAACCTTTTCATCATGCCGGACCAAGTCCACCTACAGGGTTTACATGATTAACCTTATGAGCTCCTCAAGGGGACATCATCATCCTAATATATAAGACACTGTTTCCTCCTATAATCAACGACACACCATATAAATAATATCATCTCCCAACTTACAGAGCCTATCGATTTAATCTATAAATCTCGCCCATTGGTAAATCAAAGAGATGAATACTAAGTATATGTGCCCGTTATTATATCGGGAGTAAGAGTATGTACAATATAATATCTGAGGTCCGATTCGATTATGTAGTCAACAATAAATCGAATCACCTCTAAGTCGGTCCTGCTCAATACACACAAAGTGCACTAGTGTGATTCTATGGTTAAGACAAACAAATACCAAATTACACTACAACCATTCCAATGGTTTGTCCAAAGTCATCTCAGTTGTGAGCCTTTACTTATACTTTAAAAGGAGCCGATAACATGATCTCCTATGTGACACCACACACCATGTTATCTACAATGTAATGCATTAGACAATATGCATAGTCATAAAAATATGCAAACAATGATCATGTGATTCTTATTTCAAAATAAAGATTTTCATACAAAAGATAGACTTATCAGTATACATCCCAACAATCTCCCACTTATACTAAAAGACTATGTTGTCCTTAAATTGCCATACATCTGATCCTCATTCCCTCTACATGCCTATTAAAAGCTCTCGCCGGAAGGGCCTTAGTAAAAGGATCTGTCAGGTTATCCTCTGATGCAATCTTAGCCACAACAACTTCTCCTCTCTTTACGATTTCTCATATCAGGTGGTACTTGCACTCTATGTGTTTACTAGCTTTATGGGCTCGTTGTTCCTTCGAGTTTGCAACTGCACCACTATTATCACAATAAATTGTGATAGTTCTGAGCAAACTAGGAATCACATCCAAGTCCATCAGGAAGTTCCTGAGCCACACAACTTCTTTGGCAGCCTCTGAGGCTGCCACATACTCAGCTTCCATGGTGGAGTCCGCCACTCATTTCTGCTTGACACTCCTCCATACAATGGCTCCACCTCCCAAAGTAAACACAAAACTTGAGGTAGACTTACTGTTATCCCTATCAGATTGGAAGTTGGAATCCGTGTAACCCACAGGGAGTAATTGGTCTGCCTGGTAAACAAGCATATAACCCTAGTCCTTCTCAGATACTTCAATATATGCTTTACCGCAGTCCAATGTCTCTATCTTGGATTACTCTGATATCTGCTGACCATGCCCATGGCATAGAAAATATCTGGTCTCGTACAAAGCATTGCATACATGAGGCTTCCTACTGCCGAAGCATAAGGAACCGCCTTCATCTCCTCTAACTCCTCAGATGTTCTAGGACACATCTCCTTAGATAAAGGAACTCTATGTCTGAAAGGTAGAAAACCCTTCTTGGAGTTCTGCATGCTAAAACGATCCATAATTGTGTATATGTATGAAGCTTGGGATAAGCACAACATCCTTTTCCTGCGATCCCTTATAACCTTGATCCCAAGGATGTGTCCCACCTCTCTCAAGTCCTTCATATCAAACTATTTGGACAACAATACCCTTACGTCCGATAACACCTTGATATTGTTGCCAATAAACAAAATGTCATCTACGTATAGTACAAGAAATATCACTACGTTTCCGTCACATTTCTTGTATACACAAGACTCATCCGGACTTTGAATAAATCCAAAAGACTGGATCACCTCATCAAATCGGATGTTCCAAGACCTCGAAGCTAGCTTCAATCCATAAATGGACCGATTAAGCTTACATACAAGATGCACTTTGCCCTTAGCAATGAATTCCTCTGGTTGCTTCATATAGATGTTTTCCTCAAGACTTATATTAAGGAAAGATGCCTTAACATCCATCTTCCACACCTCATAATCCATATGAGCTGCTCTACATAAGAGAATCCGGATAGACTTAAGCATGGCTACCGGCGAAAAGGTCTCCTCATAATCGATACCCTCTTTCTGAGTATACCCCTTCGCAACAAGCCTCGCTTTGAAGGTCTCAACCTTCCCATCTATTCCTCTCTTTCTCTTGTAGATCCACTTGCATCCAATGGTTTTTACACCATCACGTGGTTCTACCAGCTCCCAGACTTGATTTGAATTCATAGATTCAATCTTAGCATTCATTGCACTTTGCCAAGATACTGCATCTTTATCTTGGATTGCTTCGTCATATGTCCAGGGATCAGGTTCATGTTTGGCAGGGACCAAATCATAGGATTCTCCCAAGAACATGAATCTATCAGGCTGTCTCACAACCCTCCCACTACGACGAGGTATCACCTGTGTATCCTCTGTGACACGCGGTGCAGTGACTTGTGGTATATCTTCTTTTACCGGTGGTACTGAAGAAGTGACTTCCCCTTTTAATTCCTTCAGAATAATTTTACTCTTGGGCTTCTAGCTCATCACATAGTCTTCCTTTAGAAATCTGGCATTCGTGCTAATGATCACCCTTTGATCTCCAGAACTATAAAACAAACCACCTTTCGTTCCTCTAGGATAGCCAACGAACATGCGTATACATGCGAGGTTCTAACTACGACATCGCCTTGACATGTCTTTGGACTCCCCCATATCCGAATATGTCTTAGACTAGGCTTTCGCCCAGTCCACAATTCTATGGGAGTAGAAGACACTGATTTAGATGGAACCAAGTTCAGAATATACACCTCCGTATCTAGAGCATATCCCCAGAACGAATCTGGCAACTCAGAATAACTCATCATCGATCTAACCATCTCCATAAGAGTCCTATTCCTTCGCTCTGCTACACCATTCTGCTGGGGTGTGCCAGGTACAGACAATTGGGATTGAATCCCAACCTCTAATAAGTAGTTCCTAAACTCTCCCAAGAGGTACTCACCACCACGATCAGATCGTAGTGTCTTAATACTTTTACCTTGACGCTTCTCCACATCAACTTTGAATTCTTTGAACTTGTCAAAGCATTCAGACTTGTGGTGTATCAGGTAAATGTATCCATATCTCGAGTAATCGTTTATAAAAGAGACAAAATACTCAAAACTACCTCTAGCCTGGATAGTCATAAGACCACATAAATCAGAATGAACCAATTCTAACACATCTTTGGCTGTATACCCCTTGGCCTTAAAAGACCTCTTGGTCATTTTACCCTCCAAGCATGATTCACAGGTTGGGAAATCCTCCACCACTTATGAACCCAAATGTCCATCAGCTATGAACCTTTGAATTCTGCTTAGGTTAATATGACCAAGCCTAAGATGCCAAAGATATGTTTGGTTCATCTTCGAAGTTTCTTTTCTCTTATTGGAATTAGAAGATGAGTTATTAACTTCAATTTACATCGTGGGATGTTTTGGTTCAAGTGTGTATAAATTTCCTATCAATGCACCCGAACAGATAATGTCCCTATTCCTTTTTATAACAACTCTATCATTAAAAGAAATAGAATATCCATCCATAAATAATTTAGAAATCGAAATTAAATTCTTTCTAAATAAAGGTACATAAAGGCAATTCTTAAGAACCAAAAGTTTATTTTTCTCAAAAGATAAATGAACGTCTCCCACTGCAATAGCCACCACCTTCGTGGCATCGCTCAAGTACACAGTAATCTCCCCCTCAGTCAGTCGTCTGGTTTCCTAGAACCCCTGCAAAGTATTCCAGACATGATTAGTGGCTCCCGTATCTACACACCAGGTGTCGATAAATAACACCGCTAAACATGTTTCAACGAATAGACCAAAGGATATATGTTTGTTCTGCTTGCGGTTGGGGCAGTCCTTCTTCCAGTGTCCAGTCTGCTTACAAATGAAACACTTGCCTTTCAGCTTCTTCACTCCTCCCTGAGTACCTCCCACTGCCTTCGCCCCAGTTTATTTCTTCTTCTTCTTGCCTTTCGGCTTAGAAGTAGAAACCTTTTGGGTCACCATGACATGTGCCTGAGCACTCTGACGAAATAGTCCCTCTACCGCCTGGAGTTCTGTCAGAAGTTCCGCCAACGAATACAACCTCTTGTTCATGTTGTAGTTCAGGCGAAACTACTCAAAACTCCTAGGTAGACACTGGAGTATGATATCGACCTAGGTTTCCCCATCGATCTCATCTCCAAGGACCTCCAGCTAATTCAAATGAGCTATCATCTTGAGAACATGATCCCTCACGGGTGTTCCCTCGATCATGGTGGTCATCATCAAGTTCCTCATGGCTTCCTGCCTCGCAGCCTGATTCTAGTGTTCGAAAAGCTCTTTGAGATTGAGCATCATTTCATAAGTTGTGGGCATGGCTTGATGCTGATGTTGTAGTACATTTGACAGAGATACCAAAATGTAACACCGCGCCATCTCATCGGCCTTTATCCACTTCTTATAACTCTCTTTCTCCTTTTCCCCAGAATCTTCTGCAGGCTTAGGAGGGCACTCTTCGAGGAGTACATATTTGTATTCCTCAGCAGTCAAGACAATATCTAGATTCCTCTTCCAATCAACATAGTTGGGTCCAGTAAGTTTATTCTCTTTCAGTATCACAGCAAGCGGGTTGAAAGTCATTTTGAAAGAAAACCTAAGAATCACATAGATCAAAACATTAGATTTCAAAAAATTATTGATTCCTCAAACAATAAAATTTTAAAATCGACCAACGCCTCAAAACACCGAGAATAACATATGCCACGATAGTGTGGACGTATAAGAATTCTACATTTGTAAGAGGAGGTTTTACCCATTAATTTTACTATCTTGTCAACCTAACTTTTTGACAAGTAAAATAAATAGTTGGTTCCTCTTTGGCCCTACAAATAAAAGTAGTGACTCCGATGGGGAGGATACTATATTTGTTTCTAAGTATTCACCATTACTCAGTACCAAGGTAATTATCTCGGGTTATGTGCCTTCTGATGGGGAAGTGCACACACTCCTTAATAATTTCCTATAACCATATTCGACCATGTGATCCGCAAACAAACTCATCCGATGGGAAGGAAGGCACTCAGAGCCGACGCGCAAGTTTGTTTGCATCACTTGTCAAATCGTAATGGAGGTCGTGGGAATTTATAAAAATATCCCTCTCCCACTTAGTAATTTGAAATTGAGGAATTTTCTAGCCTACGACATGCATATCAAACAATAAGCAATAAATATGAAAAAAAAATTATTTTTCAACTATTATGGCTTTTGTCTTCAATATGTCTCCCGTCACATCGCCTTCTCGTCCGCTCCTCCTACGCCATGTACGAGCCTTCCGGAGATCCAAGCCGAGACTAAAATCTATTTTAATTTACATCCATCGATCCTATACTCCACGAGGGAGTGTACATGAAATCTAGATTGAAAGGAAACTAAAATAAAAAGAGTGGCTAAACAATACCGTATCTAATTTACAAAAAATTAAATACTAGCCTCGTCAACTCCGGGATTCAACAAAATATCTTATTACACACATACAATCACATACACACATATGGCCATAATAGGCGGATCTTATGCCTGCAACCAAATGTTGGGATGTATACTGAAAAGTCTATCTTTTGTATGAACATCTTTATTTTGAAATAAGAATCACATGATCATTGTTTGCATATTTTTATGACTATGCATATTGTCTAATACATTACATTGTAGATAACAAGTCATCCATGACTTGTTCATCCATCACGCTAGCCTTCAGGTGCTTCCATCGGCTATGTCATGCTAACGGTGTCTACACCGCCAAGGCACTTTTGGACTTACGCCGCCAAGACTCCGCTTGGACTTTACGCCGCCAACCATTGGTCTTATGCTGCCAAGACTCCCGCTTGGACTATACGCAGCCAATATCAAACCCTTGGACTTCTCAAATGCCAAGACTCAAGCTTGGACTTTCCCTTGCCAACCCATGTTGGACTTTCCATGCCAAGACCATGCTTGGACTTTCCTTGCCAACCCATGTTGGACTTTTCATGCCATCTCCATGCTTGGACTTTCCCATGACAATTACATTGTCATATATTTTTGTCGAAACATCAAAACATCACTTGAGTCAAACTCGAGTCCTGGTCAATCGTGACCTGGGCCGATTGCACCAACAATCTCCCCCTTTTTGATGTTTGACAAAAACCAAACAAATGATTGAGTTAGAACACTAACTCAAATCCTTTACCAATTATCCCAAATTGTTAAATACTCTCCAAATGTTCTCCCCCAAACATTCTCCCCCTTTTTGACTAACATCAAAAAGGTTTTCTCTTCAAGGAGGTCAATGTCTCATGTCCCAATGAGATCTTACAATCTCCCCCTTGATTCAAAAATACTTAGGATGCCTACCATCTTCCTAGTGATACATCCAATATCACTCAAAAGAGACAATCCCATTTACTTTCCCAATTTCCAAATTGGGTCTCTCAAAAGTACCATCAATTTCCCAATTGATGTCATATTCTCCCAATAACTTCTCCTCTTCAAGGAGAAAAACACATCCATCATCTCAAGATGGATACCTCCCCCTAAAGGCTTGCTCCCCCTTGACCATTGCACCAACAATGTCCTTGGGAAGTCCCTAAGCCAATAGGAACTCTAAACCATCAAAATTAAGGTTAGAAATTCAACATTGAACTTTCCAACACCTTAACATTGATACAAACCCTAAACATCTCTCCTAATCCATATCCAATGGATTTTCACCCTTTATAATGCTTCCCAAAACATATCCTAGGGTTAGGAGTGGTTAGGGACCTTTACCATGGCTGAACACGGGCTAACCAAACCTAGTTTTCCCGAAATAAGCCTTGGCAATCGACTCTGTCAGCTACCGATCATTGCCACACTCATCGATCGTATCACTCAGGCGATCGTGATAACTGAAATTTCCGAATTTCAGTTATCAGAATCGAGTTTTAGAAATTCATAAATAATTATACATTTATCAAAAAATCCTGAAAGTTCATACGTATAATACTTATGACACATACAATGGGTGAAAAATGTTTGAAAAATATTTTACCCATAAAATAGAGAAATTGATACAAAATCCAAAAGTGACTAAATGCTTTAAAGTTTAAGCTCACTTTGTATCAATCTCATCAATGGTGATTGCTATCAAAAGATAGACTTCACCAAGGTTTTTCAAAATGATTTTAAAATGTATTCAAAACCTTATTTTGGATCATATTCCTTGGGCTCAATGTACATGACTTGTACACAAGCTTTCCCAATGATCCACATGTTGAGTTAAGATGAGTTTGGGTTCAACTAGATGCAAAAACTATGCACCTTGAACTTAACTCATATCCTAGCATCTCACATGTATCTAGGGTGTATAAATACACATACATGTCAATTGGATGTGAGATGTGGGTTTTGGTTCATTTAATCTAGGGTTTCATGTATTTTTCTAAGGCAACCTTACTTGATTCCCTTATAAATGGGACTCCAAGTCATGCCATTGTCCTTAAATCAATTTCAATCAAATTATCTTAAATGCATGAGTGATTATGGCATTAGAGATGATATAGATAAACACATGCTCATAATCATGATGTCATGGCATAATATGAAATCTAAAAACACATGACATTTAATCCTTAATCCTAAACATGTACATGACATATAGAATGATTAAAAATAAGCATGATGTCATGGTATGTTATATGGCAAACAAAGCATGACATATAAAATATATAGGTATAGTAATACCTAAATTTTAATATTAATGTCATTTTATATAATTAATTATATTTTGCCATATTTCTATTTTTTTTTTCAAGTGTGCCAAAAACCCAAAATGGCACACTAACCTCTAAACCTAAATTGTGCCAATTTTGATCATTTTATCAAACTTCTCAAGTAATATTGGCACATCCTAAAACTTTTAGGATTAAGACTCAAATGTATTTCCAAGGTAACCATAACCTTGAAAATGACCTAACATGCCACCTTTGCCATGGTTGAGTTAACTACCCATCCAATCAAGGTTGGCACACCCTAAACCCATCTTAGCGTGAATCAATCACGCTCTTAGGAACCCAAAAACGATTTGAGCTCCTAGGGTTAATTAGGTATTCCTTAGGGATAACCTCCCTAGATACCTTCCTAATGACCCTTCTAGGCTTAGAAGCCTTGGTCATTTTGGTTTTGCCATGATTAACTCTAGGGGTGACTCCCCTTGTAACCTTCTTAGTGGCTTCCCTAGGTTTCCTAGAAACCCTAGCCACTAGGCACACACCATGGTCAACTCTAGGGATGACTTCCCTATTGACCTTGGTCTTCCTAGACCTAGTTTGTGTCCCATAATCAAATGGAGCACTATGGTAAGCTACCTTAGGCTTAGGTTTGTGACCCAAACCTTGCTTGCCTTTAGTTGACTTTTGACTCTTAGGTCCTTGGTGTTGACTTTGACTTTTGGACCTTTGACTTTGACCATTAGACCCTTTAAATTGGTTTTGTATATTCCTAAGGGTCTTTTCTAGTTTCTCAAGCCTTGACCTCAAGGCTTGGTTTTCTAATTCTAATTGTCCAATTGATTTTTGATTAAATTCTTGGGCATGGGACTTTCTAGGCATATGCCTAGTCCATTTAGGGTTAACACCTAGGTGCTCTTGTACCTTTCTAATTGTTTCCCTAGGTAAAATTGATCTTGAGTTATTTGACCTAGGTTTGTCCTTAAATAAGTTGTTTTTAGGGACATTAGTCCCAAATTTCTCCTTATTTCCTACATGGACTCTCTTAGCTCCTAAGCAAAAATATTTATTCCTATTAGCATGCTTTTCATAAATTGCAAGAGAATTAAAGTTCCTAGCATGCTTTTTACCATTTAAATTAGAAGATGCATTACTAAAATGTACCTTAGGGTTAGCCTTAACTCCCCCTACTTGTGATGCTTCTTCTTGGGTCTTTTTGCTCCCCCTAGGACATTGATTACTATAATGTCCTTTTGAATTGCACTTGAAGCATATGATGTGCTCCTTGCCTTTAGGTGTTGGGGAACCGATATCCTTGACTTTTGGTGCCGGTGGAGCTTTCCTAATCTTCTTTGGGCACTTGCTCTTATAGTGCCCAAATTTCCTACACTCAAAACACATAATATGATTTTTATTGGAAGATAAAGTGTTTGAGTTACCTAGGGTGGTGGTAGGTGCCGGAGTTGAATTTTGAGCTTCCTCATCTTGATCGGATGTTGAAGGCTCTTCTTGAGGTTGCTCCGGTGTAGAGGATGGTCTCTCCTCCTCAATCCTAGAAGTAGATGCTTCTTCCATCTCTTCTACTTCTTCTTTCTCCGATCCGGAAGTTGACTCCATCTCAACTTCTGATTCCTCACTTTCACTTGAGGATGAACTCTCCTCATGGAATCTTGCCAATTTTCTCCATAGCTCCTTGGCATACATGTAATCCCCTAGCTTGCACAAAACATCATTAGGGATTAAATCTTCCAAATGTTTCGTTACCTTAACTTCGGTCTTGAGCTTTTAGCGTTGATCTTGGGTCAACTTTTTCAATTTTAGGACATTCCCCTTCTTATCCCTAGGGGGTTCAAGGCCTTCAATGAGGATGAACCAATCTTCTATATTCATCATCAAGAATGTTTCCATTCTTGCTCTCCACGCCGGAAAATCTTCTCTGTCGTATGGAGGTGGAGTGTTGATATCCCATCCAAGCTTGTCTTAAAATTCCATCTTCACCCTCTAGCCTTTTGTCTTAACTCCCGGCAGTTAGTCTGTAGAAGAGCCCCGGGCTCTGATACCACTTGTTAAGGATCGTTTGGAACGGCTAGAAGGGGGGTGAATAGCGTAGATGAAATTCGATCTCGTTCATGTCTACAATTTCGTTAGTGCGCAGCGGAAATAGAAATAATACAATAACGAAATAGACAATCACGTACGAACACGAGTATGTAATGTGGTTCGGAACCGCATGGTTACTACTCCACGGATCGGGCTCAAATGAGCCCTAGCGATGCCAATCACACACCACTATAAAATAACTCCTTCTTGGAACAATCCGGAGGTGGAGAAACCTCGTACAATGTATACAACAGTAATACAAGATGAATACAAGCAATATAATGAAATACAAAGCAATACAAGTAAAGAAAACACTTTACAAATGCTCTTTGAATGCTTGATTACTTGGTTGATCGAGTAGCAATTGGAGACCCTGAATTGCAGCAGCAACTCACCCCAAATCGCCTCAAAGAACCATTGGTTTTTCCTCCATCACGAGCTCCATATAGAGCTTCAACCTGTGCTGGAAAAAGTCGATCAGTCGACTGATCGGGACCATCAGTCGACTGATGCCACTGTTGTCGTGAGACAACGGCTAGATCCACGCTGGATAAGTCCAACGGAACCTTCATCGATCGGATTGTGACCATCAATCGTGATGGAGTCCTCACTCGACGATCGAGTCTCGACTCCGATACGTGGCGATTTCTCGAGCACCGATCGGTGATTACGATCGATCATGCTCGGCTCATCGATCGGCCTGAGCCAACCCGCGATCGAACCCTAGTTGACTCGGTCGGTCGAGGTTTTAACCCAAGTATAGTTCCCCCATACTTGCTAGACCACCCTTAGCCAAGACCTAAGCCTTCTAGCCACCTCCATCAGCCTCACGCCTCTCGGATCCCTCCAAGTCATCCATGACTTGTTCATCCATCGCGTTAGCCTTCAGGTGCTTCCATCGGCTATGTCATGCTAACGGTGTCTACACCGCCAAGGCACTTTTGGACTTACACCGCCAAGACTCCGCTTGGACTTTACGCCGCCAACCATTGGTCTTATGCTGCCAAGACTCCCGCTTGGACTTTATGCAGCCAATATCAAACCCTTGGACTTCTCAAATGCCAAGACTCAAGCTTGGACTTTCCCTTGCCAACCCATGTTGGACTTTCCATGCCAAGACCATGCTTGGACTTTCCTTGCCAACCCATGTTGGACTTTTCATGCCAAGACCATGCTTGGACTTTCCCATGACAATTACATTGTCATATATTTTTGTCGAAACATCAAAACATCAATCGAGTTAAACTCGAGTCCTGGTCAATCGTGACCTGGGCCGATTGCACCAACAAAAGGAAGATGGGCATTATCTGTTCAGGTGCATTGATAGGAAATCTATACACACTTGAACCAAAACCTCCCACGATGTAAATTGAAGTTAATAACTCATCTTCTAATTCCAATAAGAGAAAAGAACCTTCAAAGATGAACCAAACATATCTTTGGCATCTTAGGCTTAGTCATATTAACCTAAGCAGAATTCAAAGGTTAATAGCTGATGGACCATTGGGTTCATTAGTGGTGGAGGATTTCCCAACCTGTGAATCATGCTTGGAGGGTAAAATGACCAAGAGGCCATTTAAGGCCAAGGGGTATAGAGCTAAAGATGTGTTAGAATTGGTTCATTCTGATTTGTGTGGTCCTATGACTATCCAGGCTAGAGGTGGTTTATAGTATTTCGTCTCTTTCATAGACAATTATTCGAGATATGGATACATTTACTTGACATGCCGCAAGTCTGAATGCTTTGACAAGTTCAAAGAATTCAAGGCTGATGTAGAGAAACATCAAGGTAAAAGTATCAAGACACTACGATCTGATCGTGGTGGTCAGTACCTCTTGGGAGAGTTTAGGAATTACTTATCAGAGGTTGGGATTTAATCCCAATTGTCTGCACCTGGCACACCCCAGACGAATGGTGTAGCAGAGCGAAGGAATAAGACTCTTATGGAGATGGTTAGATCGATGATGAGTTATTTTGATTTGCCAGATTCGTTCTGGGGATATGCTCTAGATACGGCGATGTACATTCTGAACTTGGTTCCATCTAAATCAATGTCTTCTACTCCCACAGAATTATGGATTGGGAGAAAGCCTAGTCTTAGACATATTCGGATTTGGGGGAGTATAGCACATGTGATGAAGGCAGATGTTGGTAAGTTGGAACCTCGTATAGAAGTATGCATGTTCGTTGGCTATCCTAGAGGAACGAAGGGTGGTTTGTTTTATTGTCCTAGAGATCAGAGGGTGATCGTTAGCATGAACGGCAAATTTCTAGAGGAAGACTATGTGATGAACCACAATCCCATGAGTAAAATTTTTCTGGAGGAATTAAAAGGGGAGTCACTTCTTCATTACCACCGGTACAAGAGGATATACCACAAGTCACTGCACCGTGTGTCACAGAGGATACACAGGTGATACCTTGTCATAGTGGGAGAGTTGTGAGACAGCCTGATAGATTCATGTTCTTGGGAGAATCTTCTGATTTGGTCCCTGGCGAATATGAACCTGATCCCTGGACATATGACGAGGCTATCCAAGATAAAGATGCAACATCTTGGCAAAGTACAATGAATACTGAGATTGAATCTATGGATTCAAATCAGGTCTAGGAGCTAGTAGAACCACTCGATGGTGTAAAAACCATTGGATGCAAGTGGATCTATAAAAGAAAGAGAGGAATAGATGGGAAGGTTGAGACCTTTAAAGCGAGGCTTGTTGCGAAGGGGTATACTCAGAAAGAGGGTATCGATTATGAGGAAACCTTTTCGCCGATAGCCATGCTTAAGTCTATCCGGATTCTCTTATGCATTGCAGCTCATATGGATTATGAGGTGTGACAGATGGATGTCAAGACAGCTTTCCTTAATGGAAGTCTTGAGGAAAACATCTATATGAAGCAACCAGAGGGATTCATTGCTAAAGGCAAAGAGCATCTTGTATGTAAGCTTAATCGGTCCATTTATGGATTGAAGCAAGATTCGGGGTCTTGGAACATCCAATTTGATGAGGTAATCCAGACTTATGGATTTATTCAAAGTCCGAATGAGTCTTGTGTATACAAGAGATGTGACGGAAACGTAGTGGTATTTCTTGTATTATACGTAGATGACATCTTGTTAATTGGCAACAATGTCAAGGTGTTATCGGACGTAAGGGTATGGTTGTCCAAATGGTTTGATATGAAGGACTTGGGAGAGGTGGGACACATCTTTGGGATCAAGTTTATAAGGGATTGCAAGAAAAGGATGTTGTGCTTATCCCAAGCTTCATACATAGACACGATTATGGATCATTTTAGCTTGCAAAACTTCAAGAAAGGTTTTCTACCTTTCAGGTATGGAGTTCCTTTATCTAAGGAGATGTGTCCTAGAACATTTGAGGAGATAGAAGAGATAAAGGTGGTTCCTTATGCTTCGGCAGTAGGACGTGTCCTTTTCTACCTTTTGTTGAATCCTCGGGGTTGACGAGGCTAGTATTTAATTTTTTGTAAATTAGATACGACATTGTTTAGCCACTTTTTTTATTTTATTTTACTTTCGATCTAGATTTCATGTACACTCCCTCGTGGAGTATAGGATTGATGGATGTAAATTAAAATATATTTTATCTCAGCTCGGATCTTCGGATGGCTCGTACATGGCGTAGGAGGAGCGGATGAGATGGCGATGCGACGAGAGACATATTGAAGACAAAAGCCATAATAATTGGAAAATTTTTATTTTTCATATTTATTTCTTATTATTTGATATGAATGTCGTAGGCTAGAAAATTCCTCAATTTTAAATTACTAAGTGAGAGAAGGAAATTTTTTTAAAATTCCCACGGCCTCCATTACGATTTGACTAGTGATGCAAACAAACTTGCGCGTAGGCTCTGAGTGCCTTCCTCCCCATCGGATAAGTTTGTTTGCGGATCACAAGGTCAAATATGGTTATAGGGAATTATCAAGGAGTGTGTGTACTTCCACATCTGAAGGCACATAACTCGAGATAATTACTTTGGTACTGAGTAATGGTGAACACTTAGATACAAATATAAGTATCCTCCCCATCGGAGTCACTACTTTTATTTGTAGGGTCAAAGAGGAACCAACTATTAATTTTACTTGTCAAAAAGTTAGGTTGACAAGAAAGTAAAATGAATGGGTAAAACCTCCTCTTACAAATGTAGAATTCGTATACGTCCACACTATCGTTGCATATGATATTCTCGGTGTTTTGAGGTGTTGGTTGTTGGTGCAATCGGCCCAGGTCACGATTGACCAGACTCAAGTTTGACTCGAGTGATGTTTTGATGTTTGACAAAGGGATTTGACAAAATGGATTGACATTGATGTTGGACATTGATGTCGGTTAATATGTTGGGGAGATTGATTATACAATCGACCCAGGTTATAATTGACTTTGATAGTTGACTAGGGTTGACCATGTGATTATGGGAAAGTCCAAGCATGGGTCTTGGCAAATGGAAAGTCCAACATGGGTTGGCAAAGGTAAAGTCCAACATGGGTTGGCAAGGGAAAGTCCAAGCTTGAGTCTTGACATTTGAGAAGTCCAAGGGTTTGATATTGGCAGCGTAAAGTCCAAGCGGGAGTCTTGGCAGCATAAGTCCAATGGTTGGCGGTGTAAAGTCCAAGCGGAGTCTTGGCAGTGTAAGTCCAATGTGCCTTGGCGGTGTAGACACCGTTAGCATGACATAGCCGATGGAAGCACCTGGAAGCTAGCGCGATGGATGAACAAGTCATGGATGACTTGGAGGGATCCGAGAGGCGTGAGGCTGATGGAGGTGGCTAGAAGGCTTAGGTCTAGGCTAAGGGTGGTCTAGCAAGTATGGGGCACCATACTTGGGTTAAAACCTCATTCTGAGGCTGGCAACCGCATTATGGCGACCGCTGTGAGTCGACTTGAGTTCGACTGCCAGTTAGAGCCGATTGCTCGCAATGATCGCTCATGGGAGCAATGATCGATGGCTCGGGCCGATCGCTAAGGGATGGCAATGACCGATCGCCAATGAAAGTGTCGAGCATGTAACGCCCGTGAGCCGATCGGGCCGACACGCGCGGCGGGCCGATCGACAATGTTGGCACGATCGCCAAGAGATCCGCTGGAGTTTTTCCAACAGGATCGATCCGCTGTCTCACGACAAAGGGCATCACCGACCGTGACTTATGGCAATGATCGATAGGCGGAAATCCAGCCCGACGCAGTTATAAAGGCAGGAAGAGGGTTTTTCAAATGATTTCTTGGACGTTTTTGAGGCGATTTGCTGCTGCAAATCAGGGTCTTCAACCACGATTCAAGCGATCAACAAGCAAGTGATCTAAAGAGTTTTTGTAAAGTGTTCTTTACTTCTCTTGTTGTATTTCCTATTATATTTGAGTGTTGTATTTAGATTATTGTTGTAATCTTATTGTAAGAGGTTTCTCCACCTCCGACTTGTGTCGAGAAGGAGCTATTTGATAGTGGTGTGTGTTTGGCATCGCTAGGGCTCGTTTGAGCCCGATCCGTGGAGTAGGAACCGTTACGGTTCCGAACCAAGTTATATCATCGTGTTCGTGTGTGATTGTATTGTTAGTAATATATGAGAGATGTCCTAAGGCAATCGCCTTATGTATGAACCATTTATATGATAAATGAAGATTCACTATTTGAGTATACATGTTTAATGTATTTGATTGGATCTTAAACTCATTTACTGAATGTCCACGATGCGATTCACAGCATGAGAGAATTTGTGATTGGATCACAACTAGTGAGTATCTCTACATGTGTAATTGTGATGTATCGGAATTATCCCTAGTCGATGAATTGATGGATTTGGACACCATCAATTCTGTTGAGACTAGCACGAGGTATACTCCTTGATGTATCCAAGCAGCTGATTCTCACTGGCTGGAGACATAGTGATGTCCGGAGTTAATCGTGGATGCTAGTTATGGTAACTAGTTCATTGGAGTGACCAGCCGTAAGACTTCATATGGTTCTCTGCATATATAGATATGTCAATGAAGTTCTTACTGTGGCTTAAGTGCGATGTTCCTTTGACTTGCGGTATTCAAGTCATCTTGATCATGGAGACTTATGCTTTGACATCTTAAGCAAACATCTCCGAGGAGATGTGGACCCGGGATGATTGGGTATAAGTCGAAGTGATCGAAGGTGTTTGAATAGCTTATAAAGGATTCACCACTCCTTGCGAGGAGATGTATACCCATGGCCTCTCGTCGGATTGTTACTAAAGTCTTTGGCCAAAGCATTACATGTTTAGAGTAAGGTACTCTTCGATACATGTGGAGTAACTAGAACTGTGAGGACGAGGAAATGATACTTGGGCTAGGTGTGACGTAGTCACTTAGTGGGATCCGGCACACAATAGACCATGTCCCGAACCAAGTGGGTATAAGATGAGTGAAGGGAATGGGGCACGATTCATTCGAGCCATCAAGGGTTTCGTAAATAGTTCGATCAACTGCTGATCTTTCTGGTTAATTGGGGATCATGATGTACTACTAGGTGTCACTCATGATCGCTCTATAATTAATGGTTAATTATAGACGGCCAACATAAACCGAGAACCTATTTGGTCACACGACAACGAGTGTAATCCAAAGGATTTAAAACGAGCTTGAGAATGGGATTCTCGCATCGAGAAACTATGTTTGGTCGACCAAACATAAAGCGAGCATGAAATTGTTTCACCGCAATGGAAGCGTGGATGGGCCGTGTCTTATGAAGACATAATGGATGGACCAAAATGGTTTGGTTCTAATCCAATGGATGAGAATAAACCAAAGGGTTTGGTTTATATTAAACGAATGAACCAAAGGTTGGTTCGTTCGCTTTAACTTAAAATAAACCATCATGGTTTGGTTTATTTTAACTTATCTTAATGGAGCGGGTTAACGGGCTTTATGGATATGATCCATTAACCATTAAGAGAATTAGTTCTCTATAAAATAGGGCTTAAACCCTAATCCAAAAACCCTAATTGGAGTTGCCACCAACCTAGTTGTGCCGCCTCCCTCTCCTCCACTAGTCGGCGCCAACCCTAGGTGTGCCGCCAGCCTTTGTGCCGTCCAAGTCATTGCCGGCGACCAAGCTTCAGCCGTGAACCTCCGGCGACCCTCCGGTGATCTCCTCAAGGTTCGGTGATAAGGTGAGCTTCTATCTCTCCTTGGCCGGCCTCTATTCCTCCACCAAAAGCTGTCCAGTTTTTCTGGACAGCTTGTTTCTTTGTTGTCGGAGCGTTGTTTGGACGACGGTTAGTGCTCCGATAGCGCCTTACTTACCGGGGATTTGATCTCCGGTAATCCTCTGAGGTGGAGGACGAAGGATTCGTCAATTGGTTGACGAATACCTCTCCGGAGAAGCGAGTTTTGAGAACTCGTTTAAGCATCCGAATTTGGATTCGGATCGTGATCATCTCTCGATCACGTCGTCTTCAACACGAGGCTAGTAACCCGTACGAAGACGAAGCTCGTGACTTAGCGAAGTCATCCCGAGGAGCTCGGCGTGGATACGGATAGAGACGATTCTACGAGGATCGCTCCGCCGATGCCGTTTCGCTACACGTCATACGAAAGGTATAACGTAGATA
The DNA here is from genome assembly GCA_025175895.1 of Wurfbainia villosa. Lineage (NCBI taxonomy): Eukaryota > Viridiplantae > Streptophyta > Magnoliopsida > Zingiberales > Zingiberaceae > Wurfbainia > Wurfbainia villosa. Next base: position 30,271,130 of record CM045986.1, read on the forward strand.
ATTTCTTTTATTGCAAATTTTAATTTACGGTTATGTCTACACTTGTTGTAATAGCATGCGTGTGTTGTGTGTGTTGTAATAAATATAGATTTATTATTTTTAATTGCTTCTGCTGTGCTCATGTTTACGAAACATGATCGAACACACACACGCCGCGGTGCCGGAAACCCAACAGTGGTATCAGAGCCCAGGTTGTGTTTCGACATAATCGTAAAAATGGTTTTGCGATAGTCATAATGTATTTCTGGAAATTTTCTAAATTTTGGAAATTTAGAAGTATTTATGGAAAATTTTCAATTTTGGAAAGTCTAGAAGTATTTATGGAAATCCTCCACTTTTGAAAGTTGAAGTATTTATGGAAATTGATATTTTCCATAAATAAAATATTTGATTAGATTCTGGAAATTTGTTTCCTAATTTAATCATGATTTGATTTGGGAAATCAAATCTTAAAATATTTTATTTCCATAAGTAGTTTTAATGATTTAGGAAATTGGTTTCCTAAATAGATTTTCTTTAATCAAATAATTCCATGAATAAAATATGTGATTAGATTTGGAAATTTGTTTCCTAATTTAATTATGATTTGATTTGGAGAATCAAATCTTAAACATATTTTATTTCCATAAATAGTTATGACATATAAGGAAATTATATACATGACATAATTGTATGCCATGTAATTGCATTAGATGCATAACATTATGCCATGCGTGTCGTGACATGTAGATGTATGCCATGTATGCCATGCCATGCAGATAATAGTTATTTGCATGCAAAGAGGATGAGACATAAAAACCCTAACTCAATATTAAAGCCTACACCTTCCATTAATATGGTTAGAACCAGAGTTCTGCTTCCTGTTTGGGTTGTTGGACTCACTCCAAGCCCGGCTCGAACCTGAACATGTTCAAATCATTGAAATAGTTTAACTCTAATATGGTAAGAGTCAGAGGTCAATCGTTAGTTTGGGTTGTTGGACTCACTCCAAGCTCTAATTGGTTGAATGCGCCTAACCATATTAAAACTATTTCGCGATTAATGGGTCGGCTTTAACTTGGAGCATCGATTTGTTGGACTCACTCCAAGGTCGATGTGAAGAGAGGTGAAGTTGGGTGCTATGCATATGATGCATACTTGTTAATGTGTTAACAACCCAATGTATGTGTAAACATTCAATTAGTTGATAGCACATTGTGATAGTTACATATACATGATATGTAATCGGTATACTTGATACCCACCATCATAGCTAAGAATGACTTGTTGGACTCACTCCAAGGTTGTTCTTATCTATGATGGATATCAGCCCATTCGGAGATGGACCTACGATCTCCCGAAGTGATTTTAAGGGTTTTTGAAATTCGAAAAATGAATGGGATTTATAAATGTATATTGATGCATTTTAAAATCATCTTTCTCATATAGTCTCGTTTTGTATTTCTAAGTTAATATATTGATCATGATGTGTTTGAATTTGCGTTCCATTTTGGATTCAAATAAATTGACTGGGCCGAATTTCTTGGACTAGCTTAGAAACTTGAGAATTGTTCTCAAAGTGGAAAAGCTATGATGTCCTCGGCGCTCTTCCCGCTCGTCCTAGTGACGATGCAACTCGACCAATTGTTGGCCTATCGTAAACATGTGAGTGATTCGAACAAATGAGTTGCATCATGCTAGCCGCGATGGAACCCAAGCTACGAAGAAGCATGCATGAGCATATGGATGCTCATATCGTAGTCCTTCATCTTTGTGAGTTGGTTGATGAGCAAGTGAGATTCAAAGGTTCAAGTCTCAAAGCTCCTCTTCACCTCCGAGATGCTAGGAGGTTCATCTGCGGTATCGCCAATATGTCAAGACTGCGGAGTCTTCTCGAGAAGCATGAGCAGGGACTGCGTTAGTTGATTCCTCAAGAAAGGTTCTAAGAGGAAGTCAAAGGAATGTAAGAAGGGAAAGAAGAGAAGGGCTAAGAAGGTAGAACTAGCACAAAAGGAAACTTGCCATCATTATGGCAAGGAGAGCCATTTGCGAAGAAAGTACAAGATTTATCTTGAGTCCGTGAAGAAGGATAAGGCATCGGATGCCCCATCTTCTTCAGAAATCTTCTTTATTGATTGTCATTCTATTTCCTCAGACACTTGGGTGTTCGATACTGGGTGTGACTCACATATATGTAATGACATACATGGGCTAAGGAATAGAAGAAGACTAGTCAAGGGGAGAGTCAAATTTACGTGTTGGGAATGGAGCAACGGTTGCTGCACTCGCCATCGGAACGTATTTGTTGGAACTCCCTGTAGGACTTGTCTTAGAACTGGACAATTGCTTTTATGTTCCTTCATTGATAAAGAACATCATTTCTATTTCTTGTTTAAATAGAAATGGGTACCATTTGAATTTTAGTAACAATTGTTGTTACATAACTTTGAATGGAGTTCTTTATGGGACTGGAACTTTAAGCAATGGTTTTTATACGTTGGACATATCCAGTGACATTTGCAATATCGAAGCGAGCAACAAGCATGCTCGAAAGGATAATCAAATAGACTCCTACATGTGGTATTGTCGTCTTGGCCATGCAAGCAAGAAACGCATGTCCGAATTACACCGATATGGAATTCTGGAATCGTTTGAATTGGATTCATACGATACATGCGAATCATGCTTAAAAGTCAAGATGACTGAGTTACCTTTTACTGGAAAAGGTGAACGAGTGGGAGAGTTACTAGGTCTAATACATACTGATGTATGTGGACCTATGTCAACTCAAGCATTAGGAGGCTATAGCTACTTCATTACCTTCACCGATGATCATTCACGGTTTGGGTATGTGTTCTTGATGAAACACAAGTCTGAAGCCTTTGAAAGGTTCAAAGAATTCAGAAATGAAGTAGAGAAACAACATGATAAAAGTATTAAAATACTTCGATCGGATCGAGGTGGTGAATACTTAAGTCAAGAGTTTCTTGATTATCTAAGAGACAATGGCATATTGTCTCAATGGACTCCGCCCTATACACCACAGCATAATGGTGTATCTGAGAGGCGTAACCGGACCTTGTTGGACATGGTCAGGTCAATGATGAATCATGCGACTCTTCCCAAGTCCTTTGGGGTTATGCACTTGAGACATATTTACTTGTTAAATGTAATGCCTACTAAGGTAGTCTCAACTACTCCATATGAGATATGGAATGGTAAGAAACCTCATGTATCTTACTTGAAGATATGGGGTTGTCTCGCTTATGTGAAGCTGATCAGACGTATAAACCGGATGCTAAGTCCGATAAATGTCTATTTATTGGATACCCTAAGGAAACAAGGGGTTACCAATTCTATCATCCTGTGGAACAAAAGGTGTTTGTTTCAAGGCATGCTGTGTTTCTAGAGAAAGAGTTTCTCTTGCAAGAAAACAGTGGAGTATCGTCGAGCTTGAGGAGGCTCGAGAGACTCAAATAGACATTGATGAGATACCTGGTGAAGCACAACAGCCGACAACTCATAGTGATGAGCAATCGATCGATTATTGTAACACCACATCTTCAGAGATCCGTAGAACACGCAATATTCCCGAGAGATATGGATTTCTCGTAAGAGAATCGAACGACGTGTTACTCATTGATGATGAGGAGCCTACCAGTTATGAAGAAGTGCTGACAAGTTCAGAAAGGGATAAGTGGCTTGGTGCCATGAAGTCGGAAATGGATTCCATGTACGAAAACCAAGTTTGGAACTTGGTTGACCCACCTGAAGGCATAAAGCCTATAGGGTGCAAGTGGGTTTTCAAGAGGAAAACCCACATGGATGGTAATGTGATTACCTATAAGGCTAGATTGGTGGCGAAAGGATATCGTCAAAAGCAAGGTGTTGATTATGACGAAACCTATTCGCCTGTAGCTATGCTTAAATCCATTCGGATGCTCCTGGCCATAGCGGCTTATTATGATTATGAGATATGGCAGATGGATGTGAAAACAGCTTTCCTTAATGGAAACCTGCTCGAGGACGTGTATATGATACAGCCTGAGGGTTTCACATCGGTTGATAAAACTAAGGTATGCAAATTGCGACAGTCCATTTATGGATTGAAGCAAGCATCCAGGAGCTGGAATATCCGCTTTGATGAGACGATCAAAAAGTTTGATTTCTCACAAAATCCAGACGAACCTTGTGTGTACAAGAAGGTTAGTGGGAGTGCAGTCGTATTCCTAGTATTGTATGTCGATGACATACTACTTATAGGAAACGATGTTTCAATCTTACAGTCAGTGAAGATTTGGTTATCCAAGACATTCTCCATGAAAGACCTGGGAGAAGCAACCTACATCCTCGGGATTAAGATCTATAGAGATAGATCGAAACGGTTGCTTGGTCTTTCGCAGTCTACATATATAGACCGAGTGCTAAAGAGGTTTAGCATGTCGGAATCCAAGAAAGGTTTCTTACCCATCAGGCATGGGGTACACCTTTCGAAGTCTATGTGTCCGCGCACAGAAGACGAGAGGATTTGCATGAGTAAGATTCCCTATGCATCCGCAATAGGATCTATCATGTATGCTATGTTATGTACGAGGCCCGATGTATCGTATGCTCTGAGTGTCACGAGCAGATACCAGTCCGATCCAGGAATGGATCATTGGGCGGCTGTTAAGATGATCCTTAAGTACTTGAGAAGAACTAAGGATGTGTTCCTAATATATGGAGAAGGGTACATGGTGATACGTGGGTATACGGATGCCAGCTCCAGACAGACAAGGATGATTCCATGTCTTTGTCTGGGTATGTATTCACCTGGAATGGAGGCGCAATAAGTTGGAAAGGTTCCAAGCTTGACACTATAGCGGATTCTGCCACTAAGGCAGAATACATTGCAGCTTTGGAAGCAGCAAAAGAAGCGGTTTGGATCAAGAAGTTCATCTCTGAACTTGATGTGGTCTCATCAGCGATCCAAACATGTGCTTTGCCGCTATCATCTTATCATAGAGATCATCAGTAGGAACGAAATACAAATCGAGAAAATTCCCACTGAAAGGAACTTAGCGGATCCTTTGACTAAAGCATTACCTCAAAGTAAGTTTGAGGGTCATGTTAGAGCTTATGGTATTGGATACCGTAGCGATTGGCATTAGGCCAAGTGGGAGTCTTAGTAATATATGAGAGATGTCCTAAGGCAACGCTTTATGTATGAACCATTTATATGATAAATGAAGATTCACTATTTGAGTATACATGTTTAATGTATTTGATTGGATCTTAAACTCATTTATCAATGTCCACGATCGATTCACAAAGATGAGAGAATTTGTGATTGGATCACAACTAGTGAGTATCTCTACATGTGTAATTGTGATGTATCGGAATTATCCCTAGTCGATGAATTGATGGATTTGGACACCATCAATTCTGTTGAGACTAGCACGAGGTATACTCCTTGATGTATCCAAGCAGCTGATTCTCACTGGCTGGAGACATAGTGATGTCCGGAGTTAATCGTGGATGCTAGTTATGGTAACTAGTTCATTGGAGTGACCAGCCGTAAGACTTCATATGGTTCTCTGCATATATAGATATGTCAATGAAGTTCTTACTGTGGCTTAAGTGCAATGTTCCTTTGACTTGCGGTATTCAAGTCATCTTGATCATGGAGACTTATGCTTTGACATCTTAAGCAAACATCTCCGAGGAGATGTGGACCCGGGATGATTGGGTATAAGTCGAAGTGATCGAAGGTGTTTGAATAGCTTATAAAGGATTCACCACTCCTTGCGAGGAGATGTATTCTCATGGCCTCTCGTCGGATTGTTACTAAAGTCTTTGGCCAAAGCATTACATGTTTAGAGTAAGGTACTCTTCGATACATGTGGAGTAACTAGAATCCGTAGGACGAGGAAATGATACTTGGGCTAGGTGTGACGAGTCACTTAGTGGGGTGACACAATAGACCATGTCTGAACCAAGTGGGTATAAGATGAGTGAAGGGAATGGGGCACGATTCATTCGAGCCATCAAGGGTTTCGTAAATAGTTCGATCAACCGCTGATCTTTTGGTAATTGGGGATCATGATGTACTACTAGGTGCCACTCATGATCGCTCTATAATTAATGGTTAATTATAGACGGCCAACATAAACCGAGAACCTATTTGGTCACACGACAATGAGTGTAATCCAAAGGATTTAAAACGAGCTTGAGAATGGGATTCTCGATCGAGAGAAACTATGTTTGGTTGGACCAAACATAAAGCGAGCATGAAATTGTTTCAATGCAATGGAAGCGTGGATGGGCCGTGTCTTATGAAGACATAATGGATGGACCAAAATGGTTTGGTTCTAATCCAATGGATGAGAATAAACCAAAGGGTTTGGTTTATATTAAACGAATGAACCAAAGGTTGGTTCGGTTCGTTTTAACTTAAAATAAACCATCATGGTTTGGTTTATTTTAACTTATCTTAATGGAGCGGGTTAACGGGCTTTATGGATATGATCCATTAACCATTAAGAGAATTAGTTCTCTATAAAATAGGGCTTAAACCCTAATCCAAAAACTCTAATTGGAGTTGCCGCCCAACCTAGTTGTGCCACCTCCCTCTCTCTCCACTAGTCGGCGCCAACCCTAGGTGTTTGTGCCGCAAGTCATTGCCGCTTGCACCAAGCTTTCAGCCGGTGAACCTCCGGCGACCCTCCGGTGATCTCCTCTAGGTTCGGTGATAAGGTGAGCTTCTATCTCTCCTTGGCCGGCCTCTATTCCTCCACCAAAAGCTGTCCAGTTTTTCTGGACAGCTTGTTTCTTTGTTGATCGTTGTTGTTTGGACGACGGTTAGTGCCCGATAGCGCCTTTACTTATGGGATTTGATCTCCGGTAATCCTCTGAGGTGGAGGACTGGCGATTCGTCAATTGGTTGACGAATACCTCTCCGGAGAAGCGAGTTTTGAGAACTTGTTTGAGGATCCGAATTTGGATTCGGATCGTGATCATCTCTCGATCACGTCGTCTTCAACACGAGGCTAGTAACTCGTACGAAGACGAAGCTCCTGACTTAGCGAAGTCATCCCGAGGAGCTCGGCGTGGATACGGATAGAGACGATTCTTACGAGGATCGTTCCGGTTGATGCCGTTCCCGCTACACGTCATACGAAAGGTATAACGTAGATAATTTCTTTTATTGCAAATTTTAATTTACGGTTATGTCTACACTTGTTGTAATAGCATGCGTGTGTTGTGTGTGTTGTAATAAATATAGATTTATTATTTTTAATTGCTTCCCCTGTGCTCATGTTTACGAAACATGATCGAACACACACACGCCGCGGTGCCGGAAACCCAACATGTATTTCGTGTATTGCTTTTATTATTATTATTCCGCTGCAATAACACGAATTGTAGACAAGCACACGAACGATTTCCATCTACGTACGGGTCACACGCTATTCACCCCCCCTCTAGCGGGCGTCTAATCCCCAACAAGTGGTATCAGAGCCTGGTGGCTCTTCAACGGATTAACAACCGGGAGCAAGATGCTAGAGGGTAAAAGATGGAAGTCCAAGATCAATTAGGATGGGACATCAACACATCGGTCCCTTATTCATTCTATGGACGAGAAGGTTTCAATTCTTGGAAGGCGAGAATTGAAGAGTTTTTGATGATGAGAGACCTTGAGGAATGGTCCGCCTTGATGGAAGGATTTGAGTATCCTAAGGGACCAAAGGGAGGGTTTCTCAAGAAGAAGAAATGGAGTGAGGAGCAACTCCGGCATTTCGAGAAAAATAAGAAGGTAATCAAATTTATATTTGATTTAGTACCTAATGACATCTTGTGTAGCCTAGGTGACTATGTGGATTGTAAAGACGCCAAAGAGGTATGGAACATTTTGGTGAAATTCCATGAAGAACCTCATTCAATCCAAGAAGACAAGGAGGATGAAGAAGAGAGCTCATCCTCAAGTGAAAGTGAGGAATCGGAAGAAAGTGAGGAGTCAACTTCCGGATCGGAAGAGAAAATAGAAGAGGTGGGAGAAGCATCCACCTCCGTGATTGAGGAGAGACCATCTACACCGGGGCAACCTCAAGAAGTGCCTTCAACATCCGGTCAAGATGAGGAAGCTCAAAATTCAACTCCGGCACCTACCACGGACCTAGGTAACTCGAGCATTTCAAATAATAATAAAATTCATGTTATATGCTTTGAGTGTAGGGAGCAAGGACACTACAAGAGTAAGTGTCCTAAATGGGTTAAGAAGGCTCCACCGGCACCAAAAGTCAAGGATGCCGGTTCCCCAACACCTAAAGGCAAGGAGCACATCATATGCTTCAAGTGCAATTCGAAGGGGCATTAACGGAGTCAATGCCCTAGGGGGAAGAAGAAGGGGCAAGAAGGAGCATCATATGTAGGGGGAGCCTCCAAGGCAAACCCTAAGGTATATTTCAATAATGAACCTTCTAGATTTAATAGGCAAAAGCATGCTAGAAATAATTTTAATTCTCTTGCAATTTATGAAAAGCATGCTAATAGGAATGAATATTGCTTAGGAGCTAAAAATATTCACTTAGATAATAGGAAGAAATTTGGGACTAATGTCCCTAAAAATAATTCATCTAAGGATAAACCTAGGTCAAATAACACTAGACCAATTTTACCTAGGGAGACCATTAGAAAGGTGCAAGAGCACCTAGGTATTAACCCTAAATGGACTAGGCATATGCCTAGAAAGTCCCATGCCCATGGTCTAAATCAAAATTCTAAAATCGGGCAATTAGAATTAGAGAACCAAGCCTTGAGGTCAAGGCTTGAGAAATTGGAGAAGACCCTTAAAATTATACAAAATCAATTTAAAGGGTCAAATGATCAAAAGTCAAGGTCCAAAAGTCAAAGTCAACACCAAGGACCTAAGAGTCAAAAGTCAACCAAGGGCAAGCAAGGTTTGGGTCACAAACCTAAGCCTAAGGTAGCTTATCATAGTGTTCCATTAGATTATGGAACACTAACTAGGTCTAGGAAGACCAAGGTCAATAGGGAAGTCATCCCTAGAGTTGACCAAAGGGTGTGTCTAGTGGCTAGGGTTTCTAGGAAACCTAGGGTGGCCACTAAGAAGGTTGCAAGGGGAGTCACCCCTAGAGTCAACCTAGGTAAGACCCAAATGACCAAGGCTGACAAACCTAGGAGGGTCATTAGAAAGGTATCTAGGGAGGTTATCCCTAGGGAATACCTAATTAACCCTAGGAGCTCAAATAGATTTTGGGTTCCTAAGAGCGTGATTGATTCACACTAGATGGGTTTAGGGTGTGCCAACCTTGATTGGATGGGTAGTTAACTCAACCATGGCAAAGGTGGCATTTTAGGTCATTTTCAAGGTTATGGCTACCTTGGGAATGTGGCTTGATTTTAATCCTAAAAGGATTTTAGGATGTGCCAATATTAATTATGAAGTTTGATAAAATGATCATTTTGGCACAATTTAGGTTTAGAGATTAGTGTGCCATTTTGGGTTTTTGGCACACTTGGGAGAAAAATAGAAATATGGCAAAATATATCTAATTATATAAAATGGAAATTAATATTAAAATTTAGGTATTACATATCTTTATATCTTATTTGTCATGCTTTGATTTGCCATATGCCATGACATGACATCATGTTCATTCTCATCATTTATATGTCATGTACATGTTTAGGATTAAGGATTAAATGTCATGTGTTCTTAGATTTCATATTATGCCATGACATCATGATTATGAGCATGTGTTTATCTATATCATCTCTAATGCCATAATCATTCATGCATTTAAGATATTTTGATTGAAATTGATTTAAGGACAATGGCATGACTTGGAGTCTCATTTATAAGGGAATCAAGTAGGGTTGCCTTAGAAAAATGCATGAAACCCTAGATTAAATGAACCAAAACCCACATCTCACATCCAATTGACATGTATGTGTATTTATACACCCTCGATACATGTGAGATGCTAGGATATGAGTTGAGTTCAAGGTGCATAGTTTTTGCATCTAGTTGAACCAAAACTCATCTAATTTTATTAGTGGATCATTGGGAAAGCTTGTGTACAAGTCATGTACTTAGAGCCCAAGGAATATGATCCAAAATAAGGCTTTGAAATCATTTTAAAATCAATTTAGAAAACCTTGGTGAAGTCTATCTTTTGATAGCAATCACCATTGATGAAGTTGATACAAAATAGGGCCAAAACATTGAAAATTTCAATGGTTTTGAGTTTTGTATCAAACTCACTATTTTATGGGTAAAATATTTTTCAAACATTTTTCACCCATTTTTTTGGTCATAAGTATTATACGTATCAAATTTCGTGATTTTTCGATATACGTATAATTAGTTATGATTTTCGAATTGATTACGATATGAATTTGGAAAAATTAGCTACCGATCGCCATTGGCGCCGATCGATGTTATGTGCAATCGATCGACATCGTCGTGAGTCGACTGCCAGGTCTGATTTCGGGTTAACAAGGTTGTTTAGCCCATTTTCAGCCATGGTAAAGGTCCCTAACCACTCCTCACCCTAGGATATACTTTGGAAAGCATTATGAAGGGTGAAAATTCATTGGATATGGATTTGGAGAGGTGTTAGGTCAAAGTATCAATTTGAGGTGGTGGAAAGTTCAATGTTGAATTTCCAACCTTAATTTTTATGGTTTAGAGTTTCTATTGGCTTAGGGACTCCCCAAGGACATTGTTGGTGCAATGGTCAAGGGGGAGCAAGCCTTTAGGGGGAGGTATCCATCTTGGGATGATGGATGTGTTTTTCTCCTTGAAAAGGAGATGTTATTGGGAAAGTATCATCAATTGGAAAAATTGATGATTTTTGATACCCAATTTGGAAATTGGGAGAGTGAATAGGATTGCCTCTCTTGAGTGATATGGGACTTATCACTAGGAAGATGGTAGGCATCCTAGATATTTTTAAATCAAGGGGAAGATTGTAAGATCTCATTGGGACATGAGACATTGACCTCCTTGGAGAGATAACCTTTTTGATGTTAGTCAAAAAGGGGGAGAATGTTTGGGAGAACATTTGGTTTACATTTTCACTTGAATGTTTGGGGGAGAACATTTGGTGAGTATTTACCAATTTGGGATAATTGGTAAGGGATTTGAGTTAGTGTTCTAACTCATGATTTGATTTGGTTTTTGTCAAACATCAAAAAGGGGGAGATTGTTGGTGTAATCGACCCAGGTCACGATTGACCAGACTCGAGTTTGACTCGAGTGATGTTTTGATGTTTGACAAAGGGATTTGACAAAATGGATTGACATTGATGTTGGACATTGATGTCGGTTAATATGTTGGGGAGATTGTTTATACAATCGACCCAGGTTATAATTGACTTTGATGGTTGACTAGGGTTGACCATGTGATTATGGGAAAGTCCAAGCATGGGTCTTGGCAAATGGAAAGTCCAACATGGGTTGGCAAAGGTAAAGTCCAACATGGGTTGGCAAGGGAAAGTCCAAGCTTGAGTCTTGGCATTTGAGAAGTCCAAGGGTTTGATATTGGCAGCGTAAAGTCCAAGCAGGAGTCTTGGCAGCATAAGTCCAATGGTTGGCGGCGTAAAGTCCAAGCGGAGTCTTGGCGGCGTAAGTCCAATGTGCCTTGGCGGTGTAGACACCGTTAGCATGACATAGCCGATGGAAGCACCTGGAAGCTAGCGCGATGGATGAACAAGTCATGGATGACTTGGAGGGATCCGAGAGGCGTGAGGCTGATGGAGGTGGCTAGAAGGCTTAGGTCTAGGCTAAGAGTGGTCTAGCAAGTATGGGGGCACCATACTTGGGTTAAAACCTCATTCTTGAGGTTGGCAGTCGACTGCATTATGACCTGTTCGACTGTCGTGAGTCGACTTGAGTTCGACTGCCAGCTTGAGGCTGAAAATGCTCTAGCAGTCAACTGCTCATTGGTAGCGATGATCGATGGCTCTCGCATTGATCGCCAAGGATGGCGCCGATCGCCGATCGAGTGTCGAGCACGAACGCTCCGTAGGCGATCGACGCGTTGAGTAATCGATCGCCAAGAGATCTGTTGGAGTTTTTCCAGCGTGGATCGATCCGTTGTCTCACGACAACAGTGGCATCAGTCGACTGGTGACTTATGGCAGTTGACTGATAGGAGGAAATCCAGCCCGACGCAGGTTATAAAGGCAGCTCGGAAGAAGGATTTTAGCAGCGATTTCTTGGACGTTTTTGAGGCGATTTGCTGCTGCAAATCAGGGTCTTCAACCACGATTCAAGCGATCAACAAGCAAAAGATCTAAAGAGTTTTTGTAAAGTGTTCTTTACTTCTCTTGTTGTATTTCCTATTATATTTGCTTGTTGTATTTAGATTATTGTTGTAATCTTATTGTAAGAGGTTTCTCTACCTCCGACTTGTGTCGAGAAGGAGTTATTTGATAGTGGTGTGTGTTTGGCATCACTAGGGATCGTTTGAGCCCGATCCGTGGAGTAGGAACCGTTACGGTTCCGAACCACGTTATATCATCGTGTTCGTGTGTGATTGTATTTCGTGTATTGCTTTTATTATTATTATTCCGCTGCGCTAACACGAATTATAGACAAGCACGCGAACGATTTCCATCTACGTACGGGTCACACGCTATTCACCCCCCTCTAGCGGGCGTCTAATCCCCAACATTGGTTGATTTTAAAATTTTATTATTTGAGGAATCAATAATTTTTTGAAATATAATGTTTTGATTTATATGATTCTTAGGTTTTCTTTCAAAATGACTTTCAACCCACTTGCTGTGATACTGAAAGAGAACAAACTTACTGGACCAAACTATGTTGATTGGAAGAGGAATCTAGACATTGTCTTGACTGCTGAGGAATACAAATATCTACTCCTCGAAGAGTGCCCTCCAAATCCTGTAGATGATTCTGAGGAAAAAGAGAAAGCGAGTTATAAGAAGTGGATCAAGGCGCGGTGTTACATTTTGGCATCTATGTCAAATGTACTGCAACATCAGCATCAAGTCATGCCCACAACTTATGACATGATGCTCAATCTAAAAGACCTTTTCGGACACCAGAATCAGACTGCAAGGTCGGAAGACATGAGGAACTTAATGACAACCACCATGATCGAGGGAACACCCGTGAGGGATCATATTCTCAAGATGATGGCTCATTTGAATGAGCTGGAGGTCCTTGGAGCTGAGATCGATGGGGAAACCCAAGTCGATATCATACTCCGTCTCTACCTAGGAGTTTTGAGCAGTTTCGCCTAAACTACAACATGAACAAGAGGTTGTATTCATTGGTGGAACTTCTGATAGAACTCCAATCGGGAGAAGGGTTATTTCGTCAGAGTGCTCAGGCACATGCCATGGTGACCCAAAAGGTTTCTACTTCTAAGCCGAAAGGCAAGAAGAAGAAGAAACAAACTGGGACGAAGGCAGTGGGAGGTACTCAGGGAGGAGTGAAGAAGCCGAAAGGCAAGTGCTTCACTTGTAAGCAGACTAAACACTGGAAGAAGGACTGCCCCAACCGCAAGAATAAAGGTATATCTTTTGGTCTAGTCGTTGAAACATGTTTAGCGGTGTTATCTACCGGTACCTGGTGTGTAGATACGGGAGCCACTGATCATGTCTTCAACACTTTGAGGGGTTTCAAAAAACCAGACGACTGGCTGAGGGGGAGATTACTGCGTACTTGGGCGATGCCACGAAGGTGGCGACTGTTGCAGTGGGAGATGTTCATTTATCTTTTGAGAAAAATAAAATTTTGGTTCTTAAGAATTGCCTTTATGTACCCTTATTTAGAAAGAATTTAATTTTGGTTTCTAAATTGTTTATGTATGGATATTCTATTTCTTTCAATGACAAAGTTGTTATAAAAAGGAATAGGGACATTATCTATTCTGGTACATTGATAAGAAATTTGTACACACTTGAACCAAAAGCTCCCATGATGTAAATTGAAATTAATAACTCATCTTCTAATTCCAATAAGAGAAAAGAACCTTCAAAGATGAACCAAATATATCTTTGGCATCTTAGGCTTGGTAATATTAACCTAAGAAGAATTCAAAGGTTGATAGCTGAAGGACCTTTGGGTTTATTAGTGGTGGAGGATTTCCCAACCTGTGAATCTTGCTTGGAGGGTAAAATGACCAAGAGGCCTTTTATGGCTAAGGGGTATAGAGCCAAAGATGTGTTAGAATTTGTTCATTCTAATTTGTGTGGTCCTATGTCTATCCAGGCTAGAGGTGGTTTCGAGTATTTCATCTCTTTTATAGACGATTACTCGAGATATGGATACATTTACCTGATGCGCCACAAGTCTGAATGCTTTGACAAGTTAAAAGAATTCAAGGCTGATGTGGAGAAATGTCAAGGTAAAAGTATCAAGACACTACGATCTGATCGTGGTGGTGAGTACCTCTTGGGAGAGTTTAGGAATTACCTATCAGAGGCTAGGATTCAATCCCAATTGACTGCACCTAGCACTCCCCAACAGAATGGTGTAGCAGAGCGAAGGAATAGGAGTCTTATGGAGATGGTTAGATCGATGATGAGTTATTCTGAGTTGCCAGATTCGTTCTGGGGATATACTCTAGATACGGTGGTGTACATTCTGAACTTGGTTCCTTCTAAATCAGTGCCTTCTACTCCCATAGAGTTATAAACTGGGCGAAAGCCTAGTCTAAGACATATTCGGATATGGGGGAGTCCAGTACATGTGCTGAAGGCAGATGCTGGTAAGTTGGAAACTCGTATAGAAGTACACATGTTCGTTGGCTATCCTAGAGGAATGAAGGGTGGTTTGTTTTATAGTCCTAGAGATCAGAGAGTGATCGTTACCACGAACGCCAGATATCTATAGGAAGACTATGTGATGAGCCACAAGCCGAAGAGTAAAATTATTCTGGAGGAATTAAAAGGGGAAGTCACTTCTTCAGTACCACTGGTACAAGAGGATATACCACAAGTTACTGCACCGTGTGTCACAGAGGATACACAGGAGATACCTCATCGTAGTGGGAGGGTTGTTAGATAGCCTGATAGATTCATGTTCTTGGGAGAATCTTCTGATTTAGTCTCTGGCGAACATGAACCTGATCCCTAGACATATGACGACGTAATCCAAGATATAGATGCAGCATCTTGGCAAAGTGCAATGAATACTGAGATTGAATCTATGGATTCAAATTAGGTCTGGGAGCTAGTGGAACC
This sequence comes from Wurfbainia villosa, assembly GCA_025175895.1. Classification (NCBI taxonomy): domain Eukaryota; kingdom Viridiplantae; phylum Streptophyta; class Magnoliopsida; order Zingiberales; family Zingiberaceae; genus Wurfbainia; species Wurfbainia villosa. Next base: position 30,286,334 of record CM045986.1, read on the forward strand.
ACCCGATGGTGTAAAAACCATTGGATGCAAGTTGATCTACAAAAGAAAGAGTGGAATAGATGGGAAGGTTGAGACCTTCAAAGCAAGGCTTGTTGCGAAGGGGTGTACTCAGAAAGAGGGTATCGATTATGAGGAGACCTTTTCGCCGGTAGCCATGCTTAAGTCTATCCGGATTCTCTTATGCATAGCACTTCATATGGATTATAAGGTGTGGCTGATGGATGTCAAGACAACTTTCCTGAATGAAAGTCTTGAGGAAGATATCTATATAAAGCAACCAGAGGGATTCATTGCTAACGGCAAATAACATCTTGTATGTAAGCTTAATCGGTCCATTTATGGATTGAAGCAAGCTTCGAGGTCTTGGAACATCCGCTTTGATGAGGTAATCCAGTCTTATGGATTTATTCAAAGTTCGAATGAGTCTTGTGTATACAAGAGATGTGACGGAAACGTAGTGGTATTTCTTGTACTATACGTAGATGACATTTTGTTGATTTGCAACATTATCAAGGTGTTATCGAACGTAAGGGTATGGTTGTCCAAACAGTTTGATATGAAGGACTTGGGAGAGGTGGACACATCCTTGGGATCAAGGTTATAAGGGATCGCAGGAAAAGGATGTTGTGCTTATCCCAAGCTTCATACATAGACACGATTATGGATCATTTTAGCATGCAGAACTCCAAGAAGGGTTTTCTACCTTTCAGGCATGGAATTCCTTTATCTAAGGAGATGTGTCCTAGATCATCTGAGGAGATAGAGGAGATGAAGGTGGTTCCTTATGCTTCGGCAGTAGGAAGCCTCATGTATTCGATGCTATGTACGAGACCAGATATCTGCTATGTCGTGGGCACGGTCAGCAGATATCAGAGTAATCCAGGATAAGGATATTGGACTGCGGTAAAGCATATATTGAAGTACCTGAGAAGGACTAGGGATAATATGCTAGTTTACCAGGCAGACCAATTACTCCCTGTGGGTTACACGGATTTCGACTTCCAATATGATAGGGATAACAGTAAGTCTATCTCAGGTTTTATGTTTACTTTGGGAGGTGGAGCCATTGTATGGGGGAGTGTTAAGTAGAAATGCTTGGCGGACTCTACCATGGAAGCTGAGTATGTGGCAGCCTCTGAGGCGGCCAAAGAAGCTGTGTGGCTCAGGAACTTCCTGATGGACTTGGATGTGATTCCTGATTTGCCCAGAACTATCACAATTTATTGTGATAATAGTGGTGCAATTGCAAACTCGAAGGAACCACGAGCCCATAAGGCTAGTAAACACATAGAGCGCAAGTACCACATGATACGAGAAATCGTAATGAGATGAGAAGTTGTTGTGGCTAAGATTGCATCGGAGGATAACCTGACAGATCCTTTCACTAAGTCCCATCCAGCGAGAGCTTTTGATAGGCATGTGGAGGGAATGGGGATCAAATGTATGGCAGTTTGAGGACAGCATAGTCTTTTAGTATAAGTGGGAGATTGTTGGGATGTATACTGAAAAGTCTATCTTTTGTATGAACATCTTTATTTTGAAATAAGAATCACATGATCATTGTTTGCATATTTTTATGACTATGCACATTGTCTTATACATTACATTGTAGATAACATGGTGTGTGGTGTCACACGGGAGATCATGTTATCGGCTCCTTGTAAAGTATAAGTAAAGGCTCACAACCGAGATGACTTTGGACAAACCATCGGAATGGTTGTAGTGTGATTTAGTATTGGTATGTCTTGACCATAGAATCACACTAGTGCACTTTGTGTGTATTGAGCAGGACCGACTTAGAGGTGATTCGATTTATTGTTGACTACATAATCGAATCGGACCTCAGATATTATTTTGTACATGCTCTTAATCCCGATATAATAACGGGCACATATACTTAGTATTCATTTCTTTGATTTACTAATGGGAGAGATTTATAGATTAAATCGATAGGCTCGGTAAGTTGGGAGATGATATTATTTATATGGTATGTCGTTGATTATAGGAGGAAACTGTGTCCTATATATTAGGATGATGATGTCCCCTTGAGGAGCTCATAAGGTTCATCATGTAAACCCTGCAGGTGGACTTGGTCCGGCATGATGAAAAGGTTGAGTGGTACTACTCATGGAGTTAGATGTTGATTAATTAATGGTCAGTAAATTAATTAATCGACGGACATTCGAGATCTTAAATATGGGGAGAAAATGTACAAATAATATATGGAGCCCATATTATCTTATGGGGGTTGGTGAGGTAGATCAATGATAATCCTTTAGTGGATTGGATTATCATTAATGGATCGGACTTTATGTGGGATTGATCCATAGGTGGCCAAGATCCAACTCCTCCTCATGGTCCCTAATGTAGCTTATTAACACCTCATGAAGCTTATATCCAATGGATAGAAACAAAACTCTAGATCCATAGGTAGAGATTAAATCTCTAAGATCCGACGGTTGAGATTAAATCTCTAAGATCCGACGGTTGAGATTAAATCTCTAGATCCGTCAGTTGAGATTAAATCCCTAGAACCAATGGTGGAGATTAAAAGGAGACTTATCCCTAACTCTATAAAAGGAGGACAAGGGGTTGGTGTGGAGAATTAATCAAGAGGAGCTAGTGTTTTGTAGTTGGCGGCAAGAAGAGGAGCTAGGGTTTGGGCTTGGGCGGCACCTAATAAGGAAAGTTTTCCTTGACTTCTCCTTCTTCCTCAAGCAGCCGGCGCCCCTTGAAGATCTTCCAGCCCTTGGCCGGCGTCCAAACTCCCTCTTCTCCTTCTCCTTGGCCGGTGGAACAAAGGTTTAGGGTCCTCCCTTGAAGCTTTTGGCCGGCAACCCTTAATCTCTTCTTCCTTCTTGGCCGGCGGCAAAGCTCCATCCTCGGATGTTGTTGGTTGGTTGAAAGAAGGAATAGAGCTTTGTTTCTATTCTTTCTCTTGCTAGGAATGAGCAAGGAAGGAAGATTGGCGATCTAGGAGCTTCAACTTTTGGAAGATCGTCGCCCACACAATGTCCGAAAGGAGGAAGGTCATACATTAGAAGATCGAGAGGTATATCTATTCTCTATTCTCTTTTGTTACTTTCTTGTTTTTGTTTTTTCAATTATGAGCATGATATATTCTGTTTGTGGCTAAATAATACTTGGATCTCAAACATAAATACAAAAGTTGGCGATCCGTACAACGTCTATTCCGCGGCTACTCGTAGAATAGAGGTTGGTCGCTTGAACAATGAGTTTGTTCAAGTGACCTCTCTAAACGAATAGCACGATGATAACTTGGTTATTTGAGCAATCCCTTTTGTCTAGGATTAAATTTTTTTTTAATCCGGGGACATCGATGGGATCGCCATGAACAAATAATCGAGGTGAAGTGGGAAGCAAAGTTTCCCCTCACGGACTCGATAAGCAAAACCCTACATCTTCTTCTTCTTAAGGTTTGGCCGGCACCTATCCTTCTTCCCTCTACCTTGGCCAGAGCTCAACCTATTCTTCTTCCCTTCATCCTTGGTCGGAAATTAGGAGAGCTAGGTTTAGGGTTTGGGCGGCAACAAGGAGAAGGATTGCTTTCCTTTCTCTTCTCTAAGTGTTGGTCGATGCCCATGCCCTCATTGATTCTCCTTTGGCCGGTCCCTATACTCCATGTTCTCTTCCTTGGCCGACAGCAACATCAAGTCTATTGACTTGGTGGCCGATTCTAGATAGGAAGAAGAGTTTTGTTTTATGATCTTCCTTTGTTCGGAGCGAACAAGCAAAGGAAGATTGGTGATCTAGGAGGCTTCGACTTTTGGAAAATTGTCGCCCACACAATGTCCAAAAGGAGGAAGGACATACAATAGAATAACAAGAGGTATAATCTTGTTTATTTTGATTAGTGTTCTTTTGTATAATGTCTATAATTGTTTTCCAATTATATGCATGTTGTATGTGGATGTTTACTTTATGTGTGTGGCTAAATATACTTGGATCCCGAACATAAACACAAAAGCCGGTGATCCGTACATCGTCTATTCCGTGGCTACTCGTAGAATATAGGTAGGTCACTTGAACAACAAGTTTGTTCAAGTGACCACTCTAAACGAATAGCATGACGATGATAAGGTTGCTTGGGTGTTTCCTTTTGTATAGGATTAAATTTTTTAATCCGGGGACATTGATGGGATCGCCATGAACAAGCGACCGAGTTGAAGTGGGAAGCGAAGCTTCCCCTCACGGACTCAATCCAACAGGATAGCGTATGGATGAACAAGTCATGGATGACTTGGAGTGATCCAATTGGAGTGAGGCTGACAGAGGTGGCTAGAAGGCTTAGGTCTAGGCTAAGGGTGGTCTAGCAACTATGAGGGCATCATACTTGGGGTTAAACCTCATGTTTGAGGTTATCAGTCGACTGGAGCTTTGGACCAGTCAATTGGTAAAGTGTTTTGACACTTGGTAGCCAAGTAAATTTACAGCAGTTGACTGGGATTATGGACAGTCAAACTACTTAGAGTCGACTGGTGTTCGACTGCAGGAAATAGCCTGGTAGTCGACTACCAGAATTTAGCATTCGACTGATGGCTTGAGCAGTCGACTGCCATGGATGGAGAGTCGACTGTTGGTCGGGGTTACGAGCACAAAATGCTCAGTAGATGGCTGGTCAGTCGGCTACGATCCTGGTAGTCGACTGATGAATTATGACAATCAACTGCCAGTGTATCCATTGGCTTGGATGCTGACGTGGATTAAGCTGTTGTCTCACAACGATACTGTTGGCAGTCAACTTGGGCCTTATGACAGTCGACTATCAGGCACAAATCTAGCCTGATGCAATCATAAAAGGAGCAACTCGTGGAGGATTTGAGCAGCAATTTTTGGGGGTATTTTGGAGGAGAATTGTTGCTGCATTCTAGACCTTCAAGACCAATCCAAAGCAAGCAACAACCAAGCAATCAAAAGTTCTTGTGTAATGTGTTCTTTACTTGTTTTTGTGTATTGCTTAGTGTATTTGTTGTATTTCATTATATTACTCTTGTAATCGGTTGTACGAGATTTCTCCACCTCTAAATTGTTGTCAAGGAGTTTTATTAATGGTGTTGTCATCACTAGAGCTCGTTGAGCTCACCCCGTGGAGTAAGAACCTTGAGGTTAAGAACTACATTATATCTTTTGTATTTGTGTTTGTCTTGTGTGTTTGTTTGTATTATTTCTACATTCTATTGCGTACTAACAATCATAGACAAGCATGATCGAAATCCATCAAGCGATGTACAAAATGCTATTCATCCCCCCTCTAGAGACGATCAATTCCACAACACAAGTATCTAATAACACAGCAAGAGGAATCTTGGTTGTGGCACCGATGACTCGGCCACTCTAATCCAAGACTCATACACAAAATGAGCCAGAGTGGTTTAGTTAGAGGTCTACCCAACCTAAATAACCTGGAAGATAAAATATGTAATGCTTGTAAACAAGGTAAACAAACTAGGACTTCACATCAACTAACTAATCAAGAAAAAACAAAAAGTGTACTTGAGCTCCTACACTTAGATCTCTTTGACTCTCATGGAGCTAAGTCACAAAACGGAAGCCAATACTGTCTAGTTATAGTCAATGACTACTCTAGGTTCACATAGGTTAGCTTTTTAAAATATAAAAGTGAAACCTTCGATCGACTCACCAATTTATGCAAACTAATAGGAAATAAAAAAAATCTTAAGATAAAAAGAATTAGAAGTGATCATGGTGGTGAATTCGAAAACCATAGGTTCACCGACTTTTGCAACCAAAATGCGTACCACCATGAGTTCTTCTGCCCTAGGACTCCTCAACAAAATAGTCCAGTTGAACGTAAGAATAGAACCCTACAAGAAGCCGCTAGAACTATGTTAAACGAATTCAACTTACCTAATAGGTTTTGGCCTGCTATGTTCAAAATAGGATTCTATTAGTTAAAAGATACCTTAAAACATCATATGAAATTTATTGCAAAAAATTACCAAACATTAAGTATTTTAAGGTTTTTGGATGTAGGGTACACATATTAAACACTAAAGATTACTTAGGGAATACATTATCATATAGTATATGCTGATGATCTGCTGCTCCTAAGCCGTAGGGATGTAACATCGATTGGAGTTTTGATGGATTGCTTATCACAATTTGCTAGTATGGCAGGATTGACTGCTAATATGGCCAAATCTAACATCTACATGGCAGGAATAGATGCAAGTGCCCGGGAAAGACTATTATCCATCACAGGATTTAGTGAAGGAGAGATGCCATTTAGATATTTAGGTGTCCCAATAGCATGACAGAAACTTAAAATTGTTGATTACATCTCACTAATGGAGGCTCTCATGAGGCGGATCAACTCCTGGCCTAAGAATACATTATCATATGCAGGTAAAAGTCAGCTCATATCCTCAGTCCAGCAGGGAGTTGAATGCTACTGGATGTCGGTCTTGCCTCTCCCAGCTGGAGTTATAGACAGAATATATAGCATCTGCTGCTTGCTTATGTGGACTGCAAAGCACCCACCGGTTGCTTGGACTAATATATGTAGACCCAAAGAAGAAGGAGGATTGGGACTGAGGGATTTAAGGGCATGGAACTTGGCACTACTGGCCAAAGTTCTATGGAAAATACAACATAAGTAGGACACCCTATGGATCCGCTGGGTACACCACATGTATATACAACAAAGAAGTATTTGGGATTGGCAGAGCAAACACACAGACTCCCCACTAATAAAGAAGCTGATATACAACAAGAACAATATCATATCCACTGCGGGCACCTCAGAGAGAGCAGGACAACTCCTAGATGTATGGTTTGGTCAAGGCAAAGATGGAGTCAAGAGGGCATATGATAACTTCAGAACTGCTGGAACTAGGAAGCCATGGGCAGTGACAGTTTGGCAAAAGGATATACAGCCAAGTCATGGGTTCATGTTGTGGATGTTAGCTCAAGGGAAACTGCCAATATGAGCCAGGAAGAAATATCTAGAGGATAGAAGATGTGTGTTTTGCAGTCAAGAAGAGGAGACGTTGGATAATATCTTTTTCAGATGCGAGCAAATTCAAAATCTCTGGGATAGAGTAAGAGGATGGCTGAGGATGAGGGCAGAATGGGGTACTTACTGTCACATGTTGTGCATTTTCAGAACGCAATACAAGAAAGCCAATGGTTTGAATAGTGCCCATCACCTAGCCATGTCAGCAATGATCCACTTCGTTTGGAGAGCGAGGAACTCCAACATATTTGAAGGGACAAGGTTAGAAGGTGACATGATCTTCCATAAAATTCAAATTCATGTATATAGGGCAATGGAGATCCATAACCTCAAGTTCCCCGTAGGAATCACATGAAGGCAGGGCAGTCTTCTTTCAAACCCCCCCCCCCCACCACCTCTCCTTGGATTCGTTTCTATATCCCTACCTCTTTTCTGGCTAGTTACTGTCTTTGCAGGGTAGTTTCTGGCCCCCCCCATAGACTATGTGTTCTAATCCCTCCCTCCACTTCTCTTCCACTCAAGTTTTCACCACTCTTTGTTCCCGAGCAGATCCCCCATACTCTCCCCTCTCTAGGACAATTTTCCATCATCCCAGAGCACTTTCTTTCTCATAGAGCAGAAGGGAAACACTTCCAGGGCAGTTCCCCTACTTCATAGACCACCCCCCCCCTTCTTCCTCAGGGTAGTCTTTCCATAAGTCTCTCTACATCCCTTATCTAAGGGCCTCTCTGTCCCCTTATCCACCCACCCCCGGCCAGTCCTTAGCCTTCCAGGGTAGTTCATCACCTTCCCAAGCAGTACTCCCTGTCCCAGGGCAGTTCTCCCATATCTCAGGCCAGATGTATATTTTTTCCTCTATCCTCGCATCTTCCCAGGGCAGCCCCCATCCCCAGGGTAGTTTTCTTCAGGCCCGGGACGGTCCCCCACTATCCAGGGCAATTATCCTCTTCAGGATGGTTCTCTTGCTACCGATCGGTTCAAAAAAAATGGCATTATCAGAGCGGTTTTGTGCATCCAGAGTGGATCAGGGCAGTTTTCCCTCCAGACTGGTTTCCGCCCTGGGGAGCTAACCTCAATAGAGTAGCTTGCTTTGGTGCCAGAGCGTCCTCCTCGACATGAGTAGTTTTACGCCTCCAGGATGGATCAGGGAAGTTTTCCTCTAGGCTGGTTTCCACCCTGGGGAGCTATTTTGCACCTCCAGGATGGATCGGAGCAGTTTACCCCTGTGACAGGGCAGTTATCTTTTGATCAGTGAGCAACCGGACAAGGTAATTTCTTCGAACCCACGGTGGACCCCTAAGCCCCCCCCCCAGGCCACTCTCAGGCTCGATCCTCCCAATCCAGGCTTGATCTATGGATAAATCAAAAAAAAAAATAGCATTGCTGGTGTTGATGAGGAAAGGTGAATAGGCCCACCAGAATGACCTATCTAGTTCGTAGCAAACGCATACGGTAAAGACATTGCAAATCCATTTATGGCTGAGGATTGGCCAAAAAGCCTAATAGAGGTGAATAGGCCCACCTAAATGGCCTATCTAGTTCATAGCAAAAGGTTACGGTAAAGACATGGAAAATCCGTTATCGGTTGATCACTTGCCAAAAGTGACAAATGATGGAGGACCATGATGGCAGAAGGACATAGGAGGCAGGAAAGCGCAGAAGGTACACATGAGGAGCTGAGTGCAGTGGGACGGTACACAGGAGCAAGAAGGACACAGACACGGATGGTATGCTTACGTTGTACACATGGACGCATAAAGGAGGACAGGGAGGGATGAGTTAAAGTATCAAGCGAGAGTTTTGGTACCTATGAGAGGTTTTGTAACCATGAGAGCACATGTACGTCACACCTTGGATACATCTCAGATCTAACACTTCGTCAGACATGACATGAGAATGAATCCTAGGCTATTGTATGATTGTGTTTTTCTTTGATGATATATATTTACCTTTCATAAAAAAAAAGATTACTTAGGGAAATTCACCTCTAAAACTAGTACCAAAACTTTTCTAGGATACTCAACCACTAGTAAAAAAAATGTGAAACCACCACATTAGCGGCCCCCACTGCTACCCCTACGTGTGGAGGGGGGTAAATCAAGTCTCAGGTGGCTAGCGCAGAAATGCGGAGTCATCAGTAGCCTGGTCGTCACCTCCATGAATCGACCCCTTGAAGCATATAGGGTGTACAACAATGAAACCCTAAGAATAGAAGAAACAATCAACATAGTACTTGATGAAGAAAACAAAACCACAAAACCCGAAGTAGAATTGATTAATGAACATACTGACAACAGATCTGAACCTAACTCATAAAATGAATCTAGTGTAGATCCTAACCCAAATCAATCTAGATTACAAGAAAACCATCCTATTGATCAAGTAATAGGTGATCCTAATTTAGGGGTTCGTACTAGAGCATCCTATAGAAAACTAAGCCAAATTTCACTCATCTCAAAAATCGAATCCAAAACAATTGAACAAGCTCTTCTTGACCCCAATTGGATTATAGCTATGCAAGAAGAGTTAGCTCAATTTACTAGGAGTCAAGTTTGGGAATTAGTACCCCCACCTAAGGGAAAAACAATAATTGGAACAAGGAGGGTATTTCGAAACAAACTTGATGATAAGGGAGAAGTTGTTAGGAATAAAGCTAGGTTAGTTGCTAAAGGATTTAGTCAAGTATAGGGGTTAGACTATGATGAAACATATGCACCCATATCTAGACTTGAATCGATTAGAATGCTATTAGCCTATGTTAGGGCAATCTCTTGCCATGATTAGGTTTTGATGTGTGTGGCAAAGGGTTTAAGTTAGTTTGTTATGTTGATTTGATATGTGCGTTGAAGTCGTGCAGGACATAGTAATTCGCAGATGGAGCCGTGGCGAGTTTCACATCTCATGACTCAGTCCTTGAGTCGGTGAAGGATAGCTTTGCGGAAGCCGTGCACTTGGAGCATCTGAGGGACCGCCGGACGAGGAGCTTGGAGTGAAGCCGGAGGAAGTAGACTTCGAGGCAAGAGATGCGAAGGAGCATTGCAGAGTCGTGCGCCTGATGCTGCCGAGGGACGTGGCCGCGAACGAAGAGAACTTCAAAGGCGAGGGACTCCGAGGGATGAGAGTGATCAAATGTAACCCGGGAAGGGGTAGCTCTTAGGTGAAACTTGGCCATTTGGCCAAGTGTCAGATGAGTTTTCGACACGATCACCATGCATGGCATGGCGATCATTTCCGAATCGATGGTTCGATCGGTGGTTTAAATCGCGAATCAAGTTGATCGATCACGACATGGGCGATCGATCGATGGCAATCGATCGGCCGACCGCTAAGGGACGACAATGATCGATGACACGCGTGCGGGCACAGAATGGAGTCGATCTCGCGAAGCACTCGACTGATTGACACCCGATCGGTGATGGGTGCCATCGATCGATCGATGCTAATACCGCTGGATGGAATCCAATGTGAAAGCTCGTTATTGGGCACGCTACAGGACGGGGCCGATCGTGATGGGTGCCATCGATCGCTCCTCGTCGGAAGAAACCCTCTTCCTCTATAAAAAGGAAGGGGATGAGGCTTTGGGAGGTTAATGCTTGAGCTCTAAACTTCTCCCAAAGTTCCATACATGATTCCCTACTCTTCTTACTTGCTTTTACTTCAATCTTATTGTAAGAAGAGTGATCTTGATTATAAAGGTTACCTCCACCTAGCTTGGTGCAAAGGAGAGACCAATAGTGGATTGGTTTTGGCGGAGTGATTCACCGAGGACGAATCGGGTCGTGGATTAGCGGCGTACCCGTGAACCACGTTACATCCTTGTTAGCATTATTTGTTTATCTTTTGCTTTGTCTTTATTTATTTGTATTTGCATATTCCGCTTACGCTAACGTTTTGTAGACGAACAAAATACGACATCCAACGAACGAGGGCTATTCACCCCTCTCTAGACGGCCGTTTCGATCCCCAACAAGTGGTATCAGAGCCAGGTTAAGCTTGTCGAGGACTAACCGCCAAAACAAGCAACATTCAAAATGGTCGGCTCCAACATCCACCCACCGAAGTTCGACGGCGAATTCGCTTGGTGGAAGAAGCGAATGGAGGTATTCTTCGAAACCGACTTTGAAATTCTCTTAATTATGGAAAATGGTTTCGAGTTGCCTAGGAACGAAAATGGGGAGCCATTGGAGAAATCAAGGTGGAGCAAGAGGCAAAGAGAAGAATACTTGGCAAATTCAAAGGCCAAGCTGTTGGATCGATGTGGTTCGCTAGAGGGGGTGGTGAATAGCGAAAAACCTTTTCTTTTTTCTTTCGTTCGTTAAAACTCGAGAGATAATAAATTAATTGCAGCGGAAATGTAAATATAAAATAAAAGAGACAATCGACACAAGGGTTTTACTTGGTTCGTAGCCGAAGGCTACTACTCCAAGGCCCTAGTGGTCCTTGACCACGTACGGAGGGCAAAAGCACTAAAGGAACTCCTCCTCGTTAGAGGTAGGAGTTAATCGATACAAGAAGGAACCACAAAAACTTGAGGTAGAGGGACACTCCCCCTCTCCTCGTATACGATAAAAGCTCCGGAAATGTAAATGACAAGAAAAACTAATACCGACGTACAAGAATAATAAGAGTTAAACCTAGACGTCGGAATGGAAGGACTTCGTTGTCGGAGAGTTGCAGCGTAACGGAGACTTTTTGGAGGCTTAGAATTGTTGATAAAACCCTAGGTTTGGCCCTCCTTTTATAGCCTTTGAGCCCCTTTTCGAGTGGGTCTTCAACCAATCACAAATGGACACCAAACCGCTTTGAGGTGGAGTGATAAGCCTTGACTCCTCGAATCTGATCATTGACCATCAGTCGACTGATGGCCATCATCAGTCGACTGATGGCAGCATCAGTCGATTGATGACCTTCGGCAGTCGACTGATACACGGCAGTCGAGTCCTCCAAGCTGGCAGTCGACTGATGCTTGCTGCAAGTCAAAGTTAGCTCAACAAAAACATACTTCCGACGGTCTTCGACCGTCCGATCTCGACCTAGACCACCTATGAGATGTCTTGGGTCGGATCTACGCTTAAGATCATCCCCGTAAAGAGGATACGACCTCACTTACGCTCAGACACACGAGCTTACCTCGATACTTACGTGTTGCTTTTGCTTCCGGCCTTCCACTCGATTCCATCGGCTCCCTCCGAAATCACTCGAGTGTCGCCCGACCACCGCGGCTTCCTCCGGGTGTCGGTAGCCTTCAGCTCCAGCTATAGCAATCTTCTGCACACTTGATTCGGCTCGTGAGATAATGACATGAGCTTAACTTTGTATCGTTTGCTATAATCAAAACTCAGGTTCGACTTAGGTGCCTGCTGCACCAACAATCTCCCCCTTTTTGATTTATGGCAAACCCACATACAAAGTTAAGTAAATATCAAGCATAAAGAATAATGTACATTAGAAACAAACGAAGATTAAGTTGGAGTAGTAAGGATTTTCTTCAAGTACTCCCCCTTGAGAAAACCTCCCCCTTGACCGAGGGTGAGTACTTGAAAAAGACTTTTAGTTCTCCAAACACAAAAGGTAATGAGTTAAGTAAATGGCATTACTTAACTCCAAACACAAAAGATAACGAGTTAAGTAAATGGCATTACTTAACTTAGGCCTTTAAAGTTTTCAATTCCGAAGAGTTGAAACCTAAACCTTACTCCCCCTTAACTTAGGCCAGAATCAAAGTTAAAATTTGAAATTGAACCCTAACTTTGGCCCTTAACTTTGGCTCTTTCTCCCCCTTTTGACATAAATTAGGAAAAAGTGGGGTTTAAGAAAACCTTAAGTCCAAGCATGATGATTTTGAAAATAGTATGTGAAAATAATTCATCTAAATGTTCAACTCTAGTTTGACTTGATTGAAATGATATTATCAACAAGTCCTGATTAGAGTTGGTTAATATTAGTTGCATATTTATACTCCGAGGTTCATATTGACGCACTTGATCTACATCTTGGAACCTGGAGTAGGGTCCTAACATCTCACGCTCATCTACGTGGCTAAGTACACAAACACATTAGTCCTATGTGTTGTGAGATGTACTGGCTCCTTAAATCTATAGGTGCATGATATCTAAGGTATGTCCTATGCTAGTTCCATCAAAATGAAAAATATGAAATAGTAGTAAGAAAATATAGTTTGCAAGTTCTTATTCTATTACGCACATGCCCAATTTTCGTCTTAATAGACTAAATTCGGCTTCGGGTAGGGGTTTAGTAAATAGGTCTGCTAGGTTAGACTTCGATTCGACGTACTCGAGTTGTATGGCTCCGTTGGCCACATGTTCTCGAATGAAATGGTGTTTGACTTCTATATGCTTGGTCCTAGAGTGATATATTGGATTCTTGGTAAGATTAATTGAACTAATGTTATCTACGTGAAGTTTAGTATTCGTAAAGTCTAACTTAAAGTCGCGGAGGGTGTGCTTCATCCAAAGAAGCTGAGTGACACACTCACCCATCGCGATGTATTCGGCTTCGGTGGTAGACAAGGCAACACAATGTTGCTTCCTACTGCACCAACTCACTAGACTCGAGCCGAGTAGTTGACAACAACCACTCGTGCTCTTTCTGTCGAGTTTACTACCGGCATAATCCGAATCGGAGTAGCCGATTAGTTCGAACTCGGTAGATCTAGGATACCAAATACCGACATTAAGTGTACCCTTTAGATATCTAAGGATACGCTTAACTAGGGTTAGGTGAGACTCCTTGGCACAGGTTTGAAATCTGGCGCACATACTTACTACAAATAAGATATCAGGTCGGCTTGCAGTTAAGTACAGGAGACTCCCTATTACACTCCTATAGTATTTTAAGTAAATGGACTTACTTTCTAGGTCTTCTCCTATGTTAACATTAATCGCCATTGGGGTGTTCATTATCTTAGCGTCTTGCATTCCAAATCTTTTAATTAACTCCTTAGTGTATTTTTGTTGATATAGGTATATACCATCCTTAGTTTGTTTAATTTGTAGACCTAAAAGAAACTTAACTCGCCTACCAAGTTCATTTCAACTCACTTTCCATGAGTGAAACGAACTCGTTTAGTAAGGTGAGTTAGAGGTTCCAAAACTATATCGTACGTAAATTTGAGCTATGAATATTTCTTTACCTAAGGTTTTTACAAAGAGAGTTGGGTCAACTAAGCCTTGGTTAAACCCTTTTGACTTAAGATGGATTGAAAGTGTCTCGTACCAAGCTCGAGGAGCTTGTTTAAGTCCATAGAGAGCTTTCTTAAGTTTTAGAACATGGTCGGGTTTATCTAGATTTTCGAATCCGGGGGGTTGGCTAACATAAACTTCTTCTTTAATGTATCCATTTAGGAATGCCGACTTAACATCCATTTGAAACAGCTTAAATCCTCGATGTGTGGCATAAGCTAGAAACATTCGAATGGATTCGAGTCTAGCTACTGGGGCATAGGTTTCGTCGTAGTCTAAGCCTTCGACTTGACTAAACCCTTTGGCGACTAACCTAGCCTTGTTTCTAACTACTTCACCTTTATCATCAAGCTTATTTCGAAACACCCACCTTGTTCCAATTATCGTTTTGTCTTTAGGTGGTGGTACTAATTCCCACACTTGCTCAAGAAATTGAGCTAGCTCTTCTTGCATTGCAATAATCCAATCGGGATCAAGAAGAGCTTGTTCAATTGATTTGGGTTCTATCTTTGAAATTAAGGAAATTTGACTAAGGTTCCTATAGGATGCTCTAGTTCGAACTCCTAGATTAGGATCTCCTATCACTTGATCGATAGGGTGGTTAGTCTGAATCCTAGATTGGGTTGGGTTTGTGTCACCTAATGCTTGATCAATGTAGTGACTTGGTTGAACACTAGTTTGGTTGGAGTCATCTATCACTTGATCAATAGAGTGACTAGGTTGACCTAGGTTAGGATTAACACTAGACCTGATCTCCGGATCAGAGTTAGGTCTAGTATGAATCGGCTCGCTAATTGGGGCTGGGGTTTTGTAGGTTCATGTCCTTCATCAAATACTACATTGATAGTCTCCTCGACTCTAAGGGTGTCGTGGTTATATACTCTATAAGCTCTACTTGTAGTCGAGTATCCTAGAAAGATTCCGGTCGTGGTTTTAGATGTAAATTTCCCTAGGTAATCCTTAGTGTTTAGGATATGTACCTTACACCCAAATACCCTAAAGTACTTGATGTTAGGTATTTTATCGTGATAAATCTCGTATGAGGTCTTAAGGTGCCTTTTTACCATAAGAATCCTATTTTGGACATAGCATGTCGTACTCACAGCTTCTGCCCAAAACCTATCGGGTAGATCGTATTCGTTCAACATGGTCCTAGCGGCTTCTTGTAGAGTTCGGTTTTTCCGCTCCACTAGGCCATTTTGTTGAGGGGTCCTAGGGCAAGAGAATTCATGGTGGAATCCTTTTAGGTTACAGAAGTCGGTGAACCTTTGATTTTCGAATTCACCACCATGATCGCTTCTAAGTCTTTTAACCTTAAGGTCTTTTTGATTCTCGATTAATTTGAATAGATTGATTAATTGATCTAGGGTATCATTTTTATGTTTGATGAACCTAACCCAGGTAAACCTGGAGTAGTCGTCAATTATGACTAAGCAATATTGACTTCTATTGAGAGACTTGGCTCCATGTGAATCGAATAGATCCATATGCAGGAGCTCAAGTACACTTGAGGTTCGTTCTTGGTTAGTTAACTTGTTTTGTGTCCTAGGTTGTTTTCCTTGTTGACAAGCATTACAGATTTTATTAACCAAATTGTTGAGATTGGGTAAGCCTCTGACTAAGCCACTCTGACTCATCTTGTGGACGAGTCTTGGGTGCGAGTGACCGAGTCGTCGGTGCCACAACCAGGATTCCTCTTGCCGTGTCATAAGACACTTAGTTAAGGAGTTGGTTAAGTTGATCATATAAATGTTGTTATTTCTAGTTCCTTTAAGAATTGTTTTAGCGGTTTTGTTGGTATTAATTACGCATTCATTTTCTAGAAATATAACCTTATAGTTATTATCACACAATTGGCTTACACTAAGTAAGTTATATTCAAAATTCTCTACAAGTAATACATTTTTAATAACAAAATTCGTGTTAAGCTCGATATCACCTGATCCGATGATTTTGAGCTTGCCGTTATTCCCAAAGGCTACCGATCCTTGTCGTTTGAATCAAAGCTTTGCGAATTTGAGTTGATCCCCGGTCATGTGTCGGGAGCAACCGCTGTCCAACATCCATTAATCCTACACACAAGGTGGTTGGATTGGATGTTAGATTTTTGTTAAGAAAATTGGTTGTAAGTTGTTAACCCTAGGTCATCTCGCCGGAGTCTATATGATCAAGCATGTTATACTTATGTGTTTTTTGAGATGACTTTCAATTAAGTTGATTGAGTGGATTTAGGTTCAAGTAATTTTATGTTAGATTTGGATTTAACCCTAGGCTTGTCAAGTTTACCTTTTCAAGATCATGGCTTCCAGATCGTGGCGAGGCACAGGGGCCTTCTTTTATCGGATCATCGACCACTTCCTTAGACAAAGCCATTTTCAAGAAAATGATGACTTGACTCACCTAAAATTATTTCCTTGTCTAACTAGTTATTTTTGAAAAGAGACTCCCCGAGGCTCAATCTTTTCGAAGAATTTTAGTTGGTTATGTTTTTGTTCTAAGTGAGTTCACAAGTTTTAAAGTACAAACTTTCTAAGTTAAAGCATGCAATTTCTAAGTTAAAGCATAAACATTCTAAGTTAAAACATGCAATTTCTAAGTTAAAGCACAAACATGTTTTGTACTGGCTCCCCCTAGACCGTTGAATCGGTTCGGTCTATCCACATAGTGGATTTGGTCCTTGGGAACCCAGTACGGGTTGGATCCTAGAGTTGAAATCAAAAAGTTCTTAGGGACCCATGCTTGGACATGTTTCTTATGTCGACTTACAATCGATATATACGACCTATTAGTCATGTTTGAGTTAAACCCGAGTCCAGCCTTATTGTACACGGCCCTTTGAGATCCAAGTAGGAGGTCAAGTGCATTGGATCTCGAAGTGAACCTTTCCAACGTGTTCCTAAGATCTTCGACTTGACTTTTCAAGAGAGAGTTCTCAACTTCGAGCTTTTCAACTCGAGTTGAGTCCTTCTCTTGAACTCGACTAGTCGAAGAGGTTAGGGAGACCTCGTGTTTGAGGAGTTTAACCTCCTCAACAAGGGTCTCGACCTTGGACTCGGACTTAGCTAACTTCCTAGACAAAAACCTAACTGTATTATGTAAAGTATTAAATAAAGCTCGACTCACCTTAAGGGTATCTTTTGAACCGGATGCGTATCCGTGGCTTGACTTGAAGGTAGCTTCGTAGTCCGAGTTATCCTC
Organism: Wurfbainia villosa; assembly: GCA_025175895.1. Taxonomy (NCBI): domain Eukaryota; kingdom Viridiplantae; phylum Streptophyta; class Magnoliopsida; order Zingiberales; family Zingiberaceae; genus Wurfbainia; species Wurfbainia villosa. The sequence continues at coordinate 30,303,731 of CM045986.1, forward strand.
AGGTTCTGACTCAAGTTCGATCTCCGTGTCTGACTCAATTGATTTGCCATGAAGACGTGATCTTCGTCTTCTTCGGATGACGCTTCTTCCCATGTCGCGTTGAGGGCCTTCTTATGCTTAGGTGCTTGGTGGTTGAGCTTGGGGCACTCGGACTTGATATGTCCAAACCTGTTGCACTCATAACACCTAATGTTAGAACTTTTAGGCTTACCTTGGTTGGGTCGAGTCGTGGTTCGCTTTCATCCCTTGGCTATCCTTCGAGCTAGGTTCATTAGTTCGGCAGTCAACTCCGGGTCAACTTCTTCTTCGGACTCGTCTTCCTCCTCGGTTGGTGGTGGCTTGCTTGCGATTTTCTTCTTCTTTGAACCTGCAAACAAGGCTATACCCCTCTCGGGTTCCGAGTTGGATTGTTCATGTAATTCGAAATCCGAAAAGAGTTCATCTAACCTAATTTTAGAAAGGTCCTTGGAGACCTTATAGGCATCAACCATGGATGCCCATAAGGTAGTCCTCGAAAAGGAGTTTAGGACATACCTAATAAGGTCGCGGTTTTTGACCTTTTGCCCGATTGCGTGTAGGTTGTTGACTATGTCTTGGACACGGGCGTGGAGTTGCGTCGCGGACTCGTGTTCCTGCATTTTTAGTGTGTACAATTTATTGAATAACAAATCACGTTTGCAAACCTTAGCTTGATCCGATCCTTCGTGTAACTCGATTAGTTTTGTCCAAAGATCCTTTGCGCTTATGAAGGGGCCGACGCAATTTAGCTCTTCCTTGGATAGGCCGCATTGAAGGATTTGTGTTGCCTTGGCGTCGGCTTCGACTTGTCGTTTTGTTGCAACGGTCCATTGATCATAATCCAAGGAGTCACCCACTTCATTAGTCGCAAGTGTGAAACCCGTTTGGATTATGATCCACATCTCGATTTGGGTTTTGAGAAAGCATTCCATCCGACCTTTCCAATAGCGGAAATCATCTCCGTTGTAAAATGGAGGTCGGACGGTGCTAAAACCCTCGAGATGGGCCATTAGAACAAAAAACAAGGAGACTAAAAAGAAGACAACCTTCGATGTCCCCGAAAGGCTACTAAACGTCGATTTTTGAGGACGAAAACAACTTGTTACGGGGGTAAATCCCATAAGAAGTGTAGATCTCTGCGAGGGCTTCGATTTGGTAGGTAGACCGTGTCGTGGGTCAACTTGTACAAAAAGTTATGCCCGTTTGACCGTCGGCTACTCCAAAAGCGAATACTTGCAAAACAAAATCAAACGAAGAGTACCAAGACTTCGTCTTGGATTAGTAGTGCGGGAGAAAAATTTAAACGAACGAAAAACAAATTTGTAAAAAAAAATTAGATTGGTGGTTTCACCAAATCTAAGCGCCCCCGGCTCTGATACCAATTGTTGGATCGATGCGGTTCGCTAGAGGGGGGGGTGAATAGCGAAAAACCTTTTCTTTTTTCTTTCGTTCGTTAAAACTCGAGAGATAATAAATTAATTATAGCGGAAATGTAAATATAAAATAAAAGAGACAATCGACACAAGGGTTTTACTTGGTTCGTAGCCGAAGGCTACTACTCCAAGGCCCTAGTGGTCCTTGACCACGTACGGAGGGCAAAAGCACTAAAGGAACTCCTCCTCGTTAGAGGTAGGAGTTAATCGATACAAGAAGGAACCACAAAAACTTGAGGTAGAGGGACACTCCCCCTCTCCTCATATACGATAAAAGCTCCGGAAATGTAAATGACAAGAAAACTAATACCGACGTACAAGAATAATAAGAGTTAAACCTAGATGTCGGAATGGAAGGACTTCGTTGTCGGAGAGTTGCAGCGTAACGGAGACTTTTTGGAGGCTTAGAATTGTTGATAAAACCCTAGGTTTGGCCCTCCTTTTATAGCCTTTGAGCCCCTTTTCGAGTGGGTCTTCAACCAATCACAAATGGACACCAAACCGCTTTGAGGTGGAGTGATAAGCCTTGACTCCTCGACTCTGATCATTGACCATCAGTCGACTGATGGCCATCATCGATCGACCGATGGCGATCGATCGATTGATGACCTTCAATCGAGTCCTCCGGGCAAGCGATCGTGATGCTTGCTGCAAGTCAAAGTTAGCTCAACAAAAACCTACTTCCGACGGTCTTCGACCGTCCGATCTCGACCTAGACCACCTATGAGATGTCTTGGGTCGGATCTACACTTAAGATCATCCCCGTAAAGAGGATACGACCTCACTTACGCTCACACACACGAGCTTACCTCGATACTTACGTGTTGCTTTTGCTTCTGGCCTTCCACTCGATTCCATCGGCTCCCTCCGAAATCACTCGAGTGTCGCCCGACCACCGCGGCTTCCTCCGGGTGTCGCTAGCCTTCAGCTCCAGCTATAGCAATCTTCTGCACACTTGATTCGGCTCGTGAGATAACGACATGAGCTTAACTTTGTATCGTTTGCTATAATCAAAACTCAGGTTCGACTTAGGTGCCTACTGCACCAACACAAGCATCACCTATACAATGTCCTCCCCCAACAAGAAGTCAATCGGATAGGAGAGTGTGCTAGCGCCAAGGAGATGTGGGAGAAGCTAGTGGAGCTTCATGAAGGCACCTCGGAAGCCAAACTTGCAAGGAGAGACCTTCTCCACTCCCAACTATCCAACATAAAATTAGAAAAGGGAGAAAAGGTAACTTCTTTGCATTCTAGATTTAAAGAAATTTTAATTGGGCTAACAAGTGTAGGAGAAAAGCTCTCCAACCGGGATATGGTAATGAAGGCCATAGATGATTTTCCCCGTTCCTCAAGATGGAGCTCCATGGTGGATTCATTTTACATCTCCAAGAACTTGGAAGTAAGTACCTTGGAGGAGTTCTTCTCAACAATGGAGCTCCACGAAACAAGGCTTGAAGGAATACAAGAAGAGCCAAAGTTTCAAACTTCAAGAGGAGTAGCCTTGATGGCCAACAAGGGGAAGAAGAAGATGGAAATCCCCTCCTCCTCCGATGATGAAGCATCCTCATCCTCCTCCATGGATAGCACGGAAGAAGCATATATGGTAATGAGGGTAAGACGTTCTTTAAAAGGTTTTCATTTTAATAAATCTAATCATAGGAAGAGAAGACCAAGAGGAAAGGTGATTTGTTACAACTGCCAAGGAGAGGGACATATAAGGGATAATTGTCCCCTCCTAAACAAGAGCAAGGAAGAAAGGAAGAAGAAAGAAGAAAAGAAGAAGAAAAAGGGGAGTAAAAAGAAGGAAGAGGAAAAGAAGGCCAAGGAAAAAGGAAAGGCCATGGCTCTCAAAGCAAAGACATGGGATGACCTTGCGTCCTCATCCTCATCAGAAGAAGAAGAACATGTCTACTCAAATTTAGCACTAATGGCTTTTGATGATTTGGATTGCTCCTCCTCCTCAAATGAAGAATCAAGCACAAGTGGGGAGAGCTCAAATCAAGGGGGAGTCTCCTCTACTTCCTCATCCGAAGGAGAAGAAGACATGGAAGCTATGGTAACAAATCTAACTCCCAAGAAAATAGTTTCCATGGTTTCTAGCTTAACTAGGGATTTGTTTAGAGCAAAGAAGAAAAATAAATGCATGCTTGAACAAGTTAAGGACTTAGAATAGAAGTTAGAAAAAGCATGCTTAAATGATGATAATTCTTCTAGTCATGATAATGATGATGCGTGCTCACATGATAACTATATGTCATTTAATGTTAGTGATGCACGCATGGATGAAAATAGGACTTTAAGAGAAAAGGTAGATTATTTAACCAAAGCCCTATAAAAATTCACTATTGGCTCAAATACATTGAACATGATAATTGGGAGCCAAAGAGCAAGCTTTAACAAAAAGGGCCTAGGATATAAAGAAAAAAAAATGAAAAGGCCTATAAATGCCTAATTGCTAGGGGACAAGATAAGAAGAAGGTAATAGCTAGGAAATGGATCCCCAAGGAGTATCTTGTGAATCCCATAGGAAAGAACTTATTTTGGGTTCCAAAATCCATCCTTAAGGGTTAGGAAAACCCTAGGATAGTCAACCAAATGGAATTTACCTATATCTTATTTTTGGTTGACTTAGGATGGCGGGACAACATTTTTGAAATAGTGTTGGGTGATGATAATGTGCCCATAAATAAATAATAATGCTTAAATCATGATAATTAATGAAATTGCTATGAATGTTTGCAATCATGATTTATGATTTTAATATTTGGCACATAATCATGAGAAATAGGGATTAAATCATGCCTTAGGTGATATTTTGCTAATTATCATGATATAATACCTAATGCATGATAACAATTCAATGAATACATGTGTTTCATGATCATAATATGAATTTAAGTCATATATGTCTTTATGATCATGTTGAGTGTTAGAATGATACTTAACCTTGATAGAATTGTATGAATATAATGGTTAAGTATATACAAATACCCTCTAGGATGCATCTCACACTCACCATAGGCTACTTTGATTGAAAACTTAGCATGGGTGAGATGTTAGGATGATACAAATGTCCACTAATGCCTATGACATTTAGATGGTCATTTAAAGTATCAAAATAGCAATAATAGACCAATCATGGGGAAGGCTTATGTTTAATTTATAGACATATTGCTCAAAGATCATGGTTGGATATTTCATATGTTTTCAAAACAATTTCTTAATCTAAAATCTATGTATTCATGTTTTGAAACAATTGGAACCAAAACTAGGTGTTAAACTTGATACTCACATGATCAAAAACCTAGTGGTTTTTAAACCTTTTGGATTTTTGGCAAATACGTAAAAATATAATGATTTTTCATGAAGACCTATTTTTCACTGATAAAGAATCTTACAAGAAATATGTTCCCCAAATTTCATGATTTTTCGAATTTTTTGGAATTTTTAATGTATTTCTAAAATTCGGTCCGAAAATCAGAAAGTTCTGAAATTCACGTGCTAGTCGACTGGTAGTCTGAACCAGTCGACTGGTGGCCTGAAAATCAGACTAGTTAAGGCCGAATTCAGGTTTTAGACTAATTTTTGGTATTTTCCTTCTATTATACTTGATGCCATGAGTTTATAACTTAGTGTTAATCTTTTTTATGGTGCCAAAGGGGGAGAAATGATTATGTTAAGTAAATTATGATAGGGGGAGAGAGAGTTTCATGGATTAAGGGGGAGTTGCATGTTGCTATATCATGTTTATGTTTACATGCTTTCTTTTCTTAGAAATTTTTATCAAATGTTCTTATCTAACTTAAACGAATTGCCACACATCAAAAAGGGGGAGATTGTTAGGGCAATCTCTTGCCATTATTAGGTTTTGATGTGTGTGGCAAAGGGTTTAAGTTAGTTTGTTATGTTGATTTGATATGTGCGTTGAAGTCGTGCAGGACTTAGTAATTCTCACATGGAGCCGTGGCGAGTTTCACATCTCATGACTCGGTCCTTGAGTCAGTGAAGGATAGCTTTGTGGAAGTCATGCACTTGGAGCATCCGAGGGACCGTAGGACGAGGAGCTTGGAGTGAAGCCGGAGGAAGTAGACTTCGAGGCAAGAGACGCGAAGGAGCATTGCAGAGTCGTGCGCCTGATGCTGCCGAGAGACGTGGCCGCGAACGAAGAGAACTTCGAAGGCAAGGGACTCCGAGGGATGAGAGTGAGCAAATGTAACCCGGGAAGGGGTAGCTCTTAGGTGAAACTTGCCATTTGGCCAAGTGTCGGATGAGTTTTCCCGACACGGATCATTGCCATGTCATGACGATCATTGCTCTGTCGATGGTTTGATCGGTGGTTTAAGTCGGTGAATCAAGTTGATCGATCGACCTACGGCATGGGCGATCGGTGATGGCTTGATCGATCGGCGAGGATGACGATCTTGTGGAGCACTCGACTGATTGACATCAGTTGACTGATGGGTTCCATCAGTCGACTGATACCAATACCGTTGGATGGAATCCAACGTGGAAAGCAGCCGTTATTGGGCAACGGCTACAGGACCTGTCGACTGATGGGTGCCATCTGTCGACTGCTCCTGTGTCAACGGGAAGAAACCCTCTTCCTCTATAAAAAGGAAGGGGATAGGGCTTTGGGAGGTTAATGCTTGAGCTCTAAACTTCTTCCAAAGTGCCATACACGATTCCCTACTCTTATTACTTGCTTTTACTTCAATCTTATTGTAAGAAGAGTGATCTTGATTGTAAAGGCTACCTCCACCTAGCTTGGTGCAAAGGATAGACCAATAGTGGATTGGTTTTGGTGGAGTGATTCACCGAGGACGAATCGGGTCGTGGATTAGCGGCGTAGCTGTGAACTACGTTACATCCTTGATAGCATTGTTTGTTTATCTTTTGCTTTGTCTTTATTTATTTGTATTTGCATATTCTGCTTGCGTAAACGTTTTGTAGACCAGCAAAATATGACATCCAACGAACGAGAGCTATTCACCCCCCTCTAGCCGGCCGTTTCGATCCCCAACAGCCTATGCTTCACATCGAGGATTTAAACTATTTCAAATGGATGTTAAGTCAACATTTTTGAATGGATGTATTAAGGAAGAGGTTTATGTTAGCCAACCACCTGGATTTGAAAGTTTAGACAAACTTGACCGTGTATTCAAACTTAGAAAAGCCTTATATGGATTAAATCAAGCTCCTAGAGTTTGGTACTAAAGGCTTTCAATCTACCTTAAGTCTAAGGGATTTAATCAAGGTTTAGTTGACCCAACCCTTTTTGTAAAATCCATAGTAAAAGAAATCTTCATTGCACAAATTTATGTAGATGACATAATCTTTGGAACAACCAACACACAATTATTAAATGAGTTCATTTCACTAATGGAAAGTGAATTCGAAATGAACTTAGTAGGTGAGCTTACTTTCTTCTTAGGGTTACAAATAAAACAAACCAGAGAAGGAATTTACTTACACCAATGTAAATATGCTAAGGAATTAATTAATAGATTTGGAATGCAAAACGCTAAGGAAATTAATACACCAATGGCTACCAATGTAAACATAGGAGAAGACTTCGAAGGAAAAGCAATGGATTTGAAGTACTATAGGAGCGCGATAGGTAGCCTTCTATACTTAACTGCGAGTTGATCAGACATACTTTTCACAGTGAGTATGTGTGTGAGATTTCAATCTTGCACAAAAGAATCACACATAATGCTAGTCAAACGAATTTTTAGATACCTAAAAGGAACACTAAACGTAGGAATTTGGTACCCTTGGTCATGCGAGTTCGAACAAATCGGCTACTCCGACTCGGATTATGCCGATAGTAAACTCTATAGGAAGAGCACATGTGGGTGTTGCCAACTCCTAGGCTTGAGTCTAGTTAGCTGGTGTAGTAGAAAGAAACATTGTGTTGCCTTACCTACCACCGAAGTCGAATATGCTGCAATAGGTGAGTGTGTAGATCAACTTCTTTTGATGAAGCACACTCTCCAAGACTTTCATTTAAGCTTTAATAACACTAAAATCTTAATTGATAACATTAGTTCTATTAACCTAACTAAGAACCCGATTTGTCACTCTAGAACCAAACACATAGGGGTTAAATATCACTTTATACGAGACCACATAGCAAATGGAACTATAAAACTCGAATATGTTGAGTCTAAATCGAACCTAGCGGACATTTTCACAAAACCCTTACCCGAAGAAGAATTTAGTCTACTTAGACGAAGATTAGGAATGTGCGTAGTAGAACAAAACTCAACTCTTATTTATACTCTATCTTTATTTTTCATGCTACATGGAACTAGCTTAGGGTTTACCTTAGAAAGCATGCACCTATAGATTTAAGGAGCCAACACATCTCACAACACATAGGTTCAATGTGTTTGAGTACTGAGCCACGTAGATGGGCATGAGATGTTACAACTGTTGGATCGAGAAGCATCGCTAGAGTGGGGGTGAATAGCGAGCGTAAAACATTTCTTTTCGTTTGTTCGATATACGAGCAAACACTGCAAAAAAATAAAAAGGACAATTTTATTTTTACTTGGTTCACAACCCAGCGGTTGCTACTCTAAGGCCCCGTGATCCTTGGCCACGTACGAAGGGGCAATCCACTATAAGGTCTCCTCTTCGTTAGAGGTAGGAGACAACGAACACAAAACCAAGAGCATGAGGATGAGGCAACAAGCCTACCTCACCTCGTTACGATTAAAACACTGAATATGGTAAACAAAAATATTACCTGCTATTGTTGTGGATGAATAAGATGAAAGCTTGACGTCGCGTCCGCGTTATGATGGTGTTGGAGCTTTGGCATTATAGGAGCACTTAAGAATAATCTTGATTAATTTTTGGGTTAGAGTCCTCCCCTTCTTTTATAGAGTTTTGCCTTGGAATAAGTCTCCTCATCTTTTGGAACTGATCAAGAAGTTGTACCATATTTTATCGCGAAGTGGCTGCGTCAAACATTATCTATTTTGACCTAGCGCAAAAGGCTGATTCGTCGCCATCAGTCGATTGATGCCTTCCATCAGTCGACTGATGTACATCAGTCGACTGCCCAATGATCAATAGTTGACTGCCAGCCTAGCCACTTCCCTGTAGTAAGAGGTTAGCACGGAAAATGGTAAATGCAACAGTTTTTTACCATCCGATCTTGACCTAGACCTTCCACTGAAAGTCTTAGTCGGATCGCCGCCTACGGTCATCCCCATACAGAGGACACGACCTTACCATCTCTCACTCACACTAGCCTACCTCTGATTCTTTATGACCTTCGGCTTAGCTTAACCATTTCCTGCACACTTAATTCAGCTCATGAGATAACAATATGACCTTAACTTTGGATCTTTGCCATAATCAAAACCTAGGTTCGATTATCTAGTGCCCCTGCACCAACAACAACCTTACTCCTGATTCCAGATGTAGATCTAGTGCATTGATATGAATTAAGGGGTATAATTATTTACATTAACCATCTCTAATCAAGACTTATTGATCATTTTATATCAATTACGTCAAAAAGAGTTGAACATGCTATTAGTTGAATTTATATTGAAACTATTATTTTCAAAATTAAAAGGGATGTGCTTGGACTTATTTTCTAAAGTTTTTTTTTAAATCCCCAAATATTTTTGATTTATGGAAAAAGGGGGAGAAGAGAATCAAAAGTTAAGGAATCAAAAGTTTTTTTTTTAAACTTAACTTTCTTTAAGTAGAAACGTTAAGGGGGGAGAGATAAGTTTTTTTTTTTCAAAAACTCACCTAAGGTCAAGGGCGAGGTAACCTCGAGGGGGAGGATTTGAAAAAAGAACTTATCAATCACACTTACTATTTCATTCATACTAACTAACTCATGTTTACTACATGATAGTTATGCTTACTTACTCATACTCATGTTTACTACATGTTTGCTTCATACTTACACTTGCTTACTTATATTTCATGCTTTCTCATGTTTGTTACTACTATTATTTTTATGCCTAAATTTTCCTTAACTTTGAATCGGTTTGCCATAGATCAAAAAAGGGGAGATTGTTGGTGCAGGGGCACCAGATAATCGAACCTAGGTTTTGATTATGCCAAAGGTTCAAAGTTAAGCTATTATTGTTATCTCATGTGCTATATTGAGTGTGCAGGAATTGTATTAAGCTAAGCCCAAGGTCAGCGATGCCAGGAGAATCTCGGGATGAGAAATCGTGGTGGTCAGGTGACACCAGGAGAACCTCGTTGGAGTCGAGGAACATCGGTGGCGACTGGAAGCTAAGCGACAGGTCAGGAGGACCAGAGGTAGACATTGAGTGCAGAGTAATGGTGAGGTTGTGTTTTCCGTACGGGGATGAATAGGAGGCAATCCGACTAAGGCTTCCAGGGGAAGGTCTAGGTCGAGATCAGACGGTAATGAACCATCGTAATGACTATTACTCGACATTTCTATGCTAACTCTATGTTGTAGGTGAGTAACCAAGTTCACAGTCAATTGAAGGCTATTTGCAGTTGACTGATCCTACCATCAGTCAACTGCTGAGGGTCATCAGTCAACTACCATTCAAACTAGTCAGCTCGAAGAAAGTCAAGATAAGCTCCACCAAAAATGGAGGGATAAGGAGCATTGACCCAGATTTGGATCTCAATGAGCTAGGATTTGGAGGGTTATAAAAGAAGGGTCATTTCACCTCTTTGGATCATCTATTCTTGCTCCCAAAGTGCTCCAACGACACCAAGCTTCAATGACAATGTTATGTCATCGTAATGTCGACGCTTTGACAAGTTTCTATTCCTTCGTCAGTACTTCATGTTAAAGTTGTCATTTGTTTTGTTTTAATTTTTTGTACTCAAGCTTTCAATCGAAAAGAGGAGAGGTAGGCTTGTTGCCTCTTCCTCTATCTTGTTTTATTGTAACCGTTGTTTCCTACCTCCAACGAGGAGGAGACTTTTAGTGACTTACCCCATCATACGCGGTCAAGGATCGCAGGGCCTTGGAGTAGCAACCTTTCAGTTGTGATCCAAGTAAAAACAAAGGTGTTCATTTGACTTTTGTTTTACTCTTATTTTCGCTGTAATTCTCGAGTTTTCAATGAACGAAAAGAATGTTTTACGATCGCTATTCACCCCCCCCTCTAGCGACGCTTCGATCCAACAGGTGGAAGCCCTGGTTGGTCAGATCGGATGTCAAGAATACTAAGTCCAGCAGGGCAGCCGGTAGGTAAGCCTCGAGTGGAGAGGTGAGGTCGAGTCCTCTGTACGGGGGCAAAGCTAGGCATCGATTCGATGGATAGTCCGCGTGGGACTTTGAAGTTGAGATCGAGCAATTTTACTACTGCTATCATGTTTCATATTGTTTGCTTGTGCTAATCTCGTTTTATAGGGATCAGTCGACTGAATGGATTCTAGTCGACTGGGTACAAGGCAGTTGACTGGATACCTAGTTGGTAAGATTAGCACGTGATCGATTGAAGATTTGGTAGCACAGATGGAAATATTTTTAGTCGACTGGGGAGTTTCAATCGACTGAAGAGGTAAACTTCCCGATGCGGAGTGGGGTGACCTGGAGTCAACTGGGGCATATTCAGTTGACTGGAAGACCCGAAGTACCATATCGACGGGCTGATGTGGAGTCAACTAGAAAAGCTTTATAAAATAAATGCATGACCAACTTCAAATAGAACTCATCTACTACATCCAAGTGCTGCTACTATTTATCTTCGTCCACAAGAGCTTCATCCCTTCACGAAGATGCGTTTCTGACACTCCGTGCCTACTTCAAAATCTCCAAAAGTGTGGTATAATTTAGATCTTAATATTTGTATTCATTTTCAATTTTATGTACTTAATTTCAAAGAAGATAGAGTGTTACCTATCTCTCATTGTAAAAAGAGAACCCCTCCAAAGTCGAGAGTTCTCGAATCAGAGGGTATTATAGTGATTGTCCATCGAGGTAGCTCTCGGAAGAGCTACGGGCCTTGGAGTAGCAACCTGGCTAGGGTTGTAAACCAAGTAAAAAGCATGTCTCTTTATTTCATTTATTCCGTTGCATACTCGTATTTTAAAATATGTTTTTAAAATCTAAAGAAAATTTGTAACCTCCGAGATTCACCCCCCTCTCTCGGAGTAATTCGATCCTATAGGAATTACACTAGTTGCATGGGAATTTCACTAGTTGCTCGAGAATTCTACTAGTTTTTCAATAATATGATAAAAAGCCTATAATACAAAGTTAGCATAGTATATAATAACAAAATTAATAGTGATAGTCAGTAACTGTCTGATCTCGACTTTGACATTCCTCCGAAAGCCTCGATCAGATTGACGCCTAAGGTTGTCCCCGTACGGAGGACATGCTCTCACCATCGCTCCAACCTGGAGCTTACCTTTGGTCCTTCTGACCTTTCTCATAGCTATTGATCATTCGACCATAGAGGTTTCTCCTAACGAGAATCTCCTGCTGTCATCCGACCACCGAGATTTCTCGTCCCGAGATTCTCCTGACATCTCTAACCTTAGCAAAGCCTGAATACAATGCCTGCACACTCAACATAACATATGAGATAACAAGATAGATTCTCTTAACTTTTAATCATTGTCATTATCAAAACATAGGTTCAATTATCTGATGCCCCTGCACCAACAAGTAACAGGGCCACTCGGGAAACAGAATCGAGTTGAGGTAGGGATAAGAAGAAGTGACTAGGGAAAATAAGGTCCCTATGGTAAGGTGAGGGTAAAGAAAAGGGGAAGGTCCTCCTTATGATGCTTTCTCATGAGAGTTTATTAAGCAGTATAACAAACAAAGACACTTAAGGGACCCCACAAAAGATTCTTAGTAACCTTCACTCAATAATATCATTATAACACTATTCTTCAGGTGGGAAGGGCCCTCCACATGGACGGTGATCCGGGTGGTTTGTTATACAATAGCTGGCTCCATATGCAGCAAGTATAAAAGGAGGGAAGGAAGGAAGAAGAGAGGGATCTGACCTCTGGACTGGAAGACTCTTGGCTCACTCTCTCTCTGGGGAATTAACTTCGTCAACGGGGACTCATCGCCGGGAAGGAGGAACGATCATGAACGAAGAAAGAGGGAGGGGAGTTCTACAAGTTTCATTCTTTGTTACCTTGTATAAGCTTATATTTGTAAAGGGTTTCTCTACCTCCGAAAGGTCTTCCGAGAAGGGAGGATTATAGTAAAGGTGTCTAGCACCGGAGCTCACTCTAGAACTCACCCGTGGATTAGGAATTGGAATTTCAAACCACGTTAAATATCTTGTCATCATTCTCATCACTCTTTCATATTTTACTGTTGCAGCCAGAGAGGACCCCCAAACCTCCCTGATCTCTTCGCTCCAAGGGAGGTAAAAAATCTGTGCCACAATAGTTGGTACTATCTATGGGAACATTTTTGCTGAACAAGACTTGGAGATGCATTTACAAGAGATCCCTCCTCTTGTAGCTTCCTCAGTAGAGGAAACCCCCGTTACCTTGCTTCCATCCCAGTTGAAGACTCTGATAGATGCGGCAGTTTTTGAAGCTTTGACAAGAGAAAGATGAAGGATGGGATATCTCCATCCTCATTCTGGTGAACCCTCTCAGAGGGAGCCTCCACCTGAAGGACCTTCTCACATGCCTCCGCCCGGTCATCAAGAGACAGAGGTGTTATCGGGAGAAGGGCTTGCAGGGGGAGCATACCAATATCCTTTCCCTGTACCACTGAAAAGATGGGAGGATCAGGGAGAAAGCCGCTCTACCATGGCTCTATAACCTTATGAGCCTTGCCCCTTTACGGTGGATATAGTCCTTGAACTGCCGCCACCCACTTTCGTAATCCGTAGGTGGGAATGTATCATGGTACCTCTTATCCAGAGGAACATTTGACTCAAATTGAAGGTGCAGCCTCCATCCACTGCTACATGAATGCTTTGAAATGTCGAGCCTTTCGTATCACCTTGAAGGCATCTGCTCAAAGCTTGTTGAGATCTCTACATCCTAGCTTTATTACTTGTTTTGCAGATTTAAAAGGAGCTTTCCTTAAGAAATTTTCTAGTAGTAAGAAATATAAGAATGACGCTTCCATTTTACTTCACTTAAAGCAAGGCCAGCTGAATCTTTAAAATGTTACATACATCACTTCACCACTACTGCCCAAGAAATACCTTTAGCAACCTCAGACTTCTTAAGACTGCTATTCCTCATGGTTTGAAGGAAGGGTCTTTCCTTTGCTCTCTGTTGCAGAAGTCAGCTGCTAGTTATGAAGAATTTCTTGGTCGCACAAAAGAGTATATCAATGAAGAATAAGGGTTACAGGTAAGGAGAGCTAAGAAAAAGTCCACCTCCACCACAGCAGAAAGAAATCCTCCCCTTATTCAGTGGGGACCTCCCAGAAGGGAGTATGTCAAGCCTTTCCTGCCTGAAGTGCCTCGTCCTAGACTCCTCAGGATAGAAGGCCATCCTCACCCTCCCCTCCGAGTTATGGCTACTGAAGCTCTTCCCCAGCCTCGGACCTAGAAAGAATGGGAGATGGAAATTTATGGTCAGCAAGGTGTTCTAGAGTGCTCGGCAGGGTTTAGAGGAGTTCCTCATAATCCCCAACCCCTTATTTTTGTCAGTACCACATGGATTATGTGCATGTCAACGATCAATGCTTCAAGCTACAGAGTGAATTGGAGTGCATCAGAGACAACCATCTACACTTGCATCAGCAGTTAAAGGGACAAGTGGGGAGAGGATGTCGATTTAATGTTGCTCGTCCTGGACCTTAACACAGAAGGCCTCAAGTCCTTCCTCTGTAACACCCATAAAATTTCTAGCAATTTTACAAGAATTTTTGGTTGATTATGATGGGATTTATGTGGGCTCTTTCAAAAATAAAAGAAAATGAGCCAAAAAGGATGCAAGGCCTAGGAATTGAACCCCAAACCTCTAGAGATAGCCAAGCCCTAAAGATGCATCCAATAACCAGAAGCCCAGTAGGGTTGTACTATTAGGGGAATATGGGAAGTGATAGTTAAGGGTAAGGGAGGTAAAGGGACACTTCAAGTGAATAAATAGGGGAATGAGGAGACATGAGGAAGCAAACTTGACATCTTCTCCTTCTCTTCTTCTTCCTCACCGAACCCTAAAGCTCCCCCTTCTCATCCTTTGTCCGAAATTCATCCAAGCAAGAAGAAGGCTAGGTGTTCTTCCCTTAGGTTATCTTTCAACCAAAAAGAAAAGCGAAGGATGTAAGTATCCCCTCACCTGCATACAAGTAGCTTTTCGATTGAAGTTGTTATGAAAAATTCTCCATGAACCATTTGGCCAAGAACTTTACTTGAGTTTTCAATGAAGATCCATGTCATACCTTGTATGAATATGATGATGATAGGATGCTAGATGGATTAGGTTAAGAATTTAACCCTAAAAGCCCCAAGAAACTTTCGGCCAAGACCATAACTAGGGCTAAGCATGATGATCCATGCTATATCTTGTATTAATATGAAGATGAGGGATTTCTAGATGAGTTTGGTTAAGTGGTTGACCTCAAAAACCCAAGGGACCATTCGGCCAAGACCATAACTTGGGCTCACCATGATGATCCATGCTATATCTTGTATTAATATGAAGATGAGGGATTTCTAGATGAGTTTGGTTGAGTGGTTGACCTCAAAAACTCAAGGGACCATTCGGCCAAGACCATAACTTGGGCTCACCATGATGATCCATGCTATATCTTGTATTAATATGAAGATGAGGGATTTTTAGATGAGTTTGGTTAAGTGGTTGATCCATGAAACCCTTTTGAACCATTCGGCCAAGACCCCTAATGTGTTCTTTATTCCATGTTTTAGGTGAGTTCATGATAACTTTTGATGTTAAATGATGCTAGATGAAGATAACATGCTCTAGGTTAGATTTGAAATGAGTTCATGCCAAGTTTGATGTTAGAAGAAGATAACATGTCCCATTCCATGCTTTATATGTTAAAGAATTAACATGTGGTTAGTTAGACCATACATATATATAAGTTGTTTGGTGTTTAAAACTTTGATAGAGCTCCATGCAGTTTAGGTCACTCCATGTATACTTGCTCATGATGTTTATACCTTATGCCATGCCCTATATGTGTGTGATATTTATGATATGTTTATGAAATGAAATATGATATGTTTATGAAATGAAATATGATATGTTTATGAAGTGAAATATGATATGTTTATGAATTGAAATATGATATGTTCATGAAGTGAAATATGATATGTTTAGGAAATGAAATATGATATGATTATGAAGTGAAATATGATATGTTTATGAAATGAAATATGATATGTTTATGAAATGAAATATGATAGGTTTATGAAATGAAATATGATATGTTATGATAAGAAGCATGTATGTATTTTACCTTCTACATGGCTTGTACCAGGACCCTAACAAGGTCCAAAGGGATGAGCTCCTAAGTTGCCCTAGGCCAACAGACTAAGATCGGGCCTAGGATGGGCATCTATGTTATGATATCCCTGTTGGGATGTATACTGAAAGCCTAGCTCTTTTGTATGAACATCTTTATTTTGAAATAAGAATCACATGATCATTGTTTGCATATTTTTATGATTATGCAAAATTGTCTAATATTTTACATTGTAGATAACATGGTGCTTTGTGTGGCACAGAAGATCATGTTATCAGTTCCTTGTAGAATATAAGTAGAGGCTCACAACCAAGATGGTTTTGGACAAACCATTGGCATGGTTGTAGTGTAGCTTGGTATTGTTTTGTCTTGAACATAAAGTTACACTAGTACACTTAGGTGTATTGAGTACGACCGACATAGAGGTGATTCAATTTGTTGCTGACTACATAATTGAATCGGACCTCGGATATTATATTGTACATGATCTTAATCCCGATATAATAATGGGCACATGTACTTAATATTTATTTCTTTGATTTACCAGAGGGTGAGATTTCTATGGATTAAATCAATATGCCCGGTGAGTTGGGAAATGATATTATTTACATGGTGTGCCGTTGATTATAGGAGGAAACTGTGTCCTATATATTAGGTTGATGATGTCCCCTTGAGGAGCTCATAAGGTTCATCATGTAAACCCTGCAGGTTGACTTAGTCAACATGATGATAAGGTTGAGTGGTACTACTCGAGGAGTTAGATGTTAATTAATTGATGGTCAGTAAATCAATTAATTGACGTACATTCGATATCTTAAACACGGGGAGATGGATGTACAAATAATATATGGAGCCCATATTAATTTATGGGGGTTGGTGAGGTAGTTCGATGATGATCCTCTTGTGGAATGGAACATCATTGATGGATCAAGTTTGTGTGGTTCCGATCCATCGGGTGGCCAAGACCCAACTCCTCCTCATGGTCCCTATCGTAGCCTAATATAAACCTCATGAAGTCTAGATCAAATGATGGAAAACAAATCTCTAGATCCGACGGTTAGGATTAAATCCCTAGAACCGACGGTTGAGATTAAATCTCTAGATCCGACGGTTGGGATTAAAACCCTAGAACCGATGGTTGAGATTAAATCTCTAAATCCGACGGTTGAGATTAAAACCCTAGAACCGACGGTGGAGATTAAACCAAGGCCTAAACCTAACTCTATATAAAAGGGAGAGGAAAGGTTGGATAAGGTGGGCGGCAAGTTTAAAAGATTGATAAATTTTTTTTCCTAATTCTATGCCACCTTGGGCGGCAAGATTAGAAAAATTTTAAGATTAGAATTGGTGAAAAAAAAATTTCCTATGCCACCTTGGGCGGCAAGATTATAGGAAGAAAATTTTTTTTACTAATTCCTTGCTACCCTTGGGCGGCAAGAAAATTGGGAATTAGTTCCTATATTTTTTGCTACCTCATCAATAACCAACTTTCTCCTAAGTTCTATAAATAGGGGCTTAGGCTTGGGCGGAAGAGAAAGATATGGATTAGGGTTAGGGTTTGGTTGATGGGGTTGGGTGGCTAGGGTTAGGGTTTTGGGATTAGGTTGGGCGGCAACATGGAGATGAAGATCTTCTTCTTCTTCCTTCTAAGTGTTGGCCGGCCACTATCCATGTTCCCTATACCTTGGCCGGAGCTCAACCTATTCTCCTTCCCTTCATCCTTGGCTGGAAATTAGGAAAGCTTTGTCTAGGGTTTGGGCGGCAACAAGGAGGAGGATTGTTTTCCTTTCCTTTCTCCAAGTGTTGGCCGGCGCCCATACCCTTGGTGTTTCTCTTTCGGTTGGCTTCCATACTCCATTCCATCTTCTCTTTGGACCGGCGGCAAACATCATGCTTGGAGCTTGATGGTTGGTCCTAGATAAGAGATGAGTTTTGTTTCCATTTTGTTCTCTCTATTCTTGGGGCCGGCGGCATCAATCCTTTGTGGATTTGTGGTTGGCTCAAGCAAGAAGGGAAAGAGAGTTCTTCTTTCTTTGGATTGAAGATGATCTAGGATGCTTCAACTTGTGGAGGATCTTCGCCCACACGAAGTCTACAAGGAGGTTAGGACATACGATAGAAGATCAAGAGGTATAAAAGTTTTATAACTTTTATTATTGTTCTTTGCATGTTCTTATTTGATATGCTAGCTTATGTTCTTTATGTTAGTATATGTTGATTATACTAGTTTACATTTGCATGTATTTGTATAATCATGGACCCCGAATAAGAAACACAAAAACCGGCAATCCGTCCGTCGTCTCTTCCGCGGCTAATCGACTAGAAGAGTTTGGTTGTTTGAACAACTAGTTTGTTCAAGCGATCGCTCAAGTCGTTGGCACGACGACGAATTGGTTGTGCTTAGGAAACTCATCCCATCCGGATTAGTTTTCATTAGTGAAAATTTTAATCCGGGGACATGGGAGCCTATGAGCATTCCGAGGTATAGCACATTGCCAACAATCCCCTAGGTCGACGGTGATAGTACGAACCTAGTACGGGATGGGCTCCCAGATGCCCTAGGCCGACTGACTAAGATCGGGCCTAGGATGGGCTTCTTTGTTATGATGATGGCCCCTAGGTCGACGGACTAAGATCGGGCCTAGTAACCTAGTAGGTTCGAGACTTGCTACCTCGGGTCTATTAAGGGATGCGCGCTATGATGATGATGATGTGGTACAATGTCGGGCCCAATATGTTGAGAGTTGTGTTCAAATACCTATGATATATGTTTTCAAAGAGCATCCTGCATATATGTTTACTTGTTATGTTTGTTATGTTATATATGTTTACATGCTATGTTTGTTATGTTATATATGTTTACATGCTATGTTTGTTATGTTATATATGTTTACATGCTATGTTTGTTATGTTATATATGCTTACATGCTATGTTTATTATGTTTTATATGTTTACATGCTATGTTTGTTATGTTATATATGTTTGCATGTTATGATGGTTATGATATTTATGTTTACATGCTATGTTTGTTATGTTATATATGTTTACATGCTATGTTTGTTATGTTATATATGTTTACATGCTATGTTTGTTATGTTATATATGTTTACATGCTATGTTTGTTATGTTATATATGTTTACATGCTATGTTTGTTATGTTATATATGTTTGCATGTTATGATGGTTATGATATTTATGTTTACATGCTATGTTTGTTATGTTTTATATGTTTACATGCTATGTTTGTTATGTTATATATGTTTGCATATTATGATGGTTATGATATTTATGTTTACATGCTATGTTTGTTATGTTATATATGTTTACATGTTATGATGGTTATGTTATATATGTTTACATGTTATGATTGCTATGTTATATATGTGTTTACATGTTATATGCTTGCTTACAATGTTGTATGTCTACTTGTTATTGCCTGCTTATGTCTATGCTGATACATTTATGTTATGTTAGCTTATGTTATGATGTTATGTCATGTTATGCTTACGTAAGGTTTTGTGAGTAGGACAGGATCTTACTAAGCCTATGTGCTTATAGTTTATGTTCCCTTGTACTACAGATAAGGGTAAAGGGTGGATAAACTAAAGGGAGCAGTAGGAGGGGCAAAGTGTGTGTGGTAGTGGCATGGTGGAGGAGATCTATTATGTTCTTTATGCATGTTTTCCCTAAGATGATTTAGCTTATGAATTGAACTAAGTACTTATGAACTGATGAGGCATGCCCTATGTTTAAGAAGTGTCTATGAAATAATGATGTATGTTCTATGTTAAGAAGAAGTATCTATGAAATGATGATGCATGTTTATGTTTAAAAGAAAAAAAATATGTCTAAAGTCTTTCGCTGTAAGAAGTATGATATGTGTAGTCTTCCGCTGTAAGTAGTACGATGTATGTATGTACGATCGCGTCGCGCCGCCCTTCCGGACCCTAGGAAAGGGCGGGCGTGATAGGTTGGTATCAGAGCAGATCTGCCTTTCCACTACACACACATCAAGCTCTAAATCCTGCCGCTCCAAGTAAGAATTTCTATGCCTGCTCTATTTTGTTCATGTATGATAAGAAATGCTTCTAGCTTAAATATGCATGAAAATATGTATGATAACCTTATGCTAGCTTTTAGTTTAACTATGCATAGATATGATAACCTTATGCTAGATTTTAGTTTAACTATGCATAGATAAATGAATGATAATCTTATACTAGCCTTATTCTAATATATGAAGATAAACATGACTGGAAAACATAGTAATAGGGTCGATGAGATAATAATGTAGGGAAGACGTAGTAATTGAGTCAATGAGACAGTACTTCGCTCTCCATGGGGAGGTCCAGTATTGTTGGTGAAGAAGAAATATGGGTCTATGCGAATGTGCATAGACTATCGAGCACTAAATAATGTGACTATCAAGAACAGGTACCCTTTACCGTGGATTGACGACCTGTTCGACCAGTTAAAGGGTGCCACCATCTTCTCTCAGATTGATCTGAGGTCTGGCTATCATCAAGTGAAAGTGAAACTAGATGATATACCGAAGACGGCTTTCCGAACAAGATACGGACATTATGAGTTCGTAGTTATGCCTTTTGGAGTGATGAATGCACCTGTTATGATCTGATGAATCAGATTCTTCAGGAAAAGCAGCTGTATGCAAGGTTCTCCAAACGCGAGTTCTGACTCGATCAAGTATCATTTTGGGTCATGTTATATCCAAGCGCGGAGTGATGGTAGACCCAATAAAGATTGAAGCCGTGAGTAACTGGAACCGACCAAAGAATGCCAGCGAGATCAGAAGCTTTCTTGGGCTAGCAAGCTACTACAGGATGTTTGTAGAGAACTTCTCTAGGATTGCAGCCCCTATGACAGTCCTCACCAGAAAGAACAAGAAATATGAATGGACAGACGCCTGCGAGGAGTTTCTGCACTGAAAAGGAGACTGACCATCGCTCCAATCCTTGCTCTTCCGGACAGTAACGAAGGCTTCGACATGTACAGTGACGCTTCCAAGTTGGGACTCGGAGCTGTACTCATGCCGAATGGCAAGGTCATTGCCTACACCTCTAGGCAACTCAAGGAACATGAAAGGAATTATCCCACCCATGATTTAGAGCTAGCGGTCGTGGTCTTTGCTCTTAAAACATGGAGGCATTATCTATATGGAGCTCAGTGTAGGATTTATACAGACTACTAGAGTCTGAAATATTTCTTCACACAGAAGGACCTGAACATGAGACAACACAGATGGCTCGAGCTCGTCAAGGATTATGACTGCGAGATCTTCTACCATCTGAGAAAAACAAACAAGGTGGTTGATGCACTCAGCAGGAAGTCCTGCGCCACCTTGATGTCTCTATCAGTGTTATCTCGACCCTTAGAAAAAGAGATTATGCGTTACGGGGTTGAAATCATTTTTGGATAGCTCTTGACCATGACGATAACACCGACACTGTTCGACGATATATTGGAAAAACAAGCCCGTGACCCAAGCATTCAGAGGATCAAGCAAGAGGTCCTAGAAAGAAAGGATGATGGGTTTCGTATCTCTGATAGTGGAGTACTCTACCTCAGGGATCGCTTGTGTATTCCCAATGATCCAGAGTTACGGAAGAAGATATTTGAGGAAGCTCACGGAACTCCTTATGCAATGCATCCTGGAACCACCAAGATATACCAAGACCTGAAAAGAAAATTCTGGTGGTTCAGAATGAAAAGAGATGTGGCTCGGCTCAAGATGTTGCACTGACCGACTGCCAGAGGGTTAAAGCAGAACACCAGAGACCTGGAGGAACACTGCAGCCAATCCAGATTCCAGAATGGAAGTGGGAAGATATTTCTATGGATTTCATCTCAGGATTGCCCAAGATGACAAACGGATATGATGTTATATGGGTAATTGTAGATCGATTGATGAAGTCTTCCCACTTCTTAGCAATCAAGATGACCTATTAGACTGAGCAACTGGCTCAATTATATGCTAAGGAAATTATCAGATTACATGAGATTCCTAAGACCATCATTTCTGACAGAGATGGTCATTTTATTTCCCATTTATGGGAGTGTGTTCAGAAGGCACTCGGCACAAAGCTATTGTTCAGTACCGCCTTCCATCCTCAGACGGACGGACAGACCGAAAGAGTAAATCATGTACTGGAGGATATGCTACGAGCTTGCGCCCTGGATTTCAAAGGTAGCTGGTGCCGATACTTATGCTTGGCAGAATTCGCCTACAACAATAGCTACCAAGCTACTATTGGAATGGCACCCTACAAGGCTCTATACGAGAGGAAATGTAGATCTCCTATATGCTGGTACGAGGGTGGTGAAAAGAAAGGGATGGGACTCCAGACAGATTTCATTGACGACACCACCCAAGCTATCCAGAACATTCATCAAAGAATTGAAACTGCTCAGAGCCGGTAAAAGAGCTATGTAGATATGTGGCGTAGACCGTTAGAATTCGAAGTCGGGGACCTGGTATTCCTAAAGGTGGCCCCTATGAAGGGAGTGATGAGATTCGGAAGGAAGGGTAAGCTGAGTCCACGCTATGTGGGACCGTATCTGATATTGAAGAGAGTTGGCAAGGTAGCTTACGAGCTGGAGCTGTCTCAAGAGATGTCGGCTATCCACAACGTGTTCCATGTTTCGATGCTCAGGAAGTGCATTTCCAGTGCGGACCAAATGATCGAGCCACAAACAGTGCAAGTTCAAGAGGACCTGAGTTATGAAAGTCGGTCTATCCAGATACTCGACCAAGAAGTCAAGCGACTAAGGAACAAAGAGGTGCCCTTAGTAAAGGTCCTATGGCAAAATCAACGGTACGAAGAAGCTACTTGGGAACGCGAGGAGGACATGAAACAGAAGTACCCAGAATTGTTCTAAGTTTCGAGGATGAAACTTTTAAAAGGTATGAAAGATTGTAACGCCCGTAAAATTTCTAGCAATTTTACAAGAATTTTTGGTTGATTATGATGGACTTTATGTGGGCTCTTTCAAAAATAAAAGAAAATGAGCCAAAAAGGATGCAAGGCCTAGGAATTGAACCCCAAACCTCTAGAGATAGCCAAGCCCTAAAGATGCATCCAATAACCAGAAGCCCAGCAGGGTTGTACTATTAGGGGAATATGGGATATGATAGTTAAGGGTAAGGGAGGCTAAGGGACACTTCAAGTGAATAAATAGGGGAATGAGGAGACATGAGGAAGCAAACTTGACATCTTCTCCTTCTCTTCTTCTTCCTCACCGAACCCTAAAGCTCCCCCTTCTCATCCTTTGTCCGAAATTCATCCAAGCAAGAAGAAGGCTAGGTTTGCTTCCCTTAGGTTATCTCCCAACCAAAAAGCAAAGCGAAGGATGTAAGTATCCCCTCACCTGCATACAAGTAGCTTTTCGATTGAAGTTGTTATGTCAAATTCTCCATGAACCATTCGGCCAAGACCTTTACTTGAGTTTTCAATGAAGATCCATGCCATACCTAGTATGAATATGATGATGATAGGATGCTAGATGGATTAGGTTAAGAGTTTAACCCTAAAAGCCCCAAGAAACTTTCGGCCAAGACCATAACTAGGGCTCACCATAATGATCCATGCTATATCTTGTATTAATATGAAGATGAGGGATTTCTAGATGAGTTTGATTAAGTGGTTGACCTCAAAAACCCAAGGGACCATTCGGCCAAGACCATAACTTGGGCTCACCATGATGATCCATGCTATATCTTGTATTAATATGAAGATGAGGGATTTCTAGATGAGTTTGGTTGAGTGGTTGACCTCAAAAACCCAAGGGACCTTTCGGCCAAGACCATAACTTGGGCTCACCATGATGATCCATGCTATATCTTGTATTAATATGAAGATGAGGGATTTTTAGATGAGTTTGGTTAAGTGGTTGATCCATGAAACCCTTTTGAACCATTCGGCCAAGACCCCTAATGTGTTCTTTATGCCATGATTTAGGTGAGTTCATGATAACTTTTGATGTTAAATGATGCTAGATGAAGATAACATGCTCTAGGTTAGGTTTGAAATGAGTTCATGCCA
Source organism: Wurfbainia villosa (assembly GCA_025175895.1). Classification (NCBI taxonomy): domain Eukaryota; kingdom Viridiplantae; phylum Streptophyta; class Magnoliopsida; order Zingiberales; family Zingiberaceae; genus Wurfbainia; species Wurfbainia villosa. Next base: position 30,327,635 of record CM045986.1, read on the forward strand.
TGTTTGATGTTAGAAGAAGATAACATGTCCCATGCCATGCTTTATACGATAAAGAATTAACATGTGGCTAGTTAAACCATACATATATATAAGTTGTTTGGTGTTTAAAACTTTGATAGAGCTCCATGCAGTTTAGGTCACTCCATGTATACTTGCTCATGATGTTTATGCCTTATGTCATGCCCTATATGTGTGTGATATTTATGATATGTTTATGAAATGAAATATGATATGATATGCTATAAGAAGAAATATGTTATGAAAGTCATATGATATGTTATGAAGAAGAAGTATGTTATGATATGAAGAAGAAAACACGATATGCCATGATAAGGAATATGGTATGTTTATGAAATGAAATATGATATGTTATGATAAGAAGCATGTATGTATTTTACCTTCTGCATGGCTTGTACCAGGAACCTAACAAGGACCAAAGGGATGGGCTCCTAAGTTGCCCTAGGCCGACGGACTAAGATCGGGCCTAGGATGGGCTTCTATGTTATGATTGCCCCTAGTACGGGATGGAATCCCAGATGCCCTAGGCCGACAGACTAAGATCGGGCCTAGGATGGGCTTCTATGTTATGATGATGGCCCCTAGGTCGACGGACTAAGATCGGGCCGAGTAACATAGTAGTTTCGAGAGTTGCTACCTCGGGAATATTTAGGGATGCGCGCTATGATGATAATGATGTGGTACAATGTCGGGCCCAATATGTTGAGAGTTATGTTCAAATACCTATGATATATGTTTTCAAAGAGCATCCTGCATATATGTTTACATGCTATGTTTGTTATGTTATATATGTTTACATGCTATGTTTGTTATGTTATATATGCTTACATGCTATGTTTGTTATGTTTTATATGTTTACATGCTATGTTTGTTATGTTATATATGTTTGCATGTTATGATGGTTATGATATTTATGTTTACATGCTATGTTTGTTTTGTTATATATGTTTACATGCTATGTTTGTTATGTTATATATGTTTACATGCTATGTTTATTATGATATTTATGTTTACATGTTATGTTTGTTAAGTTTTATATGTTTACATGCTATGTTTGTTATGTTATATATGTTTGCATGTTATGATGGTTATGATATTTATGTTTACATGCTATGTTTGTTATGTTATATATGTTTACATGTTATGATGGTTATGTTATATATGTTTACATGTTATGATTGCTATGTTATATATGTGTTTACATGTTATATGCTTGCTTACGATGTTGTATGTCTACTTGTTATTGCCTGCTTATGTCTATGCTGATACATTTATGTTATGTTAGCTTATGTTATGATGTTATGTCATGTTATGCTTACATAAGGTTTTGTGAGTAGGACAGGATCTTACTAAGCTTATGTACTTATAGTTTATGTTCCCTTGTACTGCAGATAAAGGTAAAGGGTGGATAAACTAAAGGGAGCAGCAGGAGGAGCAAAGTGTGTGTGGTAGTGGCATGGTGGAAGAGATATGTTATGTTCTTTATGCATGTTTTCCCTAAGATGATTTAGCTTATGAATTGAACTAAGTACTTATGAACTGATGATGCATGCCCTATGTTTAAGAAGAAGTGTCTATGAAATAATGATGCATGTTCTATGTTAAGAAGAAGTATCTATGAAATGACGATGCATGTTTATGTTTAAAGGAAAAAAAAATATGTCTAAAGTCTTTCGCTGTAAGAAGTACGATATGTGTAGTCTTCCGCTGTAAGTAGTACGATGTATGTATGTATGATCGCGTCGCGCCGCCCTTCCGGACCCTAGGAAAGGGCGGGCGTGACATCCTCCACCAGGGCGGGTACTACCCAATGTTTAAATTTTCCCTCAGATAGGATCATCAAATGAAGGGACCTTAGTCGCTGCAAGTGATGCCCCCACTAGAGGGGTTATTAATGTTATTGCAGGAGGACCTACTGATATAGACTCCAACAGAGCTCAGAAATCCTATGCTCGGATATTAGAGAGTTTATCCATTGGAGAAGACCGAGCTACTTAAAATACACTTCGAATACATTTTGGGCCTGTGGACCTTCAAGGTATTCTGTTGCTCCACACTGATGCCCTGGTAGTTAGGGTTTTATTAGAAAATTATGAGGTTGCTTGGGTCCTGGTGGACTCGAGGATTTTAGTTAACATTCTCTTTCAGGATGCTTTTAACCAGATGTAGCTCGGGAATGCCCAGTTGGAGGATATATCAACCCCTTTGTTTGGGTTTGCTGGGCATGTGGTGCACCCTTTAGGGCAAATAACTCTTCCCCTTACTTTAGGAATGAGGTTGAGTTAGAAGACCAACATGACCTCCTTCCTGGTGGTGGATGCTCCTTCTGCTTATAATGCTATTTTAGGTCATCCTTTTTTGTCAACTTTTAAGGCGATGGCTTCTCCTTATCATCAGAAGATAAAGTTTCCGGTGGATTAACTCATTGGGGAAGTTCGAGGTGAGCAGAAAATAGCTCAAAGCAGTTATGTGCAAATGGTCAGGGATGACAAGAAGAAGGCTAGAGTAGAAGACACCAAGAGGAAGGCCATTGTCGCTCCAGAGGCATATGTACTAGAAGAAACCCTGCCCTAGAAGGAGAAATTAGAGGAAGGGGAAGCTGTGGAAATAGCTTCGTGGAAGGTGACTCGGATAGCACAACAGTTGGAGGTGAAGGAAGAACTCATTGCTTGCTTATGGAGGAATGAAGATATATTCGCCAAAGACGTGCATGATCTGACTAGAATATACCCCTAAGTTGCGGAGCACTATCTGAACATCCTCCTTGGAGCATGACCTATCCAGCAAAAGAAGCGACACTTCAGGCCAGAGAAGGACAAGGTAATCACTGAAGAGATGGATAAACTCTTACAAGCTAGTCACATTAAAGAAATTCAATTCCCCAAGTGGGTTTCAAATGTAGTCTTGGTCTACAAGCCTTCTTGGCAGTGGAAGATGTGTATTGATTTTCATAATTTAAATAAAGCATGCCCTATAGACTACTACCCCTTGATTTGTATTGATCAGTTGGTAGATTATACTATGGAGTATGAAGTTGTATAGCTATGGATACTTACTGGGAGTATCATCAAATTCCATTGGCTCGGGAGTATAGGAGGGTTAGCTTTGTAACAACAGGAGGGGTGTATGCCTATGTGGTAATGTGTTTCGGGCGAAAGAATTCTAGAACCACTCATTAGAGGTTAATGGACAAGATATTCACTGAACAGAAGGACAAGAATGTGAAGATATACGTCGATGATATTTTGGTAAAATCATGAATCACTCAGAGTTTGGTATAAGACTTGGAGGAAAACTTTGCTACCCTCAGACGCTACAACATGAAGGTGAATCCAAAAAAGTGTTTGTTTGGGGTAAAGAGTGGAAAATTCTTGGGATATATCGTGGTTGAAAAAGGATTGTAGGCTAACCCAGAAAAAGTTCAAGCATTGAGTAATATGAAGTCCCCCACCAACTTGCAGGAGACCCAGAAGTTGGTTGCGGGATTATTTCATTATCTCGGTTCATTGCCAGGTCGACAGATCGAGGTTTACCCCTTTTCCAGATTCTAAGAAAGACCACTCGGTTTCAATGGGATGAGAAGTGTGAACAAGCTTTCCAAGATCTAAAAAAATACCTAGTGGAACTCCCATTACTAGATAAACCTATTGCGGGAGAACCATTGTGGGTATACCTAGCCATATCTGAGGGAGCTTCAGTTAAATTTTATTAAGACAAGAAGGTGCACAACAATGACATATTTATTATACATGTCACATATTGAAGGGGGTCGAGTTGAGATATACTGAATTAAAGAAGTTGATATATATACTAATCCTGACTGCCCATAAATTAAGGCCATATTTCCTGGCCCATCTGATTAATGTGCTAACAAATAGTGAATTGGGTTAGGTAGTCACTAAATCAAATTCTTCAGGGAGATTAGCCAAGTGGGTTGTGGAGCTAAGTAAGTATGGCATGCACTACCATCCCCGAACTGCCATCAAGGCTCAAGTGCTCGTTGATTTCCTAGCTGAAGTACCAATGGGTGTGGAGAATAGTTCGGCAAAATAAAAAGGGAGGAAGAGTGCATGGGACATCTTATAGATGGATCTTCAAGAGCGGGAAGAAGTGGAGTTAGAGTAGTACTCATATCTCCATCAAATGAAGAGACTCGTATAGCCATTCATTTGGGATATAAAGCCTCTAACAATGAGGCGGAGTACGAAGCTATTCTGGTTGGATTATAGGCAGCTTGGGTAGTGGGGGTCACTTCGATCATAATCCATTCGAATTCTCAATTGGCAATGTCGCAACTCAAGGGTGCTTTTGCCATTTGAGAGGATAGGTTACAGAAATACCTCACGAGTTTTGAAAAAGGAAAGACTCATTTTCAGGAGGTAACCCTACAACAAATCCCAAGAGAGGAGAATCGAAAGGTAGATGAATTGGCTCGATTGACTAGTGCCTTAGAGGGATAGAGGCTTCAGGACTCTGTCTGTATAGAAGTCACTCATTCCTTGATTGTACATAGTGTGGAAAATGGAGTGTTGGAAAGTAATGGTGTATCCAACTGGAGAATCGACATTATGGCTTATTTGTAGCATGAGAGTATTCTAGCCGAAGGTGGGGCAACATCAGCTTTGATGAGAAGAGTGAAGTGGTTTGTTAATATTGATGGAATTCTATACAAGACCTCTTTTGGTCAACCTCTATTGAAGTGGCTTAGGAAAGAGGACGCCAAGTGGGTACTCAGAGAAATACATGAAGGATGTTTAAGCAACCATTTAAGAGGAAGGGCGTTGACTCGGAAAGTGTTGTTGGTTGGATACTTTTGGTAAACTCTTCATCAAGATGCAACCCGCCTAGTACAGAATTGTCCAGCCTGTCAAAAGCATAGCAACAGGTCCGAGCGGCTCATTGAGTTGATGAAGGTTGTAGTTGCTTCTTGCCCCTTTGACCAGTGGAGGATGGACATAGTCAGCCCAATGCCTACAACCCTTTTGTAGAAGAAATTCTTGCTAGTAGCGATGGATTACTTTTCAAAATGGGTGGAAGCTAAACATTTATCCAAGATCGCAGAGAGTGCAATGATACAATTTCTTTGGAAGAATATTATCTGTCATTATGGAGTTCCCTAAAAGTTTGTCAGTGACAATGGACGCCAGTTCCAGGGTCGAAAGATTAGGGAATGGTGTCAAAGTTTCAATATTTAGCAAGCCTTTACTTCGGTAGCATCTTCAAGCTAATGGCCAAGTGGAAGTAGTTAACAGAATTCTCATTCAATGGTTAAAAACTAAGTTGGGGGCTAAGCGAGGAAATTGGGTAGACGAGTTGCTTGGGATACTATGGGCTTATCAGACCACCCTAAAAATTGCCATTGAAGAGACCCCATTCAGTCTGGTGTATGGAACTGAAGCAGTCATCCCAGTGGAAGCCATTCTGAATAGTGCCCGAGTTGAAGCTTACGAGCCAGAGAAAAACTATGTCTTGATAGGTACAAAACTAGATTTGTTGGAAGAAAGGCAGGAGCATGCTAGGATCCGAGTTGAAGCATACAAGCGAAGAATATAGAAAGTCTTCAATAAGAGGGTGATACCAAGGAGATTTCAAGAGGGCGACCTTTTTGCACAAGGTTAATCCTTCTGGAGATCCTGAAAAGCTAGCCCTTAATTGGGAAGGACCTTATACAGTCACTCGTCGGGTTGTCGGATAGGCGTATTACTTGAAAGATGTTGAGGGCAAAAAGTTGCCTAGGCCCTGGAATGTTGTGCATTTGAAATATTTTTATACCATGTAATTGAAAGACATCAATGAGAAGAGTTGTCTGTTACAAGTTTGATATTAATCATTAAAAAGGAGAAATGTGAATCAAATGCATTTCCATGTCATTGAAATTGGTACCTGTTTACAATCAAAAGAAGAAGAAGAAAAATAGAAAGGTTATAGCCTGAAATGATCAAGGGGATAACGCCTAAAGTCGATTTCCCAATACAAAAAATAGTTGGTTGATGTGTCAGAGGGAACCCTTGAGCAACATACTATCTAACTGCTTCATTGAAACCATCCTTGAATGTAGCCTGCATCATGGGCTTCAAGCATTCTTGTTGGTGTTTGTCAGCAACATACATATCCTGGTGAAACTTTATGCAATGCTCTCTGTGCACTAGAAAGTCCTGACGGATTTTGCGATATTGGCATGATGTTTGAGTAATAGTATCAGTCAAGTTAAACATGCCTTGAGATTGAGAGGCGTAGTCTTGTTGAATGACCCTTGATATATCTATCAAGTCTTGGCACATCGAAGCTGAAATCTTTCTCATAGCTGTAGTATGTGCCCTAGTGCGGGCAAATTCATGCCTCACTTGCTACAATGAAACTTCATGCTAGTGTACTTGAGAAAGGGCTCGATTCCCCTCTGATATTAAAGACGAATTATGGAAAATCTCCCTACTTACTTGGGCTTGTATGGTGGCTATCATCTCTGCGTCTTTCTGTTGTTGTTGTTGGGATTTCGCTAATTGAGCTCGACATAGAGCTAATTCCTGAAGCAGAGAATTTTCCCTCTCCTAAAATTTTGCTTGAATTGCTGAGTCAATAAGGGATTGTTGTGAAGATTTTCATTGAAGCTACATCTGATAGTGAGAAAGGGAGCGCTTAAGCTCTTGGAAGTTTGTCATGGCTTGCATACAACAAGTTGGAAGTCGGATGTAGCCCTAAAGGCAAGTACCAAGATGAGACAAAAAAGATTACTAGTTCCAGAGCATGTTGTAAGCCTTCCATCCGTGGCAATAGCTCATCTTGAAGGAGAATGCTTAAGTCCCTCTTCGATAGTGAGGAAGAAAGAGACGTGAGAAAGGGGGTCAGTTCATCTGATATTATAACAGATGAAGAAGCAATAGCCCTTGCAAGAAAAAAGGGTGAAGTCTTGATGCACGTGAACACGACCTCAAATCTCGTGACGGAGACCATCGAGGACTCAAAGCGCACGCTCGCGCTCAACGCCCGCAAGTGCATGGATGTCGTCAAGTAATAAAAAGATTTATCGATCCCACAGGGACTAAGATTCGAGTACCGATCTATTTGGTGGAGGTTATTGTTTAGAAGTCAAATCTAATGGTTGTGATTACGAGGATTGTCGGCAGTCTTAACTCAATACAGTGTCACACGAAAGAAGAAAAGGCTTTCTATGAGTCTTTGGAAGGGATCCTAGGATTTCGATTTCGCTTGTGTGTCGCAAAACATGTTGTCAATTTGGTTTCGTCTAGGGTTCTAGCTACGGTTTTGTGGAAAGTACATCATACACTCCCCCGATGAACCTTCACATCTATCGGAAGCTACCTCTGCCATTACCAAGTCGACCCCTGGACTTAGGACGGGATTGTCGGTATGAGGATGCCGAATCGATCCCTGTGACGAGTCAAAAATGGGGCATATTTTCTACTCTATCGCATCCTTCTACACACGATTACGGGAGATGAGGTCAACCCATAAGTTCCTCCTTAATCTCCTAGATCTTAGATACAAGGGTTGTCGCCCCTCATATTGGCTAACATAGTAGATAAAAAACCAAAACAATAACTATACCTCTAAAACCCAACGCCAATTGTAAATACAAACTCAAGAACATAATTTAAATTTGGAATAACATGTTCTACAAACACAAACTACTCCTTAATTCTAGAATCGAAGAAACTACTCCATAAATATGAGAGGAGAAACACAAAGCATGTTCATATTCGAATAAACAATAGATAGCATGCAAAGAACAGAAATTACAATGCAATATGGTCTTCTCTCCAGCGTTGAAGTGCAGAACTTGGATCTCCGGCGGCCTTCCTCCTCCCCGTTGTGAGTTCCCGAAGCTTTTTAGGGCTTCGGAGTGTCGTCCCAGTCATCGTGCCTCCCCTCTAGGGTTTGGGCGTAGCTTTCCTTATATAGGCATCACGTCGGATCCTTGCAAAATCTGGAAAAAACCTTGGTCGTATCAAATTGCCTAGCTACCACATGGTCGTGTGAAAACACATGGCCAAGCCATGTGTCAAGATGTGGCAGCCATTTTTCACCTTTGAACACGGTCGTATGTAGGCACACGCCTTGGCTGTGTTCCCTTCTGCGTCCATCTACCAAATGTCTTCTTTTGCTCCGAAAGTGCGTCGTTTTCCCCATGAAATGCTATCCTGTACACAAAAGTACACTGAGCAGATCTCCGAACCAGAAAATAGGAAATGCATACAAAATAAAGTAAAATATGAATGAAACAAACATAAAACAAGATGTGAGCGAAAACTACTCCTAAAACCTATATGTTTTGCTCACATCAAGTCCCCCAGACTTAGATCTTTGCTTGTCCTCAAGCAAACCTCAGTGTCTTGAAATTTAAAAAGATATTGTTCCATACTTAGCATGTTAACTAAATTTATCAAGTTGTATTTTCAATCAAAGCAATATAGATATGTTCTAAAAATTCACTAAGTTAGCTCCTCGTGCTCGTGCCAAGCAAATCTTCTTAAGGGATACTCATTCCATGATAAGTTAAGTCATCATCCTATAGCTTTCCTAAGGTCTCTGGCTCATAGGCACTGACCTGCCCAAAGCGAGGGTCCTTCCCTAGATCTAGCACAAAGTCTCAAAGGCGTACTCAGTATTGAGAGAAATTGGTAGATGTTTCCCTAGTAACCTAACTCGGTCTCAAAGGGGCACCTAACCATTTTCACCCACGACAACTTTTTTTTTTATCCCTCATAATATTTTTCAATTTTTTTTCACTATCTTTTTCGTTCCCTCTTTTTTTTTTTCTTATTCAATTTTTTTTTCTTTTCTCTCTTGGAATTTTGATTTTTTCGAATGGGCTTGCACAATTGGAGCATCTCCAGTAACTAAAATGTCAAATCTAGAGTCACCTATGGATTCCAAAGTACTAATCTATAGGGATGAATCATAACTAAATACGTACTAAATTTTCCCTTTCAGAATGTTCAACATGTGTATGTGTAAAATAAAGCTAACCATTGTAAGTCTAGAACATTCATTCAGAGTAAATAAAATAAAATACCATGAGGTAAATGAAGTTAAGCTACCCATGGAAATAACTCATGAAGAAAACTTTTAAAAATACTACTGAGGCAGCTTATAGATAGCAAAAACTAAGTACTGAAAGAAACTAAACAACCTATGCATGAACAAATGAATGCTAACAATAATGCAAATATCAGGAAAAAAACTATTGCTAGAAATAAAATAAAACAAAACTTGGGGCCCCCCTAGACTTAAGTAAAGAATACCTCTAGTATGGTGGATGAGGTGGAAAGTCTGGTAGCCTCGGGATCTCAGGATCCTGGGAGAACCTGCTATTGAGCCGCTAATGCCACATGTACATGTGGTCGATCTGAGAGATGGTGGATGCAGCGGCTGCTCGGTACTCCTCCTCCTTAGCCCACTGTGCCTGCTGGGCTTGCATATGCTGTCACATCTCCTAGTGGTGGGTGGCCTCCTTGTGGCATCGAGCAGCCTTCTCCTGGAAGTAGACGGCATGCCGAGGAGTTTTACGACGAGGCCCGCTGGAAGTGCTCCCGGAAATGCTGAAACTCTGCATGCGTGTAGGTGCTCTGCTCCTCCCATCACTGCTTCTGCATCTGCTACTCGGCGTATGTGTCATCGAGGCACGATCAGAACTCCAAAAAATCATAGGCAGATGTACCTGCATCTTGCTCAAAAGGAGAAAAAGGTGGTTGTGCAGGTGCAGGCTCATGTCAATGTGGACTAGGTGGGCTCCTATGAATGCGTGGACTGGGGGTAGAATGATGTAAAGGGGGAGAGATGGGTGCCGATGTGGATGGTCCCTCATATGGCGGGGACTTTACTATCAGGTCTAGGCACCAGTTGGCGCGTGCAGTGATGGTGGTACGATCAGGGTCGCTACTGAAGGTTTTGCGGAACCGAAGCTCTGATACCACTTGAAGGTAGGAAACTTCGCTTCCCACTTCAACTCGGTTGCTTGTTCATGGCGATCCCGTCTTCATCCCTGGATTAAAAAAAAATAATCGATGACAATTAGGGATTACCCAAGCTACCGTTCCATCGACGTGCTATCCGATTAGAGTGGTCACTTGAACAAACTATTGTTCAAGCAACCTACCTCTATTCTTCGAATAGCCACGGAATAGATGATGTACGGATTACCAGTTTTTGTATTTGTATTCGGGGTCCAAGTAAATTATCCACATAATAAAAACATGCAACATACAAAAAAACAAAAGGAAAGCAAAACTAGATTTATACCTCTTGTTTACCTCAAGGTCTTCTATCCTATGCCCTATCCTCCTCTTGAACGTTGTGTGGGCAACAATCCTCCATGAGATGAAGCCTTCTAGATCACGATCTTCCTTTCCTTGCTCGCTCCGAACAAGAGGAAGTATAGAAACAAAACTCTTCTATTATCTACGACCAACCATCAAGCACCAAGTTTGATGCTTGCCGCCGGCCCAAAGAGAGGTGTAGGAGTGCCGACCAACCTTGAAAAAAGGTTGCCGCCGGCCAACCTAGAGAGAGAAAGAGAGAGGGAGGAGCTACCGCCGAACTAGAGAGAGAGATAGATGGTGGAGTTGTCGCCGGCCAAGGATAGCCACACCCTAGAATTGTCTTGCCGCCGCCTACTAGGAAGAAGCAAACCCTACATTAGCTGCCCATCCCTCCTCTAAAGCCAAGCTCCAAAACCCTAACCCTAGTCTTGTCTCCCATGCCCAAGCCTTGGCCACCCTTTTATAGAGTTAGTCTTATGCCTCCTTTTAATCTCCAACGTCGAATCTAGGGATTTAATCTCAACCGTCGGATCTAGAGATTTAATCTCAACCATCGGATCTAGAGATTTAATCTCCACCGTCGGATCTAGAGTTTCATTTTCCATCATCGTATCCAGGCTTCATGAGGGTTTTAATAGGCTACGATAGGGACCATGAGGAGTTGGATCTTGGCCACCCAATAGATCAAGCCCACATAAAGTCCGATCCATTAATGATAATCCATTCCACTAGAGGATTATCATTGTTCTACCTCACCAACCCCCATAAGTTAATATGGGCTCCATATATTATTTGTACATTTATCTCCCCGTGTTTAAGATCTCGAATATGCGTCGATTAATTAATTTACTGACAATTAATTAATCAACATCTAACTCCATGAGTAGTACCACTCAACCTTATCATCATGCCGGACCAAGTAAACCTGTAGGGTTTACATGATGAACCTTATGAGCACCTCAAGAGGACATCATCATCCTAATGTATAAGACACAGTTTCCTCCTATAATCAACGACACACCATATAAATAATATCATTTTCCAACTTACCGAGCCTCTCGATTTACTCTATAAATCTCGCTCATTGGTAAATCAAAGAAATGAATACTAAGTATATGTGCCCGTTATTATATCGGGATTAAGAGCATGTACAACATAATATCTGAGGTCCGATTCGATTATGTAGTCAGCAATAAATCGAATCACCTATAAGTCGGTCCTGCTCAACACACACAAAGTGTACTAGTGTAATTCTATGGTCAAGACAAACCAATACCAAATCACACTACAACCATGCCAATGGTTTGTCCAAAACCATTTCGGTTGTGAGCCTTTACTTATACTTTACGAGGAACTGATAACATGATCTCCGGTGTAACACTACACACCATGTTCTCTACAATGTAATGTATTATACAAAATGCATAACCATAAATATGCAAACAATGATCATGTGATTCTTATTTCAAAATAAAGATGTTCATACAAAAGATAGACTTTTCAGTATACATCCCAATAGCTACTTGCCTTGTCCTCCTCATCCTTGCTTCTTTTGGCTTCCTTGAAGGTTGGAAATGCTTCTAGGTGGTGGGGAAGAGGGATCCACACGGCTAGGGAAAGAGAAATCAAAACACATGGTGCATTAGGGGTGGAAATGCACAGCGTGCCCTACTTAACCTCGCACGCCACGGCCGTGTGAAAACACATGGCCAGGCCATAGGCGCCTCGGGTTATTCGGGCATGACCGTGTGAAAACACATGGTCATGCTGTGTGCCCCCCATTTTTCTCCTTTCGTGAACAACGGTCCGAATTTTCTCACACGCTTTGTCGTGTAAGCTAAAATTAATTTTTATTTTTACCTAACAAGTTCTTTATGCTTCTAATGCTAAACGAAATGGAAATCAAAGTTCAAATTAACCAAATCAATGCAATACAATAAAAAGGAAACCTAAAAACTAAACTTGGGTTGCCTCCCAAGAATAGCTTTGTTTAAGGTCTTTTAGCTTGACCACACTCCATTGTCTCAACTTGGCTCCGGAGGTTGTGTGAACCTCCATTCATCCGTCTTGGTGTCGACATTTGGTGGCCTCATCTTTACCCTACTAAAAGTGAAGCCGTCTAGGAAGGGAGATCCACACTCTGACATATTGAAGAGGATGATCTCCTAGTCTACCTCCAAGGAGATCTTGTGCGCCTTTACGTCTATGCACGCCCTCGCAGTCACCAGAAAGGGCCTTCCCAAGATGATGGGATTCTGGGGATTTAGTCCTGTGTCCAATACGATAAAATCTGTAGGTATGACAAAATTCTCAATCACCATAGGTACACGTTCTAGCATGCCAATGGGCTTCTTGATCGTGTTGTCCGCTATATGAATCCCTATGCCCGTTGGTTGTATATTACCCAGTCCCATCTCCGGGTAGAATGCGTAGGGCATCACACTAACCGATGACCCCAAGTCACACAGCGCTTTATCGAAGCTTTGCCCATAAATCGAGCAAGGGATAACAAATTCACCAGGGTCCTCAAGCTAGGGTGGAATCTTGTCCTCAATTTCGGCTTGGTCAGGTAGGATGGAAATCATGGTTGCACACCCCTTGGCGAATCTTTTTCTTTGTGCTACTCTCTCGCTGCACACTCCTTCTTCCTTAACTTGACTTAGCTCGGGTAATGATGGAGAACTATCCATAAGTTGCGACACAGTTTGGGCTATCTGGGTCACTTGGGTTTCCAACATCCTTGTGTGACTTGCAAGACCGTCAACAGTGGCCTTCAAATCCTTAAGTGACTCCTCTGTTTTCTGATGTTGGCGTCGAAACTCTTCATTAGCCTTCATTTGGGTAGCAATGAAGTCTTTCATCATCAATTCTAGCCTAGACTTCTATGATTGCTACTGCCCATTGCCTTGTTGTTGCCCATACCCTCCTGATGGTTGGAAGTTCCCCGAGTTATTCCGATAGGAAAAATTCGGGTGATTCCTCCATCCGGGATTGTAGGTACTGAAGTATGGATTGTTGGGCTTTTGATTATAATCCCCAACCGCATTATAATACTCAATCTGCTCTTCTAAGCCACCCTACCCTCCATAGTAGTCCTCCCGATACGCTGCTACTCCTTCTCCAATATGGTGTTTGCCAACATCTCATGTCTCCTACCTATATTTCCTGTTCATTGGCACCGATCGCAGAAGACTACATGGTTGCGTGTGTCCCTAAATAGGCTAGGCCAATAGAATTTTGCCTGAAGTACCTTCACAACTACATTTGCAATTCTAGCATACCCCCCCCCCCCCCATATGCTGAGGAATGGCAGTGAAAGAGGATGCTCTCCACTTCCTCTTCTGGTATGCACCTTCGATATACACTATCCGCACATTTCCTAAATAGGAAGGGATCATCCCATATATATTGCCGAACTTCTGTAAAGAATCTTTTCCTTTATTGGGTTGTGAATTCTGGCGATATCACCCTTCCTGCCAGAAAATTCACCAAATCTGCATACCAGGGGGTGGTAACCTTAGTAATAGCCATGAGGGTATCATCCCGCTGAGCATCGTCTATTTGGGCACTGTCTCCCTCTTCTATCCCTCTATATATGGGCATTTGCGATAAGTGGTCCGCAACGACATTGTCCGATCCCTTTTTATCCCTGATTTCTATATCAAATTCTTGAAGTAATAGAATTCAGCGAATAAGGCGGGGTTTAGCATCCTTCTTACTTAGCACGTAATGAACTACAGTATGGTCAGTGTAAACCACTACCATCGAACCTACTAAGTGTAATGGATCGGTGGTGGCCGGCTAGAGGGGGGTAAATAGCCCTCTTTCGTCGTATGAGCAGAAGTCATTCGTTCTTGTGTGCTTGTCTACAATTGTCATTAATATATGCAGTGGAAATAATAGAAATAATAACAACAATACAATCACACGCAATACACAAAGACATACATGGTTCGGAACTGAATGGTTCCTACTCCACGGGGTGAGCTCAACGAGCTTATATTATGCGCACGACACTAACAACACTCCTCGACAAACGTCGGAGGTGGAGAAACCTCTCACAAGCAATTACAACAGTAATATAACAAGATTAAAGCTAATACAAAGACACTAAGAAATACAAGTAAATAATGCTTTACAACTCTTTGCTTTGAATGCTTTCTTGTTGCTTGCTTTTGTTGGCTCTTGAAGGACTGGAATGCAGCAGCAATTCCCCTTCAAAGTCTCCTTTAAAGTCTTGGTGAAATCCTCCCTCTTGAGCTTCATTTATAACCTGCATCAAGCTGATTTCTCGCCCATCAGTCGATTGATCATGACCATCAGTCGACTGGTCCTGTAACCGTTGTCTCACAACGGTCAGAACCACGTTGGTTAAGTTCCAACGGATCACCCATCAGTCGACTGATGATACCCATCAGTCGACTGGTAACACCATCAGTCGAGTGCTGGTGTGAGCACTCGACTAGAAACCATTCTGTGGCTGAAAACACCTTGATCAGTCGACTGATCTCCCTCATCGCGATCGATGGTGTTATCGATTGGCCCGACATCCTCGGATCGGTGATCGGCAGACCTATTGATCAAACACCAGTCGAACCCTAGTCAACTTAGAGAGTCGTCTGGCACCTATGCCAGTCGACTGATGTCGAGTAAAACCTCTAACCCAAGTTGTTTGAGCATCCGACACTCAGTCTTAGCCAATTGGCCAAGTCCACCTCATCCCTCATGGAGTTCCCCACCGAAGCTCTCTTCCCTCGGCCTACGTTCCTCGGATGCGCCAAGCGCACAACTTCGCAATGCCATCCTTCATGTCTCTTGCCCTCGAAGTATGCTTCCCTTGGGTCTCACTCCATTCGCTCCCCGTCCGGCGGTCCCTCGGATGCATCAAGCGCACGACTTTGAAAAGTCAACCTTCACCGACTCAAGGACCCCGAACCTAGTGAACTTGCCAAGTCCTCAAGACTTCCCAAATGCACCAAGTGCACGACTTCGCAATGCATTTCTCACCAAGCACCAAGCGCACGGCTTCGCAATGCTTTCCCACACTAAGCCTCATGCTTGGATTTTCCATGCCAACTCCATGTTGGACTTTCCTATGACAATCCCATGTCATAAGTTTTGTCTATCATCAAAATACTGCTCGAGTCAAACTCGAGTCAACCTGGGCCGATTGCACCAACAATCTCCCCCTTTTTGATGATTGAAAAAACTACCATCTCAAGTCTACCAATTCTCCCATATTGGCAATTCTCATATCCCAATGAGAATTCCAATGAACCCTAATTGGTAACTTGGTAACTTCTCCCCCTTTTTGACATTACATCAAAAAGGTCCTCAAGGGTGTCAATGTCTCATATCCCAATGAAATCTTACAATCTTTCCCTTGGCATGCCCTCAATCTTTCTAGTGATAATCTCATATCACTTAAGAGAAGCAACCCAATTTTCCTCGCATGAGGAAAAATACATATCCATCTTCCCATGATGGATACCTCCCCCTAGAGGCTTGCTCCCCCTTGACCATTGCACCAACAATGTTTTTGGAGAGTCCCTAAGCCAATAAGAACATTAAAACACTCAAAATTAAGGCAAAGTTCAACAATGAACTCTCATCCGCCTTAAAATAGATACTCTCCCTAAACACTTCTCTTAATCCACATCCAATGAATTTTCACCCTTTCTAAAGCTCTCCCAAGCATGTCCTGTTAGTGCATATAAGATCCACATATCTCCACAATGGTATGATATTGTCCACTTTGGGCCCAAGCCCTCATGGTTTTTGTTTTTGGGCTTTACCCAAAAGGCCTCATACCAATGGAGATATCTTTTTTCTTATAAGCACATGATCTTTTCCATGTCTTACCAATGTGGGACTTTGATTGTATTCCCCATACTCTCAACAATCCCCCCCTCAAACGAAGGACCACATTGGGCCCCCCCTCAAGCCTATCCCTCCTCGAAGGATTTTCTCTGCTTGATGTCCGATCTTCAACCCACCAGGACTTTCTGCCAGTTGTTCGGTCCCCCCGACCCAACTAGACTTCCTTCCTGATGTCTGGTTCTCTTGATCCGGACGTGGGAGCTCAACTTCCTTCGTTCGAGGTTCATGGCTTGACATGGACCATGGCTCTGATACCAATTGTTAGTGCATATAAGATCCACATATCTCCACAATGGTATGATATTGTCCACTTTGGGCCCAAGCCCTCATGGTTTTTGTTTTTGGGCTTTACCCAAAAGGCCTCATACCAATGGAGATATCTTTTTTCTTATAAGCACATGATCTTTTCCATGTCTTACCAATGTGGGACTTTGATTGTATTCCCCATACTCTCAACATGTCCTAGGGTTAGGAGTGGTTAGGGGAGCAAAACCTAGCTGAACATGGGCCTAACCACCAAGGTTTACCCGAAATAAACATTATCAGTCGACTCTCTCAGCTACCAGTCAACTCCTTCCCACATCAGTTGACTGGCCTCCCTGGCAGTCGACTGATAACTACGTTTGCAGTTTCCTGATTTTCAAAAATGAATTTCTAAAATTCATAAGTAATTATACATACGTTGATAAATCATGAAATTTTGTACGTATATTCCTTATTACAATCATTATGGGTGAAAAATATTAGAAAATTATTTTACCCACAAATTAGTGAGATTGATACAAAGTTCAAAAGTTAAGAAAAGCTTCAATATTTAGTCCTCTTTGTATCATCCCATTCAATGGTGATATCTATCAAAAGATAGACTTCACCAAGGTTTTTAAAAATGTTTTCAAAATGTTTTTGAAACCTTTAATTTCTTTTTCCTAAACATCTCACTTGTATCTAGATATGTAAAACACATTCAAGTCAAATATTCTAGTGAGATGTGGGTTTTTGTTCTTTAATGGTCTCATGCATATTCTAAGGCAACTCTACTTGATTCCCTTATGCATGGGACTTCAAGTCATGCCAATGATCCTTAAATCAATTTTATTTTATGCATGATATGATTATGGCATATATATGATATAACTAAGCATGTGTCAAAATCATAATGTCATGGCATGTGAATGAAATGTTAGCATACATGACATATAAAAATAAGTCTAAACATGATCATGACATTTTTAGAGATAAAGATAAAAATGATGTCATGACATGGCAAGGCAAATAAATCATGGCAAGTAAAATATACTAAGGTATAAAATACCTAAGTGTTAAATCCAAATTTCCATTTCTAGGAATTAATTCTAATTTTCCTTAATACCATTATCTCCCAAGTGTGCCTTAAACCCAAAATGGCACACCCATACTTCTAAGACCTATTTGTGCCAATTTAATTATTTTTCAACTTCTCAAAGGATATTGGCACATCCTAATGTGTCATCTCATCATGGCAAGTTAACTACCCATCCACTTAGGGTTGACACACCCTAACCCATCTAGCGTGAATCGATCACGCTCCTAGGAACCCAATACCTATTGGAGCTCCTTGGGTTAACAAGGTATTCACTAGGGATAACTTCCCTAGATACCTTCCTAATGACCCTTTTAGGCTTTGAAGCCATAGTCTTTTGGGTCTTTCATAAGTCAAACCTAGGGGTAACTCCCCCTTTGACCTTCTTAGTGGCTTTCTTGTTTTTTCTTAAGTCCTTAGCCACTAAGAAAACACCATGGCTAGTCTTGGGGATAACTTCCCTATTAGCCTTGGTTTTTTATAGACCTAGATGTTGTTCCATAATCAAATGGAACATTATGATAAGTCTTCTTGGGCTTAAGTTTATGACCCAAACCTTCCTTGCCCTTAGACCGTTCTTGAACCCTAGGTCTTGACTTTTGGGCATTTGACCCTTGAATAGAGTTTTCTATAATCCTATGGGTCTTTTCCATTCTCTCAAGTCTTGACCTCAAGACTTGGTTTTCTAATTCTAATTTTCCCAATTTTGATTGTTCATTAGGTTTTTGGGAAGACCTCTTCTTCTTAGGCATGTGCCTAGACTTTTTGGGATTAATACCCAAATTTTCCTCTACTCTCCTAATTGATTCCCTAGGTAAAATAGTTCTAATGTTATTGGTCCTAGTTTTATCTTTAGATAAATTTACATGCTTAGCACCTAAATAATAAACCTTATTATTTCTACTAGCATGTTTTTTATTAATAATTGCAAGAGAACTAAAATAATTTTTAGCATGCTTGTTAACCCTAGGAATTGAAGGTGCATTAATTAAATATACCTTAGGGTTAGCTTTAGAAGCTCCCCCTACATGAGATACACCTTCTTGCCCTTTCTTCCTCCCCCGAGGGCATTGGCTTCGATAATGCCCTCTTTGATCGCATTTAAAGCACACAATGTGCTCCTTGTTGCTAATTGTGGGGACTCTGGCATTTTTGGCTTTTGGTGCCAGTTGAGCTTTCTTCACCTTCTTAGGACACTTACTTTTATAGTGCCCTTGTTCCCTACACTCAAAGCATGTTATATGACTTTTATTTATAATAACAACACTTGAGTTACCTAAGGAATTTTCTTCTTGGTCTTCATTTCTATCGAATGTGGATGCTTCTTGTCCTTGCTCCGGGATGGAAGATTGCCTCTCCTCCCCCTCAATACTGGAGGTGGAGATTTCCACCAAATCATCTACATCGTCGAATGTGGATGGGCTCTCTTCCACGGCATTTTCCTCTACTTGTACCGATTCGGGAATTTTTGAAATTTGATTACCTTATTCCATAACTCCCTTGCATCCCTATAATTATCTAATCTAGACCAAATATTGTTAGGTAACAAATCACTAAGTATTTTGATTACCTTGAGATTTGTCTCGAAGTCCTTGTTTTTGTCTTGGGTCCACCTTGACTTCCCAATTTGCCTATTGTTTTCATCCCTAGGCAATTCGAAACCGTTTTCTAGAATTAACATAATATCAAAATCGGTTTCTAGATATACCTCCATTTTTCTTCTCCACCATTGAAAGTCTTTTTCAAATTTTGGTGGTTGGAGGTTGTAGCCGGCCATCTTGTAGTGCTTGTTGCGGTGGTTAGTCCATTGACAAGCACCTAGCTCTGATACCACTTGTAGGGGATCGGTAGTGGCCGACTAGAGGGGGGTGAATAGCCCTTTTTCATCGTATGAGTGAAAGTCGTTCATTCTTGCGTGCTTGTCTACAATTGTCATTAATATACGCAACGGAAAGAATTGAAATAACAACAACAATACAATCATATGCAATATACAAAGATATACGTGGTTCAGAACCGAATGGTTCCTACTCCATGGGGTGAGCTCAACGAGCTCGTGTTATGCGCATGGCACTAACAACACTCCTTCTCGACAATACGTCGGAGGTGGAGAAACCTCTCACAAGCAATTACAACAGTAATATAACAAGATTAAAGCTAATACAAAGACACTAAGAAATACAAGTAAAGAACACTTTACAACTCTTTGCTTTGAATGCTTTCTTGTTGCTTGCTTTGGTTGGCTCTTGAATGACTTAAATGCAGCAGCAATTCCCCTTCAAAGTCTCTCTTAATGTCTTAACAAAATCCTCTCTCTTGAGCTTCATTTATAACCTGCATCAAGGTGATTTAGCGCCCATCAGTCGACTGATCGTGACCATCAGTCGACTGGTCCTGTAGTTGTCTCACAATGATCAGATCCACGTTGGTTAAGTTCCAACGGATCACCCATCAGTCGACTGATGATACCCATCAGTCGACTGGTAACACCATCAGTCGAGTGCTGACGCGAGCACTCATCTGGAAACCATTATGTGGCTGAAAACACCCGTCGATGGCGATCGCCTCATCAATCGGTGATGGTGTTATCAATCGATCGGCATCCTCGGCGATCGCGGACCTATTGATCGAACACGATCGACTTAGAGCGATCATCGGCACCTATGCGGTCGGTGATGTCGGGTAAAATCTCAAACCCAAGTTGTTTGAGCATCCGACACTCAGTCTTAGCCACATGGCCAAGTCCACCTCATCCCTCATGGAGTTCCCCATCGAAGCTCTCTTCCCTCGGCCTACGTCCCTAGAATACGCCAAGCGTACGGCTTCGCAATGCCATCCTTCGCGTCTCTTGCCCTCGAAGTATGCTTCCCTTGGGCCTCACTCCATTCGCTCCCCGTCCGACAGTCCCTCGGATGCATCAAGTGCACGACTTTGCAATGTCATCCTTCACCAACTCAAGGACCCCGAGCCTAGTGAACTTGCCAAGTCCTCAAGACTTCTCAAATGCACCAAGCGCACGGCTTCGAAATGCATTTCTCACCAAGCTCCAAGCGTACAGCTTCGCAATGCTTTCACACACCAAGCCCCATGCTTGGATTTTCCATGCCAACTCCATGTTGGACTTTCCTATGACAATCCCATGTCATAAGTTTTGTCTATCATCAAAATACTGCTCAAGTCAAACTCGAGTCAACCTGGGCCGATTGTACCAACACTAAGTATTGTCTGAACTTGTCGAATACAAACACGACTGCCAATAATTCCTTCTCAGTTGTGGCATAATTGATCTGTGCTCCGTTTATCGTCTTACTGGCATAGTGAATGGCGTGTATTTTTTTCTCCTTCAGTTGCCCCAATACTGCCCCCACTACATAATCACTAGCATCACACATGACCTCGAATGGTAGGCTCCAGTCAGGTGGTTGGATTATCGGGGGCGTTACTAAGACTTTCTTTATTTCTTCGAATGCTACTAAACATTGCCGACCGAAAATAAATTGTGTCCTTAGCTAGTAGATTTGTCAGAGGTCTAGTTATCTGAGAAAAATTCTTTATGAACCTTCGATAAAACCCCGCATGCCCAAGAAATCTCCAGACCCCATTTACATCCCTGGGTGACGGAAATTTTTTAATTACTTCAACCTTCACCTTGTCTACTTCGATACCATTCCTGGATATCTTATGTCCTAAAACTATCCCTTCAGTTACCATGAAGTGACATTTTTCTCAATTCAGAATCAAGCTATTCTCCTCACACCTTTGCAGAACGATGTCTAGATTCTTTAGACATGCATCGAAACTTGTTCCGTAGACTAAAAAATTCATCCATGGATACTTCCATAATCTGTTCAATCATATCTAAAAAGATAGCTGTCATGCAACGCTAGAAGGTGGTTGGGGCATTACACAAGCCAAAGGGAATTCGTCTGTATACGAAGGTTCCATACGGGCAGGTGAAGGTGGTCTTCTCTTAGTCATTAGGGTGGATTGGGATTTGGAAAAACCTTGAGTACCCATCAAGGTAGCAAAAATAGGAATGTTTAGCGAGGCGTTCCAGCATCTAATCGATAAACGAAAGTGGAAAATGATCCTTTCTTGTTGCTTTGTTTAGTTTATGATAATTGAACAGGGATCAACTCATTCTCTTCATTTTTGACTACTGTAGTGCCACCTTTCTTTGGAACTACGTGCACCAGACTTACCCACTCACTATCTGAAATTAAGTAAATTATTCTGGCATCCAAAAGTTTAAGCACTTTCTTCTTCACTACCTCCTGCATATGAGGGTTAAGTCACCTTTGGCGCTCCACGGTTGACTTACACCCGTCCTCAAGTATTATCCTATGCATGCACAGAGACGGGCTTATCCCCTTTATGTTATCAATGGTATAGCCCAGCACTTTTTTGTACATCATGAGCACCTCCAGCAAATTCCTTGTCTCTACCTCACTCAAATTGGCATTTATAATCACCGGATGGGTTGAAGTCGGTCCCAAAAATTCATACTTGAGATTAGGGGGAAGTGGAAAACTTGATGCACACGAATGCAACCTCAAATCTCATGATGAAGACCGTCGAGGACTCGAAGCGCACGCTCGCGCTCAACGCCCGCAAGTGCACAGATGTCATTAAGTAATAAAATGATTTATCGATCCCATAGGGACTGAGATTCGAGTACCAATCTATTTGGTGGATGTTATTGTTCAGAAGTCAAATCTAATGGTTGTGATTATGAGAGTTGTCGGCGGTCCTAACTCAATACGGTGTCACACGGAAGAAGAAAAGGCTTGTTGTGAGTCTTTGGAAGGGATCCTAGGATTTTGTGGAAAGGACATCATACACTCCCCCGATGAGCCTTCACATTTATCGGAAGCTACCTCTACCATTACCAGGTCGACCCCTGGACTTAAGATGGGATAGTCAGTATGAGAATGTCGAATCGATCCCTGTAATGAGTCAAAAATGGGGTGTGTTTCCTACTCTATCGCATCCTTCTCCAAAGTCAATGGCCGCACATACAGATGCAGGATTTAAAGAGTCAAACCATCTTCTGAGCGCATCCATCCATGCTGCTAGGTGGTCCACTGAGTTGACAGCAGATCGTCTCACGTCAGGAGCTGGGTGACAACATTCGGAAACCCATTGATGGTGGTTCTGGGCCACCTCGTCTATCAACTCCTCTACTTCCTCGATAGTCTTGTTCATAAGTGCTCCTCATGCTGTAGAATCGAGGGACATCTTTGTGGTGTACGTGATCCCATTATAGAAGATGTGGATCACCAGCCACCTTTCTAGTCCATGGTGGGGGCATTGATAAAGTAGCCCCTTGTAGTGATCCCAAGCTTCAAATAGGGACTCCCCTTCCTTCTGACGGAAGCTTGTGATTAGATGGTGCATGTGAGCAGTCTTGCTTAGTGGGAAGTATCTATTCAAGAACTACTGCTCACATTGCTCCCATGTAGTAATGCTTCCCAAAGGCAGGGAGTGAAGTCATGCCTTAGCCTTATCCCGTAATGAGAACAGGAATAGGCTCAGGCGGATTGCATTTGTAGGGACTCCATTTATCTTCATCATCGAGCAGATTTCCAAGAATGACTCCAGGTGCCAGTTCGGGTCTTCAGTCACAGCTCCCCCGAATTGACTCTACTGGACCATGTGTATGAGTGTCGATTTTAGCTCAAAGTTGTTTGCCGAAATGGATGGTCCAGCTATACTCGGCCTAAATCCTCTAGCACTAGGGGTTGCATTATCCCGCAGAGGTCGACTACCTATATTCACTTCGGATGTAGCTTGGTCTTCCATCCTCTTCTGTTCAACTCTCCAACAATAATAGGTTCGTTCAATTTATAGATTGATTGGAATCAGGCCTTCCGATCCTAGGCATCTAAGCATACGAAGAACCCAGCCACAAAATTAGGAGTATTACCTAATGCTCATAAACAAGAAATAAACAAATCTATCTAACTAAATCAAATAAAGAAAAGCCAATAAGAAAATATAGAACTATTGCTAAAATAAAATAAAAACTAAATCTAGATATGGAAAATCTAAAATTGAAGTAAATAAAGTAAAATAAAAATAAAAGATAGTAATAAAAGTAAAGAAAGTAAATAAATCTATTCCTAAGTCCGATCCAATTATCCACTTCTTGATTCGATATCAAATCAATCAGATCCCGGCAACGGCACAAAAAACTTGATGCACACGAACATAACCTCAAATCTCATGATGGAGACTGTCGAGGACTCGAAGCGCACGCTCGCACTCAATGCCCGCAAGTGCACGGATGTTGTCAAGTAATAAAATAATTTATCGATCTCAGAGGGACTGAGATTCGAGTACCGATCTATTTGGTGGACGTTATTGTTCGGAAGTCAAATCTAATGGTTGTGATTGTGAGGGTTGTCGGGGGTCCTAACTCAATACGGTGTCACACGGAAGAAGAAAAGGCTTTCTGTGAGTCTTTGGAAGGGATCCTAGGATTTCTATTTCGCTTGTGTGTCGCAAAACATGTTGTCAATTGGGTTTCGTCTAGGGTGAATGTAGGAAACTTCACTTCCCACATCAACTCAGTCGCTTGTTCATGGCGATCCCATCGATGTCCCCGGATAAAAAATTTATCCTTGACAAGAGGGATTACCCAACCAACCTTTTTCATCGTCGTGCTATTCGAATTAGAGTAGTCACTTGAACAAACTTGTTGTTCAAGCCACCAACCTCTATTCTAGGAATAGCCGCGGAATAGACGATGTACGGATCGCCGCCTTTTGTGTTTATGTTCGGGGTCCAAGTTATATTAGCCACAAAATAGAATATATCATTCATATATAATTGAAAACAATCATAAACATGTTACATAAGAAAATAGACAAGTATGTCCTTCCTCCTTTTGGATGTCGTGTGAGCGACGATCTACCAAAAGTCAAAGCTCCTAGATCACTAATCTTCCTTCCTTGCTCGCTCCGAACAAGAGGAAGACTCAGAAACAAAGCACTTCTCCTTATTTCAACAAACCACCAAGCTCCAAGCTTGGTGCTTGCCGCCGGCCAAGAAGGAGAAGAAGAATAAGATGGAAACCGGCCAAAACTCCAAGGGAAGACCCTAAGTCTTGTTTCCACTGACCAAGGAGAAGGAGAAGGGCTGGTTTGGATGCTGGCCAAGGGAGGGAAGAGTTGTATGGGTGCCGACCACCAAGGAAGAAGAAGAAGATAAGGAAAACTTTTCCTTATTTGGTGACGCCAACACCTAAACCCTAATCCCCTTGCTTGCCGCCCCTTGCCCTAATCCAATCTTTAATGGGATTTTTCTTGCCGCCCACCCCCTCCTCTCCTTTTATAGAGTTAGGGATAAGTCTTGTTTTAATTTCCACCATTGGTTCTAGGGATTTAATATCAATCGTCAGATCTAGAGATTTAATCTCAACCGTCGGATCTAGAGATTTAATCTCTACCTTTGGATCTAGAGTTTTGTTTTCATCCATTGGATCTAGGCTTCATGAGGTATTAATAGGCTACAATAGAGACCATGAGGAGGAGTTGGATCTTGGCCACCCAATGGATCAAGCCCACATAAAGTCCGATCCATTAATGATAATCCAATCCACTAAAGGATTATCATTGATCTACCTCACCAACCCCCATAAGTTAATATGGGCTCCATATATTATATGTACATTTTCTCCCCGTGTTTAAGATCTCGAATGTCCGTCGATTAATTAATTTACTGACCATTAATTAATCAACATCTAATTCCATGAGTAGTACAACTCAATCTTTTCATCATGCCGGACCAAGTCCACCTGCAGGGTTTACATGATGAACCTTATGAACACCTCAAGGGGACATCATCATCCTAATATATAGGACACGGTTTCCTCCTATAATCAATGGCACACCATATAAATAATATCATTTCCCAACTTACCGAGCCTATCGATTTAATCTATAAATCTCGCCCATTGGTAAATCAAAGAAATGAATACTAAGTATATGTGCCCGTTATTATATCGGGATTAAGAGTATGTACAATATAATATCTGAGGTCCGATTCCATTATGTAGTCAGCAATAAATTGAATACCTCTAAGTCGGTCCTACTCAATACACACAAAGTGTACTAGTGTGATTCTATTGTCAAGACAAACCAATACCAAATCACACTACAACCATACCAATGGTTTGTCCAAAGTCATCTCGATTGTGAGCCTATACTTATACTTTACAAGGAGTCGATAACATGATCTCCCGTGTGACACCACACACCATGTTATCTACAATGTAATCTATTAGACAATATGCATAACCATAAATATGAAAACAATGATCATGTGATTCTTATTTCAAAATAAAGATGTTCATACAAAAGATAGACTTTTCAGTATACATCCCGACATAGGGTTCTAGCTACGATTTTGTGGAAAGACATCATACACTCCCCCGATGAGCCTTTGCATGTATTGGAAGCTACCTCTGGCATTACCAGGTCAACCCCTGGACTTAGGATAGGATAGTCAGTACAAGGATGCCAAATCGATCCCTGCGATGAGTCGAAAACGGGGCGCGTTTCCTACTCTATCGCATCCTTCTACCCATGGTTATGGGAGATTAGGTCAACCCATTGGTTCCTCCTTAATCTCCTAGATCTTAGATACAAGGGTTGTCACCCCTTTTATTGGCTAACACAATGGAGAGAAAACCAAAACAATAACTATAGATCTAAAACCAAACACAATTGCAAATACAAACTCAAGAACAGAATTCAAATTTAGAATAACATGTTCTATGCACACAAACTACTCCCTAATCCTAGAATCGAAGAAACTACTCCATAAATATGAGAGGAGAAACACAAAGCATGTTCATATTCGAATAAACAATAGATAACATGCAAAGAATAGAAATTACAATGCAATATGGTCTTCTCTTCTATGTTGAAGTGCAGAACTTGGATCTCCGGTAGCCTTCTCCTCCCCGTTGCGAGTTCTCGAAGCATTTTAGGGCTTCAGAGTGTCGTCCCAGCCATCGTGCCTCCCCCCTAGGGTTTGGGTGTAGCTTTCCTTATATAGACATCACGTCGGATCCTTGCGAAATCTGGAAAAAACCTTGGTCTCGTCAAATTGCCTGGTCACCACATGGGCATGTGAAAACACACGGCCAGGCCATGTGTTAGGCTGTTGTAGCCATTTTCGACCCCTGAACATGGTCGTGTGTAGGCATACGCCTTGGTCGTGTTCCCTTCTGTGTCCAGCTTCCAAATGTCTTCTTTTGCTCTGAAAGTGCGCCATTTTTCCCATGAAATGCTATCCTACACACAAAAGTATACAGAGCAGATCTCTGAACTAGAAAACAAGAAATGCATGCAAAATAAAGTAAAATATACATGAAACAAACATAAAACGAGACGAGATGTGAGCGAAAACTACTCCTAAGACCCTATATGTTTTGCTCACATCAAGTCTCAAAAGGTTGAGGAGGGAGGTTAATGGGGAAGACAGCTAAGGAGGGATTGTGAGCAAGATCAAATGAAGAAGGGAGGGACGATGCATTGATATCGAAGGACTGATGTATGTATCAGGTTCAGAATGAATGGTGTCCCTATTTTGGGAATAAGGACAAGGGGATGGATGGGAGTTGGGGGTCGAAGAGGAAGAGTGGGTATGCTCTAAAGAGGGAGGGAAGTAGGAACCATGAGGGCTTAGACCCAAAGTGAACAATATCATGTCATTGTAGAGATATATGAATCTTATAGACACAACAATATGGACATCAAGATGGAGGCTACAGTGAAAGGTGTGAAGGTAGCTAGAGGGGATGTGGCAATTAGAAGCTCCTCTTCAGCCAGCAAAGGAGCCCCAAAAGGGGAATTGGGGCTAGACCATTGATGGAGGTCGTCAAAAATTGTGGAAGGATTGGCAAAATGTGGGGTGTTTTTTTTTATGAAAAGTAAATATATATCATCAAAGAAAAGCACAATCATACAATAGCCTAGGATTCATTCTCATGTCATGTTTGTCGAAGTGTCAGATCTGAGATGTATCCAAGGTGCGACGTACATGTGCTCTCATGGTTACCAAACCTCTCATAGGTACCAAAACTCTCGCTTGATACTTTAACTCATCCCTCCCTGTCCTCCTTTATGTGTCCATGTGTACAATGCATGCATACCATTCGTGTCTGTGTTCTTGCTCCTGTGTACCATCCCACTGCACTCAGCTCCTCATGTGTACCTTCTGCACTTTCCTAGTTCCTATGTCCTTCTGCCATCATGGTCCTCCAACATTTGTCACTTTTGGCAACTAATCAGCCGATAATGGATTTGCCATGTCTTTACCATAGCCGTTTGTTACTGACTAGATAGGTCATTCAGGTGGGCCTATTCACCTCTATTAGGCTTTTTCGCCAAGCCTCAGCCATAAATGGATTTGCAATATCTTTACTGTAGTCGTTTGTTACGGACTAGATAGGCCATTCCGATGGGCCTATTCACCTTTCCTCATCAACACCAGCAATGCCAAATTTTTTTTTGTTTTTTTTTTTGAGTTATCCATGGATCAAGCCTGGGCTGGAAGGATCGAGCCTGAGAGTGACCTGGAGGGCTTAGGGGTCCACCGTGGGTCTGAAGAAATTGTACTGTCTGGTTGCTCGCTGATCAAAAGATAACTGCCCTGTCACAGGGGTAAACTACCTTAATCCATCCTGGAGGTGCAAAACAGCTCCCCAGGGTAGAAACCAGCCTTGAGGAAAACTGCCTTGATCCATCCTGGAGGCGCAAAATTTCTCTGGTCGAGGAAGACGCTCTGGCGCCAAAGCAAGCTACTCTGTTGAGGTTAGCTCCCCAGGACGAAAACCAAACTGGAGGGAAAACTGCCCTGATCCACTCTGGTGCACAAAACCACTGGCGGAAACCAGTCTTGAGGGAAAACTGGCTTGATCCACTCTGGATGCATAAAACCGCTCTGGTAATGCCATTTTTTTTTAACCAGTCGGGAGTAGGAGAACTGTCCTGAAGAGGACAACTGCCCTGGATAGTGGGGGATCGTTCTGGGCCTAAAGAAAACTGTCCTGGGGGATGGGGGCTACTCTAGGAAGGTGCAAACTGCCCTGAGAAGGTGTAGACTGCCCTGGGAAGATGCAAGGATAGAGGAAAATATATACATCTAGTCTGGGATATGGGAGAATTGCCCTGGAATAGGGAGTCCTACTTGGGAAGGTGATGAACTACCCTGGAAGGCTAAGGACTTGCCGAGGGTGGGTGGATACGGGGACAGAGAGGCCCTTAGATAAGGGATGTAGAGAGACTTATGGAAAGACTACCCTGAGGCAGAGAGGGAGGGTCTGTGAAGTAGGGGAACTGCCCTGGAGGTGTTGTCCTTCTGCTCTATGAGAAAGAAAGTACTCTGGGATGATGGAGAACTATCCTGGAGAGGGGAGAGTATGGGGGATCTGCCCAGGAACAAAGAGTGGTGAAAACTTGAGTGGAAGAGAAGTGGAGGGAGGGGTTAGAACACATAGTCTGTAGGGGGGGCCAAAAACTACCCTGCAAAGACAGTAACTGGCCAGAAAAGAGGTAGGGATATAGAAATGAATCCAAGGAGAGGTGGGGGGGGGGGGGGGGGGGGGTTGGAAAGAAGACTGCCCTGCCTTCATGTGATTCCTTTGGGGAACTGGAGGTTATGGCTCTCCATTGCCCTATATACATGAATTTGAATTTTACGGAAGATCATGTCACCTTCTAACCTTGTCCCTTCAAATATGCTAGAGTTCCTCGCTCTCTAGAAGAAGTGGATCATTGCTGACATGGCTAGGTGACGGGCACTATTCAAACCATTGGCTTTCTTGTATTGCGTTCTGAAAATGTGCAACATGTGACTGTAAGTACCCATTTCTCCCCTCATTCTCAGTCATCCTCTTACTCTATCCCAGAGTTGTCAAATTGGCTCGCATCTGAAAAAGATATGATCCAATGTCTCCTCTTCCTGACTGCAAAACACACATCTTCTATCCTCTAGATATTCCTTCCTGGCTCGTATTGGCAGTTTCCCTTGAGCTAACATCCACAGCGTGAACCCATGACTTAGCTGTATATCCTTTTGCCACACTGTCACTACCCATGGCTTCCTAGTTCCAACAGTTCTGAAGTGATCATATGCCCTCTTGACTCCGTCTTTGCCTTGACCAAACCATACATCTAGGAGTTGTCCTGCTCTCTCTGAGGTGCCCGCAGTGGATATGATATTGTTCTTGATGTATATCAGCTTCTTTATTAGTGGGGAGTCCGTGTGTTTGCTCTGCCAATCCCAAATACTTCTTTGTTGTATATACGTGTGGTGTACCCAGCGGATCCATAGGGTGTCCTACTTATGTTGTATTCTTCATAGAACTTTGGCCAGTAGTGCCAAGTTCCAGCCGTTAAATCCCTTAGTCCCAGTCCGGCTTCTTCTTTGGGTCTATATATATCAGTCCAAGCAACCGGTGGGTGCTTTGCAGTCCACATAAGTGAGCGACATATGCTATATATTCTGTCTATAACTCCAGCCGAGAGAGTCAAGACTAACATCCAGTAGCATTCAACTCCTTGCAGGACTGAGGATATGAGCTGACTTTTACCTGCATATGATAATGTATTCTTAGGCGGGGAGTTGATCCGCCTCATGAGAGCATCCATTAGCAAGCTGTAATCATCAATTTTAAGTTTTTGTGATGCTATTGGGACACCTAAATATCTAAATGGCATCTCCCCTTCACTGAATCCTGTAATGGATAATAGTCTTTCCCGGGCACTTGCATCTATTCCTGCCATGTAGATGTTAGATTTGGCCATATTAGCAGTCAATCCTGCCATACTAGCAAATTGCGATAAGCAATCTATCAAAACTCCAACCGATGTTACATCCCCATGGCTTAGGAGAAATAGATCACCAGCATATACTAAGTGGGCTATTCTTAGGTGCTTAAATTTTGGGTGGAAGTGAAAATCATACCGGCTAGTGCGTCTTGCAAGCAATCGGGAGAGGTACTCCATACACATTCCAAACAGATATGAAGATAGGGGATCTCCCTGTCAAAGCCCTCTACCACCCTTGAAAAACCCAAGCATATTACCGTTGATGGCAACTGAGTATGTCGGGCTGGTGTCACTTTCTCTGATCCATGTGATGAATTTGTCAGAGAATTTCAATGCTTTAAGGACATCCTAAAGAAAACCCAGTGAACTGAGTCAAATGCCTTCTGCAGGTCAACTTTAAGGATACTCCTTGGGGATATTCATTTCCTTGTGTATCTGTGTTGGGATGTATACTGAAAAGTCTATCTTTTGTATGAACATCTCTATTTTGAAATAAGAATCACATGATCATTGTATGCATATGTTTATGGTTATGCATATTGTCTAATACATTACATTGCAAATAACATAATGTATGGTGTCACACGGGAGATCATGTTATCGGCTCCTTCTAAAGTATAAGTATAGGCTCACAATCGAGATGGCTTTGGACAAACCATTGGAATGGTTGTAGTGTGATTAGGTATTGGTTTGTCTTGACCATAGAATCACACTAGTATACTTTGTGTGTATTGAACAGGACCAACTTAGAGGTGATACGATTTATTGTTGACTACATAATCGAATCAGACATCAGATATTATATTGTACATGCTCTTAATCCCGATATAATAACAGGCACATATACTTAGTATTCATTTCTTTGATTTACCAATGAGCGAGATTTATAGATTAAATCGATAGGCTCGGTAAGTTGGGAAATGATATTATTTATATGGTGTGCCATTGATTATAAGAAGAAACCGTGTCTTATAGATTAGGATGATGGTGTCCCCTTGAGGAGCTCATAAGGTTCATCATGTAAACCCTGCAGGAGGACTTGGTCCGGCATGATGAAAAGGTTGAGTGGTACTACTCATGGAGTTAGATGTTGATTAATTAATGGTCAGTAAATTAATTAATCGATGAACATTCGAGTTCTTAAACACGGGGAGAAAATGTACATATAATATATGGAGCCCATATTAACTTATGGGGGTTGGTGAGGTAGATTAATGATAATCCTTTAGTGGATTGGATTATCATTAATTGATCTGACTTTATGTGGGTTTGATCCATTGGGTGGCCAACATCCAATCCCTCCTCATGGTCCCTATTGTAGCCTATTAATACCTCATGAAGCCTAGATCCAATGGATGGAAACAAAACACTAGATCCAAAGGTAGAGATTAAATCTCTAGATCCGACGGTTGAGATTAAATCTCTAGATCTGACGGTTGAGATTAAATCCCTAGAAGCAATGGTGGAGATTAAAACAAGGCTTATCCTTAACTCTATAAAAGGAGAGGCTAGGGTTGGCAAATTAAGAAGCAAGGGAGGCTTGGAGTTGGCGGCAAGAAGCTTGGAGCTAGGGTTTGGAGTTGGCGGCACCGAATAAGGAAACTTATTCCTTATCTTCTTCTTCCTCAAGGTGGCCAGTGTCCATACATCCCTTTCCAGCCCTTGGCCGGCATCCAAACCACTTCAATCCCTTGTTTTTAGCCGGTGGAAACATAGCTTAAGGTCTTCCCTTGGAGCTTTTAGCCGGTATTCATCTTTCTCTCCCTTTTCCTTGTTGTCCGGCGGCAAGCAACATGCTTGTTGCTTGTTGGTTGACTAAAGGAAGGAGAAGGGTCTTGTTTCTATTCTTCCTCTTGCCCGAAATGATCAAGGAAGGAAGATTGGTGATCTAGGAGCTTCAACTTTTGGTAGATCGTCGCCCACACGACGTCCAAAAGGAGGAAGGTCATACAATACAATAGAAGATCGAGAGGTATAACACTTATCTATCTTCATATGTAACATGTTTATAATTGTTTTAATTATATATGCATGACATATTCTATTTTGTGGATAAATATACTTAGACCCAAACATAAACAAAAAAGCCGGCGATCCGTACATCGTCTATTCCGCGTCTATTCGTAGAATAGAGGTTTGTCGCTTGAACAACAAGTTTGTTCAAGTGACTACTCTAATCGAATAGCACGACGATGAAACGGTTGCTTGGGTGATCCCTTTTGTCTAAGATTAAATTTTTAAAATCCGGGGACATCGATGGGATCGCCATGAACAAGCAACCGAGTTAAAGTGGGAAGCGAAGTTTCTCCACATTCATGTGGAATAATAGCTTCGGTTCCGGGACAAAAACCCTTCAAGTGGTATCGGAGTCACGGTTTTCGGTTTTGTGTGTTTAGGATTCGGTTACTTTTATGCACTTTTCATATATTATATATGCAGGATAATAGTAGGATATGCGTAGGATAACTCTTTGGTTGCAAGCATAGGATCCAACTATTATGGCCATATTTGTGTATGTGATTGTATGTGTGTAATTGTATATTTTGTTGAATCCTCGGGGTTGACGAGGCTAGTATTTAATTTTTGTAAATTAAATATGGCATTGTTTAGCCACTTTTTATATTTTAGTTTACTTTCGATCTAGATTTCATGTACACTCCCTCGTGGAGTATAGGATCGATGGATGTAAATTAAAATATTTTTTTCTCTGCTCGGATCTCCGAATGGCTCGTACATGGCGTAGGAGGTGCCGACAAGATGGAGATATGATGGGAGACATATTGAAGACAAAATCCATAATAGTTGAAAAAAAAATTATTTTTCATATTTATTGCTTATTGTTTGATATGCATGTCGTAGGCTAGAAAATTCCTCAATTTTAAATTACTAAGTGGGAGAGGGATATTTTTATAAATTCCCACGGCCTTTATTACGATTTGACATGTGATGCAAGCAAACTTGCGCGTCGGCTCTGAGTGCCTTCCTCCCCATCGGATGAGTTTGTTTTTAGATCACAGGGTCGGATATAGTTATATGAAATTATTTAGGAGCGTGTGTACTTCCCCATCGAAAGGCACATAACCCGGGATAATTTCTTTGGTATCGAGTAATGGTGAACACTTAGATGCAAATAGGAGTATCCTCCCCTTCGGAGTCACTGCTTTTATTTGTAGGGCCGAAGAGAAACCAACTATTAATTTTATTTGTCAAAAATTTAGGTTGACAAGATAGTAAAATTAATGGGTAAAACCTCCTCTTACAAATGTAGATTTCGTATACGTCCACACGATCGTGGCATACGATATTCTCGGTGTTTTAAGGTGTTGGTTGATTTTAAAATTTTATTGTTTGAGGAATCAATAATTTTTTAAAATCTAAAGTTTTTATCTATGTGATTCTTAAGTTTTTTTTTTTCAAAAATGACTTTTAGTCCACTTGCTATGATACTAAAGGAAAATAAACTTACTGTACATAATTATGTTGATTGGAAAAAGGAATCTTGACATTGTCTTAACTGCTGAGGAGTACAAATATGTACTCTTCGAAGAGTGACCTCCTAAGCCTGCGAATGAGCTAGACGTCCTTGGAGCTGAGATCGATGGGGAAACCCAGGTCGATATCACTCTCTAGTCGACAGAAAGGCTTGCTCAGACACATGACATGGTGACCCAAAAGGTTTCTACTTCTAAGCCGAAAGGCAAGAAGAAGAAAAAACAAACTGGGGCAAAGGCGGTGGGAGGAACTCAGGGAGGAGTGAAGAAGCCGAAAGGC
Source organism: Wurfbainia villosa (assembly GCA_025175895.1). Lineage (NCBI taxonomy): Eukaryota > Viridiplantae > Streptophyta > Magnoliopsida > Zingiberales > Zingiberaceae > Wurfbainia > Wurfbainia villosa. The sequence goes on from CM045986.1 coordinate 30,361,765, forward strand.
AAGTGCTTCACTTGTAAGCAGACTGGACATTGGAAGAAGGACTGCCCCAACCGGAAGCAGAACAAAGGTATATCCTTTGGTCTAGTCATTAAAATATATTTAGCGGTGTTATCTACCAGCACCTGGTGAGTAGATAAGGGAGCCACTGATCATGTTTGCAATACTTTGTAGGGGTTCCAGGAAACCCGACGACTAGCTGAAGAGGAGATTATCGTTTACATAGGCAATACCACGAAGGTGGCGGCTATTTCAGTGGGAGATGTTTATTTGTCTTGTGAGAAAAATAAAGTTTTAGTTCTTAAAAATTGCCTTTATGTACCTTTATTTAGAAAGAATTTGATTTCGGTTTCTAAATTGTTTAAGGATGGATATTCTATTTCTTTTAATGATAGAACTGTTATAAAAAGAAATAGGGAGATTATCTGTTCTGGTGCATTGATAGGAAATTTGTATACACTTGAACCAAAAGCTCCCACGATGCAAATAGAAGTTAATAACTCAACTTCTAATTCTAATAAGAGAAAAGAACCATCGAAGATGAACCAAACATATCTTTGGCATCTTAGGCTTGGTCATATTAACCTAAGCAGAATTCAAAGGTTGATAGCTGATGGACCTCTGGGTTCATTAGTGGTGGAATATTTTCCAACCTGCGAATCTTGCTTGGAGGGTAAAATGACCAAGAGGCCTTTCAAGGCCAAGGGGTATAGAGCTAAAGATGTGTTAGAATTGGTTCATTCTGATTTGTGTGGTCCTATGTCTATCCAGGCTAGAGATGGTTTTGAGTATTTCTTATCTTTTATATACGATTATTCGAGATATGGATACATTTACTTGATGTGCCGCGAGTCTGAATGCTTTGACAAGTTCAAAGAATTCAAGGCTGATGTGGAGAAACGTCAAGGTAAAAGTATCAAGACACTACGATCTGATCGTGGTGGTGAGTACCTCTTGGGAGAGTTTAGGAATTACTTATCAGAGGCTGGGATTCAATCCCAATTGTCTTCACCTGGCACACCCCAGCAAAATGGTGTAGCAAACCGAAGGAATAGGACTCTTATGAAGATGGTTAGACCGATGATGAGTTATTCTGAGTTGCCAGATTCATTTTGGGGATATGCTCTAGATACGGCGGTGTATATTCTGAACTGGTTCCATCTAAATCAGTGCCTTCTACTCCCACAGAATTGTGGACTGGGCGAAAGCCTAGTCTAAGACATATTTGGATTTGGGGGAGTCCAGCACATGTGATGAAGGCGGATGCTAGTAAGTTGGAACCTCGTACAGAAGTACGCATGTTTGTTGGCTATCGTAGAGGAACGAAGAGTAGTTTGTTTTATAGTCCTAGAGATCAGAGGGTGATCGTTAGCATGAATGTCAGATTTCTAGAGGAAGACTATGTGATGAACCACAAGCCCATGAGTAAAATTGTTTTGGAGGAATTAAAAGGGGAAGTCACTTCTTCAGTACCACCGGTACAAGAGGATATACCACAAGTCACTGCACCGCGTGTCATAGAGGATACATAGGTGATACCTCATCGTAGTGGGAGGGTTGTGAGATAGCCTGATAGATTCATGTTCTTGGGAGAATCTTCTGATTTGGTCCCTGGCGAACATGAACCTGATCCCTGGACATATGACGAGACAATCCAAGATAAAGATACAGTAGCTTGGCAAAGTGCAATGAATACTGAGATTGAATCTATGGATTCAAATCAGGTCTGGGAGCTAGTGGAACCACTCGATGGTGTAAAAACCATTGGATGCAAGTGGATCTTCAAAAGAAAGAGAGGAATAGATGGGAAGGTTGAGACCTTCAAAGCGAGGCTTGTTGCGAAGGGGTATACTTAGAAAGAGGGTATCGATTATGAGGAGAACTTTTCACCGGTAGCCATGCTTAAGTCTATCTGGATTCTCTTATGCATTGCAGCTCATATGGATTATGAGGTGTGGAAGATGGATGTCAAGACAGCTTTCCTTAATGGAAGTCTTGAGGAAAACATCTATATGAAGCAACCAGAGGGATTCATTGCGAAGGGCAAAGAGCATCTTGTATGTAAGCTTAATCGGTCCATTTATGGATTGAAGCAAGCTTCGAGGTCTTGGAACATCCAATTTGATGAGGTAATCCAGTCTTATGGATTTATTCAAAGTCCGGATGAGTCTTGTGTATACAAGAGATGTGATGGAAACGTAGTGGTATTTCTTGTACTATACGTAGATGACATTTTGTTGATTGGCAACAATATCAAGGTGTTATCGGACATAAGGGTATGGTTGTCCAAACAGTTTGATATGAAGGACTTGGGAGAAGTGGGACACATCCTTGGGATCAAGGTTATAAGGGATCGCAGGAAAAGGATGTTGTGCTTATCCCAAGCTTCATACATAAACACAATTATGGATCGTTTTAGCATGCTGAACTCCAAGAAGGGTTTTCTACCTTTCAGGCATAGAGTTCCTTTATCTAAGGAGATGTGTCCTAGAACATCTGAGGAGATAGAGGAGATGAAGGCGGTTCCTTTCTTCAGCGGTAGGAAGCCTCATGTATGCGATGGTATGTACGAGACCAGATATTTGCTTTGCTGTGGGCATGGTCAGCAGATATCAGAGTAATCCAGGACAGGGACATTGGAATGCGGTAAAACATATATTGAAGTACCTAAGAAGTGTTGGGTTTCCGGCACCGCGGCGAGTGTGTGTTCGAACATGTTCCGTAAACATGTGCACAGCGGAAGGAATAAAATAATAAATCTAATTTATTACAACACACACATCACATGCATGCATAGTACAACATGTGTAGACGTAACCGTAAATTCAAATTTTGCAATAATAGGAAATTTATACTACGTATACCTGACGTATCATGTGTAGCGGCAAAGACATCAACTAGAACGATCCTCGCTAGAATCGTCTCTATCCGTATCCACGCCGAGTATCTTCGGGATGACTTCACAAAGTCACGAGCCTCGTCTTCGTATGGGTTACTAGCCTCGTGTTGAAGACGATGTGATCGAGAGAAGATCACGATCCGAATCAAAATTCGGATCCAAAATGAGTCCTCAAAAACTCGCTTCTCCGGAGAGGTATCCGTCAACCGTTTGACAAATCCTTCGTCCTACACCTATGAGGATTACCAGAGATCGAATCCCCGGTAAGGAAGACCCTGTCGGAGCTCCAAACATCGTCCAAATGATGCTCCGACAAGAAGGAAACAAGCTGTCCAGAAAACTGGACAGCTTTAGTGGAGACCTTGCGCCGGCCAAATAAGGAAAGCAATATGCTCACCTTGTCGCCGGAGCCAAGGAAGATCACCGGAGCTCCTCCGGCAATATCTAGATGCCGGCAAGTGCGGAGGGCTGTAGTTGCTGGACACCGGTTGGAGGAGCTTGGGCGGTGGCAAGGAGTTGGGCGCCGACCACTTGGAGAAGAGGGAGAGGGTGGGCGGCAACTTTAGGGTTGCAAGGATTAGGGCTTAACAAAAACCCTTAAGCCCTATTTTATAAAGAACAAAATCTCTTAATGGTTATCAGATCATAACCAAAATCCCGTTAACCTACTCCATTAATTTAAGTTAAAATAAACCAAACCATGATGGTTTATTTTAAGTTAAAATGAACCGAACCAACTTTGGTTCATTCGTTTAAAACAAACCAAACCCCTTTGGTTTATTCTCCTCCATTGGATTAGAACCTAACCAATTTGGTTCATCCATCATGTCTTCATAAGACACGGCCCATCCATGCTTCCATTGCGACTGAAACAATTTCATGCTTGCTCCATGTTTGGTCCAACCAAACCTAGTTTCTCTCAGTCTGAGAATATCATTCTCAAGCTCGTTTTAAATCCTTCGGATTACGCTCGTTAAGCATGTGACCAAATAGGTTCTCGGTTTATGTTGGCCGTCTATAATTAACCATTAATTATAGAATGATCATGAGTGGCACCTAGTAGTACATCATGATCCCCAATTAACCGAAAAGATCAACGGTTGATCCAGAACTATTTCTGAAACCCTTCAGCAGCTCGAATGAATCGTGCCTCATTCCCTTCACTCATCTTATATCCACTTGGTTCAGGATATGGTCTATAGTGTCAGTCCCAACTAGGCTGACTACGTCACACCTAGCCCAAGTATCATTTCCTCGTCCTTTGGATTCTAGTTACTGCACATGTATCGAAGAGTACCTTAGTCTAAACATGTAATGCTTTGGCCAAAGACTTTATTAACAATCCGATGAGAGGCCATGAGTATACATCTCCTCACAAGGAGTGGTGAATCCTTTATAGGCTATTCAAACACCTTCGATCACTTCGACTTATACCCAATCATCCCGGGTCCATATCTCCTCAGAGATGCTTGCTTAAGATGTCAAAGCATAAGTCTTTATGATCAAGATAACTTGAATACCGCAAGTCAAAGGAACATCGGACTTAAGCTGCAGTAAGAACTTCATTGACATATCTATATATGCAGAGAACCATATTAAGTCTTACGGCTGGTCACTCCAATGAACTAGTTACCATAACTAGCATCCATGATTAACTTCGGACATCACAATGTCTCCAGCCAGTGAGAATCAGCTGCTTGGATACACCAAGAAGTATACCTCGTGCTAGTCTCGACAGAATCAATCGTGTCCAAATCCATCAATTCATCGACTAGGGATAATTTCGATACATCACAATTACACATGTAGAGTTACTCACTAGTTGTGATCCAATCACAAATTCTCTCATGCTGTGAATCGTATCGTGGACATTCAGTAAATGAGTTTAAGATCTAATCAAATACATGAAAACATGTATACTCAAATAGTGAATCTTCATTTATCATATAAATGGTTCAAACATAAGGCGATTACCTTAGGACATCTCTCATATATTAGTAACAAACTCCCACTTGGTTTAAAGTCAATCGCTACGGTATCCAATACCATAAGTTCTAACATGACCCTCAAACTTACTTTGAGGTAATGCCTTAGTTAAAGGATCCTCTAAGTTCATTTCAGTGGGGATTTTCTCGATTTGTATTTCCTTCCTATTGATGATCTCTCTGATCAGATGATAGCGGCGAAGCACATGTTTCGATCGTTGATGAGACCTTGGCTCTTTCTCCTGTGCAATTTCTCCATTATTGTCGCAGTAGACCGGTATTGCTTCAACAATGGCTCGAATCACACCAAGTTCATAAATGAACTTCTTGATCCAAACCGCTTCCTTTGCTGCTTCTGAAGCTGCAATGTATTTTGCCTCAGGGGTAGAATCTACTACAGTGTCTTGTTTGGAACTTTTCCAACTCACTGTGCCCCCATTCAAGGTGAACACGTATCCAGACTTAAACATGGAATCATCCTTGTCTGTCTGGAAGTTGGCATCCGTATACCCGCGTATCACCATGTCCCCTTCTCCATATATTACGAACACATCCTTAGTTCTTCTCAAGTACTTAAGGATTGTCTTAACAGCCGCCCAATGATCCATTCCTGGATCAGACTGGTATCTACTCATGACACTCAAAGCATACGATACATCGGGCCTCGTACATAACATAACATACATGATAGATCCTATTGCGGATGCATAGGGAATCTTACTCATGCAAATCCTCTCGTCTTTTGTGCGCGGACACATAGACTTCGAAAGATATATCCCATGCTTGATGGGTAGAAAACCTTTCTTGGATTCCGACATGATAAACCTCTTTAGCACTCGGTCTATATATGTAGACTGCGAAAGACCAAGCAATTTTTCGATCTATCTCTATAGATCTTAATCCCGAGGATGAAGGTTGCTTCTCCCAGGTCTTTCATGGAGAATGTCTTGGATAACCAAATCTTAACTGACTGTAAGACTGAAACATCATCTCCTATAAGTAATATGTCATCGACATACAATACTAGGAACACGACTGCACTCCCACTAACCTTCTTGTACACACAAGGTTCGTCTGGATTTTGTGAGAAATTAAACTTTTTGATTGTCTCATCAAAACGGATATTCCAACTCCTGGATGCTTGCTTCAATCCATATATGGACCATCGCAATTTGCATACCTTGGTTTTATCAACCGATGTGAAACCCTCAGGTTGTATCATATACACGTCCTCGAGCAGGTTTCCATTAAGGAAAGCTATTTTCACATCCATCTGTCATATCTCATAATCATAATGAGCCGCTATGGCCAGGAGCATCCGAATGGATTTAAGCATAGCTACAAGCGAATAGGTTTCATCATAATCAACACCTTGTTTTTGACGATATCCTTTCGCCACTAATCTAGCCTTATAGGTAATCACATTACCATCCATGTCGGTTTTCTTCTTGAAAACCCACTTACACCCTATAGGCTTGATGCCTTCAGGTGGGTCAACCAAGTTCCAAACTTGGTTTTCATACATGGAATCCATTTCCGACTTCATGACATCAAGTCACTTATCCCTTTCTGAACTTGTTAGAACTTCTTCATAACTGGTAGGCTCCTCATCATCAATGAGTAACACGTCGTTCGATTCACTTACGAGAAATCCATATCTCTCAGGAATGTTACGTGTTCTACCAGATCTACGAAGATGTGGTGTTTCAATAGGTCCAGCCGATTGCTCATCACTATGAGTTATCGGCTGTTGTGCTTCACCAGGTATCTCATCAATGTCTATTTGAGTCTCTCGAGCCTCCTCAAGCTCGACGACACTCCCACTGTTTTCTTGCAAGAGAAACTCTTTCTCTAGAAGCACAGCATGCCTTGAAACAAACACCTTTTGTTCCACAGGATGATAGAAATGGTAACCCCTTGTTTCCTTAGGGTATCCAATAAATAGACATTTATCAGACTTAGCATCTAATTTATCTAATATATTCTGCTTCACATAAGCAGGACAACCTCATATCTTCAAGTAAGATACATGAGGTTTCTTACTATTCCATATCTCATATGGAGTAGTGGAGACTACCTTGGTTGGCATTCTGTTTAACAAGTAAATAGCTGTCTGAAGTGCATAGCCCCAAAAGGACTTGGGAAGATTCGCATGATTCATCATTGACCTGACCATGTCCAACAAGGTCCGGTTACGCCTCTCAGATACACCATTATGCTGTGGTGTGTATGGCGGAGTACATTGAGACAATATACCATTGTCTCTTAGATAATCAAGAAACTCTTGACTTAAGTATTCACCACCTCGATCCTATCGAAGTATTTTAATACTCTTTTCATGTTGTTTCTCTACTTCATTTCTGAATTCTTTGAACCTTTCAAAGGCTTCAGACTTGTGTTTCATCAAGAACACATACCCAAACCGTGAGTGATCATCGGTGAAGGTAATGAAGTAGTTATAGCCTCCTAAAGCTTGAGTTGACATAGGTCCACATACATCAGTATGTATTAGACCTAGCAACTCTCCCACTCGTTCACCTTTTCCTGTAAAAGGTAACTTAGTCATCTTGCCTTTCAAGCATGATTCGCATGTATCGTATGAATCCAATTCAAATGATTCCAGAATTCCACACCGGTGTAATTCGGACATGCGTTTCTTGCTTACATGGCCAAGACGACAATGCCACATGTAGGAGTCTAATTGATTATCTTTTCGAGCACGCTTGTTGCTCACTTTGATATTGAAAATGTCACTGGATACGTCCAACGTATAAATGTCATTGCTCAAAGTTCCAGTTCCATAAAGTACGTCATTCAAAGTTATATAACAACAATTGTTACTAAACGTCAAATGGTAACCATTTCTATTTAAGAAAGAAATAGAAACAATGTTCTTTATTAGAGAAGGAACACAATAGCAATTGTCCAGTTCCAAGACTAGTCCACTAGGGAACTTCAGCAAACAAGTTTCGATGGCGACTGCAGCAACCTTTGCTCCATTGCCAACTCATAAATTTGACTCCCCTCTGACGAGTCTTCTTCTATTCCTTAGCCCCTGTATGTCATTACATATATGTGAGTCACACCCAGTATCCAATACCCAAGTGTCTAAGGAAATAGAATGACAATCAATAACGAAGATACCTGAAGAGGATGGGGCATTGGATGCCTTCTTCTTCTTCATGGACTCAAGATAAATCTTGTAGTTTCTTCGCCAGTGGCCTTCCTTGCCACAATGATGGCAAGTGCCCTTTTGTGATGGTTCTGCCTTCTTAGCCTTCTTGTTCTTCCCTTTCTTCTGTTCCTTTGCCTTCCTCTTAGAACCTTTCTTTGAGGAATCAACTAACAGAACCGCCTTCTCCTCATGCTTCACAGAAAGCTCAACAGTCTTCAGCATATTGAGCAGTACCACAGATGAACCTTCTTGCATCTCATAGGTGAAGAGGAGCTTGGAGAATTCGAACCTTTCGAATCTCACTTGCTAATCAACCAATTCATAAAGATGAAAGACTATAGTATGAGCATTCATATGCTCATGCTACTTCCGCAGCTCAGGTACCATCGTGGCTAGCATGATGCAACTCACCATTTCAGAATCAGTCACATGTTTCTGATAGGCCAACAATTGGTCCAGAGTTGCATTGTCACTAGGACGGGCAGGAAGAGGCGCTTCGAGGACATTCGCAAGCTTTTCAACCTTGAGAACAATTCTCAAGTTTCTAATCCAGTCCAAGAAGTTTGGCCCAGTCAATTTATTCGAATCCAAAATAGTGCACAAATTCAAAGACGTCATGATCAATCGATTAACCTAGAAATACAAAATGAGCATATATGAGAAAATGATTTTAAAATGCATCAATATACATTAATAAATCCCATTCATTTTTCGAATTTCAAAAACCCCAAAATCACTTCGGGAGATCGTAGGTCCATCTCCGAATGGGCTGGCATCCATCATAGATATGAACAACCTTGGAGAGAGTCCAACAAGCCATTCATAACTACGATGGTATGTATCAAATATACCGATTGCAGATCACGTATATGCAACTATCACAATGTGCTATCAACTAATTGAATGTTCACACATACATCGGGTTGTTAACACATTAACAAGTATGCATCATATGCATAGCACCCAACTTCACCTCCCTTAACATCGACCTTGGAGAGAGTCCAACAAGCCGATGGTCCAGGTTAAAGCCAACCCATTAATCGAGAAATAGTTTTAATATGGTTAACGCGCATTCAACCAATTAGCCCGGCTTGGAGAGAGTCCAACAACCAAAGCTACCGATTGACCTTTGACTCTTACCATATTAGTATTAAACTATTCCATGGTTTGAACATGTTCGGGTTCGAGCCGGGCTTGGAGAGAGTCCAACAACTCAAACAAGAAATGGAACTCTGGTTCTAACCATATTAATGGAAGGTGTAGGCTTTAATATTGAGTAAGAGTTTTTTTGTCTCATCCTCTTTGAATGCAAATAACTATTAACTACATGGCATGACATACATGACATACATCTACATGTCACGACACGCATGGCATAATGATATGCATCTAATGCAATTACATGGCATACAATTATGTCATGTACAAAATTTCCTTATATGTCATAACTATTTATGGAAATAAAATATATTTAAGATTTGATTCTCCAAATCAAATCATGATTAGATTAGGAAACAAATTTCCAAATCTAATCACATATTTTATTTGTGGAAAGAGTTGATTAAGGAAAGTCAATTTAGGAAATCAATTTCCTAAATCATCAAAACTACTTATGGAAATAAAATATTTTTAAGATTTGATTTCCCAAAGAAAATCAAGATTAAATTAGGAAACAAATTTCCAAATCTAAACAAATATTTTATTTATGGAAAATATCAATTTCCATAAATACTTCTAACTTTCCAAAAGTAGAAGATTTCCATAAATACTTCTAGAATTTCCAAAATTAAAAATTTCTATAAATACTTCTAACTTTCCAAAAGTAGAAAATTCCAGAAATACCATTATAACTATCGCAAAATAATTTTACGATTATGTCGAAACACAACCTGGGCTCTGATACCACTGTTGGGTTTTCGGCACCGCGGCGAGTGTGTGTACGAACATGTTTCGTAAATATGTGCATAGCGGAAGGAATAAAATAATAAATCTAATTTATTACAACACACACATCACACGCTTGCATAGTACAACATGTGTAGACATAACCGTAAATTCAAATTTTGCAATAATAGGAAATTTATACTACGTATACCTGACGTATCACGTGTAGCAGGAAAAAGGCATCAACCAGAACGATCCTCGCTAGAATCGTCTCTATCTGTATCCACGCCGAGTATCTTCGGGATGACTTCAAAAAGTCACGAGCCTCGTCTTCGTACGGGTTACTAGCCTCGTGTTGAAGACGATGTGATCGAGAGCAGATCACGATTCAAATCAAAATTCGGATCCAAAATGAGTCCTCAAAAACTCGCTTCTCCGGAGAGGTATTCGTCAACCGTTTGACGAATCCTTCGTCCTCCACCTATGAGGATTACCAGAGATCGAATCTCCAGTAAGGAAGGCGCTGTCGGAGCTCCAAACGTCGTCCAAACGACGCTCCGACAAGAAGGAAACAAGCTGTCTAGAAAACTGGACAGCTTTGGTGGAGACCTTGTGCCGGCCAAATAAGGAAAGCAATATGCTCACCATGTCACCGGAGCCAAGGAAGATCACCGGAGCTCCTCAGCAACAGCTAGACGCCAGCAAGTGGGGAGGACGGTAGTTGCTGGATGCCGGTTGGAGGAGCTTGGGCGGCGACAAGGAGTTGGGCGCCGACCACTTGGAGAAGAGGGAGAGGGTGGGCGGCAACTTTAGGGTTGCAAGGATTACGGCTTAACAAAAACCCTTAAGCCCTATTTTATAGAGAACAAATTCTCTTAATGGTTATCGGACCATAACCAAAAGCCCGTTAACCCGCTCCATTAATTTAAGTTAAATTAACCAAACCATGATGATTTATTTTAAGTTAAAACAAACCGAACCAACTTTGGTTCATTCGTTTAAAACAAACCAAACCCCTTTGGTTTATTCTCCTTCATTGGATTAGAACCAAACCAATTTGGTTCATCCATCATGTCTTCATAAGATACGGCCAATCCATGCTTCCATTGCGACTGAAACAATTTTATGCTCGCTCCATGTTTGGTCCAACCAAACCTAGTTTCTCTCGGTCTGAGAATCTCATTCTCAAGCTCGTTTTAAATCCTTCGGATTACGCTCATTGTGCGTGTGACCAAATAGGTTCTCGGTTTATGTTGGTCGTCTATAATTAACCATTAATTATAGAATGATCATGAGTGGCACCTAGTAGTACATCATGATCCCCAATTAACCGAAAAGATTAACGGTTGATCCAGAACTATTTCTGAAACCCTTCAGCAGCTCGAATGAATCGTGCCCCATTCCCTTCACTCATCTTATACCCACTTGGTTGAGGACATGGTCTATAGTGTCAGTCCCCACTAGGCTGACTACGTCACACCTACCCCAAGTATCATTTCCTCATCCTACGGATTCTAGTTACTGCACATGTATCGAAGAGTACCTTACTCTAAACATGTAATGCTTTGGCCAAAGACTTTAGTAACAATCCGACGAGAGGCCATGGGTATACATATCCTCGCAAAGAGTGGTGAATCCTTTATAGGCTATTCAAACACCTTCGATCACTTTGACTTATACCCAATCATCCCGGGTCCACATCTCCTCAGAGATGCTTGCTTAAGATGTCAAAGCATAGGTCTTTATGATCAAGATGACTTGAATATCGCAAGTCAAAGGAACATCGCACTTAAGTTGCATTAAGAACTTCATTGACATATCTATATATGCAGAGAACCATATGAAGTCTTACGGCTGGTCACTCCAATGAACTAGTTTCCATAACTAGAATCAACGATTAACTCCGGACATCACAATGTCTCCAGCCAGTAAGAATCAGCTGATTGGATACACCAAGGAGTATACCTCGTGCTAGTCTCGACAGAATCAATGGTGTCCAAATCCATCAATTCATCGACTAGGGATAATTCCGATACACAACAATTACACATGTAGAGATACTCACTAGTTGTGATCCAATCACAAATTCTCTCATGCTGTGAATCGTATCGTGGACATTCAGTAAATGAGTTTAAGATCTAATCAAATACATGAAAACATGTATACTCAAATAGTGAATCTTCATTTATCATATAAATGGTTCAAAGATAAGGTGATTGCCTTAGGACATCTCTCATATATTACTAACAAGAAGGACTAGGGATTATATGCTAGTTTACCAGGCAGACCAATTACTCCCTATGGGGTTAAACAAATTCCGACTTCCAATAAGACAGGGATAATAGTAAGTCTACCACAGGTTTTGTGTTTACTTTGGGAGGTGGAGCCATTGTATGGAGGAGAGTCAATCATGTGGTGATTGTTGTATGGACTTTATTGTATCATATTCCTATTTATAATGGCATGGTTATTATATTTACTTGTATTGGTGCCAAATAACTAAATATAATAATGTCCTTGAGTAGTAGGTTCTTATCTATATCAATCGATTGGTTGAATCGATAATGAGATGACATAAATAACACTACTCTTAATCATTCCTAGTCAAGTATTAACATTCAGGGACAATGTTAATACATAGAGACTAGCATGTAAGTCAACATGATGACTTGATCTCACAAGTCATGGATATGAGATATCAAGTTGATACATGGGTATGCATTGGAGAATGTATACTGAATGACCCGCCATGAGAAAGTATCATGGATCATTATATGAGAGTCATATACTTTATCATGTGGCTATTAGTATGACTATTAGTCCTTAGACCTGAAGTCACCATGGTTCCCTACATAAGGAGTTGCATCATTTGGCTTCGTCAAACATCACCCGTAAATGGGTGGACTATAAAGACGATTACTGGGTATGTAACAAATTATGCAGAGGGATGTGAGTGATGTAGATGAGATCTATCCCTCCTATATGACAAGGGTGACATCGATATTCTTGATAGAGTGAGACCACGAAGTGCATGACCATGCCCAAATGAGTCAATATGAGATATTGAGATCATTTGATTAGAGTGAGTCTACTTGGAGTTCAAGATATAGATTGTACCAAGGATGACACGGTCTATGCCTCAATTGGTCAATCTAGATATCAAGGATAGAGGGGCATTGTCACATATTGTGAGAGTCACAATTAGTAGTCACAAAGGTGATGTTGGAGCTCAACATTCTTGTAACTTGGGTAGCAATGATGTGTTGCTAGATACCGCTCATTTCTTATGTTCCTAAATCGGTTTAGGAGCATTGTCAACGTTACAAGAACCTATAGGATCACACACAAAGGGCAATTAGATGGAGATTAGGTTCATATGATGAACGATGAGAATTAGGTTCATGGGATGAACCAAATTGGATTAAGAGTAATCCAAATTAGACTAATTGAGTTAGACTCAATTTGATTCAAGTGTTGAATGAGTCTAATTTAGATTTAATTCTTTGAGTCAATTTAATTTAATGAATAGAGATTCATTAAATCAAATTGACTTGAATAAAGTGGTTAGATTTGATCAACCATGGGAGATAATAGGTCAAGTTTGACTTGACTTGAGAGGGAAGATGAATTGTCAATTTTGACTTGACCAATTGCAATGTCATGGTGACTTGGCATGGGGCCGGTCAATGATGATGCTCCACATCATCATGGACACATCATGGGGTGCCACCTCATGAGGGAGACCGAGAGCCATTGGTTCTTGGAGTTACGTGCATGCATGTAACCCCCTTATAGTGGGTTATGAAAGTGTGAAGTTAAGGTGTGTAACTTCATCTTCTTCCTTGGTTCTTCCTCTCTTGCTCTCCCAATCCTTCTTGGCCGAAATTTCCATGAGTACTAGTACACTCTAGGTTGAGTTTCTCCACCATTTTTCTGTGTGGATACCAATAGAGGAGTGTACACTTGACACTCTTGAGTTCCGACAAGCTTTTGGACGAGCAGGATAAGCGAAGGGCATCGCTACGAGGGTAACACTCTCAACTTCTAGATCTAAGGTAGATCTAGGTTTACTTAGCACATACATGTTTTTATTTTAATATATCTTCGCACAGATTCATGGCCAGACTTCCGGAGTTTCCGCAACGCAAAAAGCAGTTTTTGCGGCTCGAAAAGTCCAACAGTGGTATCAGAGTCACGTGCGAAGCATGTTTGTGTTTCATTTTTGTAGTTTTTATATTAGATATAAAAATTATAGATTTTTATGTTTCTGTAAATTTCATATTTTTATAGAATTTTTGGGTATTTTTCTCCAAGAGTTGAAGCAACGAGTGTTGGGACACTTGTAGGCTTCAACCATCGAGAAAAACTCTCCGAAACGGCGAGTTCTCGCTTTTGGTTTTTGGGACAGCGACTTAAGTCGCTGTAAGATCGTAGTAGGGACACTCACAAAGTTTATTTTGCGAGTAGGGGCTCTGCCCCTATCCCTGAAAGGGGCCTTGTCCCGCGATCGCGCCCGGAGACCGCTTAGCGGGACCGTTACTGAGAGGTGACTCATAAAATTGAAAAAAAAAATAGGAAAAATTATATAAATTTTCTGAAAAAATACATACTTTAGAATTATGTATAATTCTGTGATTGTCATGGCCCAAGAACCCCAATTTGATTGGACGTTAATGTGTTGTAATTCATAATACGGCCTGTGTGCCGTTTTTGTGGTTGTGCGTATTGTATAGTGTATGCGACCTGCACGTCGTGCCTCTTCTTTTGAAATTCTATTTGTAAATAGTTTTAGACTCGAATGTAACTCGAGTTTCATATTTGTAATGTACAAAATGGAGCGTTGGAAAGTCCACTTGTAGACGAAGTTACGAGAAGGGTGTCGATGACACATGGCGGTCAAAGGAAGCGCTTGGAAAAGCCGCTAGCCCTAGGTTGACCGTCCGATCTTCTCATTGGCTTGAGAAGATCGTAGTAAGTCCATGACAACATCATAGTTAATTTTATATATATATATATATATATACATATTTGATTTTGCTTGTTTGTATGTGATGCATGCTAGTAGAATAATGCTTGTATGTATATGATGCATGCTAGGATATTTTTCTTGTATGTATATGATGCATGCTAGAATATTGTATGTATGTATGTGTTGCATGCTAATATAGGATAATAAAGGCCTTAATGCGTATATGATACACATTACGATTAGATTAGATCTTAATCGAATCAACTCGTAAATGCCTACCAGGTCCTTGATACCCATCACTACCTCGATCATTTGTAGTTGTTGAATCTGCCAAAGTAGAGCAACGCATATTATCTTGGTAGGGTGCGGAGGGAAAATCTTGGTCCCGCCTATCACGGCTTGGGTTAGAGTAAGCTCAATTAGATTCAGTAAAACTAGTTAACTCAATTAGATCGAGTAAAACTATAGGCATATTTCAATCGTTGGAAAGATAGGATAAGATCGCATTTACACTAAATCTTGGGCGATTTAGTCAAAGCTAACTCAAGGTCTTTTGTAAATGTGGGTCTTGATCCTATAAACAAGAGTTGCATAGAGATGTAATCGGTATTGTGTTACCCACCAATTGTACTAAGTCTTGGGCGATTTAGCCAAAGCTAACTCAAGGCTTAGTATGATGTGGATCTTGTCCCGCAAGAATTATAGCTAGTTTGTATGAATCTAGTAATGTGGTTTGACCACATTCATAACTCGATTCTACAAAATTCCTATAATTCAGTGGGAGCATCATTTGATTAAAGGACTAATTAAATGATAAAACGAATATGATATTAATTCTCTGCATTGTATGTTGTAGATTACTATATCGACAGACACGAACACTCTCTCTCTGCGTTCTATCCTTGAGAAGGACAAGCTCAATGGAGCAAATTTCCTGGACTGGTATAGGAACCTGAGAATCGTTCTCACCCAAGAAAGGAAATTGTACGTCCTAGAGCAGCCCATTCCGGAGGCACCTCCTGCCACTGCCTCGCAAGCTGACAAAGATGCTTACAAGAAGCATCAAGATGATGCATTAGATGTGTCATGTCTAATGCTCACGACCATGAACTCTGAGCTTCAGAAGCAACACAAGTTCATGAATGCTAAAGATATGGTTGAACATCTTCGTCAACTATATCAAGGACAAGCAAGGAATGAGAGATATGAAGTCTCTAAGGCGTTGTTTGGTTCCAAAATGCAATATGGGACTCCCGTAGGTCCATATGTACTCAAGATGATTGGGTACGTAGAAAACCTACAGAGATTGGGATTCCCCCTTGGCCAAGAGCTAGCCACTGACTTGATCTTGCAGTCATTGGCGTAAAGCTACAATCAATTTGTCATGAATTACAACATGAATGAAATTGATAAACCACTGCCTGAGATTCTCAGCATGTTGAGAACTACTGAGCTTAACCTTAAGAAGGGAAAAATCTGACACCATTTTGATGGTGCAAAAGAAGAAAGGCAAGGGCAAGCCTAAAGGTAAGGGAAAGTCCCAAGCCAAGGGCAAAGACAAGGAACTGAAACCCAAAGGAGGGGTGGCCAAGGAAGGGGCTTGCTTCCACTGCAAGGAAGATGGACACTGGAAGCGTAACTGCAAGGCATACCTGGAAGATCTTAAGAAGAAGAGAAGTGAGGCTTCTACTTCAGGTATAAATGTTATAGAAGTCAATCTATCTATTTCTTCATCATGGGTATTAGATACCGGATGTGCATCTCACATTGTTACCAATGTGCAGGCGCTGAGAAATAGCAGGGCATTGACAAAGGGCGAGGTGGACCTACGAGTAGGCAATGGAGCAAGGGTTGTTGTTGTTGTTGTAGGAACTTATGATCTATCTCTGCCCTCTGGGCTTGTACTAGAATTAGATGAATGTTGTTACGTGCCTTCCTTAACTAAGAACATCATTTCGGTTTCTTGTTTGGACAAGAAAGGATTTACATTTATAATAAAGAACAAATGTTGTTCAGTTTATTTAAATGATATGTTCTATTGTAGTGCACCTCTAATG
The DNA here is from genome assembly GCA_025175895.1 of Wurfbainia villosa. Classification (NCBI taxonomy): domain Eukaryota; kingdom Viridiplantae; phylum Streptophyta; class Magnoliopsida; order Zingiberales; family Zingiberaceae; genus Wurfbainia; species Wurfbainia villosa. Next base: position 30,378,731 of record CM045986.1, read on the forward strand.
AACGAACTCTACTTTCTAGACTTAGAGATCCCTATCTATAACATAAGTACCAAAAGGTTCAAGTCAAATGAGTTGAACCAAACCTATCTCTGGCATTGTCGCTTAGGTCACATAAACGAGAGTCGCTTATCTCAGCTCCATAAGGATGGGCTGCTAGACTCATTTGATTTTGAATCATATGAGACATGTGAGTCTTGCCTTTTAGGCAAGATGACCAAGACTCCCTTTAGTGGACACAACGAAAGAGCAACATACTCTTTAGAACTTATACATAGTGATGTATGTGGCCCTTTCAATGTTGCTGCTAGAGGTGGTTACAGGTACTTCATTACATTTACTGATGACTTTAGTAGATATGGTTATGTGTATCTTATGACACATAAATCAGAATCCTTTGAAAAGTTCAAAGAATTCAAGAATGAAGTACAAAACCAGCTTGGCAAGAGTATTAAGATACTTCGATCAGATCGAGGTGGTGAATACCTTAGCCATGAGTTTCGTGACTATCTAGCTGAGTGTGGGATTCTATCCCAACTCACTCCTCCTGGAACACCACAGTGGAATGGTGTATCCGAAAGGAGAAATCGTACCCTATTAGATATGGTACGATCTATGATGAGTCACATAGATCTTCCTATATCCTTTTGGGGATATGCTCTAGACACAGCATCCTTTACCATTAACCGTGTACCATCCAAGGCTATGATAAAGATACCATATACGATATGGACAGGGAGAAATCTTAAGATGTCTTTTATGAGGATTTGGGCTTGTGAGGCTTACGTTCGACATCAAGTCTCAGATAAACTAGGACCCAAATCCGATAGGTGCTATTTTGTTAGATATTCCAAGGATACAAAGGGATATTACTTCTACATTCCCAGTCAGCACAAAGTGTTTGTGGCAAAGACTGGGGTTTTTCTAGAAAGGGATTTTGTTTCTAGAAAAACTAGTGGGAGTACGTTCGATCTTGAAGAAATTCAAGATAAGGACCATAGCACTGAGGCCTTGATGGAGGTTGAACAGGAACCACAAAGTGGTGTGGGTGATGAGGTTATTGCACAAAGAGTTGTGGAACAACCACTTGTTCATGTAGACCTACCTCTTCGCAGGTCTGATAGGGTACGTCGTCAGCCTAAGAGATATTCATTTCTCTTGTCTGACCATGATGACATTATGCTCATTGAGAATGAGCCTTCCTCCTATCAGGAAGCTGTGATGAGCTTAGATTCCGAGAAATGGCTAGAGGCCATGAGATCCGAGATGGAATCCATGTACACCAACCAAGTATGGACTTTGGTTGATCCACCTGAAGGGGTCAAACCCATTGGGTGTAAGTGGGTATTTAGGAGAAAGACTGACATGGATGGACTTACGCATACCTATAAGGGATGATTGGTGACTAAAGGTTTCAAGCAAATTCATGGTATTGACTATGATGAAACCTTTTCTCCAGTGGCGATGTTTAAGTCAGTTCGGATCTTGCTTGCTATTGCAGCATACCACAATTATGAGATCTGGCAGATGGATGTCAAAACCGCATTTCTGAATGGAAACTTACTCGAGGATGTGTACATGACACAGCCTGAGGGTTTTGAAGATCCACAGCATACTGGGAAAAGTATGCAAGCTACAAAGGTCCATTTATGGGCTAAAGCAAGCCTCTCGGAGCTGGAATCTTCGATTCGATGATGCGATCAAACAGTTTGGTTTCATCAAGAATGAAGATGAACCCTGTGTCTACAAGAGGGTTAATGGGAACACAGTTGTCTTCCTTGTATTGTATGTGGATGACATACTACTCATTGGGAATGACATCCCTTCACTACAGTCTGTGAAGACTTAGCTGGGGATGTGCTTCTCAATGAAGGACTTAGGTGAAGCAGCCTGTATTGTAGGCATCAAGATCTATAGAGATAGATCTAAGAGATTGCTTGGCCTAAGTCAGAGTACATACATTGACACGGTATTACTACGGTTTGCCATGCAGAATTCCAAGAAGGGACTTCTGCCGATGTCACATGGTGTGAGTCTTTCGAAGACTCAAAGTCCCTCTTCTAGAGAGGAGAGAGATCGCATGGATAAGATCTCTTACGCATCTGCTATAGGATCTATCATGTACGCCATGCTATGTACTCATCCTGATGTCTCGTATGCTTTGAGCATGACGAGTAGATACTAGTCAGATTCAGGTGAGCGTCACTAGATAGCAGTCAAGAATATTCTTAAGTACTTGAGAAGGACTAAAGAATATTTCTTGATATTTGGAGGCGATAAGGAGCTAGCTATAAAGGGTTACAGCGATGTCAGCTTCCAAACTGACCAGGATGATTATAGATCGCAGTCAGGGTTCGTGTTTTTCTTGAATGGTGGCGCTGTTAGATGGAAGAGTTCCAAGTAGGACACAGTTGCTGATTCTACAAAGGTTGAATATATCGATGCTTCCATCTCATTCGAGAGATTATCGATAGAGGAGATGTGAAGATTTGCAGAGTACCCATAGAGGCTAACATCGTAGATCCCTTGACCAAGGCTTTGGCACAGAAAAAGCAGGATTGTCACACTAGGTCATTGGGTATTAGATACTACGGTGATTGGCACTAGTGCTAGTGGGAGATTGTTAGTGAAAGCCCTAGAGTCAATCATGTGATAATTGTTGTATAGACTTTATTGTATCATATTCCTATTTATAAAGGCATGGTAATTATATTTACTTGTATTGGTGCCAAATAACTAAATATAATAATGTCCTTGAGTAGTAGGTTCTTATCTATATCAATCGATTGGTTGAATCGATAATGAGATGATATAGAGAACACTACTCTTAATCATTCTTAGTCAAGTATTAACATTCAGGGACAATGTTAATGCATAGAGACTAGCATGTAAGTCAATATGATGACTTGATCTCACAAGTCATGGATATGAGATATCAAGTTATCACATGGGTATGCATTGGAGAATGTATACTGAATGACCCGCCATGAGAAAGTATCATGGATCGTTATATGAGTGTCATATAATTTCTCATGTGGCTATTAGTATGCCTATTAGTCCTTAGACATGAAGTCACCATGGTTCCCTACATAAGGAGTTGCATACTTTGGCTTCGTCAAACGTCACCCGTAAATGGGTGGACTATAAAGGCGATTACTGGGTATGTAACAAATTATGCGGAGGGATGTGAGTGATGTAGATGGGATCTATCCCTCCTATATGATGGGGGTGACATCGATATTCTTGATAGAGTGAGACCACGAAGTGCATGGCCATGCCCAAATGAGTCAATATGAGATATTGAGTTCATTTGATTAGAGTGAGTCTACTTAGAGTTCAAGATATAGATTGTACCGAGGATGACACGGTCTATGCCTCAATTGGTCAATCTAGATGTCAAGGATATAGGAATATTGTCACATATTGTTAGAATCACAATTAGTAGTAACAAAGGTGATGTTGGAGCTCAACATTCTTGTAACTTGGGTAGCAATGATGTGTTGCTAGATATCGCTCATTGCTTATGTTCCTAAATTGGTTTAGGAGCATTGCCAATGTTACAAGAACCTATAGGGTCACACACAAAGGGCAATTAGATGGAGATTAGGTTCATATGATGAACGATGAGGATTAGGTTCATGGGATGAACCAAATTGGATTAAGAGTAATCCAAATTAGACTAATTGAGTTAGACTCAATTTGATTCAAGTGTTGAATGAGTCTAGTTTAGATTTGATTCATTGAGTCAATTTAATTTAATGAATAGATATTCATTAAATAAAATTGACTTGAATCAAGTGGTTAGATTTGATCAACCATGGGAGATAATAGGTCAAGTTTGACTTGACTTGAGAGGGAAGATGAATGGTCAATTTTGACTTGACCAATTGTCATGTCATGGTGACTTGGCATGGGGCCGGCCAATGATGATGCTCCACATCATCATGGAGACATCATGTGGTGCCACCTCATGAGGGAGACCAAGAGCCATTGGTTCTTGGAGTTACATGCTTGCATGTAACCCCCTTATAGTGGGTTATGAAAGTGTGAAGTTAAGGTGTGTAACTTCATATTCTTCCTTGGTTCTTCCTCTCTTGCTCTCCCAATCCTTCTTGGCTGAAATTTCCATGAGTGCTAGCACACTCTAGGTTGAGTTTCTCCACCATTTGTCCGTGTGGATACCAATAGAGGAGTGTACACTTGACACTCTTTAGTTCCGGCAAGCTTTTGGACGAGCGGGATAAGCGAAGGGCGTCACTACGAGGGTAACACTCTCAACTTCTAGATCTAAGGTAGATCTAGGTTTACTTAGTAGATACATGTTTTTATTTTATTATATCTTCGCACGGATCCGTGGTCGGACTTTCGGGGTTTCCGCAACGCAAAAAGCGGTTTTTGCGGCTCAGAAAGTCCAACATCAGGATCTTCTTGATTGACTTGGATGTGATTCCTGGATTGCCTAGAACTATAACAATTTATTGTGATAATAGTGGTGCAATTGCAAACTCGAAGGAACCACGAGCCCATAAGGCAAGTAAACACATAGAGCACAAGTACCACCTGATACGAGAAATCGTAAAGAGAGGAGAAGTTGCTGTGGCCAAGATTGCATCGGAGGATAACCTAGCAGATCCTTTCACTAAGGCCTTTCCGGCGAGAGCTTTTGATAGGCATGTGGAGGGAATGGGAATCAGATGTTTGGCAGTTTGAGGACAGCATAGTCTTTTAGTATAAGTGGGAGATTGTTGGGATGTATACTGAAAAGTGTATCTTTTGTATGAACATCTCTATTTTGAAATAAGAATCACATGATCATTGTTTGCATATTTTTATAGTTATGCATATTGTCTAATACATTACATTGTAGATAACATGGTGTGTGGTGTCACACGGGAGATCATGTTATCGACTCCTTGTAAAGTTTAAGTATAAGCTCACAACCGAGATGGCTTTGGACAAACCATTGGAATAGTTGTAGTGTGATTAGGTATTGGTTTGTCTTGACCATAGAATCACACTAGTACACTTTGTGTGTATTGAGCAGGACCGATTTAGAGGTGATTCGATTTATTGCTAATTACATAATCGAATCAGACCTCATATATTATATTGTAATGCTCTTAATCCAGATATAATAACGGGCACATATACTTAGTATTCATTTCTTTGATTTACTAATGGGCGAGATTTATAGATTAAATCGATAGTCTCGGTAAGTTGGGAAATGATATTATTTATATGGTGTGTCGTTGATTATAGGAGGAAATCGTGTCCTATATATTAGGATGATGATGTCCTATTGAGGAGCTCATAAGGTTCATCATGTAAACCCTGCAGGTGGACTTGGTCCTGCATGATGAAAAGGTTGAGTGGTACTACTCATGGAGTTAGATGTTGATTAATTAATTGTCAGTAAATTAATTAATCGACGGACATTCGAGATCTTAAACACGGGGAGAAAATGTACATATAATATATGGAGCCCATATTAACTTATGGGGGTTGGTGAGGTAGATCAATGATAATCCTTTAGTGGATTGGATTATCATTAATGGATCGGACTTTATGTGGGCTTGATCCATTATGTAGCCAAGATCCAACTCCTCCTCATGGTCCCTATTGTAGCCTATTAATACCTCATGAAGCCTAGATCCAATGGATGGAAACAAAACTCTAGATCCAAAGGTAGAGATTAAATCTCTAGATCCGATGGTTGAGATTAAATCTCTAGATCCGATGGTTGAGATTAAATCCCTAGAACCAATGGTGGAGATTAAAAAAAGGCTTATCCCTTACTCTATAAAAGGAGAGGCTAGGGTTGGCGAATTAAGAAGCAAGGGAGGCTTGGAGTTGGTGGCAAAAAGCTTGATGCTAGGATTTGGAGTTGGCGGCACCAAATAAGAAAACTTATTCCTTATCTACTTCTTCCTCAAGGTGGACAGTGTCCATACAGCCCTTTCCAGCCCTTGGCCGGCGTCCAAACCACTTCAATCCCTTCTCTTTGGCCGGTGGAAACATAGCTTAAGGTCTTCCCTTGGACCTTTTGGCCGGTATTCATCTTTCTCTCCCTTTTCCTTATTGGTCGGCAGCAAGCAACTTGCTTGTTGCTTGTTGGTTGACTAAAGGAAGGAGAAGGGTCTTGTTTCTATTCTTCCTCTTGCCCGGAACGAGCAAGGAAGGAAGATTGGTGATCTTGCAGCTTCAACTTTTGGTAGATCTTCGCCCACACAACGTCCGAAAGGAGGAAGGTCATACAATAGAAGATCGAGAGGTATAACACTTATCTATCTTCATATGTAACATGTTTATAATTGTTTTAATTATATATGTATGATATATTCTGTTTTGTGGATAAATATACTTGGACCCCGAACATAAACACAAAAGTCGGCGATCCGTACATCGTCTATTCCGCGGCTATTCGTAGAATAGAGGTTGGTCGCTTGAACAATAAGTTTGTTCAAGTGACTACTCTAATCAAATAGCACGATGATGAAACGGTTGCTTGGGTGATCCCTTTTGTCTAGGATTAAATTTTTTAAATATGGGGACATCGGTGGGATCGCCATGAACAAGCGACCGAGTTGAAGTAGGAAGCGAAGTTTCTCCACCTTCATGTGGAATAAGAGCTTCGGTTCTGGGACAAAAACCCTTCAATATGTGCATAAGTTCTTGTGCCAAATGAATATTGTCTATGATACTACGCCCTTTTACAAAAGCAATCTGCACTGGGTGGAGCAAATGATCCACAACCTCTACCAATCTGCTTGCTAGGATTTTTGCAATTATCTTGTAGAAAACTATGCAGCAGGAGATGGGCATGTAATCTTGCACCTTGCTAGCATGGGAGGATTTCAGGACTAGGGAAATCAACGTATGGTTCCATGATTTCAGGAGCTGCCCGTTCACAAAGAACTCCATGACGGCTGTTATAATATCCTGTTTGACTGTGCTTCATGAGTGTTTAAAGAACTTCGAGTTGTATCCGTCCGACTCTGGAGCTTTGAGGTCTCCAATGGCGAATAAAGCTTATTTTATTTCTTCCTCAGTTGGCAGCCTGATTAGCCAAATCTATTGTACATCAGTTAGTAATTTGCCAAATTGCATGCATTCCCCTTGAAACTGAGCTCTATTCCCTTGTTCTCCTAATTGCCCCTAAAAATATGCTAGAAATTCCTGCACTACCTCCTCCGATGAGCTAGTGGATTCCCCATTACTCTTCTCAATCACAACTACCTCTCTCCTTTTGTTGTTCCGTTTTACCATAGCATGAAAAAAGGAGGTATTCTTATCTACTCCTCGGAAGTATTCATGTTTAGCCCGCTGTAAGTAGAATAAGTATTCTGCCCTCTCAAGTAATTCGACTTTTTTCCTTCTTGCTTGATATTTGTCATCCATATGTAGTTGTGTTAGCCCTTACTGTTGTATTTCTTCCAATTGCTGTTGAGCCTGCTTTACCTTCTCCTGAATGTGCTGGTAAAAAAGTCGATTGAGCTATCTGAGATCAGCTTTGAGGAGTGTGAGCTTTTGCCTAAGCCTATATTGTGTCATGCCTTCCACATTTCTGGAGTTGAAACTATTCCATCTATCCTCTACCAGCTGGCCAAAATCAGGGTGTGATTTCCACATGTTGTAGAACTTAAAAGGCTTGACGTGCTTCCTTGTGTTTCCAAGCACGGATACAATGCATGAGGCATGGTCTGATACTATCCTTGGAGCCTTGAATTCAGCATAGCTGCTCTAGTGTTGTTCTATCCATGCTTTGTTTACCATTGCACGATCAAGCTTGCTCACTATGTGCCCGTTTGTCCATGTGTATCGACACCCAATGGAGTGTAAATCTTCGATCCCTACCTCAAGTATGAAGTCCTGGAAGTCAGTCGTGGCATACGTTGTAACCGCCCTTCCTCTTTGCTTATCAGTTAGTGAGAGAGGGGAGTTAAAATCTCCTAGGATTAACCATGGCATCTCCATGTCTCTAGCAATCTGTGATAGTGTTGCCCACATTGTTCTCCTGCTCACAATAGATAGGTGGCCATAGACAAAAGTAACTGCATAGGTTAACCCTATGGCTTTGCATTTGATACTGGTATGTATCAATTGCTCTTCCCATAGTTGAAAGTCAAGATTAACGAGTTGCGGGTCCCATATAAGTAACATTCTGCTTCTGGAAAAGTTGACCAGCTATTGCTCTGTCTCCCATCTCTGAAATCTCTTGGTTTTCATTGTTTGGTAGTACTGCTGGGTTAATTTTGCCTCTAGTACACTTATAACACTCATCTTTTGATTCAGAAGGAGGTCTGCCACCACCTTCTGTTTAAGGCCCTTATTTAGGCCTCTAATGTTCCATGATCCAATCCTCATGGTTGCGCAACCGGCTTTCACCGTCTAGCTGTGTTGGTTGTTCCTTTCCTTTCATGTGCCTGCCCCTTGTCTGAATTCCTTCAATTCTCATACTACCACACTGCATTTCCTTGTGCTTCATCCTCCTCATTTTGCCCCGGGGAATTTCCTTGATACTCTATCTCTACTGGCATGTGAACATCTGGTTTTGTCAGTAATCCCTCCTTGCACCATCGTACAGCCGGTAGGGCTAGTATGATTGGTGGAATGATATCTGCAACCACCTCACGTGTTGTTGTTTCCCCACTTCTTATCCCTTTACTAGTCTTCCTTTTAAGCCCTTGTGTTCTCCTAGTGACTGCTCCCTGGATTTGATTTACTTCTTGATCTGCTAATTCATGCTCTGGGGTTCCTTTAGCGGGATGGTGTGGCATGATTGCCTTGGTGCCACTCATATCCATTTCCCCTGTAAACAGACTTGACCCTGGTTGTGTCTGCACCTATAGCACTGCTGTTTGAGTTGTTGTCACTGCCCTGCTAGCAGTTTTTGTAGATGTATGTTTGCCCTGGTGAATCTCTCCTTGACCATTTTCCTTTTGCTCTATCCTTCTAGTGCTCCGTCTGAGACTTCCCAGGTTATCACTTGTATACAACGTATCAGACTGGTTTAGATTGTGACCTTCCTGGTTAATTGATGCATCTGTATTTCTCGTTTCTTGATGTATTCATTCATGTTGTTGCTATTTTCTTCCTTCATTACTGTGATTACCTTCCTTTCCTTGTATGGTTGAATTTTTCTCAGGTCCCAGCTGCTCATATTGTACCATAGTTATTTTAGATGTTTCAGTCATTTCATGTATTCCAGTTATGTGTCCTTGCATGCCATTTCTCGTGCCAGCTCCATATGTTTCATCCCCAATTTCCTTTGTGTTTGTGCCACTTGTGCCTATTGACGGGACTGCTATCTTTGCATACTTTTGCACATGTTGTTGTTGTTTACTCTTATCTTCACTTTGCTTCCCTATATGTTTTTGCTTTTGCATTGTCAGAACTGGTGTGGTGCCCGGCATCCCATTTTGCTGAAGACTCCCACATATCATGATTGTTTGAATTTCAGTTTGTATATTTCTCTCCCTGTCTTGTAGTAATTCAGTGTTTTCAAAGTTTCCAGAGTTGTGTTCTTGCGTGACAGTTTTTGTGCCAGTCCCCACAGTGGCATTTCCAACATTGTCTAGATTAGTTATACTTGGTATCATTTGCTGATCTGCTTGATCCTTGATTACTATTGGTTGTTTTTGCGTCCGATCATCCCCAACATTCAATGTGCAAAATGTGGGGTGTTTGAAGGGAGAGGTAATGATTCTGATGGGGAAGATGAAACGAGAAAATAGGGGAGCATAACAGGAGTCGATTCAGTGGATGCAATCGAAATAAGAAAAGAAGAGGGACAAATGGAAGAGGCATCTTCTTCCTGAACCCACTAGCAAGTAGCTCCTCACAATTTGGTTTTGATATTTAGGAAGGTAGGAGGTGACATATGTTGGGATGTATACTGAAAAGTCCATCTTTTGTATGAACATCTTTATTTTGAAATAAGAATCACATGATCATTGTTTGCATATTTTTATGATTATGCATATTGTCTAATACATTACATTATAGATAACATGGTGTGTGGTGTCACACGGGAGATCATGTTATCGGCTCCTTGTAGAGTATAAGTATAGGCTCACAACCGAGATGGCTTTGTACAAACCATTGGTATGGTTGTAGTGTGATTTGGTATTGGTTTGTCTTGACCATAAAATCACACTAGTACACTTTGTGTGTATTGAGCAGGACCGACTTAGAGGTGATTCGATTTATTGCTGACTACATAATCGAATCAGACCTCAGATATTATATTGTACATACTCTTAATCCCGATATAATAACAGGCACATATACTTAGTAGTCATTTCTTTGTTTTACCAATGGGCGAGATTTATAGATTAAATCAATAGGCTCGGTAAATTGGGAAATGATATTATTTATATGGTGTTCCGTTGATTATATGAGGAAACCATGTCCTATATATTAGGATGATGATGTCCCCTTGAGGAGCTCATAAGGTTCATCATGTAAACTCTGCAGGTGGACTTGGTCCGGCATGATGAAAAGGTTGAGTGGTACTACTCATGGAGTTAGATGTTGATTAATTAATGGTCAGTAAATTAATTAATCGACGGACATTCGAGATCTTAAACACGGGGAGAAAATGTAAAAATAATATCTGGAGCCCATATTAACTTATGGGGGTTGGTGAGGTAGATCAATGATAATCCTCTAGTGGAATGGATAATCATTAATGGATCGGACTTTATGTGGGCTTGATCCATTGGGTGGCCAAGATCCAACTCCTCCTCATGGTCCCTATTGTAGCCTATTAATACCTCATGCAGCTTAGATCCAATGGATGAAATCAAAACTCTAGATCCAACGGTAGAGATTAAATCTCTAGATCCGATGGTTGAAATTAAATCTTGTGATCCGACGGTTGAGATTAAATCGCTGAACCAATGGTGGAGATTAAAACAAGGCTTAAGCCTAAACTCTATATGAAGGGGCTTATGGCTTGGGCGGCAAGATGATGGATGAGGATTAGGGTTTGCTTCCCTTGTGCGGCAAGCAATCCTAATTAGATTAGGATTAGGAGTGGGCGGCTAGGGTTAGGGTTTTTGGTGGAGGGGTGGGCGGCAACAAGTGGAGGAGGATTCTTCTTATTCTTCCAAAGGTTTGGCCGGCACCTATCCATCTTCCCTCTACCTTGGCCGGTGCTCAACCTATCCTTCTTCCCCTCTTCCTTGGCCGGAAATTAGGAGAGTTAGGGTTAGGGTTTTGGGCGGCAACAAGGTGAAGGGTGTTGGGTTTCCGGCACCGCGGCGTGTGTGTGTTCGATCATGTTTCGTAAACATGAGCACAGCGGAAGCAATAAAAATAATAAATACTCCTATTTATTACAACACACACAACACACGCATGCTATTACAATAAGTGTAGACATAACCGTAAATTAAAATTGCAATAAAAGAAATTTAAACTACGTTATACCTTCCGTATGACGTGTAGCGGGAACGGCATCAACCGGAACGATTCTCGTAAGAATCGTCTCTATCCGTATCCACGCCGAGCTCCTCGGGATGACTTCGCCAAGCCACGAGCTTCGTCTTCGTACGGGTTACTAGCCTCGTGTTGAAGACGACGTGATCGAGAGATGATCACGGTCCGAATCCAAATTCGGACCTAAAACAAGTCCTCAAGACTTGCTTCTCCGGAGAGGTATTCGTCAACCGATTGACGAATCCTTCGTCCTCCACCTCAGAGGATTACCGGAGATCAAATCCCCGGTATGTTAGCCGCTGTCGGAGCACTAACCGTCGTCCAAACGACGCTCGGCGAAGGAAGAAGCTGTCCAGAAAACTGGACAGCTTGGTGGAGGAGTAGGCGCCGCCAAAACCAAGGAAGCAAAGTGCTCACCTTGATGCCAAACCTAAGGAGGATGACCGAACTCTTCCGCAGCAGCTCGACGCCGGCGAGGAGGAAGGAAGCAACCTTCTGGACGCCGGTTGGAGGACCTTTGGGCTGGGCGGCGGCAGCTTGAAGTTGGGCGCCGAATAGGAGAGGGAGGGGTTGGGCGGCCACTATTGATTAGGGTTTGGGATTAGGGTTTAAGCCCTATTTTATAGAGAACTAATTCTCTTAATGGTTAATGGATCATATCCATAAAGCCCGTTAACCCGCTCCATTAAGATAAGTTAAAATAAACCAAACCATGATGGTTTATTTTAAGTTAAAACGAACCGAACCAACCTTTGGTTCATTCGTTTAATATAAACCAAACCCTTTGGTTTATTCTCATCCATTGGATTAGGACCAAACCATTTTGGTCCATCCATTATGTCTTCATAAGACACGGCCCATCCACGCTTCCATTGCGACTGAAACAATTTCATGCTCGCTTTATGTTTGGTCCAACCAAACATAGTTTCTCTCGGTCTGAGAATCCCATTCTCAAGCTCGTTTTAAATCCTTTGGATTACACTCGTTGTGCGTGTGACCAAATAGGTTCTCGGTTTATGTTGGCCGTCTATAATTAACCATTAATTATAGAATGATCATGAGTGGCACCTAGTAGTACATCATGATCCCCAATTAATCGAAAAGATCAACGGTTGATCCAGAACTATTTCTGAACCCTTCAGTAGCTTGAATGAATCGTGCCCCATTCCCTTCACTCATCTTATACCCACGTGGTTCAGGACATGGTCTATTGTGTCAGTCCCCACTAGGCTGACTACGTCACACCTAGCCCAAGTATCATTTCCTCGTCCTACGGATTCTAGTTACTCCACATGTATCGAAGAGTACCTTACTCTAAACATGTAATGCTTTGGCCAAAGACTTTAGTAACAATCCGACGAGAGGCCATGGGTATACTTCTCCTCGCAAGGAGTGGTGAATCCTTTATAGGCTATTCAAACACCTTCGATCACTTCGACTTATACCCAATCATCCCGGGTCCACATCTCCTTAGAGATGTTTGCTTAAGATGTCAAAGCATAAGTCTCCATGATCAAGATGACTTGAATACCGCAAGTCAAAGGAACATCGCACTTAAGCCACAGAAGAACTTCATTGACATATCTATATATGCAAAACCATATGAAGTCTTACGGTTGGTCACTCCAATGAACTAGTTACCATAACTAGCATCCACGATTAACTCGACATCACTATGTCTCTCCCAAAGGAGAATCAGCTGCTTGGATACACCAAGGAGTATACCTCGTGCTAGTCTCGACAGAATTGATGGTGTCCAAATCCATCAATTCATTGACTAGGGATAATTCCGATGCATCACAATTACACATGTAGAGATACTCACTAGTTGTGATCCAATCACAAATTCTCTCATGCTGTGAATCGTATCGTGGACATTCAGTAAATGAGTTTAAGATCCAATCAAATACATAAAATATGTATACTCAAATAGTGAATCTTCATTTATCATATAAATGGTTCATACATAAGGCGATTGCCTTAGGACATCTCTCATATATTACTAACAGACTCCCACTTGGCCTAATGCCAATCGCTACGGTATCCAATACCATAGTCTCTAACATGACCCTCAAACTTGCTTTGAGGTAATGCTTTAGTCAAGGGATCCGCTAAGTTCCTTTCAGTGGGAATTTTCTCGATTTGTATTTCGTTCCTACTGATGATCTCTCTGATAAGATGATAGCGGCGAAGCACATGTTTGGATCGTTGATGAGACCTTGGCTCTTTTACGTGCAATTGCTCCATTGTTGTCATGATGGGCCGGTATTGCTTCAACAATGGCGGAATCACACCAAGTTCATGAGCGAACTTCTTGATCAAACCGCTTCCTTTCTTTGCTTGCTGCAATATATTACCTCGATGGTAGAATCCGCTCTGATCTCTTGTTTGGAACTTTTCCAACTCACTGCGCCCCCGTTCAAGGTGAACACATTATCGGTGAGACACGGAATCATCCTTATGCATGCGGAAGGCGGCATCCGTATACCGCGTATCACCATGTCCCCTTCTCCATATATTAGGAACACATCCTTAGTTCTTCTCAAGTACTTAGGATCGTCTTATGACGCCCAATGATCCATTCTGGATCGGTGGTATCTGCTCGTGACACTCAGGCATCACGATACATCGGGCCTCGTACATAACATAGCATACATGATAGATCCTATTGCGGATGCATAGGGAATCTTACTCATGCAAATCCTCTAAATCTTAAACGTGCGCGGACACATAGACTTGAAAGGTGTACCCCATGCACGATGGGCGGATAACCTTTCTTGGATTCCGACATGCTAAACCTCTTTAGCACTTTTCGGTCTATATATGTAGGCTGCGAAAGACCAAGCAACCGTTTGATCTATCTCTATAGATCTTAATCCCAGGATGTAGGTTGCTTCTCCCAGTCTTTCATGGAGAATGTCTTGGATAACCAAACCTTAGCATGTAAGATTGACACATCGTTTCCTATAAGTAATATGTCATCGACATACAATACTAGGAACACATTTGCACTCCCACTAACCTTCTTGTACACACAAGGTTAAATGCGGGATTTTGTAGAAATCAAACTTTTGATCGTCTCATCAAAGCGGATATTCGACTCTGGATGCTTGCTTCAATCCATAAATGGATCGTCATGATTTGCATACCTTGGTTTTATCAGCGATGTGAAACCCTCGGTTGTATCATATACCGTCCTCGGCGAGTTTCCATTAAGGAAAGCTATTTTCACATCCATCGCCATATCTCATAATCATAATGAGCGCTATGGCGGGAGCATCGAATGGATTTAAGCATAGCTACGAGCGAATAGGTTTCATAATCAACACCTTGTTTTGGCGATATCCTTTGCCACCAATCTAACCTTATAGGTAATCACATTACCATGTCGGTTTTCTTCTTGAAAACCCACTTGCACCTATAGGCTTTATGCCTTGGTGGAGTCAACCAAGTTCCAAACTTGGTTTTCATACATGGAATCCATTTCCGACTTCATGGCACCAAGCCACTTATCCCTTCACGAACTTATCGGCCACTTCTTCATAAGCTGGTAGGCTCCTCATCATCAATGAGTAACCGTCGTTCGATTCACTTACGAAATCCATATCTCTCGGGAATATTGCGTGTTCTGCGGATCTCTGAAGATGTGGTGTTACAATAAGTCGGACCGATTGCTCATCACTATGAGTTGTCATTGTTGTGCTTCACCGGTATCTCATCGAATGTCTATTTGAGTCTCTCAGGCCTCCTCAAGCTCAGCGGACACTCCCCTTTATTTTCTTGCAAGAGAAACTCTTTCTCTAGAAACACGGCATGCCTTGAAACAAACACCTTTTGTTCCACGGGATGATAGAATTAGTAACCCCTTGTTTCCTTAGGGTATCCAATAAATAGACATTTATCGGACTTAGCATCCAATTTATACGTCTGATCCGCTTCACATAAGCGAGGACAACCCCATATCTTCAAGTAAGATACATGAGGTTTCTTACCATTCCATATCTCATATGGAGTAGTTGAGACTACCTTGGTAGGCATTACATTTTAACAAATGCAAGTAGTGCATAACCCCAAAGGACTTGGGAAGAGTCGCATGATTCATCATTGACTGACCATGTCCAACAAGTCGATTCGCCTCTCGGATACACCATTATCTTTGTGGTGTATAGGCGAGTCCATTGAGACAATATGCCATTGTCTCTTAGATAATCAAGAAACTCTTGACTTAAGTATTCACCACCTCGATCCGATCAGTATTTTAATACTCTTGTCATGTTGTTTCTCTACTTCATTCTGAATTCTTTGAACCTTTCAAAGGCTTGGACTTGTGTTTCATCAAGAACACATACCCAAACCGTAGTGATCATCGGTGAAGGTAATGAAGTAGCTATAGCCTCCTAATGCTTGAGTTGACATAGGTCCACATACATCGGTATGTACTAGACCTAGTAACTCTCCCACTCGTTCACCTTTTCGGTAAAGGTAACTTAGTCATCTTGCCTTTTAAGCATGATTCATGTATCGTATGAATCCAATTCAAGCGATTCTAGAATTCCACATCGGTGTAATTCGGACATGCGTTTCTTGCTTATATGGCCAAGCGACAATGCCACATATAAGTCTATGTGATTATCCTTTCGAGCAGCGTGTTGCTCGCCGATATTGAAAATGTCCTTTGGATCGTCCAAGCGTATAAATGCCATTACTCAAAGTTCGGTTCCATAAAGTCGCCATTCAAAGTTATATAACAACAATTGTTACTAAGCGTTAAATGGAAACCATTTCTATTTAAGCGAAATAGAAACAATGTTCTTTATTAGAGAAGGAACATAATAGCAATTGTCCGATTCAAGACTAGTCCACTAGGGAGCTTGCAACAAATAAGTTCGATGGCGGCCAAGCAACCTTTGCTCCATTGCCAACTCGCAAATTTGACTCCCCTCGACAAGTCTTCTTCTATTCCTTAGCCCTGTATGTCATTACATATATGTGAGCCACACCCGAGTATCCAATACCCAAGTGTCTAAGGAAATAGAATGACAATCAATAACGAAGATACGAAGAGGATGGGGCATCGGATGCCTTCTTCTTCTTCATGGACTCAAGATAAATCTTGCGATTTCTTCGGTGGCCTTCCTTGCCATAATGATGGCAAGTGCCCTTTTCTTGCTAGTTCCGCCTTCTTTGCCTTTTCTTTCCTTTCTTTTGTTCTTTTGCCTTCCTCTTAGAACCTTTCTTTGAGAATCAACTATATGAACCGCCTTCTCCTCATGCTTCACGAAGGCTCCACAGTCTTGACATATTGAGGAGCTCGGGAATGGTGGATTCCAATTTGTTCATCCGATAGTTCATCACAAATTGCGAGAAACTCTTGGGCAAACAATGCGAATTAAGTCAATACTTAACTCATGATCCATCACAAACCGAGGGTAGCTAGCGCTCGATGTACCCGTTCATCTTTAGCACAAAGCACTCTGAGCGAACCTTCTTGCATCTTCGTGGTGAAGAGGAGCCTAGAGACCTCGAACCTTTGGATCTCGCTTGCTCATCAGACAACTCATGAAGATGGAAGACCATAGTGTTAGCATCCATATGCTCATCTGCCTGCGGCTCGGTACCATCGCGCTAGCATGATGCAACTTGCGGCTCGAGAATC
This sequence comes from Wurfbainia villosa, assembly GCA_025175895.1. Lineage (NCBI taxonomy): Eukaryota > Viridiplantae > Streptophyta > Magnoliopsida > Zingiberales > Zingiberaceae > Wurfbainia > Wurfbainia villosa. The sequence continues at coordinate 30,395,826 of CM045986.1, forward strand.
TGCCACATGCTTACGATAGACCAACATTTGATGCAGGTTGCATTGTCCTTAGGGCCGGTCGAGGAAGAGGCTCTTCAGGACATATGCAAGCTTTTCCGCCTTGAGAACAATTCTCAGGTTTCTAAGCCAGTCCAGGAAGTTAGGCCCAGTCAGTTTGTTCGAATCCAAAATAGTGCGCAAATTCAAAGACGTCATGATCAATTTATTGACCTAGAAATACAAAACGAGCATATATGAGAAAAATGATTTTAAAATGCATCAATATACATTTATAAATCCCATTCATTTTTCGAATTTCAAAAACCCCAAAATCACTTCGGGAGATTGTAGGTCCATCTCCGAATGGGCTGATATCCATCATAGTTATGAACAACCTTGGAGAGAGTCCAGCAAGCCATTCATAACTACGACGGTAGGTATCATCTATACCGATTGCATATCCCGTATATGCAACTATCACAATGTGCTATCAACTAATTGAATGTTCACACATACATCGGGTTGTTAACACATTAACAAGTATGCATCTTATGCATAGCACCCAACTTCACCTCCCTTAACATCGACCTTGGAGAGAGTCCAACAAGCCGATGCTCCAGGTTAAAGCCAACCCATTAATCAAGAATAGTTTTAATATGGTTAGAGCACATTCAACCAATTAGCCCAGCTTGCCGAAAACCACTGTTGGGTTTCCGGCACCGCGGCGTGTGTGTGTTCGATCATGTTTCGTAAACATGAGCACAGCGGAAGCAATAAAAATAATAAATACTCCTATTTATTACAACACACACAACACACGCATGCTATTACAACAAGTGTAGACATAACCGTAAATTAAAATTGCAATAAAAGAAATTTAAACTACGTTATACCTTCCGTATGACGTGTAGCGGGAACGGCATCAACCGGAACGATTCTCGTAAGAATCGTCTCTATCCGTATCCACGCCGAGCTCCTCGGGATGACTTCGCCAAGCCACGAGCTTCGTCTTCGTACGGGTTACTAGCCTCGTGTTGAAGACGACGTGATCGAGAGATGATCACGGTCCGAATCCAAATTCGGACCTAAAACAAGTCCTCAAGACTTGCTTCTCCGGAGAGGTATTCGTCAACCGTTTGACGAATCCTTCGTCCTCCACCTCAGAGGATTACCGGAGATCGAATCCCTGGTAAGTTAGCCGCTGTCGGAGCACTAACCGTCGTCCAAACGACGCTCCGACGAGAGGAGAAGAAGCTGTCCAGAAAACTGGACAGCTTGGTGGAGGAGTAGGCGCCGGCCAAAACCAAGGAAGCAAAGTGCTCACCTTGATGCCAAACCTAAGGAGGATGACCGGAACTCTTCCGGCAGCAGCTCGACGCCGGCGAGGAGGAAGGAAGCAACCTTCTGGACGCCGGTTGGAGGACCTTTGGGCTGGGCGGCGGCAGCTTGAAGTTAGGCGCCGAATAGGAGAGGAGGGTTGGGGCCACTATTGATTAGGGTTTTGGAGTAGGGTTTAAGCCCTATTTTATAGAGCACTAATTCTCTTAATGGTTAATGGATCATATCCATAAAGCCCGTTAACCCGCTCCATTAAGATAAGTTAAAATAAACCAAACCATGATGGTTTATTTTAAGTTAAAACGAACCGAACCAACCTTTGGTTCATTCGTTTAATATAAACCAAACCCTTTGGTTTATTCTCATCCATTGGATTAGGACCAAACCATTTTGGTCCATCCATTATGTCTTCATAAGACCACTTGCCCATCCACGCTTCCATTGCATGAAACAATTTCATGCTCGCTTTATGTTTGGTCCAACCAAACATAGTTTCTCTCGATCAGAATCCCATTCTCAAGCTCGTTTAAATCCTTTGGATTACACTCGTTGTCGTGTGACCAAATAGGTTCTCGGTTTATGTTGGCCGTCTATAATTAACCATTAATTATAGAATGATCATGAGTGGCACCTAGTAGTACATCATGATCCCCAATTAACCGAAAAGATCAACGGTTGATCGAACTATTTACGAACCCTTGGTAGCTTGAATGAATCGTGCCCCATTCCCTTCACTCATCTTATACCCACTTGGTTCAGGGACATGGTCTATTGTGTCGGTCCCCACTAGGTCGACTCGTCACACCTAGCCCAAGTATCATTTCCTCGTCCTACGGATTCTAGTTACTCCACATGTATCGAAGAGTACCTTACTCTAAACATGTAATGCTTTGGCCAAAGACTTTAGTAACAATCCGACGAGAGGCCATGGGTATACTTCTCCTCGCAAGGAGTGGTGAATCCTTTATAGGCTATTCAAACACCTTCGATCACTTCGACTTATACCCAATCATCCCGGGTCCACATCTCCTTAGAGATGTTTGCTTAAGATGTCAAAGCATAAGTCTCCATGATCAAGATGACTTGAATACCGCAAGTCAAAGGAACATCGCACTTAAGCCACAGTAAGAACTTCATTGACATATCTATATATGCAGAAAACCATATGAAGTCTTACGGTTGGTCACTCCAATGAACTAGTTACCATAACTAGCATCCACGATTAACTCCGGACATCACTATGTCTCCAGCCAGTGAGAATCAGCTGCTTGGATACACCAAGGAGTATACTTCGTGCTAGTCTCGACAGAATTGATGGTGTCCAAATCCATCAATTCATTGACTAGGGATAATTCCGATACATCACAATTACACATGTAGAGATACTCACTAGTTGTGATCCAATCACAAATTCTCTCATGCTGTGAATCGTATCGTGGACATTCAGTAAATGAGTTTAAGATCCAATCAAATACATAAAATATGTATACTCAAATAGTGAATCTTCATTTATCATATAAATGGTTCATACATAAGGCGATTGCCTTAGGACATCTCTCATATATTACTAACAAAGGGTTGGTGTCCTTTCTCTTCTCCAAGTGTTGGCCAGTGCCCATGCTCCCATTGATTCTCCTTTGGCCGATTTTCATTCTCCATGTTCTCTTCCTTGGCCGACGGCAACATCGAGTATATTGACTTTGTGGCTGGTTCTAGATAGGAAGAAGTGTTTTGTTTTATGATCTTCCTTTGTTCGGAGTGAACAAGGAAAGGAAGATTGGTGATCTAGGAGGCTTCAACTTTTGGAAGATCGTCGCCCACACGACGTCCAAAAGGAGGAAGGACATACAATAGAAGATCAAGAGGTATAACAAGAGGTATAATCTTGTTTATTTTGATTAGTGTTCTTATGTATTATGTCTAGAATTGTTTTTCAATTATATGCATGTTGTATGTGGTTGTTTACTTTATGTATGTGGCTAAATATACTTGGACCCCGAATATAAATACAAAAGTCGGCGATCCGTACATCGTCTATTCCGCGGCTATTCATGGAATAGAGGTTGGTCGCTTGAACAATAAGTTTATTCAAGTGACTACTCTAAACGAATAGCACGACGATGACAAGGTTGCTTGGGCAATCCCTCTTTTCAAGGATAAATTTTTTTTATCTGGGGACCTAGAAACGATCGCCATGAACAAGCGACTATGTCGAAAGGGGAAGCGAAGTTTCCCCTCACGGACTCAATCCAACAATTGGTATCAGAGCCACAGTTTTTGGTTTTTTGTGTTTAGGATTCGATTACTCTTATGTATTTTTCATATATTATATGTGCCTGATAATAGTAGGATATGTGTAGGTTAACTCTTTGGTTGCAGGCATAAGATCCAACTATTATGGCCATATGTGTGTATGTTATTGTATGTGTAATTGTATATTTTTTTGAATCCTCGGGGTTGATGAGGCTAGTATTTAATTTTTTATAAATTAGATACGACATTGTTTAGCCACAGTTTTTATTTTAGTTTACTTTCGATCTATATTTCATGTACACTCCCTCGTGGAGTATAGGATCGATGGATGTAAATAAATTTTAGTCTCGGCTCGGATCTCCGGATGGCTCGTACATGGCGTAGGAGCGGACGAGAAGGCGATATGACGGGAGACATATTGAAGACAAAAGCCATAATAGTTGGAAAATTTTAATTTTTCATATTTATTGCTTATTTTTTGATATGCTTGTCGTAGGCTAGAAAATTCCTCAATTTTAAATTACTAAGTGGGAGAGGGATATTTTTATAAATTTCCACGGCCTCCATTACGATTTGACATGTGATGCAAGCAAACTTGCACGTCGGCTCTGAGTGCATTCCTCCCCATCGGATGAGTTTGTTTTTGGATCACAGGGTCAGATATGGTTATAGGAAATTATTTAGGAGCGTGTGTACTTCCCCATCGGAAGGCACATAATCTGAGATAATTTCCTTGGTATCGAGTAATGGTGAACACTTAGATGCAAATATGAAGTATCCTCCCCATCGGAGTCACTGCTTTTATTTGTAGGGTCGAAGAGAAACCAACTATTAATTTTATTTGTCAAAAAGTTAGGTTGACAAGATAATAAAATTAATGGGTAAAATCTCCTCTTACAAATGTAGAATTCGTATACGTCCACACTATAGTGACATACGATATTTTTGGTGTTTTGAGTTGTTGGTTGATTTTAAAATTTTATTGTTTGAGGAATCAATAATTTTTTGAAATCTAAAGTAATGATCTGTGTGATTCTTAGGATTTTCAAAAATGACTTTCAGTCCACTTGCTATGATACTAAAGGAAAAAATAAACTTACTATACATAATTATGTTGATTGGAAAAAGGAATCTAGATATTGTCTTAACTGCTGAGGAGTACAAGTATGTACTCTTCGAAGAGTGTCCTCCTAAGCCTGCGAATGAGCTGGAAGTCCTTGGAGCTAAGATTGATGGGGAAACCCAGGTCGATATCATTCTCCAGTCGACAGAAAGGCTTGCTCAGGCTCAGGCCATGGTTGCTCAGAAGGTTTCTACTTCTAAGCTGAAAGGCAAGAAGAAGAAAAAACAAGGTCGAGTAAAGCTGGTGGGAGGATCTCAAGGAGGAGTGAAGAAGTCGAAAGGCAAGTACTTCACTTGCAAGCAGACTGGACATTGGAAGAAGGACTGTCCCAATCCGAAGCAGAACAAAGGTATATCCTTTGGTCTAGTCGTTGAAACATGGTTAGTAATGTTATCTACCGGCACCTAGTGTGTTGGTACGGGAGCCACTGATCATGTCTGCAATACTTTGTAGAGGTTCCATGAAACCCGACGACTAGCTAAAGGGGAGATTACCGTTTACTTGGGCAATGCCACGAAGGTGGCGGCTGTTGCAGTGGGAGATGTTTATTTGTCTTTTGAGAAAAATAAAGTTTTGGTTCTTAAGAATTGCCTTTATGTACCTTTATTTAGAAAGAATTTTATTTCATTTTCTAAATTATTTATGGATGGATAATCTATTTCTTTTAATGACAGAGTTGTTATAAAAAGGAATAGGAAGATTATCTGTTCTGGTACATAGATAGGAAATTTGTATATACTCGAACCAAAAGTTCCCACGATGCAAATAGAAGTTAATAACTGATCTTCTAAATTCCAATAAGAAAAAAGAACTTTTGAAGATGAACCAAACATATCTTTGGCATCTTAGGCTTGGTCATATTAACCTAAGAAGAATTCAAAGGTTCAGAGCTGATGGACCTCTGGGTTCATTAGTGGTGGAATATTTCCCAACTTGTGAATCTTGCTTGGAGGGTAAAATGATCAAGAGGCCTTTTAAGGCCAAGGGGTATAGATCCAAAGATGTGTTGGAATTGGTTCATTCTGATTTGTATGATCCTATGTCTATCCAGGCAAGAAGTGATTTTAAATATTTCATCTTTTTCATAGACGATTATTCAAGATATAGATGACACTACGATCTGATCATGGTGGTGAGTACCTCTTGGGAGAGTTTAGGAATTACTTATCAGAGGCTGGGATTCAATCCCAATTGTCTGCACCTGGTACACTCCAGCACAACGGTGTAGCAGAGCGAAGGAATAGGACTCTTATAGAGATGGTTAGATTAAAGATGAGTTATTCTGAGTTGCCAGATTCGTTCTGGGGATATGCTCTAGATACGACAGTGTACATTCTGAACTTGGTTCCATCTAAATCAGTGCCTTATACTCCCATAGAATTGTGGACTGGGCGAAAGCCTAGTCTAAGACATATTCGGATTTGAAGGAGTCTAGCACATGTGATGAAGGCAGATGCTGGTAAGTTGGAACCTCGTATAGAAGTACGCATGTTCGTTGGCTATCTTAGAGGAACGAAGGGTGGTTTATTTTATAGTCCTAGAGATCAGAAGGTGATCGTTAGCATGAATGCCAGATTTCTAGAGGAAGACTATATGATGAGCCACAAGCCCAAGAGTAAAATTGTTCTGGAGAAATTAAAAGGGGAAGTCACTTCTTCAGTACCACCGATACAAGAGAATATACCACAAGTCACTGCACCGCGTGTCACAGAGGATACACAGGTGATACCTCATCATAGTGGGAGGGTTGTGAGACAACTTGATAGATTCATGTTCTTGGGAGAATCTCCTGATTTGGTCCCTGGCGAACATGAACCTAATCCCTGGACATATGACGAGGCAATCCAAGATAAAGGTGCAGCATCTTGGCAAAGTGCAATGAATACTGAGATTGAATCTATGGATTTAAATCAGGTCTGGGAGCTAGTAGAACCACCCGATGGTGTAAAAACCATTGGATGCAAGTGGATCTACAAAAGAAAGAGAGGAATAGATGGGAAGGTTGACACCTTCAAAGCGAGGCTTGTTACGAAGGGGTATACTCAGAATGAGGGTATCGATTATGAGGAGACCTTTTCACTGGTGGCCATGCTTCAGTCTATCCTGATTCTCTTATGCATTGTAGCTCATATGGATTATGAGGTGTGGCAGATGGATGTCAAGATAGCTTTCCTTAATGGAAGTCTTGAGGAAAACATCTATATGAAGCAACTAGAGGGATTCATTGCGAAGGGCAAAGAGCATATTGTATGTAAGCTTAATCGGTCCATTTATGGATTGAAGCAAGCTTCGAGATCTTGGAACATCCGATTTGATGAGGTAATCGAGTCTTATGGATTTATTCAAAGTCCGGATGAGTCGTGTGTATACAAGAGATGTGACGGAAACGTAGTGGTATTTCTTGTACTATACGTAGATGACATTTTGTTGATTGGCAACAATATCAAGGTATTATCGGACTTAAGGGTATGGTTGTCCAAACAGTATGATATGAAGGACTTGGGAGAAGTGGGACACATCCTTGGGATCAAGGTTATAAGTGATCGAAGGAAAAGGATGTTGTGCTTATCCCAAGCTTCATACATAAATGAAGGGTTTTACTTATCGAGTCCATGAGGGGAAACATCGCTTCCCACTTCACCTCAGTAGCTTGTCCATGGCGATCCCTTCGATGTCCCCGGATTAAAAAAATTTAATCCTAGACAAAATGGATTGCCCAAACCATCAAGTCATCGTCGTGCTATTTGTTTAGAGAGGTTACTTGAACAAACTAGTTGTTCAAGCAACCATCCTCTATTCTACGAGTAGCCGCGGAATAGACGATCTTATAACATTTACAGATTTTCGTGTAAATACAACATGATTCTGCTTCTTCTGAGTCTCAGTCATCGTATCCTATTTTCGCTGCTTTCCCTGGGACATCTGCTTCTCCACCTCCTTCTCCTTTGCAATTTGCTGAGAAGTCATCTCAATAGATGGAGACCTATCCAGTGCCTCTCGGTATGAGTTAATGGAGGATCCAGACATTCTTACTCGAATATAAGCTGCCAAACCCTGTGTGAACTGGAACATTCGGTCCCCAAAGGGCCGAGAAATACGATTTAACAAATAATTAACAAATAATTATTTCGGAACATCATACGATTTCATTAACCTACAATTTCGAACTGACCGAGAAATACGGTGGTGCTGGGAATTAAAATCCTAGGGACACACTGGTGCTGGGAATTAAAGTTCCAACACCATGTACAATTTCGAACTGGCCGAGAAATAAGGTGGTCCTGGGAAATAAAGTCCGAACCACGATGGTCTCAGTATTTTAATTCCGGCACCACCTATAATTTGTGATCGAGAAATACGGTGTCGAGAATTTAAATCTCTGGAATACAGTCTTTGGGAATTAAAGTCCAGCTGCGTCTAATCGGCGAGAAATAAGGTGGTGCTGGGAATTAAAATCCTAGGAACACTATGGTCATGGGATTTTAATTCCCAGGACGACGTACAATTTCGAACTGGCCGAGGAATACGGTGGTGCTTATAATTATAATCCCAGAAACAAAGTGGTCCTGGGAATTTATTTCCCAGGACCACGTACAATTTCGAACTGGCCGAGGAATAAGGTGGTCCTGGGATTTCAATTCCCAGGACCACGTACAATTTAGAACTGGCCGAGGAACACACAGTGGTCCTGGGATTTCAATTCCCAGTACCACGTACACTTTCAAACTACCCGGAAATAAGGTGGTGCTAACAATTATAATCCCAGGAACACAGTGGTCCTGAGTAGGGCCATCAATGGGTTTTGACCGATTAAGTACCACCTTATTTCTCAGAATAACATCGCAGGTTTTCGTGTTTATGCTCGGGATCCAAGTATTATTTATCCATTTACAGATTTATAACATGCTTATAATTGAAAAACAAAAACAAGCAAGTAACAAAAGGAGAAATAAGAATAGGTATACCTCTCGATCTTCTAATGTATGACCTTCCTCCTTTTGGATGTCATGTGGGCGACGATTTACCAAAAGTCGAAGCTCTTAGATCGCAAATCTTCCTTCCATTCTCTTCCAAAGCAAGAGGAAGAGTAGAAACAAGATTTTTCTCCTCCCTAAAACAAACCAACAAAGAGCACACAATCTCCATGCCGCCGGCCAACTAGAAGGTGGATAAGATGATGGAAAACAATCAAGACACCAAGGGAAGCCCTATATCTTGTTTCCACCACCTAAGGAGAAAAAAGTGGGGCCTTTTGGGAGCTGGCCAAAGGCTGGAAGGGGCTGGAAACCAATTTGAACGTCGGCCACAAGAGGAGGAAGAAGAAACAATCACCTTCCTTATTTGGCGTCGCCCTAGCCTCCAAACCCTAACCCTAATCCTATCTCAACTAGGATTCCTTCTTGCAGCCCAAACCCTAGCTCTCCTTTCATGTAGTTCACACCAACTCCCATGCCCTCCTTTTATAGAGTTAGGGATAAGTCATGAATTAATCTCATCCATTGGTTCTAAGGATTTAATCTCAACCATCGGATCTAGAGATTTAATCTCAACCGTCGGATCTTAGAGATTTAATCTCTACCTATTTATCTTAGAGTTTTGTTTCTATCCATTGGATCTAAGCTTCATGAGGTGTTAATAGGCTACATTAGGGACCATGAGGAGGAGTTGGATCTTGGCCACCCATGGATCAAGCCCACATAAAGTCCGATCCACTAATGATGATCCAATCCACTAAAGGATCATCATTGATCTACCTCACCAACCCCCATATGATAATATGGGCTCCATATATTATTTTTACATTTTCTCCCCGTGTTTAAGATCTCGAATGTCCATCGATTAATTAATTTACTGACCATTAATTAATCAACATCTAACTCCTTGAGTAGTACCACTCAACCTTTTCATCATGCCGGACCAAGTCCACCTGTAGGGTTTACATGATGAACCTTATGAGCTCCTCAAGGGGACATCATCATCCTAATATATAGGACACGGTTTCCTCCTATAATCAACGGCATACCATATAAATAATATCCTCTCCCAACTTACCGAGCCTAGCGATTTAATCTATAAATCTCGCTCATTGGTAAATCAAAGAGATGAGTACTAGGTATATGTGCCCGTTATTATATCGGGATTAAGAGCATGTACTAAATAATATCTGAGGTCCGATTCGATTAAGTAGTCAGCACTAAATCAAATCACTTCTAAGTCGGTCCTGCTCAATACACACAAAGTGCACTAGTGTGATTCTATGGTCAAGACAAACCAATACCAAATCACACTACAACCATTCCGATGATTTGTCCAAAGTCATCTCAGTTGTGAGCCTTTACTTATACTTTTCAAGGGGTCGATAACATGATCTCCTGTGTGACACCACACACCATGTTATATACAATGTAAAGTATTAGACAATATTGCATAACCATAAAAATATGCAAACAATGATCATGTTATTCTTATTCCAAAATAAATATGTTCATACAAAAGATAGACTTTTCAGTATACATCTCTACAATCTCCCACTTATACTAAAAGACTATGTTGTCCTCAAAGTGTCATACATCTGATCCCCATTCTCTCCACATGCCTATCAAAAGCTCTCGCCGGAAGGGCCTTAGTGAAAGGATCTGCCAGGTTATCCTCCGATGCAATCTTGGCCAGAGCAACTTCTCCTCTCTTTATGATTTCTCGTATCAGGTGGTACTTGCGCTCTATGTGTTTACTAGCCTTATGGGCTCGTGGTTCCTTCAAGTTTGCAACTGCACCACTATTATCATAATAAATTGTGATAGTTCTGGGCAAACAAGGAATCACATCCAAGTCCATCAGGAAGTTCCTGAGCCATACAGCTTCTTTGGCCGCCTCTGAGGCCGCCACATACTCAGCTTCCATGGTGGAGTCCGCCACGCACTTCTGCTTGACACTCCTCCATACAATGGCTCCACCTCCCAAAGTAAACACAAAACTTGAGGTAGACTTACTGTTATCCCTATCAGATTGTAAGTCGGAATCCGTGTAACCAACAGGGAGTAATTGGTCTTCTCGGTAAACCAACATATAATCCCTAGTCCTTCTCAGGTACTTTAATATATGCTTTACCGTAGTCCAATGTCCCTGTCTTGGATTACTCTGATATCTGCTGACCATGCCCACGGCAAAGCAGATATCTGGTCTCGTACAGAGCATCGCATACATGAGGCTTCCTATTGTCAAAGCATAAGGAACCGCCTTCATCTCCTCTATCTCCTCAGATGATCTAGGACACATTTCCTTAGATAAAGGAACTCCATGCCTGAAAGGTAGAAAACCCTTCTTTGAGTTCTGCATGCTAAAACTCTCCATAATCGTGTCTATGTATGAAGCTTGGGATAAGCACAACATCCTTTTCCTGCGATCCCTTATAACCTTGATCCCTAGAATGTGTCCCACCTCCCCCAAGTCCTTCATATCAAACTGTTTAGACAACCATACCCTTACGTCCGATAACACCTTGATATTGTTGCCAATCAACAAAATGTCATCTACGTATAGTACAAGAAATACCACTACGTTTCCGTCACATCTCTTGTATACACAAGACTCATCCGGACTTTGAATAAATCCATAAGACTGGATCACCTCATCAAACCGGATGTTCCAAGACCTCGAAGCTTGTTTCAATCCATAAATGGACCGATTGAGCTTACATACAAGATTCTCTTTGACCTTCAAGCTTACTTCGCTTTGAAGGTCTCAACCTTCCCATCTATTCCTCTCTTTATCTTGTAGATCCATTTGCATCCAATGGTTTTTACACCATCGGGTGGTTCTACTAGCTCCCAGACCTGATTTGAATCCATAGATTCAATCTTAGCATTCATTGCACTTTGCCAAGATAATGTATCTTTATCTTTGATTGCCTCGTCATATGTCCAGGGATCAGGTTCATGTTCGCTAGGGACCAAATCAGAAGATTCTCCCAAGAACATGAATCTATCAAGCTGTCTCACAACCCTCCCACTATGATGAGGTATCACCTGTGTATCCTCTGTGACACGCGGTGCAGTGACATGTGGTATATCCTCTGATGGGTACTAAAGAAGTGACTTCCCTTTAACTTCCTCCAACAATTTTACTCTTGGGCTTGTGGCTCATCACATAGTCTTCCTCTAGAAATCAAGGCTCAAGCTAACGATCACCCTCCGATCTCTAGGACTATAAACAATCCACCCTTCGCTCTCGGGATAGCCAACGAACATGCGATTTCATACGAGGTTCCAACTTACCAAAGATCCGCCTTCAAAGACATGTGTCGACTCCCATATCCGAATATGTCTTAGACTAGGCTTTCGCTACCCACAATTTTGGGAGTAGAAGGCACTGATTTAGATGGAACCAAGTTCGTAATGTACACCGCCAGATCTAGAGCATATCCCCGTAACGAACTGCAAGTCATAATAACTCATCATCGATCTAACCATCTCCATAAGAGTCCTATTCCTTCGCCTGCTAAACCATTCTCACTGGGTGTGCCAGTTGATAATTGGGATTGAATCCCAGCCTCTGATAAGTAGTTCCTAAACTCTCCCAAGAGGTACTCACCACCACTATCAGATCGTAGTGTCTTGATACTTTTACCTTGACATTTCTCCACATCATCCTTTAACTCTTTGAACTTGTCAAAGCATTCAGACTTGCGGCGCATCAGGTAAATGTATCCATATCTTGAGTAATCATCTATAAAAGAGACGAAATACTCAAAACCACCTCTAGCCTGGATAGACATAGTACCACACAAATCAGAATGAACCAATTATAACACATCTTTGGCTCTATACCCCTTGGCCTTAAAAGGCCTCTTGGTCATCTTACCCTCCAAGCAAGATTCACAGGTTGGGAGATCCTCCACCACTAATGAACCCAAAGGTCCATCAGCTATTAACCTTTGAATTCTGCTTAGGTTAATGTGACCAAGCCTAAGATGCCAAAGATATGTTTGGTTCATCTTCGAAGGTTCTTTTCTCTTATTGGAATTAGAAGATGAGTTATTAACTTCAATTTGCATCGTGGGAGGTTTGGTTCAAGTGTGTACAAATTTCCTATCAATGCACCCGAACAGATAATATCCCTATTCCTTCTTATAACAACTCTGTCATTAAAAGAAATAGAATATCCATCCATAAACAATTTAGAAACCGAAATTAAATTCTTTCTAAATAGGGGTACATAAAGGCAATTCTTAAGAACCAAAAGTTTATTTTTCCTCAAAAGATAAATGAACATCTCCCACTGCAACAGCCGCCACCTTCGTGGCATCACCCAAGTACACGATAATCTTCCCCTTAGCCAGTCGTCTGGTTTCTTGGAACCCCTACAAAGTATTGCAGACATGATCAGTGGGTCCCATATCTACACACTAGGTGCCGGTAGATAATACCTCTAAACATGTTTCAATGACTAGACCAAAAGATATACCTTTATTCTTGCGGTTGGGGCAGTCCTTCTTCCAGTGTCCAGTCTGCTTACAAGTGAAGCACTTGCCTTTCGGCTTCTTCACTCCTCCCTGAGTACCTCCCACTGCCTTCGCCCCGATTTGTTTCTTTTTCTTCTTGCCTTTCGGCTTAGAAGTAGAAACATTCGGGGTCACCACGGCATGTGCCTAAGCACTCTGATGAAATAGTCCCTCTACCGCCTGGAGTTCTGTCAGAAGTTCCGCCAACAAATACAACCTCTTGTTCATGTTGTAGTTCAGGCGAAACTACTCAAAACTCCTAGGTAGAGACTAGAGTATGATATCGACCTGGGTTTCCCCATCGATCTCAGCTCCTAGGACCTCCAACTCATTCAAATGAGCCATCATCTTGAGAACATGATCCCTCACGGGTGTTCCCTCGACCGTGGTTGTCGTCATCAAGTTTCTCATGGCCTCTTGCCTCGTAGCCCGATTCTGGTGTCCGAAAAGCTCCTTGAGATTGAGCATCATATCATAAGCAGTGGACATGGCTTGATGATGATGTTGCAGTACATTTGACATAGATGCCAAAATGTAACACCGCGCCATCTCATCGGCCTTGATCCACATCTTATAGCTCTCTCTCTCCTTTTCCCCGGAATTATCTGGAGGCTTGGGAGGGCACTCTTCGAGGAGTACATATTTGTATTCCTCTGCAGTCAAGACAATATCTAGATTCCTCTTCCAATCAACATAGTTGGGTCCAGTAAGTTTGTTCTCTTTCAGTATCACAACAAGTGGGCTGAAAGTCATTTTGAAAGAAAACCTAAGAATCACATAAATAAAAACATTAGATTTCAAAAAATTATTGATTCCTCAAATAATAAAATTTTAAAATCAACCAACACCTCAAAACACCGAGAATATCGTATGCCACGATAGTGTGGACATATACGAATTCTACATTTGTAAGAGGAGGTTTTACCCATTAATTTTACTATCTTGTCAACCTAACTTTTTGACAAGTAAAATTAATAGTTGGTTCCTCTTTGGCCCTACAAATAAAAGCAGTGACTCCGATGGGGAGGATACTTATATTTGTATTTAAGTGTTCACCATTACTCGGTACCAAGGTAATTATCTCGGGTTATGTGCGTTACGATGGGTAAGTACACACGCTCCTTAATAATTTCCTATAACCATATTCGACCTTGTGATCCTCAAACAAACCCATCCGTTATGGAGGAAGGCACTCAAGCCGACACACAAGTTTGTTTGCATCACTTGTCAAATCGTAATGGAGGTCACGGGAATTTATAAAAATATCCCTCTCCCACTTAGTAATTTGAAATTGAGGAATTTTCCTAGCCTACGACATGCATATCAAACAAAAAGCAATAAATATGAAAAATAAATTATTTTCCAACTATTATGGCTTTTGTCTTCAATATGACTCCCATCGCATCGTCATCTCGTCCGATCCTCCTACACCATGTACGAGTCATCGGGAGATCCGAGCCGAGACTAAAACCTATTTTAATTTACATCCATCGATCCTATACTCCACGAGGTAGTGTACATGAAATCTAGATTGAAAGTAAAATAAAATAAAGAGTGGATAAACAATGCTGTATTTAATTTACAAAAACTAAATACTAGCCTCGTCAACCCCGAGGATTAAACAAAGTAAATATTTACACACATAAAATCACATACACACATATGGCCATAATAGTCGGATCTTATGCCAGCAACCAAAGAGTTAAACTACACATATCCTATTATTATCCGACAAATATAATATATGAAAAAGTGTATAAAAATTAACCGAATTCTAAACACACAAAACCAGAAACCTTAGCTCTGATACCAATTGAAGGGTTTTGCTTATCGAGTTCGTGAGAGGAAACTTCGCTTCCCACTTCACCTCGGTAGCTTGTCCATGGCGATCCCTTCGATGTCCCCAGATTAAAAAAATTTAATCCTAGACAAAAGGGATTGCCCAAACCACCAAGTCATCGTCGTGCTATTCGTTTAGAGAGGTTACTTGAACAAACTAGTTGTTCAAGCGACCATCCTCTATTCTACAAGTAGCAGCGGAATAGACGATGTCCGGATCGCCGATTTTCGTGTTTATGCTCGGGATCCAAGTATTATTTATCCATTTATAGATTTATAACATGCTTATAATTAAAAAACAAAAACAAGCAAGTAACAAAAGGAGAAAGAAGAATAGGTATACCTCTCGATCTTCTAATGTATGACCTTCCTCCTTTTGGACGTCGTGTGTGCGACGATCTACCAAAAGTCGAAGCTCCTAGATCACAAATCTTCCTTCCATTCTCTTCCAAAGCAAGAGGAAGAGTAGAAACAAGCTTTTTCTCCTCCCTAAAACCAACCAACAAGGAGCACACAATCTCCTTGCCGCCGGCCAACTAGAAGGTGGAGAAGATGATGGAAAACAATCAAGACACCAAGGGAAGCCCTATATCTTGTTTCCACCACTTAAGGAGAAGAAAGTAGGGCCTTTTGGGCACCGGCCAAAGGCTGGAAGGGTCTGGAAACCAATCTGGATGTCGGCCACAAGAGGAGGAAGAAGAAACAATCACCTTCCTTATTTGGTGCCGCCCTAGCCTCCAAACCCTAACCCTAATCCCATCTCAACTAGGATTCCTTCTTGCCGCCCAAACCCTAGCTCTCCTTTCATGTAGTTCATGCCAACACCCATGCCCTCCTTTTATAGAGTTAGGGATCAGTCATGAATTAATCTCATCCATTGGTTCTAGGGATTTAATCTCAACCGTCGGATCTAGAGATTTAATCTCAACCGTCAGATCTTAGAGATTTAATCTCTACCTATGGATCTTAGAGTTTTTTTTCTATCCATTGGATCTAAGCTTCATGAGGTGTTAATAGGCTACATTAGGGACCATGAGGAGGAGTTGGATCTTGGCCACCCATGGATCAAGCCCACATAAAGTCCGATCCACCAATGATGATCCAATCCACTAAAAGATCATCATTGATCTACCTCACCAACCCCCATATGATAATATGGGCTCCATATATTATTTGTACATTTTCTCCCCGTGTTTAAGATCTCAAATTTCCGTCGATTAATTAATTTACTGACCATTAATTAATCCGTTCGGTTACGTATTGCTAAACTGCTTTGGATGCAAGCCCCCTAGGACCCGAAGTCCACTGCGGGGTTTACATGATGAACCTTATGAGCTCCTCAAGGGGACATCATCATCCAATATATAGGACACGGTTTCCTCCTATAATCAACGACACATCATATAAATAATATCATCTCCCAACTTACCGACTCTATCAATTTAATCTATAAATCTCGCGCATTGGTAAATCGAAGAGATGAGTACTAAGTATATGTGCCCGTTATTATATCGGGATTAAGAGCATGTACTAAATAATATACGAGTCGATTCGATTATGTAAGTCGACCAATAAATCAGATCACCTCTAATCAGTCTGCTCAATACACACAAAGTGCACTAGTGTGATTCTATGGTCAAGACAAACCAATACCAAATCACACTACAACCATTCCGATGGTTTGTCCAAAGTCATCTCGGTTGTGAGCCTTTACTTATACTTTTCAAGGGGCCGATAACATGATCTCCTGTGTGACACCACACACCATGTTATCTACAATGTAAAGTATTAAACAATATTGCATAACCATAAAAATATGCAAACAATGATCATGTGATTCTTATTCCAAAATAAAGATGTTCATACAAAAGATAGACTTTTCAGTATACATCCCTACAATAGACATTATTATGGAGCGTTTTAGCATGCAGAACTCCAAGAAGGGTTTTCTACCTTTCAGGCATGGAGTTCCTTTATCTAAGGAGATGTGTCCTAGAACATCTGAGGAGATAGAGGAGATGAAGGCAGTTCCTTATGCTTCGGCGGTACGAAACCTCATGTATGTGATCCTATGTTCGAGACCAGATATCTGCTTTGTCGTAGGCATGGTCAACAGATATCGGAGTAATCCAGGACAGGGACATTGGACTGCGGTAAAGCATATATTGAAGTACCTGAGAATGACTAGGGATTATATGCTAGTTTACCAGGCAGACCAATTACTCCCTGTGGGTTAAATGGATTCCGACTTCCAATCTGATAGGGATAACAGTAAGTCTATCTCAGGTTTTGTATTTACTTTGGGAGGTGGAGCCATTGTATGAAGGAGTGACAAGCAGAAATGCATGGCGGACTCCACCATGGAAGCTGAGTATGTGGCAGCCTCTGTGGTGGCCAAAGAAGCTGTGTGGCTCAGGAACTTCCTGATGGACTTGGATGTGATTCCTGGTTTGCCTAGAACTATCACAATTTATTGTGACAATAGTGGTGCAGTTGCAAACTCGAAGGAACCATGAGCCCATAAGGCTAGTAAACACATAGAGCACAAGTACCACCTGATACAAGAAATCGTAAAGAGAGGAGAAGTTGTTGTGGCCAAGATTGCATCGGAGGATAACCTGGCAGATCCTTTCACTAAGTCCCTTCTAGCAAGAGCTCTCGATAGGCATGTGGAGGGAATGGGGATTAGATGTATGGCAGTTTGAGGATAGCATAGTCTTTTAGTATAAGTGGGAGATTGTTGGGATGTATACTGAAAAGTTTATCTTTTGTATGAACATCTTTATTTTGAAATAAGAATCACATGATCATTGTTTGCATATTTTTATGGTTATGAATATTGTCTAATACATTACATTATAGATAACATGGTGTGTGGTGTCACACGGGAGATCATGTTATCGGCTCCTTGTAAAGTATAAGTATAGGCTCACAACCGAGATGGCTTTGGACAAACCATTGGTATGGTTGTAGTGTGATTTGGTATTGGTTTGTCTTGACCATAAAATCACACTAGTACACTTTGTGTGTATTGAGCAGGACCGACTTAGAGGTGATTCGATTTATTGCTGACTACATAATAAAATCAGACCTCGAATATTATATTGTACATACTCTTAATCCCGATATAATAATGGCACATATACTTAGTAGTCATTTCTTTGATTTACCAATGGGCGAGATTTATAGATTAAATCGATAGGCTCGGTAAGTTGAAAAATGATATTATTTGTATGGTGTGTCGTTGATTATAAGAGGAAACCGTGTCCTATATATTTGGATGATGATGTCCCCTTGAGGAGCTCATAAGGTTCATCATGTAAACCCTGTAGGTGGACTTAGTCCAGCATGATGAAAAGGTTGAGTGGTACTACTCATGGAGTTAGATGTTGATTAATTAATGGTCAATAAATTAATTAATCGACAGACATTCGAGATCTTAAACACGGGGAGAAAATGTACAAATAATATCTGGAGCCCATATTAACTTATGGGGGTTGGTGAGGTAGATGAATGATAATCCTCTAGTGGAATGGATAATCATTAATGGATCGGACTTTATGTGGGCTTGATCCATTGGGTGGCCAAGATCCAACTCCTCCTCATGGTCTCTATTGTAGCCTATTAATACCTCGTGAAGCTTAGATCCAATGGATGAAAACAAAACTCTAGATCCAACGGTAGAGATTAAATCTCTAGATCCGACGATTGAGATTAAATCTCTAGATCCGACGGTTGAGATTAAATCCCTAGAACCAATGGTGGAGATTAAAACAAGGCTTAAGCCTAAACTCTATATGAAGGGGCTTATGGCTTGGGCGGCAAGATGATGGATGAGGATTAGGGTTTGCTTCCCTTGGGCGGTAAGCAATCCTAATTAGATTAGGATTAGGAGTGGGCGGCTAGGGTTAGGGTTTTTGGTGTAGGGGTGGGCGGCAACAAGTGGAGGAGGATTCTTCTTCTTCTTCCAAAGGTTTGGCCGGCACCTATACTTCTTCCCTCTACCTTGGCCCGTGCTCAACTTATCCTTCTTCCCCTCTTCCTTGGCCGGCAATTAGGAGAGCAAGGGTTAGGGTTTTGGGAAGCAACAAGATGAAGGGTTGGTGTGCTTTCTCTTCTCCAAGTGTTGGTCGGCGCCCATGCTCCCATTGATTCTCCTTTGGCCGGTTTTCATACTCCATGTTCTCTTCCTTGGTCGGCGGAAACATCGAGTCTATTGACTTGGTGGACGGTTCTAGATATGAAGAAGTGTTTTGTTTTATGATCTTCCTTTGTTCGGAGTGAATAAGGAATGGAAGATTGGTGATCTAGGAGGCTTCGACTTTTGGAAGATCATCACCCACACGACGTCCAAAAGGAGGAAGGACATACAATAGAAGATCAAGAGGTATAACAAGAGGTATAATCTTGTTTATTTTGATTAGTGTTCTTATGTATTATGTCTATAATTGTTTTTCAATTATATGCATGTTGTATGTGGTTGTTTACTTTATGTATGTGGATAAATATACTTGAACCCCGAATATAAATACAAAAGTTGGCGATCCGTACATCGTCTATTCCTCGGCTATTCGTGGAATAGAGCTTGGTCACTTGAACAACAAGTTTATTCAAGTGACTACTCTAAACGAATAGCACGACAATGACAAGGTTGCTTGGGCAATCCCTCCTGTCAAGGATAAATTTTTTTTTATCTGGGGACCTTGAAGGGATCACCATGAACAAGCGACTAAGTCGAAAGGGGAAGCAAAGTTTCCCCTCACGGACTCAATCCAACAATATAGGGTCGCATAGAAGCAGAGGTGAAGAGGAAGGAAAGTTAGGGTTTAGTGGTAATACAGTCAAGAGAGGGGAAGATGGCAATACCTGTGGAAGATGGGTGGTAGAAAGTTGTGGGACAACAGTGGGAGATATCGTCAATAGAGAGGGAGGCGATGCTAAGAAAGAAGCCACAAATGGAGGCCCCACAAGAGCCGAAGTAGTGGCTGGTGGTGCGGGGTTGGCAAGCATCTTAACGGAGTTCATCTGTTCATCTCGCAGTTGTGAAGAGCTGCATTCCTTAGGCAATCTTTCATCTTGTCAAAAAAAAGGAAGGTCTGGGGGGCGATGAAAGGAAAAACGAGAATCTTTGTGTTGAGCAGAAGCAATTGGAAGGGTTTTAAAGACAGGAAGAGCGGAGGATGAAGAAGGGGAAGGCGAGGAGACAAATTTAAAGGAGGGAAAGGTATCTTTGTAAGTAAGATAATTGGGTCGATGGTTGAGAATATGGGCCTTCAACAACGTTTAGGGGTGATTTATTAGTGGGTTGGGCCTTCGTTTATTCTTACAGCTCGGTGATAGCCAAAGCTTTTATCCTTATGTGTTGGCGGATTATAAGAGTAGAGTTTAAGGTAAATACACTATGGAAGATGACGGAAGCAAAAAATTATTCCGATCTGAGATGGCAAGGTCTTAGATCATATCATCACTATTCTTATAGCTCGGCGATAGCCAAAGCTTTTATCCCCATGTGGTGGCGGATCGGAGGAGTAGGGTTTAAGGTAAATACACTATGAAAGATGACGAAAGTAAAAAATTATTCTGATCTGAGAAGGAAAGGCATTAGATCATATTGTCATTATCCTTACAACTTTGTGATATTCAAAGCTTTTATCCCCGTGTGGTGGTGGATCGGAGGAGTAGGGTTTATGATAAATACACTATGGAAGATGACGAAAGCAAAAAAAGTTTCCAATCTAAGAAGGCAAAGCCTTAGATCAGATCGTCAGTATTCTTACAGCTCGGCGATAGTTGAAGCTTTTATCCCCGTGTGGTGGCGGACCGGAGGAGTAGGGTTTAAGGTAAATACATTATGGAAGATGACGAAAGAAAAAAAAATTATTATGATCTGAGAAAGCAAGGCCTTAGATCATATCATCACTATTCTACCAGCTCGGCGATAGCCGAAGCTTTTATTTCTGTGTGGTGGAGGATCGGAGGAGTAGGGTTTAAGGAAAATACACTATGAAAGATGATGGAAGCAAAAATATTTATTCCGATCTGAGAAGGCAAGGCCTTAGATCAGATCATCACTATTCTTATAACTCGGCGAAAGCCGAAGCTTTTATCCCCGTGTGGTTGTAGAAGAGGAGTAGGGTTTAAGCTCAATACACTATTGAAGATGATGGAATAAAAAAATTATTCCAATCTAAGAAGGCAAGACCTTAGATCAGATCATTACTATTCTTATAGCTCGGCGATAGCCGAAGCTTTTATCCCCTTGTGGTGGCGGATCGGAGGAGTAGGGTTTAAGGTAAATACACTATGAAATAAGACGGAACAACAACAATAACAACAACAATAACAAAGCCTTATATCATTAAGTGTGGTCGCCTATATGGATCCTTCTACGCCATTGGACTCTATCCCCTACTATATCCCACTATGGAAGAAGATGGAAGAAAAAAAAAATTATTCCAAACTAAGAAGGCATGGCCTTAGATCAGATCGTCACTATTTTTATAGCTTGGCCTCAGCCAAAACTCTTATCCCTGTGAAGTGGTGGATCGAAGGAGTTGGATTCAAGGTAGATGCACTGTTGAAGATGATAGAAGTAAAAAATTATTCCAATCTAACCAGGTGAATCCCTAAGTCACATCGTCACTAATTTTAAAGTTTGGCCTTAGCCGAAGCTCTATCCCCGTGCGATGGCAGATCAGAGGAGTTGGAATCAAGGTAGATGCACTGTTGAAGATAACAAAAGTAAAAAATTATTCATATTTGACCAGGCAAACCCCTAGGTCAGATCGTCACTATTTTTACTGCTTGGCCTCAATCGAAGTTCTTATCCCCGTGCGGTGGCGGATCGGAGGAGTTGGGTTCAAGGTAGATGCACTGTTGAAGATAACGGAACTAAAAAATTATTCCGATCTGACCAGGCAAGTCCCTAGGTCATATTGTCACTATTTTTATAGCTTGGCATAGCCAGAGCACTTATCCCTATGCGGTGGCGGATGAGAGGAGTTGGGTTGAAGGTAGATGCACTGTTGAAGATGCCAGAAGTAAAAAATTATTTCTATCTGACAAGGCTAAGCCATAGGTCAGATCGTCACAATTTTTATTACTTGGCCTCAGCCGATGAAGGATTTTGCTTATCGAGTCCGTGAGGGAAACTCTGCTTCCCACTTCACCTCGGTAGCTTGTCCATGGCGATCCCTTCGATGTCCCCGGATTAAAAAAAAATAATCCTAGACAAAAGGGATTGCCCAAACCACCAAGTCATCGTTGTGCTATTCGTTTAGAGAGGTCACTTGAACAAACTAGTTGTTCAAGCGACCATCCTCTATTCTACGAGTAGCATCGGAATAGACGATGTCCGGATCTTTGGTTTTCATATTTATGCTCGAGATCCAAGTATTATTTAGCCATTTACAGATTTATAACATGCTTATAATTGAAAAACAAAAACAAGCAACAAACAAAAGAAGAAATTTGAATAGGTATACTTCTCGATCTTCTAATGTATGACCTTCCTCCTTTTGGACGTCGTGTGGGCGACGATCTACCAAAAGTCGAAGCTCCTAGATCGCAAATCTTCCTTCCTTGCTCTTCCAAAGCAAGAGGAAGAGTAGAAACAAAGTTTTTCTCCTCCCTAAAACCAACCAACAAGGAGCACACAATCTCCTTGCCGCCGGCTAACTAAAAGGTGGAGAAGATGATGGAAACAATCAAGACACCAAGGGAACCCCTATATCTTATTTCCACCACCTAAGGAGAAAAGAGTAGGGCCTTTTGGGTGCTAGCCAAGGGCTGGAAGGGGCTGGAAAAGATGTTGGACGCCGACCACAAGAGGAGGAAAAAGAAAGAAACCTTCCTTATTTGGTACCGCCCAAGCTTCCAAACCCTAACCCTAATCCTATCTAAACTAGGATTCCCTCTCTTGCCACCCAAACCCTAGCTCTCCTTTCATTTTGTTCACGCCAACTCCCATGCCCTCCTTTTATAGAGTTAGGGATAAGTCATGAATTAATCTCTTCCATTCTAGCGATTTAATCTCTACCTATGGATCTTAGAGTTTTATTTCTATCCATTGGATCTAAGCTTCATGAGGTGTTAATAGGCTACATTAGGGACCATGAGGAGAAGTTGGATCTTGGCCACCCATGGATCAAGCCCACATAAAGTCTGATCCACTAATGATGATCCAATCCACTAAAGGATCATCATTGATCGACCTCATCAACCCCCATATGATAATACAGGCTCTATATATTATTTGTACATTTTCTCCCCGTGTTTAAGATCTCGAATGTCCGTCGATTAATTAATTTACTGACCATTAATTAATTAATATCTAACTCCTTGAGTAGTACCACTCAACTTTTTCATCATGCCGGACCAAGTACACCTGTAGGGTTTACATGATGAACCTTATGAGCTCCTCAAGGGGACATCATCATCCTAATATATAGGACACGGTTTCCTCCTATAATCAACGGCACACCATATAAATAATATCATCTCCCAACTTACCGAGCCTATCGATTTAATCTATAAATCTCGCCCATTGGTAAATCAAAGAGATGAGTACTAAGTATATGTGCCCGTTATTATATCGGAATTAAGAGCATGTACTAAATAATTTCACTATTTTATGTCAATTTTCAAATATTTTATTATGTCAATTTCACTATTTTATGGGTAAAATAATTTTCAAATATTTTTCACCCATTGTATTGGTCATAAGTATTATATGTATGAATTTTCATGATTTTTTAAATTGCGTATAATTATTTATGAATTTCCAAAATCCGTTTCTGATAACTGAAATTTGGAAATTTCAGTTATCAGTCGACTGCTCTTGGTGGCAGTCAACTGATGGAGATGGCAGTCGACTGATCTCTGATAAAGTCGATGGCTAGGCTGATTTTGGGAAAAACAAGGTTGTTTAGCCCGTGTTCAGCTACGGTAAAGGTCCCTAACCACTCTTAACCCTAGGATATGCTTTGGGAAGTATTATAAAGGGTGAAAATTGATTGGATATGGATTAGGAGAGGTATTAGGGTGATGTATCAAATTTAAGGTGTGGAGAGTTCATGTTTGATCTTTTTACCTTATTTTTGATGGTTTAGAGTTCCTATTGGCTTAGGGACTTCCCAAGGACATTGTTGGTGCAATGGACAAGGGGGAGCAATCCTTTAGGGGGAGGTATCCATCATGGGATGATGGATAGTATTTTTCCTCATGAGGAGGAAAATGGGATTTTGAGATACCCAATTTGGAAATTTGGAGAGTGTATAGGATTGCCTCTCTTGAGTGATATGGGACTTATCGCTAGGAAGATGGTAGGCATCCTAGGTATCTTTGGACCAAGGGGGAGATTGTAAGATCTCATTGGGACATGAGACATTGACCTCCTTGGAGAGAAAACATTTTTGATGTTAGTCAAAAAGGGGGAGAATATTTTGGGAGAGAATGCTATGGAAATTGGTAATCTTACCTTTCTCCAAAATGTTTTGGGGGAGAATGGTATGGAGAGTGTTATCAATTGATGTTATCAATTGTCAATTCGGAGAATTGGGGAGAATGTTTGGGATTATCAATTTTGGATAATTGATAAGGAGATTTGAGTTAGTGATCTAACTCAGAGGTATGTGTTTTTGTCAAACATCAAAAAAGGGGGATTGTTGGTGCAATCGGCCCAGGTCACGATTGACCAAACTCGAATTTGACTCGAGTGATGTTTTGATGTTTGACATGGAAGGTTGACATTGATGTTTGACATTGATGTCTGATATTGTTTTGAGAATATTGTTGGAGCAATCGACCTGGGTCATGATTGACCAGACTCGAGTTTGACTCAAGGGGGATTTTGATGGTTGACTGGAATTGACCATGTCATGGAAAGTCTAAGTCTTGAGTACTTAGCATGTAAAGTCCAAGCATGGGTCTTGGCAAGGAAAAGTCCAACATGGGTTGGCAAGGAAAAGTCCAAGCATGGGTCTTGGCATGGAAAGTCCAACATGGGTTGGCAAGGTAAAGTCCAAGCTTGAGTCTTGGCATTTGGAAAGTCTAAGGGGTTTGATATTAGCAGCGTAAAGTCCAAACGGGAGTCTTGGCAGCATAAGTCCAATGGTTGGCGGCGTAAAGTCCAAGCAGAGTCTTGGCAGCATAAGTCCAATGTGCCTTGGCGGTGTAGACACCATTAGCATGACATAGCCGATGGAAGCACCTAAAGGCTAGCACAATGGATTAACAAGTCATGGATGGCTTGGAGGGATCCAAGAGGCGTGAGGCTGACGGAGGTGGCTAGAAGGCTTAGGTCTAGGATACGGGTGGTCTAGCAAGTACGGGGGCACCATGTTTGAGGTGTGTCAGTCGACTGGTGTAAGTTAACTAGGTTTTAACTGTAGGAATTAGCCCAGCAGTCAATTGCTAGCCTTTGGCAGTCGATTGATTGGCCGAGCAGTCGACTGATCGTGTTATCAGTCGACTGGTGCTCAGTTTTTTGGGCACAGAATGGAGTCTGACTCGACTGTTTGGGCTAGCAGTCGAGTGGAGGCTCGATCAGTCGATTGATGGTCATGATCAGTCAACTGATGATGGATCCATTGGATTTTTCCAACGTGGATCTAGCCATTGTCTCACGACAACAGTGGCATCAGTCAACTGATGGTCATGAGCAGTCGACTGATCGACAATTTTCAGCCCAGGTAGAAGCTTTAAATGGAGCTCGTGGAGGAGGATTTCACTATGGTTCTTTGAGGTGTTTTGGGACGAGTTGCTGCTGCAATTCAGGGTCTCCAAGTGCTACTCGATCAACCTAGCAAGCAAGCATTCAAAAGCAAAGTGTTGTAAAGTTTTCTTTACTTATCTTTTGTATTTCATATTGTATTTTCTTGTTGTATTTAGTTTATTGTTGTAAACTATTGTACGAGGTTTCTCCACCTCCGACTTGTGTCGAGAAGGAGTTATTGCATAGTGGTGTGTGATTGGCATCGTTAGAGCTCTTTAGAGCTCGATCCGTGGAGTAGGAACCATTCGGTTCTGAACCACGTTAAATACTTATGTATTGGTGTGTTTGCTTATTTTTCTATTTCGTTATTGCTTTATTATTATTCCACTGTGCGCTAACGAAAATTGTAGACGAACGTGAATGAATTCCATCACACAACTAGCACGACGCTATTCACCCCCCATATAGTGGTCAATATTTCCCCAACAGGAAGGATGCGTTCAGCAGACGGTTCGAATCTTTGAATACTTCATCTACATGTGCGCCCATTGACTTTGGAGAGGGAGCGGCAGCGTATCGAGAGGACCACTATGGAGGACAGGGAACCTCAGAGGAGCAGATTGAGCATATTGACGTGGTTGGAGGCTATAACCTAAAGCCCAATAACCTATACTCCAGCATTTCTCATCCGGGATGGAGGAACCACCAAAATTTTCCCTATAAGAATAACATGGGGAGGTTCTGACCGCCGCGAGAAAATGGGCATCCATGGCATTCTAACACCTGTCTGGAGAATATGTTGGAGAACTTCATCCGAATGCAACGGGAGGCGAATACTGAATTTCAGCGACGACATTCACAGACAGATACGATGATCGGAGGTTTCGGGTCATCTGTAAGGGATCTTGCCACCAGGAAAAAGTCGCTAGAGATTCAAGTAGCACAGATTTCCAACCAAATCTCCAGGATACCAGGGAAGCTACCAGGAAAAGCAGAGGTCAATCCGATAAAGCAGTGCAAGGCAGTAACGCTACGAAGCAGGAGGGTACTGAAGGAGATGCTAGGTCGGTCGACTGCTGAAGGGGACCTGTGACCTGAAACACTAGAACCTCAGGGGGAGACCGAGAAGGTAAAAGCCAGAGAAACAAGCCGAGAGCCTGCTGCAAGGGCTCAACCACCCTTTACTGTATCGTTCCCACAGCGGTTGACGAATGCAAAGAAAAATGCTGAGTTTGGTAAATTTCTAGACATATTAAAGTCGATCTCAGTAGAGGTACCCATACTCAAAGCACTGCATCAAATGCCCCAGTTCGCTAGATTCATGAAAGATATTCTGGCGCATCGTAGGAAGGTCACAAAGTCAGAAACATTGGCCCTCACAGAAGAATCAAGCACTTACCTCTGGAACGAGACTACGCAGAAACTCAAAGATCCGAGGAGCTTTTATATTCCATGTTATATAGGGACGACACTGATTAGCAAAGCCTTCTTTGACTTGGGAGCAAGTGTGAGTCTTATGCCCTATACATTATGCAAAAAGCTAGGGTTAGGAAATTTAAAATTCACTACTATGACACTACAATTAGCTGACCACACATACCACTACCTGTTAGTAATATATGAGAGATGTCCTAAGGCAATCGTCTTATGTATGAACCATTTATATGATAAATAAAGATTCACTATTTGAGTATACATGATTTATGTATTTGATTGGATCTTAAACTCATTTACTGAATGTCCACGATACGATTCACAGCATGAGAGAATTTGTGATTGGATCACAACTAGTGAGTATCTCTACATGTGTAATTGTGATGTATCAAAATTATCCCTAGTCGATGAATTGATGGATTTGGACACCATAAATTCTGTCGAGACTAGCATGAGGTATACTCCTTGGTGTATCCAAGCAGCTGATTCTCACTGGCTGGAGACATTGTGATGTCCGGAGTTAATCGTGGATGCTAGTTATGGTAACTAGTTCATTGGAGTGACCAGCCGTAAGACTTCATATGGTTCTCTACATATATAGATATGTCAATGAAGTTCTTACTGTGGCTTAAGTGCGATGTTCCTTTGACTTGCGATATTCAAGTCATCTTGATCATAGAGACTTATGCTTTGACATCTTAAGAAAACATCTCTAAGGAGATGTGGACCCGGGATGATTGGGTATAAGTCGAAGTGATCGAAGGTGTTTGAATAGCCTATAAAGGATTCACCACTCCTTGAGAGGAGATGTATACCCATGGCCTCTCGTCGGATTGTTACTAAAGTCTTTGGCCAAAGCATTACATGTTTAGAGTAAGGTACTCTTCGATACATGTGGAGTAACTAGAATCCGTAGGATGAGGAAATGATACTTGGGTTAGGTATGACGTAGTCAGCCTAGTGGGGACTGACACAATAGACCATGTCCTGAACCAAGTGGGTATAAGATGCTGAAGGGAATGGGGCACGAATCATTCGAGCTACTGAAGGGTTTCAAAAATAGTTCTAGATCAACCGTTGATCTTTTCGGTTAATTGGGGATCATGATGTACTACTAGGTGCCACTCATGATCGTTCTATAATTAATGGTTAATTATAGATGGCCAACATAAACCGAGAACCTATTTGGTCACACGCACAACGAGCATAATCCAAAGGATTTAAAACGAGCTTGAGAATAGGATTCTCAGACCGAGAGAAACAAGGTTTGGTTGGACCAAACATGAAGCGAGCATGAAATCGTTTCAGTCGCAATGGAAGCGTGGATGGGCCGTGTCTTATGAAGACATGATGGATGAACCAAAATGGTTTGGTTCTAATCCAATGGAGGAGAATAAACCAAAGGGTTTGGTTTATTTTAAACGAATGAACCAAAAGTTGGTTCGGTTCATTTTAACTTAAAATAAACCATCATAGTTTTGTTTATTTTAACTTATCTTAATGGAGCGGGTTAACGGGCCTAATGGTTATGATCCAATAACCATTAAGAGAATTAGTTCTCTATAAAAGAGGGCTTAAGGGATAATTAAGCCCTAATCCAAAACCCTAGCAAGGAGTTGCCGCCCACCCCATTGAAGGAGTTGCCGCCTAACCTCCTTGGCCGCCCAGCCCCTTGTGCCGGCGTCCAGCTCCTTGCCGGCGACCAAGCTTCAGCCGGTGATCCTCCGGCGACCCTCCGGTGATCTTCCTAGGCCTCGGTGAAAAGGTGAGCACTTGGCTTCCTTGTTTTGGCCGGCGCCTACTCCTCCACCAAGCTGTCCAGTTTTCTGGACAGCTTCTTCTCCTCTCGTCGGAGCGTCGTTTGGACGACGGTTAGAGCTCCGACAGAGGCTAACTTACCGGGGATTCGATCTCCGGTAATCCTCTGAGGTGGAGGACGAAGGATTCGTCAATTGGTTGACGAATACCTCTCCGGAGAAGCGAGTTTTGAGAACTCGTATTAGGATCCGAATTTGGATTCGGATCGTGATCATCTCTCGATCACGTCATCTTCAACACGAGGCTAGTAACCCGTACGAAGACGAAGCTCGTGGCTTAGTGAAGTCATCCCGAGGAACTCGGCGTGGATACGGATAGAGACGATTCTAGCGAGGATCGTTCTGGTTGATGTCGTTCCCGCTACACGTCATACGAAAGGTATAACGTAGATAAATTTCCTTTTATTGCAAATTTAAATTTACGGTTATGTCTACACTTGTTGTAATATGCATGCGTGTGTTGTGTGTGTTGTAATAAATATAGATTTATTATTTTTATTGCTTCCGCTGTGTTCATGTTTACGAAACGTGATCGAACACACACACGCCGCGGTGACGGAAACCCAACAGTAGTATCAGAGCCCAGGTTGTGTTTCGACATAATCCTAAAAATGGTTTTGCGATAGTCATAATGTATTTCTGGAAATTTTCTAATTTTGGAAATTTAGAAGTATTTATGAAAATTTTTCAATTTTGGAAAGTCTAGAAGTATTTATGGAAATCTTCCACTTTTGGAAAGTTGGAAGTATTTATGGAAATTGATATTTTTCATAAATAAAATATTTGATTAGATTCTGGAAATTTGTTTCCTAATTTAATCATGATTTGATTTGGGAAATCAAATCTTAAAATATTTTATTTCCATAAGTAGTTTTAATGATTTAGGAAATTGGTTTCCTAAATAGATTTTCCTTAATCAAATAATTCCATGAATAAAATATGTGATTAGATTTGGAAATTTGTTTCCTAATTTAATTATGATTTGATTTGGAGAATCAAATCTTAAATATATTTTATTTCCATAAATAGTTATGACATATAAGAAAATTATATACATGACATAATTGTATGCCATGTAATTGCATTAGATGCATAACATTATGTCATGCGTGTCGTGACATGTAGATGTATGTCATGCCATGTAGATAATAGTTATTTGCATGCAAAGAGGATGAGACATAAAAACCCTTAAACAATATTAAAACCTACACCTTCCATTAATATGGTTAGAACCAGAGTTTCGTTTCTTGTTTGGGTTGTTGGACTCTCTCCAAGCCCGGCTCGAACCCGAACATGTTCAAACCATGGAATAGTTTAATACTAATATGGTAAGAGTCAAAGGGCAATCGTTAGCTTTGGTTGTTGGACTCTCTCCAAGCTGGGCTAATTGGTTGAATGCACTCTAACCATATTAAAACTATTTCCCGATTAATGGGTTGTCTTTAACCTGGAGCATCGGCTTGTTGGACTCTCTCCAAGGTCGATGTAAAGGGAGGTGAAGTTGGGTGCTATGCATATGATGCATACTTGTTAATGTGTTAACAACCCAACGTATGTGTGAACATTCAATTAGTTGATAGCACATTGTGATAGTTGCATATACGTGATATGCAATCGGTATAGACGATACCTACCATCGTAGTTATGAATGGCTTGTTGGAATCTCTCCAAGGTTGTTCATAACTATGATGGATATCAGCCCATTCGGAGATGGACCTATGATCTCCCGAAGTGATTTTGGGGTTTTTGAAATTCGAAAAATGAATGGGATTTATAAATGTATATTGATGCATTTTAAAAATCATTTTCTCATATATGCTCGTTTTGTATTTCTAAGATTGATCATGATGTCTTTGAATTTGCGTTCCATTTTGGATTCGAATAAATTGACTGGGCCGAGCTTCTTGGACTGGCTTAGAAGCTTGAGAATTGTTCTCAAGGTTGAAAAGCTTGCAAATGTCCTCGAAGCGCCTCTTCCCGCCCGTCCTAGTGACGATGCAACTCTGGACCAATTGTTGGCCTATTAGAAACATGTGAGTGATTCTGAACAAATGAGTTGCATCATGCTAGCCGCGATGGAACCCAAGCTACGAAAGCAGCATGAGCATATGGATGCTCATATCGTAGTCCTTCATCTTTGTGAGTTGGTTGATGAGCAAGTGAGATTCGAAAGGTTCGAAGTCTCAAAGCTCCTCTTCACCTCTGAGATGCTAGAAGGTTCATCTATGGTACTGCTCAATATGCTGAAGACTGTGGAGTCTTCTGAGAAGCATGAGCAGGGGACGGTGCTATTAGTTGATTCCTCGAAGAAAGGTTCTAAGAGGAAGTCAAAGGAACAACAAAAGGGAAAGAAGAGAAGGGCTAAGAAGGTAGAACTAGCACAAAAGGAAACTTGCCATCATTATGGCAAGGAGATCCATTTGTGAAGAAA
The DNA here is from genome assembly GCA_025175895.1 of Wurfbainia villosa. Classification (NCBI taxonomy): domain Eukaryota; kingdom Viridiplantae; phylum Streptophyta; class Magnoliopsida; order Zingiberales; family Zingiberaceae; genus Wurfbainia; species Wurfbainia villosa. The sequence goes on from CM045986.1 coordinate 30,427,254, forward strand.
TTGCAAGATTTATCTTGAGTTCGTGAAGAAGAATAAGGCATTGGATGCCCCATCTTCTTCAGATATCTTCGTTATTGATTGTCATTCTATTTCCTCAAACACTTGGGTATTGGATACTGGGTGTGGCTCACATATATGTAATGATATACATGGGCTAAGGAATAGAAGAAGACTCGTCAAGGGAGAGTCAAATTTACGTGTTGGGAATGGAGCAAGGGTTGTTGCATTCGCCATCGGAACGTATTTGTTGAAACTCCCTGCATGACTTGTCTTAGAACTGGACAATTGCTTTTATGTTCCTTTGTTGATAAAGAACATCATTTCTATTTCTTGTTTAAATAGAAATGGGTACCATTTGGATTTTAGTAACAATTGTTGTTACATAACTTTGAATGGAGTTCTTTATGGGACTGGAACTTTAAGCAATGGTGTTTATACGTTGGACGTATCCAGTGACGTTTTCAATATCGAAGTGAGCAACACGCGTGCTCGAAAGGATAATCAAATAGACTCCTATATGTGGCATTGTCGTCTTGGCCATATAAGCAAGAAACGCATGTCCGAATTACACCGATGTGGAATTCTGGAATCATTTGAATTGGATTCATACGATACATGCGAATCATGCTTAAAAGGCAAGATGACTAAGTTACCTTTTACTGGAAAAGGTGAATGAGTGGGAGAGTTACTAGGTCTAATACATACTGATGTATGTGGACCTATGTCAACTCAAGCTTTAGGAGGCTATAGCTACTTCATTACCTTCACCGATGATCACTCACGGTTTGGGTATGTGTTCTTGATGAAACACAAGTCTGAAGCCTTTGAAAGGTTCAAAGAATTCAGAAATGAAGTAGAGAAACAACATGACAAGAGTATTAAAATACTTCGATCGGATCGAGGTAGTGAATACTTAAGTCAAGAGTTTCTTGATTATCTAAGAGACAATGGCATATTGTCTCAATGGACTCCGCCCTATACACCACAGCATAATGGTGTATCTGAGAGGCGTAACCGGACCTTGTTGGACATGGTCAGGTCAATGATGAATCATGCGACTCTTCCCAAGTCCTTTTGGGGTTATGCACTTCAGACAGCTGTTTACTTGTTAAACAGAATGCCTACCAAGGTAGTCTCAACTACTCCATATGAGATATAGAATAGTAAGAAACCTCATGTATCTTACTTGAAGATATGGGGTTGTCCTGCTTATGTGAAGCGGACTGTATCAGACAAATTGGATGCTAAGTCTGATAAATGTCTATTTGTTGGATACCCTAAGGAAACAAGGGGTTACCAATTCTATCATCCTGTGGAACAAAAGGTGTTTGTTTCAAGGCATGCTGTGTTTCTAGAGAAAGAGTTTCTCTTGCAAGAAAATAGTGGGAGTGTCGTCGAGCTTGAGGAGGCTCGAGAGACTCAAATAGACATTAATGAGATACCTGGTGAAGCACAACAGCCGACAACTCATAGTGATGAGCAATCGGCTGGACCTATTGTAACACCACATCTTCGTAGATCTGGTAGAACACGCAATATTCCTGAGAGATATGGATTTCTCGTAAGTGAATCGAACGACGTGTTACTCATTGATGATGAGGAGCCTACCAGTTATGAAGAAGTGCTGACAAGTTTAGAAAGGGATAAGTGGCTTGGTGCCATGAAGTCGAAAATGGATTCCATGTATGAAAACCAAGTTTGGAACTTGGTTGACCCACCTGAAGGGATAAAGTGTATAGGGTGCAAGTGAGTTTTCAAGAAGAAAACCGACATGGATGGTAATGTGATTACCTATAAGGCTAGATTGGTGGCGAAAGGATATCGTCAAAAACAAGGTGTTGATTATGACAAAACCTATTCGCCTGTAGCTATGCTTAAATCCATTCGGATGCTCCTGGCCATAGCGGCTCATTATGATTATGAGATATGGCAGATGGATGTGAAAACAACTTTCCTTAATGGAAACCTGCTCGAGGACGTGTATATGATACAGCCTGAGGGTTTCACATCGGTTGATAAAACCAAGGTATGCAAATTGCGACGGTCCATTTATGGATTGAAGCAAGCATCCAGGAGCTGGAATATCCGTTTTGATGAGACAATCAAAAGGTTTGATTTCTCACAAAATCCAGACAAACCTTGTGTGTACAAGAAGGTTAGTGGGAGTGCAGTCGTATTCCTAGTATTGTATGTCGATGACATATTACTTATAGGAAACGATGTCTCAATCTTACAGTCAGTTAAGGTTTGGTTATCCAAGACATTCTCCATGAAAGACCTGGGAGAAGCAACCTACATCCTCGGGATTAAGATCTATAGAGATAGATCGAAACGGTTGCTTGGTCTTTCGCGATCTGCGATATATAGACCGAAAAGCAAAGAGGTTTAGCATGTCGGAATCCAAGAAAGGTTTCTTACCCATCAGGCATGGGGTACACCTTTCGAAGTCTATGTGTCCGCGCACAGAAGACGAGAGGATTTGCATGAGTAAGATTCCCTATGCATCCACAATAGGATCTATCATGTATGCTATGTTATGTACAAGGCCCGATGTATCGTACGCTCTGAGTGTCACGAGCAGATACCAGTTCGATCCAGGAATGGATCATTGGGCGACTGTTAAGACGATCCTTAAGTACTTGAGAAGAACTAAGGATGTGTTCCTAATATATGGAGAAGGGTACATGGTGATACGTGGGTATACGGATGCCAGCTCCAGACAGACAAGGATGATTCCATGTCTCAGTCTGGGTATGTATTCACCTAGAATGGAGGCGCAATAAGTTGGAAAGGTTCCAAGCTTGACACTATAGCGGATTCTGCCACTAAGGCAGAATACGTTGCAGCTTTGGAAGCAGCAAAGGAAGCGGTTTAGATCAAGAAGTTAATCTTTGAACTTGATGTGGTCTCATCAATGATCCAAACATGTGCTTCGCCGCTATCATCTTATCAGAGAGATCATTAGTAGGAACGAAATACAAATCGAGAAAATTTCCACTGAAAGGAACTTAGCGGATCCCTTGACTAAGGCATTACCTCAAAATAAGTTTGAGGGTCATGTTCGAGCTTATGGTATTGGATACCATAGCGATTGGCATTAGGCCAAGTGGAAGTCTGTTAGTAATATATGAGAGATGTCCTAAGGCAATCGCCTTATGTATGAACCATTTATATGATAAATGAAGATTCACTATTTGAGTATACATGATTTATGTATTTGATTGGATCTTAAACTCATTTATTGAATGTCCACGATATGATTTACAGCATGAGAGAATTTGTGATTGGATCACAACTAGTGAGTATCTCTACATGTGTAATTATGATGTATCGAAATTATCCCTAGTCGATGAATTGATGGATTTGGACACCATCAATTCTGTCGAGACTAGCATGAGGTATACTCCTTGGTGTATCCAAGCAGCTGATTCTCACTGGCTGGAGACATTGTGATGTCCGGAGTTAATCATGGATGCTAGTTATGGTAACTAGTTCATTGGAGTGACCAGCCGTAAGACTTCATATGGTTCTCTGCATATATAGATATGTCAATGAAGTTCTTACTGTGGCTTAAGTGCGATGTTCCTTTGACTTGCGGTATTCAAGTCATCTTGATCATAGAGACTTATGCTTTGACATCTTAAGCAAACATCTCTAAGGAGATGTGGACCCGGGATGATTGGGTATAAGTCGAAGTGATCGAAGGTGTTTGAATAGCCTATAAAGGATTCACCACTCCTTGCGAGGAGATGTATACCCATGGCCTCTCGTCGGATTGTTACTAAAGTCTTTGGCCAAATCATTACATGTTTAGAGTAAGGTACTCTTCGATACATGTGGAGTAACTAGAATCCGTAGGACGAGAAAATGATACTTGGGCTAGGTGTGACGTAGTCAGCCTAGTGGGGACTGACATAATAGACCATGTCCTGAACCAAGTGGGTATAAGATGAGTGAAGGGAATGGGGCACGAATCATTCGAGCTACTGAAGGGTTTCAGAAATAGTTCTGGATCAACCATTGATCTTTTTGGTTAATTGGGGATCATGATGTACTACTAGGTGCCACTCATGATCGTTCTATAATTAATGGTTAATTATAGACGGCCAACATAAACCGAGAACCTATTTGGTCACACGCACAACGAGCGTAATCCAAAGGATTTAAAACGAGCTTGAGAATGGGATTCTCAGACCGAGAGAAACAAGGTTTGGTTGGACCAAACATGAAGCGAGCATGAAATCGTTTCAGTCGCAATGGAAGCGTGGATGGGCTGTGTCTTATGAAGACATGATGGATGAACCAAAATGGTTTGGTTCTAATCCAATGGAGGAGAATAAACCAAAGGGTTTGATTTATTTTAAACGAATGAACCAAAAGTTGGTTCGGTTCGTTTTAACTTAAAATAAACCATCATGGTTTGGTTTATTTTAACTTATCTTAATGGAGCGGGTTAACGGGCCTAATGGTTATGATCCAATAACCATTAAGAGAATTAGTTCTCTATAAAAGAGGGCTTAAGGGATAATTAAGCCCTAATCCAAAACCCTAGCAAGGAGTTGCCGCCCAACCTCCTTGGCCGCCCAGCCCCTTGTGCCGACGTCCAGCTCCTTGCCGGTGACCAAGCTTCAGCCGGTGATCCTCCGGCGACCCTACGGTGATCTTCCTAGGCCTCGGTGAAAAGGTGAGCACTTGGCTTCCTTGTTTTGGCCGACGCCTACTCCTCCACCAAGCTGTCCAGTTTTCTGGACAGCTTCTTCTCCTCTCGTCGGAGCATCGTTTGGACGACGGTTAGAGCTCCGACTGCGGGTAACTTACCGGGGATTCGATCTCCGGTAATGCTCTGAGGTGGAGGATGAAGGATTCGTCAATTGGTTGACGAATACCTCTCCGGAGAAGCGAGTTTTGGGAACTCGTATTAGGATCCGAATTTGGATTCGGATCGTGATCATCTCTCGATCACGTCGTCTTCAACACGAGGCTAGTAACCCGTACGAAGACGAAGCTCGTGGCTTAGCGAAGTCATCCCGAGGAACTCGGCGTGGATACAGATAGGACGATTCTAGCGAGGATCGTTCCGGTTGATGTCGTTCCCGCTACACGTCATACGAAAGGTATAACGTAGATAAATTTCCTTTTATTGTAAATTTAAATTTATGGTTATGTCTACACTTGTTGTAATATGCATGCGTGTGTTGTGTGTGTTATAATAAATATAGATTTATTATTTTTATTGCTTCCGTTGTGTTCATGTTTACGAAACGTGATCGAACACACACACGCCGCGGTGCCGAAAACCCAACACTACCCATTGGGGATTTTAGAAGATGTTCCTGTTAAGGTGGGAAACTTTACACTGCCAACTGACTTTGTGGTCATGGAGATGGAATAGGATCCAAAGATACCTGTCATCTTGGGACGACTATTTTTAGCTACTGCAGGAATGGTCATTGACGTAAAGAATCACAAGCTAACCCTAAAAGTGGGAGAGGATAAGATGGAATTTGAGCCTGCTAAAATGGGAAGTCAAGAACCCGCATCGGGGAAGTATGTGATTCCAGCGAGAGTTAAGAAGGAAGTCGTGTTTGAAGCTTCCGACACAGATGAATGGAGGTTCACTGAACCTCCAGAGCCAAGTTAATAGTGGAGTGTGGTCGAGCTAAACGACCTTAAACAAAGTGCTTCTTGGGAAGCAACCCAAGTTTAGTTTTAGATTTCCCTTTGATTGTATTGCCTGCATTTATTTAATTTTAATTTTGATTTTCATCCCATTTAGAATTAGGACTAGAAAAAAACGTTGCTAGGCAAAAATAAAATCCATATTAGCTTACACGGCGAAGTGTATGAGGAAATTCATATCGTGGTGCATAAATGGACGAAAAAATGGGGACACACGGCATGGCCATGTGTTTTCCAGTGATAGTGACCAGCGCGCCTGATGCAGTCGTGTTTTCACACGGCCGTGTCGCGCAAGGTTAAAAGGAGTGAGTCATGTGTTTTCACCCCATTTGTCTCGTGTGCTTAGAATGCTCTTGCCCTAGCCGTGTGGTTTCGTCTTCCCCGCCACCTAGAAGCACTTCTAACCTCAAAGAAAGCCAAAAGAAGCATGGATGAGGAGGACCAAGCATGTAGCACCTCGATCCGGTGCTTCGGAGCGACAAACAAGGAGAGCCGACGCCCCTCAAGCTCCGGAGGAGGGTAATGCCCTACCCACTCTTCTTTTTCGCAATAATGAATATAGAGATAGATATAATATCCTTTCTACTCGTAAACTCATTGTTACTAGGTACTTAGATGAAGATTTGCTAGAGTCTTTAGGGTTGTTGGGTGATATTCAAGCCCTATTTGCAAAAATGGGATGGGAAGAGATGATGGGAATAAGGCACCCAACCTACCCTAGGATAGTTCTAGAATTTTTGAGTTCCTTAGAGGCGGAAATTTTAACGGGTAGAGAGAGCGAGGAGGGTGGGATAACTTTTAGGCTTTTTAATGTTGAGCATGAATAGACCCTTCACCAGTGGAATACATGTTTTGGCTTGTCAAGTGGGGGAGAGAGAAGAATCCCTATTGGGTTTAACTCTCGGGTATTTTGGACCGAGTTGATGGGGGAGCACGTTTATGCCCCTTCTAGGGCCAAAGCGTCATGCCTCTAAAACCCCGTCTTCCGATACCTCCATCGCATCATGGCTAGTACTATATTTGATCGTGGGGAGAGTGACGGTGTAGTTAGAGCTAGCGAGCTGCTTTGCCTCTGGGACATGCTACAAGAAAAGAGTAGCATCGATGTAGGGTCCCACTTCATCAGACACTTAGTGAAGATGGGCAAAGCAACATGAGGAGAGATTAATGTGAGGGGCCTACTTACCCATATTTTTCATAGGATGGGGTACGATTACACTGCATTAGAAAGTATAGAGGGGAGCCCTAGGATTGACCTAGGAGTGTGCATGGCCATGAAGATGATTGTGAGAGAAGGACACTCCTTATGCTTTTTAAGGAAAAAATCTGATGGCCCTTAGGCTCCCCGACCCTGATTGTACCACCATCACTACACGCGCCAACTGGCGCTTGGACCTGATAGTGGAGTCCCCTCCACATGAGGGACCACCCACATCGGCGCCCATCTCTCCCCCTTTACAGCACTCTCCCTCCAGTCCACACATGCATAGGAGGCCACCTAGTCCACGCCAACATGAGTCTGCACCTGCACCACCATATTTTTCCACCTTTGAGCAGGATGCAGGTACGTCAGACTATGATTTCTCAGAGTTCCGATCGCGCCTCGACGATATATACACCGAGCAACAGACGTAGAGGCAGCGATAGGAGGAGAAGAGCGCCTACACGTAGGTGGAGTTCCAGAGCTTCCGGGAGCACTTCCAGCGAGTTAAGGAGTTCTATGACGAGGCTCGCATATACTTCCAAGAGGAGGCTACTCGTCGCCAGGATGGGGCCACCTATTGCCAAGAGATGCGACAACACATGCATGCCTAGCAGGCAAAGTGGGTTGAGGAGGAGGAGCACCGAGCAACCGCTGCATCCACCAACACCCAGATCAACCACATGTACATGTGGTATCAGCGGCTCAGCAGTAGGTTCTCCTAGGATCCCGAGATGCCGAGGCTCCCAGATTTTCCACCTCGTCCACCATACTAGAGGTATATTTTCGTTTAAGTCTGGGGGGGACCCCAAAGTTTATTTTGTTTGTTTCCTAGCAGTAGTTTCTTTTTTGGTATTTTCATTCATTTATTCATGCATGGGTTGTTGAGTTTCTTTCAGTACTTAGTTTTTGTTATCTATAAAGCTGTCTCAGTAGTATTTATTAAAAAAAAGAGTTGCTTACATGGGTTGTTCCCATAGGTAGCTTAGCTTCATTTATCTCATGGTATTTTATTTTATTCGCTCTAATGAATGTTCTAGACATACACTGGTTAGCTTTTATTTTTACACCTACACATGTCGAACATTCTGAAAGAGAGAATCTAGTACATACCTAGTTATGATTCATCTCAGTAGTCTAGTACTTTGGAATCCATAAGTGACTCTAGGTTTAGCATTTTATTTACTGGAGATGCTCGGATTGTGTAAGCCCATTTGGAAAAATCAAAATCCCAGTGAGAAGAAAAAAAAGAGATAAGAGAAATAAAAGAGAAAAAGAAAAAAATGAAAAAGAAAACAAAGAAAAAGAAAAGAAAAAAAAGAAAGAGAGAGAAGATTATGAGGGATAAAAAATAGTTATCGTGAGTGGAAATGGCTAAGTGCCCCTTTGAGACCGAGTTAGGTTACTAGGGAAACACCTATCAATTTCTCTCAATACCGAGCACGCCTTTGAGACTTTATGCTAGATCTAGGGAACGACCCTCGCTTTGGGAAAGTAAGTGCCTAAAAGCCGGAGACCTTAGGAAAGCTATGGGATGACAACTTAACTCACCATGGAACGGGCATCCCCTAAGAATGATTAGCTTAGCACGAGCACGAGGAGCTAACTTAGTGAATTTCTAGAACATATTTATTTTGCTTTGATTGTAAATACCACTTGATAAATTTAGTTAACATTCTAAGTATGGAACAATGTCTTTTTAAATTTCATGACACTGAGGTTTGCTTGAGGACAAGCAAAGATTTAAGTCTGGGAGAAGTGATGTGAGTGAAACATATAAGGTTTTAGGAGTAGTTTTCGCTGACATCTCATTACATTTTATGTTAGTTTCATGCATATGTTACTCTGTTTTACACGCATTTTCTATTTTCTGGTTCAGAGGTCTGCTCTTTGTACTTTTGCGTGAAGGATAGCATTTCAGAGGGAAAAGGCGCACTTTCGGAGAAAAAGAAGGACATTTTACAGCTAGATGCAGATTGGGACATGGCCAGGGCATGTGGCTACACACGGTCATGTCTAATGGGCGAGATTAGCCACCCCAGGGCCGCACATGGCCTGGCCGTGTGAAAACACACGACCATGTGGGGGCCGACCAGATTTGCGCGACTAGGGCTTTTTTCAGATTTTGCAGCGGTCCGAGGTGATGTCTATATAAGGATGGCTCTGCCCAAACCCTAGGGGGGAGGCATGACGGCTAGGACGGCACACCAAAGCCTTAAAAAGCTTTGGGAACTCGCAACGGGGAGGAAGAACGTTGTCGGAGGTCCACGCTTGCACTTCAACGCCGGAGAGAAGACCACGAAGGCATTGTAATCCCTTGTTCCTGTGCTTTATTTCTGATGTATTCGAACATGTACATGCCTTGTGATTCCTCCCTTATATTCATGGAGTAGTTCCTTCGATTCTAGGATTAGGGAGTAGCTTGTATGCACATTACATGTTGGTTCATATTAAATTCTATCTTTGAGTTTAATTTGGCAATTGGAAGTTGTTTATACTATATCTATGGGTGTTTGGTTTTCTACCTGTTGTGCTTAGGCGATACGAGAGGTGACAACCCTCGTATCTAAGATTTAGGGGATTTTATACAAGGAACCTAAGGGTAAACTTGATCTCCTATAATCGTGGGTAGAAGGATGCGATGGAACCGGAAACAGTTCATCGTAGGGATTGATTCAGCATCCTCGTATCATCTATCTAGTCCTTTTAAGGCAAAGATAGCTCCCGATAGATGCGGTGGCTCATCGGGAGAGTGTATGATGTTCCATCCACAAAATCATAGCTAAACATCTAGACAATGCCAGTTGACAACATTGTTTTGCGACACACAAGTGAAACCGAAGTCCTATAATCACCTTTGAACATCTCGGCACGCTCCCTTCTTCCTCCGTGTGACACCGTATAGAGTATAGTCCACCGACAGCCCTCACAAATTGAAACCTCTTAGAGTTTACTTCTGAACAATTTCAACCACTGAACATATCGATATTTGAATCTCAGTCCCTGTGGGATTGATAATCTTTTATTACTTGACAACATCCGTACACTTGCGAGCATTGAGAACGAGCACACACTTTGAGTCCTTGACGGCCTCCGTCGCGAGATTTGAGGTCGCGTTCGCGTGCATCAATAGTGTGTTCGATGCGTCAATAGATTTTGATCGCGTGCTTTCTACAACTGTTAGTGTACACAACAGAATATATAATGATAAAGACAAATACACAACATAAAGCACACAACAAACCGATATACGTGGTTCAAAACCTTAGGGCTCCTACTCCACGAGGTGAGCTCAACGAGCTCGAGTGATGAACATACCACTACTAAAACTCCTTCTCAACAACAAGTCGGAGGTGGAGAAACCTCGAACAAGCAATTACAAAAGTAATATACAAGATACAAGCAATAACAAAGATAATAAGAAATACAAGTAAAGAAACACTTTACAACAATTTGCTTTGAATATTTTCTTGTTGCTTGCTTTGGTTTGCTCTTGAAGGTCTGAAATGCAGCAGTAATTCCTCTCCAAAATCTCTTCAAAAATCGTTGTTGAAATCCTTCCCAGGCTCCTCCTTTTATACTTGTCTCGGCCTGATTCCACTCTTGGCAATCGACTGCCAATAGTACCATTGTGAGATAACCTCTTAATTCACATCGACATTCAAGCCAACAGTTACACTGGCAGTCGAATGTCATTACCCAGTAGTCGACTTCTAGGGTCATAGCCGATCGACTACCGTCTCAGAGCATTCTCGCTCCGCAACCCGATCAAGTGCTATCCATGGAAGTCAATTGCTCGCCATCACCGATCGTCTAATGCCGGGCATGACTACTGTGCCATTTCCTAGAATCGAACACGGCCGACTCGATCACTGATCGCCATAATCCCAATGATCGCTAAGAATCAACTTAGCTGTCAGGTGTCAAAACACTTGACCAATAGACTAATCCAAAGCCTCAATCGACTGATAACCTCAACCATGAAATTTAACCCCAAGTATGATGCCCTCATACTTGCTAGACCACCCTTAGCCTAGACCTAAGACTTCTATCCACCTCGGTCAGCCTCACGCCTATTGGATCCCTCCAAATCATCCATGACTTGTTCATCCATATGCTAGCCTTTAGGTTCTTCCATCGGCTATTGTCATGCTAAGCTGGTCTACACTGTCAAGGCACATTGGGCTTTTGCTGCCAAGACTATCGCTTGGACTTTACGCCATCAACCATTGGACTTATGCTGCCAATACTCCCGCTTGGACTTTACGTCGCTAATATCAACCCTTGGACTTCTCTTGCCAACTTATGTTGGACTTTCCATTTGCCAAGACTCAAGTTTGGACTTTCCCTTGCCAAGACCCATGCTTGGACTTTCCATGCCAACCCATGTTGGACTTTCCAATTGCTAAGACTCAAGCTTGGACTTTTTCTTGCCAAGATCCATGCTTGAACTTTCCATGCCAAGTACCCATGACTTGGACTTTCTCATTGCCAAGTGTCCCACTTGGACTTTTCATGCCAAGTACCAATAACTTGGACTTTCCCATGACAATCACATTGTCATACATTTTGTTGAACATCAAAATAATGCTTGAGTCAAACTTGAGTCTGGTCAATCTTGACCTGGGCCGATTGCACCAACAAAAAGGAATTATAATTGGTAGAATGAAATTGTAGGGAAGGATCATAATGTAGGATATATACTCTAGTCCAGCAAGACCCGACTCAAGAAATAGGTTGAGTTGATGAAGTGGCAACTTGAGGAAGGGAGAGGAGAGTCGGTAGTCAGAATGAAACTAGATATCGACTCGGGAAAGTGAGTCGGGTTGAGGGGGGCAACTCGGGAAGTCAAGGTGGGTTATAAGTACATGTGCCCAATGTCCAAAACAAGGCCACATAGCAACTCGGAGAGCTGAGTTGAGTTACATGCACCTCGACTTGAATGACTAGAATAATGTTGGAAAGCAAGTTGAGAAAATGAGCCAAGTCAGTAACAGAGCTACTCAGGAAACAGAGCCAAGTTGAGGTAGGGATAAGAAGAAGTGACTAGGGAAAATAAGGGCCTCATGGTAAGGAGAGGGTAAAGAAAAGGGGAAGGTGCCCTTGTCATGCTTTCTCATGAGAGTTTGTTACGTAGTATAACAAACCAAGACACTTAAAGGACCTCACAGAAGATTCTTAGTAACCTTCACTCACTAATATCATAACAGTATTATTCTTCAGGTGGGAAGGACCCTCCTCGTGGAAGGTGATCCGGGTGGTTTGTTTTGTAATAACTACCTCCAGGGGTAGCAAGTATAAAAGGAGGGAAGGAAGGAAGAAGAGAGGGCTTCGACCTCTGGACTGGAAGACTCTTGGCTCTCTCTCTCTCTCTCTCTCTCTCTGGGGAATTAACTTCCTCAACGGGGACTCATCGTCGGGAAGGAGGAACGATCCTGAATGAAGGAAGGGGGAGGGGAGTTCTACGAGTTTCATTCTTTGTTACCTTGAATAAGCTTATATTTGTAAGGGGTTTCTCTACCTCCAGAAGGACATCCGAAAAGGAGAGATTATAGTAAAGGTGTCTAGCGTCGGAGCTCACTCTAGAGCTCACCCATAGAGTAGGAATTAAAATTCCAAACTACGTTAAATCTCTTGTTATCTTTCTCATCACTCTTTCATATTTTACTGTTGCAGCTAGAGAGGCCTCCCAAACCTTCCTAATCTCTTCGCTCCAAGGGAAGTAAAAAATCTGTGTCGCATCACCGACCATTTCGAGGTGATTGAATATTCAGACATAGATTTTATGATATATTTAGACAACAAAAGGTCTACTTCAAGATATATCTTCATGTTAGCAAAAGAGGTTGTCTCTTGGAAAAACATTAAACAAATGTTTATGACCACCTCAACAATGGAGGAAAAATTCATAGTTTGCTATGAAGTATCCAATCATGGAATTTGGTTACGAAATTTTATTACATGACTACATATTATAGATTGTGTTATAGTCCATTAAAGATTCACTGCGATAAAAAAAATCGCAAAAATTTATGCCAACAATAATCGCAATTCGTCGAAGTCAAAGTATATCAACACAAAGTATCTAGAAGTCAAAGAAGGAATTCAAAATGATCAACTATTGATAGCGTATATTTAAATAGATTCCATGCTGGCTAATCCATTTACCAAAGACTTCTAAAGTTTTTCATCAATACGTGATGAGTATAAGGTATGAAGTATCTATTGGAAGTTTGTATTTATTATTTAATGCTCTCCATATGAACACATATACCTTTCTTTTGATTATCATACGAATTTAATTTTTCTGATCTATGTGTATATTTCATTTGGCTTTCTGAATAAAGTTATCATAATTTACTAATACCGTTTGTTGCTGCAATCTCGCATAAAGTATTTGTAAATATGATCGATCTTATTTTTGGGTCATAAAAAGGACCAATTGAGAATTGATATGTAAAGATTACATTTATATAATTCTCATATAACACATTCATATTTGATCTATATTTGTTAATGGCCGACATTGATATTATAATTACTAATGAGTCTTGTTATAAATTATATAGTAATTATAATTTCTTTATAGTATCAATAAAGTTAACCAGATTATTTTATAATATATGACATTTGTATTTTAACTAAGAAATTTCAATTATGTATTATATAGAAAAACATATTAGGCCAAGTAGATGATTTTTAGATTTAATTTCTCAATTCGTTGGACTCACATGTTGATTTTGTAATACATTTGATTGTGGCACAATGGATCGAACCCAATAAAATGGTCTGGTTAAAGACTTTGCGAGTTTTGGGCTATTAGATACGGAGTATATATTTAAAAAATTTGTTAATCCGAATTCGTTATTAACGATGAGTTAATAATAAATTCGATCCAATATATATAAAATGACGTGGTGTCCGTAGGGTTGTTTATTCTAATAAATTTTTATATTTCCAATTAACGAGGAGAGTTTTGGTGTTATCATTCCAGCAACCTACGGATGATCCTTTCGTGCATTTTGCAAGATCCCCAAATTTGATGAATGATTTCGTAATCAAATTCAATTTAATTTGTGTGTCATTTTTTTCTAATGTATTATTTGTTATAAAACTGGATAAAATTAAATCTTTCGTTAGAATTTATTTTGTATTCTTTCGGTCTTAGATTCGTTTTTCATCACACTGTTCATCAATGATAACTCTATCTATTGTATTCAATCCAAACTGAACTGGTTGCGCTGTCAGTTCGATAATTTGTCAAAGTTTAATGGCCTCCTTATATGAGAAACCCCATCTTGACCCATGCATCCAGATGATGAGGTAGAGATGAGATAAAGCTCGCCAGTGTTTGGTTTCACAGCTACAAGCATATGCTACTTTAAATTAGGCCTGAACACCGACATGGGCCACCATTAAAGAGTCCCTAGAGATAGAGCGGGAGTACATGTGGTGGTTACACAATGTTTTCCATGCATTATACTTTTAAAAAAAAAGGCAAAATCCAAAACTCCATAAAGATATTTAGTTTTTCATATATATGTTTGATATTGACACAAATTACAAAGGAAATGATTGATGTTATGATAATATATGCTTTAGAAGTAGCTATTCGATTCTACTTAGTGTGTTCATGGGCAAATAGGAAAAAAGGAAGAAGACAATGTATAAGATCTCCAATTTTTTTAACTGTTTGGTGGCTTCAGCACTCATCATAAGATTTGGATACTTATGGGTCGGTTCAAGGAGTCTGCAAAAATTCCCTGACTTCTGCTCAGAAACATTCAGTATCTTTCACAGCAATGACAGTGTCCTGTATCATTCCATGCAAACCAAATGAAAACTCACTGCATATATGTATTTTTTTCCTTTTTTTTAAAAAATATCATCTAAAGCTCAAGAAAAAAAAACTGCTATTCGATTTTTCTGCAAACACAGGATCAGTAGTTTTAATACAAAAGCTTCAAACTATAACATGGAGTCTCATATTGTTAGATCTGTGATGTGCTTGGCCTGCTGCGTCTCTTCCTTCCATACCCTGCCAATATCCTCTGCCACCTTCACAGCATCCTGAGCAGCACCAGAGAGACCCCTTCTGGTGAACCCCACTGCGTACAGCCCTCCCTTCCCTTTCCACCCGTTTGGGAATTCCTGCTTTGGAAACCCATCCTTGTTGAACATCTCGCACTCCTGCAAATGCAATCCCAAACATGAGAGAAGGCCTAAAGGTCGTAGTTTATATTAAGGAATTAATGAGTCTTTCAGCGGTAGAGAGGTTGGTGTTACCTGTAACCATGAAAGAACATTGCTGCAGTAGCCGGTGGCCAAGATGACTGCATCCACATTGATCACCTGGCCGTCGACCAGCTCCACACCACCGTTAAAGAACCTCTTGATCCCTGGAACCACCTTGATCTCACCGGACTTGATCTTTCCGAGCGCACCGAGATCAAGAACCGGGGTCTTCCCTTTCTCGTGCTTCAGCTCCAGGGGACCCATGGAAGGCCTCCGGAGGCCGTAGCTCTCCATTTTGCCGAGTATCATGCATGACAACGCCAGAAGGATATTGTCCACCACCTTGATCGGAAACCACTTCATCAGGAACACCGCCAACTCGAACGTCGATTTCCTAAAGATCTCCCTCGGCAGCACATGAACCTGGTGAACTTAATATGATCGATTCACGTTATAGTAGATTTCTAAAGCAAATAAAAGATTATTTTTTTATTAGATTTACCGAGCCACGAACAACCATGACAGGAGATGAATGATGGTGGCAGAGGTCGAGGCAGAGCTCCATGCCGGAGTTGCCACAGCCCACCACGAGCACCTGTTTGCCGTGGAAAGCTTCGCCGGAATTGTAGTCGCTTGCATGAATAACCTCTCCTGCGAACTCCCTCAGCCCCTCAATTTCCGGGACCACGCGCTTTGCATTCTCCCCGGAGGCGACCACCAGCCACTGGGAGATATAGTCCGCCTCGGTCTCAGCCCCAGCTCCATCCCCAGCCACGGTGGTCCTAACGCGCCACATGCCGCAGGTGTCGTTGTACTCGGCGGAGCGCACTGTTTCATTGAACTGTGGGTTGAGCTGGAAGTGGTGGACGTAGGACTCCAAGTAGTCCAAGAACTGGTTCTTGGAGGGGTATTCCGGGAAGTGGTCAGGGAAGGGGAGTCTCGGCAGGCGGCAGAACTTCTTGGGGAGGTGGAGCTTGAGCCGATCGTACGTCCGGTTGCGCCACAGAGAAGCAATGCTGCTTGACCTCTCCAAGATCACGAAGGGGACCCCGCGCTCCTTGAGGCAAGCTCCGACGGCGAGGCCCGAAGGACCTGCGCCAACTATGACCGGGCCGTTGACCCATTTGCATCGCCTCTTCAACCTCCCATGGTGGTCAGACACATGAGCCATGGTCAAAAGAATGTTTTGTTGTTTGGAAGAGCAAGAAGATGAGGAATGGAGTTTGCTTAGCTTGCAGTGAAGTGAGGGAGCTTGAGGGGCTTTAGGGTGTATAAATAGGGGGAGATTCATCACAATCTCCAAATTTGAAAACGTTTTTTTTCTAGGTTTAGGATTAACCATGGCATTGTTTCAATCGGGATAAATAGGCGCGGCCCATGGTTTCCGTCGGATAAAGCCAAGAATGAATGTGTTAGCATCATAATTAAGATCTTAAATTATCTATAATTGTAGAAGAAATTGACAAGTGAAAAAAAAATCTTCAAGCTTCACAGGAAATACTTTTACCCCCATCAATGATAGGACTCTTGTACGGACTTTCATAACTGGTTGATGGCATGTGTTAAGTGACTAATGTGAGGTGCGTTAGAGAAAAGGCACAAAAGAATTCATTAAGAATAAAAATAAAATAGATAGAGAAGTAAAAATAATTTAAAATGATTATTATTATTTTAATTTTATGATTCGATTAATTCTTATTTCGATTTAGGATTTATCATCGTAATACTACAAAAATATATCAAAATAGCGATAAAATTTAGCAACGAAAATAATTTGTTATAAATTTACAATAATTTTTGCGATGAATTATTAAATCGTCACAAATTAGTAACGAAATTTGCAACAAAATTTTTTTTATTGCAAACATAACAACATTTGTAACAAATTAAATTTCGTAGCAAATATCATCGTTGTTTTGCAATGAATTCAATTTTTCGTGGCAAATTTGCAACGAAAAATCAATTTCGTTACAAAATTTTGCAACGAAATATGAATTTGTCGTAGAATTTTCAATGAATCTATAATTTGTTGTAAATATTCCGACGAAATATTTTCGTCGGACATTTTCAATTATTTGGCAAAAAAATGCGGTCGTGACCTTTTTGGCGAGATTAGTGTTGGTGCAATCAACCTAGGTCACAATTGACAAGACTCAAGTGAGACTCGAGTAGGGTTTTTATGTTCGATAATGGTTCGCAATATGGTTTGACCATATGACTAGTGGATGGTATGAGACATCCAAGGTCATATGAGGGAGACTATTGGAGAAATTCAAGTCAGTCAAGGTTGACCGGACACTTGGTTGGAGAAGTCCAAGTATGGTGACTGGCAAGGGAAAGTCCAAATATGGATACTTGGAAAGAGAAAATCCAAGTCGGTCAAGGGAGACCGGACACTTAATATTGAAAAGACCAACGGGGAGTTGGCGAGGGAAGTCTCGACAGGTCTGGGAGACCGTGCTTGCCATTGAAGTCCCAGACGAGGAGTCTTGGCAATGAAGTCCCAGAGGCGTGGCCTCTTGCCAGTGAAGTCTCGTACGTGGAGTCTTGGAAGTGAAGTTCCGGAGGCATAGCCTCTTGGAAGTGAAGCCCCGGACGAGGAGTTTAGGCAAGGGAAGACCCCGTTGATCAGGAAGATCGAGCTTGGCAAAGGGGGAAGTCCTAGAGGCGAGGTCTCTTGGCAAAGGTAGGCCTGAGAGCATAACGATAGCCGATGGAAGCACTTGAAGGCTAGTGCTAGGATGAAGAGTCACGAACTCAAGGGATTCGGGAGGTATGAGGCTGATGGAAGTGGGTTGAAGGCTTAGGTCTAGGCTTAAGGTGAGTATCAAGTATGAAGAGATCATATTTGAGGTGTTAAACCTCAGTGTAGAGGTATAACAGTCAATTACCAGCTCGGTTCAGTTGACTGGGCTTCGTTTGTAGGCAAACAGAAGCAAAGTGACCTCGACCAGTGCCTCGACTAGAGAGTAGTTGAGGAGGCACCTCGACTGGTAAGGTGGAGTCGAGCGGTGGGACTTGAAAAGTCGAGACAGTGCTATGGAAGCCCTCGACCAGTGCCACGACTGGAGGTCAATCGAGACGGCGCCTCGACTGGACCACTTGACTGGTCATTCTGGATGGAGGCACAGAAGCGAGGTGCACTCGACTGGCACCTCGACTAGTGGCCAGTCGAGGTGGTGCCTCAATTGGATCACTCGACTAACACCTCAACTGGTCCTAGCACAAGTAAATACTGCTCAGAAGCAAGGCAACTTGACTAGTGTCTCGATTGGAGTCTCAGTCGAGGCGGCGCCTCGACTGGCAAGGCGACTATTGTACTACAATGTTTGGAATCACAAGCTTCGACAAGGAATCTTTGAGGCTTCGAAGGGGCTTATAAGAAGGAGGTTGATGAGCATTTTTGGGCACGGGTTCTTGGAGGAAAAGAGGGTGAAGTGTTGTTGCATTCCAACCTTCTAGGGTTTCTCTAACACAACCAAACAAGCAATCAAGCTAAGGCATTTGTGTAAAGTGTTCTTATTTCTTCATTTCATTTACATCTTGTATTTGATTGTTATTGTTGTAAGCTCTATTGTAAGAGGTTTCTCCACCTCCGGATTATTTCCGAGAAAGAGAAGATTTAGTGGTGGTGTGCATCACTAGAGCTCGTTAGGGCTCGGCCGTGGAGTTGAAATTAGGGTTCAGAACCACGTAAAATCCATGTGTTGTGCTTATGCTGTGATTTGTATGTGTATTTGTATTTGTATTTGTATTTCCGCTGCGTACTAAAAATTGTAGACAAGAACGACGAATTTCATCAACGAAAGCGAATGAATTACTATTCACCCCCTCCCCCCCCCTAGCGATGCCAACGGTCCTACAAGTGGTATCAAAGCACGGTCGGCTCTAAGAAGAAGAAGATGCTCCGATATCTACAAGTGTCTTCAATCGGACTAACCGCTGAGGGAGCTAAAGCTAGAGGCGATGGAATTTGAAGACGGATTTAGACGTGACATTCGATTTCCACCACCCTATGGATTTGAAGGATTCACGCAATGGAAGACGATGACATAATTCTTCTTCTAAATGAACATAGAGGAGTGGTTCGCACTAACCGAAGGGTTCTAGACTCCAACAGACAAGAAGGGGAGAACTCTAGACCAGAGTAAATGGACTGAGGGAGAAGTCCAAAGATTTGAAGCAAATGAAAAGGTAATGAACATTTTAGTTAATTTAATACCTAATAACATTTTGTGCAAATTAGAAAAGTTCGTGGATACCAAAGAATTATGAAGCAAACTTGCTAAGCTCAATGGTGAAACTGTAACGCCCGTAAAATTTCTAGAAAATTTTACAAGAATTTTTGCATGATTATAATGGACTTTTATGTGGGATCTTTTAAAAATAAAATAAAATAGAGCCAAAAAAGGGATGCATGGCCCAGGGTTTGAACCCTGAATCTCCAAGCAGAAAACTCAATCTTAGGATGCATCCGATAACCAGAAGCCCAGCAGGGGTGTGCTATTAGAAGGGTATGAGAAATGATAGATAAGGGTAGGGGAGGCTAAGGGACACCTTCAATTGAATAAATAGGAGTATGAGGGGACAAGAGAACCATAACTTGTCATTCTCTTCCTCTCTTCTTCTTCCCCACCGAAACCTCCTCATCCCCTTCTTCCATTTTCGAAAAACTCAAGAAGCAAGAAAGCAAAGAGCTCTTGTCTTGACACCACCTAGGGTATAGCCTTATACTAAACAAGCGAAAGGATGTAAGTGTCCCCTCACCTGCAGTACAAGTTGTTTCGATTGTTGATTTCTTAAAAACCCTCTTTGAAAGTTTCGGCCAAGACCCCCCTTCATGCTTCTAATGATTTTCCATGCCATGTTTTGTATATATATGAAGATAACATGTTGATAGATAGGCTTGATTTGAGTGTTTGATTCCAAAGCCCCTCCTTGAAGTTTCGGCCAAGTCCTATTTATGCTCCTAATGGTCTTCTATGCCATGATCTATATGTAATTGATGTTAACATGTTGTTAGTTAGACCTTGTACAAGTTGTTTAGGGTTTGAATTTTGTTAGAACCCCCATGAAGTTTTGGCCAACCCATGTTATGCTTGTTAATGATGTTTCATGTCATACTATCTATGTATATGATGTTATATAGACCTTGTACAAGTTGTTTTAGGGTTTGAAGTGTTAAGAGCCCCCAATGAAGATTCGGCCAACCCATGTTTATGCTTGTTAATGATGTTTCATGCCATACTATATATGTATATGATGTTAGTATGATGTTAGATAGACCTTGTACAAGTTGGTTTAGTGGTTGAATTCTTAAGAACCCTCCCTTAGGGTTTTAGCCAACCCATGTTCATGCCCTCTAATAATCCTTCATGCCATGCTACATGTATATAAGATGTTAATATGATGTTAGTTAGGCTTTGTGTAAGTTGTGGAGCATTAGAATCCCTACAAACCTCCATTAGGGTTTTGGCCAAACCATGTTTGGGCTACCAATGATTTCCCCTTGTCATGTGTTATATGTATATGATGTTAACATGTTGATAGTTATACCTTGTACAAGTTGAATTAGGGTTTGAATTCTTAAGATCTCCCCTTGGAAGTTTCGGCCAAACCTTGTTCATGCTCACCCATGATCTTCCATGCCATGATATATCTATATATGATGTTAACATGTTGATAGTTAGACTTTATGAAAGCATGAGTTGTTTATGCCACTACCTTATGTCCATGTTAATTGTATGAATGTATGATTATGTTATGTTCATTGCATCATGATGAACAAGTATGTATGATGAAATGCCTAAGAGATGCTTCCCTATAAATGGGGACTAAGAGCACTCTTTATGTTATGAAAAGGAACATGATATGTTATGAAAAGGAACATGATATGTTATGATAAGGAACATGATATGTTATGATAAGGAATATGATATGTTATGATATGGAACATGATATGTTATGATAAGGAACATGATATGCTATTTTACTTTTTGCATGGCTTGTACTGGACCCTAGCAAGGTCCAAGGGATGAGCTCCTACGTGCCCCTAGGTTGACGGTCATAGTACGAACCTAGTACGGGATGGGCTCCTAAGTTTCCCTAGGCCGACGGTCGTAGTACGGGCCTAGGATGGGCTTCTATATTATGTTGCCCCTTGGTCGACGATCGTAGTACGAACCTAGTACCCTAGTAGATTCGGAATTAGCTACCTCGGGTCTATTTAGGGATGCACACAAAGATGATGATGTATGTGGTACAATGTCAGGCCCACCATGTTGAGATTATGTTTAAGTACCTATAAAATATATGTTTTCAAAGAACATCTTGCATATACCCATTTCATGTCTATGTGATTATGATATTTATATGAATGCTATGTTTATATGTCCTTAGTTGATCATGTCACTACTTTTATATGAATGCTATGCTTATATGTTCTTAATTGATCATGTCACTACTTTTTATATGAATGCTATGCTTATATGTTCTTAATTGATCATGTCACTACTTTTTATATGAATGATATACCTATATGTTCTTAATTGATCATGTCACTACTTTTATATGAATGTTATGCTTATATGTTCTTAATTGATCATGTCACTACCTTTATATGAATGCTATGCCTATATGTTCTTAACTGATCATGTCACTACTTTATATGAATGTTATGCCTATATGTTGTCTAGATGAACATGTCACTACTCTATGTCTAATTCTTGATGTATGGCTTTAGTGAGTAGGAAAGGATCTTACTAAGCCTATGTGCTTATAGTTCATGCTTCCCTTGTACTGCAGATAAGGGTAAAGAATGGCTAAACTAAAGGGAGCAGCAGGAGGGGCAAAGTGTGTGTGGTAGTGGTATGGTGGAAGAGATATGTTTTATGTTCGTAGACTTATGCATGTTTTCCTTTTAAGATTATGTTCCAAGACTTATGCATGTTTCCCTTTAAGTTTTGCATGTTAGTTGTTAAGAGTCGAACTCTACTTGATGTTGATGGTTGCCACTTAGTGTCCTTATGAAATGATTATGCATGCTCCATGTTTCATGCTTTATGTTTTTAAAAAGAAAAAAAAAGAAGTTTCAAGTCTTCCGCTGTAAATGCATGTATGTAATTCTTCCGCTGTAAATGCATGTATGTATGATCGTGTCGTGTCGCCCTTCCAACCCCTATAGATTACGAGGAAAAGGGTGGGCGTGACAGAAACTTCCATGATCCAAGAGGATGAGGATAAATCTAAAGAATTGGAATGTTCATCCTATCAAGAGAGTGAAGATTTGGAAGATGATAGGTGTTCAACTTCCGAGATGGAAGAAATTGTAGAAGCCTCTATTTCAAGAATTGAGAGGGAGCTTAGATCTTCAACCCCGGAACAAGAGCCAGAGGAGGAACCCTCTACCTCTGAGAGAAATGAAGAAGAAGTCCAAAGTTCTCCAATCATTCAAGAAGGTAATTTAAATGCAATTGTTAAAGATAAAAGTCATATAACATACTTTGAGTGTAGGAAAGTAGGGCACTATAAGAGTAAATTCCCAAAAAGAGTCAAGAAGGCTCAATTGGGACCAAGGGCCAAAGAAAAGTCAAAGGAAGATGGAGCCCCAATTTGTAAGAGCAAGAAGCTTATAGTATGTTTCAAGTGCAACAAACGGAGACATTACCGGAGCCAATGTCCTAGGAGGAGTCACCCTCGGAAGGAAAAAAGAGAGAGTTCAAATGTAAGAGGAGCTAAGGCAAACCCTAAGGTAAATTTAAATAATGCTCTTCCTTTACGTAATGTTAGAAAGCACGCTCATAATTTTATTTCTATCCATCATGACAAAAAACATGTTAGAAATAGATTTTATTGCTTAGGTGCTAAGCATGTCAATTTACCTAAGGACAATGCTAGATCAACCTTACCTAAGGATAGGAAGGTAGAAAACAATAACCTAGGCATCAACCCTAAATGGATTAGACATATGCCTAGAAAGAAAAACATTTCAAGAGTCAATGAAAAATAAAAACTTGAGATATTAGAAATTGAAAATCAAGCTTTGAGGTCAAGGCTTGAAAAATTGGAAAAGACCATTCAAAAGATCCCAAATATGATTAATGAGTCAAATGAACAAAACTTGGGTTCTAGGAGGCAAGGTGTATCTAAGGACAAGCAAGGCTTGGGTCACAAGCCTAGGTCCAAGTTTGATAAGCCTACCTACCATAGTGTTCCATATAGTTATGGGACAAGTTCTAGGTCTAAGAACCAAGGTGACAAGGGAAGTCATCTCTAGAGTTGACCATGATAAGTGTCTAGTGGCTAAGGTTTCAATGAAACCAAGGAAAGTCACTAACAATGTTACAAGGGAAGCAATCCCTAGGGTTAACCTTGACAAGACCAAAATGACCAAGGCTTCCAAGCCTAGGAAGGTCATTAGAAATGTACTAAGAGAAGTTATCTGTAGTGAGTACTTAGTAAACCCAAAGAGCTCCAATAGATATTGGATTCCTAGGAGCATGATACCCTCACGCTAGATGGGTTTAGGGTGTGCCAACCTTGAATGGATAGGTAGTTAACCTAACCATGGTAAAGGTGGCACTTTAGGACATTTTCAAGGTTTTGAGATTCCTTGGAAATGAGGTTGAATTATGTCCTAAAAGATTTTAGGATGCGCCAATGAATTATGTGAAAGTTGAAAAATTGATCAAAATTGACACAATTAGGTTTAGAGGTCATGGTGTGCCATTTTGGGTTTTTGGCACACTTGGGAGAATGATCTATTATGGAAAATATGGTCTTAATCCTAGAAATGACAATTTGAGCTTAACACTTAAGTATTATATATCCTTGTATTTTATACTTGCCATGCATTATTTGCATTGTCATGTCATGACATCATATTTCATTTAATCATATAAAATATCATGATAATGTTTAGGTTTAATTTTTATGTTATGTTAGTGTTTAGATTTTATTTATATGTCATGACATCATGATTATTGGCTATGTGCTAATTCATGCTATCTATAATGCCATAATCATCATTCATACATTTAGGATTAATTAAAATTGATTTAAGGACTATGATATGATTTGAAGTCCCATGTATACGAAAATCAAATAGAGTTGCCTAGGAAAATGCATGAGACCATAGATTAAGAAAATGAAAACCCACATAAGATTGTAGCATATGATTTTCTTCTTGTGCCTTCTCCTATAATAAGATTTGTTAAACTTTAAATTTCTTAAAGCACGCCTTACCTTCCTTACCATATAAGCATCTTCATTGCTATTCATGGAGGATGATGAGGATGCTTCATCGGAGGAGGAAGGAGTCTCCATCTTCTTCTTCCCTTTGTTGGCCATCAAGGCTACTCCTCTTGAAGGTTGACTTCTAGGCTCTTCTACTATTCCTTCAAGCCTTGTTTTGTGGAGCTCCATGGTTGAGAAAAATTCCTCCAAGGTGCTAACTTCTAGATTCTTGGAGATGTAAAAAGAATCCACCATAGAGCTCCATCTTGATGACCGGGGAAATACATCTATAGCCTTCATTACCATGTCCCAGTTGGAGAGTTTTTCCCCTACACTTGTCAAACCGGTTAGAATTTCCTTAAACCTAGAGTGTAGGGATTTTACCTTCTCTCCCTTTTCGAGTTTGATATTGGATAATTGGGAGAGAAGGACATCTCTCCTTGCTAGCTTGGCCTCGGATGTGCCTTCATGAATCTCTATGAGTTTCTCCCACATCTCCTTGGCGCTAGCACACTCTCCTATCCTGTTGACTTCTTGTTGGGGGAGTACATTGTAGAGGTGATGTTTGTCTTTTGAGTTTGCCAAGTACTCTTCCCTTTGCCTCTTGCTCCACCTTGATTTTTCCAATGGCTCCCCTTCTTCATCCCTAGGCATTTTGAAACCGTTTTCCATAATTAAAAGAATTTCGAAATCGGTTTCGAAGAATACCTCCATTCGCTTCTTCCACCAAGCGAATTCCCCCTCGAACTTCGGCGGATGAATGTTTGAGCCGGCCATCACTTGATATAGTGCTTGTGTTGGCAGTTAGTCCTCAACAAGCGCCTTGGCTCTGATACCACTTGTAGGGTCGATCGGTTGGCCGGCTAGAGGGGGGTGAATAACCTTCTTTCGTCGACGGTGGAAGTCGTTCTTAATCGTCTACAATAAACATTAGCGTAAACAGAAAGTATAAAGCAAAGACAATTAAGAATAAACACAAAGATAAACAATGCTAACAAATAATATAACGTGGTTCATGGCCTCGCCGCTAATCCACGATCCTATTCATCCCCGGTGAATCACTCCGCAACCAATCCACTATTGTCTCTCCCTTTAGCCAATGCAAGGTGGAGGTAAACCCTTACAACTCAAGAATACTCCTTTTACAATAGATGTGAAAGAAACTAGAAGAAGGAGTTTAACACTTGTGGAGCACTTGGATGATAGTTTAGAGTATAAGCATTATCCATCCAAAAGCCCACACCCTCTCTTTTTATAGAGAGGGTTGATTTCTTCCCGTTGGCCGCCATCAGTCGACTGCTGCCCTTGGCAGTCGACTGCCGCCACTACAACGACCTCCGAACACGTCAGATCCCCGACCGTTGTAGTTCAATGGAAACCTTGGCAGTTGACTGATGCCTCCATAGTCGACTGGTCAATCGTCTATGGGCGGTTCTATGCGCGCTGGCGCCTTTATCGATCGACGCCACCTTTACGATCGATAATTGAACGATCATTGCCATTCCATGGCGATCATTGCGAGCTAAAACCCACGATCAAACACCATCGAACCCGTTTGACTCGGAAGCGATCGCCATTTTATGGCAGTCGACTGATGTCGGGAAATCTCATCCGACACTTAGCCATTCGGCCAAGTTCACCTAATGAACTACTTACATTTCACTCATTCTCTCATCTCACTCGAAGTCCCTCATCGAAGCTCTCTTCATTAGCGGCCACGTCCCTCGGTAGCATCAAGCGCACGACTCTGCAATGCTCCTTCGTGTCTCTTGCCTTCGAAGTCAGCTTCCTTGGCTTCGCTTCAAGTCATCTCGTCCGACGGTCCCTCGGCAGCATCAAGCGCACGACTCTGCAATGCTCCTTCTCCGACTCAAGCACGAGGTTGCGAGTGGTGAACCCGTCAAAGCTTCATGTGCGAATTACTAAGTCCTACAAGACTCCAACGCACACATCAAATCCAATCATCCTAACTTAAACCCTTTGCCACACACATCAAAACCATATCACGGGTCGATTGCACTAACAACAAGACCACTTGACTTGGATGTGTATTGATACACCTAGATACATGTAAGATGCTAGGAAGTGAGTCAAGTTCAAGGTGCATAGATGTTGCAAATAGATGAACTCAAACTCATCTCAATCATAGGTATAAATCATGAGAAAAGCTAGTATACAAGTCATGTATACTAAGCTCATAGACCATGATTGAAATTAAGGTTTTAAAAATATTTTAAAATCATTTTGAAAAACCTTGGTGAAGCCTATCTTTTGATAGTGATCACCATTGAGAAGATTGAGACAAAGTTGGCTTAAAACATTGAAAGTTTCAATACTTTTAAACTTTGTATCATTCTTTGAATTTAAAAGTTATTTTCATAGAAAAATATTTTTTTCCCATATAGTGTTGGGCATAAGTAATGTGTGGTTAAAATTTCAGGATTTTTTGAATTTCCTAGAATTATTTATGCATTTCTAAAGTTGGTCTAAAAATTTAGTTTCGGAAAAGTCAGAAACCAGTTAAGGCGGTGCCTCGACTGGAAGCTTTCTCAGTCGACTGTTAGCGCTATTTTGGCTTACCAATGTTAGTTTAAGCCATTTGACCATAACCCTAGGCTAGATAACTACTCCTACACCTGTAATGTGCTTAGACAAACATTGAAAGGGTGAGATTTTTATTGGAAATGAATTGGAGAGTTAATTAGAGTAAAAAACAAGTTTCATGGGTTGTGAAAGTTCAAGTTTGAACTTTTATCCTTATTTTTAGTTGTTTAAGGTTCCTATTGGCTTGGGAACTCTCCATTATTGGTGCAATGGTCTAGGGGGAGTAAGCTTTTAGTGGGAGAGTATCCATCTAGGTATGATGGATGATGGTTTATGAAAAGGGAAAAAATGGAAGATTGCTTTTCATTTAGTGATAGATCACTAAGGAGAATGAAGGCATTCAAGATGATTGTTGACCAAGGGGAAAAATGAAGAATCTCATTGAAAATGAGATATGGTAAACCTTGGTAGACTTTTTGATGTGTGTCAAGAAGGGGGAGAAATGGAATGGGTTAAGTTAGGGTCTTAAGTAAAGATCAACCCTAATATACACTAAACCCCAAAAATTTCAAAAAATGGAAATTCTAATTTGGGAACACTTCATTATGCTTTGGCATAAGAAGAGTCAAGTTGGGTTATGGGATAACCTAACTTAACGGTATTGTTAAACATCAAAAAGGAAGAGATTGTTGGTGCAATCGAGGCAGGTCACGATTGCACCAGACTCAAGTGGGATTCGAGTAGGGTTTTGATATTCGATAATGGTTTACAATATGGTTTGACCATATGACTAATGGATGGTATGGGCCATCCAAGGTCATATGAGAGAGACTATTGGAGAAATCCAAGTCGGTTAAGGTTGACCGGACACTTGGTGTGGAGAAGTCCAAGTATAGTGACTTGGTAAGGGAAAGTCTAAGTATGAATACTTGGCAAGAGAAAATCCAAGTCGGGCAAGGGAGATCAGACACTTGGTGTTGAAAAAACCAATGGGGAGTGATGTGAGCAAAATATATAGGATTTTAGGAGTAGTTTTCGCTCACATCTCGCTGCATTTTATACTTATTTCATGCATATCATACTTTGTTTTGCATGCATTTCCTATTTTCTAG
This sequence comes from Wurfbainia villosa, assembly GCA_025175895.1. Taxonomy (NCBI): domain Eukaryota; kingdom Viridiplantae; phylum Streptophyta; class Magnoliopsida; order Zingiberales; family Zingiberaceae; genus Wurfbainia; species Wurfbainia villosa. The sequence continues at coordinate 30,455,259 of CM045986.1, forward strand.
TTCGAAGATATTCTCTTTGTGCTTTTGTGTGCAGGAAAGCATTCTACGAGAAAAATGACACACTTTTGGAGAAAAAGGAAGGCATTTGGCAGTTGGAACAGAAGGACACATGCCCTGACCATGTGGATCCACACGCCCGACCCCAGATTATGAACCAACACCACACACGGCCTGGTCATGTGAATCCACATGGTCGTGTGGCGCTTTGGGAAGATCCAGCCACATGTCTATATATCTAAACCCTAGGGGGAGGCCCGACGGTCCAGACGACACACCAGTGCCCTAAAAAGCATCGAAAAACTCACAACAGGGAGGAAGGAAGTCGCTCGAGGATCAAGTTTTACACTTCAATGCTAGAGAGGAGCCACAGTGCATTGTAGTTCATGTTCCTTCCGCAATTTACATTATTTCTATGAATTTAATTATGCTTTGTGTTTCTCTTCTTGTATTCATGGAGTAGATTCTCTGATTTTAGGATTATGGAGTAGTTTGTGTGCATAGAATGATGCGCACGAACACGACCTCAAATCTTGCGACGGAGACCATCGTGGACTAAAAGCACGCACTCGCGGTCAACACCCGCAAGTGCATGGATGTCATCAAGTAATAAAGATTATCGATCCCACAGGGACTGGGATTCGAATAACAATATATTTAGTGGTTGTAATTGTTCGGACGTAACTCTGAAAGGTTTCGATTGGTGAGGGTTGTCAGTGGACTTTACTCTATACGGTGTCACACAGAGGAGGAAGGGAGCATGTCGAGGTCTTCAAAGGTGATTCTAGGACTTCGGTTTCGCTTGTGTATCACAAAACAATATTTTCAATTGGCGTTGTCTAGACGTTTAGCTATGGTTTTGTGAAAGGGACATCATACACTCTCTGACAGAGCCGCCGCATCTACCAGGAGCTATCTCCACCTAAAAGGACAGGATAGACAGTACGAGGATGCCAAATCAATCCCTACGATGAATCGTTTCCGATTTCACCATACCCTTCTACCCACAGTTACAGGAGATCAGGTTTACCCCTAGGTTCCTTGTATCAAATCCCCTAAATCTTAAATACGAGGGTCATCACACCTTGTATCGCCTAAGCACAGAACATAGAAAACCAAAGACGCATAGAAATAGTAAAAACAACTACCAATTGTCAAATCAAACTCAAAGGCAGAATTTAATATGAACCAACGTTGTAATGTGCACACAAGCTACTCCCTAATCCTAGAATCGAAAGTACTACTCCATGTATATGAAGGAAGAATCACAAAGCATGTTTATGTTCAAATACATAAGGAATAAAACGCAAGAACAAATAATTACAATGCTTCCGTGGTCTTCTCTCCGGCGTTGAAGTGCAAGGCATGGACCTTCGGCGACGTTCCTCCTCCCCGTTGTGAGTTACCGAAGCTTTTTAGGGTTTCGGCGTGCCATCCTAGCCGTCGTTCCCCCCCCCCCCCTAGGGTTTGGGCGGAGCCATCCTTATATAGACATCACCTCAGACCGCTGCAAAATCCGAAAAAAGCCCTAGTTGCGCAAATATGGCGGGCCGCCACACGGCCGTGTGGAAACATACGGCCAGGTCGTGTGTAGCCCTGGGGTGTCCGATCTCACTCATTGGACACGGCCATTTGTAGCCACACGCCCTGGCTGTGTGTAGCCACACACCCTGGCCGTGTGTAGCCACATGCCTGAAGGGTTTTGCTTATCGTGTCCGTGAGGGGAAACTTTGCTTCCCACTTCACCTCGATTGTTTGTTCATGGCGATCACATCGATGTCCTCGAATTAAAAAAATTTAATCCTAGACAAAAGGGATTTCCCAAACAACCAAGTCATCGTCGTGCTATTCGTTTAGAGAGGTCTCTTGAACAAACTCGTTGTTCAAGCGACCAACCTCTATTCTACGAGTAACTGCGGAATAGACGATGTCCGGATCGCCGACTTTCATGTTTATGTTCAGGATCCAAGTATTATTTAGCCACAAACAGAATATATCATGCTCATAATTGAAAAACAAATACAAACATATAACATATGAAAATAGAGAATCGATATACATCTCGATCTTCTATTGTATGATCTTCCTCCTTTCGGACGTCGTGTGGGCGACGATCTACCAAAAGTTGAAGCTCCTAGATCACCAATCTTTTTTCCTTGTTCACTCCGAACAAAGGAAGATCATAAAAACTAAACTCTTCTCTTATCTAGGACAAACCATCAAGCTCCAAGCTTGATGCTTGCCGCCGGCCCAAAGAGATGAAGACTAGAAGTGTAGGCGTCGGCCAAAAGCTTCAAGAAAAGAATCCCTAGCTCTTGTGTCCACCGGCTAAGGAGAAGAAGAGGAATAGGTTGAACTCTGGCCAAGGTTTATAGGAAAAGGATGGGCGCCGACCACCAAGGAAGAAGAAGAAAAACCTTTTTCCCATTGTTGCCGCCCACCCCTTCTCAAACCCTAGCCGCCCAATCCTAATCCTAACCTAACTAGGATTCCTTGCCACCCAAGGGAAGCAAACCCTAATCTCCTAAGCCATAGATGAAGAGGAGAAGGTTGGACGCCGGCCAAACCAAGGAGAGAATAGGGAAGAAGGGTGCCAGCCACCTCAAGGAAGAAGAAGAATAATACATCTTTCCTTAATTGTGGCCACCCAAAACCCTAAGCCTCCCTTGCCCTTGCCGCCCAAAACCCTAGCCCCCTTTATTCTAATTTATCCTTGCAGCCCACCCTCAAGCCCATATTTATAGAGTTAGTCTTAAGGCTTGATTTAATCTCTGCCATTGGTTCTAGGGATTTAATCTCAACCGTCGGATCTAGAGATTTAATCTCAACCGTCGAATCTAGAGATTTAATCTCTACCTTTGGATCTAGAGTTTTGTTTTCATCCATTGGATCTAAGCTTCATGAGGTGTTAATAGGCTACAATAGGGACCATGAGGAGGAGTTGGATCTTGGCCACCTATGGATCAAGCCCACATAAAGTCCGATCCATAAATGATAATCCAATCCACTAAAGGATTATCATTGTTCTACCTCACCAACCCCCATAAGTTAATATGGGCTCCATATATTATTTATACATTTTCTCCCCGTGTTTAAGATCTCAAATGTCCGTCGATTATTTAATTTACTGACCATTAATTAATCAACATCTAACTCCATGAGTAGTACCACTCAACCTTTTCATCATGTCGGACCAAGTCCACCTGCAGGGTTTACATGATGAACCTTATGAGCTCCTCAAGGGGACATCATCATCCTAATATATAGGACACAGTTTCCTCCTATAATCAATGACACACCATATAAATAATATCATCTCCCAACTTACTGAGCCTATCGATTTAATCTATAAATCTCGCCCATTGATAAATCAAAGAGATGACTACTAAGTATATGTGTCCATTATTATATCGGGATTAAGATCATGTTCAATATAATATCTGAGGTCCGATTTGATTATATAGTCATCAATAAATTGAATCACCTCTAAGTCGGTCCTGCTCAATACACACAAAGTGCACTAGTGTGATTCTATGGTCAAGACAAACCAATACCAAATCACACTACAACCATACCAATGGTTTGTCCAAAACCATCTCGGTTGTGAGCCTTTACTTATACTTTCCAAGGAACCGATAACATGATCACCCGTGTGACACCACATACCATGTTATCTACAATGTAATGTATTTAGACAATATTGCATAATCATAAAATGCAAACAATGATCATGTGATTCTTATTTCAAAATAAAGATGTTCATACAAAAGATAGATTTTTTAGTATACATCCCTATAATGCCCTGGCCCTGTCTCATTCTGTGTCTAGCTGCAAAATGTACTTCTTTTGCTCCGAAAGTGCGCCTTTTTCTCCCGAAATGCTATCCTGCACACAAAAGTACAAAGAGCAGACCTCCAAACCAAAAAATAAGAAATGCATGCAAAATAGAGTGACATATGCATGAAACTAACATAAAATGTAATGAGATGTGAGTGAAAACTACTCCTAAAATCCTATATGTTTCGCTCACATCACTTCCCCTAGACTTAAATCTTTGCTTGTCCTCAAGCAAACCTCAGTACCATGAAATTTAAAAGACATTGTTCCATACTTAGCATGACAACTAAATTTATCAAGTGGTATTAACAATCAAAGTAGAATAAATATGTTCTAGAAATTCACTATTTACAATAAAAGTAGAAATTACAATAAACCATTCTTAGGGGATGCCCGTTCCATGGTGAGTTAAGTCATCACCCAATAGTTTTCCTAAGGTTTCCGGCTCTTCGTCACTTACCTGCCCAAAACAAGGGTCGTTCCCTAGGTCTAGCGTAAAGTCTCAAAGGCGTGCTCGGTATTGAGAGAAATTGGTAGGTGTTTCCCTAGTAACCTAACTCGGTCTCAAAGGGGCACCTAGACATTTCCACCCACGACAACTGTTTTTTATCCCTCATAATCTTTTCTCTCTTCGTTTTCATTTCTTTTTCTCTTTTTCTTTTATTTCTCTTTTCGGCTCACTGAAATTTTGATTTTTCCAAATGGGCTTACACAATCCGAGCATCTCTAGTAACTAAAATGCTAAACCTAGAGTCACCTATGGATTCCAAAGTACTAGACTACTGAGGTGAATCATAACTAGGTACGTACTAGATTCTCCCTTTCAGAATGTTCGACATGTGTAAGTGTAAAAACAAAGCTAACCAGTGTAAGTCTAGAACATTCAATAGAGCGAATAAAATAAAATACCATGAGATAAATGAAGCTAAGCTACCTATGGGAACAACCCATGTAAGCAACTCTTTTTTTTATAATAAATACTACTAAGGCAGCTTTATAGATAACAAAAACTAAGTACTGAAAGAAGTTTAACAACCCATGCATGAATAAATGAATGAAAATACCAGGAAAAAAACTACTGTTAGGAAACAAAACAAAATAAACATTGGGGTCCCCCCAGACTTAAATGAAAATATACCTCTAGTATGGTGGACGAGGTGGAAAATCTGGGAGCCTAGGCATCTCTGGATCCTGGGAGAACCTGCTGCTGAGCCGCTGATGCCACATGTACATGTGGTCGATCTGGGAGCTGGTGGATGCAGCGGCTGCTTGGTGCTCCTCCTCCCCAGGGAATTGCGCCTACTAGGCATGCATGTGTTGTCGCATCTCCCTACGGTAGTTGACTTCATCCTGGCAATGAACAATCTTCTCCTGGAAGTATATGCGGGCCTCGTTGTAGAACTCCTCAGCCCGCTAGAAATGCTCCCGGAATCCCTGGAACTCCACCTGCTGGTAGGCGCTCTGCTCCTCCCATCGCTGCCTCTGCGTCTGCTGCTCAGTGTAAATGTCGTCGAGGCGCGATCGGAACTCCGAGAAATCATAAGCCGACGTGCCTACATCCTGGTCAAAAGTAGAAAAATGTGGTGGTGCAGGTGTAGGCTCATGTCAGCGTGGACTAGGTGGGCTCCTATGCACATGTGGACTAGAGGGAGAGTGATATAAAGGTGGAGAGATGGGCACCGATGTGGAGGGTCCCTCACATGGAGGGGACTCCACTATCAGGTCCAAGCGCTAGTTGGCGCATGTAGTGATGGTGGTACGATCAGGGTCGGGGAGCCTAAGGGCCGTCAGATTTTTCCTTACAAAGTATAAGGAGCCTCCTTCTCTCACAATCATTTTCATGGCCATGCACACTTTTAGGTCGATCCTAGGGATCCACTCTATACTCGCTAATGTAGTGTAATTGTACCCCATCCTATGACAAATGTAGGTAAGTAGGCCTCCCACATTAATCTCTCCTCGTGCTGCTTTGCCCATCTTCACTAAGTGTCTAACGAAGTGGGATCCTACATCGATGCTACTTCTTTATTGTAGCATATCCCAGAGGCAAAGCAACTCGCTATCTCTAACTACATCATCACTCTCCCCACAATCAAATATAGTACTGGACATGATGCGGTGGAGGTATTGGAAAACAGGGTTTTGGAGGCGTGATGCTTTGGCCCTAGATGGGTCATAAGCGTGCTCCCTCGTCAACTCAATCCAAACTATCCGAGAGTTGAACCCAATAGGGAGTCTTCTCTCTCCCCCACTCGGTAAGCCAAAGCATGAGTTCCATTGGTGAAGGGTCCACTCATGCTCAATGTTAAAAAACCTAGAAGTTATCCTACCCTCCTCGCTCTCTCTACCCGTTAAAATTTCTGCCTCTAAGGAACTCAAAAACTCTAGAACTATCCTAGGGTAGGTTGGGTGCCTTATTACCATAATCTCTTCCCACCCCATTTTTGCAAATAGGGCTTGAATATCACCCAACAATCCTAAAGACTCTAGCAAATCTTCATCTAAGTATCTAGTACCAGTGAGCTTACGAGTAGAGAGCACATTATATCTATCTCTATGTTCATTATTGCGAAAACGAAGAGTAGGTAGGGTGTTACCCTCCTCCGGAGCTTAAGGGGTGTCGGCTCTCCTTGGTCGTCGCTCTGAAATGCCGGATCGAGGTGCTACTTGCTTGGTCTTCCTCATCCTTGCTCCTTTTGTCTTCCTTAGAGGTTAAAAGTGCTTCTAGAGGGTGGGGAAGATGAAATCACACGGCTAGGTCAAGAGCTTTCGAAGCACACGGCGCAAATGGGGTGAAAACACACAGCTCGCCCCTTTTAACCTTGCGTGACATGGGCGTGTGAAAACACACGGCCAAACCATGTGTGCCTCAGGTCGGTCGGGCACGACCGTGGGAAAACACACGGGCAAGCCGTGTGTCCCCATTTTTGGCCCATTTATGCACCACAGTCTGAATTTTCTCATACACTTCGTCGTATAGGCTAATATAGATTTCATTTTTTCTTAGCAAAGTTCTTTTCTAGTCCTAACTCTAAATGAGATGGATATCAAAACTAAAATCTAACAAATGTAATGCAGATTAAAGGGAAATATAAAACTAAACTTGGGTTTCCTCCCAAGAAGCACTTTATTTAAGGTCGTTTAGCTCGATCTTATTCCTATGTTTCATTTAAGGTGTTTGAATCTTGCTCGTGGGGGAGCAAGATATTTGCTCACCTTACACCTCCTTCCTTATGGTCCCTTATCACCATATCTCTTAAATCTTGCTCATGGAGGGGCAAGGTATTTATTAGTTGCCTTCCTTGGTTCAAGATTGAAAATGCTTAGCCTCAAGCAATCATTAGGAGTTTGATCATAATATTCTAATTCATCCATATGTTGTAAATAATGTAACTCACCACAAATATTCCCACCAAAAGATTTATTAGCAGATTCTATCATGTCGAATGAAATTTTATCATTACAAATCACTAGGTGGGCTTTGTTATTGGTAACTAAAGTTTTGGTGAGGGTTAAGGCAAGCTCTTGAGGTTAGGAGGTGTTTTAATTGAAGCAATGCACTCCTCGATTAAAGTATAAATTATATAATCCTCAAGTTCTCCTTCTAGTGGTGATTGAATGGATTATCCTTCTTTACTTCCAATGTCATCTACGCCCTCCTCATCCATTCGCTCAAAGTGAGTCTCTGTCATATTAGGTTTAATCCAGTCATCAAAGCCACCTTCTAGTCATTTGGTTTCTTCTCTTGCTAGATCTCGTTCCATAATCTCCGCAAATTATTGGCTATGCTCCTCCATTCCCTAGTAAAATTATCTAGCGGGGCTTCTAAATGGGACTTGGTTCTGGATAAAATTTGCATGGAGACTCATAGCTCTCGTTCTCATTTTGGAAACAATATTGAGTCTCTGTCTGCGAATGCCGCCGTTGGAATTCAGCGTTCGCCGCTTATTCTGTTCGAATGAAATCTTCCATCATCTGCTCAAGTCAGGATTTAGGCGGACAATATTGAGGGTTTTAGTACCTAGGGTCATAACTATATGAATAGGAATCATCTTGTGGCCACTGGTTGTAATTGTAGGTGACATCTTGTTGTTTAAATTGTGAAGGTTCAAATATATCCGGACAATCGTTAATGGCATGACATGTTTTACCACAATGTTCACAATAAATATTACCAAAACTTATAGTATTAAATTGACTATAATCATGGGTAAAATCATGCATCGTTATATGCAATAAATTTTAAATAGGGAAAGAGCAACTGAATAAACAAAACTGAAATAAAATAAAATAAAATAAAACAAGAAAAGTAAATCTATCCTATGTCCGATCCAATTATCCACTATTCGATTTGATATCGAATCGATCAGTCCCCGACAACGGCGGCAAAAACTTGATGCGCACGAACGTGACCTCAAATCTCGCGATGGAGACCGTCGAGGACTCAAAGCGCAGCTCATGATCAATGCCCGCAAGTGCACGGATGTCATCAAGTAATAAAGATTATCGATCCCACAGGGACTGGGATTCGAATACTAATATATTTAGTGGTTGTAATTGTTCGGACGTAACTCTAAAAGGTTTCGATTGGTGAGGGTTGTCGGTGGACTTTACTCTATACGGTGTCACACGGAGGAGGAAGGGAGTGTGCTGAGGTCTTCAAAGATGATTCTAGGACTTTGATTTCGCTTGTGTTTCACAAAACAATGTTGTCAATTGGCGTTGTTTAGACGTTTAGCTATGGTTTTGTGGAAGGGACATCATATACTCTCCCGCAGAGCCGCTGCATCTACCGGGAGCTATCTCCACCTAAAAGGACAGGATAGACGGTACGAGGATGCCAAATCAATCCCTACGATGAACCATTTTCGATTCCACTGCACCCTTCTACCCATAGTTACAAGAGATCAGGTTTACCCCTAGGTTCCTTGTATGAAGTCCCCTAAATCTTAAATACGAGGGTTGTCACACCTCGTATTGCCTAAGCACAGTGGATAGAAAACCAAACACGCATAAAAATAGTAAAAACAACTACCAATTGTCAAATCAAACTCAAAGGCAAAATTTAATATGAACCAACGTTGTAATGTGCACACAAGCTACTCCCTAATCCTAGAATCGAAAGTACTACTCCATGTATATGAAGGAAGAATCACAAAGCATGTTTATGTTCGAATACATAAGGAATAAAACACAGGAACAAAGAATTACAATGCTTCCATGGTCTTCTCTCCAGCATTAAAGTGCAAGGCGTGGACCTCCGGCGGCGTTCCTCCTCCCCGTTGTGAGTTACCGAAGCTTTTTAGGGCTTCGGTGTGCCGTCCTAGCCGTCGTTCCCCCCCTAGGGTTTGGGCGGAGCCATCCTTATATAGACATCACCTCGGACAGCTGCAAAATCCGAAAAAAGCCCTAGTCGCACAAATATGGCGGGCCGCCACACGACCGTGTGGAAACACATGGCCAGGCCGTGTGCAGCCCTGGGGTGTCCAATCTCACTCATTGGACACGACCGTGTGTAGCCACACACCCTGGTCGTGTCCCATTTTACCTCTAGCTATAAAATGTCCTTCTTTTGCTTCGAAAGTGCACCTTTTTCTCTCGAAATGCTATCCTGCATATAAAAGTACGAAGAGCAGACCTGCGAACCAGAAAATAGGAAATGCATGCAAAATAGAGTGACATATGCATGAAACTAACATAAAATGTAATGAGATGTGAGTGAAAACTACTCCTAAAACTCTATATGTTTCGCTCACATCATAGAACATGTTATTTCAAATATATTTCTGTTCTTGAATTCATATTTGTAATTGATGTTTGTTTAGATCGATAGTTATTCGTTTTGGCTTTCTATCTATTGTGCGTAGCCAATACGAGGGGTGACAACCCTCGTATCAAAGATTTAGGAGAACTAAGGAAGAGCCTAAGGGTTGACCTCTCTCCAATAACCGCGGATAGAAGGGTGTGATAGAGTCGGGAATGAGACACGTTTTGATTTGTCACAGGGATTGATTTGGCATCCTCATACCGCTTATCCCGTCCTAAAGCCAGGGGTCGACCTGGTATGGCAGAGGTAGTTCCCGATAGATGCGAAGGCTCATCGGGGAAGTATATGATGTCCCTTCCACAAGACCATAGTTAGACGTCTAGACAACACCCAATTGGTAGCATGTTGTACGACGCACAAGTGAAACTAAAATCCTAGAATTCCCTCTAAAGACTTGTAGAAACCCTTTTCTTCCTCCGTGTGACACCGTACTAGAGTTAAGACTGTCGCCAATCCTCATAATCACAACTGCTAGAACTAAACTCCGGACAAGAACATCCATTGAACAATCGGTACTCGAATCTTAATCCCTGTGGGATCGATAATCTATTTATTACTTGACGACATCCTTGCACTTGCGGGCGTTGAGCGCAAGCACGAACTTCAAGTCATTGACGGTTCCTATCGTGAGATTTGAGAACGTGTTCACATACATCAGGGAGTTAGCGAGGGAAGTCCCGGCAGGTCTGGGAGACCATGCTTGGAAGTGAAGTCCCAGATGATAAGTCTTGGCAGTGAAGTCCCGGAGGCGTGGCCTCTTGGCAGTGAAGTCCCAGACGAGGAGTCTTGGCAAGGGAAGACCAGGCTGATCAGTGAGATTGAGCTTGGCAAAGGGAGAAGTCCCGGAAGCGAGGTCTCTTGGCAAAGGTAGACCCAAGAGCATGACGATAGTCGATGGAAGCACTTGAAGGCTAGTGCAAGGATGAAGAGTCACAGACTCGAGGGATCCGGAAGGCATGAGGCCAATGGAAGTGGGTTGAAGGCTTAGGTCTAGGCTTAGGGTGAGTATCAAGTATGAAAGGATCATACTTGGGGTGTTAAATATCAGTGTAGAGGTATAACAGTCGACTGCCAGCCCCGTTCAGTTGATTGGGCTTCGTTTGTAGGCAAACAGAAGCAAGGTGACCTCGACCAACTCCTCGACTAGAGAGTAGTTGATGTGACACCTCGACTGGTAAGGTGGAGTCGAGCAGTGGGACTTGGAAAGTAAGGATAGTGCTATGGAAGCACTCGACCAGCACCTTGACTGGAGGCCAGTCGAGGTGGCGCCTCGACTGGACCACTCGATTGGTGCCTCGACTGGTCATTCTGGATGGAGGCACAGAAGTGTGGCGCACTCGACTGGCGCCTCGACTAGTGGCCAGTCGAGGCGGCACCTCGATTGGATCACTCGACTGGCACCTCAACAGGTCCCAGCACAAGTATGAGGACAGCTACTCAGAAGCAAGGCAACTCGACTGGTGCCTCAACTAGAGTCCCAGTCGAGGCGGTGCCTCGACTGGCGAGGCGTCCATTGTGCTGCAACGTTCGGAATCACGAGCTTCGATAGGGAATCTTTTGTTGGTGCTGGGGCACTAGATAATCGAACCTAGGTTTTGATTATGGCAAAGATCCAAAGTTAAGGTCATATTGTTATCTCATGAGCTGAATTAAGTGTGCAGAAAATGGTTAAGCTAAGCCAAAGGTCAGCAACACCCGGAGAATCCCGAGTCAAGAAACTGTGGTGGTCGGGCGACACCGAGGGAACTTCGTGGGAGTCGAAGAACCTAGGTGGAAGATCGGAAGCAAAGCGACAAGTCATAAAGGACTAGAGGTAAGCTCGTGTGAGTGAGAGATGGTAAGGTCGTGTCCTCTGTACGGGGATGACCGTAGGTCGCGATATGACTTAGACTATTTGTGAAAGGCCTAGGTCGAGATCGAACAGTAAGAAACCGTCACATTTACCATTTTCTGTGCTAACCTCTTACTGCAGGGAAGTGGCCAGGCTGGCAGTCGACTGCTGGCCATTGGGCAGTCGACTGATGCACATCAGTCGACTGATGGAAGGCATCAGTCGACTGATGGCGACGAATCAGCCTTTTGCGCTAGGTCAAAATGGATAATGTTTGACGTGGCCACTTCGCAATAAAATATGGTACCACCTTGTGATCAGTTCCAAAAGATGAGGAGACTTATTCCAAGGCAAAACTCTATAAAAGGAGGGGAGGACTCCAACCCAAAAATCAATCAAGATTATTCTTAAGTGCTCCTATAACGCCAAAGCTCCAACACCGTCATAATGCCGACGCGATGTCAAGCTTTCATCTTCTTCATTGGCAACAGCAACAAGTATTTTTGTTTATTGTATTCTTTGTTTTAATCGTAACGAGGTGAGGTATGCTTGTTGCCTCATCCTCGTGCTTTCGGTTTTGTGTTCGTTGTCTCCTACCTCCAACGAGGAGGAGACCTTATAGTGGATTTCCCTTTCGTATGCGGTCAAGGATCGCAGGGCCTTGGAGTAGCAACTGTTGGGTTGTGAACCAAGTAAAAATAAACTTGTCCTTGTTATTTTTCCGCTGTGCTTGCTTGTATATCGAACAAACGAAAAGAAAAGTTTTACGCTTGCTATTCACCCCCTCTAGCGACGCTTCTCAATCCAACATCTTTAAGGCTTTGAAGGGGCTTATAATAAAAAGGATGATGAGCATTTTTGGGTGTCGATTCTTGGACGAAAAGAGGGTGAAGTGTTGTTACATTCCAACCTTCTAGGGTTTCTCCAACACAATCAAACAAGCAATCAAGCTAAGGCATTTGTGTAAAGTGTTCTTGTTTTTCATTTCATTTACATATTGTATTTGGTTGTTATTGTTGTAAGCTCTATTGTAAGAGGTTTCTCCACCTCTGGATTATTTCTGAGAAGGAGAAGAGTTAGTGGTGGTGTGCATCACTAGAGCTCGTTAGGGGTCGGCCATGGAGTAGGAACTAGGGTTTCGAACCACGTAAAATCCGTGTGTTGTACTTGTGTTGTGATTTGTATGTGTATTTGTATTTGTATTTGTATTTCCACTGTGTACTAAAAATTATAGACAAGCATGATGAATTCCATCAATGAAAGTGAACGAATTGCTATTCACCCCCCTCTAGTGACGTCAATGGTCTTACAATTAGGAATTTTGCGACGAATTTCATATTCATCGCTAATTTTGCAACAAATTTATTTTTCATCATCAAATTTACGATAAAAATCAAATTCGTTGAAAAATTTTGCAACGAAATATGAATTCGTCAGAGAATTTGCAACGATTTAATAATTCGTTGCAAATTTTTGTAGGGGATCGATATGGCCGGCTAGAGGGGGGTGAATAGCCCTCGTACGTTGGACATCGTAAATTGCTCGTCTACAAAACGTTAGCGCAAGCAGAATATACAACTATAAGTAAAGACAAGCAAAATATAAACAAGCAATACAAACACCGAGATATAACGTGGTTCACGGCTACGCCGCTAATCCACGGTCCGATTCGTCCACGGTGAATCACTCCGCCAAAACCAATCACTATCGGTCTCTCCTTTGCACAAAGCTAGGTGGAGGTAACCTTTACAACCAAGATCACTCTTCTTACAATAGGATTGAAGTAAAGACAAGTAAGAAGAGTTTAGAGCTTGTGGGGCACTAGGAAGATCGTTTGGAGTATGAGCATTGGCCTCTCAAAGGCTTACACCCTCTCTTTTTATAGAGAGGGCTAACTTCTTACCGTTTGCCGCCATCACGATCGCCCCTCCGAACACGCCGATCCCGAAGAGTCCAATCGAACTCTTGGCAATGATCGATGGACTCATCACGATCACGACTCGTAGTCGACCGCCTACGGCTACGAACGGTTCTGCGGTCAACCCTTATCTATCACCGATCGCCGCTGTTCAGCTAGCCGATCGATGGTCTCGCTACCGATCCGCCACGATGGCGCCGATCACGCCACAATCCGGCCGGCCAGTATACCGGGCCGAACTCACTGATCAGAGGGGCCGACGCATGACATGGCAATGACCGTGTCCTGAAAACCCATCCGACACTTGGCCAAATGGCCAAGTTTCACCTAAGAGCTACCCTTCCCTGTGTTACAATCGCCACTCATTTCTGAGTCCTCGCTCGCTCTTCGTTCTTCGCTCGCCATGTCCCCCAAGCGATCGACGGGCCAGTAATGCTCCTTCGCGTCTCTTGCCTCGAAGTCTACTTCCTCCGGCTTCACTCCAAGCTTCTCGTCCGGCGGTCCCTCGGATGCTCCAAGCGCACGGCTTCCGCAAAGCTATCCTTCACCGACTCAAGGCACGAGTACTGAGATGTGAAACTCGCCACGACTCCATATGCGAATTACTAAGTCCTGCACGACTTCAACGCACATATCACATCAACATATCAAACTAACTTAAACCCTTTGCCACACCATCAAAACCATATCACGGCAAGAGATTGCCCTAACAATTTTGTGATAAATTTAGCTACGAAAAAATTTCATAGAATTTTTTAAATTATTTGGATTAAAAAATGAGGTAAAATTTGCAACAAATTTATCTTTCGTCGCTAAAGTTGAGACAAAAACTAAATTTGTCATAGAATTTTCAACTAATTTAAATTATAGTCACCAAATATTGCAATGAATATTTAATTCATCGTAGAATTGACAACGAATATAATATTCGTCGTAGACTTGCAATGAGTTTTGCAACGAATTATAAATCATCGTAAAATTTACCCTAATTAAACTCAGCCCCTTTTCTTCTTCTCTCACTCGCGATCCCGCTCCCTCCGGTATGTTTGCCTCACTCCCTCTCTCATATCCCCTTCCACTGTCGAAGCCGACGTCAGATCTGCACAGATCCGGCGTAGCTGCAGCAGCTGCCGTGTGAATCGCATGGCAAAGGTGTCACCCCTACAGTGCGACCACATCATGATTGTGGCAGGGTCGTCACCCCTGCCTGCCGCGTGGGTGTGTCGCGCGGCAGGGGCGACGACCCTGCTGTGTGCGTGCATTGCGCGATAGAGGCGACACTTCTATCGCGTGCGTCGGTTGCGCATTTTGCCGGGTCATCACCCTTGCCAATGCCCCTTCTGCATCGATCGCACGACAAGGTTGATCGATGGTCATGCTGCACTGATGCCCCTTCTACGTTGGTCGCACGACAGGGGTGTCCTCCCAGGGTTTGTGCTTGGGTCGGTCTTCGCCCCTGGCTCGCGTACAGCTGTCGTGTCGGACCCAGGCCTCCACAACACATGTTCACCCCACACCAAAACCATTGACCCTTCAACTCTGTCTACATGATTTAGGCCCCCTTCAATGCCGACACATCTCATGAACTTCAATTCGCCTACACAGTCATGGTCGTTGCTTGCAAGGTTGTGACCCCCTACAACGCATGTTGACCTTAGGCGGTTGAGCTGCACGGGTAGGGTGGCTAATTAACATGATTTGTCATATTAACAAGTTATTCAAATAAAATCCTTTAAAAATTGTAATGTGTAATAAAACCCAAATTTAATGTTTTATTTTTCTTAGGTTTGTCGTACATGTGTTCGTACTTCAAGTGATCCGCGTGTTCATAAAGTCTTCTGTTGTCAGCTCATCCGTTGCTTCTACCAGGGAAGGTATATTTTATATTTTAAAATTTTTATCATTATCATTCTATAATATATATAATATTTAATTTTATGTATTTATTTTACTGTAAAAATTTATTATTAGTTCGATATGTTCTAGTTTGTAATTCAATATCATACCCAAAATAAATAAGTACTAGAAGAATTTTTTTTTAAGTATAAATTGATTGTTCAATTAATGTCAATGAAAAAGGATGAGAATATAATTATTCCTTGATATAAATTTGAAAATAGGAAAAGTGGAGAGAGAAACGAGTTTGATGTATAAAAAGAACTGTTAAAGAGTTCTACTCCTAATATGATGCTTGCCGGCATCTCATGTCTCCTACTTATATTTCCAGTTCGTTGGCACCATTCGCAGGAGACTACGTAGTTACGCATGTCCTTAAATAGACCAGGCCAGTAGAACCCTACTTGAAGCACCTTCACAACTATTTTTGAGATTCTGGCATGCCCTCCATACGCTGAGGAATGGAAGTGAAAAAGGATGCTACCCACTTCCTCTTCTGGTACACATCTTTGATATACGCTATCCGCACATTTTCTAAACAGGAAGGGATCATCCCATACATATTGTCTAACCTCTACAAAGAATCTTTTTCTTTGTTGGGTTGTGTACTCTGGCAGGATCACCTTCCTGTTGGCAATCGGCTCCCAATATCCCCGGATTAAAATTTTCACTAATGAAAACTAATCCAGATGGGATGAGTTTCCTAAGCACAACCCATTCTTCGTCGTGCTAACGACTTGAGCGATCGCTAGAACAAACTAGTTGTTCAAGCAACATAACTCTTCTAGTCGGTTAGCCGCGGAAGAGACGACGGATGGATCGCCGATTTTTTTGTTTATCTTCGGGGTCCATGATTATACAAATACATATAAATGTAAACTAGTATAATCAACACATACTAACATAAAGAACATAAGCTATCATATTAATAAGAACATGAAAAGATAAATAATAAAAGTTGTAAAACTTTTATACCTCTCGATCTTCTATCGTATGTCCTAACCTCCTTGTAGACTTCGTGTGGGCGAAGATCCTCCACAAGTTGAAGCTTCCTAGATCTCCTTCAATCCAAAGAAAGAAGAACTCTCCTTTCCTTCTTGCTTGAGCCAACCACCAATTCACAAAGAATTGATGCCGCCGGCCCAAAGAATGGAGAGAACAAAATGGAAACAACCAAGGAACCGAACAAGGGACAAACCCTTGCTCCTAATGCCGCCGGCCAAGAAAAAGAAGAGGAGAAGAGGAATAGGTTGAGCGCCGACCAAGGTAGAGGGAAAAGATCTAGGAGCCAGCCACACCCTAGGAAGAAGAAGAAGAGATCCTCTCCTATAGTTGCCACCCACTTTTCCCTCCAAAACCTAGCCGCCCAACCAAGGAAAGGAAAGCTCTAGGGTTTCTTGCCGCCCACTAATGGAAGGCCAAACCCTAATTTCCAAAACCAACCTCTAACTCAAAATTGTCTTGCCGCCCAACCAATAGAGGCTTATTTATAGAGTTAGGCTTAAGCCTTGGTTTAATCTCCACCGTTGGTTCTAGGGATTTAATCTCAACCGTCGGATCTAGAGATTTAATATCAACCGTCGGATCTAGAGATTTAATCTCAACCGTCGGATCTAGAGATTTAATCTCAACCGTCGGTTCTAGGGATTTATTCTTAACCGTCGGTTCTAGAGATTTAATCTCAACCGTCGGATCTAGAGATTTAATCTCAACCATCGGATCTAGAGATTTAATCTCAACCGTCAGTTCTAGGGATTTAATCTCAACCGTCGGATCTAGAGATTTAATCTCATCCGTCGGATCTAGAGAATTAATCTCAACCGTCGGTTCTAGAGATTTGTTTTCCATCATTGGCTCTAGACTTCATGAGGATTATATTAGGCTATGATAGGGACCATGAGGAGGAGTTGGATTTTGGCCACCCGATGGATCAGAACCACACAAACTTGATCCATCAATGATGTTCCATTCCACTAGAGAATCATCATTGAATTACCTCACCAACCCCCATAAATTAATATGGGCTCCATATATTATTTGTACATCCATCTCCCCGTGTTTAAGATATCGAATGTCCGTCAATTGATTGATTTACTGACCATTAATCAATTAACATCTAACTCCTCGAGTAGTACTACTCAACCTTATCATCATGTTGACTAAGTCAACCTGCAGGGTTTACATGATGAACCTTATGAGCTCCTCAAGGGGACATCATCAAACTAATATATAGGACACGGTTTCCTCTTATAATCAACGACACACCATGTAAATAATATCATTTCCCAACTTACCGGGCATATTGATTTAATCCATAGAAATCTCACCCTTTGGTAAATCAAAGAAATAAATACTAAGTACATGTGCCAGTTATTATATCGGGATTAAGAGCATGTACAACATAATATCCGAGGTCCGATTCAATTATGTAGTCAGCAATAAATCGAATCACCTCTATGTCGGTTCTGCTCAATACACCAATGTGTACTAGTGTAACTCTATGTTCAAGACAAAACAATACCAAGCTACACTACAACCATGCCAATGGTTTGTCCAAAACCATCTTGGTTGTGAGCCTCTTCTTATATTCTACAAGGGATTGATAACATGATCTTCTGTGCCACACCAAGCACCATGTTATCTACAATGTAAAATATTAGACAATATGCACACATATAATAAATATAAAGTGCAAACAATGATCATGTGATTCTTATTTGAAAAATAAAAATGTTCATACAAAAGAGCTAGGCTTTCAGTATACATCCCAACTATCTCCCACTTATACTAAAAGACTATGTTGTCATCACACTGCCATACATCTGATTCCCATTCCCTCCACATACCTATCAAAGCTCTCGCTAGAAGGGCCTTAGTGAAAGGGTCTACCATGTCATCCTCTGATGCAATCTTGGCGACGACAACTTCTACCTCCTTTACGATTTCTCGTATCAGGTGGTACTTGCGCTCTATGCATTTACTTACCTTATGGGCTCGTGGTTCCTTCGAGTTTGCAACTTCACCATTATTATCACAATAAATTGTGATATTTCTGGGAAAACCAGGAATCACATCCAAGTCCATCAGGAAGTTCCTTAGCCACCCAGCTTCTTTGGCCGCCTCATAGGCTGCCACATACTCAGCTTCCATGGTGGAGTCCGCTACGCATTTCTGCTGGACACTCCTCCATACAATGGCTCCAACTCCCAAAGTAAATACAAAACATCGAGGTAGACTTACTGTTATCCCTATCAGATTGGAAATCGGAATCCATGTAACCCACAGGGAGTAATTGGTCTGCCCGGTAAACTAGCATATAATCCCTAGTCCTTCTCATGCACTACAATATATGCTTTACCGCAGTCCAATGTCCCTGTCCTGGATTACTCTGATATCTGCTAACCATGCCCACGGCAAAGCAGATATCTGGTCTCGTACATAGCATGGCATACATGAGGCTTCCTACTGCCGAAGCATAAGGAACCGCCTTAATCTCTTCTATCTCCTCAGATGATCTAGGACACATCTCCTAAGATAAAGGAACTCCATGCCTGAAAGGTAGAAAACCTTTCTTGGAGTTTTGCATGCTAAAACGATCCATTATCGTGTCTATGTATGAAGCTTGGGATTAGCACACTAACCTTGATCCCAAGGATGTGTCCCACTTCTCCCAAGTCCTTCATATCAAACTGTTTGGACAACCATACCCTTACATTTGATAACACTCTGATATTGTTGCCGGCTAACAAAATGTCATCTACGTATAGTATAAGAAATACCACTACGTTTTCGTCACATCTCTTGTATACACAAGACTCATCCGGACTTTGAATAAATCTATAAATCTGGATTTACCTTATCAATGCATATGTTCCAAGACCTCGAAGCTTGTTTCAATCCATAAATGGACCGATTAAGCTTACATACAAGATGCTCTTTGCCCTTAGCAATGAATCCCTCTGGTTGCTTCATATAGATGTTCTCCTCAAGACTTCCATTAAGGAAAGCTATCTTGACATCCATCTGCCACACCTCATAATCCATATGAGCTGCTATGCATAAGAGCTCCCAGACCTGATTTGAATCCATAGATTCAATCTCAGTATTCATTGCACTTTGCAAATATGCTGCATCTATATCTTGGATTGCCTCGTCATATGTCCAGGGATCAGGTTCATGTTCGCCAGGGACCAAATCGGAAGATTCTCCCAAGAACATGAATCTATCAGGCTGTCTCACAACCCTCCCACTACGACGAGGTATCACCTGTGTATCCTCTGTGACACGCGGTGCAGTGACATGTGGTATATCCTCTTGTATCGGTGGTACTGAAGTCGGGACTTCCCCTGTCAACTCCTCAAGAACAATCCTACTCGTGGGCTTGTGGTTCATCACATAGTCCTCCTCTAGAAATCTGGCATTCGTACTAACGATCACCGTTTGATCTCTAGGACTATAAAACAAACCACCCTTCGTTCCCTTAGGATGGCCAACAAATAAGCGCACTTCTGTACGAGGTTCCAACTTACCAGTATCTGCCTTCAGCACATGTGCTGGACTCCCCATATCCGAATATGTCTTAGACTAGGCTTTCGCCCGGTCCACAACTCTGTGGGAGTAGAAGGTACTGATTTAGATGGAACCAAGTTCAGAATGTACACCGCCGTATCTAGAGCATATCCCCAGAACGAATCTGGCAAGTCAGAATAACTCATCATCGATCTAACCATCTCCATAAGAGTCTTATTCCTTCGCTCTGCTACACCGTTCTGCTGGGGTGTGCCAGGTGCAGACAATTGGGATTGAATCCCAACCTCTGATAAGTAGTTCCTAAACTCTCCCAAGAGGTACTAACCACCACGATCAGATCGTAGTGTCATCCATATCTTGAATAATCATCTATGAAAGACACGAAATATTCGAGACTACCACTTGCCTAGATAGTCATAGGACCACACAAATAAGAATGAACTATTCCAAACACATCTTTGGCTCTATACCCCTTGGCCTAAAGAGGCCTCTCGATCATTTTACCTTCCAAGCAAGATTCGTAGGTTGGGAGATCCTCCACCACTAATGAACCCAAAGGTCCATCAGCTATCAACCTTTGAATTCTACTCAGGTTAATATGACCAAGCCTTAGATGCCAAAGATATGTTTGGTTCATCTTCGAAGGTTCTTTTCTCTTATTAGAATTAGAAGATGAGTTATAAACTTTAATTTGCATCGTGGGAGGTTTTTTGGTTCAAGTGTTTACAAATTTCCTATCAATGTAGCTGAACAGATATTTTCCCTATTCCTTTTTATAACAACTCTGTCATTAAATGAAATAGAATATCCATCCATAAACAATTTAGAAACCGAAATTAAATTCTTTCTAAACAAAGGTATATAAAGGGAATTTTCCAGAACCAAAATTTTATTTTTCTTAAGAGATAAATAAAACTTCTCCCACTGCAATAGCCGCCACCTTCATGGCATTGCCCAAGTAAATGGTAATCTCCCCTTTAGCTAGTCGTCGGGTTTCCTGGAACCCCTGCAAAGTGTTGCAGACATGATTAGTGGCTCTCGTATCTACACACCAGGTGCCGGTTGATAACACCGCTAACCATGTTTCAATGACTAGACCAAAAGATATACTTTTGTTCTGCTTTGGATTTGGACAGTCCTCCTTCCAATGTCCATCCTGCTTGTAAGTGAAGTACTTGCCTTTCGGCTTCTTCACTCCTCCCTGAGATCCTCCCACCACATTTGCTCCACCTTGTTTCTCCTTCTTCTTGCCTTTCGGCTTAGAAGTAGAAACCTTTTTGAGCAACCATGGCTTGAGGATACTCTTCAAAGAGTGCATACTTGTACTTCCTAGCAGATAAGACAATATCTAGATTCTTTTCCAATCAACATTATTTGGGTACAGTAATTTTATTTCCTTTAGTATCACAATAAGTGGACTAAAAGTCATTTTGAAAATCCTAAGAATCACAATGATCAAAATATTAGATTTCAAATATTATTGATTCCTCAAAATAATAAAATTCCAAAATCAACTAACACCTCAAAACACCGAGAATATCGCATGCCACGATAGTGTGGACGTATACGAATTCTACATTTGTAAGAGGAGGTTTTACCCATTAATTTTACTATCTTGTCAACCTTACTTTTTGACAAATAAAATTAATAGTTGGTTCCTCTTTGGCCCTACAAATAAAAGCAGTGACTCCGATGGGGAGGATACTTTTTATTTGCATCTAAGTGTGCACCATTACACGATACTAAGGGAATTACCTCGGATTATGTGCCTTACCGATGTGGAAGTACACACGCTCCTAAATAATTTCCTATAACCATTATTTGACCTAGTGATCCACAAACAAACTCATCCGATGGGGAGGAAGGCACTCAGAGCCGACACGTAAGTTTGTTGCATCACACGTCAAATTGTAATGGAGGCCGCGAGAATTAATTAAAATATCCCTCTCCTACTTAGTAAATTGAAAATGAGGAATTTTCAAGCACACACAACATGCATATAAAACAAATCAGCAATAAATATGGAAAAAATTAGAATTTTCCCAACTATTATGGCATTGTTCTAATCAACCAACACCTTAAAACACCGAGAATATCGCATGCCACGATAGTGTGGACGTATACGAATTCTACATTTGTAAGAGGAGGTTTTACCCATTAATTTTATTATCTTGACAACCTTACTTTTTGACAAATAAAATTAATAGTTGATTTCTCTTCGGCCCTACAAATAAAAACAGTGACTCCGATGGGGAGGATACCTTTTATTTGTATCTAAGTGTGAACCATTACACGATACTAAGGGAATTATTTCGGATTATGTGCCTTACCACTGTGGAAGTACACACGCTCCTAGATAATTTCCTATAACCATTATTTGACCTAGTGATCCGCAAAAAAACCCATCCATAGGGAGGAAGGCACTCAGAGCCGATACACAAGTTTGTTGCATCACACGTCAAATTGTAATGGAGGCCGCGGGAATTAATTAAAATATCCCTCTCCCACTTAGTAAATTGAAAATGAGGAATTTTCAAGCACACACAACATGCATATAAAACAAATCAGAAATAAATATGGAAAAAACAGAATTTTTCCAACTATTATGGCTTTGTTCTCCAATATGCGTCCTGTCGTGTCGCCACCTCATCCACTCCACCTTTTCCCGTGTGCAAGTCACCAAAGAGATCTGAGCCAAGATATACCATTTTAATTTACATCCATCGATCCTATACTCCACAAAGGAGTGTACAAACTATCTAGATCGAAAGTAAACTAAAATGATCAGCTAAACAATGCCGTATTTAATTACAAAAATTAAATACTAATCTAGCCTCGTCAACCCCGAGGATTCAAATAATATACAATCACATACACACATATAGCCATAATAGTCGGATCTTATGCCTGCAACCAAAGAGTTAGCCTACGCACATCCTACTATTATCCGGCATACTCAATATATGATATGTGCATGAAAGTAACCGAATCCAAAACACACAAAACCGGAAACCGTGGCTCTGATACCAATTGTTGGCAATCGGCTCCCCATATCCCCGGATTAAAATTTTCACTAATGAAAACTAATCCGGATGGGATGAGTTTCCTAAGCACAACTAATTCGTTGTCGTGCTAATGACTTGAGCGATCGCTTGAACAAACTAGTTGTTCAAGCAACATAACTCTTCTAGTCGGTTAGCCGTGGAAGAGACGACGGATGGATCGCCGGTTTTTGTGTTTATCTTCGGGGTCCATGATTATATAAATACATACAAATGTAAACTAGTATAATCAACACATACTAACATAAAGAACATAAGCTAGCATATTAATAAGAACATGCAAAGATCAATAATAAAAGTTGTAAAACTTTTATACCTCTCAATCTTCTATCGTATGTCCTAACCTCCTTGTAGACTTCGTGTGGGCGAAGATCCTCCACAAGTTGAAGCTTCCTAGATCTCCTTCAATCTAAAGAAAGAAGAACTCTCCTTTCCTTCTTGCTTGAGCCAACCACCAATTCACAAAGAATTGATGCCGCCGGCCCCAAGAATGGAGAGAACAAAATGGAAACAACCAAGGAACCGAACAAGGGACAAACCCTTGCTCCTAATGCCGCCGGCCAAGAAAAAGAAGAGGAGAAGAGGAATAGGTTGAGCGCTGACCAAGGTAGAGGGAAAAGATCTAGGAGCCGGCCACACCCTAGGAAGAAGAAGAAGAGATCCTCTCCTATAGTTGCCGCCCACTTTCCCCTCCAAAACCTAGCCGCCCAACCAAGGAAAGGAAAGCTCTAGGGTTTCTTGCCGCCCACTAATGGAAGGCCAAACCCTAATTTCCAAAACCAACCTATAACTCAAAATTGTCTTGCCGCCCAACCAATAGAGCCTTATTTATAGAGTTAGGCTTAAGCCTTGGTTTAATCTCCACCGTTGGTTCTAGGGATTTAATCTCAACCGTCGGATCTAGAGATTTAATCTCAACCGTCGGATCTAGAGATTTAATCTCAACTGTCGGTTCTAGGGATTTAATCTTAACCGTCGGTTCTAGAGATTTAATCTCAACCTTCGGATCTAGAGATTTAATCTCAACCATCGAATCTAGAGATTTAATCTCAACCGTCGGTTCTAGGGATTTAATCTCAACCGTCGGATCTAGAGATTTAATCTCATCCGTCGGATCTAGAGAATTAATCTCAACCGTCGGTTCTAGAGATTTGTTTTCCATCATTGGATCTAGACTTCATGAGGATTATATTAGGCTACGATAGGGACCATGAGGAGGAGTTGAATCTTGGCCACTCGATGGATCGGAACCACACAAACTTGATCCATCAATGATGTTCCATTCCACTAGAGGATCATCATTGAATTACCTCACCAACCCCCATAAATTAATATGAGCTCCATATATTATTTGTACATCCATCTCCCCGTGTTTAAGATATCGAATGTTCATCAATTGATTGATTTACTGACCATCAATCAATTAACATCTAACTCCAGGACTAGTACCACTCAACCTTATCATCATGTTGACTAAGTCAACCTGCAGGGTTTACATGATGAACCTTATGAGCTCCTCAAGGGGACATCATCAACCTAATATATAGGACACGGTTTCCTCCTATAATCAACGGCACACCATGTAAATAATATCATTTTCCAACTTACCGGACATATTGATTTAATCCATCTAAATCTCACCCTTTGGTAAATCAAAGAAATAAATACTAAGTACATGTGCCCGTTATTATATCGGGATTAAGAGCATGTACAACATAATATCCGAGGTCCGATTCAATTATGTAGTCAGCAATAAATTGAATCACCTCTATGTCGGTCCTGCTCAATACACCTAAGTGTACTAGTATAACTCTATGTTCAAGACAAAACAATACCAAGCTACACTACAACCATGCCAATGGTTTGTCTAAAACCATCTTGGTTGTGAGCCTCTTCTTATATTCTACAAGGGACTGATAACATGATCTTCTATGCCACACCAAGCACCATGTTATCTACAATTTAAAATATTAGAAAATATGCACACATATAATAAATATAAAGTGCAAACAATGATTATGTGATTCTTATTTCAAAAATAAAAATGTTTATACAAAAGAGCTAGGCTTTCAGTATACATCCCAACACTTCCCTGCCAAAAAACTCACCAAATCTTAATACCAGGGGGTGGCAACCTTAGTAACTCCATTAGAGTATCATCTCGTAGGATATCGTCTATTAGGGCACTATCGCACCCTTCTAACCTGCCTTCTATTGACATACACGATAAGTGGTCTGTAACGACATTTTCTTAGCCTTTTTTATCCCTGATTTTTATATCAAATTCTTGTAATAGTCGGATCCACCGAATAAGGTGTGGTTTAGTCTCCTTCTTACTCAGCAAGTAGTGAATTGTTGTATGGTCCACGAAAACTATCACCTTCGACCCTACTAGGTACGGTCTGAACTTGTCAAACACAAACACAACTGCCAACAATTCATTCTCAATCGTGGCATAGTTGATCTATGCTCCGTCCAGCGTCTTACTGGCGTAGTGAATAGCATGCAGTTTCTTATCCTTCCATTGCTCTAACACTGCTCCTACTACATAATTACTAGCGTCGCACATAACCTCAAATGGTAGGCTCCAATTAGGGGGTTGTATTATCGGGGAGGTTACTAAGGCCTTTTTATTTCTTCAAATGCTACTAAACATTGTCGGTCGAAAATAAAATATGTGTCCTTAGCGAGTAGATTTGTCAGGGGTTTAGTTATCTGAGAAAAATTCTTTATGAACCTTTGATAAAAACCTGCATGCCCAAGGAAACTCTAGACCCCCTTTACGTCCCTGGGTGGTGGCAACTTCTCAATTACTTTGACCTTCACCTTGTCTACTTTGATACTACTCCTTGATATCTTATGTCCCAGAACTATCCCTTCAGTGACCATGAATTGACATTTTTCCCAATTCAAAACCAAGATATTCTCCTCACACCTCTATAGGACCTTCGCCAGGTTTTTTAGACATGCATCGAAACTTGTTCCGTTGACTGAAAAATTGTCCATGAATACTTCCATGATTTGTTCAATCATATTTGAAAAAAATAGTTGTCATACAGTGCTGAAAAGTGGTCGGGGCATTGAATAGGCCAAAGGGCATTCTTCTGTATGCAAAGGTTCCATAAGGATAGGTGAAGATAGTCTTCTCCTGGTCATTGGAGTGAATAGGAATTTGTAAAAAACCTGAGTACTCGTCAAGGTAGCAAAAATGGGAGTGTTTAGAAAGGCATTCTAGCATCTAATCGATGAATGGAAGTGGAAAGTGATCCTTCTTTGCTGCCTTGTTTAGTTTATGATAGTCTATACACATTCTCCATCATGTTACCATTCAAATAGGGATCAACTCATTTTCTTCATTTTTGACTACCGTAGTTCGGCCCTTCTTTGTGACTACGTGCACCGGACTTACCCAATCACTATCTGAAATTGGATAGATTATTCCGGCATCTAATAGTTTAAGCACTTCTTTCTTCACAACCTCTTGCAGGTTCGGGTTAAGTCATTGTTAGTGCCAATAAGAATCATATATCTCCACAATGGTATGATATTGTCTACTTTAGGCCTAAACCCTCATAGTTTTATTTTTGAACTCTACCCAAAAGGCCTCAGACCAATAGAGATATCTTTTTATCTTATAAGCACATAATCTTTTCCATGTCTTACCAATGTGGGACTTTGATTGTATTCTCTATACTCCCAACAATCCCCCCCCTCAAACAAAGTACCACATTGAGCCCCCTTCAAGTATGTCCATCCTCGAAGGACATCCTCTGCTTGATGTCCGATCCTCAACCCACTAGGACTTCCTACCAACTGTCTGGTCCTCTTGACCCAGCTGAACTTCCTGTCGTTGTTCGATCCTCCCAACCCAACTGGACTTCTTGTCTGGTGTCTGGTTCTCTTGATCCGGACATGGGAGCTCCACTTCCTTCGTTCGAGGTTCATGGCTTTACATGGACCATGGTTTTGATACCAATTGTTAGTGTCAATAAGAATCACATATCTCCACAATGACATGATATTGTCCACTTTGGGCCTAAGCCCTCATGGTTTTATTTTTTGGCTCTACCCAAAAGGAATCAGACCAATAGAGATATCTTTTTATCTTATAAGCACATGATCTTTTCCATGTTTTACAAATGTGGGACTTTGATTGTATTCCCCATACTCTCAACAGTCGCCTCTGACGCTCCACGATTGACTTATACCCATCCTCGAGTACTATTCTATGCATGCAGAGAGATTGGCTTATCCCCTTAATGTCATCGATGGTATAGCCCATCACCTTTTTGTATGTCCTGAGCACCTCCAGTAACTTCCTTGTCTCTACTTCACTCAAACTGGAATTTATAATCATCGGATAAGTTGAAGTCGGGCCCAAAAATTTGTACCTAAGATTCGGGGGAAGTGGTTTCATCTCAGGCCTTGGGTGTTTTTCTATCTCCACCTACTTCGGTTCTTCTTTTTCTTCGGATCCCGAGGACAGGGAAGCTTCTTCTGTAGGAATTGCTTCAGAGGCTCATTGGCTCCCATGTCCCCGGATTAAAATTTTCACTAATGAAAAACTAATCCGGATGGGATGAGTTTCCTAAGCACAACCAATTCATCGTCGTGCTAACAACTTGAGTGATTGCTTGAACAAACTAGTTGTTCAAGTAACCCAACTCTTCTAGTTGGTTATCCGCGGAAGAGACGACGGACGGATCGCTGGTTTTTATGTTTGTCTTCGGGGTCCATGATTATACAAATACATACAAATGCAAACTAGTATAATCAACACATACTAACATAAAAATAAGAACATGCAAAGATCAATAAAAGTTGTAAAACTTTTATACCTCTCGATCTTCTATCGTATGTCCTATCCTCCTCGTGGACGTCATGTGGGCGAAGATCCTCCACGAGTAGAAGCCTCCTAGATCACGTTCTTCCTTTCCTTGCTCTATCCGAACAAAGAGAAGAACCAAACAAAAACTCATTCTCCTATCTAGAACCGGCCACCAAGCCAAGGAGCTTGATATAACCGCCGGTCAAGGAGTAGCTTCTTGAGCGTCGGCCAACCTTCAAGAAGAGTTGCCGCTGGCCACCAAGGAGAAAGCAAGAGGGCGCCGGCTAAGAGCTCCAAGGATAAAACCTAGCCCTTGTTTCCACCGGCCAAGGAGAAAAGGGAGAAGGGAAGAGCGCCAGCAAAGGATGAGAAGAGGAAGAGGGGCGCTGGCCAAAACCCAAGGGAGAACAAAGCTTTGCCGCCCACTTCTAGCCGCCCAACTTCTCCAAAACCCTAGCCGCCCAAAACCCTAACTTCTCTAGGGTTTGTTGCCGCCCACTTTTAGATAGGCAAAACCCTAATCTCCCAAGCATTTTTTTGCCGCCCAATCCTTATCCCTTTATTTATAGAGTATGGCTTAAGCCTCCTTTAATCTCCACCGTCGGATCTAGGGATTTAATCTCCACCGTCGGATCTAGGGTTTCATCCCAACCATCGGATCTAGGGTTTCATCCCAACCCTCGGATATAGGGTTTCATCCCAACCGTCAGATCTAGGATTTCATCCCAACCGTCAGTTCTAGAGTTTTGTTTTCCATCCTTGGATCTAGACTTCATGAGGATTATATTAGGCTACGATAGAGACCATGAGGAGGAGTTGGATCTTGGCCACCCGATGGATCGGAACCACACAAACTTGATCCATCAATGATGTTCCATTCCACTAGAGGATCATCATTGAATTACCTCACCAACCCCCATAAATCAATATGGGCTCCATATATTATTTGTACATCCATCTCCCCGTGTTTAAGATATCGAATGTCCGTTAATTAATTGATTTACTGACCATCAATCAATTAACATCTAACTCCTCGAGTAGTACCACTCAACCTTATCATCATGTTGACGAAGTCAACCAGCTGGGTTTACATGATGAACCTTATGAGCTCCTCAAGGGGACATCATCAACCTAATATATAGGACACGGTTTCCTCCTATAATCAACGGCACACCATGTAAATAATATCATTTCCCAACTTACCGGGCATATTGATTTAATCCATCTAAATCTCACCCTTTGGTAAATCAAAGAAATAAATACTAAGTACATGTGCCCATTATTATATCGGGATTAAGAGCATGTACAACATAATATCCGAGGTCCGATTCAATTATGTAGTCATCAATACATTGAATCACCTCTATGTCGGCCCTGCTCAATACACCTAAGTGTACTAGTGTAACTCTATGTTCAAGACAAAACAATACCAAGCTACACTACAACCATTCCAATGGTTTGTCCAAAACCATCTTGGTTGTGAGCCTCTACTTATATTCTACAAGGGACTGATAACATGATCTTCTGTGCCACACCAAGCACCATGTTATCTACAATGTAAAATATTAGACAATATGCACACATATAATAAATATAAAGTGCAAACAATGATCATGTGATTCTTATTTCAAAATAAAAATGTTCATACAAAAAGAGCTAGGCTTTCAGTATACATTCCAACATCTTCCACCTAGTACTCCCTCTCCTTGCCTTCGCTCTATACTTGGCAAGCTACCTCGAGCTTGCCTAGCTCCTTTGTGGGGGAAGACTCTTGAAAATCCTGTTCGCTATCTGCCCATATTTGAAAGGTCCATACCACTATTTCTATAATGCGATAGGCTTCGTCAATGGTCCTTTTCATCAATACCCCCCCCCTGCGGCTATGTCCAAGAGTTCGTTGGATGAGATGGAGATTCCGGAGTAAAAAATTGGGATGAGTAACCAATCTTATAATCCATGATGTGGCCATCGAAGAATTAGCTCTTGGAGTTTCTTCCATGCTTCGACAAGCATCTCTTCGTGACCTTGCTTAAACGAGAGGATTCTATTCCTAAGGTAGTTTGTTTTGCTGGGTGGGAAGAATTTACCTAGAAAAGCACATTCCATTTGTTCGGACGTTGTTATACTCCCTTCCGGCAAAGTGTGTATCCACTGCCTAGCCTCCCCTTTTAGGGAGAATGCGAACATAATAAGCTTAATGGCGTCTACTGGGACCCCTTCATATTGCACCATGCCACAGTATGCCAGGAACTCTTCAAGGTGTTGATAAGGCTCCTCAATCTGAGTCCCTCCGAATTGTTTCTTTTGAATAAGAGCGATTAATGCATTTTTTATCTCCCAGCTTGCAACCTTGATTCGCAGAATAATTATGCTGGAGTTCCATGCTTTTCATCTAGGCACTATGTAATCTCTCAAGGGTTGAGCATGCTATATTAGCATGACAACGCTTCTCCTTGAGAGGGGATTAGATAATCAAATGTAACGAAAAAAATAAACCTAGGTGCTGAATCAAAGCAAGATGCAATGTGACTACTAATATTAAGCTAAATTAAATTTAAATAGCAAAAATCTAAAATTGAATGAACTATAATGAAATAAAACAAGAAAGAAAATCTGACCTAAGTCCGATCCAAGCTATCAACTTTCAATTCGATATCGAATCAACAACCCTTGGCAACGGTGCCAAAAACTTGATGCACGTGAGGACGATCTCAAATCTCCGATGAGAACCGTCAAGGACTCGAAGCGCGCACTCAACACATGCAAGTGCATGGATGTCATCAAGTAATAAAAGATTATCGATCCCACAGAGACTAAGATTCGAGTTACATTTGTCTAGTGGATCTCATTGTTCGGAGTGAATGTCCTAAAGACGAGGGTCGCGAGGTTGACAGTGTAGGTGATCATTGGAACGCTAAAAAGGGGGTGAATAGCGTCGTGCTATGAGTCGATGGAATACGTTCGCGTGTTCGTCTACAAAACTTTGTTAGCGCAGCGAAATGTAGATAATGATAACAATAATGAAATAGATAATCACA
The DNA here is from genome assembly GCA_025175895.1 of Wurfbainia villosa. Lineage (NCBI taxonomy): Eukaryota > Viridiplantae > Streptophyta > Magnoliopsida > Zingiberales > Zingiberaceae > Wurfbainia > Wurfbainia villosa. The sequence continues at coordinate 30,486,023 of CM045986.1, forward strand.
CGAACACAAGCATATAACGTGGTTCGGAACCGAACGGTTCCTACTCCACGGATCGAACTCTAAAGAGCACTATTGATGCACACGCAATCACAAATCACAAATACTCCTTCTCGACACAAGTCGGAGGTGGAGAAACCTCGTACAATAGTTTACAACAATAAACTAATAACAACAAGCAAATAAGATGAAATACAATGCACTACAAGTAAAGAAAACGCTTTACAAATGCCTTTAGATTGCTTGCTTGTTGATCGCTTGAACCATGGTTGAAGACCCTGATTTGCAGCAGCAAATCGCCTCAAGAACGTCCAAGAAAAAGCTTACATTTTCCTCCTTCACGAGCTCCATTTAAAGCTTCAACTTGTGCTGGAAAACACTGATCAGTCGACTGTTCAGGACCATCAATCGACTGATGCCACTGTTGTCGTGAGACAACGGCTAGATCCACGCTGGAAAAATCCAACGGATCCATCATCAGTCGACTGATTATGACCATCAGTCGACTGATCAAGCCTCCACTCGACTGCTGGCCGCAACAATCGAGTGAGACTCCATTACGTGGCCGAAACACTGAGCATCAGTTGACTGATCACACGATCAGTCGATTGATAGGCCGATCAGTCAACTGCCCACCTCTGGCAGTCGACTGCTAGACCAATTCCCGTAGTCAAACCCTAGTAGACTCAGCCAGTCGACTGCCACATGGCACCAGTCGGCTGGCACACCTCAAACATGAGGTTTTAGCCCAAGTATGGTTCCCCCATACTTGCTAGACCACCCTTATCCTAGACCTAAGCTTTCTAGCCACCTCCATCAGCCTCACGCCTCTCGGATCCCTCCAAGTCATCCATGACTTATTCATCCATCGCGCTAGCCTTCAGGTGCTTTCATCGGCTATGTCATGCTAACGGTGTCTACACCGCCAAGGCACATTGGACTTATGCCGCTAAGACTCCGCTTGGACTTTACGCCGCCAACCATTGGACTTATGCTGTCAAGACTCCCGCTTGGACTTTACGCCGCCAATATCAAACCCCTTGGACTTCTCAAATGTCAAGACTTAAGCTTGGACTTTCCCTTGCCAACCCATGTTGGACTTTCCATGCAAAGACCCATGCTTGGACTTTTCCTTGCCAAGACCTATGCTTGGAATTTACATGCCAAGTACTCAAGACTTGGACTTTCCATGCCAAGTACTCAAGACTTGGACTTTCCATGTCAAGTACTCAAGACTTGGACTTTCCCTAATACCAAGTGTCTCACTTGGACTTTCACAAATGCCAAGTGTCTCACTTGGACTTTGCATGGCAAGTACCTATGACTTGGACTTTTCCATGACACTCATATTGTCATATGTTTTTGTCGAACATCTGTGCTTCGTTCAGTTACGTATTGCTATTACTCAATTGAGCTAGTGGTAATCACTAGATCAAAGTCTCCTCCTTTTTGATGTTTGACAAAAACCAAATAAACCATTGAGTTAGAACACTAACTCAAATCTCTTTCCAATTATCCCAAATTGGTAATTCTAACTTTTCCCAAAACATTCTTCCCCTTTTTGACTAACACCAAAAAGGTTATCTCTCCAAGGAAGTCAATGTCACATGTCCCAATGAGATCTTACAATCTCCCCCTTGGTCAAAAAATACCTGGGATGCCTACCATCTTCCTAGTGATAATTCCCATATCACTCAAGAGAGGCATGATGAAATGGCTTCGGAGGCTCATTGGCTCTCATGTTCCAAGATTAAAATTTTCACTAATGAAAACTAATCCGGATGGGATGAGTTTCCTAAGCTCAACCAATTCGTCGTCGTGCTAACGACTTGAGCGATCGCTTGAACAAACTAGTTGTTCAAGCAACAACACTCTTCTAGTCGGTTAGCCATGGAAGAGACGACGGAGGGATCGCTGGTTTTTGTGTTTATCTTCGGGGTCCATGATTATACAAATACATACAAATGTAAACTAGTATAATCAAAACATACTTACATATAGAACATAAGCTAGCATATCAATAAAAACATGCAAAGATCAATAATAAAAGTTGTAAAACTTTTATACCTCTCGATCTCCTATCGTATGTCCTATCTTCCTTGTAGACTTCGTGTGGGCGAAGATCCTCCGCAAGTTGAAGCTTCCTAGATCTTCTTCAATCAAAAGAAAGAAGAACTCTCCTTCCCTTTTGCTTGAGCCAACCACCAAGCCACAAATGCTTGATGTCGTCGGCCCCAAGAATAGAGAGAACAAGATGGCCAACCAAGAAACCAAACAAGGGACAAACCCTAGCTCCTTTGTGCCACCGGCCAAGAGGAAAAGAAGAGGAGAAGAGGAAATCGGTTGAGCCCCGACCAAGGTAGAAGGAAGAAGAGGTAGGAGCCGGCCACCCCTTAGGAAGAAGAAGAACACCTCTCCTATAGTTGCCGCCCACCTTAGCTTCCAAACCCTAGCCGCCCAACCTCCTAACCTTCTAGGGTTTCTTGCCGCCCAACAAAAGATAGGCAAAACCCTAATCCTCCTAGGGTTTCTTTCCGCCCAACCTTTTGATTGGTAAACCCTAATCTCCCTCAAAAACCAACAACCTTCTCTTGCCGCCCACCCTAAGCCACCCTTTTATAGAGTTAGGGATAAGCCTTGGTTTAATCTCCACCGTTGGTTCTAGGGATTTAATCTCAACCGTTGGATCTAGAGATTTAATCTCAACGGTCGGATCTAGATATTTAATCTCAACCATCGGATCTAGAGATTTAATCTCAACCGTCGGTTCTAGGGATTTAATCTCAATCGTCGGTTCTAGAGATTTAATCTCAACCATCGGTTCTAGAGATTTAATCTCAACCGTCGGATCTAGAGATTTAATCTCAACCGTCGGTTCTAGAGATTTAATCTCAACCGTTGGTTCTAGAGATTTAATCTCAACCATCGGATCTAGAGATTTAATCTCCACCGTCGATTCTAGAGATTTAATCTCAACGGTCGGTTCTAGAGATTTGTTTTCCATCATTGGATCTAGACTTCATGAGGATTATATTAGGCTACGATAGGGACCATGAGGAGGAGTTGGATCTTGGCCACCCGATGGATCGGAACCACACAAACTTGATCCATCAATGATGTTCCATTCCACTAGAGGATCATCATTGAATTACCTCACCAACCCCCATAAATTAATATGGGCTCCATATATTATTTGTACATCCGTCTCCCCGTGTTTAAGATATCAAATATCCGTCAATTGATTGATTTACTGACCATCAATAAATTAACATCTAACTCCTCGAGTAGTACCACTCAACCTTATCATCATGTTGACTAAGTCAACCTACAGGGTTTACATGATGAACTTTATGAGCTCCTCAAGGGGACATCATCAACCTAATATATAGGACACGGTTTCCTCCTATAATCAACGACACACCATGTAAATAATATCATTTTCCAACTTACCGAGCATGTTGATTTAATCCATAGAAATCTCACCCTTTGGTAAATCAAAGAAATAAATACTAAGTACATGTGCCCGTTATTATATCGGGATTAAGAGCATGTACAACATAATATCCGAGTCGGATTGATTATGTAGTCAGCAATAAATTGAATCACCTCTATGTCGGTCCTGCTCAATACACCTAAGTGTACTAGTGTAACTCTATGTTCAAGACAAAACAATACCAAGCTACACTACAACCATGCTAATGGTTTGTCCAAAACCATCTTGGTTGTGAGCCTCTACTTATATTCTATAAGGGACTGATAACATGATCTTCTGTGCCACACCAAGCACCATGTTATCTATAATGTAAAATATTAGACAATATGTACACATATAATAAATATAAAGTGCAAACAATGATCATGTGATTCTTATTTCAAAATAAAAATGTTCATACAAAAAGAGCTAGGCTTTCAGTATACATCCCAACAATCTCCCACTTATACTAAAAGACTATGCTGTCATCACACTGCCATACATCTGATTCCCCTTCCCTCCATATGCCTATCAAAGCTCTCGCTAGAAGGGCCTTAGTGAAAGGGTCTACCAGGTCATCCTCTGATGTAATCTAGGCGACAACAACTTCTACCTCCTTTACGGTTTCTTGTATCAGGTGGTACTTGCGCTCTATGCATTTACTTACCTTATGGGCTCGTGGTTCCTTCGAGTTTGCAATTGCACCATTATTATCACAATAAATTGTGATATTTCTGGGCAAACCAGGAATCACATCCAAGTCCATCAGGAAGTTCCTGAGCCACACAACTTCTTTGGCCGCCTAAGAGGCTGCCACATACTAAGCTTCCATGGTGGAGTCCGCCACGCATTTCTACTGGACACTCCTCCATATAATGACTCCACCTCCCAAAGTAAACACAAAACCTGAGGTAGACTTACTGTTATCCCTCTCAGATTGAAAATCGGAATCCGTGTAACCCACAGGGAGTAATTGGTCTGTCCGATAAACTAGCATATAATCCCTAGTCCTTCTCAGGCACTACAATATATGCTTTATCGCAGTCCAATGTCCCTATCCTGGATTACTCTGATATCTACTGACCATGCCCACGGCATAGAAGATATCGGGTCTCATACATAACATCGTATACATGAGGTTTCCTACAGCCGAAGCATGAGGAACCACCTTCATCTCCTCTATCTCCTCAGATGATCTAGGACACATCTCCTTAGATTAAGGAACTCCATGCCTAAAAGGTAGAAAACCTTTCTTGGAGTTTTGCATGCTAAAACGATCCATTATCGTGTCTATGTATGAAGCTTGGGATTAGCACACTAACCTTGATCCCAAGGATGTGTCCCACTTCTCCCAAGTCCTTCATATCAAACTGTTTGGACAACCATACCCTTACGTTTGATAACACTCTGATATTGTTGCCGGCTAACAAAATGTCATCTACGTATAGTATAAGAAATACCACTACGTTTTCGTCACATCTCTTGTATACACAAGACTCATCCGGACTTTGAATAAATCCATAAGTCTGGATTTACCTCATCAAAGTGGATGTTCCAAGACCTCGAAGCTTGCTTCAATCCATTAATGGACCGATTAAGCTTACATACAATACACTCTTTTGCCCTTAGCAATGAATCCCTCTGGTTTCTTCATATAGATGTTTTCCTCAAGACTTCCATTAAGGAAAGTTATCTTGACATCCATCTGCCACACCTCATAATCCATATGAGCTGCTATGCATAAGAGCTCCCAGACCTGACTTGAATCCATAGATTCAATCTCAGTATTCATTGCACTTTGCCAAGATGTTGTATCTATATCTTGGATTGCCTCGTCGTATGTCTAGGTTTCAGGTTCATGTTTGTCAGGGACCAAATCAGAAGATTCACCCAAGAACATGAATCTAAGAGGTTGTTTCACAACCCTCCCACTACGACGAGGTATCATCTGTGTATCCTCTGTGACACGCGGTGCAGTGACATGTGGTATATCCTCTTGTACCGGTGGAAAAAAGAAGTGACTTCCCCTTTTAACTCCTCCAGAACAATTTTACTCTTGGGCTTATGGCTCATCACATAGTCTTCCTCTAGAAATCTGGTGTTCGTGTTAACGATCACCCTCTGATCTCTAGGACTATAAAACAATCCACTCTTTGTTCCCCTGGGATAGCCAATGAACATGCGTACTTCTGTACGAGGTTCCAACTTACCAGTATCTGCCTTCAGCATATGTGCTGGACTCCCATATCTGAATATGTCTTAGACTAGGCTTTCGCCTAGTCCATAATTCTGTGGGAGTAGAAGGCAATGATTTAGATGGATCCAAGTTCAGAATGTACACCGCCATATCTAGAGCATATCCCCAGAACAAATCTGGCAAGTCAGAATAACTCATCATCGATATAACTATCTCCATAAGAGTCCTATTCCTTCGCTCTGCTACACCATTCTGCTGGGGTGTGCCAGGTGCAGACAATTGGGATTGAATCCCAACCTCTGATAAGTAGTTCCTAAACTCTCCCAAGAGGTACTCTCCACCACGATTAGATCGTAGTGTTATCCATATCTTGAATAATTGTCTATGAAAGAGATGAAATATTCAAGACAACCTCTTGCCTGGATAGCCATAGGACCACACAAATCAGAATGAACCATTTCTAACACATCTTTGGCTCTATACCCCTTGGACTTAAAAAGGCCTCTTGGTCATCTTACCCTTCAAGCAAGATTCGCAGGTTGGGAGATCCTCCACCACTAATGAACACAAAGGTCCATCAGCTATCAACCTTTGAATTCTGCTTAGGTTAATGTGACCAAGCCTAAGAAGCCAAAGATATGTTTGGTTCATCTTCGAAGGTTCTTTTCTCTCATTGGAATTAGAAGATGAGTTATTAACTTCAATTTGCATCGTGGGAGGCTTTGTATATAAATTTCCTTTCAATATACCTGAACAGATATTCTTCCTATTCCTTTTTATAACAACTCTGTCATTAAAAGAAATAGAATATCCATCCATAATAATTTAGAAACTGAAACTAAATTCTTTCTAAATAAAGGTACATAAAGGGAATTTTCCAGAACCTAAGTTTTATTTTTCTCAAGAGATAAATAAAACTTCTCCCACTGCAATAGCCACCACCTTAGTGTTATCGCCAAAGTAAATTGTAATCTCCCCTTTAGCTAGTCATCGGGTTTCCTAGAACCCCTGCAAAGTGTTGCAGACAAGATTAGTGGCTCCCGTATCTACTCACCAGGTGCCGGTAGATATCACCGCTAATCATGTTTCAATGACTAGTCCAAAAGATATACCTTTGTTCTGTTTTGGACTGGGACAGTCCTTCCAATGTCCATCCTGCTTGTAAGTGAAGTACTTGCCTTTCGGCTTCTTCACTCCTCCCTGAGATCCTCCCACCACCTTTGCTTCACCTTGTTTCTTCTTCTTCTTGCCTTTCGGCTTAGAAGTAGAAAACTTTTTGAGCAACCATGGCTTGAGGACACTCTTTGAAGAGTGCACACTTGTACTCCTTAGCAGTTAAGACAATATTTAGATTCTTTTCCAATCAACATTATTTGGGTACAGTAAGTTTATTTCCTTTAGTATCATTATAAGTGGATTGAAAGTCATTGTTGAAAATTCTAAGAATCACAATGATCAAAATATTAGATTTCAAATATTATTGATTCCTAAAAAAAATAAAATTCTGAAATCAACCAACACCTCAAAACACCGAGAATATCGCATTCCATGATAGTGTGGACGTATACGAATTCTATATTTGTAAGAGGAGGCATTACCCATTAATTTTATTATCTTGTCAACCTTACTTTTTGACAAATAAAATTAATAGTTGGTTCCTCTTTGGCCCTACAAATAAAAGCAGTGACTCCGATGGGGAGGATACTTTTTATTTGCATCTAAGTGTGCACCATTACACGATACTAAGGGAATTATCTCGGATTATATGCCTTACCGGTGTGGAAGTACACACGCTCCTAAATAATTTCCTATAACCATTATTTGACCTAGTGATCCGCAAACAAACTCATCCGATGGGGAGGAAGGCACTCAGAGCCAACGCGTAAGTTTGTTGCATCACATGTCAAATTGTAATGGAGGCCGCGGGAATTAATTAAAATATCCCTCTCCCACTTAGTAAATTGAAAATGAAGAATTTTCAAGCACACACAACATGCATATCACATAGATCATTACTGTAGATTTCAAAAAATTATTGATTCCTCAAACAATAAAATTTTGAAATCAACCAACACCTCAAAACACCGAGAATATCGCATGGCACGATAGTATGGACGTATACGAATTCTACATTTGTAAGAGGAGATTTAACCCATTAATTTTATTATCTTGTAAACCTTACTTTTTGACAAATAAAATTAATAGTTGGTTTCTCTTTGGCCTTACAAATAAACGCAGTGACTCCGATGGGGAGGACACTTTTTATTTGCATCTAAGTGTGAACCATTACATGATACTAAGGGAATTATCTCGGATTATGTGCCTTACCGATGTGGAAGTACACACGCTCCTAAATAATTTCCTATAACCATTATTTGACCTAGTGATCCACAAACAAACCCATCCGTTGGGGAGGAAGGCACTCAGAGCCGACACACAAGTTTGTTGCATCACATGTCAAATTGTAATGGAGGCCGCGGGAATTAATTAAAATATTCCTCTCCCACTTAGTAAATTGAAAATGAGGAATTTTCAAGCACACACAACATGCATATAAAACAAATCAGCAATAAATATGGAAAAAATCAAAATTTTTCCAACTATTATAGCATTGTTCTCCAATATGCGTCCCGTCGTGTCGCCACCTCGTCCGCTCCACCTTTTCCGTGCGCAAGCCACAAAAGAGATCCGAGCCGAGATATATCATTTTAATTTACATCCATCGATCCTATACTCCACGAAGAAGTGTACAAACTATCTAGATCGAAAGTAAACTAAAATGATCGGCTAAACAATGCCGTATTTAATTACAAAAATCAAATACTAATCTAGCCTCGTCAACTCCGAGGATTCAAATAATATACAATCACACACATGCAATCACATACACACATATATAGCCATAATAGTTGGATGTTATGCCTGCAACCAAAAAAGTTAGCCTATGCACATCCTACTATTATCCGGCATACTCAATATATGATATGTGCATGAAAGTAACCGAATCCAAAACACACAAAACCGGAAACCGTGGCTCTGATACCAATTGATTGAATGGCTTCGGAGGCTCATTGGCTCCCATGTCCCCGGATTAAAATTTTCACTAATGAAAACTAATCCGGATGGGATGAGTTTCCTAAGCTCAACCAATTCGTCATCGTGCTAACGACTTGAGCGATTGCTTGAACAAACTAGTTGTTCAAGCAACAACACTCTTCTAGTCGGTTAGCCGCGGAAGAGACGACGGACGGATCGCCGGTTTTTGTGTTTATCTTCGGGGTCCATGATTATACAAATACATACAAATGTAAACTAGTATAATCAACACATACTTACATATAGAACATAAGCTAGCATATCAATAAAAACATGCAAAGATCAATAATAAAAGTTGTAAAACTTTTATACCTCTCGATCTCCTATCGTATGTCCTATCCTCCTTGTAGACTTCGTGTGGGCGAAGATCCTCCACAAGTTGAAACTTCCTAGATCTTCTTCAATCAAAAGAAAGAAGAACTCTACTTCCCTTTTGCTTGAGCCAACCACCAAGCCACAAATGCTTGATGCCGTCGGCCCCAAGAATAGAGAGAACAAGATGGCCAACCAAGGAACTAAACAAGTGACAAACCCTAGCTCCTTTGTGCCGCCGGCCAAGAGGAAAAGAAGAGGAGAAGAGGAAATCGGTTGAGCCCCGACCAAGGTAGAAGGAAGAAGAGGTAGGAGCCGACCATCCCTTAGGAAGAAGAAGAACACCTCTCCTATAGTTGCCGCCCACCTTAGCTTCCAAACCCTAGCCGCCCAACCTCCTAACCTTCTAGGGTTTCTTGCCGCCCAACAAAAGATAGGAAAAACCCTAATCCTCATAGGGTTTCTTGCCGCCCAACCTTTTGATTGGTAAACCCTAATCTCCCTCAAAAACCAACAACCTTCTCTTGCCGCCCACCCTAAGCCACCCTTTTATAGAGTTAGGGATAAGCCTTGGTTTAATCTCCACCGTTGGTTCTAGGGATTTAATCTCAACCGTCGGATCTAGAGATTTAATCTCAACCGTCGGATCTAGATATTTAATCTCAACCATCGGATCTAGAGATTTAATCTCAACCGTCGGTTCTAGGGATTTAATCTCAACCGTCGGTTCTAGAGATTTAATCTCTACCGTCTATTCTAGAGATTTAATCTCAACCGTCGGATCTAGGGATTTAATCTCAACCGTCGGTTTTAGAGATTTAATTTCAATCGTCGGTTCTAGAGATTTAATCTCAACCGTCGGATCTAGAGATTTAATCTCCACCGTCGGTTCTAGAGATTTAATCTCAATCGTCGGTTCTAGAGATTTGTTTTCCATCATTGGATCTAGACTTCATGAGGATTATATTAGGCTACGATAGGAACCATGAGGAGGAGTTGGATCTTGGCCACCCGATGGATCAGAACCACACAAACTTGATCCATCAATGATGTTCCATTCCACTAGAGGATCATCATTGAATTACCTCACCAACCCCCATAAATTAATATGAGCTCCATATATTATTTGTACATCCGTCTCTCCATGTTTAAGATATCGAATGTCCGTCAATTGATTGATTTACTGACCATCAATCAATTAACATCTAACTCCTCGAGTAGTACCACTCAACCTTATCATCATGTTGACTAAGTCAACCTGCAGGGTTTACATGATGAACTTTATGAGCTCCTCAAGGGGACATCATCAACCTAATATATAGGACACGGTTTCCTCCTATAATCAACGACACACCATGTAAATAATATCATTTCCCAACTTACCGGGCATGTTGATTTAATCCATAGAAATCTCACCCTTAGGTAAATCAAAGAAATAAATACTAAGTACATGTGCCCGTTATTATATCGGGATTAAGAGCATGTACAACATAATATCCGAGGTCCGATTCAATTATGTAGTCAGCAATAAATTCAATCACCTCTATGTCGGTCCTGCTCAATACACCTAAGTGTACTAGTGTAACTCTATGTTCAAGACAAAACAATACCAAGCTACACTACAACCATGCCAATGGTTTGTCCAAAATCATCTTGGTTGTGAGCCTCTACTTATATTCTACAAGGGACTGATAATATGATCTTCTGTGCCACACCAAGCATCATGTTATCTACAATGTAAAATATTAGACAATATACACACATATAATAATTATAAAGTGCAAACAATGATCATGTGATTCTTATTTCAAAATAAAAATGTTCATACAAAAAGAGCTAGGCTTTCAGTATACATCCCAACAAGGCAATCCTATATACTCTCCCAATTTCCAAATTTGGTATCTCAAAATCCCATTTTTCCCTCCCTTGAGGAAAAATACCATCCATCATCCCATGATGGATACTTCCCCCTAAAGGCTTGCTCCCCCTTGACCATTGCACCAACAATGTCTTTGGGAAGTCCCTAAGCCAATAGGAACTCTAAACCATCAAAAATAAGGTTAAAAGTCCAAACACGAACTTTCCTACCCTTAAATTTGATACATCGACCTAACACCTCTCCTAATCCATATCCAATGGATTTTTACCCTTTAAAATGCTTCCCAAAGCATATCCTAGGGTTAGGAGTGGTTAGGGACATTTACCATGGCTGAAAATGGGCTAACAAATCTTGTTTTCCCGAATTTAGCCTTGGCAATCGACTTTATTAGAGATCAGTCGACTGCCACTCACATCAGTTGACTGCCACCAAGAGCAGTCGACTGATAACTGAAAATCTCATTTTTTAGTTATCAGAAATAAGATTCAGAAAAGCATAAATAAATATACGTATATCGAAAAATCATGAAAAATCATACGTATACTACTTATGACACGTACAATGGATGAAAAATATATGAAAATTATTTTACCCATAAAATAATGAAATTGATACGAAATCCAAAATTGAATAAAAACTTCAAAGTTTTAGCTCATTTTGTATCAATCTCATCAATGGTGATTGCTATCAAAAGATAGACTTCACCAAGGTTTTTCAAAAGGATTTTAAAATGTCTTCAAAACCTTATTTTGGATCATATTCCTTGGGCTCAATGTACATGACTTGTACACAAGCTTTCCTAATGATCCACTTGTTGGTTAAAGATGAGTTTTAGTTCATCTAGATGTAAAAACTATGCACCTTGAACTTAACTCATATCCTAGCATCTCACATGTATCTAGGGTGTGTAAATACACATACATGTCAATGTGATGTGAGATGTGGGTTTTGTTCTCCTAAACTAGGGTTTCATGCATTTTTCTAAGGCAACCCTACTTGATTCCCTTATAAATGGGACTCCAAGTCATGCCATTATCCTTAAATCAATTTTAATCAATTTAAATGCATGAAATGATCATGGCATAAATAATAGCATAATAAATCATGGCCAATGATCATGATGTCATGACATATGATATAACCTAAGCACACATGACATTTAACCTAACCCTAAACATAATCATGACATTTTAAATGATTAAAACTAGATATGATGTCATGACATGTTATATGACAAACAAGGTATGGCAAATAAAAAGTATAGGTATAAGAATACCTAAAGTTTAACATTAACTGCCATTTGATATTATTAAATATAGTTTGTCATATTATCACTTTTCTCCATAGTGTGCCAAAAACCCAAACTGGCACACTATGACTCTAATCCTAAATTGTGTCAATTTAATTGATTTTTCATAATTCCAAAATTATATTGGCACATCCTAAAATATTTTAGGATAATAATATCAATTCTATTTCCAAGGTATCCATAACCTTGAAAATATCCTAAGGTGCCACCTTTACCATGGTTGAGTTAACTACCCATCCAATTAAGATTGACACACCCTAAACCCATCTAGCGTAAATCAATCACGCTCTTAGGAACCCAAAACCTATTTGAGCTCCTAGGGTTAATTAGGTATTCCTTAGGGATAACCTCCCTAGATACCTTCCTAATGACCCTCCTAGGCTTAGTAGCCTTGGTCATTTGGGTCTTACCTAGGTTGACTATAGGGGTAACTCCCCTTGTAACCTTCTTAGTGGTCATCCTAGTTTTCCTTGAAACCCCAGCCACTAGGCACATACCTTGGTCAACTCTAGGGATGACTTCCCTATTGACCTTGGTCTTCCTAGACCTAGTTTGTGTTCCATAATCTAATGGAACACTATGATAAGCCACCTTAGGCTTAGGTTTGTGACCCAAACCTTGCTTGGCCTTGGATGACTTTTGTCTCTTAGGTCCTAAGTGTTGACTCTTGGTCCTAGACCCTTGACTTTGACTATTTGATCCTTGAAATTGATTTTGCATCTTCTTGAGGGTCTTTTCTAATTTCTCAAGCCTTGACCTCAAGGCTTGATTTTCTAATTCTAATTGCTCAATTTTTGAATTTTGATTTGGTCTTTGGGCATGGGACTTCCTAGGCATATGCTTAGTCCATTTGGAATTAATACCTAGGTGCTCTTGCACCTTTCTAATTGTCTCCCTAGGTAGAATTTGTTTAGAGTTATTTGACCTAGGTTCGTCCTTAGATAAATTATTTTTAAGGACATTAGTCCCAAATTTCTCCTTATTATCTAAGTGGACATTTTTAGCTCTTAAACAAAAATATTTGTTATTCCTAGCATGCTCTTTATGATAAATAGCAAGGTTGCTAAAATTATTTCTAGCATGCCTTTTAACATTATTTGAATAAGGAGCTTTATTTAAAAATACCTTAGTGTTAGCTTTGGAAGCTCCCCCTACTTGTGGTGCTCCTTCTTGGCCATTCTTCTTCCCCCTTGGGCATTAACTCCGGTAATGTCCCGGTAGCCGACATTTGAAGCAAATGACTTGCTCCTTGCTTTTAGTTGTTGGGGGACAGACATCCTTTGACTTTTGTTGACTTTTAGGCGCCAGAGGAGCTTTCTTTACCCATTTTGGACACTTACCCTTGTAGTGCCCGGATTCCCTACACTCAAAGCAAATTATATGTTTTTTATTTAAAACCAAATTGCTTGAGTTACCTAGGGTGGTGGTGGAAGCTTGAGCTTGCTCTTCTTCTTGACCGGAAGTAGAAGCTTCTTCTTGACTTTTCTCTTGCTCCGGTGTGGATGGTCTCTCCTCCCCCTCAATCCTTGAAGTGGAGCCTTCTTCCACTTCTTCCACCGATCTGGAAATTGATTCCCTATCAACTTCCGAATCCTTAAGCTCTTTAGATGACGATATACTTGCTTGAGCTTGAGAGGGTGAGCACTCCTCTTCTTCTTCTTCTTGAATTGATGATGAATTTTCATGAAGCTTGGCCAAATCACTCCATAGCTCCTTGACATCCATGCACTCACCTAGGCTACACAAGAAGTCATTAGGAATTAAATCAAAAATGAAATTGATTACCTTCTTGTTTTTCTCAAATCTTTGGAGTTGATCTTCACTCCATTTCTTCTTCTTGAGGAAGCCACCCTTTGGTCCTTTTGGATATTCGAATCCTTCCATCAAAATGGACCACTCCTCAAGGTCTCTCATCATAAAAAAGTTCAATTCTCGCCTTCCAAAAATTGAAGCCTTCTCGTCCATAGAAGGCATAGGGAATTAGGGTGTTGATATCCCATCCCAATTGTTCTTCCAACTCCATCTTCACCCTCTAGCGTGTTCCTTTTGTTGTTAAACTTAGAAGAGTGGTCTCGCTCTGATACCACTTGTAGGTGATCGTTGGAACGCTAGAGGGGGGTGAATAGCGTCGTACTATGCGTCGATGGAATACGTTCGCATGTTCATCTACAAAACTTTGTTAGTGCAGCAGAATAAAGATAATGATAACAATAACGAAATAGATAATCACACGAATATAAGCATATAACGTGGTTTGGAATCGAACGGTTCCTACTCCACGGATCGAGCTCTAAAGAGATCTAGTGATGCACACGCAATCACTAATCACAAATACTCCTTCTCGACACAAGTCGGAGGTGGAGAAACCTCATACAATAGTTTACAACAATAAACTAATAACAACAAGAAAATAAGATAAAATACAATGCACCATAAGTAAAGAAAATGCTTTACAAATGCCTTTAGATTGCTTTCTTGTTGATCACTTGAACCGTGGTTGAAGACCCTGATTTGCAGCAGCAAATCGCCTCAAGAACGTCCAAGAAAAAGCTTACATTTTCCTCCTTCACGAGCTCCATTTAAAGCTTCAACCTGTGCTGGAAAACGCCAATCATTCGACTGATGCCACTGTTGTCGTGAGACAACGGCTAGATCCACACTGGAAAAATCCAACGGATCCATCATCACTTGACTGATTATGACCATCAGTCGATTGATCAAGTCTCCACTCGACTGCTACCCGTAGCAGTCGAGTGAGACTCCATTCTATGGCTGAAACACCGAGCATCAGTTGACTGCCCACCTCGGGCAGTTGACAGCTAGACCAATTCCCACAATCAAACCCTAGTTGACTCATCCAGTCGACTGTCACATGGAACCAGTCGACTGGCACACCTTAAACATGAGGTTTTAGCCAAAGTATGGTTCCCCCATACTTGCTAGACCATCCTTAGCCTAGACCTAAGCCTTCTAGCCACCTCCATCAGCCTCATGCCTCTCGGATCCCTCCAAGTCATCCATGACTTGTTCATCCATCGCGCTAGCCTTCAGGTGCTTCCATCGGCTATGTCATGCTAACGGTGTCTACACCGCCAAGGCACATTGGACTTACGCCACCAAGACTCCGCTTGGACTTTACGCCACCAACCATTGGACTTATACTGCCAAGACTCCCGCTTGGACTTTACGCCACCAATATCAAACCCTTTGGACTTCTCAAATGCCAAGAGTCAAGCTTGGACTTTCCCTTGCCAATCCATGTTGGACTTTCCATGCCAAGACCCATGCTTGGACTTTTTCTTGCCAAGACCCATGCTTGGACTTTACATGCCAAGTACTCAAGACTTGGACTTTCCATGCCAAGTACTCAAGACTTCGACTTTCCCAAATGCTAAGTGTCTCACTTGGACTTTCCATGCCAAGTACCCATGACTTGGACTTTCCCATGACACTCATATTGTCATATGTTTTTGTCGAACATCAAAACATTACTCGAGTCAAACTCGAGTCTTGGTTAATCGTAACCTGGGCCGATTGCACCAACAGACAGCAGTCCTAACTCAAGTACGGTGTCAGTTAGAGGAAGCGAAGGTTGGTTCAAAGTTCCCTAAGAGGATTCTAGGATTTTGGTTTCACTTGTGCATCGTGGAACATGCTATCAACTAGATGCTTTCTAGATATCTAATTACAATCTTGTGGGAGGATAATCATACATTTGTCCGATGAACTTTTTCTTTTTCCGAGAACTACCTATTCCTAACCAAGTTTACCTTTCGGATCATCAGAGCTCAAGGGGTTGATACCGTTGGGAGCCCTCTGTCACTAAGGTCCCTCAACCCTTCTAGAGTTAAGTTCTCCTACTTTGGCTCTTCTGCTAAGATAGGCTATTGGGTACAAGGATGTCCTAATAATGCCTATGTCGGTATTTCATTTCCTACTCTATCATATTCTACTATCTACAATTATTGGAGGGAGGACAATCACAAGGTTCCTCCTTGGTTCTCCTAGGTTTTTAATACAAAGGTTGTCACCCTTTGTACCGGCTATGCGCACTAGATATAGAATCAAAACATAATTTTCATCGATCCAAACAACACCCATTGCAAATATAAATTCAGGAATAGAAAATATATTTGAACTAGCATGTCCAACGTACACAAGTTACTCTCTAATCCTAGAATCGAAGTATCTACTCCATAGATGAAAGAGAATATACACAAGGCATCATAGAATGAATCATTACAATGTAAAGATGTCTAAGAATGAAATAACAGTACTCTTGTTTGTTCTATTTGGCGATGGAGCATAGATTTTAGTCCTCGAGGCACTTCCTTCCTCCCCGTTGCGAGTCTCCGATGATTTTCATGGTACCATCATTTTGTTCTAGTTGTCAGGCCTCCCCGCTAGGGTTTTGGTGTGCCTTCCTTTTTATACACATGAAGCCAGCTCTTCATAAATCTCACGAAAATCCTAGTTGCATCGAAAATGCTCAATGCCACACGATTGTGTGGGGGTGCTGGGATGTATTGGTGCAATCAACCTAGGTCACGATTGACCAGACTCGAGTTGGACTCGAGTAGTATTTTGATGTTTGACAAAGCAGTTGACCATTGTTTGATAATAGGTTGACTAGATGGTTGACTTGGGGTTGACCATAATAGAGAAGTCCAAGTGGGACACTTGGCAATGGTAAAGTCCAAGCATGGGTCTTGGCAACGGAAATTCCAAGCTTGAGTCTTGGCAATTGGAAAGTCCAACATGGGTTGGCATGGAAAGTCCAAGCATAGGTCTTGGCAAGGGAAAGTCCAAGCTTGAGTCTTGGCAAATGGAAAGTCCAAGCATGGGTCTTCGCAAGGGAAAGTCCAAGCTTGAGTCTTGACAAATGGAAAGTCCAACATGGGTTGGCAAGGGAAGTCCAAGGGTTGATATTGATGGCATAAAGTCCAAGCAGGAGTTTTGGCTACATAAGTCCAATGGTTTGGCAGCATAAAGTCCAAGTGGTAGTCTTGGCAGTGTAAGCCCAAATGTACATTTGCATTGTAGACTAGCTTAGCATGACAATAGCTGATGGAAGCACCTGATGGTTAGCATATGGATGAACAAGTCATGGATGACTTGGAGGGATCTAATAGGTGTGAGGCTGACAGAGGTAGCTAGAAGGCTTAAGTCTAGGCTAAGGGTGGTCTAGCAAGTATGAGGGCATCATACTTGGGGTTAAACCTCATGTTTGAGATTTATCAGTCGACTGGGGTTATAGACCAATCGACTGGTCGAGTGTTTTGATACTTGGCAGCCGAGTTGACACTAAACAGTTGACTGGGATTATGACCAGTCGACTGGCATTTGACTCCGGCCGCGTGGCCTTGGCAGTCGACTGCCAGTATTGGGCAGTCGACTGACATGGAGGTCAGTCGACTGATGGTCGAGGACACAGACACAGAATGTTTCCCAATCAACTGCTAGGGTTTGGCAGTCAAGTGGAGGCATGATCAGTCGACTGATGGGTATGATTAGTTGACTGATAGTCTATCCGTTGGAACTTATCCAGTGTGGATCGAGTCGTTGTGAGATAATGTCTATAGGAGCAGTCGACTGATGGTTGTGATCAGTCGACTTCTAGGCGGAATCCATCCCGAGTTGCAACATTAAAAGGAGCTCATGGAGGAAGATTTTGATAGCGATTTCTTGGGCGATTTGGAGCAATTTGCTGGTGCAGATCAGGGTCTTCAAGTTTGGTTCAAGTAATCAAACAAGCAAGCATCCAAAGCAATAGTTGTAATGTTTTCTTTACATTGTTTTGTGTATTTCATTTGTAATTGCTTGTATTTCCTTGTATTACTTATGTAATCATTGTACGAGGTTTCTCTGCCTCCAACTTGTTGTCGAGAAGGAGTTATTAGTGGTGTTTGCATCTCTAGGGCTCGTTTGAGCTCAACCCGTGGAGTAGGAACCCTAAGGTTCCGAACCATGTTATATCGTGTGTTTTGCGTGTGATTGTGTTGTTTGTCTTTGTTTTAGTTTATTCTTATATTTTTTTCTGCACACTAATCATTTTATAGAGACAAGCACGATCGACTTTCGCCAAGCGAACGAACGCGCCATTCACCCCCCCTCTAGCGCTCGCCGACGTTCCTACAATTGGTATAAGAGCAAGGAGCTCTTCACTGACTTCACATCCGAGGGAGTGCACTAGAGGGAAGAAGATGGAGTTTGAAGAAAAATTGGGATGGGACATCAACACCCCAATTCCATACACCTTCTATCGACAAGAAGGGTTTGAGCAATGGAGGGCACGAATGGAGAACTTCTTCATGATGGACTTTGAAGATTGTATGATCCTAGTGAAGGGGTTTGAAATTCCAAGAGGTCCAAAAGGTGGATACCTCAAGAAGAAAAGATGGACCGAAAAGCAAGTCCAAGATTTCAAAAGAAATGATAAGCAAACACAATTAATATTAAATTCAATACCTAAAGATATTGTGTCTAGGTTAGGTGAATTTCAATATGCCAAGGAGATATGGGATAAATTGGCCAAAGAACCATCCGTGGCTCAAGTAGAAAGAGAGCCCGAAGAGGAGTACTCATCCTCACAAGAAAGTGAGGAGTCGGAAGTCGAAAGGTGTTTGACGTCCGAGGAGGAAAGAGAAGTAGAAGAGGTGGAAGAAGACTCCACCTCTAGGATTGAGGGGGAGGACATTAGATCATCCTCAATACTGGAGCAAGAAGAACATGAACCATCTATCTCTGGTCAAGAAGAAGAGGAAGTTCAAAATTCCACCATCACCCTAGGTAACTCAAGCAATTTAGTTAAAAATAAAAATCATATAATTTGCTTTGAGTGTAGGGAAGTCGAGCATTACAAAAGTAAGTGCTCGAAAAGAGTCAAGAAGGCTCAATCGGCACCAAAGGTCAAGGATGTCAGTGCCCCAACACATAAGAGCAAGGAGCATGTAATTTGCTTCAAGTGTCAACAAAAGGGGCATTATAGGAGTCAATGCCCAAAGGGAAGGAAGAAGGTCCAAGAAGGAGCATCATATATGGGGGAGCTAAGGCAAACCCTAAGGTAACCTTTAAGTATGATTCCTCTTCAATTAATAGTCAAAAGTATGCTAGGAACAATTTTAATGCTATTGCTATTACTCATGAACAAAAGCATGCTAGAAATAATAGATTTTATTGCTTAGGGGCTAAACATTCAATCTTAGAAATAAGGAGAAATTTGGGACTAATATCCCTAAAAACTATTAGGAAAGTAGAAAACCATTTTGGCATTAACCCTAAGAAGGGTAGGCATATGCATAGAAGAAATGGTAATTCTCAAAGGATAAATGAAAAATCAAAATTGGGAAGATTAGAGTTAGAGAACCAAGCCTTGAGGTCAAGGCTTGAGAAACTTGAATGCAAAATCAAATGCAAGGGTAAAATGGTCAAGATTTAGGATATAGGAATCAAAACTTAGGGTCTAGGAAGCAAGATTCACCCAAGGGCAAGAAAGGTTTGGGTCACAAACCTAAGCCTAAGGAGACCTACCATAGTATTCCATTCGATTATGGAACACAACCTAGGTCCAAAAAGACCAAGGTTACTAGGGAAGTCATCCCTAAGGGTAACCAAGGTAGGTGCCTAGTGGCTACGGTTTCGAAGAAACCTAAGGAAGCCACTAAGAAGGTTACAAGGGGAGTCACCCCTAGAGTTAACCTAGGCAAGACCACAATGGCCAAGGCTTCTAAGCCTAGAAGGGTCATTAGGAGGGTATCTAAGGAAGTTATCCCTAAGGAATACCTAGCAAATCCAAGGAGCTCCAATAGGTATTGGGTTCCTAAGAGTGTGATCGATTCACGCTAAATGGGTTAGGATGTGTCAAGCTTGATTGGATGGGTAGTTAACTCAACCAAAGCAAAGTTTGCACTTTAGGTCATTTCCAAGGTAATAGAATACTTTGGAAATGTGGTTTTAATTTAATCCTAAAGGTTTTTAGGATGTGCCAATATATTTTGAGAACTATGAAAAATTGATCAAATTGGTACAATCTAAGTTTAGAGATCATAGTGTGTCATTTTGGGTTTTTGGCACACTTGGGAGAAGAGTGATAATATGGCAAAATGAAATTAATCCTAACAAATGGAAACTAATATTAAAATTTAGGTATTCTTATGTCTTATATCTTATTTATCATGCCTTGATTGTCATATACCATGTCAGGATATCATATTTCATCTTTATCATATAAAATGTCATGATCATGCTTAGGGTTATCTTTTAATGTCATGTATGTTTAGATTAAATTTATATGCCATGACATCATGATTATTGGAATATGTTCTTAATTATATTATTATTTATTCCATAATCATTCATGCATTAATTAAAATTGATTTAAGGATTATGGCATGATTTGAAGTCCCATGTATAAGGGAATCAAATAGAGTTACCTTAGAAAATGCATAAGGCCTTAATTTAGGATGAACAAAACCCACATCTCACATCACATTGACATGTTTGTGTATTGATACACCCTAGACACATGTGAGATGCTAGGAAATAAGTTAAGTTCAAGGTGCATAGTTCTTGCATCTAGATGAACTCTAACTCATCTTATATCATGGATGAATCATGAGAAAAGCTTATGTACAAGTCATGTGCATTAAGCCCATAGACCATGGATCAATATAAGGTTTTAAAAATATTTTAAAATCATTTTGAAAAATCATGGTGAAGTCTATCTTTTGATAGCAATCACCATTGATAGAGTTGATACAAAGTAGGGTCAAAACTTTAAACTTTTCAATAGTTTTGAACTTTGTGTCGATCTCATTATTTTATGGATATTTTATTTTCTAAATATTTTTCACCCATAATGTTTGACATATGTATTATATATATGAAATTTCATGATTTTTTGTATTATGTATAATTACTTATGATTTTTCGAAAATCATTTCTGATTTCTACACTTACAGAAATCAGTCGACTGCCGCTATTGGCAGTCGACTGGAGTCAAGGTCAGTTGACTGTTGGCTGACATAGTCGACTGCCAGTGTTAATTTTGGGAAAACAAGGATGTTTAGCCCATGTTTTAGCTATGTTAGTCTACCCTAACTGGTCCTAACTCTAGAATATGCTTTGGAAAGTATTAGAAAGGGTGAAAATTTATTGGATATGGATTAGGAGAGTTGTTTAGCGTATGTATCAATTTTAAGGTGTGTGAAAGTTTGAGTTTTAACTTTTGACCTTAATTTTGATGGTTTAGTGTTCCTATAGGCTTAGGGACTCTCCAAGGACATTGTTGGTGCAATGGTCAAGGGGAAGCAAGCATTTAGGGGGAGGTTATCCATCATAGGATGATGGATGTGTTCTTCCTCATGAGGGGGAGAATTTGGAGAGTTTGGAGAAGTAAGGATTTCCTCTCTTTAGTGATATGGGACTTATCACTAGGAAGAGTGAAGGCATCCTAGATGTTTTTAGACGAAGGGAGAGATTGTAAGATCTCATTGGGATATGAGACATTAACACTCTTGGGGAGAGCCTTTTTGATGTATGTCAAAAAGGGGAAGAATTTGGAAATTTCCAATTTGGAAAATTGGGAGGATTGGATTGAGTTAGTGTTCTAACTCAAAGATATTATTTTTTGTAAAAGATCAAAAAGGGGAGATTGTTGGTGCAATCGACCCAGGTCACGATTGACCAGACTCGAGTTGGACTCGAGTAGTGTTTTCAAGTTTGATAAAGGAGTTGACCATTGTTTGACAATGGGTTGACTAGATGGTTGACTTGGGGTTGACCATAATGGAGAAGTCCAAGTGAGACACTTGGCAATGGTAAAGTCCAGCATGGGTCTTGGCAACGGAAAGTCCAAGCTTGAGTCTAGGCAATTAAAAAGTCCAACAAGGGTTGGCAAGGAAAGTCCAAGCATGGGTCTTGGCAAGGGAAGTCCAAGCTTAAGTCTTGGCAAATGAAAAGTCCAAGCATGGGTCTTGGCAAGGGAAAGTCCAAGCTTGAGTCTTGGCAAATGGAAAGTTCAACATGGGTTGGCAAGGGAAGTCCAAGGGTTGATATTGGCAACGTAAAGTTTAAGCGGGAATCTTGGAAGCATAAGTTTAATGATTTGGCGACATAAAGTCCAAGCGGTAGTCTTGGCAGTGTAAGCCTAAATGTGCCTTGGCAGTGTAGACCAGCTTAGCATGACAAGAGCCGATGGAAGCACCTGAAGACTAGCGTATGGATGAACAAGTCATGGATGACTTAGAGGGATCCGATAGGTGTGAGGCTGACAGAAGTGGCTAGAAGGCTTAGGTCTAGGCTAAGAGTGGTCTAGCAAGTATGAAGGCATCATACTTGGGGTTAAACCTCATGTTTGAGGTTTTTCAGTCGACTGGGGTTATGGACCAGTATACTGGTCGAGTGTTTTTGTTGTTGGTGCAACAATGCCCCAAGCATTTATATGTTTTAATGTTTGGATAATCATCTAAGTTAGGCAATATTTGTGATCTAATTGTGAACATGTTTAAATGACAGGAAAAATCCAAGTATGAAGACTTAGTAAAGGAAAAGTCCAAGTGTGATCTTGGCAAAAGAAGTCCAAGGAAAAGGCTTGGAGGCATAAGACCAAGCATGTAGTCTTGGCAGCATAAAGTCTAAGCGGACCTTGCCAAAGGAAGTCCAAAGGAAAGTCTTGGCAACATAAGTCCAAGCTTATAGTCTTGGCGGCGTAAAGTCCAAGTGTACTTTGGAAAAGAAAAACCGAAGACATGACGAAACCGAAGGAAGCTCTTGGAAGCAAGCGCAAAGGATGAACAAGTCATGGACTCGGAGGGATCCTGGAGGCGCAAGGCTTAAGGAAGAGTTAGAAGGTTGAGTCTAGGTCTAGGGAGTTAATTTAAGTATGAAATTATCATACTTGACAAGTATGAGTCGACTGATACATTGTATCAGTCGACTGATCAGATGTTCGACTGAATCAGGCTGAAACCCTGATGATCAGTCGATTGCCAATATCGACAGTCGACTGATCAAGTCGACGACGGGCACAGAATGGAGTCTCGCTCGACTCCGCACGGAGATCACCTGACTGATCGCTTCATCAGTCGACTAATGAAGTGATCAGTCGACTGATCAGGATGCCGTTGGAAATGGTGGATGCGTATCTCCATGGATTCACCTCGTCAGAAGTCGTTGGCTTCGGCGACAATCGACTGATGCTATACATCAGTCGACTAATCGTGGCACAATGGGAAAAACATCCCTCTCTCTATAAAAAGAGGGCTTGGGGTGGTTGAGAGGATTAATGCTTACATTCTCTCAAGCTCCCATGATTTTTCTAAGCTTTCTAAGTGTTTTAATTCCCCTCCTCCTCTCTAATCCTCATCTTCATCTTTTGTAAGAAGAGGAGGGTTCTTTGTAAAAGAGAAAGCTTCTTAGTGAAGATTGTTTTTGGTTGATCCACCTTAAGGATCGCCGTGGAGTAGGAGCGTTATCTCCGAACCACGTAAAGGCTTCCGTGTTAGCACTGTATTTTCATTTCTATTATTATTGTATTTGTTGTGCTTCCGCTAACCATCTTTGTAGAAATCGAAAAGAGGCTATTCACCCCCCTCTAGCCTTCCAAGGATCCCCAACATTTGTAACGCCCATAAAATTCTAAACTATTCAAAGTAATTATATGGGTTTTAATGCCCATAAAAGGTTTAAAATAAAATAAAATAAAATATGGTTATAGTGAGGATTTGAACCATGAACCTCCTAATAGGGAGGTAGCCTTGTCACCACTAGACCATAGGATGATTCTTGGCTAAGATATATAAAGAATATACAAAGAATATAGATGGGAATATGAGGAGTTGGTTCATCCCCCCATGAAAGGATGAAGAGTGTTCATTCCCTAGGTATTAAAGAGGAGAATTAAGAGAAGAGAGGAAGAAAAACCCCACTTTCCTTCTTCATTCTCCTTCTTCCTCATCCTTGGATGAAATTCCTCATTCTCCTTCCTCCCTTTTTCATCCCAAGCTCTAGGGTTTCTTGTGTAGGGATTCTCAAGAGGGGTTTTCCAAGAGGACTTCCTCACAAGTCTTAGTAATGCTAGAAGATCCAACTCCACCGAAATTTTTCCTCCTTCTTCCAACTCCATTCGAAACCCTAAAGCCTTGTTTGGTGTTCTTGAGATGGTTTCAAGGGGATACAAAGGCTTAGTATATGCTAGAGGATCACTCCTAAGGCTAAGGAACATGGGAAGGTCTTCATCTCACAAAATCCCTAGCGGTATACTAGTACGATAGCGAAAGGATGTACGTAATTCTCACCTGCAGTATAAGTAGGTCTTCGATTGTTTTATATAGCTTATTTTCCTATGTTTTGATAGATTATATGTTTGGATCAGATGATATATGTGTGTGTTCAGATTTATAGTTAAGGTATATGTCTTTTTAAGCAAGATCTAAGATCACAAAGATGTTATTTCTCACCTATAGCAGAAGTAACACTTTGATATGCCAATCTAGCTTCTATCACCATGTTTTATTTGGATTTATATGTTCTATCCAGATTATATTTGTTTGGATTTTTTAGGTATTTTTAAGTATATTTCATTGGAAGCAAGAGGTAAAGATTGCAAAGATGCTTCCCCTATAAGTTTTGGGGACAAAGAGCATGATCGAATGTCTTGAGAGGCTTCTTATATGAGTTTTTGGGAGTATGATCATGTTAAATGTTTGATAAATGACAAAAATATGTTTTGATCAGATTATATGGGTGTGTTTAGATTTATAGGTAAGGTATATTTTGTTTTGAGCAAGACATAAAATCACTAGGATGCTATCTCTCACCTATAGCATAAGTAACTCTTTGATTTGAACATCTAGCTTCTAGAATCTTGTTTTTATTCAGATTTATAGGTTCTGTCCTGATTATGTTTGTTTGGATTTTTAGGTATTTTAAGTATATTTCATTGGAAGCAAGATGTAAAGATCGCAAAGATGCTTCCCCTCTAAGTTTTGGGGACAAAGAGCATGATCGAATGTCTTGAAAGGCTTCCTATATGAGTTTTTGGGAGTATGATCATGTTAAATGTTTGATAATGTAGGGAAATCTCGTATGCCAAATGGCATATGCGCAACGGAAAATAGGATCCCTTCCAAGTGATCCATGCGAAAGCAAACTCGTATAAAATAAATTTCTCTAAACCAAACCTATCTTATAGGAGAGTTCTACCTTTGTTGCGTGCCCTTTGCAATCCCGCTTTTCCTTTCGGTTTGTTGGATCTTTAGCACGTTCAAGTGTCCGTGCCTCTATACGTATCCACACGAGCACGCTCTTGTCTCACAAAAGGAAAACTAGAAGAGCTCTCCTTTACTTCTTGCTAGAGAAGTCCCTAAAGGAGAGGAATCTAGGGAAGAAGAGAAAGGAGGAAGAAGACTACTCTTCTTGCTAGCCTACACTCACAAAGCCACACAACCAAAGCTTCCACCAAGCTTCTCAAGCTTTCTCTCACAACCACACCACAATCACAATCCAAATGATGCTTTGGCCGGCCACTCCATGGGGCCTTTTATAGGGTTGGCAAAACCCTTTCACCTCCTACAATTTAATGCAATCCATTGCATTGAGACCCCTTTTGTTTTGGCCGGCCACTTAAGGAGACAAAAACCATTTTGTCCCCTTCCACCTTATCTAGCTTAGGTGGATGCTTAGGTGGCATGCTTATGTGGCATGCTTATGTGGCATTCATGCATGTTGAATTAATCTTATTAATTCAATTAAGCTTATGTTATCATATTGAATTAATCTTATTAATTCAATTAAGCTTATGTTATCATATTGAATTAATCTTATTAAATCAATAAGGTAACATATTGAATTAATCTCATTAAATCAATTAGCTAAAATTCTCATTAAGCTTAAAGTCCAAAAACCATTTTGTACTTAAGCTTATTCCCAAATTATTCTAGTCAAACTAGAATACTCTAATTCCTCTAATTATCATGCTCTTTGTGTGTGACCCTATAGGCTCTCATAACGTTGGCAGTGGATCTAAACTCTTTTAGATACAAAAGCAATGAGCGGCATCTAGCAATGCATCATTGCTACCCAAGTTACGAGATAAGTCAAGATCCGACTAACCTTTCCGTGACTACTATAATATATGACCGTGTCCTTCTATACTTGATATCAGATTGATCAATGAGGCATAGACCGTGTCATCCTCGATCAATCTATGTGTTTCTTGATCCCTGAGTAAACTAACTCAAACAAATGAGCTCAATATCTCATATTGACTCATTCGAGCATGGCCATGCGTTTTAGTAGTTCTACTCAATCAAGGGCCCACCGATATCACTCCGTCATATGGAAGGGATAGATCCCATCTACATCACTCACATCCCTCCGCATAATTTGTTACATACCCGAATCGCCTTTATGGTCCACCTTTACGGGTGACGTTTGTGATACCAAAGTACATAACTCCTTATGTAGGGAACCGTAGTGACTTGTGTCTAAGGACTATTCATACCAATAGTCACATGAGAAAGTTTATGACACTCATATAACGATCCATGAAACTTTCTCATGGCGGGTCAGTTCAGTATATATTCTCTAATATATACCCATGTGTCAACTTGATATCATATATCCATGACTTGTGAGATCAAGTCATCAATTGACCTACATGCTAGTCTTTATGTATTAATATTGCCCTTGCATATTAATACTCGACTAGAACATTTAGGAAAGTGTTCTCTCTGACCTCTCATAATCAATTACGCCAATTGATGTCTTTGTAGATAAGAACCTACTTTTCTAGGGCATTATTATATTTAAATTAGTGGTACAAGCAAGATGTAAATATAATAACCAATCCTTTGCCTTTATAGAATATGATACAAAATGTTCCCTATTCAACCATCACATGATTGGTTCTAGGGCTTTAACTAACAATCTCCCACTAGCACTAGTACCAATCACTATGATATCTAATACCTAGTGACCTAGTGTGACCATCATGCTTCCTCTGTGCCAAAGCCTTGGTCAATGGATCTGCGATGTTAGCTTCTGTCGGTACTCTGCATATCCTCACATCTCCTCTATCGATGATCTCTCGAATGAGATGGAAGCACCGCAGTATGTGTTTGGTCCGCTGATGTGATCGAGGTTCCTTAGCCTGTGCAATAGCCCCATTGTTGTCACAATAGAGGTCTATTGGATCTGCAATGCTAGGAACTACCCCAAGTTCACTGATGAACTTGCGGATCCAAACAGCCTCCTTTGCTGCAATATACTCGGCTTCTATTGTAGAATCAGCAACTGTGTCCTGCTTCGAACTCTTCCAGCTCACAGCTCCACCATTCAGGCAAAACACGTACCCCGATTGCGATCTATAGTCATCCTTGTCTGTTTGGAAGCTTGCATCACTGTAACCCTTCTGATTAGCTCCTCATTGCCTCCAATATCAGAAATATTCTTTCGTTCTTCGTAAGTACTTAAGAATATTTTTGGATCGCTATCGATGACTTTCACCGGATCATTAGTATCTACTCGTCATGCTCAAAGCATACGAGACGCGTCAGCAGTACAAAGCATGGCGTACATGATAGACCCTATAGGTGATGCATAAGGGATCTTATCCATGCGATCTCTCCTCCTTAGAAGAGGGACATTGAGTCTTGAAAGACTCACACCATGTGATAAAGCGAAACCCTTTCTTAGAATTTTGCATAGCAAAGCGATCTAGCACTTTATCAATGTATGTACTGACTTAGGCCAAGTAATCTTCTAGATCTATCTCTATAGATCTTGATGCCTAGAATATAGGCGACTTCACCTAAGTCCTTCATCGAGAAACAATTCCCTAACCACATCTTCACGCATCGAGTGAGGGAATATCATTTCGATGAGAAGTATGTCATCTACATACAAGACAAGAAATACAATCTGTGCTCCCACTATTTCTCTTGTAGACACAAGGCTCATCTTCATTCTTGATGAAACCAAACTCTTTGATTGCATCATCGAATCGAAGATTCCAGCTTCGAGAGGCTTGCTTTAGTCCATAAATGGACCTTTGCAGTTTGCATACCTTTCCAGGATGCTTTGGATCTCCAAAACCCTCAGGTTGTGTCATGTACACATCCTCGAGTAGCTTTCCATTCGAAGTGGTTTTGACATCCATCTGCCAGATCTCATAATCATGGTAGGCTGCAATAGCAAGTATGATCCGAATGGATTTAAGCATCGCAACTAGTGAAAAGGTTTCTTCATAGTCAATACCATGAATTTGTTTGAATCCTTTAGCCACCAATCTACCTTTATAGGTATGCTTATTACCATCCATGTCAGTCTTTACTTTAAAGACCCACTTACACCCAATGGGTTTTACCCCTTCAGGTGGATCAACCAAAGTCCATACTTGGTTAGTGTACATGGATTCCATTTCGGATCTCATGGCCTCTAGCCATTTCTCAGAATCTGGGCTCATCATAGCTTCTTGATAGGATGTAGGCTCGTCAAGATCGACAAGCAATACTTCACCGTTGTCAGTCAAGAGAAAAGAATATCTCTTGGGTTGACGACGGATCCTATTAGATCTACGAAGAGGTTGGTCTACTTGAACAGGTGTTTGCTCCACAACTCTTTGGGCAACAAATTCCTCATCCACAACACTTTGTGGTGCTTGTTCATTTTCCATTGAAGCCTTAGTGTTATCATCATCTTGAACTTCTTCAAGATGAATTTTACTCCCACTAGTATTTTTAGAAATAAATTCTCTTTCTAGAAAGACAGCATTTCTGGCAACAAACACCTTGCCAAGTGTGGGATTGTAAAAGTAATATCCCTTAGTTTCCTTGGGATATCCTACAAAATAACACTTATCTGATTTGGGTCCTAGTTTATCTGAGACTTAACGTCTAACGTAAGCTTCACAACCCCAAATCTTTATAAAAGACATTTTGGGACTCTTCCCGGTCCATATCGTATATGGTGTCTTTTCTACGGCTTTTGATGGAACGCGATTAAGTGTGAAAGCGGCTGTCTCTAGAGCTAAACCCCAAAAGGAAGTAGGTAGATCAGTCTGGCTCATCATTGATCGTACCATATCTAATAGAGTACGATTTCTCCTCTCAGATACACCATTCCATTGTGGTGTTCCAGGTGGAGTGAGTTGGGATATTATCCCACACTCACCAGTGATCACGAAACTCTTGACTAAGGTATTCACCACCTCGATCGATCAAGTAGCTTAATACACGCTTACCAAGTTGGTTTTGTACTTCATTCTTGAATTCTTTGAACTTTTCAAAGGATTCGACTTATGTCTCATCAAATATAAGTAGCCAAATCTACTCATATCATCGCGAAAGTAATAAAGTACTTATAGCCTCCTCTGGCTTCGACATTGAAAGGGCCACATACATCAGTATGTATGAGTCCTAACAAATCCGTCGCTCTCTCGCCATGTCCACTAAATGGAGTTTTAGTTATCTTTCCTAAAAGACAAGACTCGCATACCTCATATGATTCAAAATCAAATGAGTCCAATAATCCATCTTTATGGAGTTGGGATATCGTTTTTCATTTATGTGACCTAGGCGATGATGCGAGATATGTTTGGTTCGAATCATTCGATTTGAACCGCTTGGTATTTACGTTATAAATTGGGTTTTCTAAATCTAGAACATAGAGACCATTCATAAGTGGTGCATTACAATAGAACATTTCATTTAAATAAATGGAACAACATTTGTCATTTATTATAAAAGAAAAGTTTTTCTTGTCTAAACAAGATCGTAAATTATGTTCTTTGTTAATGCGGTACATAGAAGCACTCCTCTAGTTCTAAGATAAGCCCGTGGGAAAAGACAAAGAATATGTTCCTCTGACTCTGACAACTTTTGCGCCATTGCCTACTCAGAGGTCCACTGCCCTTTGCCATTATTCTACTATTTCTCGGTCCTCGCACATTAGTACAAATGTGAGATGCACATCCGGTATCTAATACCCATGTAGAAGAAATAGATAGATTAACTTCTATAACGTGTATACCGGTGCGTAAGTCCCACTTCTCTTGTTCTTTACTTCCAGACTTTGCGGTTCCTTCGGTGTCGATCTCACGCAATGGGCAGGTCCCTTCCTTAGGTACTTTACCTTTACCCTTTGAAGTGGATGAATTGGCCTTGCCTTTGGCTTGGGTCTTACCCTTGCCTTTGCGCTTACCTTTGTCCTTCTTGACCATTAGTACATTACTAACTTTCTTCTTGAGATTTGGTTCAGCAGTTCTCAACATGCTGAGAATCTCAGGCAAAGGTTTATCAATTTCATTCATGTTATAATTCATGCGAATTGATTGTATGCTTGCGCGATTGCGAGGATAACATCGATTGCCAATTCTTGGCTCGGTGGAAAACCTAGTCTTTGAGGTTCTCAGCGTACCCAACCATTTTGAGTACGTGAGTTCCTACAGTGTTCCTTCTTGCATCTTGCATGCAAAAGAGCTTTAGACACTTCAAAACGCGCTCGTGCCTAGCTTGTCCTTGATATAGTTGTTTGGTGCTCAACCATATCATAGGCATCCATGTTCTCATGTTGCTTACAAGCTCGAGTTCATGGTGGCAAGCATAAGGCATGACACATCCAATGCGTCATCTTGATGCTTCTTATAAGCATCCTTTTCAGCACGAGTGGCCGCATGGGCGGGTGTTTCAGGGATTGACTGCTCTAGGACATACAGTTTACGCTCTTGTTTGAGGATAATCCTTAAGTTCCTATACCAGTCAAGAAAATTTGCTCCATTGAGCTTGTCCTTCTCAAGGACAGATCGCAAGTTGAGGGGGTGTGTCGTGTTAGATGACATGGTGATCTACAACATTAAAATGCAAAGTTAAGTATCATACCTAAATCATTTAATTAGGCCTTTAATTAAATGAGGCTCCCACTAAATTCTCATAGCTACTATTTAGCTATAAATTTATATGGGATAAAGATCCACATCATAATTCGTCTTGAGTTAGCTTTGGCTAATCGCCCAAGACGTAGTATAATTAGGTAGGCAATCTTTTGCCAATTACATCTGATGTAACTCTTTAATAGCTTTGGTTAAGTTTTAGATTAGTTTAGTGTTTAACTTCGGTGTGGCGAGGCACGAGGGCCTTCTTGGATATCGAGCAACGACCACTTCTAAGACAAAGTGATGTTAAATCACACAAAACTAATGTTAACACTTATGTTCAAATATAATATATGCCTCTACTTTCTTAACCAATTAAGAAAACACTTAATTAAGTCTTAACCAAGACTGGGGACATCACGATTGTCCACTCGCACCCCTCCAAGATAAAATGCATTGCTTTGCTTTGGCAAACCCAATAACAAATGATCGAGGAAGTAGTGAGTACCAACTTTGGTAGGCATATCGTTTAGACTTATTAAGAAATAAACATGTATCATATACATATTAGCATACATCACATATAAGCTAAACTAATCATGCATCACATACAAGCTAAACTAACATGCATCACATACATATTAAACTAACGTGTCATGGTTATGGCCCTTATTCTACAATCTTCTCAAGCCAATGAAAAGATTGATTGGTCAACCTAGGGATAGCATCTTCTCCTAAGTGCTTCCTTTTGGTTGTCTTGTGTGTTGACTTCCTCCTTGTAACCTCATCTTCCAATGGACCCTCCATCCTTGTTTTGTACATTACAAAAGGAGAAATACTCGAGTTACATTCGAGTCTAAAACTAATTTTACAACAAGAATATTAGGAGAAAGGCACGACACGCAGGCC
The DNA here is from genome assembly GCA_025175895.1 of Wurfbainia villosa. NCBI lineage: Eukaryota > Viridiplantae > Streptophyta > Magnoliopsida > Zingiberales > Zingiberaceae > Wurfbainia > Wurfbainia villosa. Next base: position 30,518,065 of record CM045986.1, read on the forward strand.
GTATTAAGAATTACAACACACAATCACAAACTTTTGGGACTAGGCCATAACCATGCACCATGTCATTTTAACTTTTAAAAGACATTGGATATTTTATTATGTTTGAAAATTTGCTAATGCAATTATCAACTCATAATAAAATTTATCCTACTTCTATATCACATATAAAATAGAGAAAACCTATTTTTATACGATCTTTCGCAAGTGGCTCTGATACCACTGTAGGGAAATCTCGTATGCCAAATGGCATATGCGCAACGGAAAATAGGATCTCTTCCAAGTGATCCATGCGAAAGCAAACTCGTATAAAATAAATTTCTCTAAACCAAACCTATCTTATAGGAGAGTTCTACCTTTGTTGCGTGCCCTTTGCAATCCCGCTTTTCCTTTCGGTTTGTTGGATCTTTAGCACGTTCAAGTGTCCGTGCCTCTATACGTATCCACACGAGCACGCTCTTGTCTCACAAAAGGAAAACTAGAAGAGCTCTCTTTTACTTCTTGCTAGAGAAGTCCCTAAAGGAGAGGAATCTAGGGAAGAAGAGAAAGGAGGAAGAAGACTACTCTTCTTGCTAGCCTACACTCACAAAGCCACACAACCAAAGCTTCCACCAAGCTTCTCAAGCTTTCTCTCACAACCACACCACAATCACAATCCAAATGATGCTTTGGCCGGCCACTCCATGGGGCCTTTTATAGGGTTGGCAAAACCCTTTCACCTCCTACAATTTAATGCAATCCATTGCATTGAGACCCCTTTTGTTTTGGCCGGCCACTTAAGGAGACAAAAACCATTTTGTCCCCTTCCACCTTATCTAGCTTAGGTGGATGCTTAGGTGGCATGCTTATGTGGCATGCTTATGTGGCATTCATGCATGTTGAATTAATCTTATTAATTCAATTAAGCTTATGTTATCATATTGAATTAATCTTATTAATTCAATTAAGCTTATGTTATCATATTGAATTAATCTTATTAAATCAATAAGGTAACATATTGAATTAATCTCATTAAATCAATTAGCTAAAATTCTCATTAAGCTTAAAGTCCAAAACCATTTTGTACTTAAGCTTATTCCCAAATTATTCTAGTCAAACTAGAATACTCTAATTCCTCTAATTATCATGCTCTTTGTGTGTGACCCTATAGGCTCTCATAACGTTGGCAGTGGATCTAAACTCTTTTAGATACACAAGCAATGAGCGGCATCTAGCAATGCATCATTGCTACCCAAGTTACGAGATAAGTCAAGATCCGACTAACCTTTCCGTGACTACTATAATATATGATCGTGTCCTTCTATACTTGATATCAGATTGATCAATGAGGCATAGACCGTGTCATCCTCGATCAATCTATGTGTTTCTTGATCCCTGAGTAAACTAACTCAAACAAATGAGCTCAATATCTCATATTGACTCATTCGAGCATGGCCATGCGTTTTAGTAGTTCTACTCAATCAAGGGGCCCACCGATATCACTCCCGTCATATGGAAGGGATAGATCCCATCTACATCACTCACATCCCTCCGCATAATTTGTTACATACCCAGTAATCGCCTTTATGGTCCACCCTGTTACGGGTGACATTTGACGATACCAAAGTACATAACTCCTTATATAGGGAACCGTAGTGACTTCAGGTCTAAGGACTATTCATACCAATAGTCACATGAGAAAGTTTATGACACTCATATAACGATCCATGAAACTTTCTCATGGCGGGTCAGTTCAGTATATATTCTCTAATATATACCCATGTGTCAACTTGATATCATATATCCATGACTTGTGAGATCAAGTCATCAATTGACCTACATGCTAGTCTTTATGTATTAATATTGCCCTTGCATATTAATACTCGACTAGGAACATTTAGGAAAGTGTTCTCTACAGCCTCTCATAATCAATTCTGCCAATTGATGTGCTATAGATAAGAACCTACTTTTCTAGGGCATTATTATATTTAAATTAGCTGGCACAAGCAAGATGTAAATATAATAACCAATCCTTTGCCTTTATAGAATATGATACAAAATGTTCCCTATTCAACCATCACATGATTGGTTCTAGGGCTTTAACTAACAGATAAATGATAAAAATATGTTTTGATCAGATTATATAGGTGTGTTTTGATTTATAGGTAAGGTATATGTTATTTTTAAGCAAGATATAAGATCACTAAGATGCTATCTCTCACCTATAGCATTAGTAACTCTTTGATTTGCACATCTAGCTTCTAGTATCATGTTTTTATTCAGATTTATAGATTCTGTCCAGATTATGGTTGTTTGTATTTTTAGGTTTTTAAAGTATATTTTATTGGAAGCAAGATGTAAAGATCGCAAAGATGCTTCCCCTACGAGTTTTGGGGACAAAGAGCATGATTATATATCTTGAAAGGCTCCCTATTTGAGTTTTGGGAGTTTGAGCATATTACATGTTGGTTAAAAGACAAAATCAGTAGGTCATATACATTTATAGGTATATTTCATGTTGAAGCAAGACAAGATCGCAAAGATGCTACCCCTATAACTTTTGGGGACAAAGAACATGATCGCATGTCTTGAAAGGCTTTCTATATGAATTTTGGGAGTATGATCCTGTTAAATGTTTGATAAAAGACAAAGATCAGTAAGTCAAATATAAAGGAAGTATTTTACTTTGAATATTTCATTGGAAGCAAGATGTAAAGATCACAAGATGCTTCCCCTACGAGTTTTGGGGACAAAGAGCATGATCATATGTTTTGAAAGGCTTCCTATATGGGTTTTTGAGTATGATCATGTAAAATACTTGTTAAATAACAAAAATAAGTAAGTCATATATAAGGTAAGTATTTTACTTTGAATATTTTATTGGATGCAAGACATAAAGATCACAAGATGCTTCCCCTACGAGTTTTGGGGACAAAGAGCATGATCAAATTTCTTGAAAGGCTTCCTATATGGGTTTCTGATTATGATCATGTAAAATACTCATTAAATGACAAAAATAAGTAAGTCATATATAAAGGAATTATTTTACTTTGAAGTGGCATGTGTCGGGCTCTTAGATCGCCCACGGGCCCTAGACCGCCCTTGAAAGTTCCACGGGCCCCTAGATCGCCCTTGAAAGTTGCCCTAATAAGTTCGGTGGCTAGCTACCCCGATTTCTCTTAGGGTTGCGTGCAAATTGGTACAATGCTGGGCTACCCAAACTAGGATGATTAGTATTTTAAAGTATATATGTATATATGGTTTCGAAAGTTAACCAAAGCACAATGTGTACAAGTTTAAGTATAGTATGACTCATGTATATGTTTCTACAAGCGAAGCATATTTCAAGCATGTATTGCAAGTTGCATATGTTAAGTTCATGCATTTCAAGTTGAGCCATTGTGTTATGTACCAGTGTCTCTATATGTTTGATACAGAAAGTTCATGCCTGTCAAGTGGAACCATTGTATTATGTGCAAGTATTTCCAAATGTTAAATGCAGAATTTTTTTAAATGCAAGTATGAGCATGTGTTGCATGCAAGTATTCTAATAGCATGTTTTCTCCTAATGCGATGTTTTGTGAGAATAGGATATACTTACTAAGCATCATTGCTTATAGTTTCATTCCTTATACTACAGATAAGGGTAAAGCAAAGTTTGAGTAAAAGGGGGGCAGCGGATGAAGTGCTTGGTGTGTGTGGCGACGGAATAGTGGATTATGATCCTGGACTTGCTAGTATTCTATTATGTTAAGACCTTCAAACTTTTTCATGTGGTAGCGTTCATGTTATATGTTTAATCATGTTGTGTCTAAGAATGTTGAACTTGGTAGTATTATACTATGCTAAGAACTTTGAACTATGTGCTAGTCTTCATGTTAGGTGCTAAGGTTGATTATTGTTGATTACGTTGATGTTCATGTCAAAGATGCATATATCACTATCACCATGCATGAGGTTGAGTTACTTAAGAATGTTTTATATTAGAACCCTAGTGAAGGTGCATGCTTAGATAGGTTAAGAACTTGTGTAATATCCTAGTGTCAACATGTCAATGTAGTTGGGTTCATTATTTAGCTTCCACTATTAAAAGTTAAGAGTTTGAATTATGATACTCGTTTAGAAACCAGGTTTAGATCTTGGTACGAGTTGTTGATACTCTTCGATTTAAATCAGGTATTAGTTAACTTACAAATAGTGTATGTGAGTTTATGGAATGATTGAGTCATGATATACCTGATCAATACAAGAGTAAGATAAAGTATTATAGTAACACCTCCTTTACTAGTATAAGGATAGGGGGTGTTATAGTATGGTATCACAGCGAGTTCCGCCCTTCCACCACACGCACATCGAGCATCAAATCCTTCCACTTCCAAGTAAGAAAGTATATATATATTTTACTTTCTCCTATGCTTAGTAAAGAATGCTTTTGTTAAACATGCTTACATATGTAGGTGATGATGAGAGAAAGTAAGTAATAGTAGTAGTCTTATATTGGTCTTACTTTATTAAGAAAAATGGCTAGAACATGGATCATAGTAGTAGTCTTATATTGGTCTTACTTAATGAAGAAAAATGGCTAGAACATGGATCATAGTAGTAGTCTTATATTGGTCTTACTTTATGAAGAAAAATGGCTAGAACACGGACCATAGTAGTAGTCTTATATTGGTCTTACTTTATGAAGAAAAAAAAATGGCTAGAACACGGACCAATGGAAATCAGGTCAGATACTTATCTTAAATCAGTATGCTACTGTGCTATTTGATACTAGGGCAACCCATTCGTTTATTTCCATGGTGTTTGCTAAGAAGATAAATATACCTCCGGATGTCCTAGATCTTAAGTTTGTAATGACCTTGCCTTCAGAAGAGGTAATGACATCTACGCATTGGTTGCGTACCACGCCAGTCCGAATTTTAGAAAGAGAACTTTATAGTGATCTGATAATGCTGGACATGCATGATTATGATGTCATCTTAGGAATAGATTTTCTGAGCAAGTACAGTGCTTCCATTGAGTGTCGTAAGTGAAGAGTCATATTCCAGCCTGAGGCAGAACCTAAGTTTGAACTTATAGGAGAACCAAAGAAAAGAACTAGTAAGTCCTTATCTGCCATAAAGCTCAAAAGATGTTAGTCTATAGATGCACTGGGTATCTAGCACATGTGGTGGATACAAATCAAGAATGAGGCCAAAAGCTCAAAGAAGTCCAAGTTGTATGTGACTGTAAAGTATGAAAAAAAAAAAAAATTTATATGGATTAAACCCTTTAATTAATTGTGATTCATTAGGGGATTAATTGGGTTTAATTAGTGAGTTAATTGGGCTAATGAGGTGGATTAGCTAGTTGGATTGAGTCTATTGGGCTTGGGCTGAAATTGGGCTTGGGCCAAATTGTTGGGCTTGAAATTGGGTTGATTTCGGAATTGGGCTTAACCTAGGTTGGACCTGAACCTAGGTTGGACCTGAACCTAGGGCTGGCTCAATCCAATGGAATTTATAAGGCCGAACCCAAATCCGATTAGCAGATGCGATTTCTACGCCTTCTCCGTCGCGAGCCTTCTCCCCCTGCGATCGAGCGCAGCTCCTCGCCGTCGCCAAGTCCGATGGTTGCCGCCTCATCGTCGGCGGCTAAGCTAGCCATCCCGCGACGTCTCCTCATCCTCGCCGCTGCCCTGGGTCGCCGGAGCTTTCCATTGACGCCCCACTGAACCCGATCGCGCGAGTTCTTCCCTGTTTCGTCGCCACGGCTGATCTCCTCGCCGCCAGAACCAGCTGCCGTCGGTTTCCTCGAGCTGGATCTCACCTTTTCCGACGAGCTGCCACTGTTGCTATCGCGAGCTGGAGTTGCCGCCGTTGTTGGATTTGGGAGCACTCTGCCGTCGCCGGCGGAGCAAGTCTCGTTGTCGCTTGAGCTTAGGTCGTCGCTGCCGCACGAGCTCAGGTCATCGTCGGAACACAAGCTCAGATTGTCGCGGTCGTCTCCCTCAGCCACCACCGCGAACTCTACTTCTTTGCCGCCGCCGCCCACGCTCTCACCGTCGCCTCTGCTCTTCTATTGTTCATCAGGCCTGATTTGGGAAATCGGAATTGAAGCTATACTAGTTGAGGCATGTGGTGATCTCGGATCCAAATCGTAACTATATTCCTTTGTTTACCGAGCTTGGATTTGGCGATGTTATCTCCTCTGTCTCGGCTCGGTCCACCCCGCAGATTTACGGTAGAAGTGGTGATCTATTCCCTACGTCGCGTTGGGTAAGTTTTGATCGATCAATTGATGCTTGGATATGGTTATAGAATGAGATAGGACCATGATGCAATTGGTAATTTACGTGATGTGTCAATCTTGTTGAGATTATAATGGGTTCTATTCATGGATCATTGTGTGTGGCAATCGGAAGCTTGAGTTGTTCGAAAGGAGCAAGTGTTGTTGTTGTTGATTACCGTGTTTGAGGTTTTCTATCCGATATATCACGATGGATTATTTCTAAGTTTAGATTGTCGGCTTTGGGTGGAGAGATAAGTTGCTTGGTGATTGGGTAGAATTGGTGATGTTATTTGTGTAGATTGAGTTGGCGCTAAGAAGCTCGATCGACAAGTAGGTAGGTATAATGAATTAAATAGTGTTTAGATCTATTTACTTTACTGGATCTTTGGTTGTTGGTAATCTATTGTGAGTCTGATTATGGTGTATCAGATTTGGGTAATCAGGATTTCTACCTCGTAGACGAGGAAATGATGCACGAACATAGAAGCAGTAGTGTTTAGTTCGTATACTTGTATGGTGCTTGTACTTAACTATAGTTGTTATTATTATGCGAGGTTTGGGATACGGGCGAGTCCACGATCGTGAGGATTATTCGAGCTTCAGATCGTGGGTAATATCTACAGTCCGGTAGTTTTGATCAATTCCAGTGCATGATCTTGGATGTATGTATATACCTGTTTACCTTAGATCCACTCATATTTAATCATATGCTTGTACTGCCTTGACCTTTGATATATATATACTCTGTTACTCATTGATTATCTAGCACGGATAGGAACTATAAACCCTATTATGTATTAGCTGATAGATGTTCAGTAAGTACATGTGGTTAGGGTTATCTTTGTGACTTCAGATTGGTTTACTGTATTACATCACTAGGGTTAGGTGATGGTTTGGATTATGGAGTCGATTGTTATATAATATACGTATTATTGGTGCATTTATGATGGATCTATTTGTCTTTGCATAGATAATTGTATTGTTGCTCGTATTTGAACACGGACTAGAAGTCCTAGTGTGATGGTATATCCATAGGGATTGTATGCCTGTGTATGGTTATATGGATGATCGATTGTATATCGCTACTGACTAGAGGTCTTAGCGTGGTTGTCTGTCAGATGAGTATGACTCTTTATGCGATAGAGAGAGTCTTATGGATTGTAGTCCTTGCATAGTTGACTTTTAGTTGACCAAGACTTCCCGTGGGATGGGGAGTGTCGCGAGGATACATGTATGGAGCTATGCATCATCACATTGCATGCATGTCGTTGACGGTCTCCCTTGTGGATTGAGACAAGTCGTCGTCATCCGCCTCCCGCCACTCTAGTGGTAGCAGGTTGAGGGCGAGCATTGGATGCCGCGCCGGCCACTACTATGGATGGTGGTAGCCGGAGATACGCACCGCCACCGGCAGAGTGGTGTTAGCACTCGCCCACTATAGACGTGGTTGTGTGAGGTGTTGTCCCGCAGCGCGGCGCTTTGTCTACTCATGGGTAGGGACAGTGTGCAGCAGGCCCCTAGAGTAGTTAGCTTTTACGCTTATACACTACTCACCATACTACCCAACCCGCCACCGAGAGTGGTGGCCGGAGTCGGGCTAGTTGTCATTTGTCGTGCCACCCCGCCACTGGGGTCGTGGTTGACGGGTCCGCAGACATGACCATGCATATGCATCGATATATATGTATGCATGTATTTGATATATGTTTTACATATGCCCGTGAGATCGCATTTGATTGAGCTATGACTGTTGCACATGCTTGTACATCATGATACATGCCATTTGCATTTTATTTACTGCTATGGGTTGAGCATGATACATGCGTTGATTCAGACTGTTATATGCATTTGATTAGCATCATGTCATTGGGTGGTACGGACCGGGTTATTATACTGTGATCATATACGCTTATATGTCCGAGTATTGGTCCGTATGGGATTGACTCGCACGCGTTATATGGTTATGTTATAGTATACCGCTCGTGATGATCTATCATATGGAGGATCGTGATCACGTTACATTACTTTACGGCTTGATCACTTAGTATATACATGAGTATGACATATCCGTAGTTACTTGTTATTAGAGTCGATAGACCGTATGTCTATTGGACTCATGTCAGATACCGTAGATCTTCACATGTATACTTGTAGATCTATCCTTATATGTTGTTCATGCACTTTCTATATATTACCCCGAGTTTATAGGTTTTCCCCGCCAGATAATGTAGAAGATTTCTTGACGCTGAGCTCTGGTGATCCCATCTCACACCGGACGAATGGATATGTTTTCCATATTGTTGTATTACTATGGATTGTCGTTTTGTGGTTTTAACCTGTATTGTTTCCGTATCTGTGATATACGGACGTATGTATGTATTGGCTTTGATGCTTTCTATTATGTTTCTTGTTGTGTCAAGTCACCCGAGTGCATTGGGTCATTGTATCTTGTTGATCTATTTGTATTGTTTCCGCTGTGTTTATTATGTTTGATATGATGATATCTGCGTATATCATATTATTGTTGTGGGCCTACGGGCCTTGTATTAACCCGATATGTTGCCACGTACAGGGGAGATGCCGTCCGTTTGCTTTTCGGCACGGCATACTCTCGGGGCATGACAATTTTATTGGTATCAGAGCCCTAGGTTGCGAAGTCCATTTTCGGATTTGATTTCGTTCGGACATCGAGTTTTGCTTTACTCGGTCTTGGTTTTGTGAGTTCTGGGATCTGGCTGTTGCGGACATCTCCGAGCTACAAGGATTAAGGTATGTTAACTGTTATTACATATCCTTCGGTTGGCTATGCATTTAGTTGCTTATAACAGTGCATGACTTGTAGTATGTTAATCAGTATTCGTAACCGTGGTTTGAGATTACCACGGGAACGATATGTTGAGGTTATTAGACATGTACCTGCTATCGAAAAGGTAATTACCTTTGAGAGCCGACTGATACCGAGTCGGAAAGCAGAGATTAGGTAGTCACATCTATTGTGGAGATTAAGGATTTCGATCCTAAGATTTTCACTAATTATGTTAGTCAGATCATTACCTATGGGGTAATGAACTGCGCGAGTACACTATTGCTGATGCAGATAGTAGAGGATTAGTTTGGAGATATTCATAGAGATTTTGATCTCTGAATTGGTCGTTCTAGGTTGTATAACATCGGAAGTACTTTTGGAGTACTTGACTCGGGTTATACGAAGATAGTAGTATTTGTTGAATACCATTATCCGGATTTAGCCGGTACTTGGTGGAAGAGATAGGAAATAACATTCGGGAAATCACACATCACTTGGCCACGGTGTAGTGATGTTGTGAGAGGGTATTTTTCCATGTCATTTTTTTTTGACTCATCGTTAGGGAATTCTTGAGCTTCAGGTTGGGTGATCGTCTGGTGATGAAAGTACCATGCAGAGTCGTTAGACTCGTGAGGGTTATGACCCCCTAATAGCTCGAGAATGTGATTGGGTTGGTTTTGGCCACCCACAGGTTATCGGTTGACATCTTTATCGGGATGTTTGGATCTCCTACCAGATCCTACCGGAAGTGTATAGACCGAGTCATGTGTATAGAAATGACTCCGTAGTAAGTGTTTTAAAGAGTTGGAGATTTGATAAGCAGATATTGCGAGTCAAATTATTGGAATTAGAAGTCTCCAAATGTTGGATAAAAAGGAGCAAGATTAAAGTCATGAGTCATGAGCTACTATTGGAGAGTTTTCCGATCATAGAAGACCGATTGCAGATTGTCAGTAGCTTCTCATGTTTATCAGTGAACTCAGAGGAAAGACTCCGAAGGGAGATTATGTGTGTGCAATGCGGGTTACGACGAGACACAGAGTCAGATTATTCGATGGACCATTGTATCTGTTTCTACTATAAGCAGCCGATATCTACGAGGAGAGTATGTATTTTGAAGACTCAGTTGAAGACTATGGATGATGCTTTCGAGCGGATGATCCACAACCTCGAAAGCCGAGATTATTACAGAAGATTAGGTTATCACATCAGCAGCGATCTACTACACCAGATATAGTTGGAGCTCTTTGATACTTTCATCCGGAAGAAGTAAGTTACTCATGTCGTACCAAGACATCTCGTAAGATTCTGCATATCTGGACAACAAGTTACCTTCCCAGGCGTGGTTATGCTTTATACAGAGGAGAGATTTTACGATGATGGTCGTATTTACGCATATTCTCCGGGTGCAGCTATTCCTTTCACAGAGATGGAGCGTCTTTATGATGTTGACAATTCTTGATTTTTACAAATAGGATGTGTATCTGATAACAGTTGGTTACCATCTCCATTGCGGTTGTTTCAGTTTGTATCTCAGTTCAGCAGTTGATTTCAGTTCCTCCATGACAGTCTTCGAACCTACATGAGCTCAGCCGTCCAGAACAGATGTCAGACAAGTTTACATGATTACTCGAGAAGAAGTATAGAAGACCGAAGGATCGGTCCTTCGGGGTATTACTTTAGGTTATCCTATTTGCGGATATATCGAAAGATACTGGTAGTTTACAGGTATCTTTGTCTAGAACATTCTTGGATAGGGTTCGAAGGGTTTCTATTGACTTGTGCATTGGTAATTTTCTCTACCGTCAGGTGAGATGTTGATCAACAATCAAGAAGTCAAGGGATACCCTTAGCCTTTGCTAGACATACCTCCACTATAGACATATCCTTACGGATAGTTGGATTGTTGGAGCGTTGGTATACTAGGACTCTCGGATGTGCGTATAATCCAAGAGTATTCGGATGTAGTTACGGATGAACTCTCGGGCAGGTCACTGCATGGGCAAGTGGAATATGCGATTGAGGTGATTTCGGGAATAGTCCTGATATTGGGGACCTCATACCGGGAGATGATTTTATTGATATTAGTGTTGCTAAACACCATGGGAGATTTATCTTTCCTAGTGTTTCTTCTTGAGAAGACTCGTAACTCTTGTTAAAAGAGAGACAGACCTTTGAGGTTATGCATCGATTATCGATGATTTGAACGCAATAGTTGAGAATGAATATCCTTCGTTGTGGATAGCTGATCTTTTAGATCAGCTAAATGACACCTGTGTATATCCTAGGGTTGGCCTACGACTGGAGGTTTGATATTGTAGTGACTTAGTGTCATACAATTATCATTGTCAGTGTGATGATTGAGTTATCTGTAGCTTAGAGTAAAAGGATGCAGGTGTGTGAAGACGACATTTCATACTTGGTATGAATTTTAGGAGATGTTGATAATGTTGTTAGACTTATCGACGATTTAGTCGTTCATGAATTTGAGGAATCAAGTACTCTTGGAGTATTTAAGACCGATTGTCATCATATCTGTGGAGGATATATTTATGGATATATTCTCAATCTTGAGGGAAGTTGTGGTTTCCCTAGATTGATTTGGTATTTACCATAGATGATGATAGGATGTTTTAGCGATACTATACTGTCGACTTGTGAGACCAAGAAGGTGATGGCAATCACCTGGTCGGAAGTTTGTGAAGCTAGGTTTCAGGGCCTAGAAGGTGGTGACTTTTGGGTCGATGTTAATTAACTGGTCCGATATGGATGGAAGAGTATTGTACGCAGATGTATCATTTCGTGATTAGAGCGATTCCGATGCGGTAGGTATGAGGCGTGTCTTATGCTTACGTCGATTGAGGAATAGCGAGATTAGTTATGTCTTGTCTTCGGTCACTTATAGTGCCGTGATGAGTGAATTTTGGATATTAGATTAATTTCTCTTGTGAGAATAAATCTCCGCCTCGGAAGGATAGTGGCTTCGAGTTGCATTCGCTTTAGGAAGTGTTGTTTCGGAGACACTTCATTCGAGAGTGATGATTTATTCGGAGTGTATCCGAAAATTGTGAGTAGTGAGACGTTCCGGTTGGTGGAACGTTATCTGGGACACGGTTGTTTGGGGAGGTTGGTGTGGAGTATGCCAACAAGCAAAGGTGGAATATTGTGATCGGTAGGGTTTCGTACCGTGATAAAGTGAGAGCCTAATCGTTAGACTGTTGGGAGATTTTCTAGAATTCGGAAAGGACTTGATAGGATTTGGGTAATCGATGATCGATTAGCTAGGTTCGCTCATTTTCTTCCGAGCCGTAAGATGGACTCCGTTGGATCGCTTGATGGAATTATATCCATGGAGTAACTTTGAGTATCATTTCTGATAGTGATTCATGATTCACCTTACGATTCTGGCAAAGTCTCCCATCAGTTACGAGTTTAGAGCTCCACTTTGATACAATGATTTACCCTGTAATAGATTGATTGAGAGTGTATATAAGAGCCGGAATGTAATATTCGAGCTCAGTACCCCACTTAGTCACTTGAGAGGTGACTTTTCTCCGGATACTTGAGATGGTTATCTTGACACATCGTACAAGTATATAAGACGGAAATTTGGGGACCAAATTTTTATAAGTGGGGGAGAATGTAAAGTATGAAAAAAAAAAAAAATTTATATGGATTAAACCCTTTAATTAATTGTGATTCATTAGGGGATTAATTGGGTTTAATTAGTGAGTTAATTGGGCTAATGAGGTGGATTAGCTAGTTGGATTGAGTCTATTGGGCTTGGGCTGAAATTGGGCTTGGGCCAAATTGTTGGGCTTGAAATTGGGTTGATTTCGGAATTGGGCTTAACCTAGGTTGGACCTGAACCTAGGTTGGACCTGAACCTAGGGCTGGCTCAATCCAATGGAATTTATAAGGCCGAACCCAAATCCGATTAGCAGCTGCGATTTCTATGCCTTCTCCGTCGCGAGCCTTCTCCCCCTGCGATCGAGCGCAGCTCCTCGCCGTCGCCAAGTCCGATGGTTGCCGCCTCATCGTCGGCGGCTAAGCTAGCCATCCCGCGACTACTTCGTTTCAGTTACGTATGTGTGCTTTCTGGTCATGGAGCTTTCCATTAATACTTCCGTCATCGAGTTCTTCCACTGTTTTACGGTGATCTCCTCTTGCCCAGAACCAGTGCCGTCGGTTTCCTCATTGGATCTCACCTTTTCGACACTGCTGGCTTCCTTGTTGGGCTATAAGCGTTGTTGGATTTGGGAGCAATCACGTAAATGTGAGCAAGTCTCGTTGTCGCAGCTTAGGTCGTCATTTCTTGCCGCGAGCTCGGTCATCGTCGAACCTGGCTCAGATTATCGGTCGTCTCCCTCGGCCACCATGAACTCTACTTCTTTGTCATGTGGCCACTCCGTCGCCTCTGCTCTTCTATTGTTCATCATCGGCCTGGTTTGGGAAATCGGAATTGAAGCTATACTAGTTGAGGCATGTGGTGATCTCGGATCCAAATCGTAACTATATTCCTTTGTTTACGAGCTTGGATTTGGCGATGTTATCTCCTCTGTCTCATTTCGGTCCGGCAGTTTACGGTAGAAGTGGTGATCTATTCCTCGTGTGTTGGGTAAGTTTTGATCGATCAATTGATGCTTGGATATGGTTATAGAATGAGATAGGACCATGATGCAATTGGTAATTTCGTGATGTGTCAATCTTGTTGAGATTATAATGGGTTCTATTCATGGATCATTGTGTGTGGCAATCGGAAGCTTGAGTTGTTCGATGGAGCAACAGTGTTGTTGTTGTTGATTCTAGTGTTTGAGGTTTTCTATCGATATATCGATGGATTATTTCTAAGTTTAGATTGTGTCGGCTTTGGGTGGAGAGATAAGTTGCGGTGGTGATTGGGTAGAATTGGTGATGTTATTTGTGTAGATTGAGTTGGCTAAGAAGCTCGATCGACAAGTAGGTAGGTATAATGAATTAAATAGTGTTTAGATCTATTTACTTTCTTTGGATCTTTGGTTGTTGGTAATCTATTGTGAGTCGATTATGGTGTATCGATTTGGGTAATCAGATTTCTACCTCGTAGGCGAGGAAATGATCTGAACATAGAAAGCGAAGTAGTGTTTAGTTCGTATACTTGTATGGTGCTTGTACTTAACTATAGTTGTTATTATTGTGCGGGTTTGGGATCTGAAGCGGGTCCACGATCGTGAGGATTATTCGAGCCGTGTCGTGGGTAATATCTACAGTCCTAGTTTTGATCAATTCCGATTGCATGATCTTGGATGTATGTATATACCGCTACCTTAGATCCACTCATATTTAATCATATGCTTGTATCTTGCCTTGACCTTTGAGATATATATACTGCTACTCATTGATTATCTAGCACGGATAGGAACTATAAACCCTATTATGTATTAGGTGATAGATGTTGATAAGTACATGTGGTTAGGGTTATCTTTGTGACTTGATTGGTTTCTTGTATTACATCACTAGGGTTAGGTGATGGTTTGGATTATGGAGTCGATTGTTATATCATATCCGTATTAGTGGTGCATTTATGATGGATCTAGTTATGCATTGCATAGATAATTGTATGGTTGCTCGTATGTGACCAGGACTAGAAGTCCTAGTGTGATGGTATATCCATAGGGATTGTATCTGTGTATGGTTATATGGATGGTCGATTGTATATCGCTATTCTTGACTAGAGGTCTTAAGCGTGGTTATGCATCGGATGAGTATGACTCTTTATGCGATAGAGAGAGTCTTATGGATTGTAGTCCTTGCATAGTTGACTTTTAGTTGACCAAGACTTCCCGTGGGATGGGAGTGTCGCGAGGATACATGTATGGAGCTATGCATCATCACATTGCATGCATCTTTGTTGAGGGTCTCCCTTGTGGATTGAGACAAGTCGTCAGTCATCCTGCCTCCCGGCCACTCGGTAGTGGTAGCTTGAGGTTGAGGCGAGCATTGGATGTGCGCTTCTCCACTATGGATGGTGGTAGTGAGATCTTTTGCCACTGTGCAGTGGTGGTGTTAGCACTCGCCCACTATAGGCGGTGGTTGTGTGAGGTCTTGTTGTCTGTGTCTGGCGTTTGTCTACTCATGGGTAGGGCGTGGCTTGCGTGAGGCCTAGGAGTAGTTAGCTTTTTAAACGCTTATACACTACTCCATACTACCCAACTCGGCCACTCGAGAGTGGTGGCGGAGTCGGGCTAGTTGTCATTTGTCGTGCCACCACAGCCACTCTGGGAGTCGTGGTTGGACCGGTCCATGACGATGACCATGCATATGCATTGCTGATATATATGTATGCATGTATTTGATATATGTTTTACATATGCCTGTGAGATGCTGCATTTGATTGAGCTATGACTGTTGCACATGCTTGTACATCATGATACATGCCATTTGCATTTTATTTACTGCTATGGGTTGAGCATGATACATGCGTTGATTGACATTATATGCATTTGATTAGCATCATGTCATTGGGTGATACAGGCAAGTTATTATACAGGTGATCATATACTGTTTATATGTCTGAGTATTGGTCAGGTATGGGTTTGACCTGGTACGTTATATGGTTATGTTATAGTATACCTGTTCAGGATGATCTATCATATGGAGGACAGACCGTCAGGTACGTACATTACTTTACGTCAGTTGATCAGTTCAGTTTATGCTATGAGTAGGACATATCTGTAATTACTGATTACTATGCTTAGGACTGTATGTCTATTGGACTCATCTTTGTATACAGAGATCTTCACATGTATACTTGTAGATCTATCCTTATATGTTGTTCATGCACTTCTATATATTACCCCTGAGTTTATACTCACCACCCCTGGACCCTGGGTTTTCTGTCGCCTGATAACAGGTAGAATATTTCTTGGACGTTCGGAGCTCCGCCAGCTGATCCCATCTCACACCGGACGAATGGACCTGTTTTCCGTATTGTTGTATTACTATGGATTGTCGTTTTGTGGTTTTAACCTGTATTGTTTCCGTATCTGTGATATACGGATGTATTGTATGTATTTGGCTTTCGCTGTTGCTTCTATTATGTTTCTTGTTGTGTCAAGTCACTCCGGAGTGCACAGTTGGGTCATGGTATCTTGTTGATCTGTTTGTATTGTTTCCGCTGTGTTTATTATGTTTGATATGATGATATCTGCGTATATCATATTATTGTTGTGGGCCTACGGGCCTTGTATTAACCCGATATGTTGCCACGTACAGGGGAGATGTCGTCCGTTTGCTTTTCGGCACGGCATACTCTCGGGGCGTGACAGTGACTACCCAGAAATATTCCCTGACGAGTTGCCAAGGTTGGCTCCTAAAAGAGAAATCGAATTTGAGATTGAACTTATTCCTGGTACCAAATCAATCTCAAAAGCACCCTATCGTATGGCCCCGACAGAATTGAAAGAGCTTCAGGAACAATTACAGGTGTTACTCGACAAGGGATTTATTCACCCTAGTCACCCACCGTGGGAAGCTCTAGTATTTTTCGTGAAGAAGAAAGATGGGTCTATGAGAATGTGCATAGATTATCGAGCACTGAATAAGGTGACAATCAAACAAATGGATATCCTTTGCTAAGGATTGATGATCTGTTTGATCAATTGAGGGGAGCCATAGTTTTCTCCAAGATTGACTTGCGGTCCGGTTATCATCAAGTAAAAGTTAAAGAGGATGATGTATCGAAAATAGCTTTCCGAATGAGGAATGGACACTATGAGTTCGTGGTCATGCCTTCGGAGTGACAAATATTGGGGATCGATTGGCCGGCTAGAGGGGGGTGAATAGCCCTCTTACGATGGATGTCGTATTTTACTCGTCTACAAAACGTTAGCGCAAGCGAAATATACAAATACAAATAAAGACAACACAAAAGATAGACAAGCAATACAAACACGAGATGTAACGTGGTTCACGTCTACGTCGCTAATCCACGGTCCGATTCGTCCAAGGTGAATCACTCCTCCAAATCTATCCACTAGATCTCTCCTTTGCACAAAGCTAGGTGGAGGTAACCTCTTTACGCAAAAATCACTCTTCTACAATGGAATGAAGATTAGAGCAAGTAGAAGAGTGGGAAATCATTTAGGGCACTTTTGGAGTAGTTGGGCGTTCAAGCATTAACCCCCCAAAGCCCCATCCCCTTCCTTTTTATAGAGGAAGAGGGTTTCTTCCCGTTGACACGGATCGATCCAACTGATGCCTCGATCGGTCGGATCGGGTCCTGTGGCGCTGGCCCAATAACGGCCGCTTTCCACGTTGGATACCATCCATGAATGCGGCATCGATCGTGATCCTACCATCGATCGATGCTCGATCGATTGAGTGCTCAACCGAGTCGACTCCGATACATCTTGCGTGCATAGTGCCATCGATCATTGCCATTCTCTGGCGATGATCGTTGTCGACTGATAGTCATTGCCAGTCCATGGCAGTCGACTGCCAAACATTAAACTGGTATTATACCAGTCGATCGACCCATCGACTCAGATCAGTCGACTGCCATTCCCTGGCAGTCGACTGGTGTCGGGAAAACCCATCCGACACTTGGCCAAATGGCCAAGTTTCACCTAAGAGCTACCCCTTCTTGGGTTACATTCGCTCACTCTCATCTCTCGGAGTCCCTCGCCTTCGAAGTTCTCTTCGTTCTCGGCCATGTCCCTCGGCAGCATCAGGCGCACGACTTTGCAATGCTCCTTCGCGTCTCTTTCCTCGACGTCTACTTCCTCCGGCTTCACTCCAAGCTTCTCGTCCGGCGGTCCCTCGGATGCTCCAAGCGCACGGCTTCCGCAAAGCTATCCTTCACCGACTCAAGGCACGAGTCATGAGATGTGAAACTTGCCACGGCTCCATGTGCGAATTACTAAGTCCTGCACGACTTCAATGCACATATCAAATCAACATAACACACTAACTTAAACCCTTTGCCACACACATCAAAACCTTATCATGGCAAGAGATTGCCCTAACAATCTCCCCCTTTTTGATGTGTGGCAATCCGTTTAAGTTAGGTAAAAATATTTGATATAAATTTTAAAGGAAAGAAAGCATGTAAACATAAACATGATATAGCAGCATGCAACTCCCCCTTAACCCATGAAACTCCTCATACAAATTTTCACCCCCTATCACAATTTACTTAAACATAATTATAATTTCTCCCCCTTTGACACCATCAAAAAGATTAACACTAAGTTAAAAATACATGGCATCAAGTCTAATAGAAAGAAAATACCACAAGTTGATTTAAAATCGGAATTCAGCCTTTACTGGTCTGATATTCAGTCATCGATCGGACTGTTTAGACTACCGTGACCGCATGTCGGGATTTCTGATTTCTGGACCGAATTTCAGAAATGCGTTAAAAATTCCAGAAAATTCGAAAAATCATGAAATTTGGGGAACACATTTCTTTTAAGTATATCTATCAGTGAAAAATAGGTTTTCATGAAAAATCATTATATTTCCACGTATTTGCCAAAAATCCATAAGCTTTAAAAACTACTAGGTTTTTTGATCATAAGAGTATCCATTTTTACACCTAGTCTTGCTTTGAATTGTTTCAAAACATGAATACATAGATTTTAGATTAAGAAATTGTTTTGAAAACATATGAAATATCCAACCATGATTTTTGGGCAATATGTCTATGAATTAAACATAAGTCTTCCCCATGATTAGTCTATTATTGCTATTTTGATACTTTAAATGACCATCTAAATGCTATAGGCACTAGTGGACATTTGTATCATACTAGCATCTCACCCATGCTAAGTTTACAATCAAGTTAGCCTATAGTGAGTGTGAGATGCATCCTAGGGGGTATTTGTATATACTTAACCCTTGTATTCATGCAATTCTATCATGGTTAAGTATCAACCCAACAACCTACATGATCATAACGACATATATGAATTAATTTCACATTATGATCATGAAATACATGTATTCATTAAATAATAATCATGCATTAGGTATTATATGATGATAATAAACAAAGTATCACCTAAAGCATGATTCAACCCTATTTCTCATGATTACGTGCCAAATATTAAAATCATAAATTATGATTTCAAACATACATAGCAATTACATTAATCATCATGATTTAAGCATTATTATCTATTTATGGGCACGTTATCATCACCCAACACTATTCTAAAAATGTTGTCCCGCAATCCTAAGTCAACCAAAATATGATATAGGTCAATTCCATATGGTTGACTACCCTAGGGTTTTCCTAACCCTTAAGGATGGATTTTGGAACCCAAAATAAGTTCTTTCCTATTGGGTTCATTAAGTATTCCTTGGGGATCTATTTCCTAGCTATTACTTTCTTCTTATCTTGTCCCCTAGCAATTAGGCATTTATAGGCCTTTTCATTTTTCTTTTCTTTGTATCCTAGGCCCTTTTTGTTGAAGCTTGCCCTTTGGCTTCCTATAATCATGTTCAATGTGTTGGAGCCAATAGTGAATTTCTCTAGGGCTTTTGTCAAATAGTCTACCTTTTCCCTTAAAGCCCTATTTTCCTCTATGCATGCATCATTAACATACAAAGGCATATAGTCATGTGAACATGCATCATTTAAGCTAGAAGAAATATCATTATTATTTAAGCATGCATTTTCTAGCTTATTTTCTAATGCCTTAATTTGATCAAGCATGCTTTTATTTTTATTTTTCATTCCAAATAAGTCCCTAGTTAAACTAGAAATTATGGAAACTATTTTCTTAGGAGAGGCATTCGTTACCATAGTTTCCATGTCTTCTTCTTCTTCTTCGGATGAGGAGGATGTAGAAGCTCCCCCTTCACTTGAGCTCTCTCCACTTGAGCTTGATTCTTCATTTGAGGAGGAGGAGGAGCAATCCGAGTCATGAAGATCCATTAGTGCTAGGTTGGAATAGACATGCTCTTCTTCTTCGGATGAGGATGAGGAAGCAAGGTCATCCCATGTCTTTGCTTTGAGAGCCATGGCTTTTCCTCTTTCCTTGGCCTTCTTTTCTTCTTCCTTTTTCTTCTTGCTCCCCTTCTTCTTCTTCTTTTCTTCCTTCTTTTTCCTTTCCTCTTTGCTCTTGTTTAGGAGGGGACAATTGTCCCTTATGTGTCCCTCCCCTTGACAATTGTAACAAATGATCTTCCCCCTTGGTCTTCTATTCCTATCATGAGATTTATCAAATCTAAAATTCTTAAATGAACGCCTTACCTTCCTTACCATGTAGGCTTCTTCCGTGATATCCATGGAAGAGGTAGAGGCTTCATCATCGGAGGAGGAGGGGATCTCTATCTTCTTCTTCCCCTTATTTGCCATCAAGGCTACTCCTCTTGAGGGTTGAATTCTAGGCTCTTCTTGTATTCCTTCAAGCCTAGTTTCGTGGAGCTCCATTGTTGAGAAAAATTCCTCCAAGGTACTTACTTCCAAGTTCTTGGAGATGTAAAACGAATCCACCAAGGAGCTCCATCTTGAGGACCGGGGAAAGGCATCTATGGCCTTCATTACCATATCCCGGTTGGAGAGCTTTTCTCCTACACTTGTTAGCCCAATTAATATTTCTTTAAATCTAGAATGTAGGGAAGTTACCTTTTCTCCCTTTTCAAGCTTAATATTTGATAGTTGGGAGTGGAGGAGATCCCTTCTTGCTAGTTTGGCTTCCGAAGTGCCTTCATGAAGTTCAACTAGCTTCTCCCACATCTCCTTAGCACTAGAACATTCCCCTATCCTATTGACTTCTTGTTGGGGGAGTACATTGTATAGGTGGTGCTTGGCCTTTGAATTTGCCAAATATTCTTCTCTTTGCCTCTTGCTCCACCTTGATTTCTCCAATGGCTCCCCATTTTCATTCCTAGGCAACTCGAAACCATTTTCCATTATTAATAGAATTTCAAAGTCGGTTTCGAAGAATACCTCCATTCTCTTTTTCCACCAAGAGAATTCGCCGTCGAACTTCGGTGGGTGGATGTTTGAGCCGGCCATTTGAGATGTAGAGCTTGTTGCGGCGGTTAGTCCGGTGACAAGCAACCTTGCTCTGATACCACTTATTGGGGATCGATTGGCCGGCTAGAGGGGGGTGAATATGTTGGGTTTCCGGCACCGCGGCGTGTGTGTGTTCGATCATGTTTCGTAAACATGAACACAGCGGAAGCAATAAAAATAATAAATACTCCTATTTATTACAACACACACAACACACGCATGCATATCACAACAAGTGTAGACAAAACCGTAAATTTAAATTTGCAATAAAAGGAAATTTATCTACGTTATACCTTTCGTATGACGTGCAGCGGGAACGACATCAACCGGAACGATTCTCGATAGAATCGTCTCTATCCGTATCCACGCCGAGTTCCTCGGGATGACTTCGCTAAGCCACGAGCTTCGTCTTCGTATGGGTTACTAGCCTCGTGTTGAAGACGACGTGATCGAGAGATGATCACTATCCGAATCCAAATTCGGATCCAAAACGAGTCCTCAAAACTCGCTTCTCCGGAGAGGTATTCGTCAACCGATTGACGAATCCTTCGTCCTCCACCTCAGAGGATTACCGGAGATCGAATCCCCGATAAGTTATCCGCTGTCGGAGCTCTAACCGTCGTCCAAACGACGCTCCGACGAGAGGAGAAGAAGCTGTCCAGAAAACTGGACAGCTTGGTGGAGGAGTAGGCGCTGGCCAAAACAAGGAAGCCAAGTGCTCACCTTTTCACCGAGGCCTAGGAAGATCACCGGAGGGTCGCCGGAGGGTTCACCGGCTGAAGGTTGGACGCCGACAAGGAGATGGACGGCAGCACACAAGCTGGGCGGCGGCAATGGAGTTGACGCCAACAAGAGGAAGGGGTTTGGGCGGCCAAGCTTGATTAGGGCTTTGGATTAGGGTTTAAGCCCTATTTTATAGAGAACTAATTCTCTTAATGGTTAATGGATCATATCCATAAAGCCCGTTAACCCGCTCCATTAAGATAAGTTAAAATAAACCAAACCATGATGGTTTATTTTAAGTTAAAACGAACCGAACCAACTTTTGGTTCATTCGTTTAAAATAAACCAAACCCCTTTGGTTTATTCTCATCCATTGGATTAAAACCAAACCATTTTGGTTCATCCATTACGTCTTCATAAGACGCGGCCCATCCATGCTTCCATTGCGACTGAAACGATTTCATGCTCGCTTTATGTTTGGTCCAACCAAACCTAGTTTCTCTCGGTCTGAGAATCCCATTCTCAAGCTCGTTTTAAATCCTTTGGATTACGCTCGTTGTGCGTGTGACCAAATAGGTTCTCGGTTTATGTTGGCCGTCTATAATTAACCATTAATTATAGAACGATCATGAGTGGCACCTAGTAGTACATCATGATCCTCAATTAACCGAAAAGATCAACGGTTGATCCAGAACTATTTCTGAAACCCTTCAGTAGCTCGAATGATTCGTGCCCCATTCCCTTCACTCATCTTATACCCACTTGGTTCAGGACATGGTCTATTGTGTCAGTCCCCACTAGGCTGACTACGTCACACCTAGCCCAAGTATTATTTCCTCATCCTACGAATTCTAGTTACTCCACATGTATCGAAGAGTACCATACTCTAAACATGTAATGCTTTGGCCAAAGACTTTAGTAACAATCCGACGAGAGGCCATGGGTATACATCTCCTCGCAAGGAGTGGTGAATCCTTTATAGGCTATTCAAACACCTTCGATCACTTCGACTTATACCCAATCATCCCGGGTCCACATCTCCTCGGAGATGTTTGCTTAAGATGTCAAAGCATAAGTCTCCATGATCAAGATGACTTGAATACCGCAAGTCAAAGGAACCTCGCACTTAAGCCACAGTAAGAACTTCATTGACATATCTATATATGCAGAGAACCATATGAAGTCTTACGGCTGGTCACTCCAATGAACTAGTTACCATAACTAGCATCCACGATTAACTCCGGACATCACTATGTCTCCAGCCAGTGAGAATCAGCTGCTTGGATACACCAAGGAGTATACCTCGTGCTAGTCTCGACAGAATTGATGGTGTCCAAATCCATCAATTCATCGACTAGGATAATTCGATACATCACAATTACACATGTAGAGATACTCACTAGTTGTGATCCAATCACAAATTCTCTCATCTTGTGAATCGTATCGTGGACATACGATAAATGAGTTTAAGATCCAATCAAATACATAAAACATGTATACTCAAATAGTGAATCTTCATTTATCATATAAATGGTTCATACATAAGGCGATTGCCTTAGGACATCTCTCATATATTACTAACAGGCTCCCACTTGGCCTAATGCCAATCGCTACGGTATCCAATACCATAAGCTCGAACATGACCCTCAAACTTATTTTGAGGTAATGCCTTAGTTAAAGGATCCGCTAAGTTCCTTTCAGTGGGAATTTTCTCGATTTGTATTTCGTTCCTACTGATGATCTCTCTGATAAGATGATAGCGACGAAGCACATGTTTGGATCATTGATGAGACCACATCAAGTTCAGAGATGAACTTCTTGATCCAAACCGCTTCCTTTCTTGCCTAAAGCGCAATGTATTCTCGCCTTAGTGGCGAATCCGCTATAGTGTCAAGCTTGGAACCTTTCCAACTTATTGCGCCTCCATTCCGGTGAATACATACTCGCATCGAGACATGGAATCATCCTTGTGCATGCGAGCCGCATCCGTATACCCACGTATCACCATGTACCCTTCTCCATATATTAGGAACACATCCTTAGTTCTTCTTAAGTACTTAGGATCATCTTAACAAATACCAATGATCCATTCCTCGATCGGATCGTATCTCGCCGTGACACTCAGAGCATACGATACATCGGGCCTCGTACATAACATAGCATACATGATAGATCCTATTGCGGATGCATAGGGAATCTTACTCATGCAAATCCTCTCGTCTTCTGTACGCGGACACATAGACTTCGAAAGGTGTACCCCATGCCTGATGGGTAGGAAACCTTTCTTGGATTCCGACATGCTAAACCTCTTTAGCACTCGGTCTATATATGTAGACTGCGAAAGACCAAGCAACTGTTTCGATCTATCTCTATAGATCTTAATCCCGAGGATGTAGGTTGCTTCTCCCAGGTCTTTCATGGAGAATGTCTTGGATAACCAAACCTTCACTGACTGTAAGATTGAAACATCGTTTCCTATAAGTAGTATGTCATCGACATACAATACTAGGAATACGACTGCACTCCCACTAACCTTCTTGTACACACAAGGTTCGTCTGGATTTTGTGAGAAATCAAACTTTTTGATTGTCTCATCAAAACGGATATTCCAGCTCCTGGATGCTTGCTTCAATCCATAAATGGACCGTCGCAATTTGCATATCTTGGTTTTATCAACCGATGTGAAACCCTCAGGCTGTATCATATACACGTCCTCGAGCAGGTTTCCATTAAGGAAAGTTGTTTTCACATCCATCTGCCATATCTCATAATCATAATGAGCCGCTATGGCCAGGAGCATCCGAATGGATTTAAGCATAGCTACAGGCGAATAGGTTTCGTCATAATCAACACCTTGTTTTTGACGATATCCTTTCGCCACCAATCTAGCCTTATAGGTAATCACATTACCATCCATGTCGGTTTTCTTCTTGAAAACCCACTTGCACCCTATAGGCTTTATCCCTTCAGGTGGGTCAACCAAGTTCCAAACTTGGTTTTCATACATGGAATCCATTTCCGACTTCATGGCACCAAGCCACTTATCCCTTTCTGAACTTGTCAGCACTTCTTCATAACTGGTAGGCTCCTCATCATCAATGAGTAACACGTCGTTCGATTCACTTACGAGAAATCCATATCTCTCAGGAATATTGCGTGTTCTACCAGATCTACGAAGATGTGGTGTTACAATAGGTCCAAATTGATTGCTCATCACTATGAGTTGTCGTGCTCACTGTATCTCATCAATGTCTATTTGAGTCTCTCGAGCCTCCTCAAGCTCGACGACACTCCCACTGTTTTCTTGCAAGAGAAACTCTTTCTCTAGAAACACAGCATGCCTTGAAACAAACACCTTTTGTTCCACAGGATGATAGAATTGGTAACCCCTTGTTTCCTTAAGGTATCCAACAAATAGACATTTATCAGACTTAGCATCCAATTTGTCTGATACAGTCCGCTTCACATAAGCAGGACAACCCCATATCTTCAAGTAAGATACATGAGGTTTCTTACTATTCCATATCTCCTATGGAGTAGTTGAGACTACCTTGGTAGGCATTCTGTTTAACAAGTAAACAGCTGTCTGAAGTGCATAACCCCAAAAGGACTTGGGAAGAGTCGCATGATTCATCATTGACCTGACCATGTCCAACAAGGTCCGGTTACGCCTCTCAGATACACCATTATGCTGTGGTGTATATGGCGGAGTCCATTGAGACAATATACCATTATCTCTTTAGATAATCAAGAAACTCTTGACTCAAGTATTCACCACCTCGATCCGATCGAAGTATTTTAATACTCTTGTCATGTTGTTCCTCTACTTCATTTCTGAATTCTTTGAACCTTTCAAAGGCTTCAGACTTTGTGTTTCATCAAGAACACATACCCAAACCGTGAATGATCATCGGTGAAGGTAATGAAGTAGCTATAGCCTCCTAAAGCTTGAGTTGACATAGGTCCACATACATCAGTATGTATTAGACCTAGTAACTCTCCCACTCGTTCACCTTTTCCAGTAAAAGGTAACTTAGTCATCTTGCCTTTTAAGCATGATTCGCATGTATCGTATGAATCCAATTCAAACGATTCTAGAATTCCACATCGGTGTAATTCGGACATGCGTTTCTTGCTTATATGGCCAAGACGACAATGCCACATATAGGAGTCTATTTGATTATCCTTTCGAGCACGCGTGTTGCTCGCTTCGATATTGAAATCGTCACTGGATACGTCCAACGTATAAACACCATTGCTTAAAGTTCCAATCCCATAAAGAACTCCATTCAAAGTTATGTAACAACAATTGTTACTAAAAGTCAAATGGAACCCATTTCTATTTAGACAAGAAATAGAAATGATGTTCTTTATCAACGAAGGAACATAAAAGCAATTGTCCAGTTCTAAGACAAGTCCTACAGGGAGTTCCAACAAATACGTTCCGATGGCGAGTGCAGCACCCATTGCTCCATTCCCAACACGTAAATTTGACTCTCCCTTGGCGAGTCTTCTTCTATTCCTTAGCCCATGTATGTCATTACATATATGTGAGCCACACCAGATCAAATACCCAAGTGTCTGAGGAGATAGAATGACAATCAATAAAGAAGATTTCTGAAGAAGATGGGGCATCCGATGCCTTATCCTTCTTCACGGACTCAAGATAAATCTTGCACTTTCTTCGCAAATGGCTCTCCTTGCCATAATGATGGCAAGTGTCCTTTTGAGCTAGTTCTGCCTTTTTAGCCTTTTTTCTTCTTCCCCTTCTGTTGTTCCTTTGACTCCCTCTTAGAACCTTTCTTCGAGGAATCAACTAACAACACCGTCCCCTGCTCATGCTTCTCAGAAGGCTCCACAGTCTTCAGCATGTTGAGCAGTACCACAGATGAAACTTCTTACATCTCATAGGTGAAGAGGAGCTTGAAGACTTCGAACCTTTCGAATCTCACTTGCTCATCAACCAACTCATAAAGATGAAGGACTACGATATGAGCATCCATATGCTCATGCTGTTTTCGTAGCTTGGGTTCCATCATGGCTAGCATGATGCAACTCACCATTTCAGAATCATTCACATGTTTCTGATAGGCCAACAATTGGTCCAGAGTTGCATTGTCACTAGGACGGGCGGGAAGAGACGCTTCGAGGACATTTGCAAGCTTTTCAACCTTGAGAACAATTCTCAAGCTTTTAAGCCAGTCCATGAAGCTCGACCCAGTCAATTTATTCGAATCCAAAATGGAATGCAATTCAAAGACATCATGATCAATCTTAGAAATACAAAATGAGCATATATGAGAAAGATGATTTTAAAATGCATCAATATACATTTATAAATCCCATTCATTTTTCGAATTTCAAAAACCCCAAAATCACTTCGGGAGATCGTAGGTCCATCTCCGAATGGGCTGATATCCATCATAGTTATGAACAACCTTGGAGAGAGTCCAACAAGCCATTCATAACTACGACGGTAGGTATCTTCTATACCGATTGCATATCACGTATATGCAACTATCACAATGTGCTATCAACTAATTGAATGTTCACACATACATCGGGTTGTTAACACATTAACAAGTATGCATCATATGCATAGCACCCAACTTCACCTCCCTTTACATCGACCTTGGAGAGAGTCCAACAAGCCGATGCTCCAGGTTAAAGCCAACCCATTAATCGGGACATAGTTTTAATATGGTTAGAGCGCATTCAACCAATTAGCCCAGCTTGGAGAGAGTCCAACAACCAAAGCTAACGATTGACCTCTGACTCTTACCATATTAGTATTAAACTATTCCATGGTTTGAACATATTCGGGTTCGAGCCGGGCTTGGAGAGAGTCCAACAACCCAAACAAGAAACGGAACTCTGGTTCTAACCATATTAATGGAAGGTGTAGGCCTTAATATTGTTTAAGGGTTTTTATGTCTCATCCTCTTTGCATGCAAATAACAATTATCTACATGGCATGGCATACATGGCATACATCTACATGTCACGACACGCATGGCATAATGTTATGCATCTAATGCAATTACATGGCATACAATTATGTCATGTATATATTTCCTTATATGTCATAACTATTTATGGAAATAAAATATGTTTAAGATTTGATTCTCCAAATCAAATCATAATTAAATTAGGAAACAAATTTTCAAATCTAATCACATATTTTATTCATGGAATTATTTGATTAAGGAAAATCTATTTAGGAAACCAATTTCCTAAATCATTAAAACTACTTATGGAAATAAAAAATTTTAAGATTTGATTTCCCAAATCAAATCATGATTAAATTAGGAAACAAATTTCCAGAATCTAATAAAATATTTTATTTATGGAAAATTTCAATTTCCATAAATACTTCCAACTTTCCAAAAGTGGAAGATTTCCATAAATACTTCTAGACTTTCCAAAATTGAAAAATTTCCATAAATACTTCTAAATTTTCAAAATTAGAAAATTTCCAGAAATACATTATGACTATCGCAAAACCATTTTACGATTATGTCGAAACACAACCTGGGCTCTGATACCACTGTTGGGTTTCCGGCACCGCAGCGTGTGTGTGTTCGATCATGTTTCGTAAACATGAACACAGCGGAAGCAATAAAAATAATAAATACTCCTATTTATTACAACACACACAACACACGCATGCATATTACAACAAGTGTAGACATAACCGTAAATTTAAATTTGCAATAAAAGGAAATTTATCTACGTTATACCTTTCGTATGACGTGTAGCGGGAACGGCATCAACCGAAACGATTCTCGCTAGAATCGTCTATATCCGTATCCACGCCGAGTTCCTCGGGATGACTTCGCTAAGCCATGAGCTTCGTCTTCGTACGGGTTACTAGCCTCGTGTTGAAGATGACGTGATCGAGAGATGATCACTATCCGAATCCAAATTCGGATCCAAAACGAGTCCTCAAAACTCGCTTCTCCGGAGAGGTATTCGTCAACCGATTGACGAATCCTTCGTCCTCCACCTCAGAGGATTACCGGAGATCGAATCCCCGGTAAGTTATCTGCTGTCGGAGCTCTAACCGTCGTCCAAACGACGCTCCGACGAGAGGAGAAGAAGCTGTCCAGAAAACTGGACAGCTTGGTGGAGGAGTAGGCGCTGGCCAAAACAAGGAAGCCAAGTGCTCACCTTTTCACCGAGGCCTAGGAAGATCACCGGAGGGTCGCCGGAGGGTTCACCGGCTGAAGCTTGGACGCCGGCAAGGAGATGGACGGTAGCACACAAGCTGGGCGGCGGCAATGGAGTTGACGCCAACAAGAGGAAGGGGTTTGGGCGGCCAAGCTTGATTAGGGCTTTGGATTAGGGTTTAAGCCCTATTTTATAGAGAACTAATTCTCTTAATGGTTAATGGATCATATCCATAAAGCCCGTTAACCCGCTCCATTAAGATAAGTTAAAATAAACCAAACCATGATGGTTTATTTTAAGTTAAAACGAACCGAACCAACTTTTGGTTCATTCGTTTAAAATAAACCAAACCCCTTTGGTTTATTCTCATCCATTGGATTAGAACCAAACCATTTTGGTTCATCCATTACGTCTTCATAAGACGCGGCCCATCCACGCTTCCATTGCGACTGAAACGATTTCATGCTCGCTTTATGTTTGGTCCAACCAAACCTAGTTTCTCTCGGTCTGAGAATCCCATTCTCAAGCTCGTTTTAAATCCTTTGGATTACGCTCGTTGTGCGTGTGACCAAATAGGTTCTCGGTTTATGTTGGCCGTCTATAATTAACCATTAATTATAGAACGATCATGAGTGACACCTAGTAGTACATCATGATCCCCAATTAACCGAAAAGATCAACGGTTGATCCAGAACTATTTCTGAAACCCTTCAGCAGCTCGAATGATTCGTGCCCCATTCCCTTCACTCATCTTATACCCACTTGGTTCAGGACATGGTCTATTGTGTCAGTCCCCACTAGGCTGACTACGTCACACCTAGCCCAAGTATTATTTCCTCGTCCTACGGATTCTAGTTACTCCACATGTATCGAAGAGTACCATACTCTAAACATGTAATGCTTTGGCCAAAGACTTTAGTAACAATCCGACGAGAGGCCATGGGTATACATCTCCTCGCAAGGAGTGGTGAATCCTTTATAGGCTATTCAAACACCTTCGATCACTTCGACTTATACCCAATCATCTCGGGTCCACATCTCCTTAGAGATGTTTGCTTAAGATGTCAAAGCATAAGTCTCCATGATCAAGATGACTTGAATACCGCAAGTCAAAGGAACCTCGCACTTAAGCCACAGTAAGAACTTCATTGACATATCTATATATGCAGAGAACCATATGAAGTCTTACGGCTGGTCACTCCAATGAACTAGTTACCATAACTAGCATCCACGATTAACTCCGGACATCACTATGTCTCTAGCCAGTGAGAATCAGCTGCTTGGATACACCAAGGAGTATACCTCGTGCTAGTCTCGACAGAATTGATGGTGTCCAAATCCATCAATTCATCGACTAGGGATAATTCCGATACATCACAATTACACATGTAGAGATACTCACTAGTTGTGATCCAATCACAAATTCTCTCTCATGCTGTGAATCGTATCGTGGACATTCAGTAAATGAGTTTAAGATCCAATCAAATACATAAAACATGTATACTCAAATAGTGAATCTTCATTTATCATATAAATGGTTCATACATAAGGCGATTGCCTTAGGACATCTCTCATATATTACTAACAGAATAGCCCTCTTACGATGGATGTCGTATTTTACTCGTCTACAAAACGTTAGCGCAAGCGGAATATACAAATACAAATAAAGACAACACAAAATATAGACAAGCAATACAAACACGAGATGTAACGTGGTTCACGGCTACGCCGCTAATCCACGGTCCGATTCGTCCAAGGTGAATCACTCCTCCAAATCTATCCACTAGATCTCTCCTTTGCACAAAGCTAGGTGGAGGTAACCTCTTTACACAAAAATCACTCTTCTACAATGGAATGAAGATTAGAGCAAGTAGAAGAGTGGGAAATCATTTAGGGCACTTTTGAAGTAGTTGGGCGTTCAAGCATTAACCTCCCAAAGCCCCATCCCCTTCCTTTTTATAGAGGAAGAGGGTTTCTTCCCGTTGACACAGGATCAGTCGACTGATGCCCTCGATTAGTCGACTGGTCCTGTAGCCGTTGCCCAATAATGGCCGCTTTCCAAGTTGGATACCATCCAATGGTACTGGCATCCGTCGACTGACCTACCATCAGTCGACTGATGCTCGATCAGTCGAGTGCTCAACTGAGTCGACTCCATTCTGTGCCCGTGCACAGTGCCATCAGTCAACTGCCATTCCTTGGCGATCGTGTCGACATCGATCATTGCCGATCCACCCATGGCGATCGATCGCCAAACATTAAATCGTATTATACGGATCGATCGACCATCGACTCGGATCGATCGGCCATTCCCCGCGGTCGGTAGTGTCGAAAAACCCATCCGACACTTGGCCAAATGACCAAGTTTCACCTAAGAGCTACCCCTTCCCGGGTTACATTCGCTCACTCTCATCTCTCGGAGTCCCTCGCCTTCGAAGTTCTCTTCGTTCTCGGCCACGTCCCTCGGCAGCATCAGGCGCACGGCTCTGCAATGCTCCTTCGCGTCTCTTGCCTCGACGTCTACTTCCTCCGGCTTCACTCCAAGCTTCTCGTCCGGCGGTCCCTCGGATGCTCCAAGCGCATGACTTCCGCAAAGCTATCCTTCACCCACTCAAGGCACGAGTCATGAGATGTGAAACTTGCCACGGCTCCATGTGCGAATTACTAAGTCCTGCGCGACTTCAACGCACATATCAAATCAACATAACACACTAACTTAAACCCTTTGCCACACACATCAAAACCTTATCATGGCAAGAGATTGCCCTAACAACAAATGCTCCAGCAACCTTTATGGACCTAATGAATCGAGTATTCGAGGCATTCCTTGACAAGTTTGTGATCATCTTCATTGACGATATCCTTATTTACTCAAGAACTCAGGAAGACCATGCTGAACATTTGAAGACAGTGTTACAAACCCTTCAGCAGAGACAATTGTATGCCAAGTTCTCCAAGTGTGAATTTTGGCTCGATCGAGTATCCTTCCTGTGTCACATAATTTCAAAAGATGGGGTTATGGTAGATCCGACAAAGTTAGAAGCTATTAGTAACTGGAGTCGACCAAAGACTGTCAGTGAAATCAGAAGTTCCTTGGATTAGCAGGGTACTATAGAAAATTTGTAGAAGACTTCTTGAGAATAGTGAAAATTTGTAGAAGACTTCTTAAGGATAGCTTCACCACTGACGATTCTTACCAGAAAGAACCGAAAGTTTGAATGGACAGAGGATTGTGAGAAAAGTTTCCTTGAACTAAAGAGGAGATTAACAAGTGCTCTATTTCTTACCCTTCTAGAAAGTAATGGAAGCTTTGATATGTATAGTGATGTATTCAAAATGGGACTCGGAGCGATGCTTATGCAGAATGGTAAAGTCATTGCCTATTCATCTAGACAACTCAAGGATTATGAAAAGAATTATTCCACTCATGACCTTGAGTTGGCAGCAGTAGTCTTCGCTCTCAAAATTTGGAGATGTTGAAGCTTGGGGTTGAGATTATTTCTGGATAGCTTTCTACCTTGACAATAGCGCCAACACTGTTTGATGATATACTAGCAAAGAAAGACGAAGATCCAAGCATCCAAAGGATCAAGAAAGAGATCCAAGAAGGAAAGGATGAAGGATTTCGGGTCTCTAACAGTGGGGTACTATATCTTGGTGAACGCTTATGTATTCCCAATGATCCAGAATTGAGAAAGAAAATTTTAGAAGAAGCTCATAGGACCCTAAATTCAATGCATCCTGGATCTACCAAGATGTATCAAGATTTGAAAGAGAAGTTCTGGTGGTTTGGTATGAAAAGGGATGTGGCTAAATATGTCATCACCTGTCTGATGTGTCAAAGAGTCAAAGAAGAACATCAGAGACCTAGAGGAGTTCTGCAACCTATTCAAACCCCAGAATGGAAGTGGGAAGATATAGCTATGGATTTCATAGTAGGACTACCCAAAACAACTAATGGTTATGATGCTATTTGGGTGATTGTTGATAGATTGACAAAATCTGCCCATTTTCTGGCAATCAAATATCATACTCAATGGAACAACTAGCTCAGTTGTATGTTAAGGAGGTGATCAGATTGCATGGAGTTCCTAAGACCATGTGATTGAGCCACAGACGGTACAAGTTCAAGAAGATTTAAGTTATGAAAGTTGACCTATTCAGATAATAGATCGAGAAATCAAGAAATAGAGAACCAAAGAAGTACCCTTAGTGAAAGTCATATGGTAAAATCAAAAGTTTGAAGAAACAACTTGGGAACACGAGGATGACATGAAACAAAAGTATCCGGAGTTTATCTAAGTTTCGAGGACGAAACTTTTATAAGGTATGAAGGATTGTAATGCCCATAAAATTCAAAACTATTCAAAGTAATTATATGGGTTTTAACGTCCATAAAAGGTTTAAAATAAAATAAAATAAAAGATGGTCATAGCTAGGATTTGAACCATGAACCTCCTAATAGGGAGGTAGCCTTGACACCACTAGACCATAGGATGATTCTTTGCTAAGATATATAAAGAATATACAAAGAATATAGATGGGAAGATGAGGAGTTGGTTCATCCCCCCATGAAAGGATGAAGAGTGTTCATTCCCTAGGTATTAAAGAGGAGAATTAAGAGAAGAGAGGAAGAAAAACCCCACTTTCCTTCTTCATTCTCCTTCTTCCTCATCCTTGGCCGAAATTCCTCATTCTCCTTCCTCCCTTTTTTATCCCAAGCTCTAGGCTTCTTGTGTAGGTATTCTCAAGAGGGGTTTTCCAAGAGGAGTTCCTCACAAGTCTTAGTAATGCTAGAAGATCCAACTCCAGTGAAATTTTTCCTCCTCCTTCCTCCAACTCCATCCGAAACCCTAACGCCTTGTTTGGTGTTCTTGAGAGGGTTTAAAGGGGATACAAAGGCTTAGTATATGCTATAGGATCACTCCTAAGGCTAAGGAACAAGGGAAGGTCTTCATCTCACAAAAACCCTAGCGGTATACTAGTACAATAGCAAGAGGATATAAGTATCTCTCACCTGCAGTATAAGTAGTTCTTCGATTGTTTTATATAGCTTCTTTTCCTATGTTTTGATAAATTATATGTTTGGATAAGATGATATATGTGTGTGTTCATCTTTATAGTTAAGGTATATGTTTTTTTAAGCAAGATCTAAGATCACAAAGATTCTATTTCTTACCTATTGCAGAAGTAACTCTTTGATATGGCCATCTAGCTTCTATCACCATGTTTTATTTGGATTTATATGTTCTGTCCAGATTATGTTTGTTTGGATTTTTTAGGTATTTTAAGTATATTTCATTGGAAGCAAGAGGTAAATATCGCAAAGATGCTTCCCCTATAAGTTTTGGGGACAAAGAGCATGATCGAATGTCTTGAAAGCCTTCCTATATGAGTTTTTGGGAGTATGATCATGTTAAATGTTTGATAAATAACAAAAATATGTTTTTATCAGATTATATGGGTGTGTTTTGATTTATAGGTAAGGTATATTTTGTTTTAAGCAAGACATAAAATCACTAGGATGTTATCTCTCACATATAGCATAAGTAACTCTTTGATTTGCACATCTAGTTTCTAGTATCTTGTTTTTATTCAGATTTATTGGTTCTCTCCAGATTATGTTTGTTTGGATTTTTAGGTATTTTAAGTATATTTCATTGGAAGCAAGATGTAAAGATCGGAAAGATGCTTCCCCTATAAGTTTTGGTGACAAAGAGCATGATTGAATATCTTGAAAGGCTTCCTATATGAGTTTTTGGGAGTATGATCATGTTAAATGTTTGATAAATGATAAAAATATGTTATTATCAGATTATATAGGTGTGTTTAGATTTATAGGTAAGGTATATGTTATTTTTAAGCAAGACATAAGATCACTAAGATGCTATCTCTCACCTATAGCATAAGTAACTCTTTGATTTGCACATCTAGCTTCTAGTATCATGTTTTTATTCAGATTTATAGATTCTATCCAGATTATGGTTGTTTGTATTTTTAGGTATTTTAAGTAAATTTTATTGGAAGCAAGATGTAAAGATCGCAAAAATGCTTCCCCTACGAGTTTTAGGGACAAAGAGCATGATTATATGTCTTGAAAGGCTCCCTATATGAGTTTTGGGAGTATGAGCATGTTACATGTTGGTTAAATGACAAAATCAGTAGGTCATATATATTTATAGGTCTATTTTATGTTGAAGCAAGACATAAGATCGCAAAGATGCTTCCCCTATAAGTTTTGGGGACAAAAAGCATGATTGCATGCCTTGAAAGGCTTCCTATATGAGTTTTGGGAGTATGATCCTGTTAAATGTTTGATAAAAGAAAATTATTAGTAAGTCATATATAAAGGAAGTATTTTACTTTGAATATTTCATTGGAAGCAAGATGTAAAGACCACAAGATGCTTCCCCTACGAGTTTTGTGTTGGGATGTATATTGAAAAGTCTATCTTTTGTATGAACATCTTTGTTTTAAAATAAGAATCACATGATCATTGTTTGCATATTTATGGTTATGCATATTGTCTAATACATTACATTGTAGATATCATTGTTTGTAGTGTCACACGGGAGATCATGTTATCAG
The DNA here is from genome assembly GCA_025175895.1 of Wurfbainia villosa. Taxonomy (NCBI): domain Eukaryota; kingdom Viridiplantae; phylum Streptophyta; class Magnoliopsida; order Zingiberales; family Zingiberaceae; genus Wurfbainia; species Wurfbainia villosa. The sequence continues at coordinate 30,553,608 of CM045986.1, forward strand.
TTTCTTGTAAAGTATAAGTAAAGGCTCACAACCAAGATGGCTTTGGACAAACCATTGGTATGGTTGTAGTGTGATTTGGTATTGGTTTGTCTTGACCATAGAATTACACTAGTACACTTTGTGTGTATTGAGCAGGACCGACTTAGAGGTGATTCGATTTATTGCTGACTACATAATGGAATCGGACCTCAAATATTATGTTGTACATGCTCTTAATCCCGATATAATAACGGGCACATATACTTAGTATTTATTTCTTTGATTTACCAATGGGCAAGATTTATAGAGTAAATCGATAGGCTCGGTAAGTTGAGAAATGATATTGTTTATATGGTGTGCTGTTGATTATAGGAGGAAACCATGTCCTATATATTAGGATGATGATGTCCCCTTGAGGAGCTCATAAGGTTCATCATGTAAACCCTGCAGGTGGACTTGGTCCGACATGATGATAAGGTTGAGTGGTACTACTCATGGAGTTATATGTTGATTAATTAATTGTCAGTAAATTAATTAATTGACGGACATTCGAGATCTTAAACACGGGGAGATAAATATACAAATAATATATGGAGCTCATATTAACTTATGGGGGTTGGTGAGGTAGATCAATGATAATCCTCTAGTGGAATGGATTATCATTAATGGATCGGACTTTATGTGGGCTTGATCCATTGGGTGGCTAAGATCCAACTCCTCCTCATGGTCCCTATCGTAGCCTATTAAAACCCTCATGAAGCCTAGATCCGATGGTGGAGAATAGAACTCTAGATCTGATGGTTGAGATTAAATCACTAGATTCGACGGTAGAGATTAAATCTTTAGATCCGATGGTGGAGATTAAATCTCTAAGTTTGATGATTGAGATTAAATTTTTAGATCCGACGGTTGAGATTAAATCCCTAGAATCGACGGTGGAGATTAAAAGAAGGCTTAGGCATAACTCTATAAAAGGAGGCATAAGGGTGGGCGGCAAGTAGCATTGAAAGGGGATTAGGGTTTTGGGTGGCTAGGGTTTTGGAGAAGTATTGGGCGGCAAGGCTTCCTTCTTCCTAGGGGTTTGGCCGGTGCCCCTCTTCCTCCTCTCAACCTTGGCTGGCGCTCTTCCCCTCTTCCTCTTCTCCTTGGCCGGTGGAAACAAGGGTTAGGGTTTATCCTTGGAGCTCTTGGCCGGCACCCTCTCCCTCTTCTATTTCTTGGCCGGCGGCAACATCAAGTCTCTTGACGTGGTGGCCGATCCTAGATAGGGAAGAGTTTCATTTCTATACTTCCTCTTGTTCGGAGCGATCAAGGAAAGGAAGATCGTGATCGAGGAGGCTTCATCTCTTGGAGGATCGTTGCCCACACAATATCCAAGAGGAGGATAGGACATACGATAGAAGACCTTGAGGTAAACAAGAGGTATAAATCTTGTTTTTTGCTTTCCTTTTGTTTCTTTGTATGTTGTATGTTTTTATTATGTGGATAATTTACTTGGACCCCAAATACAAATACAAAAACCGGCGATCCATACATCGTCTATTCCGCGGCTACTCGTAGAATAGAGTTTGGTTGCTTGAACAACAAGTTTGTTCAAGTGACTACTCTAATCGAATAGCACGACAATGAAACGGTAGCTTGGGTAATCCATATTTGTCAAGGATAAATTTTTTTATCCGGGGACATAGACGAGATCGCCATGAACAAGCGACCGAGTTGAAGTGGGAAGCAAAATTTCCCCACCAACATTTTGGGGACAAAGAGCATGATCATATGTCTTGAAAGGCTTCCTATATGGGTTTTTGAGTATGATCATGTAAAATACTTGCTAAATGACAAAAATAAGTAAGTCATATATAAAGGAAGTATTTTACTTTGAATATTTCATTGGAAGCAAGACGTAAAGATCACAAGATGCTTCCCCTACGAGTTTTGGGGACAAAGAGCATGATCAAATGTCTTGAAAGGCTTCCTATATGGGTTTCTAATTATGATCATGTAAAATACTCGTTAAATGACAAAAATAAGTAAGTCATACATAAAGTAAGTATTTTACTTTGAAGTGGCATGTACCGGTTTCTTAGATCGCCCACGGGCTCTAGACCGCTCTTGAAAGTTCCACGGGCCCCTAGACCGCCCTTGAAAGTTGCCCTAATAAGTTCGGTGGCTAGCTACCCCGAGTTCTCTTAGGGTTGCACGCAAATTGGTAAAATGCCGGGCTGCCCAAACAAGGATGATTAGTATTTTAAAGTATATATGTATATATGGTTTCGAAATTTAACCAAAGCACAATGTTTACAAGTTTAAGTATAGTATGACTCATGTATATGTTTCTACAAGCGAAGCATATTTCAAGCATGTATTGCAAGTTGCGTATGTTAAGTTCATGCATTTCAAGTTGAGCCATTGTGTTATGTACAAGTGTCTCTATATATTTGATACAGAAAGTTCATGCATGTCAAGTGGAACCATTGTATTATGTGCAAGTATTTTCAAATGTTAAATGCAGATTTTTTTTAAATGCAAGTATGAGCATGTGTTGCATGCAAGTATTCTAATAGCATGTTTTCTCCTAATGCGATGTTTTGTGAGAATAGGATATACTTACTAAGCATCATTGCTTATAGTTGCATTCCTTATACTGCAGATAAGGGTAAAGCAAAGTTTGAGTAAGAGGGGGGCAGCGGATGAAGTGCTTAGTGTGTGTGGCAGCGGAACAGTGGATTATGATCCTGGACTTGCTAGTATTCTAATATGTTAAGACTTTCGAACTTGTTCGTGTGGTAGTGTTCATGTTGTGTCTAAGAATGTTGAACTTGCTAGTATTATGCTATGCTAAGAACTTTGAACTATGTGCTAGTCTTCATGTTAGGTGTTAAGGTTGATGTTATGTATTGTTGATTACGTTGATGTTCATGTCAAAGATGCATATATCACTATCACCATGCATGAGGTTGAGTTACTTAAGAATGTTTTATATTAGAACCCTAGTGAAGGTGCATGCTTAGATAGGTTAAGAACTTGTGTAATATCCTAGTGTCAACATGTCAATGTAGTTGGGTTCGTTATTTAGCTTCCGCTGTTAAAAGTTAAGAGTTTGAATTATGATACTTGTTTAGAACCCAGGTTTAGATCTTGGTACGAGTTGTTGATACTCTTCAATTTAAATCAGGTATTAGTTAACTTACAAATAGTGTATGTGAGTTTATGGAATGATTGAGTCATGATATACTTGATCAATACAAGAGTAAGATAAAGTATTATAGTAACACCTCCTTTACTAGTGTAAGGATGGGGGGGTTACAATTTTTTGACACTTGGCAGCCAAGTCGACACTGAACAGTCGACTGGGAGTATGACCAGTCGATTGGCATTCGACTATGATCATGTGGCCTTGGAAGTAGACTACCAGCATTAGGCAGTCGACTGATGTCTTGATCAGTCGATTGACATGGAGGTCAGTCGATTGATGGTCGAGGAGACGGGCATAGAATGTTTTTGAGTCGACTGCTAGGGTTTGGCAGTCGAATGGAGGCATGATCAGTCGACTGATGGTCTATCCATTGGAACTTATCCAGCGTGGATCGAGTCATTGTGAGACAACGACTATAGGAGCAGTCGACTGATGGTCGCGATCAGTCGACGGCTAGGCAGAATCCAGCCCGAGTTGTAACTTTAAAAGGAGATCATGGAGGAGGAGTTTGGCAATGATTTCTTGGGTTATTTGGAGTGATTTGCTGGTGCAAATCAGGGTCTTCAAGTGCGGTTCAAGCAATCAAACAAGTAAGCATCCAAAGCAATAGTTGTAAAGTTTTCTTTACGTTATTTTGTGTATTTCATTTGTAATTCATTGTATTTCCTTGTATTACTTGTGTAATCATTGTACGATGTTTCTTTGCCTCTGACTTGTTGTCGAGAAGGAGTTATTAGTGGTGTTTGCATCTCTAGGGCTCGTTTGAGCTCAACCTGTGGAGTAGGAACCCTAAAGTTCCGAACTATGTTATATCGTGTGTTTTGCATGTGATTGTGTTGTTTGCCTTTATTTTAGTTTGTGCTTTTATTTTTCGCCGTGCACTAATCATTTTATAGAGACAAGCACGATCAAATTCTGCCAAGCGAACGAATGCGCCATTCACCTTCCCCCTCTCTAGCGCTCATCGATGTTCCTACAGGATGGCTGGCTTCGTGGTTTAGACACGGTCGTGTGGAATTCACATGGTCGCCCGTGTCCGCCTCTGTTCCACCCGATGAATGCCTTCCTTTTGCTCCAAAAATGTGTCTTTTCACCTATAAAATGTTGTTCTTAACACAAAGGCAACAAGAGCAGATCTCCGAATCAGAAAATAGAAAATGCATGCAAAATAAAGAAGAATATGCATGAAACAAGGATAAAATGTAACAAGATGTGTGCGAAAACTACTCCTAAAACCCTATATGTTTTGCTCACATCAAGCTCAACATGCCGAGACTGCTAGACTTCTCACCTCGACCGCCACGCTAGAGGTACAGTTTCATTTAAGTCTGGGGGGATCCAAATTTGATATGCTCTTCTACTAGTTTTAGTTTTTCTTGACATCTAGTTTTAGTTTTAGATTATTTGTATTTATTTGTTCATGCATATAGTGTTTAGGTTCCTTTTAGCACTAGTTATTGGTCATTTTAAGTTGCCTCAGTGATGTTTTCAAAAAAAATTTACGATATGTTTTCATGCCATAGATAGCTTAACTTCATTTATCTTGTGGTACTTTATTTTTTGGATGCTTTGATAGATGTTCTAGATTTTCACTTGTTAGATTTTATCTTTCTCCTACACTAATCGAATATTCTGAAAGGGAGAATCTAGTATATACGTAGCTATGATTCATCCCAGTAGTCTAGTAATGATTCATCCCAGTATTCTAGTACTTTGGAATCTATAGGTGACACTTGATTTAGCATTTTAGTTACTGGAGATGCTCAGATTGTGTAAACTCATTCGAAAAAATTGGAATGCTGGTGAAGATGATAAAAAAAATAAAAAGGAAAAAAATGAAAAAGAGAGAGAGAGAGAGAGAGAGAGAGAGAGAGAGAGAGAGAGAGAGAAATGGGAGTTAAAAAAATAATTATCGTGGGTGGAAATGGCTAGGTGTTCCTTTGAAACCAAGTTAGGTTACTAGGGAAACACCTACCAATTTCTCTCAATACCGAGCATACCTTTGAGACTTTATGCTAATTCTAGGGAACGACCCTCACTTAGGGTAGGTAAGTGCCTAAAAGATGGAGACCATTAGAAAGCTATAGGATGACGACTTAACTCACCATAGAAGGTGTATTCCTTAGGAAATTCTCTCAGCACAGGCATGAAAAGCTAACCTAGTGAATCTTTAGAACATATCTATTTGGTTTGATTGAAAATACCACTTGATAATTCTAGTTAATCTGTTAAGTATGGGAACAATGCTTTTAAATTTCATGGCACTGAGGTTTACATGAGGACAAGCAAAGATCTAAGCCTGGGAGATTTTGATGTGTGCAAATCATATAGGATTTTAGGAGTAATTTTAGCATATATCTCATTGCATTTTATAATTGTTTCATGCATATTCTTCCTTGTTTTGCATTCATTTACTATTTCCTAGTTTAGAGATCTGCTTTTTCTATTTTCATGGGTAGGACGGTGTTTCGGAGGTAAATTGGCACATAATTAGAGCTCAAGGAAGGCAAGCGTGCTCTGGCCGTGTTCCCCAATACACGGGCGCGCTTTGGACCATAGGACGATGATCACATGGAACTCTAGAGGACGACAAGGCCAGCCGTGTTGAGCTCACACGGTCTTGCCCAGCCCCGATGCTAGAATCAGAGCAAGATTTCTAGCGTGCCACACACACAACTGTGTGGATTCCACACAGTTGTGTGGCGTCAACCCGACTTAATGCAAATCATGGTTTTGCGAGTAATTAAGGAACGTCGGCTTCACTCCTATAAAAGGAAAGGCATGCCCAAACCCTAGGGAGGGGAAGGACAGCTGGAACAATAAGAAGGTGCCCTAAGAAGCACCAGAGGCTCATAATGGGGAGAGAGAATGCGACTCAAAGATCGAAATCTATGCTCCAACACCTAGGAGAATGACCAAGACTCAACACTGGATTGAACAGAGAGTACTGCCATTATTCTTAACCATATTTGCATTGTAATGATTTACTTTATGATGTCATGTGTTTATTCTCCTTTATTCATGAAGTAGATACTTCGATTCTAGGATTAGGGAGCAGCTTGTGTATGTTGGATATGCTAGTTTAAAAGTGCGAGTGCGTGCATCAAATCCTTGGCAATTCTCGTCGGAGGTTTGAGGTCATGCTTGCGTGCATCATTAGAGCAATTGGCCTCAAGTCAAGGGAGACCTAGTTCGAGTGAGACTCGAGTGGAAGTTCAAGTTTGAAGACTTGGCAAGGGAAGTCCAAGATTGGATTCTTGGCAATGGAGAAGTCCAAGTTTGGATACTTGACAAGGAAAAGTCCTAGGGTGAAGTCTTAGCAAGGGAAAGTTCAAGTATGGATACTTGGCAAAGAAAAAGCCAAGGGTGTAGTCTTGGTCATGTTAGTCTAAGTGTGTAGTCTTGGCAGCAAAAGTCTAAATATGGATATTTGATAAAAGAAAAGTCCAAAAGTGTAGTCTTGCCCATGTAAGTCCAAGTGTGTAGTATTGGCGGTGAAAGTCCAAGCATTGAGGCTTGGCAATGAAGAAGTCTTGGAGGCATGACCTCTTGGAAAAGGAGACTCGATGGCATAACAGAGCTGATGGAAGCATCTGAAGGCTAGCGCGAAGGGTGGATGACTCGGATGGATCTTGACGGCGTGAGGCTGATGAAGGTATCTATGGCTTAGGTCTAGGCTAAGGGTGAGTATCAAGTATGAGGGGATAATATTTGGGTTAAACCTCATGTTTAAGGTTTACCAGTTGACTGATGACTTTGGTCAGTCGATTAATCAAGTGTTTGGCATTCGGGAGACCTAGTTGACTCGAGCAGTCAACTAGGATTATGACCCAGTCGACTGGGCGTGTAGATGATTATAGCTCGACTTTTATTGTGGCTTTGTGATGTGTTATTTTCTGCAAGTGCACGGTTGTCGTCAAGTAATAAAAATATCGATCCCACAGGGATTGGGACAATTACCGAATGATCGTGATACCAAGTTATCTAGTCAATCAATTTATGGATTAAGCAAAGAAACTGAGAAGTCAAGAACAACGAATGAGAAGAACGAGCTAAAAGTCAATAGTTGAGAAGAATCTCAGGATATGGGTTTCACCATGTCGACGATTTATAAGGTGATTTAATTCTTTCCTACCCCTATTAGAGTTGTTTTGATGGAACCTATCCTAAGGTAAATCAACGGCCCCTTTCGAGGTCTACGCCAACTGTACCTATCAAACTCAATTTACCTGTCACGGTATTCGAGCGTAGGGGATCATAATCAGCTAAGGGGACCTGTCACGAGACCCCCGCAAACCTCCCTAGTCTTACCACCGTTACTTGGTAAAAACTGGATTTGATAGATCCATTAAGTCCATAAGAGTTCCTTTAGAGTCTAAATTTCCTTTTCACGATAGGTTTGCACACAGGACCATAATCAGCTAAGGGGACCTATCACGAGACCCCCGCAAGCCCTCATAGATACACTACCGCTACTTGACAGGAGTTAATCCCTAGTTGGTTCTAGGTTTCGAAAACTTGGGTTCACTGTTAGGTACTTCCCCTTAGCTCCTTAGGTTTATCAATAAGAATCCAAGAACCAGATCAAAACAAACAATAATTCAAGTAGTATAGATTACATCATCCATCATAAATCGTCAAGGGCTACTCCCCCATCCTAAGATTACAGGACACTACTCTATAGTCGAACAAGAATTTCTAGAGAAAGAAATTACAATACTTAGTGCCATCTGTGTTCCTCTGTCGTCGACTCCTTCATTCTCCTCATTCTTCTGTCGTCCTCTTTCCTGCCCGTCGCCTCCCTTTAGGGTTAGAATATCTCCTCTTTTATACCCTTGGCCTCCTCTTCAATTAAGGCAAAAGATTTTCCTTTAATTGAGATGAAGATCGCGGCTTCGTCGAGTTGCTCGCAAAAAAGGAAGTCTGGAATTAGGCCAACACGCCCGTGCCAAATGAGGGCATAGGCGTGTCGCACATTTCTCACTGGCCATGTCAGTGCTTGAACGGGGTGTGCCGGTTGCTGAACTAGGGCGTGTTGAGCACTGAAACTCCTGACACGGGTGTGTCACTTCTTGAACGGGGTGTGCCGGTTGCTGAACCAGGGCGTGTTGAGCACTGGAACTCCTGACACGGGCGTGTCACTGATAACACACCTGTGTTGTTTTGATACGCCTGCTTCTTCGCCCTGTTAACACGAAAAACACCCAAAAACAGTCTCTTCATCCAAAATATGCTAAACTTAACTGAATCATGACAAAATACATGCCTAGGACATGAAATGAGATAAAATGCATGCATATGGAGTAGTGAAAACGTAGCATGATACACACACATCAAAATCCCCTAGTCCTAAACTTTTGCTTGTCCTCAAGCAAAGAAAACACAAAAGACAACTTAATTGTGGAAATGCTAGACACCATCCAGAGGTATACAATCTGATCTTAATCTTATCAAATCATTCCTAGTTGCCAAGCTTGAAAGATCCCTATATAGTGCACGTAAAAAGTTGAACTAAAGTCATTGGACACCAATCCAGATTTGACATCCCTTCTATCGTAGAACATTCTTATTTCTGGCATAGAGGCATTTACCTGCCTTAATGCATGGATCATCCTTACCTAGTAACAAAAGGTCTCAAAGGAGCACTTTCTAAGAAGAAAGAAGGGAAGGAATTTATAGAGAGCATTTCCCCAATAACTAGTTAGTCTCAAAGGGGCACCTTTTAGGTGTTTCCCCAGTAATTACTTGGTCTCAAAGGGGTGCTTGAAAACAATTCCAGTTTTTTTTTCAAACCAAAACTTCTAGGGAAAGTGTTTCTCCAGTAACCAAATTGCACAGGAAAGTCTCCAATGGAAAATCGAGTACTCGTTCGATATGGGGAATTTAAATCCTTTTTGGATACCTCAGACCTATAGACCGTGTTAGAAGTGAAATAGGGTTCTTATCAAAATAGGCAAAGAGGAATATCGTGACCCGACCAATGTTCAGTTATATTCCGCTAGATGATATAAAAATGCAATGTTATGATATATGAAAAGATGCAAACAAAAATAGCACTAACAAACTAAAAATCTAAGTAGAGAGCATAAGCAGTAAAGGATGTGCATCAAAACTCACAAAATAGCTCAAGGTGGTCAATGGTCATCATCTTCGCTACTAGCATCCTCCTCTGCCCACCTATGTCACTGCTCCTAGTAAAACTCCCAGGACTCCTGTCGAAATCTATCATCATCTTCCCTCCGGGTGGACTCAGCAGTGAAAAACTCATCGACTCTCCTGTAAAAGTCAGTTGCCCTATCCAAATGTTGTGTCACCATATGATGGTGCTCCTCTGTAGCTTGGGAAAACCGATCCCACACACCTATATGTGAGGTATGCTCGACCCTGAAAGCTTCGAATGATGATCGGAATCCTGAAAAATCAAAAGAAGAGTACCCTGCAGAAACATTGTCAGTAGGAAACCGTGGGGGTTCAGGAGTCGAATGTGATGGCTCAGGGGTTATGTGAGATGGCTCCCTAGGAGAGGGTGATGGAGCATGGGCAGTAGGGGTAGGAAAGGGTCCCTGGACATCTCTAAAAAGCCAATTGGATGAATTACGTACATTCATCCGCTCAGGGTTTGGAAGAGGGATTTTAATTCCATTTCTTAACACCAAACGATACCCCTCGTCACATGCCTCAATCCTCTTCATATTTATACAAGCATCCAAATCCAATCTAGGGCTAGCAGGACAATATTCAAGGTCATCCAATTCACATCCTAAGTCCATAGCAATCCTAGTGATAATACCACCTATGACTATGACCCGAGATGGGCTATTACTAATCTTAACTAAATGTCTAACCATATGGGCTCCAGAATCAATATTAACTTCATTTAGCATAGCCCATAAAAATTGTAACTCACTCTGCCTAGCCACCCCTGCACTATCATATCTTCCAGAGATTGTATTAGCCATAAACCTAAGGAGATAACGAAAAGTAGGATTAGGGATGTTAAACGATTTAGACCTAGATGCATCATAAGGGCGAGGGTCATCAGAAATTAATCTCCAAAATTGATGATCAATAAAATGTCTATGAATTTGCCTCTCCCCTCCGCAAGGAAAATCAAATATCGTATTAAAATCACTTAAAGAAAGAGTAAACTCATGGTTCATTAATCTAAATTTGATTTTTCCTTCCTCACAATCCTTTCCTTGCAGTATTTCAGCAGACAGGGAGCTAAGGAATTCAAGAGTGATACTAGGGTAAGTAAGATGATGATGCGTGATAAATTCGGTCCAGCCTATCCTATTGGTCAACCAAGTTATGTCATCTCTTAACCCTAGGGTTGTCAACGTGTAGAAGTCTATAGTTCTTGTAGATACTAACTTCCTTTTTTCAAGCTTACTGAATTTAGACTTCATAACCTCATCCCTAAAAATAATTCCATATGGATGGCAGGAGGTCGGAGGAGGATCGTTACCCAAGTCCTGAGCTTTTCTCTTTCCCTTGTCCTTCGCCGAAGAGGAAGAAGCTCCTCCTCTAGTCTTCACTCGCTTACTCATGGCGTTGGGGAGGGAGAGACAGCAGGTTAGCTTCTCGGCTGCTCGAGAGAGACCGGCGGCAACTGCTTCAAGCTTGTAACGCGAGTGGAAAATTAGGGTGTGCTCGGGCCGGCTTTAGAGGGCTAGCCGCAACATAGGCGTGTCGGGCATCCTCTTACGCAAATACTCGACCCGTTTAAGCGTGGCATAGGCATGCTTCCGTCTGGCCCAGGCATGCCGCAGGTGAGAAAAGTGCGACACGGGCGTGCTCGTCATCACGCTTGACTTGTGTTGTCTTCGGGTAACCTCAACACGCCTGTGTCGTTCGGCATAGGCGGGTCGTGTCAATTTGGCACGCAGTGGCACGTTTAACATGTCGTGTCCTGTAAACTTGAAAAAAATGTAAAACTCAAAATAAAATAAAATAAAATAAAATGACTAAAAAAAATGAAAATAGCTTGGGTTGCCTCCCAAGAAGCGCTTGTTTAAGGTCGTTAGCTTGACCCCTCAGTTACTCCCTAGTTTTAGGGATATGGCTCGAGGAGTGTGCTCTGCCCCTCTTCCTCCCCAATCAGCTCAGTAGAATTGTTTGCGAAGTATCTCTTAAGTCTTTGACCATTTAATTTAAAAATTTCTGTGGACTCACTGGATATATCAATAGCTCCATGATGATAAACCTTTTCAACACGATATGGTCCCGACCATCTGGATTTCAGCTTCCTAGGAAAGAGTTTCAATCTTGAGTTGAATAGTAATACCAAGTCTCCTTGATGGAATTCTCTGCGCATGATATTCTTGTCATGCCACCTCTTCGTTTTCTCCTTGTAAGACCTTGCATGTTCATAAGCATCAAGGCGTAGTTCTTCAAGTTCATTTAGCTGCAGTTTTCTTTTCTCTCCGGCTTTCTTTAGGTCAAAATTAAGCCATTTAATTGGCCAATATGCCCTGTGCTCTATTTCAACTGGAAGATGACATGGTTTTCCATAAACTAATCAAAACGGAGTCATTCCAATGGGTGTCTTGTAAGCAGTTTGATAGGCCCATAGAGCATCGTCAAGTCTTAAAGACCAATCCTTCCTTGATCTTGATACTGTTTTCTCCAAGATAGTCTTGATTTCCCTATTTGAAACTTCTACTTGCCCGCTCGTTTGTGGATGATATGGTGAGGCTAGTTTATGGGTTACTCCATACTTCTTGAGAAGGCTTTCAAATTGTCTTTCGATAAAGTGTGAGCCTCCATCACTTATTACTGCTCTCGGTATTCCAAATCTTGGAAATATTATACTCTTAAAGAGCTTTATGACTGTTTTTGCATCACAAGAGGGGGATGGTAGAGCCTCAACCCATTTAGACACATAGTCCATTGCCACCAGTATATAGGCATTTTTATAGGAAGTAGGGAAGGGTCCTATATAGTCAATTCCCCAGACGTCGAACAATTCGACTTCCAATATCGAATTTTGAGGCATCTCATGTCTCCTTGATACATTCCCGGTCCTTTGACAACGGTCACAAGTCATCACATAATTCCGAGAGTCTCTAAAAATATGAGGCCAATAAAATCCTGCTTGCAAAACCTTTGCCGCAGTCTTGTCTGTGCTCGTGTGACCTCCATATGCTGAAGAATGACAGTGATACAATATATCCTCAATCTCTTCTTCGGATACACATCTTCGATATATAACATCCGCCCCTTGCTTGAACAGGAATGGTTCATCCCACACATAATGCTTTACATCCGAAAGAAACTTCTTCCTCTGATGATAACTCATGTGAGAAGGTATTATCCCACAAGCTAGGTAGTTGGCAAAATCAGCATACCACGGAGCCTTGATTGTCCTGACCGCTAGTAGCTGCTCATCCGGGAAGAAATCATTAATAGCAAGATCATCGGCACTTCCTGCATTTAATTCTTGATGAAGCCTCGATAGATGGTCTGCAACTACGTTCTTCGTTCCTTGCTTGTCTCGGATTTCCAAATCAAACTCTTGTAGAAGAAGTATCCACCGGATAAGTCTTGGCTTAGATTCCTTTTTACTCAGCAAGTATCTTATGGCTGCATGATCTGTGTAAACTATCACCTTGGTCCCTATGATATAAAAGCAAATACTATAGCCAAGAGTTCCTTCTCTGTGATAGCATAATTCATTTGTGCTTCATCCAATGTTTTACTGGCGTAGTAGATTGCATACACCTTGTGATCCTTCCTTTGTCCCAACACTGCGCCCACAGCAAAATCACTTGCATCACACATAATTTCAAAAGGGAGACTAACTGAGGTTGCATTATTGGTTGTTAATGCTTCCTTTAACCTGGAAAATGCATCAAGACAAGGATTATCAAAGTGAAACACAACATCTTTAGCAAGCAAATTAGTTAATGGCTTCGAAATTTTTGAGAAGTCCTTGATGAACCGTCGGTAGAACCCTGCATGTCCTAGGAAACTACGCACTCCCTTGACATCAGTTGGAGGAGGCAACTTCTTGATCACTTCAGTTTTAGCAATGTCCACCTCGATACCACGGTGTGAAACTAGGTGCCCAAGTACTATGCCTTCTCGCACCATGAAGTGACACTTCTCCCAATTAAGCATTAAATTCATTTCCTCGCATCTCTGCAAGACCTTGACCAAATTAGATAAACACATATCAAAATCTGCACCATATACAGAAAAATCATCCATGAATACTTCCATTATATTCTCGATCATATCAGAAAAAATTGAAGTCATACATCTCTGAAAAGTTGCGGGTGCATTGCATAGTCCAAAAGGCATTCTCCTGAAAGCAAAATTACCATATGGGTAGGTGAAAGTTGTTTTCTCTTGGTCATTAGGATAAATAGGGATTTGATAGAAACCGGAGTATCCATCTAAGTAACAGAAATGCGAGTGTTTTGCCAACCGGTCTAGCATTTGGTCAATAAATGGGATGGGAAAGTGGTCCTTTCTAGTTTCCTTATTCAATTTCCTATAATCAATACACATTCTCCATCCCGTAACCGCTCTCGTGGGGATTAACTCATTCGTAGCATTCCTTATCACCGTTATCCCCCCTTTCTTTGGCACAACATGGACAGGACTTACCCATTCGCTATCGGATATTGGATAGATAATTCCTGCATCTAGCAATTTCATGACCTCTTTCTTGACTATATCTTTCATGGCTGGGTTCAGCCTTCTTTGATGCTCTATAGAGGTTTTAAAATTGTCTTCTAGTAGAATTCTGTGCATGCAAACCGATGGACTAATTCCCCTAATATCATCAATCTTGTATCCAATGACGTTCTTGTGTGTTTTCAATACCTCAATCAGTTTTTCGGTCTCTGCATTGCTCAGATTAGCATTAATGATCACAGGATAAGTAGAGTTTTCACCAAGAAATTCATACCTGAGTGTTGATGGAAGAGGCTTAAGTTCTACCTGTGGTGTTAGGTTAGGGTTGGAAATCTCCATCTCTTTATCCTCAAAATCCCCTTTGAGCTTATTAAGATAAGTTTGTTCTTGTGCTCCTTCTAGTGCTATTGACTGGAAACTGTCAATCCTACAACAAACATCAAAAACAGAAGGTTGTTTAACAACTTTTGAAAGGTCGAATTCAATTTTGTCATTTCCAAATGCAAGTGAGAGTTTGTGGTTCTTGACGTCTATCATTGCCCCAGCAGTAGCCAAGAAAGGTCTCCCTAAAATGAGTGGAATGCATGGGTCTTCATCCATGTCAAGCACTACAAAATCGACAGGAATAATAAAATTTCCCACCTGCACTGGTACATCTTCTAGGATTCCCAAAGGATATCTAATGGAGCAATCGGCTAACTGTAAGGCCATAGTAGTTAGTTTCATTTCTCCCAAATCTAATTTCTTGCATATGGAAAGAAGTATCAGATTGACACTAGCGGCCAAATCGCAAAAAGCCTTATCAAAATTTGAGTCATTAATTATGCAAGGGATAGAAAAGTTACCTGGATCATTTAGTTTGGGAGGTACCATGTTCTTAATTAAAGCGCTGCACTCCTCAGTAAGAGCCACTGTTACATGCTCCTCGACTTTTCTTTTATTGGTTAAGATATCCTTCAAGAACTTGGAGTATGTAGGCATTTGTTGAAGAGCTTCTGTAAAAGGTATATTGATATATAGCTTCCTAATTACCTCAAGGAACTTACCAAATTGTTCATCCAATTTTTCCTTAATCAGCCTCTGAGGGAACGGGATAGGGGGCTTATACGTTCTTGGTTCCTTGTTCAACACGCCTGTGTCGTTCGGCATAGGCTGGTCGTGTTGGCTGCTGGAGTGACCCGACACGGGTGTGTCGGCTGACACGCGCTCGTGGGCATTCTCTTCCCCAGGCGTGTTGAACAACACGCCCTGGGTGAGGGTGTGTTGTCGGCTTCCTTTGCTATTCAACCCAGACGTGCTACTGTCTTCTTCCAACTCTGACACGCTCGTGTCCTTTAGCACAGGGGCCGCTTGTTGAGCTCTGTCTCCTTCTAAAATCCTTCCACTTCTCAAACTTATGGAATTACAATGCTCAGCTTGGTTTACTTCTGAATTTCCAGGAAATTTGTCGGGCGTCCTTGATCTTTGGAAATTTGATTTTCTAGCATTCTTGTGTGATTAGTCAAATTATCAACCTTGCTTCCCAATTGCTTGATTGCCTCGGTATTATTTTGATGTTGCCGCATTGATTCTATAATATGCTATCGAAATTCATCATTTATCTTCCCCTGGCACGTAATAAAATTCTCCATCATCTTTTCTAAGCTTGACTTGGGTCCTGGCTGAAATCCCGAAGGTGCTCCAAAACTGTTCTGTCCAGAAGAATTTTGGTTGGCTCTATACGAAAAGTTGGGATGATTCCTCCAACCGGGATTGTACGTGTTCGAATAAGGGTTACCACCATTAGGCTTCTGATTAAAATTATTTAGCGCATCTACTTGCTCAATCCCAGTTCCCGATGATGGTGCGTGTAGGATTTGGCAATTTATCGCTACATGTCCTGTTACACCACAAATCTCGCAAGTGACATTAGATGAGTTTACAGCTGATACATTAAAATGTTCGAGCTTTTGAGTTAACGCATCAACTTTTGCACTGAGTAGATCAAGGGTACTTACCTCAAACTTACCTGGCGTTTTAATTTGATATCCTCGTTCTGTAGCCCATTGGTGAGAATTCATTGTCACATTCTCGATGATCTCAAATGCTTCATCTAACGTTTTGTTCATAAGAGCTCCTCCTGCAGCAGAATCAAGAGAAACTTTAGTAGCATACGAGATTCCATTGTAGAAAGTATGAACAATGAGCCACTTCTCTAGCCCATGATGAGGGCATTGCTGTAGTAATCCCTTAAATCTGTCCCAGCCTTCGAATAATGTTTCTCCATCCTTTTGTGCAAAATTAGTGATTTGATGACGAAGACTTGCAGTTTTGCTGGGTGGAAAATACTTGTCTAAAAATCTTTGCTCCAGGTGATCCCAGGTAGTTATGCAATCTGCTGGAAGAGAGTGTAGCCAAGCTCTAGCTTTGTCCCGCAATGAGAAAGGAAACAAGCGCAATCTAATAGCATCAGCTGAGGCTCCATTCAATTTTAAAGTTTCACAAAATTCCAAAAATACTTCCAAGTGCAGATTTGGATCTTCAGTGGGTGTTCCTCCGAATTGATGCTGTTGGACCATGGATAGTAGAGCCGGTTTCAATTCAAAATTGTTCGGTTCAATAGGGGGTCTTCTAATACTCGATCTCAATCCCCTTGTACTAGGTGCTGCATAATCCCTTAAAGGTTTATTCTCATTCTGATCAGCCATGTTGGAGGTTAGATTTTCTTCCTGACATTGCTGAAATCGTCTTCTAGCAAGGAACGTTCTCTCTATCTCAGGATCAATATCGAGAATTTCCCTATTAAATATGTGCATGCAGCAACAAGAGAGGCTCCCAAAACAAGAATTCAGAATAGACACAAAGAATAGGAACAAAAACAGAAATCTAGATTAACTAAATCACGCTCAATTACATATTGAGTGACAATCCCCGGCAACGGCGCCAAAAACTTGATGTGTTATTTTCCACAAGTGCACGGTTGTCGTCAAGTAATAAAAATATCGATCCCACAGGGATTGGGACAATTACCGAATGATCGTGATACCAAGTTATCTAGTCAATCAATTTATGGATTAAGCAAAGAAACTGAGCAGTCAAGAACAACGAATGAGAAGAATGAGCTAAAAGTTTATAGTTGAGAAGAATCTCAGGATATGGATTTCACCACGTCGATGATTTATAAGGTGATTTAATTCTTTCCTACCCCTATTAGAGTTGTTTTGATGGAACCTATCCTAAGGTAAATCAACGGTCCCTTTCGAGGTCTACGCCAACTGTACCTATCAAACTCAATTTACTTGTCACGGTATTCGAGCGTATGGGATCATAATCAGCTAAGGGGACCTGTCACGAGACCCCTGCAAACCTCCCTAGTCTTACCACCGTTACTTGGTAAAAACTGGATTTGATAGATCCATTAAGTCCATAAGAGTTCCTTTAGATTATAAATTTCCTTTTCACGATAGGTTTGCACACGGGACCATAATCAGCTAAGGGGACCTGTCACGAGACCCCCGCAAGCCATCATAGATACACTACCGCTACTTGACAGGAGTTAATCCCTAGTTGGTTCTAGGTTTCGGGAACTTGGGTTCACTGTTAGGTACTTCCCCTTAGCTCCTTAGGTTTATCAATAAGAATCCATCAACCAGATCAAAACAAACAATAATTCAAGTAGTATAGATTACATCATCCATCATAAATCGTCAAGGGCTACTCCCCCATCCTAAGATTACAGGACACTACTCCATAGTCGAACAAGAATTGCTAGAGAAAGAAATTACAATACTTAGTGCCATCTGTGTTCCTCTGTCGTCGACTCCTTCGTTCTCCTCGTTCTTATGTCATCCTCTTTCCTGCCCGTCGCCTCCCTTTAGGGTTAGAATATCTCCTCTTTTATAGCCTTGGCCTCCTCTTCAATTAAGGCAAAATATTTTCCTTTAATTGAGATGAAGATCGCGGCTTCGTCGAGTTGCTCGCAGAAAAAGAAGTCTGGAATCAGGCCAACACGCCCGTGCCAAATGAGGGCATAGGCGTGTCAAACATTTCTCACTGGCCATGTCAGTGCTTGAACGGGGCGTGCTGGTTTCTGAACAAGGGCGTGTTGAGCGCTGGAACTCCTAACACGGGCGTGTCACTGATAACACGCCTGTGTTGTTTTGATACGCCTGCTTCTTCGCCCTGTTAACACGAAAAACACCCAAAAGCAGTCTCTTCGTCCAAAATATGCTAAACTTAACTGAATCATGACAAAATACATGCCTAGGACATGAAATGAGATAAAATGCATGCATATGGAGTAGTGAAAACGTAGCATGATACACACACATCACTCTGACAATCGACTGGTGTCTTTCATCAATCGATTGGCCACTGGTAGTCGACTGCCATGGATGGACAATCGACTGGCCATAAGTAGATAGGACACATAAGGTCTCGTAGTCGACTACTGGCTTGGCTATCAACTGATGGTAATGGCAGTCGACTACTCAAGTATACATTAGGCAAAATCCCACGTGGATTAGTCCGTTGTAAGACAACAGATAGGTGAGCAGTCGAGTGGAGCCTTTTAGCAGTCGACTGGAAGGCAAAAATTCAACCCGAAGTAGGATATAAAGGAATTTGCATTGGAGGGTTGAAGGAAAGTCAGTTCTTGAGGGAGTTCAAGGGAAGGTTGCTACAATTCCAAATCTTCAAAGTCATTCAAATCAACCAAAAGATCAAGCATCCAAAAGCTCACTTGTAAAATGTTGTAATTTTATTTCTTTCATTTGCTTTTATTTTGTGTTATTTGTGTGTTGTTGTAAGCTATTGTAAGTGGTTTCTCCATCTCCAGTGTATTGTCGAGAAGGAGAAAGAGGTTTAATGGAGTAAATACTAAAGTTCAGCCGTAGAGTAGGAAATGTAGGTTCCGAACCTCGTAAAACCTTTGTGTTGTGTGTGTTATTCTTTTGTTCATATTTGTTTATATTAGTATTTTGTATTTTTTTGTACACTACTCATTTGTAGACAAGCAATCACTATTGCAATCGAATGAGAAATTGCAAAATGGTATTCACCCCCCCCCCCCCCTTCACCCTTTAGCACATCCAACGGTCCCCAACAGTTGACTTACGTATTCCTCTTCTTTGATTATCCCATTTAAGAATACATAACATCCATTTGGTATAACTTGAATCCTTTATGTTCCACATAAGCTAACAACTGTTGGGTTTCTGGCACTGCGGCAAGTGTGTGTTCGAAAATATTTCGTAAACATGTGCACAGCGAAAGAAATAAAAAGCAATAAATATAATTTATTACATTACACACACCACACGCATGCATAGTACAACATGTGTAGACATAACCGTAGTTTCAAATTTTGCAATAAAAGAAAATTATTCTACTTATACCTGACATATCACGTGTAGCGGGAAAGACATCAACCGAAGCGACTCTCGCTAGAATCGCCTCTATCCGTATCCACGCCGAGTATCGTCAGGATGACTTCACAAAGCCACGAGCCTCGTCTTCGTATGAGTCACTAGCCTCGTGTCGAAGACGATGTAATCGAGAGAAGATCACAATCCGAATCAAAATTCGGATTCAAAAACGAGTCCCAATAACTCACTTCTCCGGAGAGGTATTCGTCAACTGTTTGATGAATCCTTCGTCCTCCACCTATGAGAATTACCGGAGATCGAATCCCCAATAATGTAGCCACTGTTGGAGCTCGAAATGCCGTCAAAACAATGCTCCAACACGAAGGAAACAAGCTATCTAGAAAACTAGACAGCTTTGGTGGAGAACTTGCGCCGGCCAAATAAGGAAAGCTAGGTGCTCACCTTGTCATCGGAGCCAAGGAAGATCACCGGAGGGTTGCCGGAGTATCGCCGGCAGGAGCTTGGATGCCGGCAACAGCTTGGACGACGGCACAAGGACTGGGCGGCAACAAAGGTTGGGTGGCAACCTTGTTGGGCGGCGGCACCATGAGAAGAGAGGGAGGGGCGGCTACAAAATTAAGGGTTAGGTCTTCACAAAACCATTAAGCTCTATTTTTATAGAGAAAAAAATTCTCCTAATGGTTATTGGTTCATAACCAAAAACCCGTTAATCCGCTCTATTAACTTTAAGTTAAAATAAACCAAACCGCATTGGTCTATTTTAAGTTAAAACGAACCGAACCAACTTTGGTTCATTCATTTAAAACAAACCAAACCCCTTTGGTTTATCCATCACCATTGGATTAGAACCAAATCAATTTGGTTCATCCATCATGTCTTCATAAGACACGGCCCATCCACGCTTCTATTGCGACTGAAATGATTTCATGCTCGATCCTTGTTTGGTCCAACCAAACCTAGTTTCTCTCGGTCTGAGAATCTTATTCTCATGCTCATTTTAAATCCTTCGGATTATGCTCGTTGTGCGTGTGACCAAATAGGTTCTCGATTTATGTTGGTCGTCTATAATTAACCATTAATTATAGAATGATCATAAGTGGCACCTAGTAGTACATCATGATCCCCAATTAACCGAAAGATCAATGGTTGATCCAGAACTATTTTTGAAACCCTTCAGCAGCTACATTGAGTCATGCCCGGTTCCCTTCACACATCTTATACCCACTTGGTTTAGGACATGGTCTATAGTGTCAGTCCCCACTAGGTTGACTACGTCACACCTAGCCCAAATATCATTTCCTCGTCCTACGGATTCTAGTTACTGCACATGTATCCAAGACTACCTTACTCTAAACATGTAATGCTTTGGCCAAAGACTTTAGTAACAATTTGACGAGAGGCCATGGGTATACATCTCCTCGCAAGGAGTGGTGAATCCTTTATAGGTTATTCAAACACCTTCGATCACTTCGACTTATACCCAATCATCCCGGGTCCACATATCCTCAGAGATGCTTGCTTAAGATGTCAAAGCATAAGTCTTCATGACCAAGATGACTTGAATACCGCAAGTCAAAGGAACATCGCACTTAAGCTGCAGTAAGAACTTCATTGACATATCCATATATACAGAGAACCATATGAAGTTTTACAGCTTGTCACTCCAATGAACTAGTTACCATAACTAGCATCCACGATTAACTCCGGACATCACAATGTCTCCAGCCAGTGAGAATCAGCTGCTTGGATACACCAAGGAGTATACCTCGTGCTAGTCTCGACAGAATTGATGGTGTCTAAATCCATCAATTCATCGACTAGGGATAATTCCGATACATCACAATTACACATGTAGAGATACTCACTAGTTGTGATTCAATCACAAATTCTCTCATGCTATGAATCGTATCGTGGACATTCAGTAAATGAGTTTAAGATCTAATCAAATAAATGAAAACATGTATACTCAAATAGTTAATCTTCATTTATCATATAAATGGTTCAAACATAAGGCGATTGCCTTAGTACATCTCTCATATATTACTAACAACAACATCCTAATAAATTTAAGCCTAGCTACCAAGGATTAAGTCTCGTCATAATCTAGCCCTTCTACTTGACTAAACCCTTTAGCCACTAAACGAACTTTATTCCTTTTAATTTCTCCTTTGTGATGTGCATGGTCGCAACCTTAAATTCTGCGACAGAGACCGTTGAAGACTCAAAGTATGCGATCAGGCTCAACACCCGCAAGTGCACGGATGTCATCAAGTAATAAATAGATTATCGATCCCACAGGAACTGGGATTCGAGTATCAATCCTCTAAGTGGTTGCGGTTGTTCGGATGAAATCTTAGTGAGAGTCGGTTGGTGAGGACTATCGAGGGACCCTACTTAGTGCGGTTTCACACGGAGGAGGAAAAGAGGGTGCCGGGGTCTTGAAAAGGCGATTCTAGGACTTCGATTTTGCTTGTGTACCACATAACAACATTGTCAATTGGCGTCGTCTAAACTTCTACTTATAGCTTTGGGGAAGATGTTGGATCGAGAAGCGTCGCTAGATGGGGGGGGTGAATAGCGAGCGTAGAATTTTTTTTCGTTCGTTTACGTTCGTTAAAACACGAGTAGACACAGCGGAAAAATAAGAAGACAAGTTTATTTTTACTTGGTTCACAACTCAACGGTTGCTACTCCAAGGCCCTAATGGTCCTAGACCACGTACGGATGGAAAAACACTATAACATCTCCTCCTCGTTGGAGGTAGGAGACAACGATCACAAAACTGGAAGTACGAGGATGAGGCAACAAGCCTACCTCACCTCGTTATGAATAAAAACAAAGAATACAATAATAAAAGAAATTACTTGCTACTGTTGCCGACGAAGAGGATTAGAACTTGTTGTCGCGTCGGCGTTATGACGTTGTTGGAGCTTTGGCGTTGTAGGAGCACTTGAGAATAATCTTGATGATCTTTGGAGTTGGAATCCTCCCCTCCTTTTATAGATTTTGGCCTCTGAATATGTCTCCTAATGTTTTGGAATAGATCCCGAAGTTGTACAAAATTTTATCGCGAAGTGGCCGCGTCAAACGTTATCCATTTTGACCAAGCGCAAAGGCTGATTCGTCGCCATCAGTCGACTGATGCCTCCCATCAGTCGACTGATGAGCATCAATCGACTACCCCATGTCCAGCAGTCGACTGCCAGCCTGGCCACTTCCCTGCAGTAAAAGGTTAGCACGGAAAATGGTAAATATGACGGTTTCTAATCGTCCGATCTCGACCTAGACCTTCCACAGGAAGTCTTAGTCAGATCGCCGCCTACGGTCATCCTCGTAAAAAGGACACGACCTTACCATCTCTCACTCATACGAGCTTACCTCGATACCTACTTTGTAGCTCTCTCTTCCGGCCTTCCACTCGATTCCTTTGGCTCCCTTCGAAGTCACTCAAGTGTCGTCCGACCATCGCGACTTCCTCCGGGTGTCGCTAGCCTTCAGCTCTAGCTTTAGTACTTTTCTGCACACTCGATTTAGCTCGTGAAATAATGATGTAAACTTAACTTTGTATCTTTTCCATAATCAAAACACAGGTTCGATTATCTAGTGCCCCTGCACCAACAATCTCCCCCTTTTTGATCTATGGCAAACCAACACAAAGTTAAGGGAAATTAAAGCATAAAACAAGTATAGTAAATGATGAATGTCATTTTCAAAAACTCCCCCTTAACCCTAGGTGAGTTTTGAAAGAGATACTTTAGTTTTCAAAATTAAATAAATTTTGTGTTACTCCCCCTTAACTCCCTTAAGTTTCGCTCTTCTCCCTCTTTTGCCATAAATCAAAACAAATGTTGGGGTTTGTTATGTAAAATTGGAGTTTGTAATATAAAATAGGGGTTTAAAAACAATATGGTATATGCATGCATCAAGATAAATTATCTATGAGTCCAAGCATAACGTCTAGCAGTAGTCAGATAGATTGGTTCGAGGTGTGACCCTTTACACCAATAATCTAAAGGTTTGTAATATAACCCTTAGGGTTAGTTTGCTCTCCCCCTTAGTCAAATATATGAAGTATAAGAGATGTAGGGGGCACTAAACTTTGGCCTAAGAGTTGTTTAGTACAATAATAGTTGAGAAAGTAAGTAGTATTTTGAAGAGGTTGTTTTAAGTATATTTCAATTTCCTTAACATCTCACCCATTCTATGTGTCTCAGAATTTGTTCACCTTATATGTTTTGTGAGATGATTTTAAATTGATTAAAGATAGTCAACCTTGGGTTAGATTCATATTTAACCTTTAGATCATTAAATAACTTTTCGAGAAATTGGCTTCCAGGTCGTGACGAGGCACAGGGGCCTTCTTTGATCGGAACAACGACCACTTCCTTAGACAAAGCCAAATTCAAGAAAATATCACTTAAGTCACTTAGGGTTACTTCCTGGTCTAACTAGTTTAGGATACGGTAAGGTAGCTTCAGCTAGTTCCACTCGGTCAAGTGCATCAAGCTAGATATGCCTTATCTAGCCCGAATACACGAGACTTTGTTACCCTAACGTACTCTCATCTCGCCGCGTCCTGATACTATGTTATCAAGAGTTGACTAACTATTTTCCCTATCTAGCCATTCTAAAAATTAAAATAAAATATGCAATAGTTTTGCTAAGTAAGCGGGTATACTATTTTAGTGTTAGCTCCCCCTAGACCATTAAACCAATATGGTATATTCAAATAATGAACTTGATCCTGGGGAATCCAAAACTTATTAGTCCTTATATGTGAATTCAATAAAACCTTTGGGACCCATGCTTGGACTCTTTGATGACTACGATTTACGATAGATATATATGACCTATTCGTAGTCGTTGACCTAAATCCGAGTCCGGCTTTATTGTACACGACTCTTTGGGTTCCAAGTAGTCGGTTAAGATTCTTAGATCCCAACGTGAACCTTTCCAACGTAGCCTCAACCTCTTGAACTTGGTCTTTCAAGAGAGAATTCTCCTCCTCAAGTTTTTCAATTTGGGTTGAGTTTCCCTCTTGAACTTGACTAGTTGAAGATGTTAGAGTAGCCTCTTGCTTGAGGGTTTCAACCTCCTCAAGTAACGACTCAACCCTAGACTCGGACTTAGTTAATTTCCTAGTAAGCATTTTAATTGTATTGTAAAGCGTATGAATTAGTGAGCGGATAACCTTAATTTTCTCTTTTGGTCCGGCTTTGAGTTGCTTCTCGAAGTAGTCCTCGAGTTCGGAGTCGGTGTTGTAATTGGATTCGGATTCGAATTCTGACTCGGACTCCTCCGGTCTTGCCATGTAAGCTATGTCTTCTCTACTGTCCCAAGTTGCATGGAAGGCCTTCTTTTGCTTTGATTTGAATTGTGACCTCTTTTGGTTCTTTAGTAGCCTCCTTTCCCTCCGAATGATCTTCTGCACTACGTTCACTATTGCTTCCACCTCTTCGGATTCGGACTCTGACTCTTCTTCGGGTTCGAGTCCATCTTCTTGCCTGGTAGGTGGATTGATTCTTTGTCCTACAAGTAGAGCAATACCTCTCTCGGCCCGGACCACGTTAGTTTGCTCGTGAAGTTCAAACTCGGAAAATAATTCGTCTAACCTAAGCTTCGAAAGGTCCTTAGAGACCTTGTAGGCATTGACCATGGATGCCCACAAGGTAGTCCTAGGAAATGAATTAAGAACGTACCTTAGTAGGTCACAGTTTTTGACCTTGTGTCCGATGGTGTGCAGGGTGTTAACAATGTCCTGGACGCGGGCGTGTAGTTGCGTCACCGTATCATGTTCCTGCATCTTAAGGTTATACAACTTATTGAAAAGAAGGTCACGTTTACATACCTTAGCATCGGGCGTTCCTTCGTGTAGCTCGATTAATTTGTAACATAGGTTCTTGGCGCTAATGAATGGTCCGATGCGATTGAGTTCCTCCTTGGACAAGCCGCATTGCAATATTTGGGTTGCTCTTGCATCGGCTTCGATTTTCCTCTTGGTTGCATTTGTCCACTTGTTGAAATCCAAGGGCTCTCCTTGTGTTGGGATGTATACTGAAAGCCTAGCTCTTTTGTAAGAACATCTTTATTTTGAAATAAGAATCACATGATCATTGTTTGCACTTTATTTATATATGTACATATTGTCTAATACTTTATATTGTAGATAACATGGTGCTTGGGTGTGGCACAGAAGATCATGTTATCAGTCCCTTGTAGAGTATAAGTAAAGGCTCACAACCAAGATGGTTTTGGACAAACCATTGGCATGGTTGTAGTGTAGCTTGGTATTGTTTTGTCTTGAACATAGAGTTACACTAGTACACTTAGGTGTATTGAGCAGGACCGACATAGAGGTGATTCAATTTATTGCTGACTACATAATTGAATCGGACCTCGGATATTATGTTGTACATGCTCTTAATCCCGATATAATAATGAGCACATGTACTTAGTATTTATTTCTTTGATTTACCAGAGGGTGAGATTTAGATGGATTAAATCAATATGCCCGGTAAGTTGGGAAATGATATTATTTACATGGTGTGCCGTTGATTATAGGAGGAAACCGTGTCCTATATATTAGGTTGATGATGTCCCCTTGAGGAGCTCATAAGGTTCATCATGTAAACCCTGTAGGTTGACTTAGTCAACATGATGATAAGGTTGAGTGGTACTACTCGAGGATATTAGATGTTAGTTAATTGATGGTCAGTAAATCAATTAATTGACGGACATTCGATATCTTAAACACGGGGAGATGGATGTACAAATAATATATGGAGCCCATATTAATTTATGGGGGTTGGTGAGGTAGTTCGATGATGATCCTCTAGTGGAATGGAACATCATTGATGGATCAAGTTTGTGTGATTCCGATCCATCGGGTGGCCAAGACCCGAATCCTCCTCATGGTCCCTATCATAGCCTAATATAAACCTCATGAAGTCGAGATCAAATGATGGAAAACAAATCTCTAGATCCGACGGTTGAGATTAATTCTCTAGATCTGACGGTTGAGATTAATTCTCTAGAACCGATGGTTGAGATTAATTCTCTAGATCCGACAGTTGGGATTAAATCTCTAGAACCGATGGTGGAGATTAAAATCTCTAGAACCAACGGTTGAGATTAAATCTCTAGATCCGACGGTTGAGATTAAATCTATAGAACCAATGGAGGAGATTAATCCAAGGCAAAAACCCAACTCTATATATAAGGCTTATTGGGTTGGGCGACAAGGATGATGGATGGTTTAGGGGATTAGGGTTTGCTTCCTTTAGAGGCTAAGAAACCCTAGTTTGTTTAGAATTTTTGGGCGGCTAGGGTTTGGGAGCAAAGATGGGCGGCAACAAGTGGAAGATGAGTTTCTTCTTCTTCCTAAGGCATGGCCGGTCCCTTCCTTCTACCCTCTACCTTGGTCGGTCCACACTCTATCCTTCTTCCCCTCTTCCATGGCCGGCACATAGAAGATGATTTTCAAAGAGATTAGGGTTTTGCCTTTCCTTTGGTTGGGCGGCAAGAAATCCTACGTTAGGGTTTGGTTGGGCGGCTAGGGTTTGGAAGTTGGAGTGGGCGGCAACTATAGGAGAGGTTTTCTTCTTCTTTCTAAGGTGTTGCCGGGACCTATCTCTATTCCCTCTACCTTGGTCGGCGCTCAACTCATTCCTCTTCTCCTCTTTATTTCATCTTGGTCAGCGGCACTAGAAGCTAGGGTTTGTCCCTAGTTTGGTTCCTTAGTGGTTTCCATTATGTTCTCTCTATTCTTGGGGCCGGCGGCATCAATCCTTTGTGGATTGGTGGTTGGCTCAAGAAAGAAGGGAAAGAGAGTTCTTCTTTCTTTGGATTGAAGAAGATCTAGGAAGCTTCAACTTGTGGAGGATCTTCGCCCACACGAAGTCTACAAGGAGGTTAGGACATACGATAGAAGATCAGGAGGTATAAAAGTTTTACAACTTTTATTATTGTTCTTTACATGTTCTTATTGATATGCTAGCTTATGTTCTTTATGTTAGTATGTGTTGATTATACTAGTTTACATTTGTATGTATTTGTATAATCATGGACCCCGAAGATAAACACAAAAACCGGCGATCCGTCCGTCGTCTCTTCCGCGGTTAACCGACTAGAAGAGTTGATTGCTTGAAAAACAAGTTTGTTCAAGCGATCGCTCGAGTCGTTGGCACGACGACGAATTGGTTGTGCTAAGGAAACTCATCCCATCCGGATTAGTTTTCATTAGTGAAAATTTTAATCCGGGGACATGGGAGCCGATGAGCATTCCGAGGAATAGCACGATTCCCAACAATTGGTATCAGAGCCACGGTTTCCGATTTTGTGTGTTTAGGATTCGGTTAATTTTTTATGCACTTTTTCATATATTATATGTGCCGGATAATAGTAGGATATGCGTAATTTAACTCTTTGGTTGCAGGCGTAAGATCCGACTATTATGGCCATATGTGTGTATGTGATTGTATGTGTGTAAATATTTATTATTTGAATCCTCGGTGTTGACAAGGCTAGATTAGTATTTAATTTTTGTAATTAAATATGACATTGTTTAGTCGATCATTTTAGTTTACTTTCGATCTAGATTATTTGTACACTCCATCGTGGAGTATAGGATCGATGGATGTAAATTAAAATAGTTTATCTCTGCTCGGATCTCTTTGGTGACTAGCGCACGGGAAAAGATGGAGCGGACGAGGTGGCGACACGATGGGATGCGTATTGGAGAACAATGCCATAATAGTTGGAAAAATTCTATTTTTTTCATATTTATTGCTGATTTGTTTTATATGCATGTTGTGTGTGCTTCAAAATTTCTCATTTTCAATTTACTAAGTGGGAGAGGGATATTTTAATTAATTCCCGCGGCCTCCATTACAATTTGACGTGTGATGCAACAAACTTGTGCGTCGGCTTTGAGTGCCTTCCTCCCCATTGGATGAGTTTGTTTGCGGATCACTAGGTCAAATAATGGTTATAAGAAATTATTTAGGAGCGTGTGTACTTGCACATCGGTAAGGCACATAATCCGAGGTAATTCCCTTAGTATCGTGTAATGGTGCACACTTAGATGCAAATAAAAAGTATCCTCCCCATCGGAGTCACTGCTTTTATTTGTAGGGCCAAAGAGGAACCAACTATTAATTTTATTTGTCAAAAAGTAAGGTTGACAAGATAATAAAATTAATGGGTAAAACCTCCTCTTACAAATGTAGAATTTGTATACGTCCACACTGCATGACATGCGATATTCTCGGTGTTTTGAGGTGTTGGTTGATTTCGGAATTTTATTGTTTTGAGGAATCAATAATATTTGAAATCTAAAATAATGATCCATGTGATTCTTATGATTTTCAAAATGACTTTCAGTCCACTTATTGTGATACTAAAGGAAATAAACTTACTGTACCCAAATAATGTTGATTGGAAAAGAATCTAGATGTTGTCTTATCTGCTAAGAAGTACAAGTATACACTCTTCAAAGAGTGTCCTCAAGCCATGGTTGCTCAAAAAGGTTTCTACTTCTAAGCCGAAAGGCAAGAAGAAGGAGAAACAAGGTGGAGCAAAGGTGGTGGGAGGATCTCAGGGAGGAGTGAAGAAGCCGAAAGGCAAGTACTTCACTTGCAAGCAGACTGGACATAAGAAGAAGGATTATCCCAATCCGAAGCAAGAACAAATGTATATCCTTTGGTCCAGTCGTTGAAACATGGTTAGAGGCATTATCTACCGGCACCTGGTGTGTAGATACGAGAGCCACTAATCATGTCTGCAACACTTTGCAGGGGTTCTAGGAAACCCGACGACTAGCTAAAGGGGATATTACCATTTACTTGGGCAATGCCATGAAGATGGCGGCGATTGCAGTGGGAGATGTTTTATTTATCTTTTGAGAAAAATAAAGTTTTTTGGTTCTTAAGAATTTTCTTTATGTACCTTTATTTAGAAAGAATTGCTTTCGGTTTCTAAATTATAGATGGATAATCTATTCCTTTTAATGACAGATTTGTTATAAAAGGAATAGGGACATTATCTATTCAGGTACATAGATAGGAAATTTATAACTTGAACCACAAGCTCCCACGATGCAAATTGAAGTTTACAACTCATCTTCTAATTCCGATAAGAGAAAAGAACCTTCGAAGATGAACCAAACATATCTTTGGGATCTTAGGCTTGGTCATATTAACCTAAGCAGAATTCAAAGGTTGATAGCTGATGGACCTTTGGGTTCATTAGTGGTGGAGGATCTCCCAACCTGCAAATCTTGCTTGGAGGGTAAGATGACCAAGAGGCTTTTCTAGGACAAGGGGTATAGATCCAAAGATGTGTTGGAATTGGTTCATTCTGATTCGTATGGTCCTATGTCTATCACGGCAAGAGGTAGTTTTGAATATTTCATCTTTTTCATAGACAAATATTCAAGATGACACTACGATTTGATCGTAGTGGTAAATACCTCTTGGGAGAGTTTAGGAATTACTTATCAGAGGCTGGGATTCAATCCCAATTGTCTGCACCTGGCACACCCCAGCAGAATGGTGTAGCGGAGCGAAGGAATAGGACTCTTATGGAGATGGTTAGATCGATGATGAGTTATTCTGACTTGCCAGATTTGTTCTGGGGATATGCTCTAGATACGGCGGTGTACATTCTGAACTTGGTTCCATCTAAATCAGTGCCTTCTACTCCCACAGAATTGTGGACTGGGCAAAAGCCTAGTCTAAAACATATTCAGATATGGGGGAGTCCAGCACATGTGCTGAAGGCTGATGCTGGTAAGTTGGAACCTCGTACAGAAGTGCGCATGTTTGTTGGCTATCCTAGGGGAACGAAGGGTGATTTGTTTTATAGTCCTAGAGATCAGAGGGTGATCGTTAGTACGTATGCCAGAGATCAGAGGGTGATCGTTAGAGGAGGACTATGTGATGAACAACAAGCCCACGAGTAGAATTGTTCTTGAGTAGTTGACAGGGGGAGTCCCGACTTCAGTACCACCAGTACAAGAGGATATATCACATGTCACTGCACCGCGTGTCACAGAGGATACACAGGTGATACCTCGTCGTAGTGGGAGGGTTGTGAGACAGCCTGAGAGATTCATGTTCTTGGGAGAATCTTCCGATTTGGTCCCTGGCGAACATGAACCTGATCCCTGGACATATGACGAGGCAATCCAAGATATAGATGCAGCATCTTTACAAAGTGCAATGAATATTGAGATTGAATCTATATATTCAAATCAGGTCTGGGAGCTCTTATGCATAGCAGCTCATATGGATTATGAGGTGTGGCAGAAGGATGTCAAGAGAGCTTTCCTTAATGGAAGTCTTGAGGAAAACATCCATATGTAGCAACCAGAGATTCATTGCTAAGGGCAAAGAGCATCTTGTATGTAAGCTTAATCGGTCCATTTATGGATTGAAACAAGCTTTGAGGTCTTGGAACATCCGCTTTGATGATGTAAATCAAGATTTATGGATTTATTCAAAGTCCGGATGAGTCTTGTGTATACAAGAGATGTGACAGAAATGTAGTGGTATTTCTTGTACTATACGTAGATAATATTTTGGTAGTTGGCAATAATATCAGAGTGTTATCAGACGTAAGGGTATGGTTGTCCAAACAGTTTTGAAGGACTTGGGAGAAGTGGGACACATCCTTGGGATCAAGGTTAGTGTGCTAATCCCAAGCTTCATACATAGACACGATTATGGATTGTTTTAGAATGCAAAACTCCAAGAAAGGTTTTCTACCTTTCAGGCATGGAGTTCCTTTATCTAAGG
The DNA here is from genome assembly GCA_025175895.1 of Wurfbainia villosa. NCBI lineage: Eukaryota > Viridiplantae > Streptophyta > Magnoliopsida > Zingiberales > Zingiberaceae > Wurfbainia > Wurfbainia villosa. The sequence goes on from CM045986.1 coordinate 30,584,585, forward strand.
AGATGTGTCCTAGATCATCTGAGGTGATAGAGGAGATGAAGGCGGTTCTTTATGCTTTGGCAGTAGGAAGTCTCATGTATGCGATGCTCTGTACGAGACCAGATATCTGCTTTGCCATAGGCATGGTCAGCAGATATCAGAGTAATCCAGGACAGGGACATTGGACTGTGGTAAAGCATATATTGTAGTGCCTGAGAAGGACTAGGGATTATATGCTAGTTTACCGGGCAGACCAATTACTCCCTGTGGGTTACATAGATTCCGATTTCCAATCTGATAGGGATAACAATAAGTCTACCTCAGGTTTTGTATTTACTTTGGGAGGTGGAGCCATTGTATGGAGGAGTGTCCAGCAGAAATGTGTGGCGGACTCCACCATGGAAGCTGAGTATGTGGCAGCCTATTAGGCAGCCAAAGAAGCTGTGTGGCTCAGGAACTTTCTGATGGACTTGGATGTGATTCCTGGTTTGCCCAGAAATATCACAATTTATTGTGATAATAATGGTGCAGTTGCAAACTCGAAGGAACCACGAGCCCATAAGACTAGTAAACACATAGAGTGTGAGTACCATCTAATACGAGAAATCGTAAAGGAGGTAGAAGTTGTTGTCGCCTAGATTGCATCAGTGGATGACCTGGTAGACCCTTTTCACTAAGGCCCTTCTAGCGAGAGCTTTGATAGGCATGTGGAAGGAAGGGGAATCAGATGTATGGCAGTATGAGGACAGCATAGTCTTTTAGTATAAGTGGGAGATTGTTGGGATGTATACTGAAAGCCTAGCTCTTTTGTATGAACATCTTTATTTTGAAATAAGAATCACATGATCATTGTTTGCACTTTATTTATATATGTACATATTGTCTAATACTTTATATTGCAGATAACATGGTGCTTGGGTGTGGCACAGAAGATCATGTTATCAGTCCCTTGTAGAGTATAAGTAAAGGCTTACAACCAAGATGGTTTTGGACAAACCATTGGCATGGTTGTAGTGTAGCTTGGTATTGTTTTGTCTTGAACATAGAGTTACACTAGTACACTTAGGTGTATTGAGCAGGACCGACATAGAGGTGATTCAATTTGTTGCTGACTACATAATTGAATTGGACCTCGGATATTATATTGTACATGCTCTTAATCCCGATATAATAACGGGCACATGTACTTAGTATTTATTTCTTTGATTTACCAAAGGGTGAGATTTAGATGGATTAAATCAATATGCTCGGTAAGTTGGGAAATGATATTATTTACATGGTGTGTCGTTGATTATAGGAGGAAACCGTGTCCTATATATTAGGTTGATGATGTCCCCTTGAGGAGCTCATAAGGTTCATCATGTAAACCCTGCAGGTTGACTTAGTCAACATGATGATAAGGTTGAGTGGTACTACTCGAGGAGATTAGATGTTAGTTAATTGATGGTCAGTAAATCAATTAATTGACGGACATTCGATATCTTAAACACGGGGAGATGGATGTACAAATAATATATGGAGCCCATATTAATTTATGGGGGTTGGTGAGGTAGTTCGATGATGATCCTCTAGTGGAATGGAACATCATTGATGGATCAAGTTTGTGTGGTTCCGATCCATCGGGTGGCCAAGACCCAACTCCTCCTCATGGTCCCTATCGTAGCCTAATATAAACCTCATGAAGTCTAGATCAAATGATGGAAAACAAATCTCTAGATCCGACGGTTGAGATTAATTCTCTAGATCCGACGGTTGAGATTAATTCTCTAGAACCGACGGTTGAGATTAATTCTCTAGAACCGATGGTTGAGATTAATTCTCTAGATCCGACGGTTGGGATTAAATCTCTAGAACCGATGGTGGAGATTAAAATCTCTAGAACCAACGGTTGAGATTAAATCTCTAGATCCGACGGTTGAGATTAAATCTATAGAACCAATGGAGGAGATTAATCCAAGGCAAAAACCCAACTCTATATATAAGGCTTATTGGGTTGGGCGGCAAGGATGATGGATGGTTTAGGGGATTAGGGTTTGCTTCCTTTGGAGGCTAAGAAACCCTAGTTTGTTTAGAATTTTTGGGCGGCTAGGGTTTGGGAGCAAAGATGGGCGGCAACAAGTGGAAGATGAGTTTCTTCTTCTTCCTAAGGCATGGCCGGTCCCTTCCTTCTACCCTCTACCTTGGTCGGTCCACACTCTATCCTTCTTCCCCTCTTCCATGGCCGGCACATAGAAGATGGTTTTCAAAGAGATTAGGGTTTTGCCTTTCCTTTGGTTGGGCGGCAAGAAATCCTAGGTTAGGGTTTGGTTGGGCGGCTAGGGTTTGGAAGTTGGAGTGGGCGGCAACTATAGGAGAGGTTCTCTTCTTCTTCCTAAGGTGTTGCCGGGACCTATCTCTATTCCCTCTACCTTGGTCGGCGCTCAACTCATTCCTCTTCTCCTCTTTATTTCATCTTGGCCGGCGGCACTAGAAGCTAGGGTTTGTCCCTAGTTTGGTTCCTTGGTGGTTTCCATTATGTTCTCTCTATTCTTGGGGTCGGCGGCATCAATCCTTTGTGGATTGGTGGTTGGCTCTTGCAAGAAGGGAAAGAGAGTTCTTCTTTCTTTGGATTGAAGAAGATCTAGGAAGCTTCAACTTGTGGAGGATCTTCGCCCACACGAAGTCTACAAGGAGGTTAGGACATACGATAGAAGATCAAGAGGTATAAAAGTTTTACAACTTTTATTATTGTTCTTTACATGTTCTTATTGATATGCTAGCTTATGTTCTTTATGTTAGTATGTGTTGATTATACTAGTTTACATTTGTATGTATTTGTATAATCATGGACCCCGAAGATAAATACAAAAACCGGCGATCCGTCCGTCGTCTCTTCCGCGGCTAACCGACTAGAAGAGTTGATTGCTTGAACAACAAGTTTGTTCAAGCAATCGCTGGAGTCGTTGGCACGACGACGAATTGGTTGTGCTAAGGAAACTCATCCCATCCGGATTAGTTTTCATTAGTGAAAATTTTAATCCGGGGACATGGGAGCCGATGAGCATTCCGAGGAATAGCACGATTCCCAACACCTTGATCATTGGTGGGTAGAGCAAAGCCAGTTTGGATTATTATCCAAGTCTCGACTTGTGTTTTCAAGAAACACTCCATCCGACCTTTCCAATAACGGAAATCATCTCCGTTAAAGAAAGGAGGTCGGGTGGTGCTATACCCCTAAATGTGAGCCATTAAGTATCTTGCAAAACACGAATAAAAACCAAAGGGAATTCCAAGACTTGGTCTTGGATTATTAATGCGGGAAATAAATAGGAAATAAACATAATTAAATGAGAAAAATAAGAAACTAAGAAAAACTAACAACTTACAACCTTCGATGTCTTCGAAAGGGTACTAGACTTTGGATTTTGGGGCTGAAAATAGCTTGTTACAAGGGTAAACCCTTATAATAAATGTAGATCTCTCAGAGAGCTTCGATTTGGTAGGTAGATTGTTATGTGAGTCCACTTGTGCAAAAAGTTATGGCCGTTTTACCGTCGGCTACTCCAAGAGAGAATACTTGCAAGCACACAACCAAAAGAAACATACCAAGACTTCGTCTTGGATTAGTAGTGTGGGAAGAAAAAGACCTAAAAAAAATACGAATCAAAAAATACGAACAGAAAACCAAAATGTGCAAGATCGGTGGTTTCACCAAATCTTAGCGCCCCCGCTTTGATACCAATTGTTGGATCCAGAAGCGTCGCTAGAGGGGGGGTGAATAGCGAGCGTAGAATTTTTTTTCCGTTCATTTACGTTCGTTAAAACACGAGTAGACACAGCGGAAAAATAAGAAGACAAGTTTATTTTTACATGGTTCACAACCCAACGGCTGCTACTCCAACGCCCTAACGGTCCTAGACCGCGTACGGAGGGCAAAGCACTATAACGTCTCCTCCTCGTTGGAGGTAGGAGACAACGATCACAAAACTGGAAGTACGAGGATGAGGAAACAAGCCTACCTCACCTCGTTATGAATAAAAATAAAGAATACAATAATAAAAGCAATTACTTGCTATTGTTGCCAACGAAGAGGATTAGAACTTGTTGTCGCATCGGCGTTATGACGGTGTTGGAGCTTTGGCGTTGTAGGAGCACTTGAGAATAATCTTGATGATCTTTGGAGTTGGAATCCTCCCCTCCTTTTATAGATTTTGGCCTCTGAATATGTCTCCTAATGTTTTGGAACAAATCCCGAAGTTGTACAAAATTTTATCGCGAAGTGGCCGCATCAAATGTTATCCGTTTTGACCAAGCGCAAAGGCTGATTCGTCGCCATCAGTCGACTAATGAGCATCAGTCGACTGCCCCATGTCCAGTAGTCGACTGCCAGCCTGGCCACTTCCCTGCAGTAAAAGGTTAGCACGGAAAATGGTAAATACGACTGTTTCAAACCGTCCGATCTCGACCTAGACCTTCCACAGGAAGTCTTAGTCAGATCGCTGCCTACGGTCATCCCCGTAAAGAGGACACGACCTTACCATCTCTCACTCACACGAGCTTACCTCGATACTTACTTTGTAGCTCTCGCTTTCGGCCTTCCACTCGATTCCTTCAGCTCCCTCCGAAGTCACTCAAGTGTCGCCCGACCACCGTGGCTTCCTCCGGGTGTCGCTAGCCTTCAGCTCTAGCTTTATTACTTTTCTACATACTCGATTTAGCTCGTGAAATAACGATGTAAACTTAACCTTGTGTCTTTGCCATAATCAAAACACAGGTTCGATTATCTAGTGCCCCTGCACCAACATAAGGGACATCATACACTCTCCCGCAGAGCCGCCGCATTCACCGGGAGCTATCCTCGCCCAAAAGGACGAGATAGAGGGTACGAGGATGCCAAATCAATCCTTGCGGTGGACCATTTCCGATTCCACCGCTCCCTTCTCTCCGCAGTTACTAGAGGTCAGGTTTACCCCTAGGTTCCTTGATCAAACCTCCTAAATCTAGATTGCGAGGGTTGTCACCACCTCGTATCGTCTAAGCACAGTGGAAAGAAAGCCAAATACACGTAGGTATAATAAATACCAACATCCAATTGTCAAATCAAAATTTTGGCTAGAATTTAATATGAACCAACATTGTCTATGAACACAAGCTACTCCCTAATCCTAGAACCAAAAGTTCTACTACATAAATGCGAAGGAAGAATCACAACACATGTTTAAGTTCAATTACAATAGAAAGAGAGTGCAGAAACAGAGATTACAATGCGTTGTGACCTTCTCTCTGGCGTTGTATTGCAAGTGGTGGACCTCCGGCGGCGTTCCTCCTCCCCGTTGCGAGTTACCAAAGCTTTTTAGGGCTTTGGTGTGCCGTCCTAGCCGTCGTTCCTCCCACCAGGGTTTGGGAGTCCTAAGGCGGCCCCCTCCTGATCCCCCACCTCTTGGATGAGTTTCCTATATATAGAGACAGCTCTAACGTTCCATAAATGCTTGAAAAACCCTATTTCTTTGAATTCGCGGCGTCGCCACATGGCCGTGTGAATTTAACATGGCCTGACCGTGTGCAAGGCTGGAAAACAGGTGAAATATCATCTGGAAATTGAGCTGGAAAAAAGACACGGTCGTGTATTTTCACACGACCTGGCTGTGTGTTTTTCTGGAGCCTCCATTTCGCTTCGGAAACATGCCCAAGTCTTGTGACATGGCCAGTGCATGTTCCCTAAGGTCCGTGCTCCACAAATTACTCCATTTTTGCTCCAAAAATGCACCGTTTTCCATGAAATGCTATCCTGCATACAAAAGTACAAAGAGCAGAACTCTGAACCAGAAAATAGGAAATGCATGCAAAATAGAGTGACATATGCATGAAACTAACACAAAATATAACAAGATGTGAGCGAAAACTATTCCTAAAACCCTATATGTTTTGCTCACTTCACTTCCCCCAGACTTAAATCTTTACTTGTCCTCAAGCAAACCTCAGTGCCATAAAATTTTAAAAAGATATTTGTTCCATAATTAGCATGCTAACTAAATTTATCACGTGGTATTTGCAATCAAAGCAAAACAGATATGTTCTAAAAATTCACTAAGTTAACTCCTCATGCTCATGCTAGGCGAACCATTCTTAGGGGATGCCCGTTCCATGGTGAGTTAAGTTGTCACCCCATAGCTTTCCTACGGTTTCCTGCTCTTAGGCACTTACCTGCCCAAAGCGAGGGTCGTTCCCTAGATCTAGCATAAAGTCTCAAAGACATGCTCGGTATTGAGAGAAATTGGTAGGTGTTTTCCCAGTAACCTAACTCGGTCTCAAAGAGGCACCTAGCCATTTCCACCCACGACAACTATTTTTTTCATCCCTCATAATCTCTCTCTTTTTTTTCTTTATTTTATTTTTTTTTCTTTTTCTTTTTTGTTTTCTCTCTTTTTTTTTCAGCTCACATGGATTTTGATTTTTCCGAATGGGCTTACACAATCCGAGCATCTCCAGTAACTAAAATGTTAAACCTAGAGTCACCTATGAATTCCAAAGTACTAGACTACTGAAGTGAATCATAACTAGGTATGTACTAGATTCTCCCTTTCAGACTGTTCGACATGTGTAAGTGCAAAAACAAAGCTAATCAGTGTAAGTCTAGAACATTCAATAGAGCAAATAAAATAAAATACCACAAGATAAATGGAGTTAAGCTACCTATGGGAACAACTCATGCAAGCAACTTCCAAAAATACTAGTGAGGTAGCTTTACAAACACCAAAAATTAAGTACTGAAAGAAACTCAACAACTCATGCATGCATGAACAAATGAATGAAAATACCAGAAAAGAAACTACTGCTAGGAAACAAAACAAAATAAATCTTGGGGTCGCCCCTAGACTTAAATGAAAATATATCTATAATATGGTGGACGAGGTGGAAAGTCTGGGAGCCTCGGCATCTCTGGATCCTGGGAGAATCTGCTGCTGAGCCGCTGATGCCACATATACATGTGGTCGATCTGAGAGCTGGTGGATGCAGCGGCTGCTCGGTGCTCCTCCTCCCTAGCACACTATGTCTGCTGGGCGTGCATATGTTGCCGCATCTCTTTGCGGTAGGTGACCTCCTCCTGGCATCGGGCATCCTCTTCCTGAAAGTAAATACGGGCTTCGTCGTAGAAGTCCTCGGCCCACTGGAAATTCTCCCAGAATCCTTGGACCTAAGCCTGCTGGTAGGTGCTCTTCTCCTCCCATTGCTTCCTCTACGTCTGCTGCTCAGTGTATATGTCATCGAGGCACGATCAAAACTCCGAGAAATCATAGGCAGAAATACCTGCATCCTTCTCAAAAGTAGAAAAAGAAAACGGTGCAGGTGTAGGCTTTTCACGTGGACTAGGGGGCACAACACGACCATGTGAAATCACACAACTTGACTGTGTACACATCAGGAAGTCAGGGCACGGCCGTGTGAAAAAACACGGCTTAACCATGTGCAACTCTGGAAGTTAGGGCACGACCGTGTGAAAACACACGGCCTGGCCGTGCGCCCTTTGTTTCTTTTCTTATGGTGCACAATGGTCTGATTTCACTCACTCACTTCACCCATAAGCTTAAAATGACTTTTGTTTTTACCTAGAAAGTTCTTTCCTTACCTACAAATGCTAAATACTATAAATCAATGTTCGAATTAACTAAATGCATGCAATACAATCAAAGGGAAATCTAAAGACTAAACTTGGGTTGCCTCCCAAGAAGCGCTTTGTTTAAGGTCTTTTAGCTCGACCTTATTCCTACATTTCATTTGAGGCATTTGAATCTTGCTCGTGGGGGAGCTAGATACTTGCTCACTTTATACCTCTTGCCTGGTGGTCCTCCATCACTATATCCCTTAAATCTTGCTCGTGGAGGGGCCAGATATTTTCTCACCTTTTGTTTCTTGCCTTTTGGTCCTCCATTACTATATCTTTTAAATCTTCCTCATGGAGGGGCAAGATACTTGGGTGTTGCTTTCCTTGACTTGAGGTTTAACATGCTTAGTCTCAACGAATCATCAATAGTTTGATCATTATATTCTAAATACTGTAAATAATTTAACTCACCACAAATATTCTCACCAAAAGATTTATTAACAGATTCTATCATGTCGAATGAAATTTTATCACTACAAATCACTAGGTGGGCTTTGTTATTGGTAACTAAAGTTTTGGTGAGGGTTAAGGCAAGCTCTTCTAGACCCTTGAGGTTAGGAGGTGTTTTGAATTGAAGCAATGCACTCCTCGATTAAAGTATTAATTATATAATCCTCAAGTTCTCCTTCTAGTGGTGATTGAATGTATTGTCCTTCTCTACATCCAATGTCATCTACGTCCTCCTCATCCATTCGCTCAAAGTGAGTCCCTATCATATTAGGTTTAATCCAGTCATCAAAGCCACCTTCTAGTCATTTGGTTTCTATCCTAGCTAGATCCCATTCCATCATCTCTGCAAATTATTGGCTATGCTCTTTGCATTCCCTAGTAAAATTATCTAGCGGGGCTTCTAAGTGGGGGCTTTGTTCTGAATAAAATTTGCATGGTGACTCATAGTTCTCGTTCTCATTTTGGAAATGATATTGGGTCTCTGTCTGCGAATGGCGCCATTGGAATTCATCATTCGCCACTTGTTCTGTTTGAAAGAAATCTTCCATCATCTGCTCAAGTCGGGATTTAGGTGGACAATATTAAGGGTTTAAGTACCCAGGGTCATAACTATATGAATAGAAATCATCTTGTGGCCATTGGTTGTAATTATAGGTGACATCTTCTTGTTCAAATTGTGAAGGTTCGAATATATCCGGACAATCATTAATGGAATGCCAAGTTTCACCATAATGTTCACAATAAATATTACCAAAACTTACAGGATTCAATTGATCATAATTATGAGTAAAAGCATGCATCATTATACACAGGAAATTATAGATAAGGAAAGAGCAACTGAATAAACAAAACTGAACTAAAATAAAATTAAATTAAATTCAATAAAACAAAACAAGAAAAGTAAATCTATCCTAGGTCCGATCCATTTTACCACCGTTCGATTTGATATCGAATCGACAGTCCTCGGGAATGGTGCCAAAAACTTGATGCGCACGGTCGTAACCTTAAATCCTGCGATGGAGACCATCGAAGACTCAAAGTACGTGGTTGCACTCAACGCCCGCAAGTGCACGGATGTCGTCAAGTAATAAATAGATTATCGATCCCACAGGGACTGGGATTCGAGTATCAATCCTCTAAGTTGTTGCGGTTGTTCGGACAAAATCTCAGTGAGAGTCGGTTGGTGAGGACTATCGGGGGACCCTACTCAGTGCGGTGCCACATGGAGGAGGAAAAGAGGGTGTCGGGGTCTTGAAAAGGCGATTCTAGGACTTCGGTTTCGCTTGTGTACCACAGAACAACGTTATCAATTGGTGTCATCTAAACTTCTACTTATGGCTTTGGGGAAGGGATATCATACACTCTCCCGCAGAGCCGCCGCATTCACCGGGAGCTATCCTCGCCCAAAAGGACGGGATAGAGGGTATGATGATGCCAAATCAATCCTTGCGGTGGACCGTTTCCGATTCCACCGCTCCCTTCTCCCCGTAGTTACTGGAGGTCAGGTTTACCCTTAGGTTCCATGATCAAACCTCCTAAATCTAGATTGCGAGGGTTGTCACCATCTCGTATCATCTAAGCACAGTGGAAAGAAAGCCAAATACACATAGGTATAATAAATACCAACATCCAATTGTCAAATCAAAATTTTGGCTAGAATTTAATATGAACCAACATTGTCTATGAACACAAGCTACTCCCTAATCCTAGAATCAAAAGTTCTACTACATAAATGCGAAGGAAGAATCACAACACATGTTTAAGTTCAATTACAATAGAAAGAGAGAGCAGAAACAGAGATTACAATGCGTTGTGACCTTCTCTCTGGCGTTGTATTGCAAGTGGTGGACCTCCGGCGGCGTTCCTCCTCCCCGTTGCGAGTTACCAAAGCTTTTTAGGGCTTTGGTGTGCCGTCCTAGCCGTCGTGCCTCCCACCAGGGTTTGGGAGTCCTAAGGCGGCCCCCTCCTGATCCCCCACCTCTTGGATGAGTTTCCTATATATAGAGACAGCTCTGATGTTCCATAAATGCTTGAAAAACCAAATTTCTTTGAATTCGCGGCGTCGCCACATGGCCGTGTGAATTTAACATGGCCTGACCGTGTGCAAGGCTGGAAAACAGGTGAAATATCATCTGGAAATTGAGCTGGAAAAAAGACACGGTCGTGTATTTTCACATGACCTGGCTGTGTGTTTTTCTGGACCCTCCATTTCGCTTCGGAAACATGCCCAAGTCTTGGGACATGGCCAGTGCATGTTACCTAAGGTCCGTGCTCCACAAATTACTCCATTTTTGCTCCAAAAATGCACCGTTTTCCATGAAATGCTATCCTGCATACAAAAGTACAAAGAGCAGAACTCCAAACCAGAAAACAGAAAATGCATGCAAAATAGAGTGACATATGCATGAAACTAACACAAAATATAACAAGATGTGAGCGAAAACTACTCCTAAAACCCTATATGTTTTGCTCACTTCACTTCCCCCAGACTTAAATCTTTGCTTGTCCTCAAGCAAACCTCAGTGCCATAAAATTTTAAAAAGATATTTGTTCTATAATTAGCATGCTAACTAAATTTATCACGTGGTATTTGCAATCAAAGCAAAACAGATATGTTCTAAAAATTCACTAAGTTAACTCCTCATGCTCATGCTAGGCGAACCATTCTTAGGGGATGCCCGTTCCATGGTGAGTTAAGTTGTCACCCCATAGCTTTCCTACGGTTTCCTGCTCTTAGGCACTTACCTGCCCAAAGCGAGCGTCGTTCCCTAGATCTAGCATAAAGTCTCAAAGACATGCTCGGTATTGAGAGAAATTGGTAGGTGTTTCCCCAGTAACCTAACTCGGTCTCAAAGAGGCACCTAGCCATTTCCACCCACGACAACTATTTTTTTCATCCCTCATAATCTCTCTCTTTTTTTTTCTTTATTTTATTTTTTTTTCTTTTTCTTTTTTCTTTTCTCTCTTTTTTTTTTCAGCTCACATGGATTTTGATTTTTTTCGAATGGGCTTACACAATCCGAGCATCTCCAGTAACTAAAATGTTAAACCTAGAGTCACCTATGAATTCCAAAGTACTAGACTACTGAAGTGAATCATAACTAGGTATGTACTAGATTCTCCCTTTCAGACTGTTCGACATGTGTAAGTGCAAAAAAAAGCTAATCAGTGTAAGTCTAGAACATTTAATAGAGCAAATAAAATAAAATACCACAAGATAAATAGAGTTAAGCTACCTATGGGAACAACTCATGCAAGCAACTTTCAAAAATACTAGTGAGGTAGCTTTACAAACACCAAAAATTAAGTACTGAAAGAAACTCAACAACTCATGCATGCATGAAGAAATGAATGAAAATACCAGAAAAGAAACTACTGCTAGGAAACAAAACAAAATATATCTTGGGGTCCCCCCCAGACTTAAATGAAAATATACCTATAATATGGTGGACGAGGTGGAAAGTCTGGGAGCCTCGGTATCTCTGGATCCTGGGAGAATCTGCTGCTGAGCCGCTGATGCCACATATACATGTGGTCGATCTGAGAGCTGGTGGATGCAGAGGCTGCTCGGTGCTCCTCCTCCCTAGCACACTATGTCTGCTGGGCGTGCATATGCTGCCGCATCTCTTTGCGGTAGGTGACCTCCTCCTGGCATCGGGCATCCTCCTCCTGAAAGTAAATATGGGCTTCGTCGTAGAAGTCCTCGGCCCACTGGAAATGCTCCCAGAATCCTTGGACCTAAGCCTGCTGGTAGGTGCTCTTCTCCTCCAATTGCTTCCTCTACGTCTGCTGCTCAGTGTATATGTCATCGAGGCACGATCGAAACTCCGAGAAATCATAGGCAGAAATACCTGCATCCTTCTCAAAAGTAGAAATAGAAAACGGTGTAGGTGTAGGCTTTTCATGTGGACTAGGGGGCACAACACGACCATGTGAAATCACACAACTTGACTGTGTACACATCAGGAAGTCAGGGCACGGCCGTGTGAAAAAAACACGGCTTAACCATGTGCAACTCTGGAAGTTAGGGCACGACCGTGTGAAAACACACGGCCTGGCCGTGCGCCCTTTGTTTCTTTTCTTATGGTGCACAATGGTCTGATTTCACTCACTCACTTCACCCCATAAGCTTAAAATGACTTTTGTTTTTACCTAGAAAGTTCTTTCCTTACCTACAAATGCTAAATACTATAAATCAATGTTCGAATTAACTAAATGCATGCAATACAATCAAAGGGAAATCTAAAGACTAAACTTGGATTGCCTCCCAAGAAGCGCTTTGTTTAAGGTCTTTTAGCTCGACCTTATTCCTACATTTCATTTGAGGCATTTGAATCTTGCTCGTGGGGGAGCTAGATACTTGCTCAATTTATACCTCTTGCCTGGTGGTCCTCCATCACTATATCCCTTAAATCTTGCTCGTGGAGGGGCCAGATATTTTCTCACCTTTTGTTTCTTGCCTTTTGGTCCTCCATTACTATATCTTTTAAATCTTCCTCATGGAGGGGCAAGATACTTGGGTGTTGCTTTCCTTGACTCGAGGTTTAACATGCTTAGTCTCAACGAATCATCAATAGTTTGATCATTATATTCTAAATACTGTAAATAATTTAACTCACCACAAATATTCTCACCAAAAGATTTATTAACAGATTCTATCATGTCGAATGAAATTTTATCACTACAAATCACTAGGTGGGCTTTGTTATTGGTAACTAAAGTTTTGGTGAGGGTTAAGGCAAGCTCTTCTAGACCCTTGAGGTTAGGAGGTGTTTTGAATTGAAGCAATGCACTCCTCGATTAAAGTATTAATTATATAATCCTCAAGTTCTTCTTCTAGTGGTAATTGAATGGATTGTCCTTCTCTACTTCCAATGTCATCTACGTCCTCCTCATCCATTCGCTCAAAGTGAGTCCCTGTCATATTAGGTTTAATCCAGTCATCAAAGCCACCTTCTAGTCGTTTGGTTTCTATCCTAGCTAGATCCCATTCCATCATCTCTGCAAATTATTGGCTATGCTCTTTGCATTCCCAAGTAAAATTATCTAGCGGGGCTTCTAAGTGGGGGCTTTGTTCTGAATAAAATTTGCATGGTGACTCATAGTTCTCATTCTCATTTTGGAAATGATATTGGGTCTCTGTCTGCGAATGGCGCCATTGGAATTCATCATTCGCCACTTGTTCTGTTTGAAAGAAATCTTCCATCATCTGCTCAAGTCGGGATTTAGGTGGAAAATATTGAGGGTTTAAGTACCCAGGGTCATAACTATATGAATAGAAATCATCTTGTGGCCATTGGTTGTAATTATAGGTGACATCTTCTTGTTCAAATTGTGAAGGTTCGAATATATCCGGACAATCATTAATGGAATGCCAAGTTTCACCATAATGTTCACAATAAATATTACCAAAACTTACAGGATTCAATTGATCATAATTATGAGTAAAAGCATGCATCATTATACACAGGAAATTATAGATAAGGAAAGAGCAACTGATTAAACAAAACTGAACTAAAATAAAATTAAATTAAATTCAATAAAACAAAACAAGAAAAGTAAATCTATCCTAGGTCCAATCCATTTTACCACCGTTCGATTTGATATCGAATCGACAGTCCCCGGCAATGGTGCCAAAAACTTGATGCGCACGGTCACAACCTTAAATCCTGCGATGGAGACCATCGAAGACTCAAAGTACGTGGTCGCGCTCAACGCCCGCAAGTGCACGGATGTCGTCAAGTAATAAATAGATTATCGATCCCACAGGGACTGGGATTCGAGTATCAATCCTCTAAGTTGTTGCGGTTGTTCGGACAAAATCTCAGTGAGAGTCGGTTGGTGAGGACTATCGGGGGACCCTACTCAGTGCGGTGCCACATGGAGGAGGAAAAGAGGGTGTCAGGGTCTTGAAAAGGCGATTCTAGGACTTCGGTTTCGCTTGTGTACCACAGAACAACGTTATCAATTGGCGTCATCTAAACTTCTACTTATGGCTTTGGGGAAGGGATATCATACACTCTCCCGCAGAGCCGCCGCATTCACCGGGAGCTATCCTCGCCCAAAAGGACGGGATAGAGGGTATGAGGATGCCAAATCAATCCTTGCGGTGGACCGTTTCTGATTCCACCGCTCCCTTCTCCCCGTAGTTACGGGGGGTCAGGTTTACCCCTAGGTTCCATGATCAAACCTCCTAAATCTAGATTGCGAGGGTTGTCACCACCTCGTATCATCTAAGCACAGTGGAAAGAAAGCCAAATACACGTAGGTATAATAAATACCAACATCCAATTGTCAAATCAAAATTTTGGCTAGAATTTAATATGAACCAACATTGTCTATGAACACAAGCTACTCCCTAATCCTAGAATCAAAAGTTCTACTACATAAATGCGAAGGAAGAATCAAAACACATGTTTAAGTTCAATTACAATAGAAAGAGAGTGCAGAAACAGAGATTACAATGCGTTGTGACCTTCTCTCTGGCGTTGTATTGCAAGTGGTGGACCTCCGACGACGTTCCTCCTCCCCGTTGCGAGTTACCAAAGCTTTTTAGGGCTTTGGTGTGCCGTCCTAGCCGTCGTGCCTCCCACCAGGGTTTGGGAGTCCTAAGGCGGCCCCCTCCTGATCCCCCACCTCTTGGATGAGTTTCCTATATATAGAGACAGCTCTGACATTCGATAAATGCTTGAAAAACCCTATTTCTTTGAATTCGCGGCGTCGCCACATGGCCGTGTGAATTTAACATGGCCTGACCGTGTGCAAGGCTGGAAAACAGGTGAAATATCATCTGGAAATTGAGCTGGAAAAAAGACACGGTCGTGTATTTTCACACGACCTGGCTGTGTGTTTTTCTGGAGCCTCCATTTCGCTTCGGAAACATGCCCAAGTCTTAGGACATGGCCAGTGCATGTTCCCTAAGGTCCGTGCTCTACAAATTACTCCATTTTTGCTCCAAAAATGCACCGTTTTCCATGAAATGCTATCCTGCATACAAAAGTACAAAGAGCAGAACTCCGAACCAGAAAATAGGAAATGCATGCAAAATAGAGTGACATATGCATGAAACTAACACAAAATATAACAAGATGTGAGTGAAAACTACTCCTAAAACCCTATATGTTTTGCTCACTTCACTTCCCCCAGACTTAAATCTTTGCTTGTCCTCAAGCAAACATCAGTGCCATAAAATTTTAAAAAGATATTTGTTCCATAATTAGCATTCTAACTAAATTTATCACGTGGTATTTGCAATCAAAGAAAAACAGATATGTTCTAAAAATTCACTAAGTTAACTCCTCATGCTCATGCTAGGCGAACCATTCTTAGGGGATGCCCGTTCCATGGTGAGTTAAGTTGTCACCCCATAGCTTTCCTACGATTTCCTGCTCTTAGGCACTTACCTGCCCAAAGCGAGGGTCGTTCCCTAGATCTAGCATAAAGTCTCAAAGACATGCTCGGTATTGAGAGACATTGGTAGGTGTTTCCCCAGTAACCTAACTCGGTCTCAAAGAGGCACCTAGCCATTTCCACCCACGACAACTATTTTTTTCATCCCTCATAATCTCTCTCTTTTTTTTTTCTTTTTTTTTTTCTTTTTCTTTTTCTTTTTTGTTTTCTCTCTTTTTTTTTCAGCTCACATGGATTTTGATTTTTCCGAATGGGCTTACACAATCCGAGCATCTCCAGTAACTAAAATGTTAAACCTAGAGTCACCTATGAATTCCAAAGTACTTGACTACTGAAGTGAATCATAACTAGGTATGTACTAGATTCTCCCTTTCAGACTGTTCGACATGTGTAAGTGCAAAAAAAAGCTAATCAGTGTAAGTCTAGAACATTCAATAGAGCAAATAAAATAAAATACCATAAGATAAATAGAGTTAAGCTACCTATGGGAACAACTCATGCAAGCAACTTCCAAAAATACTAGTGAGGTAGCTTTACAAACACCAAAAATTAAGTACTGAAAGAAACTCAACAACTCATGCATGCATGAATAAATGAATGAAAATACCAGAAAAGAAACTACTGCTAGGAAACAAAACAAAATAAATCTTGGGGTCCCCCCCAGACTTAAATGAAAATATACCTATAATATGGTGGACGAGGTGGAAAGTCTGGGAGCCTCGGCATCTCTAGATCCTGGGAGAATTTGCTGCTGAGCCGCTGATGCCACATATACATGTGGTCGATCTGAGAGCTGGTGGATGCAGCGGCTACTCGGTGCTCCTCCTCCCTAGCACACTATGTCTGTTGGGCGTGCATATGCTGCCGCATCTCTTTGTGGTAGGTGACCTCCTCCTGGCATCGGGCATCCTCCTCCTAAAAGTAAATACGGGCTTCGTCGTAGAAGTCCTCGGCCCACTGGAAATGCTCCCAGAATCCTTGGACCTAAGCCTGCTGGTAGGTGCTCTTCTCCTCCCATTGCTGCCTCTACGTCTGCTGCTCAGTGTATATGTCATCGAGGCACGATCGAAACTCCGAGAAATCATAGGCAGAAATACCTGCATCCTTCTCAAAAGTAGAAAAAGAAAATGGTGCAGGTGTTGGTTTTTCACGTGGACTAGGGGGCACAACACGACCATGTGAAATCACACAACTTGACTGTGTACACATCAGGAAGTCAGGGCATGGCCGTGTGAAAACACACGGCTTAACCATGTGCAACTCTGGAAGTTAGGGCACGACCGTGTGAAAACACACGGCCTGGCCGTGCGCCCTTTGTTTCTTTTCTTATGGTGCACAATGGTCTGATTTCACTCACTCACTTCACCCCATAAGCTTAAAATGACTTTTGTTTTTACCTAGAAAGTTCTTTCCTTACCTACAAATGCTAAATACTATAAATCAATGTTCGAATTAACTAAATGCATGCAATACAATCAAAGGGAAATCTAAAGACTAAACTTGGGTTGCCTCCCAAGAAGCGCTTTGTTTAAGGTCTTTTAGCTCGACCTTATTCCTACATTTCATTTGAGGCATTTGAATCTTGCTCGTGGGGGAGCTAGATACTTGCTCACTTTATACCTCTTGCCTGGTGGTCCTCCATCACTATATCCCTTAAATCTTGCTCGTGGAGGGGCCAGATATTTTCTCACCTTTTGTTTCTTGCCTTTTGGTCCTCCATTACTATATCTTTTAAATCTTCCTCATGGAGGGGCAAGATACTTGGGTGTTGCTTTCCTTGACTCGAGGTTTAACATGCTTAGTCTCAACGAATCATCAATAGTTTGATCATTATATTCTAAATACTGTAAATAATTTAACTCACCATAAATATTCTCACCAAAAGATTTATTAACAGATTCTATCATGTCGAATGAAATTTTATCACTACAAATCACTAGGTGGGCTTTGTTATTGGTAACTAAAGTTTTGGTGAGGGTTAAGGCAAGCTCTTCTAGACCCTTGAGGTTAGGAGGTGTTTTGAATTGAAGCAATGCACTCCTCGATTAAAGTATTAATTATATAATCCTCAAGTTCTCCTTCTAGTGGTGATTGAATGGATTGTCCTTCTCTACTTCCAATGTCATCTACGTCCTCCTCATCCATTCGCTCAAAGTGAGTCCCTGTCATATTAGGTTTAATCCAGTCATCAAAGCTACCTTCTAGTCATTTGGTTTCTATCCTAGCTAGATCCCATTCCATCATCTCTGCAAATTATTGGCTATGCTCTTTGCATTCCCTAGTAAAATTATCTAGCGGGGCTTCTAAGTGGGGGCTTTGTTCTGAATAAAATTTGCATGGTGACTCATAGTTCTCGTTCTCATTTTAGAAATGATATTGGGTCTCTGTCTGCGAATGGCGCCATTGGAATTCATCATTTGCCACTTGTTCTGTTTGAAAGAAATCTTCCATCATCTGCTCAAGTCGGGATTTAGGTGGACAATATTGAGGGTTGAAGTACCCAGGGTCATAACTATATGAATAGAAATCATCTTGTGGCCATTGGTTGTAATTATAGGTGACATCTTCTTGTTCAAATTGTGAAGGTTCGAATATATCCGGACAATCATTAATGGAATGCCAAGTTTCACCATAATGTTCACAATAAATTTTACCAAAACTTACAGGATTCAATTGATCATAATTATGAGTAAAAGCATGCATCATTTTACACAGGAAATTATAGATAAGGAAAGAGCAACTGAATAAACAAAACTGAACTAAAATTAAATTAAATTAAATTCAATAAAACAAAACAAGAAAAGTAAATCTATCCTAGGTCCGATCCATTTTACCACCGTTCAATTTGATAACGAATCGACAGTCCCCGGCAATGGTGCCAAAAACTTGATGTGCATGGTCGCAACCTTAAATCCTGCAATGGAGACCATCGAAGACTCAAAGTACGTGGTCACGCTCAACGCCCGCAAGTGCACGGATGTCGTCAAGTAATAAATAGATTATCGATCCCACAGGGATTGGGATTCGAGTATCAATCCTCTAAGTTGTTACGGTTGTTCGGACAAAATCTCAGTGAGAGTCGGTTGGTGAGGACTATCGGGGGACCCTACTCAGTGCGGTGCCACATGGAGGAGGAAAAGAGGGTGTCGGGGTCTTGAAAAGGCGATTCTAGGACTTCGGTTTCGCTTGTGTACCACAGAACAACGTTATCAATTGCCGTCATCTAAACTTCTACTTATGGCTTTGGGGAAGGGATATCATACACTCTCCCGCAGAGCCGCCGCATTCACCGGGAGCTATCCTCGCCCAAAAGGACGGGATAGAGGGTATGAGGATGCCAAATCAATCCTTGCGGTGGACCGTTTCCGATTCCACCGCTCCCTTCTCCCCGTAGTTACGGGAGGTCAGGTTTACCCCTAGGTTCCATGATCAAACCTCCTAAATCTAGATTGCGAGGGTTGTCACCACCTCGTATCATCTAAGCACAGTGGAAAGAAAGCCAAATACACGTAGGTATAATAAATACCAACATCCAATTGTCAAATCAAAATTTTGGCTAGAATTTAATATGAACCAACATTGTCTATGAACACAAGCTACTCCCTAATCCTAGAATCAAAAGTTCTACTACATAAATGCGAAGGAAGAATCACAACACATGTTTAAGTTCAATTACAATAGAAAGAGAGTGCAGAAACAGAGATTACAATGCGTTGTGACCTTCTCTCTGACGTTGTATTGCAAGTGGTGGACCTCCGGCGGCGTTCCTCCTCCCCGTTGCGAGTTACCAAAGCTTTTTAGGGCTTTGGTGTGCCGTCCTAGCCGTCGTGCCTCCCACCAGGGTTTGGGAGTCCTAAGGCGGCCCCCTCCTGATCCCCCACCTCTTGGATGAGTTTCCTATATATAGAGACAGCTCTGACGTTCTATAAATGCTTGAAAAACCCTATTTCTTTGAATTCGCGGCGTCGCCACATGGCCGTGTGAATTTAACATGGCCTGACCGTGTGCAAGGCTGGAAAACAGGTGAAATATCATCTGGAAATTGAGCTGGAAAAAAGACACGGTCGTGTATTTTCACACGACCTGGCTGTGTGTTTTTCTGGAGCCTCCATTTTGATCCGTTTCGCTTCGGAAACATGCCCAAGTCTTGGGACATGGCCAATGCATGTTTCCTAAGATCCGTGCTCCACAAATTACTTCATTTTTGCTCCAAAAATGTGACATTTTCTCATAAAATGCTATCCTGCACACAAAAGTACAAAGAGCAGAACTCCGAACCAGAAAATAGGAAATGCATGCAAAATAGAGTGACATATGCATGAAACTAACACAAAATGTAACAAGATGTGAGCGAAAACTACTCCTAAAACCCTATATATTTTGCTCACATCACATTGTCATCTAATTTATTTCTAAATACCCACTTAGGTATATTGTTGATTTGTTTGTTGGTTTAGGCACTAAATCCCAAACGTCATTTCTTTCAAAATTCTTATTGAATAGCTATTACCCAATCAGGATTTGGTAATGCCTCATTTATTGACTTAGGTTCTATTTTCAAAATTTGTACTATTTGACTTGTATTTCTAAAAGATGATCGGGTTTGTACTCATAAAGTAGGATCTCTTAACACTTGCTCAATTGGATGGTTTGGATTTGTTAGAGCAATCGACCCAAGTATGATCTTGGTTTTGATGTGTGTGGCAAAGGGTTTAAGTTAGAATGTTATGTGTTTTGATGTGTGTGTTCAAGTTGTTCAGGACTTGGTGAATCACACATGGTTTACTTGATGAAGCATTGGCAAGTTCATCATCTCATGGCTCGGGTCCTTGAGTCGGTGAAGAATGGCACGGGGAGAAGCCGTGAGCTTGGTGCATCTGAGGGACCATCGGACAAGGAGAAAATGGAGTGAAGCCAAAAGAAGCATACTTCAGGGCAAGACACGAAGGATGGTACGGGAGAAGCCACGAGCTTAGTGCATTCAAGGGACATAGACCAAACAAAGAGAGCTTCGGTGAGGGACTCCATGGGAGATGAGAGTTGAGCGATTGTAACCCGGGTCGGGGTAACTCAATGTAGGTGGACTTGGCCAAATGACTAAGATCAAGTGTCGGATGCTCAAACATGGTATTTGAGGTTTTACCTGACAGTCGAATGCTCAAACAACTTATTGTTTGAGGTTTTACTCGACAACAATCGACTGATATAGATATCAGTCGACTGGTCCGAGTTGACAATTAGTTGATTGGTGTTTTGTGGCCCATCAGTCGACTGCTCCACCATCAGTCGACTGCCAAGGGTTGGCAGTCAACTGTTATAAGTGGACGCAGGAAAAGAAACATTTTGAGTCAACTGATTAATTAGAGCAATCGACTGATGACTCGATCAGTCGACTGATTAGTATGTTGTTGGGCTATGACGACCGTGAATCAGATGTGGTCAGATGTCGTTGGAATGACAATAGTCGACTGATGGCATACAGTAGTGCCATCAGTCGATTATTGCATGCCCAACGGGAAGAAACCCCTCTTCTCTATAAAAAGAGGGGTTGGGGGCCTTGGGATAGCTAATGCTTACACTCCTATTCATACTCTAAGTGCTCCCACATCTTCCAAGTGTTTCTACTCCCTTCTTATCTATTTCTACTCTAATTATCTTGTGAGAAGAGGAGTTGGTGTAAAGAGGTTTTTCTCCACCTTGTTTGAGCTAAAGGAGAAATTAGTGGATTGGTTGAGGGAGTGATCCGCCTAACGGATCATCGTGGATTAGCGGCAAGGGTCGTGAACCATGTTACATTGACTTGTTTGTATTGCTTCTCTTTACTTTGTTTTAGTCTTAATTGTCTTTAGTATTATCGTTAGTATTCCGTTGTGCTAACAAGATTGTAGACGATTAAGAACGAGCAAAGTCCATCGAGCATTGTAGGATATTCATCCCGCCTTTTAGTCGGGCCACGATCTCCCAACAAGTGGTATCAAAACCATGTTGCTTGTCAACGGACTCATCACCGCAACAAACACAACAATAATGTTCGACATGAACATCGACCCGCCTAAGTTCGAAAGAGACTTCTCATGGTGGAAAAAGTGGATAGAGTATTTTTCGAAACCGACTTTGATATTATGTCAATTATGGAAAGTGGTTTCGAGGTGCCTAGGGATGAAGAAGGGAAGCCCATTGAAAAATTGAGATAGACCAAGAAGCAAAAGGAGGAACATCTAGCAAACTCAAAATCCAAGCATCACCTCTTCAATGTTCTTCCTCAATAAGAGATCAATCGGATTGGAGAATGCTCAAGCACCAAGGAGATGTGGGAGAAGCTAGTTGAGCTTCACGAAGGCACATCCGAAGAAAAACTCGCAAGAAGAGGCCTTCTCCGATCACAACTCAACAACATAAAATTGGATAAAGGAGAAAATGTACTATCTTTGCATTCTAGGTTTAAGGAAATCATTAATGGTTTATCAAGTGTAGGGGAGAAGCTTTCAAACCGAGACATGATTATGAAATCCATCGATGCATTCCCCCGATCATCAAAATGGAGCTTCATGGTGAATTCCTTTTATATCTCAAGGAATATAAGGAAGTAGTCTAGAAGAATTCTTTTCTACCATGGAACTTCATGAAACTCATTTTGAAAGAATAATAGAAGAACCAAGCACTCAATCGAGGGGAGTAGCTGATAACTATCATTTTATCGTGTTATTTTGGTCCTTAATATCATTATTTTTATCCTCTCGAGTGATTTATTGTTGATTATTAACATGTTTAATGATTTTGGATTTATTTTGGGACTTATTATAAATTCTCCTAAATTTTGGACTTATATGCGAATTTTATCTTTGTTTGTAGGAGATCAAGATGAGCTACTGGACTAGACTCAAGTTGGATCAAATATGGTTTCATCTAGGGTCATAATGGGCATTTCAAGCTAACTTAATCTGAGCAATTCATCAAGATCTAAAGCAATTTAATCAAGAGACAAGATCTGATCAATCTGGACCATCCAATGTGATCGGCTTGATCTGAGCCATTAATCTGGATCTTGAGCGATCCGACCCATACATTAAGATCCACACATCTTGGCCGTTTATCAGGACCGTTCGATCTCGACCATTCATTCAGATCTGATCAAATCCGTCCAACTCAAATCAGAGTAATTTCAGTCGTTGGATTGACAACCCCTTAATTGATTAATCAAAGCATTTACCCTAGCTTTAAAGGATGGCTGGGATTTGATCCTACTTCGATCGAATGGCTAAGGAAATTGGGCCTTAAAATCAACATTTTCCCTCACTCGAAGCCAGCGCGACACAAAAGAAACGTCGTGCATTCTTCTTCCTTCCCAACGCGCGGCGAGCGATTCCTCCACAACAACTCGATGACAGTTCCGACAGTAACCAGCGATGTCTCCTTCACATTCCATTCCATCCAAAGCTTTCTTGGTGTTTCCGGCGAAGATCAGTGGTGAGGTTGGGCATGACGGCTTCGCCGAGCAGCTTGGATTTTGGTCGTCTTCACCGTTTCTCCTCTCACGCCTGGTGATCGGAGCTCAGCGACCCAGTTGGATGTGATTCAGAAGGCTGGGGTTATCTTCTACTACCGTGATTCGGCAGCATGTATTTCCAGTTCCAATAGCTCTCGATTCTTCCATTTCCGGTGGTAGATTATCAATCCGGCAGCTGGTGAAGACCTATAGATGTTCACAGCTTTGGCTCCATCCATTTAAGTGGTCGTGATTCGGCCATTTCGCCTCCACAGATCCATCCACAGGCTGTGGTGATTCGACAGCCCCGAAGTTCATCGTCGGAGCAGCAATTTGTGTTCAACAATTCTAACTCTTGTCAGAGGGACATTTCGACAAGAGATCCATTCCATCGACACCATTAGAGGGTGGTTCCTTTCCAGTGGTTGTGGATAATCGTTGGTTAATTTTTTCTCTTGTGTTTTAATTTTTGTTTTATTTGTGTTGTGTTTGGTTACGTTTGTTTGTTTGCTATTTGTGTTCGTTTAGTGTTGCATGTGGTAATTTGTCTTGAGAGTTTAGTTCGTGTTGTTGATCATTTACATCGTTTACTTGGTGGTTAGGTTTATTTCCTGCAATGTTAATTGTTCTTTTCGATTTTCAATTAGTGTTTGACCATTGTGTCATATAGTGACAGTACGGGGCATGGTTGAATTGTTTTGTTTAATTTTCATTAATATTTGATCATTGTATTGTATAGTGACAGTGCATTGCATGATTGAATTGCTTAGAATAGTTTTCAGTTAATATTTGATCATTGTGTCGTATAGTGATAGTGTGGTGCTTGGTTGAATTGTTAAAGTTTGTTTAGTTTAGTTTTCAATTGATATTTGACCATTTTACCGTATAGTGATAGTGCAATGCTTGGTTGAATTGTTTATGTTTGTTTAGTTTAGTTTTTAGTTAATATTTGATCATTGTATCGTATAGTGACAGTGCGGTGTATGGTTGAATTGTTTTGTTTAGTTTCCAGAAATATTTGATCATTGTATCATATAGTGATAGTGCGGTGCATGATTAAATTGCTTAGGTTAGTTTTCAATTAATATTTAACCATTGTGTCGTATAGTGACAGTGCGGTGCTTGGTTAAATTGTTAAAGTTTGTTTTGTTTAGTTTTCAGTTGATATTCGATCATTGTGACGTATAGTGACAGTGCGGTGCGGTGCGATGCTTGGTTGAATTGCTTAGGTTTGTTTCGTTTAGTTTTTAGTTAATCTTTAATCAATGTGTTGTATAGTGATAGTGCGGTGCATGGTCATGTCCATTAATTAGAATTGTTTAACCATTATATCGTATAGTGATAGTGTGGTGCATGGTTGAATGATATTTGCACATTAGGTTAGCTTTCAAATAATTGTTTGATAGTTGCAGGAACCCCCAGTGTTAATAATGTTTAGAAACAAATGTTCAACCATTGAGTTCCATGGGAGACAACCCGAGTTACCCTATACTGCATTAGTGTAGTTAGGGGGTTCGATAAATAATTTGGGAACGGTACCGTGACAAAAAATTGTACATCAAATTTTGGCGTCTTTGCCGGGGACTAATAATGGTGTTCGTTTGTCTTTAAACTGTAGTTAGTTTGTTTATTTTCTTTTCTTTTGTTATTAGTTTTTTTCTTATCATTCTATTTGATACTCATTGTGTTATTTGTTTGTGGTGATGACTAGGTCTTCAGGCGATTATCTATTTGAGTTTTATGCTGCAGTTTTTTGTTCAACAGCAGTTGTATCAGTAGAATTCAGATGCATCTATTCAGAGCATAGAGAGATAGATTAGTTAGCTTGCATCTAACATTAATCAACTACAGTCACAGGGTCTAGTCAGCTACCATCTCAGACCATCCCAAATCCTAAAGGGAACATCAGCTCGATTACATTAAGGAGTGGTAGAGTTACCTCGGACCCTATAGCATTAGTACCAGATCCAGTTGCTGGTTCTAGCAATGCAGAGCAGAGCAGAGCATAGTAGGATCCACAGCCGCGACGATCAGAGTCACCAGTTCCGTTATCATTCCCACAGAGTCCAGTGCAGCCTAGGAAGAGGGTTAGTGAAGAAAAGACTAGGGAAGTTCAGAAGCTTGTAGATTTGTTCAGCAAGGTGGAAGTCAATGTCCCTCTGTTGACAATGATCGAGCAGATTCCCAAGTATGCCAAGTTTATGAAAGATTTGTGTGTTCACAAGAAGAAGCTGAAAGGTAATGAGTTGATCATAGTAGGAAAGAATGTATCATCACTCATTCAGCCTTTGCCCTAGAATTTCCTGCAGATTTTTATATTCTTGACATGGAGGGTGATACATAGCATAGCAGAGCTCTACTTATTTTGGGCAGACCTTTCCTCAAGACTTCCAAGACCAAGATTGATGTGTATGCAGGTACTCTTTCTATGGAGGTAGGAGATACTATAGTTCGGTTCAGTATTTTGGACATTATGAAGCACCCGATGGAGGATCATTCTATACTTAGCATGGATATAGCTGATGAGCTGGACTGCATGAACTTTATTTCTTAGTCTGTTTTTCATTTGGATATCTCTGCACCTTCTACATTTTGTTATGATTTTATTGATTCTGATAATTCTGATGTTGATGATGATTTATCGTTAAGACCTATCTATGGGCCCTTGTATGTGGACAGGGAGATGGAATATGTAGGGACTTGCGCTCTTCAGGCGACACCCCAAGAATCACTTCCATCAGATGTTTTTGAGAAATGTCATTTCATGGTCGGGCATGGGATAGTCTTAGGCCATATTATTTCTGTGCATGGTATTGAAGTAGATCCTGCTAAAATTCATGCTATATCTTCTTTATCTTACCCCGCTTCTGTGCGGGAAGTTTGTGCTTTTCTGGGTCATGCAGGTTTATATAGACATTTTATCAGAGACTTTAGCAAGATTTCCCTACCCTTGACCAACTTGTTGCAGAAGGAGGTGGTATTCCAGTTTGACCAGCGGTGTAAGGACTCATTTGACCAGCTTAGGCAGGCTTTGATATCAGCACCGATCCTTAGGCCACCAGATTGGACTCTCTCATTCGAGTTGATGTGCGACGCCTCGAACTATGCTGTGGGAGTTGTCTTGGCAAAGAGTGGACAAAGCATCTCATGTGATCTGCTACGCCTCAAGGACATTGGATGCTGCACAATCCAACTACGCCACAACAAAAAAAGAGCTTTTAGCGATTGTTTTTGCTTTGGATAAATTTAGATCTTATTTGCTTTGTTCTCATGTGGTTATTTTTTTTTATCATGCAGCTTTAAAATTCCTCCTGAAGAAGCCCGATGCAAAATCGAGACTGATTAGATAGATGCT
Organism: Wurfbainia villosa; assembly: GCA_025175895.1. Taxonomy (NCBI): domain Eukaryota; kingdom Viridiplantae; phylum Streptophyta; class Magnoliopsida; order Zingiberales; family Zingiberaceae; genus Wurfbainia; species Wurfbainia villosa. Next base: position 30,610,907 of record CM045986.1, read on the forward strand.
TCTACTTCAAGAATTTGACGTAGAGATATGCGATAGGAGAGGGAGGGAGAACCTAGTAGCAGACCATTTGAGCAGGATAGTGAGGGAGATTGAGCATACTCCCATAGCAGATTCTTGTCCAGATGAACAACTTTTTCACTTGCAGGGTAAGACACTATGGTATGCAGATCTTGCTAATTATTTAATTGCCCGTGTTATACCTTCACATTTTACTCGTGCACAAGTCCAGAAATTGAAAAGTGATGCTAAGTACTATGTATGGGATGATCCTTACCTTTGGAAATTTTGTAGTGATCACATCATTAGACGATGTGTACCTGATTATGAGTTTCATTCCATACTTACTTTTTGTTATTCTTTGGCTTGTGGGGGGCATTTTGGACCCCAAAAAGACTGCTAGGAAAGTTTTAGAGTCTAATTTGTATTGGCCCATTTTATTTCATGATGCCTATGAATTTTACAAAGTTTGTGAGTGATGTCAACGAACAGGGAACATAGGATAGAGAAATGAAATGCCTCAACAATCCTTGTTATTCTGTGAGATTTTTGATGTTTGGGGTATTGATTTTATGGGTTTGTTTCCTATATCTTTTGGATTTTCATATATTCTTTTGGCAATTGATTATGTTTCAAAATGGGTGGAGGCCATCCCCACTAGGACTAATGATTCTCCAGTTGTTGTGAATTTTGTTAGGTCTCACATATTTTATAGATTTGGGGTACCCAGGGCGATTATTAGCGATCAAGGGTCTCACTTTTGCAACAGACTCATGAAGTGTCAAATAGAGAGATCAAGTCTATACTAGAGAAGACAGTGGGGCCAAACAGAAAAGATTGGAGCTACAGTGGAGAAAATGGACCTTGAGGATGCTTTTTCTCCGACTTGAAAGGGGAGTGTGTTCTTTTATTTACTGCATTATTTCGTTCCTTTCATGTTCAGAATAATTTGTGTGATTGTTTGTTTTTTTTGCTTGTTTACCTAGGTTTAGTTGTTGTTATTGAGTTTAAATAATATTTCCTATGCTTGCCTTAGTATCATTTCAGAGGTGGTAAAAATTAGTTAAGTTTAATCATCAAATTGTGGATTTTTGTATATGATAAAAGACTTCACATGCATGCAGTCACTTGTTATAATGGTGAACTTTTTTTATTGATAGACTAAGCTTGATGTTCTATTCACCTAGTGAGGTTGTAAGTCATTCTTATCATTTACCCACTTTTGTGTGATAACACATGTGATACTTGTTACTCTAGAACTTGCCTTGAGTCTTTTCAAAATTGCAGTAACATTTACTTGCATGAATATGATGAAGGATTTCATTCTTCATTCTTTTCTTGACTTGGCTTAATTGTCTAATCCACTTGATACTTCCATATTCCATGTCTTACTTGTCTTATCTCTTCATTCACTACCCATTGTCTTTGTATCTTTGTGGATTATCTTTTTCATATCTATTATTTTCCATGTTGGAGGAATAGTTTGATAGGTTGTATTGTCCGAGACGGACAAAATTTTTAAGTGTGGGGGAGGAGCTATATTGTTTTGTTGGAAACATGATATGGAAGGCATAGTTTTCAAAGGTCATTGGCCTTGAGATGTATTTGCCTGTGATTAGTACTTGATTTTCTGCAAAAAAAAAAATGGCGCCATTGCATATTAAAAAAAATGGAAAAAAAGAGAACAAAATTGTGCAATTGTAATGCAGACAAATACAATTTTCAATGTCTAGATAGAGTCATTTGATCTTGACTACCTAGGATCCGGATCAATTTGGTGATCCTAAGTAACTAATTTTTTCTATCTTTGAATTATTGATCTGGGTATTGTTTGGGGAATGAGTGAGTGAGCCAGTGTTTCTTTATTTTCATTATTGCTCGGGACGTGCAAGAATAAGTGTGGGGGAATTAATAACTATCATTTTATCGTGTTTATTTTGGTCCTTAATATCACTGTTTTTATTCTCTCGAGTGATTTATTATTGATTATTAACATGTTTTGTGATTTTGGATTTATATTGGGCCTTATTATAAATTCTCCAAAATTTTGGACTTATATGTGAATTTTATCTTTGTTTGTAGGAGATCGAGATGAGTCACTAGACTAGACTCAAGTTGGATCAAATATGGCTTCATGGTCATAATGGGCATTTCAAGATGACTTAATCTGAGTCATTCATCAAGATCTGAAGCAATTTAATCAAGAGACAAGATCTGATCAATCTAGATCGTCCAATGTGATCGGCTTGATCTGAGCCATTAAGATCCACACATCTTGGCCATTCATCTGGACCGTTCGATCTCGACCATTCATTCAGATCTGATCAAATCCGTCCAGCTCAAATTAGAGTAATTTTAGTCGTTGGATGCACAACCCCTTAATTGATTAATCAAAGCATTTAACCTAGATTTAAAGGACGATTGGGATTTGATCCTGCTTCGATCGAACGGCTAAGGAAATTGGGCTTTAAAAATCAACATTTCCCTCACTCGAAACCAGCGTGACACAGAAGAAACATCACACGTTCTTCTTCCTCCCCAACATGCGGTGAGCGACGATTCCTCCACAGCAACTCGATGACGGTTCCGGCAGCAACCAACGACGTCTCCTTCACATTCCATTCCATCCGAAGCTTCCTTGGTGTTTCCGACGGAGATCGGTGGTGAGGTTGGGCATCATGACTTCGCAGAGTAGCTTGGATTTTGGTCATCTTCACCGTTGCTCCTCTCACGCCTGCCAATCGAAGCAGAGCGACCTAGTTGGATGTGATTCAAAAGGATGGGGTTATCTTCTACTGTCGTGATTCAGCAGCATGTATTTCCAGTTCCGGTAGCTCTCGATTCTTCCATTTTCGATGGTAGATCATCAATCTGGCAGTTGGTGAAGACCTATAGACGTTCACAGCTTCGGCTCCCTTCCATTTAAGTGGTCATGATTTGGCCATTTCGCCTCCGTAGATCCATCCACCGACTGTGGTGATTTGACAACCTCGAAGTCCATTGCCGGAGCAGGGATTCGTGTTCAACAATTCCAGCTCTTGTCGAAGGGACATTTCGACAAGAGATTCGTTCCATCGACGTCGTTAGAAGCTATCCAGCACTGTCGTGGGTCACCATAGAGAGTGGTTCCTTTCCGATGGTTTTGAATAATCATTGGTTAATTTTTAATCTTGTGTTTTAATTTGTGTTTTTTTGTGTTATGTTTGGTTACGTTTGTTTGTTTGCTATTTGTGTTCGTTTAGTGTTGCATGTGGTAATTTGTCTTGAGAGTTTAGTTCGTGTTGTTGATCATTTACTACGTTTACTTGGTGGTTAGGTTTATTTCCTGCAATGTTAATTGTTCTTTCTGATTTTCAGTTAATGTTTAACCATTGTGTCTTATAGTGACAGTGCGGTGCATCGTTGAATTGGTTAGTTTAGTTTTCAGTAATATTTGATCATTGTATCGTATAGTGATAGTGTGGTGCATGATTGAATTGCTTAGGTTAGTTTTCAGTTAATATTTGACCATTGTGTCGTATAGTGACAGTGGGGTGCTTGGTTAAATTATTAAAGTTTGTTTAGTTTTGTTTTCAGTTGATATTTGACCATTGTGTCGTATAGTGACAATACGGTCTTGGTTGAATTGTTTATGTTTGTTTAGTTTAGTTTTCAATTAATATTTGATTATTGTATCGTATAGTGACAGTGCGGTGCATGGTTGCATTGTTTAGTTAAGTTTTCAGGAATATTTGATCATTGTATCGTATAGTGAAAGTGCGGTGCATGATTGAATTGCTTAGGTCAGTTTTCAGTTAATATTTGACCATTGTGTCGTATAGTGACAGTGCGGTGCTTGGTTGAATTGTTAAAGTTTGTTTAAGTTAGTTTTTAGTTGATATTCAATCATTGTGTCGTATAGTGATAGTGCGGTGCTTGGTTGAATTGCTTAGGTTTGTTTCGTTTAGTTTTCAGTTAATCTTTGATCATTGTGTTGTATAGTGACAGTGCGGTGCATGGTCATGTCCGTTAATTAGAATTATTTAACCATTGTATCATATAGTGACAGTGCGGTGCATGGTTGAATGATTTTTGCACATTAGGTTAGCTTTCAAATAATTGTTTGATAGTTGTAGGAACCCCTAGTGTTAATAATGTTTAGAAACAAACATTCAACCATTGAGTTCCATGGGAGACGACGCGAGTTACCCTATACTGCATTAGTGTAGTTAGGGAGTTCGGTAAATAATTTGGGAACTGTACAATGACAAAAAATCGTACATCAGTAGCGCTGGTGGCAAACAAGGGGAAGAAGAAGAAGACCACACCCTCTTCAACCAATGATGAATCACATGCAGGGACTGTTGGTGACCGCTAGAGGGGGGTGAATAGCGCGTTCGATGTGTCGATGGAATTCGATTGTGCTTGCTACAAAACTTGTTATACATAGCAGAATATATATAATAACAAAAACAAGTACACAACACAAGAACAATACGCAAGATATAACGTGGTTCGGAACCTCAAGGTTCATACTCCACGGGTTGGGTTAGAATGAGCCCTAGCGATGCCAAACACCACTAATAATCACAAACACTCCTTCTCAATGAGTCGGAGGCGGAGAAACCTCTTACAATGATTACAAAAGTAATACACGTAATAAACAAGAAAATACAAATGAAATACACAAAATAACATAAAGAAAACTTTACAACTATTGCTTTTGATGCTTTCTTGTTGATTGTTTGAACCGTGCTTGAAGACCTTGATTTGTACAAGCAAATCACCTCAAAAAGCCCAAGAAATCGCTATGGAAATCCCTCTCGTCAAGCTCCTTTTAAACCTCCTCGTGACCTGGATTTCCACATGGCAATCGACTGCCATAAGTCCCCAGTCGTCTGCCAACAGTACCGTTGTCTCACAATGGACTTAATCCATGTCGGCATTCAAGCCAACGGTTACACTGACAGTCAACTGCCATAACCCAGCAGTCGACTTCCAGGGTCTTAGCCGACTCACCAGTCGGCTACCTAAAATTTTTCTCCTGCAACCCCAACCATCAATCGACTACCATCCATGGCAGTCGACTGTCCAATGTTGGCAGTTGACTGCCAGGCCATTTCCTGCAGTCGAACACTAGTAGACTCTGATCAGTTCGACTGACCATAATCCCAATCGACTACAAAGAGTTAACTCGGCTGCCAAGTGTCAAAACACTTGACCAATCAACTAGTCCAAAGCCCCAGTTGACTGATAATCTCAAACATGAGGTTTAACCCCAAGTATGATGCCCTCATACTTACTAGAGCACCCTTAGCCTAAACATAAGACTTCTAGCCACCTCCGTCAGCCTCACGCCTATCAGATTCCTCCAAGTCATCCATGACTTGTTCATCCATACACTAGCCTTCAGGTGCTTCCATCGGCTATTGTCATGCTAAGTTGGTCTATACCGCCAAGGAACATTGGACTTACGCTGCCAAGACTACCGCTTGGACGTTTGTTGGGTTTCCAGCACCGCGGCGAGTATGTGTTCGAACATATTTCGTAAACCTATGCACAACGGAAGGAATAAAATAATAAATCTAATTTATTATAATACACACATCACACGCATGCATAGTACTACATGTGTAGACATAACAGTAAATTCAAATTTTGCAATAATAGGAAATTTATACTACGTATACCTGACGTATCACGTGTAGCGGGAAAGACATCAACCGGAACGATCCTCGCTAGAATCGTCTCTATCCGTATCCACGCCGAGTATCTTCGGGATGACTTCACAAAGTCACGAGCCTCATCTTCGTACGGGTTACTAGCCTCGTGTTGAAGACGATGTGATTGAGAGAAGATCACGATCCGAATCAAAATTTGGATCCAAAACGAGTCCTCAAAAACTCTCATCTCCGGAGAGGTATTCGTCAACCGTTTGATGAATCCTTCGTCCTCAACCTATGAGGATTATCAGAGATAGAATCCCCTGTAAGAAAGGCGCTGTCGGAGCTCCAAACGTCGTCCAAACGATGATCCTACAAGAAGGAAACAAGCTGTCCAGAAAACAGGACAGCTTTGGTGGAGACCTTGCGCCGGCCAAATAAGGAAAGCAATATGCTCACCTTGTCGCCGGAGCCAAGGAAGATCACCGGAGCTCCTCCGGCAATAGCTAGACGCCGGCAAGTGGGGAGGACGGCAGCTGCTGGACGCCGGTTGGAGGAGCTTGGGCGGCGGCAAGGAGTTGGGCGCCGACCACTTGGAGAAGAGGGAGAGGGTGGGCGGCAACTTTAGGGTTGCAAGGATTAAGGCTTAACAAAAACCCTTAAGCCGTATTTTATAGAGGACAAATTCTCTTAATGGTTATCGGATCATAACCAAAAGTCCGTTAACCCGCTCCATTAATTTAAGTTAAAATAAACCAAACCATGATGGTTTATTTTAAGTTAAAACGAACCGAACCAACTTTAGTTCATTCGTTTAAAACAAACTAAACCCCTTTGGTTTATTCTCCTCCATTGGATTAGAACCAAACCAATTTGGTTCATCCATCATGTCTTCATAAGACACGGCCCATCCACGCTTCCATTGCAACTAAAACGATTTCATGCTCGCTCCATGTTTGGTCCAACCAAACCTAGTTTCTCTCGGTCTGAGAATCTCATTCTCAAGCTCGTTTTAAATCCTTCAGATTACGCTCGTTGTGTGTGTGACCAAATAGGTTCTCGATTTATGTTGGTCGTCTATAATTAGCCATTAATTATAGAATGATCATGAGTGGAACCTAGTAGTACAGCATGATCCCCAATTAACCAAAAAGATCAACGGTTGATCTAGAACTATTTCTGAAACCCTTCAACAGCTCGAATGAATCGTGCCTCATTCCCTTCACTCATCTTATACCCACTTGGTTCAGGACATGGTCTATAGTGTCAGTCCCCACTAGGCTGACTACGTCACACCTAGCCCAAGTATCATTTCCTCATCCTACGGATTCTAGTTACTGCACATGTATCGAAGAGTACCTTACTCTAAACATGTAATGCTTTGGCCAAAGACTTTAGTAACAATCCAACGAGAGACCATGGGTTTACATATCCTCGCAAGGAGTGGTGAATCCTTTATAGGCTATTCAAATACCTTCGATCACTTCGACTTATACCCAATCATCCTAGGTCCACATCTCCTCAGAGATGCTTGCTTAAGATGTCAAAGTATAAGTCTTTATGATCAAGATGACTTGAATACCACAAGTTAAAGGAACATCGCACTTAAGCTGCAGTAAGAACTTCATTGACATATCTATATATGCAGAGAACCATATGAAGTCTTACGGCTGGTCACTCCAATGAACTAGTTACCATAACTAGCATCCACGATTAACTCCGGACATCACAATGTCTCCAGCTAGTGAGAATCAGCTGCTTGGATACACCAAGGAGTATACCTCGCGCTAGTCTCGACAGAATCAATGGTGTCCAAATCCATCAATTCATTGACTAGTGATAATTTCGATACATCACAATTACACATGTAGAGATACTCACTAGTTGTGATCCAATCACAAATTCTCTCATGTTGTGAATCATATCGTGGACATTCAGTAAATGAGTTTAAGATCTAATCAAATAAATGAAAACATGTATACTCAAATAGTGAATCTTCATTTATCATATAAATGGTTCAAACATAAGGCGATTGCCTTCGGACATCTCTCATATATTACTAACAAACTCCCACTTGGCCTAATGCCAATTGCTACAATATCCAATATCATAAGTTCTAATATGACCCTCAAACTTACTTTGAGGTAATGCCTTAGTCAAAGGATCCGCTAAGTTCCTTTCAGTGGGGATTTTCTTAATTTGTATTTCCTTCCTACTGATGATCTCTCTGATCAGATAAAAGCAGCGAAGCACATGTTTGGATCGTTGATGAGACCTTGGCTCTTTCGCCTATGCAATTGCTCCATTGTTGTCACAGTATACCGGTATTGCTTCAACAATGGATGGAATCACACCAAGTTCATAAATGAACTTCTTGATCCAAACCGCTTCCTTTGCTGCTTCCGAAGCTGCAATGTATTCTGCCTCAGTGGTAGAATCCGCTACAGTGTCTTGTTTGGAACTTTTCCAACTCACTGCGCCCCCATTCAAGGTGAACACGTATCCAGATTGAGACCTGGAATCATCCTTGTCTGTCTGGAAGCTGACATCCATATACTCGCGTATCACCATGTCCCCTTCTCCATATATTAGGAACACATCCTTAGTTCTTCTCAAGTACTTAAGGATTGTCTTAACAGCCACCCAATGATCCATTCCTGGATCAGACTGGTATTTACTCGTGACACTCAGAGCATACGATACATCGGGCCTCGTACATAACATAGCATACATGATAGATCCTATTGCGGATGCATAGGGAATCTTACTCATGCAAATCCTCTCGTCTTCTGTGCGCGGACACATAGACTTCGAAAGGTGTATCCCATGCCTAATGGGTAGGAAACCTTTCTTGGATTCTGACATGTTAAACCTCTTTAGCACTCGGTCTATATATGTAGACTGCGAAAGACCAAGCAACCGTTTCGATCTATCTCTATAGATCTTAATCCCGAGGATGTAGGTTGCTTCTCACAGGTCTTTCATGGAGAATGTCTTGGATAACCAAATCTTAACTGACTGTAAGACTGAAACATCGTCTCCTATAAGTAATATGTCATCGACATACAATACTAGGAACACGACTGCACTCCCACTAACCTTCTTGTACACACAAGGTTCATTTGGATTTTGTGAGAAATCAAACTTTTTGATTGTCTCATCAAAATGGATATTCCAGCTCCTGGATGTTTGCTTCAATCCATATATGGACCGTCGCAATTTGCATACCTTGGTTTTATCAATCGATGTGAAACGCTCAGGCTGTATCATATACACGTCCTCGAGAAGGTTTCCATTAAGGAAAGCTATTTTCACATCCATCTGTCATATCTCATAATCATAATGAGGCGCTATGGCCAGGAGCATCCGAATGAATTTAAGCATACCTACAGGTGAATAGGTTTCGTCATAATCAACACCTTATTTTTGACGATATCCTTTCGCCACTAATCTAGCCTTATAGGTAATCACATTACCATCCATGTCGGTTTTCTTCTTGAAAACCCACTTGCACCCTATAGGCTTGATGCCTTCAGGTGGGTCAACCAAGTTTCAAACTTGGTTTTTATACATGGAATCCATTTCCGACTTCATGGCATCAAGCCACTTATCCCTTTCTGAACTTGTCTGAACTTCTTCATAACTGGTAGGCTCCTCATCATTAATGAGTAACATGTCATTTGATTCACTTACGAGAAATCCATATCTCTCAGGAATATTGCGTGTTCTACCAGATCTACGAAGATGTGGTGTTTCAATAGGTCCAGCCGATTGCTCATCACTATGAGTTATCGGCTGTTGTGCTTCACCATGTATCTCATCAATGTCTATTTGAGTCTCTCGAGCCTCCTCGAGCTCGACGACACTCCCACTGTTTTCTTGCAAGAGAAACTCTTTCTCTAGAAACACACCATGCCTTGAAACAAACATCTTTTGTTCCATAGGATGATAGAATTGGTAACCCCTTGTTTCCTTAGGGTATCCAATAAATAGACATTTATCAGACTTAGTATCCAATTTGTCTGATACTTTCCGCTTCACATAAGTAGGACAACCACATATCTTCAAGAAAGATACATGAGGTTTCTTACTATTCCATATCTTATATGGAGTAGTGGAGACTACCTTGGTTGGCATTCTGTTTAACAAGTAAACAGCTGTCTGAAGTGTATAGCCTCAAAAGGACTTGGGAAGATTCACATGATTCATCATTCACCTGACCATGTCCAACAAGGTCCGGTTACGCCTCTCAGATACACCATTATGCTATGGTGTGTATGGCGGAGTCCATTGAGACAATATACCATTGTCTCTTAGATAATCAAGAAACTCTTGACTTAAGTATTCGCCACCTCGATCCGATCTAAGTATTTTAATACTCTTGTCATGTTGTTTCTCTACTTCATTTCTGAATTCTTTGAACCTTTCAAAGGCTTCAGACTTGTGTTTCATTAAGAACGCATACCCAAACCGTGAGTGATCATCGGTGAAGGTAATGAAGTAGTTATAGCCTCCTAAAGCTTGAGTTGACATAGGTCCACATACATCAGTATGTATTAGACCTAGCAACTCTCCCACTCGTTCACCTTTTCCTGTAAAAGGTAACTTAGTCATCTTGCCTTTCAAGCATGATTCGCATGTATCGTATGAATCCAATTCAAACGATTCCAGAATTCCACACCGGTGTAATTCGGACATGCATTTCTTGCTTACATGGCTAAGACGACAATGCCACATGTAGGAGTCTAATTGATTATATTTTCGAGCATGCTTGTTGCTCACTTCGATATTGAAAATGTCACTGGATACGTCCAACGTATAAATGCCATTGCTCAAAGTTATAGTTCCATAAAGTACGCCATTCAAAGTTATATAACAACAATTGTTACTAAACGTTAAATGGTAACCATTTATATTTAAGCAGGAAATAGAAACAATGTTCTTTATTAGAGATGGAACACAATAGCAATTGTCCAGTTCCAAGACTAGTCCACTAGGGAGCTTCAGCAAATAAGTTCCGATGGCGACCGGAGTAACCTTTGCTCCATTGCCAACTCGCAAATTTGACTCCCCTCTGACGAGTCTTCTTCTATTCCTTAGCCCTTATATGTCATTACATATATGTGAGTCACACCCAATATCCAATACCCAAGTGTCTAAGGAAATAGAATGACAATCAATAACGAAGATACCTAAAGAGGATGGGGCATCGGATGCCTTCTTCTTCTTCATGGACTCAAGATAAATCTTGCAGTTTCTTCGCCAGTGGCCTTCCTTGCCATAATGATGGCATGTGCCTTTTTGTGCTGGTTCTGCCTTCTTAGCCTCCTTGTTCTTCCCTTTCTTCTATTCCTTTACCTTCCTCTTAGAACCTTTCTTTGAGGAATCAACTAACAGAACCGCCTTCTCCTCATGCTTCACAGAAGGCTCCACAGTCTTCAACATATTGAGGAGCTCAGGAATAGTGGATTCTAATTTGTTCATATGATAGTTCATCACAAATTGTGAGAAACTCTTGGGCAAACAATGCAGAATTAAGTCAATACTTAATTCATGATCCATCATAAACCCGAGGGTGGCTAGCCGCTCGATGTACCCGTTCATCTTTAGCACAAACTTCACTACAGATGAACCTTCTTGCATCTTCGTGGTGAAAAGGAGCCTGGAGACTTCGAACCTTTCGGATCTCGCTTGCTCATCAAACAACTCATGAAGATGGAAGACCATGGTATTAGCATCCATATGCTCATGCTGCTTTTGTAGCTCAGGTACCATCGCAGCTAGCATGATGCAACTCACCAATTCAGAATCTGCCACATGTTTCTGATAGACCAACATTTGGTATGGAGTTGCATCGTCCCTAGGACGGTTGGGAAGAGGCTCTTCAAGGACATATGCTAGCTTTTCCGCCTTGAGAACAATTCTCAAGTTTCTAATCCAGTCCAGGAAGTTAGGCCTAGTCAATTTGTTTGAATCCAAAATAGTGCGTAAATTCAAAGATGTCATGATCAATCGATTAACCTAGAAATACAAAACTAGAATATATGAGAAAATGATTTTAAAATGCATCAATATACATTCATAAATCCCATTCATTTTTTTGAATTTCAAAAAACCCCAAAATCACTTCGAGAGATCGTAGGTCCATCTCCGAATGGGCTGATATCCATCATAGATATGAACAACCTTGGAGAGAGTCCAACAAGTCATTCATAACTACAATGGTAGGTATCAAATATACCGATTGCATATCACGTATATGCAACTATCACAATGTGCTATCAACTAATTGAATGTTCACACATACATCGGGTTGTTAACACATTAACAAGTATGCATCATATGCATAGCACCCAACTTCACCTCCCTTAACATCGACCTTGGAGAGAGTCCAACAAGCCGATGCTCCAGGTTAAAGCCAACCTATTAATCGAGAAATAGTTTTAATATGGTTAGAGAGCATTCAACCAATTAGCCCGGCTTGGAGAGAGTCCAACAACCAAAGCTAATGATTGACCTCTGACTCTTACCATATTAGTAATAAACTATTCCATGGTTTGAACATGTTCGGATTCAAGTCGGGCTTGGAGAAAGTCCAACAACCCGAATAAGAAATGAAACTCTGGTTCTAACCATATTAATGGAAGGTGTAGGCTTTAATATTGAGTTAGGGTTTTTATGTCTCATCCTCTTTGCATGCAAATAACTATTATCTATATGACATGACATATATGACATACATCTACATGTCACGACACGCATGGCATAATGATATGCATCTAATGCAATTACATGACATACAATTATGTCATGTACAAAATTTCCTTATATGTCATAACTATTTATGGAAATAAAATATGTTTAAGATTTGATTCTCCAAATCAAATCATGATTAAATTAGAAAATAAATTTCCAAATCTAATCACATATTTTATTTGTGGAAAGAGATGATTAAGGAATGTCAATTTAGAAAATCAATTTCCTAAATCATCAAAACTACTTATGGAAATAAAATATTTTTAAGATTTGATTTCCCAAATCAAATCAAGATTAAATTAAGAAACAAATTTCTAAATCTAATCAAATATTTTATTTATGGAAAATATCAATTTCCATAAATACTTCTAACTTTCCAAAAGTAGAAAATTTCCAGAAATACCATTATGACAATCGCAAAACAATTTTACGATTATGTCGAAACACAACCTGGGCTCTGATACCACTGTTGGGTTTCTGGCACCGCAGGGAGTGTGTGTTCGAACATGTTTCGTAAACATGTGCACAGCGGAAGTAATAAAATAATAAATCTAATTTATTACAACACACACATCACACGCATGCATAGTACAACATGTGTAGACATAACCATAAATTCAAATTTTACAATAATAGGAAATTTATACTACGTATACCCGACGTATCACGTGTAGCGGGAAAGGCATCAAGCGGAACGATCCTCTCTAGAATCGTCTCTATGTGTATCCATGCCGAGTATCTTTGGGATGACTTCACAAAGTCACGAGCCTCGTCTTCGTACGGGTTACTAGCCTCGTGTTGAAGACGATGGATCGAGAGAAGATCACGATCCGAATCAAAATTCGGATCCAAAACGAGTCCTCAAAAACTCGCTTCTCCGGAGAGGTATTCGTCAACCATTTGACGAATCCTTTGTCCTCCACCTATGAGGATTACCGGAGATCGAATCTCCGGTAAGGAAGGCGCTGTCGGAGCTTTAAACGTCGTCCAAATGACGCTCCGACAAGAAGGAAACAAGCTGTCCAGAAAACTGGACAGCTTTGGTGGAGACCTTGCGCCGACTAAATAAGGAAAGCAATATGCTCACCTTGTCGCCGGAGCCAAGGAAGATCACCGGAGCTCCTCCGGCAATAGCTAGACACCGGCAAGTGGGGAGGACGACAGCTGCTGGACGCCGGTTGGAGGAGTTTGGGCGCCGGCAAGGAGTTGGGCGCCGACCACTTGGAGAAGAGGGAGAGGGTGGGCGGCAACTTTAGGGTTGCAAGGATTAAAGCTTAACAAAAACCCTTAAGCCCTATTTTATAAAGAACAAATTCTCTTAATGGTTATCGGATCATAACCAAAAGCCCGTTAACCCGCTCCATTAATTTAAGTTAAAATAAACCAAACCATGATGGTTTATTTTAAGTTAAAACGAACCGAACCAACTTTGGTTCATTCGTTTAAAACAAACCAAACCCCTTTGGTTTATTCTCCTCCATTGGATTAGAACCAAACCAATTTGGTTCATCCATCATGTCTTCATAAGACACGGCCCATCCACGCTTCCATTGCGACTGAAACGATTTCATGCTCGCTCCATGTTTGGTCCAACTAAACCTAGTTTCTCTCGGTCTGAGAATCTCATTCTCAAGCTCGTTTTAAATCCTTCGGATTACGCTTGTTGTGCGTGTCACCAAATAGGTTCTCTGTTTATGTTGCCGTCTATAATTATCCATTAATTATAGAACGATCATGAGTGACACCTAGTAGTACATCATGATCCCTAATTAACCGAAAAGATCAACGGTTGATCCAGAACTATTTCTGAAACCCTTCAGTAGCTCGAATGAATCGTGCCCCATTCCCTTCACTCATCTTATATCCATTTGGTTAAGAACACGGTCTATAGTGTTAGTCCCCACTAGGCTGACTACGTCACACCTAGCCCAAGTATCATTTTCTCGTCCTACGGATTCTAGTTACTGCACATGTATCGAAGAGTACCTTACTCTAAACATGTAATGCTTTGGCCAAAGACTTTAGTAACAATCCGACGAGAGGCCATGGGTATACATCTCCTCGCAAGGAGTGGTGAATCCTTTATAGGCTATTCAAACACCTTCGATCACTTCGACTTATACCCAATCATCCCGGGTCCACATCTCCTCAAAGATGCTTGCTTAAGATGTCAAAGCATAAGTGTTTATGATCAAGATGACTTGAATACCGCAAGTCAAAGGAACATCGCACTTAAGCTGCAGTAAGAACTTCATGACATATCTATATATGCAGAGAACCATATGAAGTCTTACGGCTGGTCACTCCAATGAACTAGTTACCATAACTAGCATCCATGATTAACTCTGGACATCACAATGTCTCCAGCTAGTGAGAATCAGCTGCTTGGATACACCAAGGAGTATACCTCGTGCTAGTCTCGACAGAATCAATGGTGTCCAAATCCATCAATTCATCGACTAGGGATAATTCCGATACATCACAATTACACATGTAGAGATACTCACTAGTTGTGATCCAATCACAAATTCTCTCATACTGTGAATCGTATCGTGGGCATTCAGTAAATTAGTTTAAGATCTAATCAAATACATGAAAACATGTATACTCAAATAGTGAATCTTCATTTATCATATAAATGGTTCAAAGATAAGGCGATTGCCTTAGGACATCTCTCATATATTACTAACAACTTTACGCTGCCAACCATTGGACTTATGCTGCCAAGACTCTCGCTTGAACTTTATGCCGCCAATATCAACTCTTGGACTTTCCTTGCCAACCCATGTTGAACTTTCCATTTTCCAAGACTCAAGCTTGGACTTTCCCTTGCCAAGACTCATGCTTGGACTTTCCATGCAAGTACCCATGACTTGGACTTTCCCATTTCTAAGTGTCCCACTTGGACTTTCCATGCCAAGTACCCATGACTTGGACTTTCCTATGACAATAACATTGTCATATATTTTGTCGAACATCAATGTCAAACATCAAAATACCACTCGAGTCAAACTTGAGTCCGATCAATCGTGACCTAGGTCGATTGCACCAACAATCTTCCTCTTTTTGATGTTTGATAAAAATCACAAACACCTTTGAGTTAGGCCACCTAACTCAAATTTCCTTACCAATTCTCCAAAATTGGTAATCTCCAATTCTCTCATAACTTCTCCCATTAATTCTCCCCCTTTTTGACATACATCAAAAAGGTTCTCCCCAAGGGTGTCAATGTCTCATATCCCAATGAGATCTTATAATCTCCCCCTTGGTCCAAAAACATCTAGGATGCCTTCACTCTTCCTAGTGATAAGTCCCATATCACTCAAGAGAGGAAATCCTACAAACTCTCCCAATTTTTAAATTGGGCATCTCACATTCTTAAAATTCTCCCCCTCATGAGGAAGAACACATCCATCATCCCATGATGGATACCTCCCCCTAAAGGCTTGCTTCCCCTTGACCATTGCTCCAACAATGTCCTTGGAGAGTCCCTAAGCCTATAGGAACACTTAACTATCAAAATTAAGGTTAAAAGTTCAACCTTGAACTTTCACACACCTTAAAATTGATACATACCCTAAACAATTCTTCTAATCCATATCCAATGAATTTTCACCCTTTCTAATGATTTCCAAAGCATATCCTAGGGTTAGGAGCAGTTAGGGTAGCCTAACATAGCTGAAACATTGGCTAAACATCCTTGTTTACTCGAAGTCAACTCTAGCAGTCGACTGTCATTGACGTCAGTCGACTGCCATAAGCGGCAGTCGACTGATTTCTATAAATGTAGAAATTCAATTTTTAGAAATCGAGATTGAGAAAATCATAAGTAATTATACATACATCGAAAAATCATGAAAATTCATATGTATAGTACTTATTTCAAAAATTATGTGTGAAAAATATTTGAAAAATAAAATACCCATAAAATAATGAGATTGACACAAAGTTTAAAACCATTAAAAAGTTTAATGTTTTGGCCCTACTTTATATCAACTCTCTCAATGGTGATTCCTATCAAAAGATAGACTTCACCATATGTGTCTAGGGTGTTTGAAAATATACACATGTCAATGTAATGTGAGATGTGAGTTTTGTTCATTCTAAACTAGGGTTTCATGTATTTTCTAAGGCAATACTACTTGATTCCCTTATACATGGGACTTTAAGTCATGTCATATTCCTTAAATCAATTTTAATTAATGCATGAGTGATCATGACATAAATGATAGCATAAATAAGCATGTGCCAAAATTATGATGTCATGGCATAAAAATGAACCTAAGCATACATGACATAAAACCTTAAACCTAGGCATTATCATGACATACAAAATGATGAAAATAAATATGATGTCATGACATGACATATGACAAATCAATCATGGCAAATAAAATATAAATGTATGACAATACCTAAATTTTAGTGTTAATTATCATTTGTTATTATTAAGTCCATTTTGCCATTGTAATACTTATCTCCCAAGTGTGCCAAAAATCCAAAATGACACACTATGACCTCTAAACCTAATTTGTGCCAATTTGTTCAATTTTATCAAACTTCTTAAATAATATTGGCACATCCTAAAAACCTTTAGGATTAAATTCAAACCACATTTCCAAGGTACCCATAACCTTGAAAATGACCTAAGTGACACCTTTACCATAGTTAGGTTAACTAGCCATCCATTTAAGGTTGGTACACCCTAACCCATTTAGCGTGAATTGATCACGCTCCTAGGAACCCAATACCTATTGGAGCTCCTTGGGTTACTAGGTATTCCATAGGGATGACCTCCCTAGATACCCTTCTAATGACCCTCCTAGCCTTGGTAGCCTTGGTCATTTGGGTCTTTTCATGGTTAACCTTAAGGATTGTCTCCCTAGTAACCTTCTTAGTGGTCTTCCTAGGTTTCATGGAAACCTTGGCCACTAGATACTTGCCTTGGTTAACCTTAGGGATGACTTCCCTATTAATCTTAGCTTTCCTAGACCTAGTACTAGTTCCATAATTGAATGGAACATTGTGATAGGTAGGCTTATCTATCTTGGACCTAGGCTTGTGGCTCAAGCCTTTCTTGCCCATAGATGAGCCTTGCCTTGTAGACTCTAGGTTTTGACTCCTAGACCTGTTGATTGAATTTGTCATTCTTGCAAGGGTTTTTTCAAGTTTCTCAAGCCTTGACCTCAAGGTTTGATTCTCTAACTCCAATTTTTCTATTTTGGTGGGCCCATTGTTTCTTTGATCATTTTTATCCTTCCTAGGCATATGACTAAATTTCTTTGGATTAAAACCTAGATGGTCTTATATTTTTCTAATACTTGCCTTAGGCAGGATTGTTTTAGGGACCTTAGTCCCAAATTTTTCCTTGGTTCTAAAATTACATGATTTTGCACCTAGGCAATAAAATCTATTTCTAGCATGCTTTTGTTCATGAGCAATAGCAATAAAATTCCTAGCATGCTTTTGCCTATTAATTAAGGAAGGAACATTACTAAAGTTTACCTTAGGGTTTGCCTTAGAGGCTCCCCCTACATTTGATTCTCCTTCTTTTCTCCTAGGGAATTGGCTTCTATAGTACTCTCTTTGGTGGCACTTGAAGCACACCACATGCTCCTTGCTCTTAATGGTTGGAGCTCCGATCTCCTTGACCTTTGGCACTGGTGGAGCCTTCTTAACCTTCTTAGGGCACTTGTTTTTGTAATGCCCGGCTTCTCTACACTCAAAGCATATGATATGAATTTTATTTTTAAACGAAATGCTTGAGTTACCTAGGGTGGTGGTAGAGGCCTCTTGAGCTTCCTCTTCTTCTTGACCGGAGATAGAAGCTTCTTCTTGATGCTCCGGAGTGGATGGTCTCTCCTCCCCGTCAATCCTAAAGGTGGAGGCCTCTTCTACCACTCCACCTCTTCTTATCCGGATGTTGATTCTCTATCAACCTCCAAATCCTCAAGCTCTTGGGATGAGGATGATGAACTTACTTCTTCGGCCTCCTCTTCTTCTTGAGTCGGTGATAGATCTTCATGAAGCTTGGCCAATTTATCCCATAGCTCCTTGGCATCTTAAAATTCACCTAATCTAGATAATAAATCATTAGGTATTGAATCGACTAACATATCGATCACCATATCATTAATTTTGGATTTTTAGAGTTGATCTTGGGTCCATCTCTTCTTCTTGAGATATCCTCCTTTTGGACCCCTCAAAAGTTCAAATCCGTCTAGTATGATGAACCATTGCTCGATGTCCATCATTAAGAAATTCTCTATCCACATCCTCCATTGGTCAAATCCCTTAGCTCCAAAAATTTCGTATGAAGGAGGTGTGTTGATGTCGCGTCCCAATTTAAGACATGACTCCTCCATCTTCTTCTTCTCTCTCTAGCGGTGCTCTCTTGGCGGTTAGTCCAAATGAAGAGCGACCTTGCTATGATACCAATTGTAGGGACTGTTGGTGACCGCTAGAAGGGGGGGGTGCATAACGCGTTCGATGCATCGATGGAATTCGATCGTGCTTGCTACAAAACTTGTTATACGTAGAGGAATATATATAATAACAAAAACAAATACACAACACAAGCACAATACACAAAATATAACATGGTTCAGAACCTCAAGGTTCCTACTCCATGTGTTGGGCTCGAATGAGCCCTAGCGATGCCAAACACCACTAATAATCACAAACACTCCTTCTCGACAATAAGTCGGAGGCAAAAAAATCTCTTACAACGATTACAAAAGTAATAAACATAATAAACAAGCAAATACAAATGAAATACATAAAATAATGTAAAGAAAACTTTATGACTATTACTTTGGATACTTTCTTGTTGATTGCTTGAACCGTTCTTGAAGACCCTGATTTGCACGAGCAAATTGCCCCAAAAATGCTCAAGAAATCACTATGTAAATTTCTCCTGTCGAGCTCCTTTTAAGACACCTCACGACATGAATTTTCACCTAGCAGTCGACTGCCATAAGTCCCCAGTCGACTGCCAATAGTACCATTGTCTCACAACGGACTTAATCCATGTCGACATTCAAGCCAATGGTTACACTGGCAGTCGATTGCCATAACCTAGCAGTCGACTGCCAGGGACATAGCCAACTGACTAGTCAACTACCGAGCATTCTACTCCCACAACTCCAACCATTAGTCGACTGTCATCCATGGTAGTCGGCGCCGCTCATCGATCAATCGTTGCTCCGAATTTGGCGATCATTGCCGAGCCATTCTTGCAATCGAACACACCGACTGATCAGGTCAACTGGCCATAATCTCAATCGACTGCCAAGAGTCAACTCAGCTGCCAAGTGTCAAAACACTTGACCAATCGACTGGTCCAAAGCACCATTTGACTGATAACCTCAAACATGAGGTTTAACCCCAAGTATGATGCCCTTATACTTGCTAAACCACCCTTAGCCTAGACCTAAGCCTTCTAGCCACCTCCGTCAACCTCACGTCTATCGGATCCCTCCAATTCATCCATGACTTGTTCATCCATACACTAGCCTATTGGGTTTCCCCGGCACCGCGGCGAGCGTGTGTTCAAACACGTTTCGCAAACATGCACACAGCGGAAGCAATAGAAGCAATAAATCTAATTTATTACAACACACACATCACATGAATGCAGGATACAACATGTGTAGATATAATCACTATTTAAAATTTTGCAATAAAAAAAACTTATACTAGGTATACCTGACAGATCACATGTAGTGGGAATGGCATCAACCATAGCGACTCTCACTAGAATCGCCTCTATCCATATCCACGCCGAGTATCATCGGGATAGCTTCACAAAGCCATGAGCCTCATCTTCTCAAAAGTCACTAGCCTCGATTCGAAGACGGTGTGATCCGAGAGACGATCACAATCTGAAATAAATTCGGATCCAAAAATGAGTTTCACAAACTCGCTTGTCGGAAGCAGTTTTCATCAACCGTTTGATGAAAACTTAACCCTCCACCTATGAGGATTTCCGGAGATCCAATCAGTGACAAATAGAATGCTGTCGAAGCACAAAACACCAACCAAACGGCCTATCCACGCGAAGGATATCAAGCTATCCAAATCTGAACAGCTTGTTGTGGAGGAAGAAGGGGCCGACCAAAGGCTTGGCCGGTTACTCCTTGGTCACCAGTGGCCAAGGGAGGTTGCCCGGTGGCTGAGGGTGGCCCAAGGGATGCCGACGGTTGGTGGGTGGCAGGTGGCAAGGAGGGGTGGCGGCACCTCCATTGGGCAGCAAGGGCTTGAGCGGCAAGAGCAAGGAGAAGAGGAGTTGGGTTGGGCGGCAACCTTTTGGGTTGATTAGGGTTTCCAAAACCCTAAAGCCGTATTTTATAGAGAGTGTATTTCTTGTCCATCAAGAAACCTTCTCCTAGGGTTTTTGGTTCATAACCAAAATCCGCTAACCCGCTCCAATAACTTAAGTTAAAATAAACCAAACCACATTAGTCTATTTTAAGATAAAATGAATCGAACCAACTTCGGTTCATTCGTTTAAAACAAACCAAACCCTTTGGTTTATTTTCCACCATTGGATTAGAACCAAACCAATTTGGTTCATCCATCATGTCTCCATTATACTTGACCCACCCATGCTTCCGATGCGATTGAAACAATTTCACACTCGCTCTTTGTTTGGTCCAACCAAACCAAGTCTCTCTCGATCTGAGAATCCTATTCTCAAACTCGTTTTAAATCCTTCGGATTACACTCATTGTGCGTGTGACCAAATAGGTTCCCGGTTTATGTTTTTCATCTACAATTAACCATTAATTATAGAACGATCATGAGTGGCACCTAGTAGTACATCATGATCCCCAATTAACCGAAAAATCAATGGTTGATCCCATAACCATTTCTAAAACCCTTCAGCAGCTACAATGAATCGTGCCCCATTCCTTTCACTCATCTTATACCCACTTGGTTTAGGACATGGTCTATTATGTCAGTCCCCACTAGGTTGACTATGTCACACCTAGCCCAAGTATTACTTTCTCGTCCTCTAGATTCTAGTTACTACACATGTATCCAAGAGTACCATACTCTAAACATGTAATTCTTTGGCCAAAGACTTTAGTAACAATCCGACGAGAGGCCATAGGGTATACATCTCCTCGCAAGGAGCGGTGAATCCTCTGTAGGCTATTCAAACACCTTCGGCCACTTCGACTTATACCCAATCATCTCGGGTCCACATCTCCTCAGAGATGCTTGCTTAAGATGTCAAAGCATAAGTCTTCATGACCAAGATGACTTGAATACCGCAAGTCGAAGGAACATCGCACTTAAGCTGCTGTAAGAACTTCATTGACATATCCTTATATGTAGAGAACCATATGAAGTCTTACAGCTAATCACTCCAATGAACTAGTTACCATAACTAGCATCCATGATCAACTCTGGACATCCCAATGTCTCCAGCCAATGAGAAACAACTGCTTGGTTAAACCAAAGAGTATACCTTGTGCTAGTCTCAACAGAATTGATGGCATCCGAATCCATCACTTCATCGACTAGGGATAATTCCAATACATCACAATTACACATGTAGAGATACTCACTAGTTGTGATCCAATCACAAATTCTATCATGCTGTGAATCGTATTGCGGACATTCAGTAAATGAGTTTAAGATCCAATCAAATACATGAAAATATGTATACTCAAATAGTGAATCTTCATTTATCAAATAAATGGTACAACCATAAGGTGATTGCCTTAGGACACCTCTCATATATTACTAACAAGAGTCATCCATGGTAGTCGACTTCTCAAGCCATCAGTCAACTGTCAGGCCATTTCCTGCAATCGAACACCAGTCGACTCTGATCAGGTCGACTAGTCATAATCCCAATCGACTGCCAAGAGTTAACTCGACTATCAAGTGTCAAAACACTTGACCAATCGATTGGTCCAAAGCCCCAGTTGACTGATAACCTCAAATATGAGGTTTAACCCCAAGTATGATGCCCTTATATTTGTTAGACCACCCTTAGCCTGGACCTAAGCCTTCTAGCCACCTCCATCAGCCTCATGCCTATCGGATCTCTCCAAGTCATCCATGACTAGTTCATCCATACGCTAGCCTTCAGGTACTTTCATCGACTATTGTCATGCTAAGTTGGTCTATACAGCCAAGCTTACGCTTCCAAGACTACCTCTTGGACTTTATGCCACTAACCATTGGACTTATGCTGCCAAGACTCCCTCTTGGACTTTACGCCACCAATATCAACCCTTGGACTTCCCTTGCCAACCCATGTTGGACTTTCCATTTGCCAAGACTCAAGCTTGGACTTTCCCTTGCCAAGACCCATGCTTGGACTTTCCATGCCAAGTACCCATGACTTGGAATTTTCCATTGCCAAGTGTCCCACTTGGACTTTCCATGCCAAGTACCCTTGACTTGGACTTTCCCATGACAATCACATTGTCATAGATTTTGTCAAACATCAATGTCAAATATTAAAATACTACTCGAGTGAAACTCGAGTCCGGTCAATCATGACCTAGGCTGATTGTACCAACATCACAATCTGCAATGGATAGCAATGAAGAGGTGTATATGGTAAGAAAGGTAAGACGTTCCTTAAAAAATTTTAAATTTAACAAATCTCATAATAGGAGGAGGACTAGGAAAATTATATGCTACAATTGCCAAGGAGAAGGAAACATGAGGGATGAGTGTCCTTTGTTGAACAAGAGCAAGGAAGAAAGCAAGAAGAATGACAAGAAGAAAGAAGGGAAGAAGAAAGAAGAGAAAAAGTCAAAGGAGAAGGAAGGGAAGTCAAAAACCCGGAACTTAAAAGCCACATGGGATGATTCATCTTCATCGGAGGAAGAAGAAATCGTCTCCCATTTTGCACTAATGGGAATAGAAGACATAGCCTCCACCTCATCTGAACAAGAAGAAGCAAGCACAAGTGAGGAGGAGAGCTCAAGTGTAGGGGGAGCACAAACCTCGGAATCGGAAGGAGATTGGGTAAGTGAGGTAAGAAATCTCCCTTCTCAAGATGTAATTAGCATGATTTCTAGTTTAACTAAGGATTTGTTTAGGACCAAAAATAAAAATAAATGCATGCAAAATGAAATTAGAATTCTAGAAGAAAAACTTGAAAATGCATGTTTACATGATGATGTTCCTTCTTCTAGTACAAATGATGCATATATAGAAGAAAATAGGATGTTAAGGGAAAAAGTAGAGTACCTTACTAAGGCCTTGAAAAATTTACTATAGGCTCAAATACTTTGAACATGATCATTGGGAGCCAAAGGGCAAGCTTTATCAAAAAGGGCTTAGGATATAAGGGATCTAAGAATGAAAAGACATACCATTGTCTAATTGCTAGGGGGCAATCAAAGACTACAATGGTAGCTAAAAAATGGATCCCTAAGAAATACTTAGTGAACCATATTGGAAAGAACTTATATTGGGTTCCCAATTCAATCCTTAAAGGTTAGAAAAACCTAGGACAGTCAACCATACTTGAACTTATTTCATATCATGTTAATTGGTTAACTTATGTTCATGATTGGGGATTTTGGATGATACTTAACCTTGGATAGTATTGAATGAAATTTTTGGTTAAGTATAAATACCTTAATTACATCTCACAACTCACTATAAGGAGAACTTGATTGATAATATAGCAATGGGTGAGATGTTAGGTTGATACAAATGATTCACTAATGCTTATGGCATTTTGATGAATCATTATGTATCATGACATAGCAATCATAGACCAACTATGGGGAAAGTAAATGTTTAATTCATGGGCATCTTGTCCAAAGATCATAGTTGAATATTTTTAATGATTTAAAAATATTTCATATTTTGAAAACTGTAGGTTTATGTTTTCAAATGTTTTAAGGCCAAACTAGCTTTTCAAGTTGATAAAACTTTAGAGACTTTTAAAACTTTTGAGTTTTTGCCAAATGTTTGAAAATTGAAAATATTTTCATGAAAAATCATTTTTCCTTGATAGAGAGACTCATTAGAATTATGCTCCCAAAATTTCATGATTTTTCGAATTTTTGTGAATTTTTAATGCATTTCTGAAATTGGCTTTAGAAATCAGAATTCGGAGTTATCATGTACCAGTCGACTGGTGACTATCCCAGTCGACTGATGGAAATGTGCAACGTGCACAGTAGCTTATTTTGAGTATTTTTTAGATAGTTTTTGGTATTTTTCTTCCCTTACATAGTGATACCTCATTGTATGATATATGTATGATGGTTTTGATGGTGTCAAAGGGAGAGAATTGTAAGGTTTAAGTTAATCATGCCCTAGCATATGTTAAGGGGGAGTTGGCATGTATTAAGGGGGAGGTTTGATATCCATGTTTGATCTACATGCTTACTTTCCTTAAGTATTTTTAAATGTTTCTACCTAACTTAAACATATTGTCACACATCAAAAAGGGGGAGATTATTAGGGCAATTAACCCAAGTATGATCTTGGTTTTGATGTGTGTGGCAAAGAGTTTAAGTTAAAATGTTATGTGTTTTGATGTGTGTGTTCAAGTTGTGCAGGACTTGGTGAATCACACATGGTTTACTTGATGAAGCATTGACAAGTTCATCGTCTCATGGCTCAGGTCCTTGAGTTGATGAAGGATGACACGGGGAGAAGTCGTGAGCTTGGTGCATCCAAGGGACCACCGGACAAGGAGAAAATGGAGTGAAGCCAAAGGAAGCATACTTTAGGGTAACACGCGAAGGATGGCACGAGAGAAGCCACGAGCTTAGTGCATCCGAGGGACGTAGGCCGAACGAAGAGAGCTTCGATGAGGGACTCCATGGGAGATGAGAGTTGAGCGATTGTAACCCGAGTTGGGGTAGCTCAATGTAGGTGGACTTGGCCAAATAGCTAAGATCAAGTGTCGGATGCTCAAACATGGTGTTTGAGGTTTTACCCGATGGTCGGATGCTCAAACAATTTGTTGTTTGAGGTTTTACTCGACAATAGTTGACTGATATAGATATCAGTCGACTAGTCTGAGTCAACTACTAGTTGACTGGTGTCAACTAGGGTTTTGTGGCCCAATAGTCAATTGCCAAAGGCTGGCAGTTGACTGCTCCACCATCAGTCGATTGCCAAGGGTTGGCAATCAACTATTATAAGTGGACGTGGGCACAGAAACATTTTGAGTAGACTGATTGCTTAGAGAAATCGACTGATGACTCGACTAGTCGACTGCTAGTGTGATCAGTCAACTGATCAGTATATCGTTGGGATGTGATGACCGCGAATTAGGCATGGTCAGAAGTCATTGGAATGACAGCAGTCGACTAATGGCATGCAACAGTCGACTGTTGCATGCCCAACGGGAAGAAACCCCTCTTCTCTATAAAAAGAGGGGTTGTGGGCTTTGGGGCAGCTAATGCTTACACTCCTATTCATACTTTAAGTGTGTCTTCCAAGTGTTTCTACTCCCTTCTTCTCTATTTCTACTCTAATTATCTTGTGAGGAGAGGAGTTGGTGTAAAGAGGTTTTTCTCCACCTTGTTTGAGCTAAAGGAGAAGTTAGTGGATTGGTTGAGGGAGTGATCCGCCTAACGTATCGTCATGGATTAGCGGCAAGGGTCGTGAACCATATTACATCGACTTGTTTGTATTGCTTCTCTTTACTTTATTTTAGTCTTAATTTTCTTTAGTATTTTCGTTAGTATTTTGCTGTGCTAACAAGATTGTAGACGATTAAGAATGAGCGAAGTCCATCGAGCATTGTAGGCTATTCATCCCCCCTTCTAGCTGGGTCACGATCTCCCAACAGGATTTATTCTAAATGTTCTTAAGTTTTCTTGACATTAGTTTTGTTCTTCTTCTTCTTGTATGGTTTCGCTGACTCCACCTTGACCATTACTTATTGTATTTTTGCCACTTTCTATTTGACTACTTTCTTCATTAAATATTACGTTCATTGTTTCTTCAATTTTTAATGTGTTCTTATTGTACACTCTATATGCCCTACTAGTTGTTGAATAACCTAGAAAGATCCCATTGTTCGTTTTGATGTAAATTTTCCTAAATGGTCTTTAGTATTTAAAATATACACTTTGCATCCAAATACTCTTAGATATTTTATTGTTGGAGTTTTATTATTAAAGATTTCATATAAAGTTTTATTAATTATTTTATTTATTATTATTCTGTTTTGTACATAACATGTTGTATTGATTGTTTCGGCCCAAAAGTAGCTAGGTAGGTTGTATTCATTAAGCATTAATATAGCGGCTTCTTGTAGGGTTCGATTCTTTCTTTCTACTATACCATTCTGTTGGGGTATTCTAGGGCTTGAATATTCATAATGGTACCAATTTTCTAGACACATTGTTGCAAATTTTTTAATTTTAAATTCATATCCATTGTCACTTCTTATCCTTTTTACCTTAAGGTCTTTTTCATTTTCTATATTTTTACTAAAGTTATTAAATATTTCAAATGTTTCGTTTTTATATTTTAAGAATTTTACCCATGTGAACCTAGAATAGTCATCTATTATTACTAAACAATATAAATTTCCATATAATGATTTTACTCCATGTGAGTCAAACAAGTATAAGTGAAATAGTTCAAGTATTGAGCTTATTCGACTTTGATTAGTTAGTTTATTTTGGTACTTGGTTTGTTTTACTTGTTGGCAAGCATTACAAACTTTGCTTTCTAAACTCCTTAGTTTAGGTAAGCATCTAACTAAATTGGTTTCACTTAGTTTAGCTATATGCCTAAAGTGGATGTGGGCAAGTCTCCTATGCCACAACCGACTTTCCTCTTTCTGTGTCAAATGACACTTGAGTGAGGATCTTACTAAATTTATTGAATAAATATTTTTATCACTAACACCTTTGAGTAATATATTTGAATCTTCAATATTATTAATTAAACATTCATTCGATAAAAATTTCACTTCATATCCAACATCACATAATTGACTTATGCTAAGTAAATTAAATTTGAAATTTTCTACAAGCAAAACCTTTTGTATGACAAAATTTGATTTTAATTCAATGTTACCTGATCCGATTACCTTAAGTGTGTCATTGTTTCCAAAAGAGACTAAACCTAGGTTCTTGAGTTTTAATTCTGTGAATTTGTTACGATCTCCATTCATGTGTCTGAAGTAGCCACTATCTAGAATTTATTGGTCCAATTCTAGAGTCCTATATGAATTAAAAATTCTTAAGATTCGATTTTAATTTATTTTTACCTAATTCATCTCACATGATCTAAGTTTCCAATGCATGTCAATCCTTATGTGTTTTGTGAGATGAGGGTTCATTCTTACTTGATTAATTTTAATGAATATTAAAGTTTTTAAACTTGTGTTAAATTCAAGTTTAGCTTGGGCTAATCAAGAAAGTTTTTTCAAAATCGACTTCCAAGTTGTGGTGAGGTATATGACCTTCTTGGATATCAGGTGGACCGCTTCCTAAGACAAATTCAAACAAGGAATCAAGAACTTGACTCGTTTTGGACTAAGCTTTGGTCTAACTAGTTCAGAACTTAGTGAGTTAACTTAGGTTAATTCTACTCGACTTAGTGCACTAGGTAGGACGTATCCAACCTAGACATACACTTCGAACAGCTTCCCTAACTTACTATCAGTTCACTTTGTTCTAAAACTATGTTTGCAAATTTAATTACTTTATTTCCTATCTTATCCATTCTAAATTAACCAAGTAAACTAAACATGCAAGAGTTTAATTAAATGTAGAAACAAGTAAAGTAATGGCTCTCCCTGAGTGATAGCTCAAATGGGTCTTATTCACAAAGTGAATTTGACCTTTGGGGATCCAAAATTTATTCGATCTAACTTAGTTGACTAAGTTAGTCGTAGGGACCCAAGCTTGGACTCGACTCTTAGCATTTTAGCTAAGTAAAGATATATATGATTTGTTTGATGACTTATCTTTGTATCCGAGTCTGGATTTGTTGTACACGACTCGTTGAGATCCAAGCATCATGTTGAGATACTTGGAGCCAGAAGTGAACCTTTCCAACATTCCGTTCAGATCTTCTACTTGCCTTTTTAGGAGGGAGGTCTCTTCCTCAAGCTTTTCAACTTGAGTTGAATCTCTATCTTGAACTTGGTAAGTCAAAGTCTTCGAGTTGACTTGCTTTTTAAGTACTTGTTTTTCCTTAAGAAGTAAATCGACTCGATTCTTAGACTTAGCTACTTTTCTACCTAGGCATGCTATAATATTGTATAACTTATCTTCTAAAAGAGAGTTTACCTCATCTAGTCCTTTCAAAATGGATGCAGATCCATGGTTTATCTTGGACTCGGACTCCGAGCTTGATTCGGCTACGGACTCATCGGCTGCCATGAATGCGACGAAGCTTTTCTTTGGTTCTTCCACGTCCGATTTTTCCGATGAAGACTCATCCCAAATTGCTTTGAGTGTCTTCTTCTTCTTTTCCCTTTTCAGCTTTTCTTCCTTATTTAGATTCGTGCACTCGGACTTGTAATGTCCCTTTCCATTTGACTCGTAGCATGTTACCTCCGATCTTGGTCTAGGTTTGTTGTTTACTACTTTCTTAGAATCTCTTTTCATAAACCTCTTCTTCCGGTTGAACATCTTCCAGACCATGTTCACTATCTCCTCCTCTCCCTTAATATCCAATTCCAATTCATCTTCAGACTCATGCTTGACTTTATTTCCTTCTTTACTTCTAGTCGAACCTGCCATTAATGCTATACCATTCTCGACTTAACCCGAGTTAACTTGTTCATGCAATTCAAGTTTGCAAAATAACTCATCTAACCTAATTCAGGAAAGGTCCCTAGAAACTTTATAAGCATCGACAATGGATGTCCATAAAGTATTCCGGGGAAACGCTTTAAGAGTATATTGAATCAAATCGCGATTTCCATTTGATGTCCTATTAAGTAAAGTCCATTTAGAATATCTTTAATCCTAGTGTGCAATTGACTGGCACTTTCACCATCTAACATTTTACAATTAAAAAGCTTATTTAACATGTCATGTTTTGCTATCCTAGTGTCATTTGTTCCTTCAAGCAATTCTATCAATTTATCCCACAGTTCTTTAGAGTTTTCAAATGGCCCAACTTTATTGAGTTCTTCTTTCGTAAGTCCATATTGTAAGGTGTTAAGAGGCTTGTAATTGACTTGAGCTATTTTCCTTATGTCTACGGTCCATTTCTCCGAATCTAATAACTCTCCCAAGTCGTCTACCGGAGCAATGAAATCTTTCCTAATAAAAAACAAACATCCAGATCAGTTTTCAATTAGAAATTCATTCGCCTCTTCTAATAACTAAAGTCCTCTCTATTAAAGAGAGGAGGGTGAATGGTGTTATATCCCTCTAAATGTGATATTTTCTAATTTTATTAAAATTTACAGAAAAATTTATCTAATGCAAAACTTTACTAGAATGAGAAAATTTACACTAGTGCAAGGTTTAAATTATACAATACTAAGACAAGATTAACAAATGTAAAGAAATTTTAATATAGTGCAAAAATTAAAGCAAGAAAGTCAAATTTATAAAGAAAATTTTTGTATGCTCACTTTGGTGGTTTCACTAAAATTGGAACGCCCCCATGCTCTGATACCAATTGTAGAATCGTTACTACTGAAAGAGGGGGTGATTCTCGGTGGTTACAAAATTTTCTTTTCCTTTTTAAAACTTTTCTTTTATTTTCAAAATTGAGAGTAATATGCAGTAGAATTAAAAACAAACTAAAATAATTAGACAAGTATTTTTTACTTGGTTCACAACTCGAGTCGGGTTTCTACTCTAAGGCCCATAACCCTTCCTAGGGCTACTTCGTCGGACAATCAATAGCCCTCCAACTTGAGAACTCTTGAACTCGCAAGGTGTTCACTTTTACAAAAATAAGAGAAAGGTAACACACTACCTTTTTCCTTGAATATTAAGTACACAAGCAAAAGTAAAAAAGAAAATCTATACCGACACTTAAAGGTGC
The DNA here is from genome assembly GCA_025175895.1 of Wurfbainia villosa. Taxonomy (NCBI): domain Eukaryota; kingdom Viridiplantae; phylum Streptophyta; class Magnoliopsida; order Zingiberales; family Zingiberaceae; genus Wurfbainia; species Wurfbainia villosa. The sequence goes on from CM045986.1 coordinate 30,641,275, forward strand.
GAAGTTGAAGCTCGAGGGGGGTGAGATGTGAAAGCTTTGGTGTGACGAAGCTCTTGTAGACAATGGATGATAGCAATAGCACTTCTATAAGCCTTTTCCAATCTACTGGAATGCCCTCCAGTCACTCCAAATCATCCTGTCGATTTAATATTCTGGGCTTTCTAGTCGACAGGACCCGATCCAGTCAACTCCATGTCAGCTGACTTCGCTCCTCCATCATTTTAGTATTTTCCTATCCCAGTCGCCTGGACCCTATCCAGTCGACTGGAATATCTTCCATCTCGATTGCACGATCTCTAGTTGATCGACATTTCCTCTTGCCATCTCACCATCCAGTCGCCTTGACTTGGTCCAGTGGATTGGGTCGGAGGCACCTAGACTCTGTCTAGTCACTTGAAGACCTGCAAAACTAGATTATCACAAAACAAAATATAATATTATTTGGTAGTAGTAATAATGCCCGATCTCGACTTTCGAGTCCAATAAGAACCCTCCATCGGATCGACGCATAGCTTTGTCCCTACCAGAGGACTCAACCTCACCTCTTCACTCGAGACTTACCTGTCAGTTGTCTATCCAAACTTACCTTGCTTGATATTCGATCTAACCCACTAGGGCTTCATGTCAGCTGTCTGATCTCCCTAACCTAGTCAGGCTTCCTGTCGATTGTTCGGTCTCCCTGACCCAGTCGGTCTTCTTTTAAATGTCCAGTTCACTTGACCCGTCTGGTCTTCATGTCTGGTGGTCGATCTTCCTGATCTATGAAGACTCTTTCCTAGTATACAGTCAACACAACCTACTTTCCTGTTAAACCTACATACTCAACATGCACATTAGGTCACAAGCATATCCTAACTTTAACCATGGTTCATATATCAAAACTCAGGAGTGGTGCTCTCTACACCAACATGATAGCCTTCAAGCACTTCCTTCAACTTTGTCATGCTATCGGGTACCCATAGCCTAGACCTAAGCCTTCAAGCTACTTCCATCAGCCTCACACCCTCAGGTTGAGTCCACAACTCCTCATCCTTTGCATTCAAGTGTTAGGATGTATACTAAAAAGTCTATCTTTTGTATGAACATCTTTATTTTGAAATAAGAATCACATGATCATTGTTTGCATATTTAGAGTTATTCATATTTGTCTGATACATTACATTGTATATAACATGGTGTGTAGTGTCACACAGGAGATCATGTTATCGGTTCATTGTAAAGTATAAGTAAAGGCTCACAACCGAGATGGTTTTGGACAAAGCATTGGCATGGTTGTGGTGTGATTTGGTATTGGTTTGTCTTGACCATAGAATCACACTAGTACACTTTGTGTGTATTGAGCAGGACCGACATAGAGGTGATTTGATTTATTGCTGACTACATAATCGAATCGGACCTCAGATATTATATTGTACATTCTCTTAATCCCGATATAATAACGGGCACATATACTTAGTATTCATTTCTTTGATTTACCAATGGGCGAGATTTATAGAGTAAATCGATAGGCTCGGTAAATTGGGATGATGATGTCCCCTTGAGGAGCTCATAAGGTTCATCATGTAAACCCTGCAGGTGGACTTGGTCCGGCATGATGATAAGGTTGAGTGGTACTACTCATGGAGTTAGATGTTGATTAATTAATTGTTAATAAATTAATTAATCGATAGACATTTGAGATCTTAAACACGGGGAGAAATATGTGCAAATAATATATGGAGCCCATATTATCTTATGGGGGTTGGTGAGGTAGATCAATGATAATCCTCTAGTGGATTGGATTATCATTAATTGATCGGACTTTATGTGGGCTTGATCCATTGGGTGGCCAAGATCCAACTCCTCCTCATGGTCCCTATTGTAGCCTATTAAAACCTCATGAAGCCTAGATCCAATGATAGAAAACAAAACTCTAGATCCAACCGTAGAGATTAAATCTCTAGATCCAATGGTTGAGATTAAATCTCTAGATCCGACGGTTGAGATTAAATCCCTAGAAATAATGGTGGAGATTAAAATAAGGCTTATGCCTAACTCTATAAAAGGAGGCAAGGGGGTGGGCGGGAACAAGAATTGAAGAGGGACTAGGGTTTGGGTGGTTAGGGTTTGGAGGTTGGCCGGCCACAAATAAAGAAATAGTTTCCTTCTTCTTCCTTGGTGGCCGGTGCCCATCTTCTCCTCTCCTCTCTTTGGCCGGTGTCCAAAACCCTTCCTTCTCTTCTCCTTGGCCAGTGGAAACAAGGGTTAGGGTGATTCCTTGGAGCTCTTGGTCGGCGCCCACTTTTCCCTCTCTTTAGGTCGGCAGCATGCTTCAAGTTGGGAGCTTGTTGGTTGGTTCTAGATAGAGGTGAGTTTTGTTTCTTATTCTTCCTTTTGTTCAAAGCGAGCAAAGAAAGGAAGATTGGTGATCTAGGAGGCTTTGACTTTTGGAAGATCGTTGCCCACACGACGTCCAAAAGGAGGAAGGACATACAATAGAAGATCTAGAGGTATAACGCTTGTTTATATTCTTTTGTAACATGTCTATAATTTTTTTTCAATCATATACATGTATGTTCTATTTTATGGTTAAATATACTTGGACCCCGAATACAAACACAAAAGCCGGCGATCCGTACATCGTCTATTCCGTGGCTAATCGTAGAATAGAGGTTGGTTGCTTGAACAACAAGTTTGTTCAAGTGACAACTCTAATCAAATAGAACGATGATGAAACGGTAGCTTGGGTAATCCCTCTTGTCAAGGATAAAATTTTTTTATCCGGGAACGTAGAAGGGATCGCCATGAACAAGCGATCGAGTTGAAGTGGGAAGCGAAGTTTCCTACCTTCAAGTGGTATCAAAGCCACGATTTCCTATTTTGTGTGTTTAGGATTCGGTTACTTTTATGCACTTTTCATATATTATATGTGTCGGATAATAATAGGATGTGCGTAGGTTAACTTTTTGGCTGCAGGCATAGGATCCAACTATTATGGTCATATGTGTGTATGTGATTATATGTGTGTAATTGTATATTTTGTTGAATCCTCGGGGTTGATGAGGCTAGTATTTAATTTTTGTAATTAGATACGACATTGTTTAGCCACTCTTTTTATTTTAGTTTACTTTCAATCTAGATTTCATGTACACTCCTTTGTGAAGTATAGAATCGATGGATGTAAATTAAAATAGTTTTTCTCGGCTCAGATCTCCGGATGGCTTGTACATGGCGTAGAGAGGAGCGGACGAGATGGCGAAACGACGGGAGACATATTGAAGACAAAAGCCATAATAGTTGGAAAATATTTATTTTTCATATTTATTGCTTATTGTTTGATATGCATGTCGTAGGCTAGAAAATTCCTCAATTTTAAATTACTAAGTGGGGGAGGGATATTTTTATAAATTCTCACAGCCTCCATTACGATTTGACCTGTGATGCAAACAAACTTGCGCGTCGGCTCTGAGTGCCTTCCTCTACATCGGATGAGTTTGTTTGTGGATCACAAGGTTGAATATGGTTATAGGAAATTATTAAGGAGCGTGTGTACTTCCCCATCGGAAGGCACATAACCCGAGATAATTACCTTGGTACCGAGTAATGGTGAACACTTAGATACAAATATAAGTATCCTCCCCATCGGAGTCACTGCTTTTATTTGTAGGGCCGAAGAGGAACCAACTATTAATTTTATTTGTCAAAAAGTTAGGTTGACAAGATAGTAAAATTAATGGGTGAAACCTCCTCTTACAAATGTAGAATTCGTATACATCCACAATATCGTGACAAACGATATTCTCGGTGTATTGAGGTGTTGGTTGATTTTAAAATTTTATTGTTTGAGGAATCAATTGTAAGGTTTTGCCCGGAAGCTCTGATACCAATTGAAGGGATTTCCCTTGTCGAGTCCGTGAGGGGAAACTTCGCTTCCCCTTCGCCTCGGTTGCTTGACCATGGTGATCCCTTCGATGTCCCCGGATTAAAAATTTAATCCTAGACAAAAGGGATTCCCAAAGCAACCAAGTCATCGTCGTGCTATTCGTTTAGAGAGGTCACTTGAACAAACTAGTTGTTCAAGCGACCATTCTCTATTCTACGAGTAGCCGTGGAATAGACGATGTCCGGATCGCCGGTTTTGTGTTTATACTCGGGATCCAAGTATTATTTAGCCTATTTACAGAAATATAACATGCTTATATTTTGAAAAACAAACACAAGCAATGAATAAAAGAGATAGAAGAATAGTTATACCTCTTGGTCTTCTAATGTATGACCCTCCTCCTTTTGGATGTCGTGTGGGCGACGATCCACCAAAAGTCGAAGCTCCTAGATCGCAAAACTTCCTTCCTTGCTTTTCCCAAGCAAGAGGAAGAAGAGAAACAATGTTTTTCTCCTTCAAAAACTCAACCAACAAAGAACTATAGAAGTTCTTGCCGCCGGCCAACTAGAAGGAGAAGAAGATGATGGAAAACTACCAAGACACCAAGGGAAACCCTATATCTTGTTTCCACCACCTAAGGAGAAGAGAGGGGAGTGTTTTGGGCGCTGTCCAAGGGCTGGGAAGGGCTGGAATAGCTGCTGGACGTTGGCCACAAGGCAAGGAAGAAGAAGGAAAACTTGCCTTATTTGGTGCCACCCTTGCTTCCAAACCCTAACCCTAATTCCAATCCTATCTCAACTAGGATTGCCCTATTCTTGCCGCCCAAGCCTTGCTCCCTCTCTATGATCATGTAATCCACGACCACTTCCCATGCCCTCCTTTTATAGAGTTAGGGATAAGTCATGAATTAATCTCCTCCATTGGTTCTAGGGATTTAATCTCAACCGTCGGATCTAGAGATTTAATCTCAACCGTCGGATCTTAGAGATTTAATCTCTACCAATGGATCTTAGTGTTTTGTTTCTATCCATTGGATCTAAGCATCTTGAGGTGTTAATGGGCTACATTAGGGACTATGAGGAGGAGTTGGGTCTTGGCCACCCATGGATCAAGCCCACATAAAGTCCGATCCACTAATGATGATCCAATCCACTAAAGGTCCATCATTGATCTACCTCACCAACCCCCATATGACAATATGGGCTCCATATATTATTTGTACATTTTCTCCCCGTGTTTAAGATCTCGAATGTCCGTCGATTAATTAATTTACTAACCATTAATTAATCAACATCTAACTCCTTGAGTAGTACCACTCAACCTTTTCATCATGTCGGACCAAGTCCACCTGCAGGGTTTACATGATGAACCTTATGAGCTCCTCAAGGGGACATCATCATCCTAATATATAGGACACGATTTCCTCCTATAATCAACGGCATACCATATAAATAATATCACCTCTCAACTTACCGAGTCTATTGATTTAATCTATAAAACTCGCCCATTGGTAAATCAAAGAGATGAGTACCAAGTATATGTGCCCGTTATTATATCGGGATTAAGAGCATGTACTAAATAATATCTGAGTTCTGATTCGATTATGTAGTCAGCAATAAATCGAATCACCTCTGTGTCGGTCCTGCTCAATACACACAAAGTGCACTAGTGTGATTCTATGGTCAAGACAAACCAATACCAAATCACACTACAACCATTCCGATGGTTTGTCCAAAGTCATCTCGGTTGTGAGCCTTTACTTATACTTTACAAGGAGCCGATAACAAGATCTCCCGTGTGACACCACACACCATGTTATCTACAATGTAACGTATTAGACAATATTGCATAACCATAAAAATATGCAAACAATGATCATGTGATTCTTATTTCAAAATAAAGATGTTCATACAAAAGAGCTAGGCTTTCAGTATACATCCCAACAATCTCCCACTTATACTAAATGTCCTTATACTGCCATACATCTGATTCCCCTTCCCTCCACATGCCTATCAAAGCTCTCGCTAGAAGGGCCTTAGTGAAAGGGTCTACCAGGTCATCCTCTGATGCAATCTAGGCGACAACAACTTCTACCTCCTTTACGATTTCTCGTATCAGGTGGTACTTGCACTCTATGTGTTTACTAGCCTTATGGGCTCGTGGTTCCTTCGAGTTTGCAACTGCACCATTATTATCACAATTAATTGTGATAGTTCTGGGCAAACCAGGAATCACATCCAAGTCCATCAGGAAGTTTCTGAGCCACACAGCTTCTTTGGCTGCCTCATAGGCTGCCACATACTCAGCTTCCATGGTGGAGTCCACCACGCATTTCTGCTGGACACTCCTCCATACAATGGTTTCACCTCCCAAAGTAAACACAAAACCTGAGGTAGACTTACTGTTATCCCTATCTGATTGGAAGTCGCAATCCATGCAACCCACAGGGAGTAATTAGTCTGCCCGGTAAACTAGCATATAATCCCTAGTCCTTCTCAGGCACTACAATATATGCTTTACTGATCCAATGTCCTATCTGGATTACTCACGATGTCACGACCATGCCTCGCAAAGCAAATATCTGGTCTCGCATATAGCATACATTAGGCTTCCTACCACCAAGCATAAGGAATCGCCTATATCTCCTCTATCTCTTCAGATGATCTAGGACACATCTGCTTAGATAAAGGAACTCCATGCCTGAAGGGTAGAAAAACCCTTCTTGGAGTTTTGTATGCTAAAACGATCCAAAACCATGTCTATGTATGAAGCTTGGGATAAGCACAACAACTTTGATCCCAAGGTTGTGACCCACTTCTCCCAATATCAGTCTTTATTTGGACGACCGTACCCTTACGTCGATAACATTTCGATGTTGTCGACAACCACCAAAATGTCATCGTATAGTACAAAAAATACCACTCGTTTACACATCTACGATATACACAAGACCCATCCGAACTTTGAATAAATCCATAGTGGATTTACTTCCTCAGCGGATGGTCCAAGACTTCAGCTTGCTTGATCCATTAACGGACTGATTAAGCTTATATACAATACGCTCTTTGCCCTTAGCAATGAATTCCTCTGGTTGCTTCATATAGATGTTTTCCTCAAGACTTCCATTAAGGAAAGCTGTCTTGACATCCATCTGCCACAACTCATAATCCATATGAGCTGCAGTGCATAAGAGCTCCCAGACTTGACTTGAATCCATAGATTCAATCTTAGTATTCATTGCACTTTGCCAAGATGTTGTATTTATATCTTGGATTGCCTCGTTGTATGTCTAGGGATCAGGTTCATGTTTGCTAGGGACCAAATCCGAAGATTCATCTAAAAACATGAATCTAAGAGGCTGTCTAACAACCCTCCCACTACGACGAGGTATCATCTGTGTATCCTTTGTGACACGCGGTGCAGTGACATATGGTATATCCTCTTGTACCGGTGGTACTAAAGAAGTGACTTCCCTTTTAACTCCTCCAGAACAATTTTACTCTTGGGCTTGTGGCTTATCACATAGTCTTCCTCTAGAAATCTGGCGTTCGTGTTAACGATCACTCTCTGATCTCTAGGACTATAAAACAAGTCAGAATAACTCATCATCGATCTAATCATCTCCATAAGAGTCTTATTCCTTCACTCTGCTACACCGTTCTTCTGGGGTGTGCCAGGTGTAGACAATTGGGATTGAATCCCAGTCTCTGATAAGTAATTCCTAAACTATCCCAAGAGGTATTCACCACTACGATCAGATCGTAGTGTCATCTTGAATAATTGTCTATGAAAAAGACAAAATATTCAAAACTACCTCTTGCCTGGATAGACATAGGACCATACGAATCAGAATGAACCAATTCCAACACATCTTTGGATCTATACCCCTTGGCCTTGAAAGGCCTCTTGGTCATCTTACCCTCCAAGCAAGATTCACAGGTTGGGAGATCCTCCACTACTAATGAACCCAAATGTCCATCAGCTATCAACCTTTGAATTCTGCTTAGGTTAATGTGACCAAGCCTAAGAAGCCAAAGATATGTTTGGTTCATCTTCGAAGGTTCTTTTCTCTTATTGGAATTAGAAGATGAGTTATTAACTTCAATTTGCATCGTGGGAGGTTTTGGTTCAAGTGTATACAAATTTCCTATCAATGTACCTGAATAAATATTCTCCCTATTCCTTTTATAACAACTCTGTCATTAAAGGAAATAGAATATCCACCCATAAACAATTTAGAAACTGAAACTAAATTCTTTCTAAATGAAGGTACATAAAAGGAATTTTCCAGAACCAAAGTTTTATTATTCTCAAGAGATAAATAAAACTTCTCCCACTATAATAGCCGCCACCTTCATGGAATTGCCCAAGTAAATGGTAATCTCCCCTTTAGCTAGTCATCAGGTTTCCTGGAACCCCTGCAAAGTGTTGCAGACATGATTAGTGGCTCCCGTATCTACTCACCAGGTGCCGGTAGATATCACCGCTAATCATGTTTCAATGACTAGTCCAAAAGATATACCTTTGTTCTGTTTTGGACTGGGACAGTCCTTCTTCCAATGTCCATCCTGCTTGCAAGTGAAGTACTTGCCTTTCGGCTTCCTCACTCCTCCTTGAGATCCTCCCACCATCTTTGCTTCACCTTGTTTCTTCTTCTTCTTGCCTTTCAGCTTAGAAGTAGAAACCCTTTTGAGCATCTATGGTTTGAGGACACTCTTCGAAGAGTGCATACTTGTACTCCTTAGCAGATAAGACAATATCTAGATTCTTTTCCAATCAACATTGTTTTGGGTACAGTAAGTTTATTTCCTTTAGTATCATAGTAAGTGGACTGAAAGTCAATTTTGAAAATCCTAAGAATCACATAGATCATTAATTTAGATTTCAAAAAATTATTGATTCCTCAAACAATAAAATTTCGAAATCAACCAACACCTCAAATCACCGAGAATATCGCATGCCACGATAGTGTGGACGTATACGAATTCTACATTTGTAAGAGGAGGTTTTACCCATTAATTTTATTATCTTGTCAACCTTACTTTTTGACAAATAAAATTAATAGTTGGTTCCTCTTTGGCCCTACAAATAAAAGCAGTGACTCCGATAGGGAGGATACTTTTTATTTGCATCTAAGTGTACACCATTACACGGTACTAAGGGAATTATTTCGGATTATGTGCCTTACCGATGGGGAAGTACACACGCTCCTAAATAATTTCCTATAACCATTATTTGACCTAGTGATCCGCAAACAAACTCATCCGATGGGGAGGAAGGCACTCAGAGCCGACGTGCAAGTTTGTTGCATCACATGTCAAATTGTAATGGAGGCCGTGGGAATTAATTAAAATGTCCCTCTCCCACTTAGTAAATTGACAGTGAGGAATTTTCAAGCACACACAACATGCATATTATTACTGTAGATTTCAATAAAAATTATTGATTCCTCAAACAATAAAATTTCGAAATCAACCAACACCTCAAAACACCAAGAATATCGCATGCCACGATAGTGTGGACGTATACGAATTCTACATTTGTAAGAGGAGGTTTTACCCATTAATTTTATTATCTTGTCAACCTTACTTTTTGACAAATAAAATTAATAGTTGCTTCCTCTTTGGCCCTACAAATAAAAGCAGTGACTCCGATGGGGAGGATACTTTTTATTTGTATCTAAGTGTGCACCATTACACGATACTAAGGGAATTATCTCGGATTATGTGCCTTACCGATATGGAAGTACACACGCTCCTAAATAATTTCCTATAACCATTATTTGACCTAGTGATCCGTAAACAAACCCATCCGATGGGGAGGAAGGCACTCAGAGCCGACGCGCAAGTTTGCTTGCATCACATGTCAAATCGTAATGGAGGCCATGGGAATTTATAAAAATATCCCTCTCCCACTTAGTAATTTGAAATTGAGGAATTTTCTTAGCCTACGACATGCATATCAAACAAAAACAATAAATATGAAAAATAAGTTATTTTTCAACTATTATGCCTTTTGTCTTCAATATGACTCCCGTCGCATCGCCATCTCATCCGCTCCTCCTATGCCCTTTACGAGCCATTCGGAGATCCGAGTCGAGACTAAAACCTATTTTAATTTACATGCATCGATCCAATATTCCACTAGGGACTGTACATGAAATCTAGATCGAAAGTAAACTAAAATAAAGAGTGGCTAAACAATGTCGTATTTAATTTATAAAAACTAAATACTAGCCTTGTCAACCCCGAGGATTCAACAAAATAAATATTTACACACATACAATCATATATACACATATGGCCATAATCGTCGGATCTTATGCCTTTAACCAAAGAGTTAAACTACGCATATCCTACTATTATCCGACACATATAATATATGAAAAAGTGCATAAAAATTAACCGAATCCTAAACACACAAAACCAGAAACCTTGGCTCTGATACCAATTGTAAGGTTTTGCCCGGAAGCTCTGATACCAATTGAAGGGATTTCCCTTGTCGAGTCCGTGAGGGGAAACTTCGCTTCCCCTTCGCCTCGGTTGCTTGACCATGGTGATCCCTTCGATGTCCCCGGATTAAAAATTTAATCCTAGACAAAAGGGATTCCCAAAGCAACCAAGTCATCGTCGTGCTATTCGTTTAGAGAGGTCACTTGAACAAACTAGTTGTTCAAGCGACCATTCTCTATTCTACGAGTAGCCGCGGAATAGACGATGTCTGGATCGCCGGTTTTTGTGTTTATACTCGGGATCCAAGTATTATTTAGCCTATTTACAGAAATATAACATGCTTATATTTTGAAAAACAAACACAAGCAATGAATAAAAGAGATAGAAGAATAGTTATACCTCTTGGTCTTCTAATGTATGACCCTCCTCCTTTTGGACGTCGTGTGGGCGACGATCCACCAAAAGTCGAAGCTCCTAGATCGCAAAACTTCCTTCCTTGCTTTTTCCAAGCAAGAGGAAGAAGAGAAACAATGTTTTTCTCCTTCAAAAACTCAACCAACAAAGAACTATAGAAGTTCTTGCCGCCGGCCAACTAGAAGGAGAAGAAGATGATGGAAAACTACCAAGACACCAAGGGAAACCCTATATCTTGTTTCCACCACCTAAGGAGAAGAGAGGGGAGTGTTTTGGGCGCCGACCAAGGGCTGGGAAGGGCTGGAATAGCTGGGCGTTGGCCACAAGGCAAGGAAGAAGAAGGAAAACTTGCCTTATTTGGTGCCACCCTTGCTTCCAAACCCTAACCCTAATTCCAATCCTATCTCAACTAGGATTGCCCTATTCTTGCCGCCCAAGCCTTGCTCCCTCTCTATGATCATGTAATCCACGACCACTTCCCATGCCCTCCTTTTATAGAGTTAGGGATAAGTCATGAATTAATCTCCTCCATTGGTTCTAGGGATTTAATCTCAACCGTCGGATCTAGAGATTTAATCTCAATCGTCGGATCTTAGAGATTTAATCTCTACCAATGGATCTTAGTGTTTTGTTTCTATCCATTGGATCTAAGCATCTTGAGGTGTTAATGGGCTACATTAGGGACCATGAGGAGGAGTTGGGTCTTGGCCACCCATGGATCAAGCCCACATAAAGTCCGATCCACTAATGATGATCCAATCCACTAAAGGTCCATCATTGATCTACCTCACCAACCCCCATATGACAATATGGGCTCCATATATTATTTGTACATTTTCTCCCCGTGTTTAAGATCTCGAATGTCCGTCGATTAATTAATTTACTAACCATTAATTAATCAACATCTAACTCCTTGAGTAGTACCACTCAACCTTTTCATCATGCCGGACCAAGTCCACCTGCAGGGTTTACATGATGAACCTTATGAGCTCCTCAAGGGGACATCATCATCCTAATATATAGGACACGGTTTCCTCCTATAATCAATGGCACACCATATAAATAATATCATCTCCCAACTTACCGAGTCTATCGATTTAATCTATAAATCTCGCCCATTGGTAAATCAAAGAGATGAGTACCAAGTATATGTGCCCGTTATTATATCGGGATTAAGAGCATGTACTAAATAATATCTGAGGTCTGATTCGATTATGTAGTCAGCAATAAATCGAATCACCTCTGTGTCGGTCCTGCTTAATACACACAAAGTGCACTAGTGTGATTCTATGGTCAAGACAAACCAATACCAAATCACACTACAACCATTCCGATGGTTTGTCCAAAGTCATCTCGGTTGTGAGCCTTTACTTATACTTTACAAGGAGCCGATAACAAGATCTCCCGTGTGACACCACACACCATGTTATCTACAATGTAACGTATTAGACAATATTGCATAACAATAAAAATATGCAAACAATGATCATGTGATTCTTATTTCAAAATAAAGATGTTCATATAAAAGAGCTAGGCTTTCAGTATACATCCCAACATCAATAAATTTTTGAAATCTAATATTTTGATCTATGTGATTCTTAGGTTGTTTTCAAAATGACTTTCAACCCGCTTGCTGTGATACTGAAAGAAAATAAACTTACTGGACCCAACTATGTTGATTGGAAGAGGAATCTTGACATTGTCTTGACTGCTGAGGAATATAAATATGTACTCCTCGAAGAGTGCCCTCCTAAGCCTGCGGATGATTCTGGGGAAAAGGAAAAGGAGAGTTATAAGAAGTGGATCAAGGCCGATGAGATGGTGCAGTGTTACATTTTGGCATCTATGTAAAATGTACTACAACATCAGCATCAAGCCATGCCCACTGCTTATGACATGATGCTTAATCTCAAAGAGCTTTTCGGACACCAGAATTGGGCTGCTAGGCAGGAAGCCATGAGGAACTTGATGACGACCACCATGATCGAGGGAACACCCGTGAGAGATCATGTTCTCAAGATGATGGCTCATTTGAATGAGCTGGAAGTCCTCAGAGCTGAGATCGATGGGGAAACCCAGGTCGATATCATTTTCTAGTCTCTACCTAGGAGTTTTGAGCAGTTTCGCCTGAACTACAACATGAACAAGAGGTTGTATTCGTTGGCGGAGCTTCTGACAGAACTCCAGGCGACAGAGGGGCTTTTTCGTCAGACTGCTCAGGCTCAAGCCATGGTTGCCCAAGAGGTTTCTACTTCTAAGCCGAAAGGTAAGAAGAAGAAGAAACAAGCTGGGGAAAAGGCGGTGGGAGGAACTCAGGGAGGAGTGAAGAAGTCGAAAGGCAAGTGCTTCACTTGTAAGCAGACTGGACACTGAAAGAAGGCCTGCCCCAACCGTAAGAAGAACAAAGGTATATCTTTTGGTCTAGTCGTTGAAACATGTTTAGCAGTGTTATCTACCGGCACCTGGTGTGTAGAAACGGGAGCCACTGATCATGTCTGCAATACTTTGTAGGGGTTCTAGGAAACCAGATGACTAGTTGAGGGGGAGATTACTGTATACTTGGGCGATGCCATAAAGGTGGCGACTGTTGCAGTGGGAGATGTTTATTTGTCTTTTGAGAGAAATAAAATTTTGGTTCTTAAGAATTGTCTTTATGTACCTTTATTTAGAAAGAATTTGATTTCGATTTCTAAATTGTTTATGGATGGATATTCTATTTCTTTTAATGACAGAGTTGTTATAAAAAGGAATAGGGAGATTATTTGTTCTGGTGCATTGATAGGAAATTTGTATACACTCGAACCAAAAGCTCCCACGATGCAAATAGAAGTTAATAACTCATCTTCTAATTTCCAATAAGAGAAAAGAACCTTCGAAGATCAACCAAACATATCTTTGGCATCTAAGGCTTGGTCATATTAACCTAAGCAGAATTCAAAGGTTGATAGCTGATGGACCTCTGGGTTCATTAGTGGTGGAAGATTTCCCAACCTGCGAATCTTGCTTGGAGGGTAAAATGACCAAGAGGCCTTTTAAGGCCAAGGGGTATAGAGCCAAAGATGTGCTGGAGTTGGTTCATTCTGATTTGTGTGGTCCTATGTCTATCCAGGCAAGAGGTGGTTTTGAATATTTCGTCTCCTTTATAGACGATTATTCGAGATATGGATACATTGACTTGATGCGCCGCAAGTCTGAATGCTTTGACAAGTTCAAAGAATTTAAGGCTGATGTGGAGAAACATCAAGGTAAAAGTATCAAGATACTATGATCTGATCGTGGTGGTGAGTACCTCTTGGTAGAGTTTAGGAATTACTTATAAAAGGCTAGGATTCAATCCCAATTGTCTGCACCTGGCACACCCCAGCAGAATGGTGTAGCAAAGCGAAGGAATAGGACTCTTATGGAGATGGTTAGATCGATGATGAGTTATTCTATGTTGTCAGATTCGTTCTGGGGATATACTCTATATACGACAGTGTACATTCTGAACTTGGTTTTATCTAAATCAGTGCCTTCTAGTCCCACATAATTGTGGACTGGGCGAAAGCCTAGTCTGATACATATTCGGATTTGGGTGAGTCTAGCACATGTGTTGAAGCCAGATGCTGGAAAGTTGGAACCTCGTACAGAAGTGTGCATGTTCGTTGGCTATCCTAGAGGAACGAAAGATGGTTTGTTTTATAGTCCTAGAGATCAGAAGGTGATCGTTAGCACGAACGCCAGATTTCTAGAGGAAGACTATGCGATCAACCACAAGCCCATGAGTAAGATGATTCTGGAGGAATTGAAAGGGGAAGTCACTACTTCAGTACCACCGGTACAAGAGGATATACCACAAGTCACTACACTGCGAGTCACAGAGGATACATAGGTGATACCTCATCGTAGTGGGAGGGTTGTGAGACAGCCTGATAGATTCATGTTCTTGGGAGAATCTTTTGATTTGGTCCCTGGCGAACATGAACCTGATCCCTGGACATATGACGAGGCAATCCAAGATAAAGATGCGGTATCTTGGCAAAGTGCAATGAATGTTAAGATTGAATCTATGGATTCAAATCAGGTCAGGGAGCTAGTAGAACCGCCCGATGGTGTAAAAACCATTGGATGCAAGTGGATCTACAAAAGAAAGAGAGGAATAGATGGGAAGGTTGAGACCTTCAAAGCAAGGCTTATTGCGAAAGGGTATACTCAGAAAGAGGGTATCGATTATGAGGAGACTTTTTTGCCGATAGCTATGCTTAAGTCTATCCGGATTCTCTTATGTATTGCTGCTCATATGGATTATGAGGTATGCCAGATGGATGTCAAGACAACTTTCCTTAATGGAAGTCTTGAGGAAAACATCTATATGAAGCGACCAGAAGGATTCATTGCGAAGGGCAAAGAGCATCTTGTGTGTAAGCTTAATCGGTTCATTTATGGATTGAAGCAAGCTTCGACGTCTTGGAACATCCTCTTTGATGAGGTAATCCAGTCTTATGGATTTATTCAAAGTCTGAATGAGTCTTGTGTATACAAGAGATGTGACGAAAACGTAGTAGTATTTCTTGTCCTATACGTAGATGATATTTTGTTAATTGGCAACAATGTCAAGGTGTTATCGGATGTAAGGGTATGGTTGTCCAAACAATTTAACATGAAGGACTTGGGAGAAGTGAGATACATCCTTGGGATCAAGGTTATAAGGGATCGCAGGAAAAGGATGTTGTGCTTATCTCAAACTTCATATATAGACACCATTATGGATCGTTTTAGCATATAAAACTCCAAGAAAGGTTTTCTACCTTTTAGGCATGGAGTTCCTTTATCTAAGGAGATGTGTCCTAGAACATCTGAGGAGATAGAGGAGATGAAGGTGGTTCCTTATGCCTCAGCCGTAGGAAGCCTCATGTATGCGATGCTATGTACGAGACCAGATATCTGCTTTACCGTGGGCATGGTCAGCAGATATCAGAGTAATCCAGGATAGGGACATTAGACTACAGTAAAGCATATATTGAAGTACCTAAGAAGGACTAGGAATTATATTCTAGTTTACCAGGCAGACCAATTGCTCCTTGTGGGTTACACAGATTCCGACTTCCAATCAGACTGGGATAACAGTAAGTCTACCTCAGGTATTGTGTTTACTTTGGGAGGTGGAGCCATTGTATGGAGGAGTGTTAAGCAGAAATGCATGGCAGACTCCACCATGGAAGCTGAGTATGTGGCAGCCTCTGAGGCGGCCAAAGAAGTTGTGTGGCTCAGGAACTTCTTGATGGACTTGGATGTGATTCCTGGTTTGCCCAGAATTAACACAATTTATTGTGATAATAGTGGTGCAGTTGCAAACTCGATGGAACCACGAGCCCATAAGGCAAGTAAACACATATAGTGCAAGTACCACATGATACGAGAAATCGTAAAGAGAGGAGAAGTTGTTGTGGCCAAGATTGCATCAGAGGATAACCTGGCAGATCCTTTCACTAAGGCCCTTCCGGCGAGAGCTTTTGATAGGCATGTGGAGGGAATGGGAATCAGATGTATGACAGTTTAAGGATAGCATAGTCTTTTAGTATAAGTGGGAGATTATTGGGATGTATATTGAAAAGTCTATCTTTTGTATAAACATCTTTATTTTGAAATAAGAATCACATGATCATTGTTTACATATTTATAGTTATGCATATTTGTCTGATACATTACAATGTAGATAACATGGTGTGTAGTTTCACACAGGAGATCATGTTATCGGTTTATTGTAAAGTATAAGTAAAGGCTCACAACCTAGATGGTTTTGGACAAAGCATTGGCATGGTTGTGGTGTGATTTGGTATTGGTTTGTCTTGACCATAGAATCACACTAGTACACTTTGTGTGTATTGAGCAGGACCGACATAGAAGTGATTCGATTTATTGCTGACTACATAATCGAATCGGACCCCAGATATTATGTTGTACATGCTCTTAATCCCGATATAATAACGGGCACATATACTTAGTATTCATTTCTTTGATTTACCAATGGGCGAGATTTATAGAGTAAATCGATAGGCTCGGTAAATTGGTAAATAATATTATTTATATGGTGTGACGTTCATTATAGGAAGAAACCGTTTCCTATATATTAGGATAATGATGTCCCCTTGAGGAGCTCATAAGGTTCATCATGTAAACCCTGCAGGTGGACTTAGTCCGGCATGATGATAAGGTTGAGTGGTACTACTCATGGAGTTAGATATTGATTAATTAATTGTCAGTAAATTAATTAATCGACGGACATTCGAGATCTTAAACACGGGGAAAAATGTGCAAATAATATATGGAGCCCATATTATCTTATGGGGGTTGGTGAGGTAGATCAATGATAATCCTCTAGTGGATTGGATTATCATTAATGGATCGGACTTTATGTGCGCTTGATCCATTGGGTGGCCAAGATCCAACTCCTCCTCATGGTCCCTATTGTAGCCTATTAAAACCTCATGAAGCCTAGATCCAATGATGGAAAACAAAACTCTAGATCCAACGGTAGAGATTAAATCTTTAGATCCGACGATTGAGATTAAATCTCTAGATCCGACGGTTGAGATTAAATCCCTAGAACCAATAGTGGAGATTAAAACAAGGCTTATGCCTAACTCTATAAAAGGAGGCAAGGGGGTGGTCAGCAATAAGAATTGAAGAGGGGCTAGGGTTTGGGCGGCTAGGGTTTGGAGGTTGGGCGGCCACAAATAAGGAAATAGTTTCCTTCTTCTTCTTCTTCCTCTTTGGTGGCCAGTGCCCATCTTCTCCTCTCCTCTCTTTGGCCGGTGTCCAAAGCCCTTCCTTCTCTTCTCCTTGGCCAGTAGAAACAAGCATTAGGGTGATTCCTTGGAGCTCTTGGTCGGCGCCCACTTTTCCCTCTCTTTAGGCTGGCAGCAAGCTTCAAGTTGGGAGCTTGTTGGTTGGTTCTAGATAGAGGTGAGTTTTGTTTCTTATTCTTCCTTTTGTTCAAAGTGAGCAAAGAAAGGAAGATTGGTGATCTAGGAGGCTTCGACTTTTGGAAGATCGTCGCCCACACGACGTCCAAAAGGAGGAAGGACATACAATAGAAGATCGATAGATATAACGCTTGTTTAT
Source organism: Wurfbainia villosa (assembly GCA_025175895.1). NCBI lineage: Eukaryota > Viridiplantae > Streptophyta > Magnoliopsida > Zingiberales > Zingiberaceae > Wurfbainia > Wurfbainia villosa. Next base: position 30,659,107 of record CM045986.1, read on the forward strand.
ATTCTTTTGTAACATGTCTATAATTATATTTCAATCATATACATGTTGTATGTTCTATTTTATGGTTAAATATACTTGGACCCCGAATACAAACACAAAAGCCGGCGATCCATACATCATCTATTCCATGGCTAATCGTAGAATAGAGGTTGGTTGCTTGAACAACAAGTTTGTTCAAGTGACAACTCTAATCGAATAGCACAACGATGAAATAGTAACTTGGGTAATCCCTCTTGTCAAGGATAATTTTTTTTATATCCGGGGATGTAGAAGGGATCGCCATGAACAAGCGACCGAGTTGAAGTGAGAAGCGAAGTTTCCTACCTTCATCAAGTACTTCCTTCGGCCTTTTCATGATATCAAGTATACTTTTGTTAAGAGGTGATGCCTCTGGGACTTCCCTTGCCAAGTCACACTTGGACTTATGCCGCCAAGACTACATACTTGGACTTATGCCGCCAAGACTACATACTTGGACTTACACGGTCAAGGCTACACACTTGGACTTTTCTATTGCCAAGTATCCATAGACTTTCACCATCAAGACTACACACTTGAACTTTTCTATTTCCAAGTATCCACATTTGGACTTTCCCTTGCCAAGTCTCCAAACATAGATTTCCCTTGCCAAGTTTCCATACTTGAACTTCCCTTTCGAAGAATCCATTCTTGGACTTTCTTGCCAAGTCCCCAAACTTGAACTTCCTTTGTCAAGAATCCATTCTTAGACTTCTCCATTACCAAGTATCTATACTTGGACTTTCATTCGAGTCTTACTCGAGCTTGCTCAATCTTGACCTAAGGTTGATTGCTCCAACAATCTCCCTCATATGACCTTGGATGTCCCAACCCATCAATTAGTCATACTATCATATATATTGTCAAACATCAAAACACTACTAGAGCCCCACTCAAGCTTAGTCAATATTGACCTGAGGCCGATTGTACCAATAGAGAATACTTCAGTTGGGACAAATAGGAACTCCACTTCTCCCTGTTGTGCTCTATCATGCATAATAAAAAAGAATACTTCAATAAGGCTGAATAGGAACTCTGCTCCTCCCCGCTGTACTTTGTCGAGGGCATAATAAAAAGAATACCTCAGTCGAGCCGAATAGGTAATCCGCTCCTCCCCGCTGGGCTTTGTCGGGGGCATACTAAAAAGAATAATTTGACTGGACTGAATAGAAACTCCACTCCTCCCTAATGCACTCTGTCAAGGGCATAATAAAAAGAATACATCGACCAAACTGAATAGGAACTCTCCCCTCTGTGCTCTATCAGGGGCATACTAAGAAGACCTCGAATAGACATAATAGGACTCCGCTCCTCCTCACTATGCTTCGTCGAGGTAAGAATAAAAAGAATACCTCAACAGTGCTGAATAGAAACCCCACTCTTCCCCACTGCACTCTGTTGGGGGCATAATAAAAAGAGGTCTCAATTGAGTCGAATAGTGTAGGGGATCGATTGGACGCTAGAGGAGGGGTGAATAGCGCGTTACCGTTCATTGATGGAATTTGTTCGTGATTGCATCTACAAATCGTGTTAGCGCAGTGGAATAATAATAATAAAAGCAATAACATGAAACACAATCACAAACACAAGATGTTTAACGTGGTTCAGAATAAAACAGTTCCTACTCCACGGATCGAGCTCTAGCGACGCCAATGCAATTACTAATCACAAATACTCCTTCTCGACACAAGTCGGAGGCGGAGAAACCTCATACAAAAGATTACAACAATAATCTAAATGGATACAAGAAATTACAATAATGAAATACAATGCAAGTAAAGAAAACTACTTTACAATTGCTCTTTGAATGCTTGATCACTTGGTGGCTTGATATCAACTTGGAGACTCTGAATTGCAGCAGCAAATCATCCCAAATGCTCTCAAGAAACCATTTCTTTTTCCTCCTTCACGAGCTCCTTATAAATCTTCAACCTATGCTAAAAAAGTTGATCAGTCGACTGGTCGGGACCATCAGTCGACAGATGCCACTGTTGTCGTGAGACAATGGCTAGATCCATGCTGAATAAGTCTAACTGATCCATCATCAGTCGACTGATCAAGCCATCACTCGATTGTTGACCGCAGTGGTTGAGTGAGACTCCATTCTGTGCTCGATTTCTCAAGAACCAGTCGACTGATCACAAGATCAATCGACTGCTAGACCAATCAGTTGACTGCCCACCTATGGCAGTCGACTGCTAGGGCAATTCCCACAGTCAAAGCCTAGTTGACTCAGGCCAATCGACAGCCACATGGCACCAGTCGACTGGCACACCTCAAACATGAGGTTTTAGCCCAAGTATGGTTCACCCATACTTGCTAGACCACCCTTAGCCTAGCCCTAAGCCTTCTAGCCACCTCCATCAGCCTCACGCCTCTCGACTCCCTCCAAGTCATCCATGACTTATTCATCCATTGCGCTAGCCTTCAGGTGCTTCCATCGGCTATGTCACACTAACGGTGTCTACACCGCCAAGGCACATTGGACTTATGCCGCCAAGACTCTGCTTGGACTTAATGCCGCCAACCATTAGACTTATGTTGCCAAGACTTCACCCTTGGACTTTACGCCGCCAATATCAAACCCCTTGGAATTCTCAAATGCCAAGACTCAAGCTTGGACTTTCCCTTGCCAACCCATGTTGGACTTTCCATGCCAAGACCCATGGTTGGACTTTACTTTGGCAAGACCCTTGCTTGGACTTTACATTGCCAAGACCCATGCTTAGACTTTCCCAAATGCCAAGTGTCCCACTTGGACTTTCCATGCCAAGTACCTAAGACTTGGACTTTCCCATGACAATTACATTGTCATATATTTTTGTCGAACATCAAAACATCTCTCGAGCCAAGCTCGAGTCCTGGTCAATCGTGACCTGGGTCGATTACACCAACAATCTCCCCCTTTTTGATGTTTGACAAAAACCAAACAAACCATTTGAGTTAGACCATCTAACTCAAAAACTCTTTACCAATTATCCCAAATTGGTAATCTTATCTTTCTCCCCTTTTTGACATACATCAAAAAGGTTATCTCTCCAAGGAGGTCAATGTCTCATGTCCCAATGAGATCTTACAATCTCCCCTTTGATCCAAAAATACCTAGGATGGCTACCATCTTCCTAGTGATAAGTCTCATATCACTCAAGAGAGGAAATCCTATCCACTCTCCCAATTTCCAAATTGGGTTTCTCAAAATCCCATCAATTTTCCCAATTGATGTCCTTCTCCCAATAACTTCTCCCCTTCAAGAAGAGAAAAAATACATCCATCATCCCATGATGGATACCTCTCCCTAAAGGCTTGCTCCCCCTTGACCATTGCACCAACAATGTCCTTGGGAAGTCCCTAAGCCAATAGAAACTATAAACCATCAAAATTAAGGTTCTAAGTTCAAACATGAACTCTTCCACCCTTAAATTTGATACTTTGACCTAACACCTCTTCAAATCCATATCCAATGGATTTTCACCCTTTATAATGCTTCCCAAAGCATATCCTAGGGTTAGGAGTGGTTAGGGACCTTAACCGCAGCTGAACACAGGCTAAACAAACCATGTTTTCTCGAAATCAACATTGGCGATCATTACTCACATCGATCAGATCGCCACCAGGCCGATCGATAATCAAATTTCAATTTGAAAATCATAAGTAATTCTACGTATATCGAAAAATCACAAAATTTGATACGTGTATTACTTATAGTCAATACAATGGGTGAAAAATAATATCAAAATATTTTAACTATAAAATACTAAAATTGATACAAAATTCAAAAGTGAAGAAAACTTCTAAGTTTTGGCTCACTTTGTATCAACTTCATCAATGGTGATTGCTATCAAAAGATAGACTTCACCAAGGTTTTCTAAAATGATTTTAAAATGTTTTCAAAACCTTATTTTGGATCATATTCCTTGGACTCAATGTACATGACTTGTACACAAGCTTTCCCAATGATCCACCTTTGAATTGAGATGAGTTTTGGTTCAACTAGATGCAAAAACTATGCACCTTGAACTCAACTCATATCCTAGCATCTCACATGTATCTAGGGTGTATAAATACACATACATGTCAATGTGATGTGAGATGTGGATTTTGTTCTCCCTAATCTAGGGTTTCATGCATTTTTCTAAGACAACCCTACTTGATTCCCTTATAAATGGGACTCCAAGTCATGCCATTGTCCTTAAATCAATTTCAATCAAATTATCTTAAATGCATGAATGATTATGGCATTAGAGATGATATAAAAAAACACATGCTCATAATCATGATGTCATGACATAAGATATAATCTAAAAATACATGACATTTATCCTATATCCTAAACATGATCATGACATATAAGTGATGAAAATAAACATGATGTCATGTCATGGCATATGGCAAATCAAGGCATAGCAAATAAAAAGTATAGGTATAATAATACCTAAATTTTAATATTAATTGCCTTTTGATATAATTAAGTATATTTTTGCCATATTCCTATTAATCTCCCAAGTGTGCCAAAAACCCAAAATGACACACTATGACCTCTAAACCTAAAATGTGTCAATTTGATCATTTTATCAAACTTCTCAAATAATATTGACACATCCTAAAATCTTTTAGGATTAAAGCTCAAATGTATTTCCAAGGTAACCATAACCTTGAAAATAACCTAAAGTGCCACTTTTATCATGGTTGAGTTAACTACCCACCCAATCAAGGTTGGCACACCCTAAACCCATCTAGCGTGAATCAATTGCGCTCTTAGGAACCCAAAATCTATTTGAGCTCCTAGGGTTAATTAGGTATTCCTTAGGGATAACCTCCCTAGATACCTTCCTAATGACCCTTCTAGGCTTGTTAGCCTTGGTCATTGTGGTCTTGCCTAGGTTGACTCTAGGGGTAACTCCCCTTGCAACCTTCTTAGTGGCCACCCTAGGATTCCTAGAAACCCTAGCCACTAGGCACAAACCTTGGTTACTCTTAGGGATAACTTCCCTAGTAACCTTGGTCTTCCTAGACCTAATTTGTGTTCCATAATCAAATGGAACACTATGATAAGCCACCTTAGGCTTAGGTTTGTGACCCAAACCTTGCTTGCCCTTGGTTGACTTTTGTCTTTTAGGCCCTAGGTGTTGACTTTGAGATTTTGACCCTTGACTTTGACCATTAGACCCTTTAAATTGATTTTGTATATTCCTAAGGGTCTTCTCAAGTTTTTCAAGCCTTGACCTCAAGACTTGGTTTTCAATCTCTAATTGCCCAATTTTGAAATTTTGATTTGGTCTTTGGGCATTATCCTTTCTAGGCATATGCCTAGTCCATTTAGGGTCGAGACCTAGGTGTTATCCTATTTTCTTGATAGATTCCCTAGGTAGGATTGGTCTAGAGTTGTTTGATCTATGTTTGTTCTTAGATAAATTGTTTTTAGGGACATTAGTCTCAAATTTCTCCTTATTTTCAAAAAGAAAATTCTTAGCTCCTAAACAAAAGTACTTGTTCCTATTAGCATGATTTTTATAAATTGCAAGAGAATTAAAATTCCTAGCATGCTTTTGTGTATTTACTAAAGAAAGAGCATTACAATATACCTTAGGGTTTGCCTTAGAGGCTCCCCCTACTTGTGAAGCTCCCCTTTGAGTCTTCTTCTCCCCCTTTGGGCATTGATTCCGGTAGTGTCCCGATTGCCGACATTTGAAGTAAATCACTTTCTCCTTGCTTTTGGTTGTTGGGGGACCAGCATCCTTGACTTTTGGTGTCGGTGGAGCCTTCTTAACTCTTTTCGAACACTTACTCTTGTAGTGTCCGGATTCCCTGCACTCAAAGCATATTATATGATTTTTATTTACAATTGACATGCTTGAGTTACCTATGATGGTGATAGGTGCCGGAATTGGAGCCTCTTCATCTTGACCGGATGTTGAAGCTTCTTCTTGTTGCTCCGGAGTTGAGGATGCTCTAATTTCCTCCCCCTCAATCCTAGAGATGGAGGTCTCCTCCAATTCTACTTCCTCTTCCTCCTTGGATGTTGATGGTCCCTCAACCTCCAAGTCCTCACTTCCTTGTGAGGATGATGCGTTTGCCTCTTCAGTCCCTTCCTCTTGGACCGGTGATGGACTTTCATGGAGCTTGGCCACTTGGCTCCTTAGCTCCTTGACATCTGCATAATTATCTAACATACACAAGATATTGTTAGGTATTAAATCAATTAAAAACTTCATTACCTTATCATTTTTCTCGAAGGCTTGGACTTGCTCTTTGGTCCATCTCTTTTTCTTGAGGAATCCACCTTTTGGTCCTCTTGGATAGCTATATCCCTCCATTAAAATGGACCATTCTTCGAAGTCCCTTATCTTTAGGAAGTCCTCAATTCTTGCCTTCCATTGTCTAAAACCTTCTTGCCCATAGAAGGTGTAAGGGATCAGTGTGTTGATATCCCATCCTAATTGCTCTTGGACTTCCATATTCACCCTCTAGCGTGCTCCCTTTGTTGTTAAACTTGAAGAGCGGCCTCGCTCTGATACCACTTGTAGGGGATCGATTGGACGCTAGAGGGGGGGGGGGTGAATAGCGCGTTACCGTTCGTTGATGGAATTTGTTCGTGATCGCATCTACAAATCATGTTAGCGCAGCGGAATAATAATAATAAAAGCAATAACATGAAATACAATCACAAACACAAGATGTTTAACGTGGTTCAGAACCGAACGGTTCCTACTCCACGGATCGAGCTCTAAAGAGCTCTAGCGATGCCAATGCAATCACTAATCACAAATACTCCTTCTCGACGCAAGTCGGAGGCGGAGAAACCTCATACAAAAGATTACAACAATAATCTAAATGGAAACAAGCAATTACAATAATGAAATACAATGCAAGTAAAGAAAACTACTTTACAATTGCTCTTTGAATGCTTGATCGCTTGATGGCTTGATATCAACTTGGAGACCCTGATTTGTAGCAGAAAATCTCCCCAAATGCTCTCAAGAAACCATTTCTTTTTCCTCCTTCACGAGCTCCTTATAAAGCTTCAACCTGTGCTGGAAAAAGTCGATCAGTCGACTAGTCGGGACCATCAGTCGACTGATGCCACTGTTGTAGTGAGACAACGGCTAGATCCACACTGGATAAGTCCAACGGATCCATCATCAGTCCACTGATTATGACCATCAGTAGACTGATCAAGCCATCACTCGACTACTGGCTGCAGCAGTTGTGTGAGACTCCATTCTGTGGCCGAAACACCGAGCATCAGTCGACTGATCACATGATCAGTCGACTCATCATCCATCAGTCGACTGCTAGGCAAACATGAGGTTTTAGCCCAAGTATGGTTCCCCCATACTTGCTAGACCACCCTTAGCCTAGACCTAAGCCTTCTAGCCACCTCCATCAGCCTCACGCCTCTCAGATCCCTCCAAGTAATCCATGACTTGTTCATCCATCATGCTAGCCTTCAGGTGCTTCCATCGGCTATGTCATGCTAACGGTGTCTACACCGCCAAGGCACATTGGACTTACAAAGCCAAAACTCCGCTTGGACTTAACGCCGCCAACCATTGGACTTATGCTGCCAAGACTTCACCCTTGGACTTTACGCTGCCAATATTAAACCCCTTGGACTTCTCAAATGCCAAGACTCAAGCTTGGACTTTCCCTTGCCAACCCATGTTGGACTTTCCATGCCAAGACCCATGCTTAGACTTTACTTTGCCAAGACCCATGCTTGGACTTTACATTGCCAAGACCCATGCTTGGACTTTCCCAAATGCCAAGTGTCCCACTTGGACTTTCCATGCCAAGTACCTAAGACTTGGACTTTCCCATGACAATTACATTGTTATATGTTTTTGTCAAACATCAAAATATCTCTCGAGCCAAGCTCGAGTCCTGGTCAATCATGACCTGGGCCGATTGCATCAACAAATAGAACTCTATTCCTCCTCGCTTCACCCAATCGGAGGAATAATAATAAAAAAGAATACCTAATTTCTCCCCACTCCACCGCTCCATGAGAAATAATAAGAATCTATCCTGACTGAGTAGTCGGAAAGAGAGAGTTCTTCTCAGCCGAAAGGCCAAAAGAAAAATAGAGTTGTTCTCAGCCAAGAGGTCGAAAGAGAGATCTCTTACTGAGCGAGCTACAAGAAGAGGGAGCTCTTCCTGGCATAGCTATTGGAAGAGAATGGGAGCTCTTCTTGGCTTAGAGACCAAAAGAAAGAGTTCATCCTGGCCGAGCGACCGGGCAAGAAAGAGTTTATCCCTATCGAGCGGCGAGAGAGAGGTACAACAAGAAACAAGCTTATATAATAATTATGAGTAGCTACACAATCAGTAAGTATCATCATTTTTTTACAGTAATCAAATGATTGATCTCATATGGACAATTATGAAGGTGAAAGTTCTTAAACACGCACTTGCGCCACTTTACCTTGGGATGATAAGACCCTTGAGTACAGATATCACATCTTCCTCGGTTAAAGTAATCCAAGGACACATCCATTGCACCACTTCATCTTGGATGATAAGACCCTTTGAGTCTAGACATATATCACATCTCTCTTGATTAAAGTAATCCAAGGACACATCAACTATGCTCCTTTGCTTAGCGATGATAAGACCCTTAGAGTAAATATATCACCTATTCATTGGTTAAAGTAATCCAAGTTTACATCCACTAAAGAGTAAAATAAGAAGGCCATCATGGAGAGGAAACACCCTCAACTAAGAGAAGCAACCTGGTCGAACAACAAGGAAAGAAGACTATAGGAAAACCCCAATAGTAGAATATCACTGTGAAGCCAATCCCAGAGCTTGGTTGCATGCCCATCATCACATGGAATGATGCAATGAATATCATACCTCAAGCAATTACTGTCTAGACATCTTGCTCAGAGTTTCCCATAGACAACGCCAACTGATGTAGTTGCTTTTTGTATGTAACTTTGGTCGAGCCTTTGGGAGAGATAGGGTTCTTACATCCGTAACAACATCCCTGCCAAGATTAACACACGTCAAGAAGCCACCACCGGAATTCCCGAGTTAAGACCCTCCGATGCTTAAGTCTAAAAGGTACTTAGAAGAAAGAAAGAATGAATTCAATGCAGTAAAAATTGATTGATGAGAAGAAGAAGAGGAGGAGGAGGAGAAGACCTCTTTTCTTTACCTTCGTGGGTATTATATTGTTAGTGAAAGCCCTAGAGCAAATCATGTGATGGTTGTTGTATGGACTTTATTGTATCATATTCCTATTTATAAAGGCATTTCTTTATGGTTATTATACTTACTTGTATTGATGCCAAATAACTAAGTATAATAACGTCGTTGAGTAGAAGGTTGTTATCTATATCAATCGATTGGTTGAATCGATAATGAGATGATATAGAGAATACAACTATTAATCATTCATAGTCAAGTATTAACATTTAGGGACAATATTAATATGAAGAGACTAGCATGTAGGTCAACTCGATGACTTGATCGCACAAGTCATGTATATGAGATATAAAGTTAACACATGGGTATGCATTGAAGAATGTATACTGAATGACCCGCCATGAGAAAGTATCATGGATCATTATATGAGTGTCATATACTTTCTCATGTGACTATTAGTATGACTATTAGTCCTTGGACCTGAAGTCACTATGGTTCCCTACATAAGGAGTTGCATACTTTAGCTTCGTCAAACGTCACCCGTAAATGGGTGGACTATAAAGGTGATTACTGGGTATGTAATAAATTATGTGGAGGGATGTGAGTGATGTAGATGGGATCTATCCCTCCTATATGACGAGAGTGACATCGTTATTCTTGATAGAGTGAGACCACTAAGTGCATGACTATGCCCAAATGAGTCAATATGAGATATTGAGCTCATTTGATTAGAGTGAGTCTACTTGGAGTTCAAGATATAGATTGTACCGAGGATGACACGGTCTATGCCTCAATTGTGTTGGTGCAATCGGCTTAGGTCACGATTGACCAAGACTCGAGCTTGACTCGAGAGATGTTTTGATGTTCGACAAAAACATATAACAATGTGATTGTCATGGAAAAGTCCAAGTCTTGGGTACTTGGCATGGAAAGTCCAAGTGGGACACTTGGCATTTGGAAAAGTCCAAGCATGGGTCTTGGCAATGGAAAGTCAAACATGGGTTGGCAAGGGAAAGTCCAAGCATGTGTCTTGGCAATGGAAAGTCCAAGCATGGGTCATGGCAAGGAAAAGTCCAAGCATGGGTCTTGGCATGGGAAGTCCAAGGGATTTGATATTGGCAGCGTAAAGTCCAAGCGGGAGTCTTGGCAGCATAAGTCCAATAGTTGGTGACGTAAAGTCCAAGCGGAGTCTTGGCAGCATAAGTCCAATGTGCCTTGGCGGTGTAGACACCGTTAGCATGACATAGCCGATGGAAGCACCTGAAGGCTAGCGCAATGGATGAACAAGTCATGGATGACTCGGAGGGATCCGAGAGGCGTGATGCTGACGGAGGTGGCTAGAAGGCTTAGGTCTAGGCTAAGGGTGGCGTATCAAGTATAGGGGAACCATACTTGGGTTAAAATCTCATGTTTGAGGTGTGCCAGTCGATTGGTGCCATGTGGCAGTCGACTGGCATGAGTCAACTAGGGTTTGACTATGGGAATTGGCCTAGTAGTCGACTGATTGGTCGAGCAATCGACTGATTGTGTGATCAGTCGATTGGTGCTCGGTTTTTCGAGCACAGAATGAAGTCTGACTCGACTTATGGGGTTAGCAGTCGAGTGGAGGCTCCATCAGTTGACTGATGGTCATGATCAGTCGACTGATGATGGATCCGTTGGATTTTTCCAGCGTGGATCTAGCCGTTGTCTCATGACAACAGTGGCATCAGTCAATTGATGGTCCCGAGCAGTCGACTGATCGACAATTTCTAGCCCAGGTTGAAGCTTTAAATAGAGCTCGTGGAGGAGGATTTCACAAGCGGTTCTTGAGTCTTTTGGGGTGATTTGTTGCTACAAATCAAGGTCTCTAAGTGCAAGTCAAGCAACCAAGCATTCAAGCAATCAAAAGCAAAGTGTTGTAAAGTTTTCTTTACTTGTCTTTCATATTTGTATTGTATATTGCTTGTAATCATTTGTACGAGGTTTCTCCACCTTCGACGTGTGTCGAGAAGGAGTTATTACAGAGTGGTGTGTGATTGGCATCGCTAGAGCTCTTTAGAGCTCGATCTGTGGAGTAGGAACCGTTCGGTTCCGAACCACATTAAATATTTGTGTATTTGTGTTGTCTATTTCATTATTGCATTATTTCTATTATTCCGCTGCGCACTAACAAAAATTGTAGACAAATGCAAATTGAATTCCATCACGCAATGCTACGACGCTATTCACCGCCCCCCTCTAGCGTTCCAAGGATCCCCAACAAGTGGTATCAGAGCGAGGTCACTCTTCAAGTTTAACAACTAAAGGAGCATGCTAGAGGAAGAAGATGGATCTTCAAGAAAGATAGGGCGATGACATAGCGATTCCACCCGCCTTCGACCGTGAAGATTTCGTGTATTGGAAAGGTAGGATGGAATATTTTCTAATGTCAAATATAGAAAATTGGTTTGCCATGATTATAGGATTCGATTCTCCGAGAGGAGAGAACGGAGAAATCCTCAAGATGAAGAGGTGGACCGAGGAGCAATGACAAAAATTCAAGACAACCGTTAAGGTAACAAAAATGTTAGTTAATTTGATACCTAATGATATTTTGTCTAGATTAGGAATCTATAGGGATGCCAAGGAGTTGTGGAATAAGTTGGTCAAGTTCTACGACAATCCCGAATCGGTCCAAGAAGACTTGGAAGAGGAGGAGACCGAAGAAGAAGCTTCATCATCCTCACAAGAAAGTGAGGAGTCAACTTCCAGGTCAGTGGAAGAGGAAGAGGAAGAATTGGAGGAGACCTCCACCTCTAGGATTGAGGGGGAGGAGATTAGAGCATCCTCAACACCGGAGCAACAACAAGAACCATCTACATCCGGTCGAGAGGAAGAGCAAGCTCAAGAGAACCTCACCACCACCCTAGGTAACTCAAGTAATTTCGTTTTAAACAAAAATCATATAATTTGCTTTGAGTGTAGGGAAATTGGGCACTATAAGAGCAAGTGCCCAAAGAGAGTAAGAAAAGCTCCACTGGCGCCTAAAAGTCAAGAAAAGTCAAAGGATACCGGTTCCCCAACCATCAAAAGCAAGGAGCATATTATATGCTTCAAATGTAGTCAAAGAGGGCATTATAGGAATCAATACCCTAGGGGGAGCAAAAAGACTCAAGAAGGAGCATCACAAGTAGGAGGAGCTAAGGCTAACCCTAAGGTATATTTTATCAATGCTCTTTCTAAGTTAAATGTCAAAAAGCATGCTAGGAATTTTAATTCTCTTGCAATTTATCATGAAAAGCATGCTAGAAACAATAAATATTTTTGTCTAGGCGCTAAAAGTGTTATGTTTAATAATAAGGAGAAATTTAGGACTAATGTCCCTAAAATAAATTTATCTAAGGACAAACCTCAATCAAACAACTCTAGACCAATTCTTCCTAAGGAGACCATTAGGAAGATAGAGGATCACCTAGGTCTTAATCCCAAATGGACTAGGCATATGCCTAGGAAGAACCATGCCCAAGGATTATATCAAAATTCTAAAATTGGGCAATTAAAGGTTGAAAATCAAGCCTTGAGTTCAAGGCTTGAAAAACTTGAGAAGACCCTCAAGATTATGCAAAATCAACTAAAAGGGTCAAATGGTCAAAGTTAAGAGTCTAGGACCAAGAGTCAACACCTAGGGCCTAAGAGAGAAAAGTCAACCAAGGGCAAGAAAGGTTTGGGTCACAAACCTATGTCAAAGGTGGCTTATCATAGTGTTCCATTTGATTATGGAACACAAACTAGGTCTAGGAAGACCAAGGTCAATAGGGAAGTCATCCCTAAGGTTGACCAAGGTGTTTGCCTAGTGGCTAGGGTTTCTAAGAAACCTAGGGAAGCCACTAAGAAGGTTGCAAGGGGAGTCACCCCCAGAGTCAACCTAGGTAAGATCCAAATGATCAAGGCTAACAAGCCTAGAAGGGTCATCAGGAGGGTATCTAGGGAGGTCATCCCTAAGGAATACCTAGTTAATCCTAGGAGCTCAAATAGGTTTTGGGTTCCTAAGAGCGTGATTGATTCACGCTAGATTGGTTTAGGGTGTGCCAACCTTGATTGGATGAATAGTTAACTCAACAATGGTAAAGGTGGCACTTTAGGATATTTTCAAGGTTATGGATACCCTGGAAATAGATTTGATTTATGATCCTAAAAGATTTTAGGATGTGCCAATACATTTTTGGAATTATGAAAAATAAATTAAATTAGCACAATTTAGGATTAGAGGTCATAGTGTGCCATTTTGGGTTTTTGGTACACTAGGGAGAAAAGTGATAATATGGAAAAATATATTTATTCATATCAAATGACAATTAATATTAAATTTTAGGTATTATTATACCTATACATTTTATATGTCATGCTTTGATTGTCATATAACATGCCATGACATCATATCTATTTTTAATCATTTAAAATGTCATGATTATGTTTAGGGTTAGGTTAAATGTCATGTATGCTTAGATTATATCATATGTCATGACATCATGATCATTGGCCATGCTTTATTATGCTATCATTTATTCCATGATCATACTTCATGCATTTAAATTAATGAAAATTGATTTAAGGACTTTGGCATGACTTGGAGTCCCATTTATAAGGGAATCAAGTAGGGTTGCTTTAGGAAAATGCATAAAACCCTAGATTAGAAGAACAAAACCCACATCTCACATCACATTGACATGTATTTGTATTTATACACCCTAGATACATGTGAGATGCTAGGATATGAGTTAAGTTCAAGGTGCATAGTTTTTGCATCTAGATGAACTAAAACTCATCTTTAACTAGTGGTGGATCATTGGGAAAGCTTGTGTACAAATCATGTACATTAAGCCCAAGGAACATGATCCAATATAGGTTTTCAAAAATATTTTAAAATCATTTTAGAAAATCTTGGTGAAGTCTATCTTTTGATAGTAATCACCATTGATGAAGTTGATACAAAGTAGGGCTAAAACATTGAAAATTTCAATGGTTTTGAACTTTGTGTCAATTTCACTATTTTATGGGTAAAATAATTTTCAAATATTTTTCATCCATTTTATTGGTCATAAGTATTATATGTATGAATTTTCATGATTTTTCGATATACATATATTTATTTATGCATTTCTAGAATTGAACTCTAATAACTGAAAATCGAGATTTTTAATTATCAGTCGACTACCCTTAGTGGCAGTCGACTGATGGAGATGGCAGTCGACTGATCTCTGATAAAGTCGACTGTCAATGCTGAATTCAGGAAAATAAGGTTTGTTAGCCCAATTTCAGCTACGGTAAAAGTCCCTAATCACTCCTAACCCTAGGATATGCTTTGGAAAGCATTATAAAGGATGAAAATCCATTGGATATGAATTGGGAGAGTTGTTTAGGGTTTGCATCAATTTTAAGGTGAGGGAAAGTTCTATGTTGAACTTTGAACCTTAATTTAGATAGTTTAGAGTTACTATTGGCTTAGGGACTTCCCAAGGACATTGTTGGTGCAATGGTCAAGGGGGAGCAAGCCTTTAGGGGAAGGTATCCATCATGGGATGATGGATGGTATTTTTCCTTTGAGGAGGAAAATGGGATTTTGAGATACCTGAAGGGAGGAAACTTCACTTCCCACTTCAATTCGGTCGCTTGTTCATGGCGATCCCATTTTCGTCCCCGGATAAAAAAAATTAATCCTTGACAAATAGGGATTACCCAAGCTACCGTTCCATCGTCGTGCTTTTCAATTAGAGTGGTCACTTAAACAAACTTGTTGTTCAAGCAACCTACCTCTATTCTTCGATTAGCTACGGAATAGACGATGTATGGATTGCCGGTTTTTGTGTTTCTATTCGAGGTCCAAGTTAATTTAGCCACATAACAAAGTATACAACATGCATAGAATAAGAAAAGATTCATAAACAAGAATTATACCTCTTGTTATACCTTTTGATCTTCTATTGTATATCCTTCCTCCTTTTGGACGTCGTGTGGGCGATGATCTTCCAAAAGTCGAAGCCTCCTAGATCATGAATCTTCCTTTCCTTGTTCGCTCCGAACAAAGGAAGATAATAAAACGAAACTCTTCTCCTACCTAGAATCGACCACCAAGCTCCAAGCCTGATCCTTGCCGCCTACCAAGGAGAGGAATAAGGAGTATAGGCGCCGGACAAAAGCTCCAAGGGAAGAGACCCTAGCTCTTGCCATTGGCCAAGGAGGAGAGGAAGAGGATTGGGACACCAGCCAAGGATGAGAGGAAGAAGAGGGGCGCCGGCCAAAACCCTAGGAAGATGGGAAAGTCTTGCCACGCAAGGCTTCTCCAAACCCTAGCCCCCCAATGCTTCTCCAAACCCTAGCCACCCAAAACCCTAATCTCCCAAGATGTTTCTCATACCCAAGCCTTGGCCATCCTTTTATAGAGCTAGGCTTAAGCCTCCTTTTAATCTCCACCGTCGGATCTAGGGATTTAATCTCAACCATCGTATCTAGAGATTTATTCTCAACCGTCGGATCTAGAGATTTAATCTCCACCGTCGAATCTAAAGATTTAATCTCCACCGTCGGATCTAGAGATTTAATCTCCATCGTCGGATCTAGAGTTTCATTTTCCATCATCGGATCTAGGCTCCATGAGGGTTTTAATAGGCTATAATAGGGACAATGAGTAGGAGTTGGATCTTGGCCACCCAATGGATCAAGCCCACATAAAGTCCGATCAATTAATGATAATTCAATCCACTAGAGGATTATCATTGATCTACCTCACCAACCCCCATAATTAAATATGGTCTCCATATATTAATTGTACAAATATCTTTCCGTGTTTAAGATCTCAAATGTCCGTCGATTAATTAATTTACTGATAATTAATTAATCAACATCTAACTCCATGAGTAGTACCACTCAACCTTATCATCATGCCGGACCAAGTTCACCTGTAGGGTTTACATGATGAACCTTAAGAGCTCCTCAAGAGGACATCATCATCCTAATATATAGGACACAGTTTCCTCCTATAATCAACGGCACACCATATAAATAATATCATTTCTCAACTTACCGAGCCTATCGATTTACTCTATAAATCTCGCCCATTGGTAAATCAAAGAAATAAATACTAAGTATATGTGCCCATTATTTTATCGGGATTAAGAGCATGTACACCATAATATCTGAGGTCTTATTCAATTATGTAGTCAGCAATAAATTGAATCATCTCTAAGTCGGTCTGTATGCTTCGTTCCAGTTGCGTATTGCTTCCGTTATTGGAAGAATTCGGATGGACACCAAATCACACTACAACCATTCCAATGGTTGGTCCATAACCATCTCGGTTGTGAGCCTTTACTTATACTTCACAAGGAACTGATAACATGATCTCCCGTGTGACACTACACACCATGTTATCTACAATGTAATGTATTAGACAATATTCATAACCATAAATATGCAAACAATGATCATGTGATTCTTATTTCAAAATAAAGATGTTCATACAAAAGATAGACTTTTCAGTATACATCCCAACAATCTACCACTTATACTAAAAGACTATGTTGTCCTTATACTGCCATACATCTGATTCTCATTCCCTCCACATGCCTATCAAAAGCTCTCGCTAGAAGGGCCTTAGTGAAAGGATCTGCTAGTTTATCCTCTGATGCAATCTTGGCCACAACAACTTCTCCTCGCTTTATGATTTCTCGTATCAGGTGGTACTTGTGCTCTATGTGTTTACTTGCCTTATTGGCTCATGGTTCCTTCGAGTTTGCAACTGCACCACTGTTATCACAATAAATTGTGATAGTTCTGGGCAAACCAGGAATCACATCCAAGTCCATCAAGAAGTTCCTGAGCCATACAACTTCTTTGGCCGCCTCAAAGGCTGCCACATACTCAGCTTCCATGGTAGAGTCCGCCATGCATTTCTGCTTAACACTCCTCCATACAATGGCTCCACCGCCCAAAGTAAACACAAAACCTGAGGTAGACTTACTGCTATCCCTATCTGATTGGAAGTCGGAATCTGTGTAACCCACAGGGAGTAATTGGTTTGTCTGGTAAACTAGCATATAATCCCTAGTCCTTCTCGGGTACTTCAATATATGCTTTACCACAGTCCAATGTCCCTGTCCTGGATTACTCTGATATCTACTGACCATGCCAACGTCAAAGTAGATATCCGGTCTCGTACATAGCATAGCATATATAAGGCTTCCTACTACCGAAGAATAAGGAACTGCCTTCATCTTCTTTATCTCCTTAGATGTTCTAGGACACATCTCCTTAGATAAAGGAACTCTATGCCTAAAAGGTAGAAAACCTTTCTTGGAGTTCTGCATGCTAAAACAATCCATAATGGTGTCTGTGTATGAAGCTTGAGATAAGCACAACATCCTTTTCTTACGATCCTTTATAACCTGTTGGTGCAGTGGGCACCAAAGTCGAACCGGTATTTTGATTATGGCAAAAGGCTCAATAGTTAAGGGTATATTTGTTATCTTACGAGCTCAATTAAGTGTGTAGAAATGCTAAAGTTGAGCGGAAGGTCTGCGACACCCGGTGGGAACCAAGGTGGTCGGGCAACGCCAGAGGGACTTCGGAGGAAGCCGAGGTACTCGGGTGAAGACCGGAAGCGAGGCTACAAGGTAAGCTCGTGTGAAAGCGAAGCAAGGTCGTTAAGCGTAGATCCGACCCAATACCTCCAATGGAAGGTCTAGGTCGAGATCAGATGGTTAGAACCATCGTACTTTATATTTTAAGCTAACTTGTACTGCAGTCCAAAACCCTTTGACCAGTCGTCTACTACAGTCAACTGCTAGTCTAGTTCCAAATCGAGAATCGGCTGGACTTGACTCGTGTTTTGGTACAAAGGGTGATGTGGCATCAAGGTGGACATCCAAACCATCACCAAGCTTGGACCTCATCCTTGAGTTGGTGTGAAGGCCTCCTTGAGGTGGCACAAGATGGTTGGCTCCCATGATGTGGCACAAGTTGGATGGCTTCTTCTTCTTGGCGTGAAGGCCTCCTTGAGGTGGCACAAGATGGTTGGCTCCCATGATGTGGCACAAGTTGGATGGCTTCTTCTTCTTGGCGTGAAGGCCTCCTTGAGGTGGCACAAGATGGTTGGCTCCCATGATGTGGCACAAGTTGGATGGCTTCTTCTTCTTGGCGTGAAGGCTTCCTTGAGGTGGCACAAGGTGGTTGGTTGAAACACCTCATCCTTGAGTTGGGATAAGAACCTCACCTTGGACACTACCTATGTCTAAATTCATAGATCAATATCCATAAATAGACATGTTCACTCCAAGCAAATAACAAGAATTCAAGAGCTCTCAACACGCCGTCGTAACGCCGCTACTACTACTCACATTTGCTACGACGAAGTGCCGCCGACAACGAAAGCTACATCTTCTACTTATAAGAGTTGTCGGTATATTTATTTAAGTTCTACTTCTTTAAATTGTCTTTGTGCTTTAATCGTAACAAGGAAAGGGAGTGTCCTTTGCCTTGATTTCTTTTGTAATGTCTACCTCCAACGAGGAGGAGTGGTTTTAGTGAATTGCCCTCCGTGCGTGATCAAGGATCACTAGGGCCGTGGATTAGCAATCGAAAGATTGTGAACCACGTAAAAATATCTTGTCTACTTTATATTTCATTTGTGCATTCTCTACTTGCTTTTTACTTATTGCAAAAGTTTTTTTAACGACATCGTATCGCTATTCACCCCCTCTAGCGACACTTCGATCCAACAATTGGTATCGAGTAAGGCGCTAAGATTCGTGAAACCACCAATCTAGCTTTGTTTTTCTTTTTACAGATTTTTTATTTATTTATTTCTGTTTCGTATAATTATTTCACTTGCTTATCTTCTCCTACATATAGAATTGCATTAGAGGCTTTAGGATCCGGATAAGGTTGTCCTTGGGTTAGATCGAGTAAGGTTGTCCTCGGAACTTCGACATTCGCATTTGATTGTTTATTTCTTTTTGCAAGTTACATTTTATATATCTTTTTACTTCCCACTACTAATCCAAGGCGAAAGTCTTGGAATATTCTTTCGTGTGTGTTTTGCAAGATTCTTTTAAATCGTTCTTCTTCTTGTTTTTAAATGGCCCATCTCGAAGGGTTTAGCACCGCCCGACCCCCGTTATACAACGGTAATGACTTACGGGATTGGAAGGGTCGGATGGAATGCTTTCTTAAAAACAAAATCGAGATGTGTATCGTAATCCAAAACGGTTTCACACTTCCTATTAATGAAGATGGTGAATCTTTGGAGTTACGATCAATGGTCAAATTCCATGAAAAAACAAGTAGAAGCCGATGCCAAGGCAACTCAAATCTTGCAATGTGGGTTGTCCATTGAAGAGCTCAACAGCGTCGGCCCCTTCATTAGTGCAAAGGACTTATGGACCAAGCTAGTGGAACTCCACGAAGGCACCGTCGACACGAAGGTATGTAAAAGAGATTTACTTTTAAATAAATTGTATAACTTGAAAATGCAGGAAAACGAGACCGCAACTCAACTACATGCTCGTATCCAAGACATCGTCAACCAACTCCATGCCATCGGACAAAGGTCGAGGATCGCGACCTTATCGTATTCTCTTAACTCGTTTCCTAGGACCACCTTGTGGGCATCCATGGTCGATGCCTACAAGGTCTCCAAGGACCTTTCTAAGATTAGGTTAGGCGAATTGTTTGAACTTGAATTACATGAGCAAACTAACGTGGTCGGGCCGAGAAGAGTATTGCGTTAGTTGCAGGTTCCAAGAAGAAGAAGCCCGCAAGCAAGCCACCCCCGAAGGAAGAAGACGATATCCAAGCTCTAATGGCCAAGCCGACCGAGCACGACTCCGAAACCGAAGAAGAGTCCGAGTCCGAATCCGATGATGAGCTTCCATTCAAGACAAGCCACGGATCCGTATCCGGTTCAAAAGAATCATTAAGGGTAAGTCGGTCGTTACTTAATACTTTGTATGGTGCAATTAAATTTTTAAATAAGAAACTAGCTAAGTCCGAGTCCAAGGTCGAGACCCTAATTGAGGAGGTTAACCTTCTCAAACATGAGGTCTCCCTAACCTCTTCGACTACTATTCAAGAGGAGGACTCAACTCAAGTTGAAAAGCTTGAAGTTGAGAACTCGCTTTTGAAAACACAAGTCGAAGACCTTAGGAACACGTTGGAAAGGTTCACTTTGGGATCCAAGGGACTTGACCTCTTACTTGGATCACAAAGGGCCGTGTACAACAAGGCCTGACTCGGGTTTAACTCAAATACAACCAATAAGTCATATATGTCTATAGTAAACCAACATAAGAAAAATGTCCAAGCATGGGTCCCTAAGACCACTTTGATTTCAACTTTAGGATCTAACATGTATTGGGTTCCCAAGGACCAAATTCACTATGTGAATAGACCCACTCGATTCAATGGTCGAGCCAATACAAAATGTATTTTGTTAAGTCTTAGAAATTGCATGCTTAGTTTTTCCTTTATTTTTAGAATGGTTAGATAGGACTCATAACCAACTAAAATCCTGCGAAAAGATTGAGCCTCGGGGAGCCTCTTTTCAAAAATAAATCAACTAAAATCCTACGAAAAGATTGAGCCTCGGGGAGCCTCTTTTCAAAAATAACTAGTTAGACCAAGATGTAGTCTCAAGTAAGTCGAGTTATCAATTTCTTGAAATTAGCTTTGTCTAAGGAAGTGGTCGTTGTTCCGATCAAAGAAGGCCTCTGTGCCTCGCCACGACCTGGAAGCTAATCTCTTGAAAAGATTACTTGATGAGCTTAGACTAAATCAGAATCTAACCTAATGTTGGTTAATTTAAATTCATTAAAATTAATCAAGTAAAATTGAAAGTCATCTCACAATAACACATAGGAATAACATGTTTTGATCATGTAGATATTGGTGAGATGATTTAGGTTTAAAAACTTACAAACAACCCTTTAGTAATTCCATTGATCCTACACATAAGAGTCGAAGAAACCATTAATATAGTTTTCGACGAAGGACACGAACCCGTTCAATCCTTAACAAAACCAACTAGCAAATCAACTTATAGCGAACCCGACTCTGATCTTGAACTTGAATCTCGTCCTAACCCAAGTCATCCTATCGACCAAGTGATAGATGACTCTAACCCAAGTCAAACTAGAACTCACCCAAGTCATCCTATCAATCAAGTTATAGGTGATCCAAATTTAGGGGTTCGAACTAGAGCTTCATATCGAAACCTTAGTCAAATCTCGTTAATTTCCAAAATCGAACCCAAAACTATTGAACAAGCACTTCTTGATCCCGACTGGATTATTGCTATGCAAGAAGAGCTAGCTCAATTCACTAGAAATGAAGTCAGAATTAGTACCACCACCTAAAGAAAAATCAATTATTGGTGGGTATTTGAAATAAACTTGATGATAAAGGTGAAGTAGTTAGAAATAAAGCCAAAGGTTAGTCGCAAAGGGTTTAGTCAAGTCGAAGGTTTAGATTACGATGAGACCTACGCCCCCGTAGCAAGACTAGAGTCCATCCGAATGTTGTTAGCATATGCTGCACATCGAGGTTTTAAATTGTTTCAAATGGATGTCAAGTCAGCATTTTTGAATGGATACATTAAGGAAGAAGTTTACGTCAGTCAACCTCCCGGATTCGAAAATCTAGATAAACCTGACCATGTCCTTAGACTTAAGATTTGAAACATTTATACTGGTAGAAACGATTAGTGTAAACAGAGATATAGTAGATTTTTCTTTGCTCGATGTTTAGTATGCCGATGGTTGGTGCGAAGGAAGCGACATTGCGTTGCCTTATCTACCACCGGCCCGAATACGTTGCGATGGGTGAGTGTGTCTCTCACTCGTGGATGAAGCACACTCTCCAAGACTTTAGCTTAATCTTTAACAACATTAAAAGTTAGGTATGTGCGTAATAGAGTAGGATTTAAATTTTTCTATATATGTACTCTATTTTTGCTTCTTTTTATGAAATTAGCCTAAGTCTTACCTTAGAAATCATATTGGGAACTTGCTTGGACTTACAAACCCTAAAATATATTTACAAACTTTTTGAGTTAAGGCAAAAGGGAGAAAGTCACAAAAGTAACCAAAATTAACCAAAATTAAAGGGAAGAAAGTAAACAAAATTATTACCTTTTATATTAAGTAATTCCGTTTACTTAAGCAACTATTAAGGGAGTAAAATTATTTTCAAGAACTCACCTTCGGTCAAGGAGGTTACCTCGAAAGGAGAACTTGAAACAATAATATTTCTCACTCATGCTTAATCTTTATGCTAGCTCATTCATATTTAATCATTATGCTAGCTCATTCATATTTAATCTTTATGCTAGCTCATTCATGCTTAATCATTATGCTAGCTTCTTTGTTATGCTTAATTTTTCCTTAACTTTTGTGTCGGTTTGCCATGAATCAAAAGGGGAGATTGTTGGTGCAAAGTGGGCACCAAAGTCGAACCGTATTTTGATTATGGCAAAAGGCTCAATAGTTAAGGGTATATTTGTTATCTTACGAGCTCAATTAAGTGTGCGAAATGCTAAAGTTGAGCGGAAGGTCTGCGACACCGGTGGGAACCAAGGTGGTCGAACGCGCGAGAGGACTTGAGGAAGCCGAGGTACTCGGGTGAAGACCGAGCGAGGCTACAAGGTAAGCTCGTGTGAAAGCGAAGCAAGGTCGTTAAGCGTAGATCCGACCCAATACCTCCAATGGAAGGTCTAGGTCGAGATCGGATGGTTAGAACCATCGTACTTTATATTTTAAGCTAACTTGTATCGTCAAAACCCTTTGACTATCTACTACTCAATCAGCTAGTCTAGTTCCACAGAATCACGGTGAATTTGGACTTGACTCGTGTTTTGGTACAAAGGGTGATGTGGCATCAAGGTGGACATCCAAACCATCACCAAGCTTGGACCTCATCCTTGAGTTGGCGTGAAGGCCTCCTTGAGGTGGCACAAGATGGTTGGCTCCCATGATGTGGCACAAGTTGGATGGCTTCTTCTTCTTGGCGTGAAGGCCTCCTTGAGGTGGCACAAGATGGTTGGATCCCTTGATGTGGCACAAGTTGGATGGCTTCTTCTTCTTGGCGTGAAGGCCTCCTTGAGGTGGCACAAGATGGTTGGCTCCCATGATGTGGCACAAGTTGGATGGCTTCTTCTTCTTGGCGTGAAGGCTTCCTTGAGGTGGCACAAGGTGGTTGGTTGAAACACCTCATCCTTGAGTTGGGATAAGAACCTCACCTTGGACACTACCTATGTCTAAATTCATAGATCAATATCCATAAATAGACATGTTCACTCCAAGCAAATAACAAGAATTCAAGAGCTCTCAACACGCCGTCGTAACGTCGCTACTACTACTCACATTTGCTACGACGAAGTGCCGCCGACAACGAAAGCTACATCTTCTACTTATAAGAGTTGTCGGTATATTTATTTAAGTTCTACTTCTTTAAATTGTCTTTGTGCTTTAATCGTAACAAGGAAAGGGGGAGTGTCCCTTTGCCTTGATTTCTTTTTGTAATCGTTGCTCCTACCTCCAACGAGGAGGAGTGGTTTTAGTGAATTGCCCTCCGTACGTGATCAAGGATCACTAGGGCCGTGGATTAGCAATCGAAAGATTGTGAACCACGTAAAAATATCTTGTCTACTTTATATTTCCGCTGTGCATTCTCTACTTGCTTTTTACTTATTGCAAAAGTTTTTTTTTAACGACATCGTATCGCTATTCACCCCCCCCTCTAGCGACACTTTCGATCCAACATAACCTTGATCCCAAGTATGTGTTCCACTTCTCCCAAGTCCTTCATATCAAACTATTTGGACAACCATACCCTTACGTCCGATAACACCTTGACAATGTTGTCAATTAACAAAATGTCATCTACAAATAGTACAAGAAATACTACTATGTTTTTGTCACATCTCTTGTATACACAAGACTCATCTGGACTTTGAACAAATCCATAAGATTGGATTACCTCATCAAAGTGGATGTTCCAAGATCTCGAACCTTGCTTCACTCCATAAATGGACCGATTAAGCTTGCACACAAGATGCTCTTTGCCCTTTGTAATGAATTCTTCTGGTTGCTTCATATAGATATTTTCCTCAAGACTTTCATTAAGGAAAGCTGTCTTGACATCCATCTGTCATACCTCATAATCCATATGAGCAGCAATACATAAGAGAATCTGGATAGACTTAAGCATGGCTATCGGCGAAAAGGTCTCCTCATAATCGATGCCCTCTTTCTGAGTATACCCCTTCGCAACAAGTCTCGCTTTGAAGGTCTCAACCTTCCCATATATTTCTCTCTTTCTTTTATAGATCCACTTGCATCCAATGGTTTTTACACCATTGGGTGGTTCTACTAGCTCGCAGACCTGATTTGAATCCATAGATTCTATCTCAGAATTCATTGCACTTTGCCAAGATACCGCATCTTTATCTTGGATTGCCTCGTCATATGTCCAGGGATCAGGTTCATGTTCACTAGGGACCAAATCAGAAGATTCTCCCAAGAATATTAATCTATCAGGTTGTCTGACAACCCTCCCACTACGACGAGGTATCACTTGTGTATCCTCTGTGACACGCGGTGCAGTCACTTGTGGTATATCCTCTTGTACCGGTGGTACTGAATTAGTGAATTCCCCTCTCAATTCCTCTAGAACAATCTTACTCATGGGCTTGTGGTTCATCACATAGTCTTCCTCTATAAATCTGGCATTCGTACTAACGATCACCCTCTGATCTCTAGGACTATAAAACAAACCACCTTTCGTTCCTCTAGGATAGCCAATGAACATGCACACTTCTGTACGAGGTTCCAACTTTCCAGCATCTACCTTCAGCACATGTGCTGGACTCCCCTAAATCTGAATATGTCTCAGGCTAGGCTTTTGCCCAGTCCACAATTCTGTGGGAGTAGAAGGCACTGATTTAGATGGTACTAAGTTTAGAATATATATTGCCATATCTAGAGCATATCCCCAGAACGAATCTGGCAACTCAGAATAACTCATCATCGATCTAACCATCTCCATAAGAGTCCTATTCTTTCGCTCTGCTACACCATTTTGCTGGGGTGTGCCAGGTGCAGACAATTGGGATTGTATCCCAGCCTCTGATAAGTAATTCTTAAATTCTCCCAAGAGGTACTCACCACCACGATCAGATCGTAGTGTCTTGATACTTTTACCTTGACATTTCTCCACATCAGCCTTTAATTCTTTGAACTTGTCAAAGCATTTAGACTTCCGACGCATCAAGTAAATGTATTCATATCCTGAATAATCGTCTATAAAAGAGACGAAATATTCAAAACCACCTCTTGCCTGGATAGACATAGGACCACACAAATCAGAATGAACCAATTCCAACACATCTTTAGCTCTATAACCCTTGGCCTTAAAAGGCCTCTTGGTCATTTTACCTTCCAAGCAAGATTCGCAGTTTGGGAAATCTTCCACCACTAATGAACCCAGAGGTCCATCAGCTATCAACCTATGAATTCTGCCTAGCCATAGATGCGAAAGATATGTTTAGTTCATCTTCGAAGGTTCTTTTCTCTTATTGGAATTAGAAGATGAGTTATTTACTTCTATTTGCATCATGGGAGCTTTTGGTTCAAGGGTATATAAATTTCCTATCAATGCACCAGAACAGATAATCTCCCTATTCCTTTTTATAACAACTCTGTCATTAAAAGAAATAGAATACCCATCCATAAACAATTTAGAAACCGAAATCAAATTCTTTCTAAATAAAGGTACATAAAGGCAATTTTTCAGAACCAAAATTTTATTCCTCTAAAAAGATAGATAAACATATCCCACTGTAACAGCTGCCACCTTCGTGGCATCACCCAAGTAGACGGTAATCTTCCCTGTAGCCAGTCGTCTGGTTTCCTAGAACCCCTACAAAGTATTGCAGACATGATTAGTGGCTCCCGTATCTACACACCAGGTGCCGGTAGATAACACCACAAAATATGTTTCAATGACTAGACCAAAATGTTGGATCGATTTGAGCGCTAGAGGGGGGGGTGAATAGCGATAAGAAAAAACTTTTCGTAATCGTTCGAATTGGCACGAGTAAACGCAGCGGAAAGATAGCAATAAATAAATAAAAACACGAGGGGTTTTTACTTGGTTCGTAGCCTACGGCTACTACTCCAAGGCCCTAATGGTCCTTGACCACGCACGGAGGGCAAATATTAAACGAACTCCTTCTCGATAGAGATAGGAGTTAAGCGAATACAAAAACTCAATAAAGATTCAAGGTAGAGGGACACTCCCCCTCTCCTTGATATGATTTAAAGCTTGAAAATAAAGACAACTTATACAAAATTAAAGATTATACCGACGACTTCAAGGATTGGAGGTTGAAGCTTTAGTCGTCGTAGGGATGTCGGAGAGTCGGAGCGTATCGGAAGCACTTGGAAGCTTTTGAATTGATGAAAAACCCTAGGTTTGGCCCTCCTTTTATAGCCTTTAAGCCCCTCAATGAATGGGTCTTCAACCAATCACAAATGGGCACAAAACTCCTTGAAAAATGGTGATAAAGCTTGACTCCTCGAGGCTGATTTTTGACCACCGGTTGAACTGGCCGGTTGAACTGCCGCCGGTTGAACTGGCCGGTTGAACTGCCGCCGGTTGAACTGGCCGGTTGAACTGGCAGCCACGATTTTTGACTAAAAAAGGAGTTTAGCTCAAAATACAAGTGAATTCGACGGTCACTTGCCGTCCGATCTCAACATAGACCTTCCATGGGAAGTCTTGGGTTGGATCGTCGCTAAGGCGTCCTGCGATTACAAAGGACACGACCTCACTTACGCTTGCACACACGAGCTTACCTCGATACTTACTTGTCGCTTTTGCTTCCGGCCTTCCACTCGATTCCTTCAGCTCCCTCCGAAGTGTTAGTAATATATGAGAGATGTCCTAAGGCAATCGCCTTATGTATGAACCATTTATATGATAAATGAAGATTCACTATTTGAGTATACATATTTTATGTATTTGATTGGATCTTAAACTCATTTACTGAATGTCCACGATACGATTCACAGCATGAGAGAATTTGTGATTGGATCACAACTAGTGAGTATCTCTACATGTGTAATTGTGATGTATCGGAATTATCCCTAGTCAATGAATTGATGGATTTGGACACCATCAATTCTGTCGAGACGAGCACGAGGTATACTCCTTGGTGTATCCAAGCAGCTGATTCTCACTGGCTGGAGACATAGTGATGTCCGGAGTTAATCGTGGATGCTAGTTATGGTAACTAGTTCATTGGAGTGACCAGCCGTAAGACTTCATATGGTTCTCCGCATATATAGATATGTCAATGAAGTTCTTACTGTGGCTTAAGTGCGATGTTCCTTTGACTTGCGGTATTCAAGTCATCTTGATCATGGAGACTTATGCTTTGACATCTTAAGCAAACATCTCTAAGGAGATGTGGACCCGGGATGATTGGGTATAAGTCGAAGTGATCGAAGGTGTTTGAATAGCCTATAAAGGATTCACCACTCCTTGCGAGGAGAAGTATACCCATGGCCTCTCGTCGGATTGTTACTAAAGTCTTTGGCCAAAGCATTACATGTTTAGAGTAAGGTACTCTTCGATACATGTGGAGTAACTAGAATCCGTAGGACGAGGAAATGATACTTGGGCTAGGTGTGACGTAGTCGACCTAGTGGGGACTGACACAATAGACCATGTCCTGAACCAAGTGGGTATAAGATGAGTGAAGGGAATGGGGCACGATTCATTCAAGCTACTTAAGGGTTCAGAAATAGTTCTGGATCAACCGTTGATCTTTTCGATTAATTGGGGATCATGATGTACTACTAGGTGCCACTCATGATCGTTCTATAATTAATGGTTAATTATAGACGGCCAACATAAACCGAGAACCTATTTGGTCACACGCACAACGAGTGTAATCCAAAGGATTTAAAACGAGCTTGAGAATGGGATTCTCAGACCGAGAGAAACTATGTTTGGTTGGACCAAACATAAAGCGAGCATGAAATTGTTTCAGTCGCAATGGAAGCGTGGATGGGCAATGTCTTATGAAGACATAATGGATGGACCAAAATGGTTTGGTCCTAATCCAATGGATGAGAATAAACCAAAGGGTTTGGTTTATATTAAACGAATGAACCAAAGGTTGGTTCGGTTCGTTTTAACTTAAAATAAACCATCATGGTTTGGTTTATTTTAACTTATCTTAATGGAGCGGGTTAAGGGCTTTATGGATATGATCCATTAACCATTAAGAGAATTAGTTCTCTATAAAATAGGGCTTAAACCCTAATCCCAAACCCTAATCAATAGTGGCCGCCCAACACCTCCCTCTCCTATTCGGGCGCCAACTTCAAGCCGCCGCCCAGCCCAAAGGTCCTCCAACCGGCGTCCAGAAGGTTGCTTCCTTCCTCCTCGCCGGCGTCGAGCTACTGCCGGAAGAGTTCCGGTCATCCTCCTTAGGTTTGGCATCAAGGTGAGCACTTTGCTTCCTTGGTTTTGGCCGGCGCCTACTCCTCCACCAAGCTGTCCAGTTTTCTGGACAGCTTCTTCTCCTCTCGTCGGAGCGTCGTTTGGACGACGGTTAGTGCTCCGACAGCGGCTAACATACCGGGGAGTTGATCTCCGGTAATCCTCTGAGGTGGAGGACGAAGGATTCGTCAATCGGTTGACGAATACCTCTCCGGAGAAGCAAGTCTTGAGGACTTGTTTTAGGTCCGAATTTGGATTCGGACCGTGATCATCTCTCGATCACGTCGTCTTCAACACGAGGCTAGTAACCCGTACGAAGACGAAGCTCGTGGCTTGGCGAAGTCATCCCGAGGAGCTCGGCGTGGATACGGATAGAGACGATTCTTACGAGAATCGTTCCGGTTGATGCCGTTCCCGCTACACGTCATACGGAAGGTATAACGTAGTTTAAATTTCTTTTATTGCAATTTTAATTTACGGTTATGTCTACACTTGTTGTAATAGCATGCGTGTATTGTGTGTGTTGTAATAAATAGAAGTATTTATTATTTTTATTGCTTCCGCTGTGCTCATGTTTACGAAACATGATCGAACACACACACGCCATGGTCTTAAACCCAACAAAGGGTATCGAGCCCAGGTTGTGTTTCACATAATCGTAAAATTGGTTTTGCGATAGTCATAATGTATTTCTGGAAATTTTCTAAATTTTGGAAATTTAGAAGTATTTATGGAAATTTTTTAATTTTGGAAAGTCTAGAAGTATTTATGGAAATCTTCCACTTTTTGAAAGTTGGAAGTATTTATGGAAATTGATATTTTCCATAAATAAAATATTTGATTAGATTCTGGAAATTTGTTTCCTAATTTAATCTTGATTTGATTTGGGAAATCAAATCTTTAAAATATTTTATTTCCATAAGTAGTTTTGAAGATTTAGGAAATTGGTTTCCTAAATAGATTTTCCTTAATCAAATAATTCCATGAATAAAATATGTGATTAGATTTGGAAATTTGTTTCCTAATTTAATTATGATTTGATTTGGAGAATCAAATCTTAAACATATTTTATTTCCATAAATAGTTATGACATATAAGGAAATATTGTACATGACATAATTGTATGACATGTAGTTGCATTAGATGCATAACATTATGCCATGCGTGTCGTGACATGTAGATGTATGCCATGTATGCCATGCCATGTAGATAATAGTTATTTGCATGCAAAGAGGATGAGACATAAAAACCTTTAAACAATATTAAAGCCTACACCTTCCATTAATATGGTTTGAACCAGAGTTCCGTTTCTTGTTTGGGTTGTTGGACTCTCTCCAAGCCCGGCTCGAACCCGAACATGTTAAAACCATGGAATAGTTTAATACTAATATGGTAAGAGTCAGAGGTCAATCGTTAGCTTTGGTTGTTGGACTCTCTCCAAGCTGGGCTAATTGGTTGAATGTGCTCTAACCATATTAAAACTATTCTTGATTAATGGGTTGGCTTTAACCTGGAGCATCGGCTTGTTGGACTCTCTCCAAGGTCGATGTTAAGGGAGGTGAAGTTGGGTGCTATGCATAAGATGCATACTTGTTAATGTGTTAACAACCCGATGTATGTGTGAACATTCAATTAGTTGATAGCACATTGTGATAGTTGCATATACGGGATATGCAATCGGTATAGATGATACCTACCGTCGTAGTTATGAATGGCTTGTTGGACTCTCTCCAAGGTTGTTCATAACTATGATGGATATCAGCCCATTCGGAGATGGACCTACAATCTCCAGAAGTGATTTTGGGGTTTTTGAAATTCGAAAAATGAATGGGATTTATAAATGTATATTGATGCATTTTAAAATCATTTTTCTCATATATGCTCGTTTTGTATTTCTAGGTCAATAAATTGATCATGACGTCTTTGAATTTGCGCACTATTTTGGATTCTAACAAACTGACTGGGCCTAACTTCCTGGACTGGCTTAGAAACCTGAGAATTGTTCTCAAGGCGGAAAAGCTTGCATATGTCCTTGAAGAGCCTCTTCCTGACCGTCCTAAGGACAATGTAACCTGCACTAAATGTTGGTCGTAAGCATGTGCGCATTCGGTCGAAATGGCGAGTTGCATCATGCTAGCGGCGATGGTACCGAGCTATGGATGCTAACACTATGGTCTTCCATCTTCATGAGTTGTTCGATGAGCAAGCGAGATCCGAAGGTTCGAGGTCTCTAGGCTCCTCTTCACCACGAAGATGCAAGAAGGTTAAATCTCAGAGTACTGATTTGTGCTAAAGATGAAGCAGGTACATCGAGCGGCTAGCTACCCTCGGTTTTGTGATGGATCATGAGTTAAGTATTGACTTAATTCTGCATTGTTTGCCCAAGAGTTTCTCGCAATTTGTGATGAACTATCGGATGAACAAATTGGAATCCACCATTCCCGAGCTCCTCAATATGCTGAATACTGTGGAGCCTTCTGTGAAGCATGAGGAGAAGGCGGTTCTATTAGTTGATTCCTCAAAGAAAGGTTCTAAGAGGAAGGCAAAAGAACAGAAGAAAGGAAAGAAAAAGGCAAAGAAGGCGGAACCAGCGCAAAAGGGCACTTGCCATCACTGTGGCAAGGAAGGCCACTGCAAAGAAACTGCAAGATTTATCTTGAGTCCATGAAGAAGAAGAAGGCATCCGATGCCCCATCCTCTTCAGGTATCTTCGTTATTGATTGTCATTCTATTTCCTTAGACCCTTGGGTATTGGATCTTTGGGTGTGGCTCACATATATGTAATGACATACAGGGCTAAGGAATAGAAGAAGACTTGTCGAGGGGAGTCAAATTTCATGAGTTGGCAATGGAGCAAAGGTTGCTGCGGTCGCCATCGGAACTTATTTGCTGAAGCTCCCTAGTGGACTAGTCTTGGAACTGGACAATTGCTATTATGTTCCTTCTCTAATAAAGAACATTGTTTCTATTTCCTGCTTAAATAGAAATGGTTTCCATTTAACGTTTAGTAACAATTGTTGTTATATAACTTTGAATGGCGTACTTTATGGAACTGGAACTTTGAGTAATGGCATTTATACGTTGGACGTATCCAGTGACATCTTCAATATCGAAGCGAGCAACACGCGTGCTCGAAAGGATAATCACATAGACTCCTATATGTGGCATTGTCGTCTTGGCCATATAAGCAAGAAACGCATGTCCGAATTACACCGATGTGGAATTCTGGAATCGTTTGAATTGGATTCATACGATACATGCGAATCATGCTTAAAAGCCAAGATGACTAAGTTACCTTTTACTGGAAAAGGTGAACGAGTGGGAGAGTTACTAGGTCTAATACATACTGATGTATGTGGACCTATGTCAACTCAAGCTTTAGGAGGCTATAGCTACTTCATTACCTTCACCGATGATCACTCACGGTTTGGGTATGTGTTCTTGATGAAACACAAGTCTTAAGCCTTTGAAAAGTTCAAAGAATTCAGAAATGAAGTAGAGAAACAACATGACAAAAGTATTAAAATACTTCGATCGGATCGAGGTGGTGAATACTTAAGTCAAGAGTTTCTTGATTATCTAAGAGACAATGGCATATTGTCTCAATGGACTCCGCCCTATACACCACGATAATGGTGTATCCGAGAGGCGAATCGACCTTGTTGGACATGGTCAGTCAATGATGAATCATGCGACTCTTCCCAAGTCCTTTTGGGGTTATGCACTTGACGGTATGTTTACTTGTTAAGCAGAATGCCTACCAAGGTAGTCTCAACTACTCCATATGAGATATGGAATGGTAAGAAACCTCATGTATCTTACTTGAAGATATGGGGTTGTCCGCTTATGTGAAGTGGGATCGTCGACATAAACTGGATGCTAAGTCCGATAAATGTCTATTTATTGGATACCCTAAGGAAACAAGGGGTTACCAATTCTATCATCCTGTGGAACAAAAGGTGTTTGTTTCAAGGCATCTTTGTGTTTCTAGAGAAAGAGTTTCTCTTGCAAGAAAGCAAGTGAGGAGTGCCACGAGCTTGAGGAGGCTCGAGAGACTCAAATAGACATTGATGAGATACGGTGAAGCACAAATGAGACAACTCATAGTGATGAGCAATCTACGATTATTGTAACACCACATCTTCGTAGATCCGGTAGAACACGCATATTCCCGAGAGATATGGATTTCTCGTAAGTGAATCGAACGACGTGTTACTCATTGATGATGAGGAGCCTACCAGCTTATGAAGAAGTCTTGACAAGTTCAGAAGGGATAAGTGGCTTGGTGCCATGAAGTGAAATGGATTCCATGTATGAAAACCAAGTTTGGAACTTGGTTGACCCACCTGAAGGCATAAAGCCTATAGGGTGCAAGTGGGTTTTCAAGAAGAAAACCGACATGGATGGTAATGTGATTACCTATAAGGCTAGATTGGTGGCGAAAGGATATCTTCAAAAACAAGGTGTTGATTATGACGAAACCTATTCGCCTGTAGCTATGCTTAAATCCATTCGGATGCTCCTGGCCATAGCGGCTCATTATGATTATGAGATATGGCAGATGGATGTGTAAACAGCTTTCCTTAATGGAAACCTGCTCGAGGACGTGTATATGATACAGCCTGAGGGTTTCACATCGGTTGATAAAACCAAGGTATGCAAGTTGACGATCCATTTATGGATTGAAGCAAGCATCCAGAGTCGAATATCCGTTTTGATGAGACGATCAAAAAGTTTGATTTCTCACAAAATCCAGACGAACCTTGTGTGTACAAGAAGGTTAGTGGGAGTGCAGTCGTGTTCCTAGTATTGTATGTCGATGACATATTACTTATAGGAAACGATGTGTCCATCTTACAGTCAGTTAAGGTTTGGTTATCCAAGACATTCTCCATGAAAGACCTGGGAGAAGCAACCTACATCCTTGGGATTAAGATCTATAGAGATAGATTGAAACGGTTGCTTGGTCTTTCGCAGTCTACATATATAGACCGAGTGCTAAAGAGGTTTAGCATGTCGGAATCCAAGAAAGGTTATCTGCCCATCAGGCATGGGGTACACCTTTCGAAGTCTATGTGTCCGCGCACAGAAGACGAGAGGATTTGCATGAGTAAGATTCCCTATGCATCCGCAATAGGATCTATCATGTATGCTATGTTATGTACGAGGCCCGATGTATCGTATGCTCTGAGTGTCACGAGCAGATACCAGTCTGATCCAGGAATGGATCATTGGGCGGCTGTTAAGATGATCCTTAAGTACTTGAGAAGAACTAAGGATGTGTTCCTAATATATGGAGAAGGGGACATGGTGATACGCGGGTATCGGATGCGGCTTCCGAGACAGACAAGGATGATTCCAGGTCTCAGTCTGGATACGTGTTCACCTTGAATGGGGGCGCAGTGAGTTGGAAAAGTTCCAAACAAGAGACTGTAGCGGATTCTACCACTGAGGCAGAATATATTGCAGCTTCGGAAGAAGCAAAGGAAGCGGTTTGGATCAAGAAGTTCGTTCATGAACTTGGTGTGATTCCGGCCATTGTTGAAGCAATACCGGTCTACTGCGACAACAATGGAGCAATTGCATAGGCGAAAGAGCCAAGGTCTCATCAACGATCCAAACATGTGCTTCGCCGCTATCATCTTATCAGAGAGATCATCAGTAGGAACGAAATACAAATCGAGAAAATTCCCACTGAAAGGAACTTAGCGGATCCCTTGACTAAAGCATTACCTCAAAGCAAGTTTGAGGGTCATGTTAGAGACTATGGTATTGGATACCGTAGCGATTGGCATTAGGCCAAGTGGGAGTCTGTTAGTAATATATGAGAGATGTCCTAAGGCAATCGCCTTATGTATGAACCATTTATATGATAAATGAAGATTCACTATTTGAGTATACATATTTTATGTATTTGATTGGATCTTAAACTCATTTACTGAATGTCCACGATACGATTCACAGCATGAGAGAATTTGTGATTGGATCACAACTAGTGAGTATCTCTACATGTGTAATTGTGATGTATCGGAATTATCCCTAGTCAATGAATTGATGGATTTGGACACCATCAATTCTATCGAGACTAGCACGAGGTATACTCCTTGGTGTATCCAAGCAGCTGATTCTCACTGGCTGGAGACATAGTGATGTCCGGAGTTAATCGTGGATGCTAGTTATGGTAACTAGTTCATTGGAGTGACCAACCGTAAGACTTCATATGGTTTTCTGCATATATAGATATGTCAATGAAGTTCTTACTGTGGCTTAAGTGCGATGTTCCTTTGACTTGCGGTATTCAAGTCATCTTGATCATGGAGACTTATGCTTTGACATCTTAAGCAAACATCTCTAAGGAGATGTGGACCCGGATGATTGGGTATAAGTCAGTGATCAAGGTGTTTGAATAGCCTATAAAGGATTCACCACTCCTTGAGGAGAAGTATACCCATGGCCTCTCGTCGGATTGTTACTAAAGTCTTTGAAAGCATTACATGTTTAGAGTAAGGTACTCTTCGATACATGTGGAGTAACTAGAATCTGTGAGGGACGAGGAAATGATACTTGGGCTAGGTGTGACGTAGTCAGCCTAGTGGGGACTGACACAATAGACCATGTCCTGAACCAAGTGGGTATAAGATGAGTGAAGGGAATGGGGCACGATTCATTCAAGCTACTGAAGGGTTCAGAAATAGTTCTGGATCAACCGTTGATCTTTTCGGTTAATTGGGGATCATGATGTACTACTAGGTGCCACTCATGATCGTTCTATAATTAATGGTTAATTATAGATGGCCAACATAAACCGAGAACCTATTTGGTCACACGCACAACGAGTGTAATCCAAAGGATTTAAAACGAGCTTGAGAATGGGATTCTCAGACCGAGAGAAACTATGTTTGGTTGGACCAAACATAAAGCGAGCATGAAATTGTTTCAGTCGCAATGGAAGCGTGGATGGGCAGTGTCTTATGAAGACATAATGGATGGACCAAAATGGTTTGGTCCTAATCCAATGGATGAGAATAAACCAAAGGGTTTGATTTATATTAAACGAATGAACCAAAGGTTGGTTCGGTTCGTTTTAACTTAAAATAAACCATCATGGTTTGGTTTATTTTAACTTATCTTAATGGAGCGGGTTAACGGGCTTTATGGATATGATCCATTAACCATTAAGAGAATTAGTTCTCTATAAAATAGGGCTTAAACCCTAATCCCAAACCCTAATCAATAGTGGCCGCCCAACCCCTCCCTCTCCTATTCGGCGCCCAACTTCAAGCTGCCGCCGCCCAGCCCAAAGGTCCTCCAACCGGCGTCCAAAAGGTTGCTTCCTTCCTCCTCGCCGGCGTCGAGCTGCTGCCGGAAGAGTTCCGGTCATCCTCCTTAGGTTTGGCATCAAGGTGAGCACTTTGCTTCCTTGGTTTTGGCCGGCGCCTACTCCTCCACCAAGCTGTCCAGTTTTCTGGACAGCTTCTTCTCCTCTCGTCGGAGCGTCGTTTGGACGACGGTTAGTGCTCCGACAGCGGCTAACATACCGGGGATTTGATCTCCGGTAATCCTCTGAGGTGGAGGATGAAGGATTCGTCAATCGGTTGACGAATACCTCTCCGGAGAAGCAAGTCTTGAGGACTTGTTTTAGGTCCGAATTTGGATTCGGACCGTGATCATCTCTCGATCACGTCGTCTTCAACACGAGGCTAGTAACCCATACGAAGACGAAGCTCGTGGCTTGGCGAAGTCATCCCGAGGAGCTCGGCGTGGATACGGATAGAGACGATTCTTACGAGAATCGTTCCGGTTGATGCCGTTCCCGCTACACGTCATACGGAAGGTATAACGTAGTTTAAATTTCTTTTATTGCAATTTTAATTTACGGTTATGTCTACACTTGTTGTAATAGCATGCGTGTGTTGTGTGTGTTGTAATAAATAGGAGTATTTATTATTTTTATTGCTTCCGCTGTGCTCATGTTTACGAAACATGATCGAACACACACACGCCGCGGTGCCGGAAACCCAACACGAAGTAACTCGAGTGTCGCTCGACCACCGCGGCTTCCTCCGGGTGTCGCTAGCCTTCAGCTCCGGCATTGATACTTTTCTGCACACTTGATTTAGCTCGTGAGATAACAATATAAGCTTAACTTTGTATCGTTTGCTATAATCAAAACATAGGTTCGACTTAGGTGCCCACTGCACCAACAATCTCCCCCTTTTTGATTTATGGCAAACCCACATACAAAGTTAAGCAAGCATGAAGAATAATAATGTGCATGAGAGAAAAAAATGAAGATTAAGTTGGAGTAGTAAGGATTTTCTTCAAGTACTCCCCCTTGAGGAAACCTCCCCCTTGACCGAGGGTGAGTCTTTGAAGAAAGACCTTAATCCTCCCCCTTGAGGGTTGCTTTAAGTAATTAACATTACTTAAAATTAGCTTTAGTAAAACGTTTTAAAATTAGCTTTAGTAAAACGTTTTAGTTAAGCCCTTTCTCCCCCTTAAGTAAAACACTAACGACATAAATAAGTTAAGAATTCTCTTAACTTGGCCTTTTGTCAAAAGTTAAATAAGTTCTCAAAACCTAAAGTTAACTTTTGGTTTAAACATGAAGTAAGAGTTAAGTTATCAAAAAATTTGAAAAAATTTGACCCTTAACTTTGGCCTTTTCTCCCCTTTGCCGATATCGAAAAGAGTAAGGTGTGTGGAAATCAAAATAATTGCTAAATTTAAAGTCCAAGCATGTTCCACATTTTTTATTAAAAATAGTATATTGAAAATAAGCTCATCTATGAAATGTTTGACTCATATTTGGCTTGATTGATATAAAGGATCAACCGATCTGTCGAGTCGGTTAGTATGTATGATTATACTCCATGGTTCATAGCGATACACTAGCTCTACATCCGAACCGTGAGTAAGGTCCTAACATCTCACACCCATCGTGGCTAAGTACACAAACACATTAGTCCTATGTGTTGTGAGATGTATTGGCTCCTTAAATCTATAGGTGCATGATATCTAAGGTATAACCTATGCTAGTTTCATGAAAAAGTAAGAAATAGTAGTAATATAATTTGCAAAACCTATTCTATTACGCACATGCCTAATTTTCGCCTCAAGAGACTAAATTCGCCGGGTAGTGGTTTAGTAAATATGTCCGCTAGGTTAGACTTAGTCAACATATTCGAGTTGTATGGAGTCGCGACATGTTCTCGAATGAAATGGTGTTTTACCTCTATATGCTTTGTTCTTGAATGGCATATAGGGTTCTTAGTTAGATTTATCGAACTTATGTTGTCTACAAAAATTTTAGTTTTGGTGAAGTCCAACCTAAAGTCTCGGAGAGTGTGCTTCATCCAAAGAAGCTGAGTTACACACTCACCCATCGCAACGTATTCGGCTTGGTAGATAAGGCAACACAATGTTGCTTCCTCGCACCAACTCACTAGACTTGAGCCTAGTAGTTGACAACAACCACTCGTGCTCTTTCTATCGAGTTTACTACCGGCATAATCCGAATCGGAGTAGCCGATTAGTTCGAACTCCGTAGATCTAGGGTACCAAATACCAACGTTAAGTGTACCCTTAAGATATCTAAGGATACGCTTAACTAGGGTTAGGTGAGACTCCTTAGCACAGGTTTGAAACCTGGCGCACATACTTACTGCGAATAGGATGTCGGGTCGACTCATGATTAAGTATAGAGACTTCTATCGCTTCTATAGTACTTTAAGTCAATGGACTTACTTTCTAGGTCTTCTCCTATGTTAACATTAATCGCCATTGGGGTGTTTATTATCTTAGCGTCTTGCATTCCAAATCTTTTAATTAACTCCTTAGTGTATTTTTGTTGATATAGGTATATACCATCCTTAGTTTGTTTAATTTGTAGACCTAAAAGAAACTTAACTCGCCTACTAAGTTCATTTCAAACTCACTTTCCATGAGTGAAACGAACTCGTTTAGTAAGGCCGAGTTAGAGGTTCCAAAAATTATATCGCTCACGTAAATTTGAGCTATGAATATTTCTTTACCTAAGGTTTTTACGAAGAGAGTTGGGTCAACTAAGCCTTGGTTAAATCCTTTTGACTTGAGATGGATTGAAAGTCTCTCGTACCAAGCTCGAGGAGCTTGTTTAAGTCCATAGAGAGCTTTCTTAAGTTTTAGAACATGGTCGGGTTTATCTAGATTTTCGAATCTGGGGGTTGGCTAACATAAACTTCTTCTTTAATGTATCCATTTAGGAATGCTGACTTAACATCCATTTGAAACAGCTTAAATCCTCGATGTGCGTATAAGCTAGCAACATTCGAATGGATTCGAGTCTAGCTCTTGGGGCATAGGTTTCGTAATCTAAGCCTTCGACTTGATCAACCCTTTGGCGACTAACCTAGCCTTGTTTCTAACTACTTCACCTTTATCATCAAGCTTATTTCTAAACACCCACCTTGTTCCAATTGTCATTTTGTCTTTAGGTGGTGGTACTAATTCCACACTTCATTCCTAGTAAATTGAGCTAGCTCTTCTTGCATTGCAATAATCCAATCGGGATCAAGAAGAGCTTGTTCAATTGATTTGGGTTCTATCTTTGAAATTAAGGAAATTTGACTAAGGTTCCTATAGGATGCTCTAGTTCGAACTCCTAGATTAGGATCTCCTATCACTTGATCGATAGGGTGGTTAGTCCAATCCTAGATTGGGTTGGGTTTGTGTCACCTAATGCTTGATCAATGGGGTGACTTGGTTGAACACTAGTTTGACTCGGATCACTTGTCACTTGGTCGACAAGAGAAGTTGGTTGATGTGGATTAGACTCGATCTCGTCGAGTTAGGTCTAGTATGAGTAGGCTCGCTAATTGGGGTTATCTGGGGTTTAGGTTCGTGTCCTTTATCAAATACTACATTGATAGTCTCCTCGACTCTAAGGGTGTCGTGGTTATATACTCTATAAGCTTGGCTTGTAGTCGAGTATCCTAGAAATATTCCTTGGTTTTGGATGTAAATTTCCTAGGTAATCCTTAGTGTTTAGAATATGTACCTTACACCCAAATACCCTAAAGTACTTGATGTTAGGTATTTTATCGTGATAAATCTCATACGAGGTCTTAAGGTGCCTCTTTACCATAAGGATCCTATTCTGGACATAGCAAGCTGTGCTAACGCCTACACCCAAAACCTATCGTAGGTTATATTCGCTTAACATGGTCCTAGCGGCCTCTTGTAGAGTTCGGTTTTTCCGCTCCACTAGGCCATTTTGTTGAGGGGTCCTAGGGCAAGAGAATTCATGGTGGTATCCGTTTAGGTTACAGAAGTCGGTGAACCTTTGATTTTCGAATTCACCACCATGATCGCCTAAGTCTTTTAACCTTAAGGTCTTTTTGATTCTCGATTAATTTGAATAGATTGATTAATTGATCTAGGGTATCATTTTTATGTTTGATGAACCTAACCCAGGTAAACCTGGAGTAGTCGTCAATTATGACTAAGCAATATTGACTTTTATTGAGTGACTTGGCTCCATGTGAATCGAATAGATCCATATGCAGGAGCTCAAGTACACTTGAGGTTCGTTCTTGGTTAGTTAACTTGTGTTGTGTCCTAGGTTGTTTTCCTTGTTGACAAGCATTACAGATTTTATTAACCAAGTTGTTGAGGTTGGGTAAGCCTCTGACTAAGCCACTCTGACTCATCTTGTGGACGAGTCTTGGGTGCGAGTGACCGAGTCGTCGGTGCCACAACCATGATTCCTCTTCCTGTGTCATAAGACATTTGGCTGAGGATTTGATTAAGTTCATTGTATAAATGTTATTTGTCCTAGTTCCTTTGAGTATTGTTTTAGCTGTTTCATTTGTTTTAATTACACATTCATTTTCTAAAAATAT
Source organism: Wurfbainia villosa (assembly GCA_025175895.1). Classification (NCBI taxonomy): domain Eukaryota; kingdom Viridiplantae; phylum Streptophyta; class Magnoliopsida; order Zingiberales; family Zingiberaceae; genus Wurfbainia; species Wurfbainia villosa. The sequence goes on from CM045986.1 coordinate 30,699,675, forward strand.
GACCTTATAGTTATTGTCACACAATTGGCTTATGCTAAGCAGGTTATATTCAAAATTCTCTACAAGTAATACATTTTTAATAACAAAATTCGAGTTAATCTCGATATCACCTGATCCGATGATTTTGAGCTTGCCGTTATTCCCAAAGGCTACCGATCCTTGTCGTTTGAATCGAAGCTTTGTGAATTTGAGTTGATCCCCGGTCATGTGTCGGGAGCAACCACTGTCCAACATCCATTGATCCTACACACAAGGTGGTTGGATTGGATGTTAGATTTATTTTTAAATTGGTTGTAAGTTGTTAAACCTAGGTCATCTCACCCGAGTCTATATGATCAAGCATGTTATACTTATGTGTTTTTTGTGAGATGACTCCCAATTAAATTTATTATGTGGATTTAGGTTTAAGTGATTTTATGTTGAGATGATTTTCAATTAAATTGATTAAGTGGATTTAGGTTCAAGTAATTTTATATTGAGATGATTTTCAATTAAGTTGATTAAGTGGATTTAGGTTCAAGTAATTTTATGTTGAGATGATTTTCAATTAAGTTTGATTAAGTGGATTAAGGTTCAAGTTAGATTTGGATTTAACCCAAGGCTTGTCAAGTTTACCTTTTCAAGATCATGGCTTCCAGGTCGTGGCGAGGCACAGGGGCCTTCTTTTATCGGATCATCGACCACTTCCTTAGACAAAGCCATGTTCAAGAAAATGATGACTTGACTCACCTAAGACTATTTCCTAGTCTAACTAGTTATTTTTGAAAAGAGGCTCCCCGAGGCTCAATCTTTTCGAAGGATTTTAGTTGGTTATTTGAAAAGAGGCTCCCCGAGGCTAAATCTTTTCGAAGGATTTTTTAGTTGGTTATTTGTGTATTCCAAGTGAGTTAAAAAAAAAACAAAAAAAAACTAAGCATGCAATTTCTAAGTTAAAGCACAAACATGTTTTGTACTGGCTCCCCCAAGACGGTTGAATAGGGTCGGTCTATCCCCAAAGTGGATTTGGTCATGGGAACCCAGATCTGAGTTAGATCCTAGAGTTGAAATCAAAGTGGTCTTAGGGACCCATGCTTGGACACATTTTTTATGTCTACTTACGATTGACATATACGACTTATTGGTCGTGTTTGAGCTAAACCCTAGTCCGGCCTTGTTGTACACGGCCCTTTGCGATCCAAGTAGGAGGTCAAGTCCTTTGGATCCCAAAGTAAACCTTTCCAACGTATTCCTAAGATCTTCGACTTGACTTTTTAAGAGTGAGTTCTCAACTTCGAGTTTTTCAACCCGAGTTGAGTCCTTCTCTTGAACTCGACTAGTCGAAGAGGTTAGGGAGACCTCGTGTTTGAGGAGTTTAACTTCCTCAACCAGGGTCTCGACCTTGGACTCGGACTTAGCTAACTTCGTAGACAAAAACCTAACCGTATTATGTAAAGTATTAAATAAAGTACGACTCACCTTAAGGGTAACTTTTGAACCGGATGCGTATCCGTGGCTTGACTTGAAGGTTGCTTCGTAGTCCGAATCATCCTCCGGTTCTGACTCAAGTTCGGGTTCGGTCTCCGTGTCTGACTCAATTGATTTCGCCATGAAGACGTGGTCTTCGTCTTCTTCGGATGACGCTTCTTCCCATGTCGCGTTGAGGGCCTTCTTGTGCTTAGGTCCTTGGTGGTTGAGCTTGGGGCACTCGGACTTGATATGTCCAAACCTGTTACACTCATAACACCTAATATTAGAACTTTTAGGTTTACCTTGGTTGGGTCGAGTCGTGGTTCGCTTTCGTCCCTTGGCTATTCTTCGAGCTAGGTTCATTAGTTCTGATCAATTCTGGGTCAACTTCTTCTTCGGACTCGTCTTCCTCCTCGGTTGGTGGTGGCTTGCTTGCGATTTTTTTCTTCTTTGATCCTGCAAATAAAGCTATACCCCTCTCGGGTTCCGAGTTGGATTGTTCATGTAATTCAAAATCGGAAAAGAGTTCATCTAACCTAATTTTAGAAAGATCCTTGGAGACCTTGTAGGCATCGACCATGGATGCCCACAAGGTAGTCCTCGGAAAAGAGTTTAGAACATACCTTATAAGGTCGTGGTTTTCGACCTTTTGCCCGATTGCCTGTAAGTTGTTGACGATGTCCTGGACACGGGCGTGGAGTTGCGTCGCGGATTCGTGTTCCTGCATTTTTAGTGTGTACAATTTATTGAATAACAAATCACGCTTACATACCTTGGCTTGATCCGATCCTTCGTGTAACTCGATTAGTTTAGTCCAAAGATCCTTTGCGCTTATGAAGGGGCCGACGCGATTTAACTCCTCCTTGGATAGGCCGCATTGGAGGATTTGTGTTGCCTTGGCGTCGGCTTCGACTTGTCGTTTTGTTGCAACGGTCCATTGATCATAATCCAAGGAGTCACCCACTTCATTAGTCGGAAGTGTGAAACCCGTTTGGATTATGATCCACATCTCGAGTTGGGTTTTGAGAAAGCATTCCATCCGACCCTTCCAATAACGGAAGTCATCTCAGTTATAAAACGGAGGTCGGACGGTGTTAAAACCCTCGAGATGGGCCATTGAAACAAAAAGACAAAAAGAGACGAAGACCGAAAAGCTAGCAAAGACAAAAACTCAAAAACAAGTACCAAGACTCACGTCTTGGATTAGTAGTGCGGGAGAGAATTTAACAAACAAAATAAATAGAAATAAACAGAATTAAAAGAAAATAAATCTGTAAAAAAAACTAGATTGGTGGTTTCACCAAATCTTAGCAACCCCCGGCTCTGATACCAATTGTTGGATCGATTTGAGCGCTAGAGGGGGGGGGGGGTGAATAGCAATAAGAAAAAACTTTTCGTAATCGTTCGAATTGGCACGAGTAAACGCAGCGGAAAGATAGCAATAAATAAATAAAAACACGAGGGGTTTTTACTTGGTTCGTAGCCTACGGCTACTACTCCAAGGCCCTAATGGTCCTTGACCACGCACGGAGGGCAAATATTAAACGAACTCCTTCTCGATAGAGATAGGAGTTAAGCGAATACAAAAACTCAATAAAGATTCAAGGTAGAGGGACACTCCCCCTCTCCTTGATATGATTTAAAGCTTGAAAATAAAGACAACTTATACAAAATTAAAGATTATACCAACGACTTCAAGGATTGGAGGTTGAAGCTTTAGTCGTCGTCTCGGCAATGCTTCGTCGTAGGGATGTCGGAGAGTCGGAGCGTATCGGAAGCACTTGGAAGCTTTTGAATTGATGAAAAACCCTAGGTTTGGCCCTCCTTTTATAGCCTTTAAGCCCCTCAACGAATGGGTCTTCAACCAATCACAAATGGGCACAAAACCCCTTGAAAAATGGTGATAAAGCTTGACTCCTCGAGGCTGATTTTTGACCACCGTTGGCTGAATCGCCGGCTGAATCGCCGCGCTGAATCGCCGCTGAATCGCCAGCCGTTGAACTGGCAGCCACGATTTTTGACTAAAAAAGGAGTTTAGCTCAAAATACAAGTGAATTCGATGGCCACTTGCCGTCCGATCTCAACATAGACCTTCCATGGGAAGTCTTGGGTTGGATCGTCGCCTAAGGACGTCCCCGTACAAAGGACACGACCTCACTTACGCTTGCACACACGAGCTTACCTCGATACTTACTTGTCGCTTTTTCTTCCGGCCTTCCACTCGATTCCTTCAGCTCCCTCCGAAGTAACTCGAGTGTCGCTCGACCACCGTGGCTTCCTCCGGGTGTCGCTAGCCTTCAGCTCCAACATTGAGACTTTTCTGCACACTTGATTTAGCTCGTGAGATAACAATATAAGCTTAACTTTGTATCGTTTGCTATAATCAAAACATAAGTTCGACTTAGGTGCCCAATGCACCAACACAAAAGATATACCTTTGTTCTGCTTTCGATTGGGGCAGTCCTTCTTCCAGTGTCCAGTCTGCTTGCAAGTGAAGCACTTGCCTTTCGGCTTCTTCACTCCTCCCTGAGATCCTCTCGCCACCTTTGTCCCACCTTGTTTCTTCTTCTTTTTTTCTTTCGGCTTAGAAGTAGAAACCTTTTGGGTAACCATGGCCTGAGCCTGAGCACTCTGACAAAAAAGCCCCTCTGCTACCTAGAGTTATGTCAGAAGCTCCGCCAAAGAATACAACCTTTTATTCATGTTGTAGTTCAGGCGAAACTGCTCAAAACTCCTAGGTAGAGACTGGAGAATGATATCGACCTGGGTTTCCCCATCGATCTCAGCTCCAAGTGTTGGGATGTATACTGAAAGCCTAGTTCTTTTGTATGGACATCTTTATTTTGAAATAAGAATCACATGATCATTGTTTGCACGTTATATTTATATGTGTGCATATTGTCTAATATTTTACATTGTAGATAACATGGTGCCTGGGTGCGGCACAGAAGATCATGTTATCAGTCCCTTGTAGAATATAAGTAGAGGCTCACAACCAAGATGGTTTTGGACAAACCATTGGCATGGTTGTAGTGTAGCTTGGTCTTGTTTTATCTTGAACATAGAGTTACACTAGTACACCTCGGTGTATTGAGCAGGACCGACATAGAGGTGATTCAATTTATTGCTGACTACATAATTGAATCGGACCTCGGATATTATGTTGTACATGCTCTTAATCCCGATATAATAAAGGGCACATGTACTTAGTATTTATTTCTTTGATTTACCAGAGGGTGAGATTTCTATGGATTAAATCAATATGCCCGGTAAGTTGGGAAGTGATATTATTTACATGGTGTGCCGTTGATTATAAGAGGAATCCGTGTCCTATAGATTAGGTTGATGATGTCCCCTTGAGGAGCTCATAAGGTTCATCATGTAAACCCTGCAGGTTGACTTAGTCAACATGATGATAAGGTTGAGTGGTACTACTCGAGGAGTTAGATGTTAATTAATTGATGGTCAGTAAATCAATTAATTGACGGACATTCGATATCTTAAACACGGGGAGATGGATGTACAAATAATATATGGAGCCCATATTAATTTATGGGGGTTGGTGAGGTAGTTCGATGATGATCCTCTAGTGGAATGGAACATCATTGATGGATCAAGTTTGTGTGGTTCCGATCCATCGGGTGGCCAAGACCCAACTCCTCCTCATGGTCCCTATCATAGCCTTATATAAACCTCATGAAGTCTAGATCAAATGATGGAAAACAAATCTCTAGATCCGACGGTTAGGATTGAATCCCTAGAACCGACGGTGGAGATTAGATCTCTAGATCCGACGGTTGGTATTAAATTCCTAGAACCGACGGTTGAGATTAAATCTCTAAATCCGACGGTTGAGATTAAAACCCTAGAACCGACGGTGGAGATTAAACCAAGGCCTAAACCTAACTCTATATAAAAGGGAGAGGAAAGGTTGGATAAGGTGGGCAAGAAAATAGGGAATTAGTTCCTATATTTTTGGCTACCTCATCAATAACCAATTTTCTCCTAAGTTCTATATAAGGGAGCATGGGTTGGGCGGCAACTAAGTTTAATGGATGGTTCATGATGGATGCTAAGGAAATTAGGGTTTTGCCTAGCATTACTTGGGCGGCAAGCAACCTCAAGGAGGAAACCCTAATTAGGGTTTTGGTTCCTTAGGTCTGCCAAAGTGGTGGAGCTAGAGGGGGCGGCAACCTATGGATGAGCTTGTCTTCTTCCTTGGAGGTGGCTAGCTCCTAGATCTCTCCTCTCCACCATGCTTAGGCGGCAAGAAACCTATGGAGGAAACCCTAATTAGATTAGGGTTTGGCTCTTTGGATTAGGCGGCTAGGTTTGGAAGTTATGGTTGGGCGGCAACTATAGGGGAAGGGCTCATCTTCTTCCTTCTAAGGGTTGGCCGGCCACTACCTTCTCTTCCTCTACCTTGGGCGGCAAGAAATCCAAAGGAAGCTTGGTTGGGCGGCTAGGGTTTGGAAGGTAAGGTAGGTGGCAACTATAGGGGAAGTGTTCTTCTTCTTCCTAGGGTGTTGGGCGGTTCCTATCCTTTTTCCTATACCTTTGGTGGTGCCCAACCTATTCCTCTTTTCCCTTTGTTTTCCTCTTGGCCGGCGGCACTAGGAGCTAGGGTTTGTCCCTAGTTCGGTTGCTTGGTTGTTTCCATTATGTTCTCTCTATTCTTGGGGCCGGCGGCATCAATCCTTTGTGGATTGGTGGTTGGCTCAAGCAAGAAGGGAAAGAGAGTTCTTCATTCTTTGGATTGAAGAAGATCTAAGAAGCTTCAACTTGTGGAGGATCTTCGCCCACACGAAGTCTACAAGGAGGTTAGGACATACGATAGAAGATCAAGAGGTATAAAAGTTTTATAACTTTAATTTCAGATCTGAGCATGTTCTTATATATGATGATTATACATGTGTGTATATGAATATATATTGTATAATCATGGACCCCGAAGACAAACACAAAAACCGGCGATCCGTCCGTCGTCTCTTCCGTGGCTAACCGACTAGAAGAGTTGTGTTGCTTGAACAACTAGTTTGTTCAAGCGATCGCTCGAGTCGTTAGCACGACGACGAATTGGTTGTGCTTAGGAAACTCATCCCATCCGGATTAGTTTTCATTAGTGAAAATTTTAATCCGGGGACATGGGAGCCAATGAGCATTCCGAGAAATAGCACGGTTGCCAACAATTGGTATCAGAGCTTCTGGGCAATACCAACATTTGGTATCAGAGTTCTGGGCAATACCAACAATTGGTATCAGAGCCATGGTTTCCGGTTTTGTGTGTTTTTGGATTCGGTTACTTTCATGCACATATCATATATTTTGTATGCCGGATAATAGTAGGATGTGCGTAGGCTAACTTTTTGGTTGCGATCCATTATTATGGCTATATGTGTGTATGTGATTGTTTGTGTATGATTGTATATTATTTGAATCCTCGGGTCGATTTAGGCTAGATTAGTATTTAATTTTTGTAATTAAATACGGCATTGTTTAGCCACTCTTTATTTTATTTTACTTTCGATCTAGATTTCATGTACACTCCCTCATGGAGTATAGGATCGATGGATGTAAAATAAAATAGGTTTGATTCTCGGCTCGGATCTCCGGATGGCTCGTACATGGCGTAGATGGAGCGGACGAGGTGGCGACACGACGGGATGCGTATTGGAGAACAATGCCATAATAGTTGGAAAAAATTTTGTTTTTTCCATATTTATTGCTGATTTGTTTTATATGCATGTTGTGTGTGCTTGAAAATTCCTCATTTTCAATTTACTAAGTGGGAGAGGGATATTTTAATTAATTCCCGCAGCCTCCATTACAATTTGACGTGTGATGCAAACAAACTTGTGTGTTGGCTCTGAGTGCCTTCCTCCCCGAGGACGGGTTTGTTTGCGGATCACTAGGTCAAATAATGGTTATAGAAAATTATCTAGGAGCGTGTGTACTTCCACAGAGGTAAGGCACATAATCCAAAATAATTCCCTTAGTATCGTGTAATGGTGCACACTTAGATGCAAATAAAAGTATCCTCCCCATAGGAGTCACTGCTTTTATTTGTAGGGCCAAAGAGGAACCAACTATTAATTTTATTTGTCAAAAAGTAAGGTTGACAAGATAATAAAATTAATGGGTAAAACCTCCTCTTACAAATGTAGAATTCGTATACGTCCACACGAGTGGCATAAATTCTCGGTGTTTTGAGGTGTTGGTTGATTTCGGAATTTTATTGTTTTGAGGAATCAATAATATTTGAAATCTAAAGTTTTGATCATTGTGATTCTTAGGATTTTCAAAATGACTTTCAGTCCACTTATTGTGATACTAAAGGAAATAAACTTACTGTACCCAAATAATGTTGATTGGAAAAGAATCTAGATGTTGTCTTATTTGCTAAGAAGTACAAGTATACACTCTTCAAAGAGTGTCCTCAAGCCATGGTTGCTCAAAAAGGTTTCTACTTCTAAGCCGAAAGGCTAGAAGAAGGAGAAACAAGGTGGAGCAAAGGTGGTGGGAGGATCTCAGGGAGGAGTGAAGAAGCCGAAAGGCAAGTACTTCACTTACTAGCACTGGACATAAGAAGGAGGATTGTCCCAATCCGAAGCAAGAGCAAAAGTATATCTTTTGGTCTAGTCGTTGAAACATGGTTAGCGGTGTTATCTACCGGCACCTGGTGTGTAGATACGAGAGCCACTAATCATGTCTGCAATGCTTTGCAGGGGTTCCAGGAAACCCGACGACTAGCTAAAGGGGATATTACAATTTACTTGGGCAATGCCATGAAGATGGCGGCTATTGCAGTGGGAGATATTTTATTTATCTTTTGAGAAAAATAAAGTTTTTGGTTCTTAAGAATTTTCTTTATGTATCTTTATTTAGAAAGAATTGTTTTCGGTTTCTAAATTATGGATGGATAATTTATTCCTTTTAATGACAGATTTGTTATGAAAGGAATAGGGATATTATCTATTCAGGTACATAGAAAGGAAATTAATAATTTGAACCACAAGCTCCCACGATGCAAATTGAAGTTAAATAACTCATCTTCTAATTCCGATAAGAGAAAAGAACCTTCGAAGATGAACCAAACATATCTTTGGGATCTTAGGCTTGGTCATATTAACCTGAGCAGAATTCAAAGGTTGAAAGCTGATGGACCTTTGGGTTCATTAGTGGTGGAGGATCTCCCAACCTGCGAATCTTGCTTGGAGGGTAAGATGACCAAGAGGCCTTTCAAGGCCAAGGGGTATAGATCTAAAGATGTGTTGGAATTGGTTCATTCTGATGGTCCTATGTCTATCCAGGCAAGAGGTAGTTTTGAATATTTTGTCTTTTTCATAGACAGTTATTCAAGATGACACTACGATCTGATCGTAGTGGTGAATACCTCTTGGGAGAGTTTAGGAACTACTTATCAGAGCTTGGGATTCAATCCCAATTGTCTGCACCTGGCACACCCCAGCAGAACGGTGTAGCAAAGCAAAGGAATAGGTCTCTTATGGAGATGGTTAGATTGATGATGAGTTATTCTGACTTGCCAGATTCGTTCTGAGGATATGCTCTAGATACGACGGTGTACATTCTGAACTTGGTTCCATCTAAATCAGTGCCTTCTAATCCCACAGAGTTGTGGGATCAAGTAAAGCCTAGTCTAAGACATATTCGGATATGGGAGTCCAAAGACATGTCTTTGAAGGCGACATCGTAAGTTGGAACCTCGCATGTAATATGCATGTTCGTTGGCTATCCCAAGGAGACGAAGGGTGGTTTGTTTTATAGTCCTAGAGATCAGAGGGTGATCGTTAGTATGAATGCCAGATTTCTAGAGGAGGACTATGTGATGAACCACAAGCCCGAGTAGGATTGTTCTTGAGGAGTTGATAGGGAAGTCCGATCAGTACCACCGGTACAAGAGGATATACCACATGTCACTGCACCGTGTGTCACACAGGATACACAGGTGATACCTCGTTGTAGTGGGAGGGTTGTGAGACAGCCTGATAGATTCATGTTCTTGGGAGAATCTTCCGATTTGGTCCCTGGCGAACATGAACCTGATCCCTGGACATATGACGAGGCAATCCAAGATATAGATGCAGCATCTTTGCAAAGTGCAATGAATACTGAGATTGAATCTATGGATTCAAATCAGGTCTGGGAGCTCCTATGCATAGCAGCTCATATGAATTTATGAGGTGTGACAGATGGATGTCAAGACAACTTTCCTTAGTGGAAGTCTTGAGGAATCCATCTATATGAAGCAACCAGAGGGATTCATTGCTAAGGGCAAAGAGCATCTTGTATGTAAGCTTAATCGGTCCATTTATGGATTGAAGCAAGCTTCGAGGTCTTGGAACATCCGTTTTGAGGAGGTAAATCCAGTCTTATGGATTTATTCAAAGTTCGGATGAGTCTTGTGTATACAAGAGATGTGACGGAAACGTAGTGGTATTTTTGTACTATATGTAGATGACATTTTGGTGGTTGGCGACAACATCGAAGTGTTATCAGACGTAAGGGTATGGTTGTCCAATGAGTTCGATATGAAGGACTTGGGAAAGGTGAGACACATCCTTGGGATCGAGGGGATCACTGGAAAAGGATGTTGTACTTATCCCAAGCTTCATACATAGGCACGATGGATCGCCTTTAGCATGCAAAACTCCAAGAAAGGTTTTCTACCTTTCAGGCATGGAGTCCCTTTATCTAAGGAGATGTGTCCTAGATCATCTGAGGAGATAGAGGAGATGAAGGCGGTTCTTTATGCTTCGGTAGTAGGAAGCCTCATGTATATGATGCTATAGATGAGACCCGATACATCCGCTGAGGCATGGTCGCACAGACATCGTAGTAATCCAGATGTGTGACATTGGATGCAGAAAGCATATATTGTAGTGCCCGAGAAGGACTAGGGATTATAACCAATTACCCTGTGGGTTACATAGATTCTGATTTCCAATCTGATAGGGATAACAGTAAGTCTACCTCAGGTTTTGTGTTTACTTTGGGAGGTGGAGCCATAGTATGGAAGAGTGTCAAGCAGAAATGCGTGGTGGACTCTACCATGGAAGCTGACTGTATGGCAGCCTCTTAGGCGGCCAAAGAAGCTGGGTGGCTCAGGAACTTCCTGATGGACTTGGATGTGATTCCTGGTTTGCCCAGAACTATCACAATTTATTGTGATAATAATGGTGCAGTTGCAAACTCGAAGGAACCACGAGCCCATAAGGCTAGTAAACACATAGAGTGCAAGTACCACCTGATACGAGAAATCGTAAAGGAGGTAGAAGTAGCTGTCGCCTAGATTGCATCAGAGGATGACCTGGTAGACCCTTTCACTAAGGCCCTTCTGGCGAGAGCTTTGATAGGCAAGTGGAGGGAAGGGGAATCAGATGTATGGCAGTATGATGACAGCATAGTCTTTTAGTATAAGTGGGAGATTGTTGGGATGTATACTGAAAGCCTAGCTCTTTTGTATGGACATCTTTATTTTGAAATAAGAATCACATGATCATTGTTTGCACGTTATATTTATATGTGTGCATATTGTCTAATATTTTACATTGTAGATAACATGGTGCCTGGGTGCGGCACAGAAGATCATGTTATCAGTCCCTTGTAGAATATAAGTAGAGGCTCACAACCAAGATGGTTTTGGACAAACCATTGGCATGGTTGTAGTGTAGCTTGGTATTGTTTTATCTTGAACATAGAGTTACACTAGTACACCTCGGTGTATTGAGCAGGACCGACATAGAGGTGATTCAATTTATTGCTGACTACATAATTGAATCGGACCTCGGATATTATGTTGTACATCCTCTTAATCCCGATATAATAACGGGCACATGTACTTAGTATTTATTTCTTTGATTTACCAGAGGGTGAGATTTCTATGGATTAAATCAATATGCCCGGTAAGTTGGGAAGTGATATTATTTACATGGTGTGCCGTTGATTATAGGAGGAATTCGTGTCCTATATATTAGGTTGATGATGTCCCCTTGAGGAGCTCATAAGGTTCATCATGTAAACCCTGCAGGTTGACTTAGTCAACATGATGATAAGGTTGAGTGGTACTACTCGAGGAGTTAGATGTTAATTAATCGATGGTCAAGAAATCAATTAATCGGCGGACATCTGATATCTTAAACACGGGGAGATGGATGTACAAATAATATATGGAGCCCATATTAATTTATGGGGGTTGGTGAGGTAGTTCGATGATGATCCTCTAGTGGAATGGAACATCATTGATGGATCAAGTTTGTGTGGTTCTGATCAATCGGGTGGCCAAGACCCAACTCCTCCTCATGGTCCCTATCGTAGCCTTATATAAACCTAATGAAGTCTAGATCAAATGATGGAAAACAAATCTCTAGATCCGACGGTTAGGATTGAATCCCTAGAACCGACGGTGGAGATTAGATCTCTAGATCCGACGGTTGGGATTAAATTCCTAGAACCGACGGTTGAGATTAAATCTCTAGATCAGACGGTTGGGATTATTTCCTAGAACCGACGGTTGAGATTAAATCTCTAAATCCGACGGTTGAGATTAAAACCCTAGAACCGACGGTGGAGATTAAACCAAGGCCTAAACCTAACTCTATATAAAAGGGAGAGGAAAGGTTGGATAAGGTGGGCGGCAAGAAAATTGGGAATTAGTTCCTATATTTTTGGCTACCTCATCAATAACCAATTTTCTCCTAAGTTCTATATAAGGGAGCATGGGTTGGGCGGCAACTAAGTTTAATGGATGGTTCATGATGGATGCTAAGGAAATTAGGGTTTTGCCTAGCATTACTTGGGCGGCAAGCAACCTCAAGGAGGAAACCCTAATTAGGGTTTTGGTTCCTTAGGTTGGGCGGCCAAGGTGGTGGAGCTAGAGGGGGCGGCAACCTATGGATGAGCTTGTCTTCTTCCTTGGAGGTGGCTAGCTCCTAGATCTCTCCTCTCCACCATGCTTAGGCGGCAAGAAACCTATGGAGGAAACCCTAATTAGATTAGGGTTTGGCTCTTTGGATTAGGCGGCTAGGTTTGGAAGTTATGGTTGGGCGGCAACTATAGGGGAAGGGCTCATCTTCTTCCTTCTAAGGGTTGGCCGGCCACTACCTTCTCTTCCTCTACCTTGGGCGGCAAGAAATCCAAAGGAAGCTTGGTTGGGCAGCTAGGGTTTGGAAGGTAAGGTATGTGGCAACTATAGGGGAAGTGTTCTTCTTCTTCCTAGGGTGTTGGCCGGTTCCTATCCATTTTCCTATACCTTTGGTGGTGCCCAACCTATTCCTCTTTTCCCTTTGTTTTCCTCTTGGCCGGGGGCACTTGGAGCTTGGGTTTGTCCCTTGTTGGGTTGCTTGGTTTTTTCAATTATGTTCTCTCTATTCTTGGGGCGTGGCATCAATCCTTTGTGGATTGGTGGTTGGCTCAAGCAAGAAGGGAAAGAGAGTTCTTCATTCTTTGGATTGAAGAAGATCTAAGAAGCTTCAACTTGTGGAGGATCTTCGCCCACACGAAGTCTACAAGGAGGTTAGGACATACGATAGAAGATCAAGAGGTATAAAAGTTTTATAACTTTAATTTCAGATCTGAGCATGTTCTTATATATGATGATTATACATGTGTGTATATGAATATATATTGTATAATCATGGACCCCGAAGACAAACACAAAAACCGGCGATCCGTCTGTCGTCTCTTCCGCGGCTAACCGACTAGAAGAGTTGTGTTGCTTGAACAACTAGTTTGTTCAAGCGATCGCTCGAGTCGTTAGCACGACGATGAATTGGTTGTGCTTAGGAAACTCATCCCATCCGGATTAGTTTTCATTAGTGAAAATTTTAATCCGGGGACATGGGAGCCTATGAGCATTCCGAGAAATAGCACGGTTGCCAACAATTGGTATCAGAGCTTCTGGGCAATACCAACATTTGGTATCAGAGTTCTGGGCAATACCAACAACCCTAGAACTGACGGTGGAGATTAAACCAAGGCCTAAACCTAACTCTATATAAAAGGGAGAGGAAAGGTTGGATAAGGTGGGTGGCAAGAAAATTGGGAATTAGTTCCTATATTTTTGGCTACCTCATCAATAACCAATTTTCTCCTAAGTTCTATATAAGGGAGCATGGGTTGGGCGGCAACTAAGTTTTATGGATGGTTCATGATGGATGCTAAGGAAATTAGGGTTTTGCCTAGCATTACTTGGGCGGCAAGCAACCTCAAGGAGGAAACCCTAATTAGGGTTTTGGTTCCTTAGGTTGGGCGGCCAAGGTGGTGGAGCTAGAGGGGGCGGCAACCTATGGATGAGCTTGTCTTCTTCCTTGGAGGTGGCTAGCTCCTAGATCTCTCCTCTCCACCATGCTTAGGCGGCAAGAAACCTATGGAGGAAACCCTAATTAGATTAGGGTTTGGCTCTTTGGATTAGGCGGCTAGGTTTGGAAGTTATGGTTGGGCGGCAACTATAGGGGAAGGGCTCATCTTCTTCCTTCTAAGGGTTGGCCAGCCACTACCTTCTCTTCCTCTACCTTGGGCGGCAAGAAATCCAAAGGAAGCTTGGTTGGGCGGCTAGGGTTTGGAAGGTAAGGTAGGTGGCAACTATAGGGGAAGTGTTCTTCTTCTTCCTAGGGTGTTGGCCGGTTCCTATCCTTTTTCCTATACCTTTGGTGGTGCCCAACCTATTCCTCTTTTCCCTTTGTTTTCCTCTTGGCCGGCGGCACTAGGAGCTAGGGTTTGTCCCTAGTTCGGTTGCTTGGTTGTTTCCATTATGTTCTCTCTATATTGTTGGGATGTATACTGAAAGCCTAGCTCTTTTGTATGGACATCTTTATTTTGAAATAAGAATCACATGATCATTGTTTGCACGTTATATTTATATGTGTGCATATTGTCTAATATTTTACATTGTAGATAACATGGTGCCCGGTGCATGTAAGATCATGTTATCAGTCCCTTGTAGAATATAAGTAGAGGCTCACAACCAAGATGGTTTTGGACAAACCATTGGCATGGTTGTAGTGTAGCTTGGTATTGTTTTATCTTGAACATAGAGTTACACTAGTACACCTCGGTGTATTGAGCAGGACCGACATAGAGGTGATTCAATTTATTGCTGACTACATAATTGAATCGGACCTCGGATATTATGTTGTACATGCTCTTAATCCCGATATAATAACGGGCACATGTACTTAGTATTTATTTCTTTGATTTACCAGAGGGTGAGATTTCTATGGATTAAATCAATATGCCCGGTAAGTTGGGAAGTGATATTATTTACATGGTGTGCCGTTGATTATAGGAGGAATCCGTGTCCTATATATTAGGTTGATGATGTCCCCTTGAGGAGCTCATAAGGTTCATCATGTAAACCCTGCAGGTTGACTTAGTCAACATGATGATAAGGTTGAGTGGTACTACTCGAGGAGTTAGATGTTAATTAATTGATGGTCAGTAAATCAATTAATTGACGGACATTCGATATCTTAAACACGGGGAGATGGATGTACAAATAATATATGGAGCCCATATTAATTTATGGGGGTTGGTGAGGTAGTTCGATGATGATCCTCTAGTGGAATGGAACATCATTGATGGATCAAGTTTGTGTGGTTCCGATCCATCGGGTGGCCAAGACCCAACTCCTCCTCATGGTCCCTATCGTAGCCTTATATAAACCTCATGAAGTCTAGATCAAATGATGGAAAACAAATCTCTAGATCCGACGGTTAGGATTGAATCCCTAGAACCGACGGTGGAGATTAGATCTCTAGATCCGACGGTTGGGATTAAATTCCTAGAACCGACGGTTGAGATTAAATCTCTAGATCCGACGGTTGGGATTAAATTCCTAGAACCGACGGTGGAGATTAAACCAAGGCCTAAACCTAACTCTATATAAAAGGGAGAGGAAAGGTTGGATAAGGTGGGCGGCAAGAAAATTGGGAATTAGTTCCTATATTTTTGGCTACCTCATCAATAACCAATTTTCTCCTAAGTTCTATATAAGGGAGCATGGGTTGGGCGGCAACTAAGTTTTTTTGGATGATGGAAATTAGGGTTTAGCCTCTCTTTGCTTGGGCGGCAAGTAGCCCTAAGGAGGAAACCCTAATTAGGGTTTGGCTCCTTGGGTTGGGCGGCCAAGGTTTGGAAGGAGAGTGGGCGGCAACTTGTGGAAGAGTTCTTCTTCTTCCTAGGGTAAGTGGCCGGTTCTAGATCTCCTCCTTCCACCTTGGTTGGGCGGCAACAAGGAGGAGGATTGTTTTCCTTTCTTTTCTCCAAGTGTTGGCCGGCGCCCATAGCCTTGGTGTTTCTCTTTCGGTTGGCTTACATACTCCATTCCATCTTCTCTTTGAAGAAACCCTAGATTTTTCCTTTCCTTGGTTGGGTGGCTAGGTTATGGAGGGGAAAGTGGGCGGCAACTATAGGAGAGGATATCTTCTTCTTCTTCCTAGGGTGTTGTCGGCTCCTAGATCTTTTCCCTGTACCTTGGTCGGCGCTCAACCTATTCCTCTCATCCTCTTCTTGTTCTCTTTGGACCGGCGGCAAGCATCATGCTTGGAGCTTGATGGTTGGTCCTAGATAAGAGATGAGTTTTGTTTCCATTTTGTTCTCTCTATTCTTGGGGCCGGCGGCATCAATCCTTTGTGGATTGGTGGTTGGCTCAAGCAAGAAGGGAAAGAGAGTTCTTCTTTCTTTGGATTGAAGAAGATCTAGGATGCTTCAACTTGTGGAGGATCTTCGCCCACACGAAGTCTACAAGGAGGTTAGGACATACGATAGAAGATCAAGAGGTATAAAAGTTTTATAACTTTTATTATTGTTCTTTGCATGTTCTTATCGATATGCTAGCTTAAGTTCTTTATGTTAGTATATGTTGATTATACTAGTTTACATTTGTATGTATTTGTATAATCATGGACCCCGATAAGAAACACAAAAACCGGCGATCCGTCCGTCGTCTCTTCCGCGGCTAACCGACTAGAAGAGTTGTGTTGCTTGAACAACAAGTTTGTTCAAGCGATTGCTCGAGTCGTTAGCACGACGATGAATTGGTTGTGCTTAGGAAACTCATCCCATCCGGATTAGTTTTCATTAGTGAAAATTTTAATCCGGGGACATGGGAGCCTATGAGCATTCCGAGAAATAGCACGGTTGCCAACAAATGGTATCAGAGCCACGGTTTCCGGTTTTGTGTGTTTTGGATTCGGTTACTTTCATGCACATATCATATATTGAGTATACCGGATAATAGTAGGATGTGCGTTGGCTAACTCTTTGGTTGCAGGCATAAGATCCGACTATTATGGCCATGTGTGTGTATGTGAATGGATGTGTGTAAAAATTTATTATTTGAATCCTCGGGGTTGACGAGGCTAGATTAGTATTTAATTTTTGTACTTAAATACGGCATTGTTTAGCCGATCATTTTAGTTTACTTTCGATCTAGATTATTTGTACACTCCTTCGTGGAGTATAGGATCGATGGATGTAAATTAAAATGTTTTATCTCGGCTCGGAACTCTTTGGTGACTTGCGCACGGGAAAAGATGGAGCGGACGAGGTGGCGACACGACGGGATGCGTATTGGAGAACAATGCCATAATAGTTGGAAAAAAATTCTGTTTTTTCCATATTTATTGCTGATTTGTTTTAGATGCATGTTGTGTGTGCTTGAAAATTCCTCATTTTTAATTTACTAAGTGGGAGAGGGACATTTTAATTAATTCCCGCGGCCTCCATTACAATTTGACGTGTGATGCAAACAAACTTGTGTGTTGGCTCTGAGTGCCTTCCTCCCCGAGGACGGGTTTGTTTGCGGATCACTAGGTCAAATAATGGTTATAGGAAATTATCTAGGAGCGTGTGTACTTCCTCAGAGGTAAGGCACATAATCCAAAATAATTCCTTTAGTATCGTGTAATGGTGCACACTTAGATGCAAATAAAAATATCCTCCCCATAGGAGTCACTGCTTTTATTTGTAGGGCCAAAGAGGAACCAACTATTAATTTTATTTGTCAAAAAGTAAGGTTGACAAGATAATAAAATTAATGGGTAAAACCTCCTCTTACAAATGTAGAATTCGTATACGTCCACACAGAGTGGCATACGAAATTCTCGGTGTTTTGAGGTGTTGGTTGATTTCGAAATTTTATTGTTTGAGGAATCAATAATTTTTTGAAATCTAAAGTAATGATCTATGTGATTCTTAGGATTTTCAAATAGCTTTCAACCCACTTGCTATGATACTAAAGGAAACAAACTTACTATACCCAAATTATACTGATTGGAAAAGAAAAATGGATAGTGTCTTAACTGTCGATGAGTGTCCTCCTAGGGTTGCGAATGATTCTGGGCAAAAGGAACTTTTCGGATACCAGAATCAAGCTGCTAGGAAGGAAGCCATGGTTGCTCAGAAGGTTTCTACTTCTATGCCGAAAGGCAAGAAGAAGAAGAAACAAGGTAGAGCAAAGGTGGTGGGAGGATCTCAGGGAGGAGTGAAGAAGCCGAAAGGCAAGTACTTCACTTACTAGCAGACTGGACATAAGAAGGAGGATATACTCTAGATACGACGGTGTACATTCTGAACTTGGTTCCATCTAAATCAGTGCCTTCTAATCCCACAGAGTTGTGGACCGGGCGAAAGCCTAGTCTAAGACATATTCGGATATGGGGAGTCCAGCACATGTGCTGAAGGCAGATACTGGTAAGTTGGAACCTCGTACAGAAGTATGCATGTTCATTGGCTATCCCAAGGAGACGAAGGGTGGTTTGTTTTATAGTCCTAGAGATCAGAGGGTGATCGTTAGTACGAATGCCAGATTTCTAGAGGAGGACTATGTGATGAACCACAAGCCCACGAGTAGGATTGTTCTTGAGGAGTTGATAGGGGAAGTCCCGACTTCAGTACCACCGGTACAAGAGGATATACCACATGTCACTGCACCGCGTGTCACACAGGATACACAGGTGATACCTCGTCGTAGTGGGAGGGTTGTGAGACAGCCTGATAGATTCATGTTCTTGGGAGAATCTTCCGATTTGGTCCCTGGCGAACATGAACCTGATCCCTGGACATATGACGAGGCAATCCAAGATATAAATACAGCATCTTTGCAAAGTGCAATGAATACTGAGATTGAATCTATGGATTCAAGTCAGGTCTGGGAGCTCTCATGCATAGCAACTCATATGGATTATGAGACGTGACAGATGGATGTCAAGATAGCATTCCTTAGTGGAAGTCTTGAGGAATCCATCTACATGAAGCGACCAGAGGGATTCATTGCTAAGGGCAAAGAGCGTATTGTATATAAGCTTAATCGGTCCGTTAATGGATTGAAGCAAGCTTAGAGATCTTGGAACATTCGCTTTGAGGAGGTAAATCCAGTCTTATGGATTTATTCAAAGTTCGGATGAGTCTTGTGTATACAAGAGATGTGACGGAAACGTAGTGGTATTTTTTGTTAGAACCTTTGTAACGCTAGAGGGGGGGTGATTAGCGTTAATGGAATTCAATCGCGGTTGTGTCTACAAATTCGTTAGCGCAGCGGAATATAGATAATACAATAACAATAATGAAAACACAACACGCTAACACGAGTATATAATGTGGTTCGGAACCGCACGGTTCCTACTCCACGGATCGGGCTCAAATGAGCCCTAGCGATGCCAATCACACACCACTATCAAATAACTCCTTCTCGGAATAATCCGGAGGTGGAGAAACCTCGTACAATATGATTACAACAATAATCAAATGAATACAAGCAATATAGTGAAATACAAAGCAATACAAGTAAAGGAAACACTTTACAAATGCTCTTTGAATGCTTGATCACTTGGTTGATCGAGTAGCACTTGGAGACCCTGAATTGCAGCAGCAACTCGCCCCAAATCGCCTCAAAGAACCATTACTTTTTCCTCCACCACCAGCTCCATATATAGCTTCAACATGTGCTGGAAAAAGTCGATCAGTCGACTGATCGAGACCATCAGTCGACTGATGCCACTGTTGTCGTGAGACAACGGCTAGTTCCACGCTGGATAAGTCCAACGGAACTACTATCACCGATCGGCGATTGTGACCATCGATCGTGATGGAGTACTCACTCGACCGATCGAGTCTCGACTCCATTCTCGCGTCGAATTCACGAGCACCGGTCGACCGATCACAAGATCGATCGATTTGCTCAAGCCATCGATCGCCATCATCTGTCGATCGGGCCGATCGAGGCCATAACCCGCAATCAAACCCTAGTTGATTTCGGTCGATGCCTCATGGCATCGGTCGGCGAGGTTTTAGCCCAAGTATGGTTCCCCATACTTGCTAGACCACCCTTAGCCTAGACCTAAGCCTTCTAGCCATCTCCATACCTCACGCCTCATCCTCCAAGTCATCCATGACTTGTTCATCCATCGCGCGAGCCTTCAGATGCTTCCATCGGCTATGTCATGCTAACGGTGTCTACACCGCCAAGGCACATTGGACTTACGCCGCCAAGACTCCGCTTGGACTTTATGCCGCCAACCATTGGACTTATGCTGCCAAGACTCCCGCTTGGACTTTACGCAGCCAACCATTGGACTTATGCTGCCAAGACTCCCGCTTGGACTTTACGCAGCCAATATCAATCCCTTATGTACTTCAAACGCCAAGACTCAAGCTTGGACTTTCCATTTGCCAACACATGTTGGACTTCTCTCAGTGCCAAGACAATGCTTGGACTTTCCATTTGCCAAGTACTCAAGACTTGGACTTTCCATGCCAAGACCCATGCTTGGACTTTACCATGACAATTACATTGTCATATGTTTTTGTCGAAACATCAAAACATCAAAACATCACTCGAGTCAAACTCGAGTTCTGGTCAATCGTGACCTGGGCCGATTGCACCAACAATCTCCCCCTTTTTGATGTTTGACAAAAACCACACAAAACATTTGAGTTAGAACATTAACTCAATTCCCTTACCAATTATCCCAAATTGGTAATCTTAAAAACATTCTCCAAAATGTTTTCTCCCAGAATGTTCTCCCCCAAACATTCTCCAAACATTCTCCCCCTTTTTGACAAATAGCAAAAAAAAAGTTATCACTCCAAGGAGGTCAATGTCTCATGTCCCAATGAGATCTTACAATCTCCCCCTTGATCCAAAAATACCTAGGATGCCTACAATCTTCCTAGTGATAAGTCCCATATCACTCAAGAGAGGCAATCCTATTCACTCTCCCAATTTCCAAATTGGGTATCAAAAACTCATCAATTTCCCAATTGATGATACATTCTCATAACTTCTCCTTTTCAAGGAGAAAAACACATCCATCATCCCAAGATGGATACCTCCCCCTAAAGGCTTGCTCCCCCTTGATCATTGCACCAACAATGTCCTTGGGGAGTCCCTAAGCCAATAGGAACTCTAAACAATCAAAACTAAGGTTAGAAATTCAACATTGAACTTTCTAACACCTTAACATTGATACAAACCCTAAACAATTTTCCTAATCCATATCCAATGGATTTTCACCCTTTATAATGCTTCCCAAAGCATATCCTAGGGTTAGGAGTGATTAGGGACTTTAACCATAAATGAAATCGGTTAAACAAACCTTGTCAACCCAAAATCAGCCTTGGCAGTTGACTCTGTCGATAACGATCATATCATACCCATCGATCATCGCCACCCAGGAAGGATCGATAATCAAAATCCGATTTTCAGTTATCAGACATGAATTTCAAAAAATCATAAATAATTATACGTTTATCGAAAAATCACGAAATTTGATACGTATAATACTTACGACCAATACAATGGGTGAAAAATATTTGAAAATTATTTTACCCATAAAATAGTGAAATTGGCACAAAGTTCAAAACCATTGAAATTTTCAATGTTTTGACCCTACTTTGTATCAACTTCATCAATGGTGATTGCTATCAAAAGATAGACTTCACCAAGGTTTTTCAAAATGATTTTAAAATGTTTTCAAAACCTTATTTTGGATCATATTCCTTGGGCTCTATGCACATGACTTGTACACAAACGTTCCCAATGATCCACTATTAAAATTAGATGAGTTTTAGTTCATCTAGATGCAAAAACTATGCATCTTGAACTTAACTCATATCCTAGCATCTCACATGTATCTAAGGTGTATAAATACACATATATGTCAATTGAATGTGAGATGTGGGTTTTGTTCACCCTAAACTAGGGTTTCATGCATTTTACTAGGCAACCCTACTTGATTCCCTTATAACTGGGACTTCAAGTCATGCCATAGTCCTTAAATCAATTTTAATCAAGTTAATGCATGAATGTATGATCATGGCATAAATAATAGTGTTATTAAAACGTGGCCAATGATCATGATGTCATGGCATAAGATGAGATCTAAAAGACACATGACATTTATCCTTAATTCTAAAGCATAATCATGACATATAAAATGATTAAGAATAAACATGATGTCATGATATGGCATATGGTAGCAATACAAATATTCATTCATACACGCAAGATTTTTCAGAAATAAGGATTTCATTTAAACTTAAATTTGTCTTTTACAATCAAAGAGAAGATTGGCTAAGCTCAATCTTACTACAAACATTGACAACCAAAAAAAAATATCCTCTAATCGTCCGCAGGAGGTGGCAATGGAGGTTCTTTGTTGACTCGAGTCGTGGGCCGCATCATCTCTAGCATATCGCTACGATCTTTGCTCTATGCGGACTGGGTCTCCTCCATCCTATCGAGGCGTGTGCCAAAAAGCCGCCAATAACTCTGTCGATCCGAGTCAACCACTCGATAATCCTCAATCGACTCGGTAGGCCACGGACGAATCGATGGACCCGGTGATGTGTCTGCCGCATCTGGTCATCCTCATCGAGGTGTCCGTGCATCCTCGTCGCCCTCTACTACATCTCGGGCGGAGGAGGTCGCTCAGGCGCCTGGTGGTCGTGGCGCCAACTCCATCTGTCCAGCGCCCATCCGTAGCTTTGCTAAGGAGAAGTTCTGGCGATATCGATCGTACACTTCCGATAGGCCGCAGAGAGCCCCTATGGATGTTAATGCCCCTCGAGTAGAGCCATGCTGTGATGATATGTAAAAATGTAATATGCACTTTCCTTATGCAGGAAGTGAAGTGCACAATGCAATGGAAGATGTTCAATGCAAAGTTTATGTCTAACTGAAGACGCATGGCATATAGAAGAAAAAGATGAGGAGGCCGAATCTTAGCCAGACCTCGAGTGACAATGGGCAGAAAACACCCAACAATGACCTTATAAAGGACATTGTCAGGTGCAGACAACTCAGTGATAGAAAATAGGTTTTGGGCCGGTGGACGTGGATAACCAAAAATGCGCTCATGCATGGACTCCATAGTGATATGGGCAAAAGGCTCAGGTAGGGGAAAGTCCATGGTAGGGTAGAAGATAAAGGTATCATTTGACGGCCTACACTCGAGAAACTCCTGCAGTATTGCAGGAGTGAACTCTAAATCGCGCTTTGCAACGCGAGTAGTGTATGTAGGGTCGTCATCTACCTTTTTAAGGTTTTGATAGAATTCTTTAATGAGATCATCATTGATTGGATGCGTGCACAAGACGATCTTCATCAAATTGTAGTATGCAATGAGTTCCATGACGTCACTACAATGCCTATCGAAAAGTTCTTATCTATGTACCTAACCAACATAGGTCGGGTACAACCGAGATTCACTCGGATGGATCATTCCTACGGGCTCTCCTATTATGAATGTAATGAGATGATATGCAATGCAATGGCAACAATACGCGATAAGATAAACCTACATTGTAATGGAAATAAAAATTAGGGCTCGGAAGAAGAGTCGCACTTAGGCGCCATGTGTGTGTCTCAAGGAAGGCTTAAAAGTTCTTTGAGGATCGCTTAAAAGTCGCAAAGCTTCACCACGAACCCTAAACTAATAGACAATAACCCTAAATCGCGTAAACTAGTGCTCCAAGATAGGTCAAAAACAATGGAAGGGGAGTGGCATGCTTATCAACCTAGGACTTTGGAAGGTTGACACGCCGGAAGAGCCGGGTCGGAGAGGAGCCGTGATCGGAGATCGAAGGAGGAAGAGACCTGTCGCGTGAA
The DNA here is from genome assembly GCA_025175895.1 of Wurfbainia villosa. Lineage (NCBI taxonomy): Eukaryota > Viridiplantae > Streptophyta > Magnoliopsida > Zingiberales > Zingiberaceae > Wurfbainia > Wurfbainia villosa. The sequence continues at coordinate 30,723,247 of CM045986.1, forward strand.
ATGCCGAACCCTAGCGGTTCGCGTTTTAAAAACACGATTCGATCGGGGATGTGAAGCATCGATCGGATGGCGATTTAACATCGGGTTTACCGAGCTGCGATGATCGATCCGGCAGTCGACTGTTGAACCTTCTGTAACGTGCTACAGTAGCATCAGTCGACTGATGTTGCTCATCAGTCGACTGCTCGTTGAGCATTCGACTGATGGCCTTCGGCCTCGGTGAACAGTACCATCAGTCGACTGATAGACCACATCAGTCGACTGATGGTCGATCAGTCGAGTCATGGAGCTAGCACTCGACTGATGGCCGTATCGTATCGTGCTCTGATGTTATCGGTCGGTGATTATCAGTCGACTGATGTCTGATTTCCAGTTCTGAAAATCAGAAAATCTCGATTTTATCATCTTAATTGTTCCATTTTATCACGTTAGATCTTGTATCTTGAATGTATTGATGTTATACTTTTATTTATGTATTTGTTCATGTATTTTAATGTTTTACTTCATTTTGCAAACATTAACATTCAATGATTTCCAAAACCTAACATCTCACCCTTTCTAAGTGTTGAAATACACAATCAAGGTAAAAGACTTGTTTTGTGAGATGTAATCTATCCTAGACATTCATTTCATGCAACCATATGGTAAAACATATGAAGCATGGTGAATACAAGACATCAAGTTGTGTGGCACTTGAGTATCACTCTAGATATTACCTTTACATCTTAACCACACATTTCTTGATACATGACCTTCCCAAGTGTGCCAATAATCAAAAGTACACACTATGACCTCTAAATCTAGATAGTGTCAATTTTATTGATTTTCATGTTTTCAAGATCTATATTGACACAACCTAAAATTCTTTGAAATTAAAACTCAAGGATATTTCCAAAGTAACCATAACCTTGAGAGTAACCTTAAAGTGCCACCTTTATTATGGTTGAGTTGACTACCCATCCAATCAAGGTTGGCACACCTAAACCCATCTTAGCGTGAATCAATCACGCTCTTAGGAACCCAAAACCTATTTGAGCTCCTAGGGTTAATTAGGTATTCCTTAGGGATAACCTCCCTAGATACCTTCCTAATGACCCTCCTAGGCTTGGTAGCCTTGGTCATTTGGGTCTTACCTAGGTTGACACTAGGGGTAACTCCCCTTGCAACCTTCTTAGTGGCCACCCTAGGTTTCCTAGAAACCTTAGCCACTAGGCACACACCATGGTCAACTCTAGGGATGACTTCCCTATTGACCTTGGTCTTCCTAGACTTAGTTAGTGTTTCATAGTCAAATGGAACACTATGGTAAGCTACCTTAGGCTTAGGTTGTGACCCAAACCTTTCTTGCCCTTGGTTGACTTTTGACTCTTAGGTCCTACTTGTTGGCTTTGACTATATGACCTAAAAGTTTGACCAATTGACCCTTGCATTTGATTTTGCATAATTTTAAGGGTCTTTTCTAGTTTTCAAGTCTTGACCTCAAGACTTGATTTTCCTTTTCTAATATCTCAATTTTTAATTTTTCATTTTCTCTTGAGATATTTTTATTTCTAGGCATATGTCTAGATTTCTTAGCATTAAAACCTAGATGTTCTCCTATTTTCTTAATGCTTTCCTTAGGTAAAATATTTTTAGGGACATTAGTCCCAAATTTCTCCTTATTCTTAAGGTAAGCATTCTTAGCACCTAAGCAAATATGTCTATTAGTTCTAGCATGCTTTTCATGTACAATAGCAAGAGAATTAAAAGCATTCTTTTGCCTAGAAATTGAAGGTGCATTAACAAATTTTACCTTAGGGTTTGCCTTGGAGGCTCCCCTTACTTGTGTAGCTCCTTCTTGCCCCTTCTTCTTCCCCTTGGGCATTGACTCAGTAATGTCCCGGTTGTCGGCATTTGAAGCAAACGACTTGCTCCTTGCTTCTAGACGTTGGGGGACCGGCATCCTTGACCTTTGGAGCCGGTGGAGCTTTCTTGATCCTCTTTGGGCATTTGCTCTTGTAATGCCCATACTCCCTACACTCAAAGCACATAGTATGTTTTTTATTTAAAACTAAATTGCTTGAGTTACCTAGTTCGATGGTGGAGACCGGAATTGGACTTTGGGCTTCTTCATCTTGGCCAGATGTCGAAGCTTCTTCTTGAGGTTGCTCCGGTGTAGAAGATGGTCTCTCCTCTTCTGCTATTTCCTCTTCCGATCCGGAAGTTGACTCCTCACTTCCTCCGATTCCTCACTTTCACTTGAGGATGAGCTCTCTTCTTCGATCTCCTCCTCTTCCGAATCTTCTTGGACCGATTCGGGATTTTAAATGAACTTGATCAACTTGTTCCACAATTCTTTCATCCCTATAGCTTCCTAATCTAGACAAAATATCGTTAGGTATCAAATCAATTAGCATTTTTGTTACCTTAACGGTTGTCTTGAATTTTTCCGCTGCTCTCGGTCCATCTCTTCATCTTGAGGATTTTAGTTTTCTCCTCTCGGAGCATCAAAACCTATAGTCACGGCAAACCAATTTTCTATATTTGTCATTAGAAAATATTACATTCTACCTTTCCAATACGCGAAATGTTCGCGGTTGAAGGAAGGTGGGATGTTGACGTCGTCACCCAATTTTTCTTGAAATTCCATATTCTTCCCTCTAGCTTCTTCAACTCTCGGCGGTTAGTCTGTAGAAGAGCCCCGGGCTCTGATACCACTTGTTAGAACCTTTGTAACGCTAGAGGGGGGGTGATTAGCGTTAATGGAATTCAATCGTGGTTGTGTCTACAAATTCGTTAGCGCAGCGGAATATAGATAATACAATAACAATAATGAAAACACAACACGCTAACACGAGTATATAACGTGGTTCGGAACCGCACGGTTCCTACTCCACGGATCGGGCTCAAATGAGCCCTAGCGATGCCAATCACACACCACTATCAAATAACTCCTTCTCGGAACAATCCGGAGGTGGAGAAACCTCGTACAATATGATTACAACAATAATCAAATGAATACAAGCAATATAGTGAAATACAAAGCAATACAAGTAAAGGAAACACTTTACAAATGCTCTTTGAATGCTTGATCACTTGGTTGATCGAGTAGCACTTGGAGACCCTGAATTGCAGCAGCAACTCGCCCCAAATCGCCTCAAAGAACCATTACTTTTTCCTCCACCACGAGCTCCATATATAGCTTCAACCTGTGCTGGAAAAAGTCGATCAGTCGACTGATCGAGACCATCAGTCGACTGATGCCACTGTTGTCGTGAGACAACGGCTAGTTCCACGCCGATAAGTCCAACGGAACTACTATCTATCGGCGATTGTGACCATCGATCGACCGATGGAGTACTCACTCGACCACCGAGTCTCGACCCATTCGTGCCCGAATTCACGAGCACCGATCGATCACAAGATCGGCCGATTGCTCAGCCATCGATCGATGCCATCATCCGTCCGATCAGCTAGGCCATAACCCGCAGTCAAACCCTAGTTGACTCGGTCCAGTCGACTGCCTCATGGCATCAGTCGACTGGCACACCTCAAACATGAGGTTTTAGCCCAAGTATGGTTCCCCCATACTTGCTAGACCACCCTTAGCCTAGACCTAAGCCTTCTAGCCATCTCCATCAGCCTCACGCCTCTCAGATCCCTCCAAGTCATCCATGACTTGTTCATCCATCGCGCTAGCCTTCAGATGCTTCCATCGGCTATGTCATGCTAACGGTGTCTACACCGCCAAGGCACATTGGACTTACGCCGCCAAGACTCCGCTTGGACTTTACGCCGCCAACCATTGGACTTATGCTGCCAAGACTCCCGCTTGGACTTTACGCAGCCAACCATTGGACTTATGCTGCCAAGACTCCCGCTTGGACTTTACGCAGCCAATATCAATCCCCTTGGACTTCAAACGCCAAGACTCAAGCTTGGACTTTCCATTTGCCAACACATGTTGGACTTCTCAATTGCCAAGACAATGCTTGGACTTTCCATTTGCCAAGTACTCAAGACTTGGACTTTCCATGCCAAGACCCATGCTTGGACTTTACCATGACAATTACATTGTCATATGTTTTTGTCGAAACATCAAAACATCAAAACATCACTCGAGTCAAACTCGAGTTCTGGTCAATCGTGACCTGGGCCGATTGCACCAACATTTTTGTACTATACGTAGATGATATTTTGGTGGTTGGCGACAACATCGAAGTGTTATTAGACGTAAGGGTATGGTCGTCCAAACAGTATGATATGAAGGACTTGGGAGAAGTGGGTCACAACCTTGGGGATCAAGGTTGTTGTGCTTATCCCAAGCTTCATACATAGACATGTTATTGGATCGTTTTAGCATACAAAACTCCAAGAAGGGTTTTCTACCCTTCAGGCATGGAGTTCCTTTATCTAAGCAGATGTGTCCTAGATCATCTGAGGAGATAGAGGAGATATAGGCGGTTCCTTATGCTTTGGCAGTAGGAAGTCTCATGTATGCTATGTACGAGACCAGATATCTGCTTTGCCGTGGGCATGGTCAGCAGATATCAAAGTAATCCAGGACAGGGATATTGGACTGCGGTAAAGCATATATTGTAGTGCCTGAGAAGGACTAGGGATTATATGCTAGTTTACCGGGCAGACCAATTACTCCCTGTGGGTTACACGGATTCTGATTTCCAATCTGATAGGGATAACAGTAAGTCTACCTCAGGGTTTGTGTTTACTTTGGGAGGTGGAGCCATAGTACGGAAGAGTGTCTAGCAGAAATGCGTGGTGGACTCTACCATGGAAGCTGACTGTATGGCAGCCTCTAAGGCGGCCAAAGAAGCTGGGTGGCTCAGGAATTTCCTAATGGACTTGGATGTGATTCCTGGTTTGCCCAGAACTATCACAATTTATTGTGATAATAATGGTGCAGTTGCAAACTCGAAGGAACCACGAGCCCATAAGGTTAGTAAACACATAGAGTGCAAGTACCACCTGATACGAGAAATCGTTAAGGAGGTAGAAGTTGCTGTCGCCAAGATTGCATCAGAGGATGACCTGGTAGACCCTTTCACTAAGGCCCTTCTGGCGAGAGCTTTGATAGGCATGTGGAGGGAAGGGGAATCAGATGTATGGCAGTAAGAGGACAGCATAGTCTTTTAGTATAAGTGGGAGATTGTTGGGATGTATACTGAAAGCCTAGCTCTTTTGTATGGACATCTTTATTTTGAAATAAGAATCACATGATCATTGTTTGCACGTTATATTTATATGTGTGCATATTGTCTAATATTTTACATTGTAGATAACATGGTGCCTGGGTGCGCAAGATCATGTTATCACTTGTAGAATATAAGTAGAGGCTCACAACCAAGATGGTTTTGGACAAACCATTGGCATGGTTGTAGTGTAGCTTGGTATTGTTTTATCTTGAACATAGAGTTACACTAGTACACCTCGGTGTATTGAGCAGGACCGACATAGAGGTGATTCAATTTATTGCTGACTACATAATTGAATCGGACCTCGGATATTATGTTGTACATGCTCTTAATCCCGATATAATAATGGGCACATGTACTTAGTATTTATTTCTTTGATTTACCAGAGGGTGAGATTTCTATGGATTAAATCAATATGCCCGGTAAGTTGGGAAGTGATATTATTTACATGGTGTGCCGTTGATTATAGGAGGAATCCGTGTCCTATATATTAGGTTGATGATGTCCCCTTGAGGAGCTCATAAGGTTCATCATGTAAACCCTGCAGATTGACTTAGTCAACATGATGATAAGGTTGAGTGGTACTACTCGAGGAGTTAGATGTTAATTAATTGATGGTCAGTAAATGAATTAATTGATGGACATTCGATATCTTAAACACGGGGAGATGGATGTACAAATAATATATGGAGCCCATATTAATTTATGGGGGTTGGTGAGGTAGTTCGATGATGATCCTCTAGTGGAATGGAACATCATTGATGGATCAAGTTTGTGTGGTTCCGATCCATCGGGTGGCCAAGACCCAACTCCTCCTCATGGTCCCTATCGTAGCCTAATATAAACCTCATGAAGTCTAGATCAAATGATGGAAAACAAATCTCTAGATCCTGTTTGGGATTAAATCCCTAGAACCGGTTGAGATTAAATCTCTAGATCCGACGGTTGGGATTAAATTCCTAGAGAAAGCGGTTGAGATTAAATCTCTAAATCCGACGGTTGAGATTAAAACCCTAGAACCGACGGTGGAGATTAAACCAAGGCCTAAACCTAACTCTATATAAAAGGGAGAGGAAAGGTTGGATAAGGTGGGCGGCAAGAAAATTGGGAATTAGTTCCTATATTTTTGGCTACCTCATCAATAACCAATTTTCTCCTAAGTTCTATATAAGGGAGCATGGGTTGGGCGGCAACTAAGTTTTTTTTGGATGATGGAAATTAGGGTTTAGCCTCTCTTTGCTTGGGCGGCAAGTAACCCTAAGGAGGAAACCCTAATTAGGGTTTGGCTCCTTGGGTTGGGCGGCCAAGGTTTGGAAGGAGAGTGGGCGGCAACTTGTGGAAGAGTTCTTCTTCTTCCTAGGGTAAGTGGCCGGTTCTAGATCTCCTCCTTCCACCTTGGTTGGGCGGCAACAAGGAGGAGGATTGTTTTCCTTTCTTTTCTCCAAGTGTTGGCCGGCGCCCATAGCCTTGGTGTTTCTCTTTCGGTTGGCTTACATACTCCATTCCATCTTCTCTTTGAAGAAACCCTAGATTTTTCCTTTCCTTGGTTGGGTGGCTAGGTTATGGAGGGGAAAGTGGGCGGCAACTATAGGAGAGGATATCTTCTTCTTCTTCCTAGGGTGTTGTCGGCTCCTAGATCTTTTCCTCTACCTTGGTGGTGCGCTCAACCTATTCCTCTCATCCTCTTCTTGTTCTCTTTGGACGTGGCAAGCATCATGCTTGGAGCTTGATGGTTGGTCCTAGATAAGAGATGAGTTTTGTTTCCATTTTGTTCTCTCTATTCTTGGGGCCGACGGCATCAATCCTTTGTGGATTGGTGGTTGGCTCAAGCAAGAAGGGAAAGAGAGTTCTTCTTTCTTTGGATTGAAGAAGATCTAGGATGCTTCAACTTGTGGAGGATCTTCGCCCACACGAAGTCTACAAGGAGGTTAGGACATACGATAGAAGATCAAGAGGTATAAAAGTTTTATAACTTTTATTATTGTTCTTTGCATGTTCTTATCGATATGCTAGCTTAAGTTCTTTATGTTAGTATATGTTGATTATACTAGTTTACATTTGTATGTATTTGTATAATCATGGACCCCGATAAGAAACACAAAAACCGGCGATCCGTCCGTCGTCTCTTCCGCGGCTAACCGACTAGAAGAGTTGTGTTGCTTGAACAACAAGTTTGTTCAAGCGATTGCTCGAGTCGTTAGCACGACGATGAATTGGTTGTGCTTAGGAAACTCATCCCATCCGGATTAGTTTTCATTAGTGAAAATTTTAATCCGGGGACATGGGAGCCTATGAGCATTCCGAGAAATAGCACGGTTGCCAACAAATGGTATCAGAGCCACGGTTTCCGGTTTTGTGTGTTTTGGATTCGGTTACTTTCATGCACATATCATATATTGAGTATACCGGATAATAGTAGGATGTGCGTTGGCTAACTCTTTGGTTGCAGGCATAAGATCCGACTATTATGGCCATGTGTGTGTATGTGAATGGATGTGTGTAAAAATTTATTATTTGAATCCTCGGGGTTGACGAGGCTAGATTAGTATTTAATTTTTGTAATTAAATACGGCATTGTTTAGCCGATCATTTTAGTTTACTTTCGATCTAGATTATTTGTACACTCCTTCGTGGAGTATAGGATCGATGGATGTAAATTAAAATGTTTTATCTCGGCTCGGAACTCTTTGGTGACTTGCACACGGGAAAAGATGGAGCGGACGAGGTGGCGACACGACGGGATGCGTATTGGAGAACAATGCCATAATAGTTGGAAAAAAATTCTGTTTTTTCCATATTTATTGCTGATTTGTTTTAGATGCATGTTGTGTGTGCTTGAAAATTCCTCATTTTTAATTTACTAAGTGGGAGAGGGACATTTTAATTAATTCCCGCGGCCTCCATTACAATTTGACGTGTGATGCAAATAAACTTGTGTGTTGGCTCTAAGTGCCTTCCTCCCCGAGGACGGGTTTGTTTGCGGATCACTAGGTCAAATAATGGTTATAGGAAATTATCTAGGAGCGTGTGTACTTCCACAGAGGTAAGGCACATAATCCAAAATAATTCCTTTAGTATCGTGTAATGGTGCACACTTAGATGCAAATAAAAATATCCTCCCCATAGGAGTCACTGCTTTTATTTGTAGGGCCAAAGAGGAACCAACTATTAATTTTATTTGTCAAAAAGTAAGGTTGACAAGATAATAAAATTAATGGGTAAAACCTCCTCTTACAAATGTAGAATTCGTATACGTCCACACAGAGTGGCATACGAAATTCTCGGTGTTTTGAGGTGTTGGTTAATTTCGAAATTTTATTGTTTGAGGAATCAATAATTTTTTGAAATCTAAAGTAATGATCTATGTGATTCTTAGGATTTTCAAATAGCTTTCAACCCACTTGCTATGATACTAAAGGAAACAAACTTACTATACCCAAATTATACTGATTGGAAAAGAAAAATGGATAGTGTCTTATAATCATGAGTGTCCTCCTAGGGTTGCGAATGATTGGGCAAAGGAACTTTTCGGATACCAGAATCAAGCTGCTAGGAAGGAAGCCATGGTTGCTCAGAAGGTTTCTACTTCTATGCCGAAAGGCAAGAAGAAGAAGAAACAAGGTAGAGCAAAGGTGGTGGGAGGATCTCAGGGAGGAGTGAAGAAGCCGAAAGGCAAGTACTTCACTTACTAGCAGACTGGACATAAGAAGGAGGATATACTCTAGATACGACGGTGTACATTCTGAACTTGGTTCCATCTAAATCAGTGCCTTCTAATCCCACAGAGTTGTGGACCGGGCGAAAGCCTAGTCTAAGACATATTCGGATATGGGGAGTCCAGCACATGTGCTGAAGGCAGATACTGGTAAGTTGGAACCTCGTACAGAAGTATGCATGTTCGTTGGCTATCCCAAGGAGACGAAGGGTGGTTTGTTTTATAGTCCTAGAGATCAGAGGGTGATCGTTAGTACGAATGCCAGATTTCTAGAGGAGGACTATGTGATGAACCACAAGCCCACGAGTAGGATTGTTCTTGAGGAGTTGATAGGGGAAGTCCCGACTTCAGTACCACCGGTACAAGAGGATATACCACATGTCACTGCACCGCGTGTCACACAGGATACACAGGTGATACCTCGTCGTAGTGGGAGGGTTGTGAGATAGCCTGATAGATTCATGTTCTTGGGAGAATCTTCCGATTTGGTCCCTGGCGAACATGAACCTGATCCCTGGACATATGACGAGGCAATCCAAGATATAAATACAGCATCTTTGCAAAGTGCAATGAATACTGAGATTGAATCTATGGATTCAAGTCAGGTCTGGGAGCTCTCATGCATAGCAACTCATATGGATTATGAGACGTGACAGATGGATGTCAAGACAGCATTCCTTAGTGGAAGTCTTGAGGAATCCATCTACATGAAGCGACCAGAGGGATTCATTGCTAAGGGCAAAGAGCGTATTGTATATAAGCTTAATCGGTCCGTTAATGGATTGAAGCAAGCTTAGAGATCTTGGAACATCCGCTTTGAGGAGGTAAATCCAGTCTTATGGATTTATTCAAAGTTCGGATGAGTCTTGTGTATACAAGAGATGTGACGGAAACGTAGTGGTATTTTTGTACTATACGTAGATGATATTTTGGTGGTTGGCGACAACATCGAAGTGTTATCAGACGTAAGGGTATGGTCGTCCAAACAGTATGATATGAAGGACTTGGGAGAAGTGGGTCACAACCTTGGGGATCAAGGTTGTTGTGCTTATCCCAAGCTTCATACATAGACATGTTATTGGATCGTTTTAGCATACAAAACTCCAAGAAGGGTTTTCTACCCTTCAGGCATGGAGTTCCTTTATCTAAGCAGATGTGTCCTAGATCATCTGAGGAGATAGAGGAGATATAGGCGGTTCCTTATGCTTTGGCAGTAGGAAGTCTCATGTATGCTATGTACGAGACCAGATATCTGCTTTGTCGTGGGCATGGTCAGCAGATATCAAAGTAATCCAGGACAGGGATATTGGACTGCGGTAAAGCATATATTGTAGTGCCTGAGAAGGACTAGGGATTATATGCTAGTTTACCGGGTAGACCAATTACTCCCTGTGGGTTACACAGATTCTGATTTCCAATCTGATAGGGATAACAGTAAGTCTACCTCAGGGTTTGTGTTTACTTTGGGAGGTGGAGCCATAGTACGGAAGAGTGTCTAGCAGAAATGCTTGGTGGACTCTACCATGGAAGCTGACTGGATGGCAGCCTCTAACGGCGCCAAAGAAGCTGGGTGGCTCAGGAATTTCCTAATGGACTTGGATGTGATTCCTGGTTTGCCCAGAACTATCACAATTTATTGTGATAATAATGGTGCAGTTGCAAACTCGAAGGAACCACGAGCCCATAAGGTTAGTAAACACATAGAGTGCAAGTACAACCTGATACGAGAAATCGTTAAGGAGGTAGAAGTCATTGCCGCCAAGATTGCATCGAGGATGACCTGGTAGACCCTTTCACTAAGGCCCGCAGAGCTTTGATAGGCATGTGGAGGGAAGGGAATCGGATGTATGGCGATGAAGAGGACGATAGTCTTTTAGTATAAGTGGGAGATTGTTGGGATGTATCAAAGCCTAGCTCTTTTGTATGGACATCTTTATTTTGAAATAAGAATCACATGATCATTGTTTACGTTATATTTATATGTGTGCATATTGTCTAATATTTTACATTGTAGATAACATGGTGCCCGGTGCGCATGTAAGATCATGTTATCAGTCCCTTGTAGAATATAAGTAGAGGCTCACAACCAAGATGGTTTTGGACAAACCATTGGCATGGTTGTAGTGTAGCTTGGTATTGTTTTATCTTGAACATAGAGTTACACTAGTACACCTCGGTGTATTGAGCGAGGGCCGACATAGAGGTGATTGATTTATTCTTTACATAATTGAATCGGACCTCGGATATTATGTTGTACATGCTCTTAATCCCGATATAATAATGGGCACATGTACTTAGTATTTATTTCTTTGATTTACCAGAGGGTGAGATTTCTATGGATTAAATCAATATGCCCGGTAAGTTGGGAAGTGATATTATTTACATGGTGTGACGTTGATTATAGGAGGAATCCGTGTCCTATATATTAGGTTGATGATGTCCCCTTGAGGAGCTCATAAGGTTCATCATGTAAACCCTGCAGATTGACTTAGTCAACATGATGATAAGGTTGAGTGGTACTACTCGAGGAGTTAGATGTTAATTAATTGATGGTCAGTAAATGAATTAATTGATGGACATTCGATATCTTAAACACGGGGAGATGGATGTACAAATAATATATGGAGCCCATATTAATTTATGGGGGTTGGTGAGGTAGTTCGATGATGATCCTCTAGTGGAATGGAACATCATTGATGGATCAAGTTTGTGTGGTTCTGATCCATCGGGTGGCCAAGACCCAACTCCTCCTCATGGTCCCTATCGTAGCCTTATATAAACCTCATGAAGTCTAGATCAAATGAAGGAAAACAAATCTCTAGATCCGACGGTTAGGATTGAATCCCTAGAACCGACGGTGGAGATTAGATCTCTAGATCCGACGGTTGGGATTAAATTCCTAGAACCGACGGTTGAGATTAAATCTCTAGATCCGATGGTTGGGATTAAATTCCTAGAACCGACGGTGGAGATTAAACCAAGGCCTAAACCTAACTCTATATAAAAGGGAGAGGAAAGGTTGGATAAGGTGGGCGGCAAGAAAATTGGGAATTAGTTCCTATATTTTTGGCTACCTCATCAATAACCAATTTTCTCCTAAGTTCTATATAAGGGAGCATGGGTTGGGCGGCAACTAAGTTTTTTTTGGATGATGGAAATTAGGGTTTAGCCTCTCTTTGCTTGGGCGGCAAGTAACCCTAAGGAGGAAACCCTAATTAGGGTTTGGCTCCTTGGGTTGGGCGGCCAAGGTTTGGAAGGAGAGTGGGCGGCAACTTGTGGAAGAGTTCTTCTTCTTCCTAGGGTAAGTGGCCGGTTCTAGATCTCCTCCTTCCACCTTGGTTGGGCGGCAACAAGGAGGAGGATTGTTTTCCTTTCTTTTCTCCAAGTGTTGGCCGGCGCCCATACCCTTGGTGTTTCTCTTTCGGTTGGCTTACATACTCCATTCCATCTTCTCTTTGTAGAAACCCTAGATTTTTCCTTTCCTTGGTTGGGTGGCTAGGTTATGGAGGGGAAAGTGGGCGGCAACTATAGGAGAGGATATCTTCTTCTTCTTCCTAGGGTGTTGTCGGCTCCTAGATCTTTTCCCTGTACCTTGGTCGGCGCTCAACCTATTCCTCTCATCCTCTTCTTGTTCTCTTTGGACCGGCGGCAAGCATCATGCTTGGAGCTTGATGGTTGGTCCTAGATAAGAGATGAGTTTTGTTTCCATTTTGTTCTCTCTATTCTTGGGGCCGGCGGCATCAATCCTTTGTGGATTGGTGGTTGGCTCAAGCAAGAAGGGAAAGAGAGTTCTTCTTTCTTTGGATTGAAGAAGATCTAGGATGCTTCAACTTGTGGAGGATCTTCGCCCACACGAAGTCTACAAGGAGGTTAGGACATACGATAGAAGATCAAGAGGTATAAAAGTTTTATAACTTTTATTATTGTTCTTTGCATGTTCTTATCGATATGCTAGCTTAAGTTCTTTATGTTAGTATATGTTGATTATACTAGTTTACATTTGTATGTATTTGTATAATCATGGACCCCGATAAGAAACACAAAAACCGGCGATCCGTCCGTCGTCTCTTCCGCGGCTAACCGACTAGAAGAGTTGTGTTGCTTGAACAACAAGTTTGTTCAAGCGATTGCTCGAGTCGTTAGCACGACGATGAATTGGTTGTGCTTAGGAAACTCATCCCATCCGGATTAGTTTTCATTAGTGAAAATTTTAATCTGGGGACATGGGAGCCTATGAGCATTCCGAGAAATAGCACGGTTGCCAACAAAACAACCTTTTATTCATGTTGTAGTTCAGGCGAAACTGCTCAAAAATCCTAGGTAGAGACTGGAGAATGATATCGACCTGGGTTTCCCCATCGATCTCAGCTCCAAGGACTTCCAGCTCATTCAAATGAGCCATCATCTTGAGAACATGATCCCTCACGGGTGTTCCCTCGATCATGGTGGTCGTCATCAAGTTCCTCATGGCTTCCTGTCGAGCAGCCCAATTTTGGTGTTCGAAAAGCTCCTTGAGATTGAGTGTCATGTCATAAGCAGTGGGCATGACTTGATGCTGATGTTGCAATACATTTGACATAGAACCCAAAATGTAATATCGCACCATCTCATCAGCCTTAATCCACTTCTTATAACTCTCCTTCTCCTTTTACTCAGAATCATCCGCAGGCTTAGGAGGACACTCTTCGAAGAGTACATTTTTGTACTCCTCAACAGTCAAGACAATATCAAGATTCCTCTTCCAATCAACATAATTAGGTCCAGTAAGTTTATTCTCTTTCAGTATCACAGCAAGTGGGTTGAAAGTCATTTTGAAAAAACCTAAGAATCACATAGATCAAAACATTAGATTTTAAAAAATTATTGATTCCTCAAACAATAAAATTTTAAAATCAACCAATACCTCAAAACACCAAGAATATCGTATGCCATGATCGTGTGGATGTATACAAATTCTACATTTGTAAGAGGAGGTTTTACCCATTAATTTTACTATCTTGTCAACCTATCTTTTTGACAAATAAAATTAATAGTTGGTTCCTCTTCGACCCTACAAATAAAAGCAGTGACTCCGATGGGGAGGATACTCCTATTTGCATCTAAGTGTTCACCATTACTTGGTACCAAGGCAATTATCTCGGGTTATGTGCCTTCCGATGGGGAAGTACACACGCTCTTTAATAATTTCCTATAACCATATTCGACCCTGTGATCCACAAAACAAACTCATCCGATGTGGAGGAAGGCACTCAGAGCCGACGCACAAGTTTGTTTGCATCACATGTCAAATCGTAATGGAGACCGTGGGAATTTATAAAAATATCCCTCTCCCACTTAGTAATTTAAAATTGAGGAATTTTCCTAGCACACGACATGCATATCAAACAATAAGCAATAAATATGAAAAAGAAATATTTTCCAACTATTATGGCTTTTGTTCTCCAATATGCCTCCCGTCGTATCGCCATCTCGTCTGCTCCTCCCTATGCCATGTACAAGCCATCCGGAGATCCGAGCCGAGAATAACTATTTTAATTTACATCCATCGATCCTATACTCCACGAAGGAGTGTAAATGAAATCTAGATCGAAAGTAAACTAAAATAAAAAGAGTGGCTAAACAATGTCGTACTTAATTACAAAAATTAAATACTAGCCTCGTCAACCTCGAGGATTCAAATAATATACAATTACACACATACAATCACATACACACATATGGCCATAATAGTTGGATCCTATGCCTGCAACCAATAAGTTAACTTACGCACATCCTACTATTATCCGGCACATATAATATATGAAAAGTGCATAAAAGTAACCGAATCCTAAACATACAAAATCGGAAACCGTGGCTCTGATACCACTTGAAGGGAGGAAACTTCGCTTCCCACTTCAACTCAGTCGCTTGTTCATGGCAATCCCGTCTTTGTCCCCAGATTAAAAAAATTAATCCTTGATAAATAGGGATTACCCAAGCTACCATTCCATCGTCGCGCTATTTGATTAGAGTGGTCACTTGAACAAACTTGTTGTTCAAGCAACCTATCTCTATTCTTCGATTAGCCACGGAATAGACGATGTACGGATCGCCGATTTTTGTGTTTCTATTTGGGGTCCAAGTTAATTTAGCCATATAACATAGTATACAACATGCATAGAATAAGAAAAGATTCATAAACAAGAATTATACCTCTTGTTATACCTCTTGATCTTCTATTGTATGTCCTTCCTCCTTTTGGACGTCGTATGGGCGATGATCTTCCAAAAGTCAAAGCCTCCTAGATCACGAATCTTCCTTTCCTTGTTCGCTCTGAACAAGGAAGATAATAAAACGAAACTCTTCTTCTACCTAGAACTGACCACCAAGCTCCAAGCTTGATCCTTGCCACCGACCAAGGAGAGGAATAAGGAGTATAGGTGTCGGCCAAAAGCTCCAAGGGAAGAGACCCTAGCTCTTGCCATTGGCCAAGGAGGAGAGGAAGAGGATTGGGACGCCGGCCAAGGATGAGAGGAAGAAGAGGGGCGCCGGCCAAAACCCTAGGAAGATGGGAAAGTCTTGCCGCCCAATGCTTCTCCAAACCCTAGCCGCCCAAAACCCTAATCTCCTAAGATGTCTCTCACGCCCAAGCCTTGGCCATCCTTTTATAGAGCTAGGCTTAAGCCTCCTTTTAATCTCCACCGTTGGATCTAGGGATTTAATCTCAACCATCATATCTAGGTATTTAATCTCAACCGTCGGATCTAGAGATTTAATCTCCACCGTCGGATCTAAAGATTTAATCTCCACCGTCGGATCTAGAGATTTAATCTCCACCGTCGGATATAGAGTTTCATTTTCCATCATCGGATCTAGGCTCCATGAGGGTTTTAATAGGCTACAATAGGGACCATGAGGAGGAGTTGGATCTTGGCCACCCAATGGATCAAGCCCACATAAAGTCTGATCCATTAATGATAATCCAATCCACTAGAGGATTATCATTGATCTACCTCACCAACCCCCATAATTAAATATGGGCTCCATATATTAATTGTACAAATATCTCTCCGTGTTGAAGATCTCAAATTTCCGTTGATTAATTAATTTACTGACAATTAATTAATCAACATCTAACTCCATGAGTAGTACCACTCAACCTTATCATCATGCCGGACCAAGTCCACCTGCAGGGTTTACATGATGAACCTTATGAGCTTCTCAAGGGGACATCATCATCCTAATATATAGGACAAGGTTTCCTCCTATAATCAACGGCACACCATATAATTAATATCATTTTCCAACTTACCGAGCCTATTGATTTACTCTATAAATCTCGCCCATTGGTAAATCAAAGAAATAAATACTAAGTATATGTGCCCGTTATTATATCGGGATTAAGAGCATATACATCATAATATCCGAGGTCCGATTCAATTATATAGTCAGCAATAAATCGAATCACCTCTAAATCGGTCCTGCTCAATACACACAAAGTGTACTAGTGTAATTTTATGGTCAAGACAAACCAACACCAAATCACACTACAACCATTCCAATGGTTTGTCCATAACCATCTCGGCTATGAGCCTTTACTTATACTTCACAAGAAATTGATAACATGATCTCCCGTGTGACACTACACACCATGTTATCTATAATGTAATGTATTAGACAATATGCATAACCATAAATATGCAAACAATGATCATGTGATTCTTATTTAAAAAATAAAGATGTTCATACAAAAGATAGACTTTTCAGTATACATCCCAACAATACCCAATTTGGAAATTGAGAGAGTGTATAGGATTGCCTCTCTTGAGTGATATGGGACTAATCACTAGGAAGATTGTAGGCATCCTAGGTATTTTTGGACCAAGGGGGAGATTGTAAGATCTCATTGGGACATGAGACATTGACCTACTTGGAGAGAACCTTTTTGATGTTAGTCAAAAAGGGGGAGAACTTATTGGAAGAATGACATCAATTGGAAAAATTGATGGGGATGATTGGTTTGAGTTAGATGGTCTAACTCAATGGTTTGTTTGGTTTTTGTCAAACATCAAAAAGGGGAAGATTGTTGGTAAAATCGGCCCAGGTCACGATTGACCAGGAATCGAGCTTGACTCGAGAGATGTTTTGATGTTCGACAAAAACATATGACAATTTGATTGTCATGGGAAAGTCCAAGTCTTGGGTACTTGGCATGGAAAGTCCAAGTGGGACACTTGGCATTTGGAAAAGTCCAAGCTTGGGTCTTGGCAATGGAAAGTCCAACATGGGTTGGCAAGGGAAAGTCCAAGCATTGGTCTTGGCAATGGAAAGTCCAAGCATGGGTCTTTGCAAGGAAAAATCCAAGCATGGGTCTTGGCATGGGAAGTCTAAGGTGTTTGATATTGGCGGTGTAAAGTCCAAGCGGGAGTCTTGGCAACATAAGTCCAATGGTTGGCGGCGTAAAGTCCAAGCGGAGTCTTGGCAGTGTATGTCCAATGTGCCTTGGTGGTGTAGACACTATTAGCATGACATAGCCGATGGAAGCACCTGAAGGCTAGCACAATGGATGAACAAGTCATGGATGACTTGGAGGGATCCGAGAGGCGTGAGGCTGACGGAGGTGGCTAGAAGGCTTAGGTCTAGGCTAAGGGTGGTCTAGCAAGTATGGGGGAACCATACTTGGGTTAAAACCTCATGTTTGAGGTGTGCCAACCGACTGGTGTTATGTGGCAGTCGACTGGAATGAGTCAACTAGGGTTTGACTTTGGGAATTAGCCTAGCAGTCGACTGTCATCCTTTGGTAGTTGATTGATTGGTCGAGAAGTCGACTGATCATGTGATCAGTCGACTGGTGCTCGATTTTTCTGGCACAAAATAGAGTCTGACTCGACTGCTGGGGTTAGCAGTCGAGTGGAGGCTCTATCAGTCGACTGATGGTCATGATCAGTCGACTGATGATGGATCCATTGGATTTTTCCAGCGTTGATCTAGCCATTGTCTCACGACAATAGTGGCATCAGTCGACTGATGGTCCCGAGCAGTCGACTGATCGACGATTTTCAGCCCAGGTTGAATCTTTAAATGGAGCTCATGGAGGAGGATTTCACAAGAGGTTCTTGAGGCTTTTGGGGTGATTTGTTGCTGCAAATCAGGGTCTCCAAGTACAAGTCAAGCAACCAAGCATTCAAGCAATCAAAAGCAAAGTGTTGTAAAGTTTTCTTTACTTGTCTTTCATATTTGTATTATATATTGCTTGTAATCATTTGTACGAGGTTTCTCCACCTCCGATGTGTGTCGAGAAGGAGTTATTGCATAGTGGTGTGTGATTGACATCGCTAGAGCTCTTTAGAGCTCGATCCGTGGAGTAGAAACCGTTCGATACTGAACCACATTAAATATTTGTGTATTTGTGGTTGTCTATTTCGTTATTGTATTATTTCTATTTTTCCACTGTGCGCTAACGAATATTGTAGACAAACGCAAATTGAATTCCATCACGCAACGCTACGATGCTATTCACCCCCCCCCCCCTCTAGCATTCCAAGGATCCCCAACAAGTTGGTTAATCTAGATGTCAAGGATAGAGGGTCATTGTCACATATTGTGAGAGTAACAATTAGTAGTCACAAAGGTGATGTTGGATCTAAACATTCTTGTAACTTGGGTAGCAATGATGTGTTGCTAGACACCGCTCATTGCTTATGTTCCTAAATCGGTTTAGGAGCATTGCCAACGTTACAAGAACCTATAGGGTCACACACAAAGGGCAATTAGATGGAGATTAGGTTCATATGATGGACCATGAGGATTAGGTTCATGTGATGAACCAAATTGGATTAAGAGTAATCCAAATTTCACTAATTGAGTTAGACTCAATTTGATTCAAGTGTTGAATGAGTCTAATTTAGATTTGATTCATTGAGTCAATTTAAATTAATGAATAGAGATTCATTAAATCAAATTGACTTGAATCAAATGGTTGGATTTGATCAACCATGGAATATAAGAGGTCAAGTTTGACTTGATTTGAGAGGGAAGATAAATGGTCTATTTTGACTTGACCAATTGCCATGTCATGATGACTTGGCATGGGCTGGCCAATGATGATGTTCCACATCATCATGGATGTTAGTAATATATGAGAGATGTCCTAAGGCAATCGCCTTATGTATAAACCATTTATATGATAAATGAAGATTCACTATTTGAGTATACATGTTTTATGTATTTGATTGGATCATAAACTCATTTACTGAATGTCCACGATACGATTCACAGCATGAGAGAATTTGTGATTGGATCACAACTAGTGAGTATCTCTACATGTGTAATTGTGATGTATCGGAATTATCCCTAGTCGATGAATTGATGGATTTGGACACCATCAGTTCTGTAGAGACTAGCACGAGGTATACTCCTTGGTGTATCCAAGCAGCTGATTCTCACTGGCTGGAGACATAGTGATGTCCGAAGTTGATCGTGGATGCTAGTTATGGTAACTAATTCATTGGAGTGACCAGCCGTAAGACTTCATATGGTTCTCTGCATATATAGATATGTCAATGAAGTTCTTACTGTGGCTTAAGTGCGATGTTCCTTTGACTTGCGGTATTCAAGTCATCTTGATCATGGAGACTTATGCTTTGACATCTTAAGCAAACATCTCTGAGGAGATGTGGACCCGGGATGATTGGGTATAAGTCGAAGTGATCGAAGGTGTTTGAATAGTCTATAAAGGATTCACCACTCCTTGCGAGGAGATGTATACCCATGGCCTCTCGTCGGATTGTTACTAAAGTCTTTGGCCAAAGCATTACATGTTTAGAGTAAGGTACTCTTCGATACATGTGGAGTAACTAGAATCCGTAGGACGAGGAAATGATACTTGGGCTAGGTGTGACGTAGTCAGCCTAGTGGGGACTGACACTATAGACCATGTCCTGAACCAAGTGGGTATAAGATGAGTGAAGGGAATGGGGCACGATTAATTCGAGCTACTGAAGGGTTTCAGAAATAGTTCTGGATCAACCGTTGATCTTTTCGGTTAATTGGGGATCATGATGTACTACTAGGTGCCACTCATGATCGTTCTATAATTAATGGTTAATTATAGACGGCCAACATAAACCGAGAACCTATTTGGTCACACGCACAATGAGTGTAATCCAAAGGATTTAAAACGAGCTTGAGAATGGGATTCTCAGACCGAGAGAAACTATGTTTGGTTGGACCAAACATAAAGCGAGCATGAAATTGTTTCAGTCGCAATGGAAGCGTGGATGGGTCGTGTCTTATGAAGACATAATGGATGGACCAAAATGGTTTGGTTCTAATCCAATGGATGAGAATAAACCAAAGGGTTTGGTTTATATTAAACGAATGAACCAAAGGTTGGTTCGGTTCGTTTTAACTTAAAATAAACCATCATGGTTTGGTTTATTTTAACTTATCTTAATGGAGCGGGTTAACGGGCTTTATGGATATGATCCATTAACCATTAAGAGAATTAGTTCTCTATAAAATAGGGCTTAAACCCTAATCCAAAACCCTAGCCCTTGGAGTTGCCGCCCACCCCTTGAAGGAGTATTTGGCGCCAACACCTTCATTGCTGCCGCCCAGCTTTTGTGCCGCCGTCCAAGTCCTTGCCGGCGACCAAGCTACAGCCGGTGAACCCTCCGGCGATCCTCCGGTGATCCCCTATAGGTTTGGCATCAAGGTGAGCCTTTTCTTTCCTTGGTTGGCCGGCGCCTATATCCTCCACCAAGCTGTCCAGTTTTCTGGACAGCTTCTCCTCCTCTCGTTGGAGCGTCGTTTGGACGACGGTTAGTGCTCCGACAGTGGCTAACTTACCGGGGATTTGATCTCCGGTAATCCTCTGAGGTGGGGAACGAAGGATTCGTCAAACGGTTGACGAATACCTCTCCGGAGAATCAAGTTTTGAGGACTCGATTTTGGATCCGAATTTGGATTCGGATCGTGATCATCTCTCGATCACATTGTCTTCAACACGAGGCTAGTAACCCGTACGAAGATGAAGCTCGTGGCTTAGCGAAGTCATCCCGAGGAGCTCGGCGTGGATACGGATAGAGACGATTCTTACGAGGATCGTTCCAGTTGATGCCGTTCCCGCTACACGTCATACGAAAGGTATAACGTAGATAATTTTCTTTTATTGCAAATTTTAATTTACGGTTATGTCTACACTTGTTGTAATAAGCATGCGTGTGTTGTGTGTGTTGTAATAAATAGGAGTATTTATTATTTTTATTGCTTCCGCTGTGTTCATGTTTACGAAACATGATCGAACACGCCATGTGCTTAAAACCCAACAAAGGGTATCGAGAGCCAGTTGTGTTTTGACATAATCGTAAAATTGGTTTTGCGATAGTCATAATGTATTTCTGGAAATTTTCTAAATTTTAGAAATTTAGAAGTATTTATGGAAATTTTTCAATTTTGGAAAGTCTAGAAGTATTTATGGAAATCTTCCACTTTTGGAAAGTTGGAAGTATTTATGGAAATTGATATTTTCCATAAATAAAATATTTGATTAGATTCTGGAAATTTGTTTCCTAATTTAATTATGATTTGATTTGGGAAATCAAATCTTAAAATATTTTATTTCCATAAGTAGTTTTAAATGATTTAGGAAATTGGTTTCCTAAATAGATTTTCCTTAATCAAATAATTCCATGAATAAAATATGTGATTAGATTTGGAAATTGGTTTCCTAATTTAATTATGATTTGATTTGGAGAATCAAATCTTAAACATATTTTATTTCCATAAATAGTTATGACATATAAGGAAATTATATACATGACATAATTGTATGCCATGTAATTGCATTAGATGCATAACATTATGCCATGCGTGTCGTGACATGTAGATGTATGCCATGTATGCCATGCCATGTAGATAATAGTTATTTGCATGCAAAGAGGATGAGACATAAAAACCCTTAATCAATATTAAAGCCTACACCTTCCATTAATATGGTTAGAACCAGAGTTCTGTTTCTTGTTTGGGTTGTTGGACTCTCTCCAAGCCCGGCTCGAACCTGAATATGTTCAAACCATGGAATAGTTTAATACTAATATGGTAAGAGTCAGAGGTCAATCGTTAGCTTTGGTTGTTGGACTCTCTCCAAGCTGGGCTAATTGGTTGAATGCGCTCTAACCATATTAAAACTATGTCCTGATTAATGGGTTGGCTTTAACCTGGAGCATCGGCTTGTTGGACTCTCTCCAAGGTCGATGTAAAGGGAGGTGAAGTTGGGTGCTATGCATATGATGCATACTTGTTAATGTGTTAACAACCCGATGTATGTGTGGACATTCAATTAGTTGATAGCACATTGTGATAGTTGCATATACGGGATATGCAATCGGTATAGATGAAACCTACCGTCGTAGTTATGAATGGCTTGTTGGACTCTCTCCAAGGTTGTTCATAACTATGATGGATATCAGCCCATTCGGAGATGGACCTACAATCTCCCGAAGTGATTTTGGGGTTTTTGAAATTCGAAAAATGAATGGGATTTATAAATGTATATTGATGCATTTTAAAATCATTTTCTCATATATGCTCGTTTTGTATTTCTAGGTCAATAAATTGATCATGACGTCTTTGAATTTGCGCACTATTTTGGATTCGAACAAACTGACTGGGCCTAACTTCCTGGACTGGCTTAGAAACCTGAGAATTGTTCTCAAGGCGGAAAAGCTTGCATATGTCCTTGAAGAGCCTCTTCCTGACCGTCCTAAGGACGATGCCACCTGCATCAAATGTTGGTCTATCGAAGCATGTGGCGATTCCCGAGTCGCGAGTGTTGCATCATGCTAGCGGCGATGGTACCTGAGCTGCAGAAGCAGCATGAGCATATGGATGCTAACACTATGGTCTTCCATCTTCATGAGTTGTTCGATGAGCAAGCGAGATCCGAAAGGTTCGAGGTCTCTAGGCTCCTCTTCACCACGAAGATGCAAGAAGGTTCGTCTGTAGTACAGTTTGTGCTAAAGATGAATGGGTACATCGAGCGGCTAGCTACCCTCGGTTTTGTGATGGATCATGAGTTAAGTATTGACTTAATTCTGCATTGTTTGCCCAAGAGTTTCTTGCAATTTGTGATGAACTATCGGATGAACAAATTGGAATCCACCATTCCCGAGCTCCTCAATATGCTGAAGACTGTGGAGCCTTCTGTGAAGCATGAGGAGAAGGCGGTTCTGTTAGTTGATTCCTCAAAGAAAGGTTCTAAGAGGAAGGCAAAAGAACAGAAGAAAGGAAAGAACAAAAAGGCAAAGAAGGCGGAACCAGCGCAAAAGGGCACTTGCCATCATTGTGGCAAGGAAGGCCACTGGCGAAGAAACAGCAAGATTTATCTTGAGTCCATGAAGAAGAAGAAGGCATCCGATGCCCCATCCTCTTCAGGTATCTTCGTTATTGATTGTCATTCTATTTCCTTAGACACTTGGGTATTGGATACTGGGTGTAGCTCACATATATGTAATGACATATAGGGGCTAAGGAATATAAGAAGACTTGTCAGAGGGGAGTCAAATTTGTGAGTTGGCAATGGAGCAAAGGTTGCTGCGGTCGCCATCGGAACTTATTTGCTGAAGCTCCCTAGTGGACTAGTCTTGGAACTGGACAATTGCTATTATGTTCCTTCTCTAATAAAGAACATTGTTTCTATTTCCTGCTTAAATAGAAATGGTTTCCATTTGACGTTTAGTAACAATTGTTGTTATATAACTTTGAATGGCATACTTTATGGAACTGGAACTTTGAGTAATGGCATTTATACGTTGGACGTATCCAGTGACATTTTCAATATCGAAGCGAGCAACACGCGTGCTCGAAAGGATAATCACATAGACTCCTATATGTGGCATTGTCGTCTTGGCCATATAAGCAAGAAACGCATGTCCGAATTACACCGATGTGGAATTCTGGAATCGTTTGAATTGGATTCATACGATACATGCGAATCATGCTTAAAAGGCAAGATGACTAAGTTACCTTTTACTGGAAAAGGTGAACGAGTGGGAGAGTTACTAGGTCTAGTACATACTGATGTATGTGGACCTATGTCAACTCAAGCATTAGGAGGCTATAGCTACTTCATTACCTTCATCGATGATCACTCACGGTTTGGGTATGTGTTCTTGATGAAACACAAGTCTGAAGCCTTTGAAAGGTTCAAAGAATTCAGAAATGAAGTAGAGAAACAACATGACAAAAGTATTAAAATACTTCGATCGGATCGAGGTGGTGAATACTTAAGTCAAGAGTTTCTTGATTATCTAAGAGACAATGGCATATTGTCTCAATGGACTCCGCCCTATACACCATAGCATAATGGTGTATCTGAGAGGCGTAACCGGACCTTGTTGGACATGGTCAGGTCAATGATGAATCATGCGACTCTTCCCAAGTCCTTTTGGGGTTATGCACTTCAGACAGTTGTTTACTTGTTAAACAGAATGCCTACCAAGGTAGTCTCAACTACTCCATATGAGATATGGAATGGTAAGAAACCTCATGTATCTTACTTGAAGATATGGGGTTATCCTGCTTATGTGAAGCGGACTGTATCAGACAAACTGGATGCTAAGTCTGATAAATATCTATTTATTGGATACCCTAAGGAAACAAGGGGTTACCAATTCTATCATCCTGTGGAACAAAAGGTGTTTGTTTCAAGGCATGTTGTGTTTCTAGAGAAAGAGTTTCTCTTGCAAGAAAACAGTGGGAGTGTCGTCAAGCTTGAGGAGGCTCGAGAGACTCAAATAGACATTGATGAGATACCTGGTGAAGCACAACAGCCGACAACTCATAGTGATGAGCAATCGGCTGGACCTATTGTAACACCACATCTTCGTAGATCTGGTAGAACACGCAATATTCCTGAGAGATATGGATATCTCGTAAGTGAATCGAACGACGTGTTACTCATTGATGATGAGGAGCCTACTAGTTATGAAGAAGTGCTGACAAGTTCATAAAGGGATAAGTGGCTTGGTGCCATGAAGTCGGAAATGGATTCCATGTACGAAAACCAAGTTTGGAACTTGGTTGACCCACCTGAAGGCATAAAGCCTATAGGGTGCAAGTGGGTTTTCAAGAAGAAAATCGACATGGATGGTAATGTGATTACCTATAAGGCTAGATTGGTGGCGAAAGGATATCGTCAAAAACAAGGTGTTGATTACGACGAAACCTATTCGCCTGTAGCTATGCTTAAATCCATTCGGATGCTCCTGGCCATAGCGGCTCATTATGATTATGAGATATGGCAGATGGATGTGAAAAGTGCTTTCCTTAATGGAAACCTGCTCGAGGACGTGTATATGATACAGCCTGAGGGTTTCACATTGGTTGATAAAACCAAGGTATGCAAATTGCGACGATCCATTTATGGATTGAAGCAAGCATCCAGGAGCTGGAATATCCGTTTTGATGAGACGATCAAAAAGTTTGATCCAGACGAACCTTGTGTGTACAAGAAGGTTAGTGGGAGTGCAGTCATGTTCCTAGTATTGTATGTCGATGACATATTACTTATAGGAAACGATGTGTCAATCTTACAGTCAGTTAAGGTTTGGTTATCCAAGACATTCTCCATGAAAGACCTGAGAGAAGCAACCTACATCCTTGGGATTAAGATCTATAGAGATAGATCGAAACGGTTGCTTGGTCTTTCGCAGTCTACATATATAGACCGAGTGCTAAAGAGGTTTAGCATGTTGGAATCCAAGAAAGGTTATCTGCCCATCAGGCATGGGGTACACCTTTCGAAGTCTATGTGTCCGCGCACAGAAGACGAGAGGATTTGCATGAGTAAGATTCCCTATGCATCCGCAATAGGATCTATCATGTATGCTATGTTATGTACGAGGCCCGATGTATCGTACGCTCTGAGTGTCACAAGCAGATACCAATCCGATCCAGGAATGGATCATTGGGCGGCTGTTAAGACGATCCTTAAGTACTTGAGAAGAACTAAGGATGTGTTCCTAATATATGGAGAAGGGGACATGGTGATACGCGGGTATACGGATGCCAGCTTCCAGACAGACAAGGATGATTCCAGGTCTCAGTCTGGATACGTGTTCACCTTGAATGGGGGCGCAGTGAGTTGGAAAAGTTCTAAACAAGAGACTGTAGCGGATTCTACCACTGAGGCAGAATATATTGCAGCTTC
This sequence comes from Wurfbainia villosa, assembly GCA_025175895.1. Classification (NCBI taxonomy): domain Eukaryota; kingdom Viridiplantae; phylum Streptophyta; class Magnoliopsida; order Zingiberales; family Zingiberaceae; genus Wurfbainia; species Wurfbainia villosa. The sequence continues at coordinate 30,749,345 of CM045986.1, forward strand.
GGAAGCAGCAAAGGAAGCGGTTTGGATCAAGAAGTTCGTTCATGAACTTGGTGTGATTCCGGCCATTGTTGAAGCAATACCGGTCTACTGCGACAACAATGGAGCAATTGGACAGGCGAAAGAGCCAAGGTCTCATCAACGATCCAAACATGTGCTTCGCCGCTATCATCTTATCAGAGAGATCATCAGTAGGAACGAAATACAAATCGAGAAAATTCCCACTGAAAGGAACTTAGCGGATCCCTTGACTAAGGCATTACCTCAAAATAAGTTTGAGGGTCATGTTAGAGCTTATGGTATTGGATACCGTAGCGATTAGCATTAGGCCAAGTGGGAGTCAGTTAGTAATATATGAGAGATGTCCTAAGGCAATCGCCTTATGTATAAACCATTTATATGATAAATGAAGATTCACTATTTGAGTATACATGTTTTATGTATTTGATTGGATCTTAAACTCATTTACTGAATGTCCACGATACGATTCACAGCATGAGAGAATTTGTGATTGGATCACAACTAGTGAGTATCTCTACATGTGTAATTGTGATGTATCGGAATTATCCCTAGTCGATGAATTGATGGATTTGGACACCATCAATTCTGTCGAGACTAGCACGAGGTATACTCCTTGGTGTATCCAAGCAGCTGATTCTCACTGGCTGGAGACATAGTGATGTCCGGAGTTGATCGTGGATGCTAGTTATGGTAACTAGTTCATTAGAGTGACCAGCCGTAAGACTTCATATGGTTCTCTGCATATATAGATATGTCAATGAAGTTCTTACTGTGGCTTAAGTGCGATGTTCCTTTGACTTGCGGTATTCAAGTCATCTTGATCATGGAGACTTATGCTTTGACATCTTAAGCAAACATCTCTGAGGAGATGTGGACCCGGGATGATTGGGTATAAGTCGAAGTGATCGAAGGTGTTTGAATAGCCTATAAAGGATTCACCACTCCTTGCGAGGAGATGTATACCCATGGCCTCTCGTCGGATTGTTACTAAAGTCTTTGGCCAAAGCATTACATGTTTAGAGTAAGGTACTCTTCGATACATGTGGAGTAACTAGAATCCGTAGGACGAGGAAATGATACTTGGGCTAGGTGTGACGTAGTCAGCCTAGTGGGGACTGACACAATAGACCATGTCCTGAACCAAGTGGGTATAAGATGAGTGAAGGGAATGGGGCACGATTCATTCGAGAGCCATCAAGGGTTTCAGAAATAGTTCTGGATCAACCGTTGATCTTTTCGGTTAATTGGGGATCATGATGTACTACTAGGTGCCACTCATGATCGTTCTATAATTAATGGTTAATTATAGACGGCCAACATAAACCGAGAACCTATTTGGTCACACGCACAATGAGTGTAATCCAAAGGATTTAAAACGAGCTTGAGAATGAGATTCTCAGACCGAGAGAAACTATGTTTGGTTGGACCAAACATAAAGCGAGCATGAAATTGTTTCAGTCGCAATGGAAGCGTGGAAGGGCCGTGTCTTATGAAGACATAATGGATGGACCAAAATGGTTTGGTTCTAATCCAATGGATGAGAATAAACCAAAGGGTTTGGTTTATATTAAACGAATGAACCAAAGGTTGGTTCGGTTCGTTTTATCTTAAAATAAACCATCATGGTTTGGTTTATTTTAACTTATCTTAATGGAGCGGGTTAACGGGCTTTATGGATATGATCCATTAACCATTAAGAGAATTAGTTCTCTATAAAATAGGGCTTAAACCCTAATCCAAAACCCTAGCCCTTGGAGTTTCCGCCCACCCCTTGAAGGAGTATTCGCCGCCAACACCTTCATTGCCGCCGCCCAGCTTTTGTGCCGCCGTCCAAGTCCTTGCCGGCGACCAAGCTACAGCCGGTGAACCCTCCGGCGATCCTCCGGTGATCCCCTATAGGTTTGGCATCAAGGTGAGCCTTTTCTTTCCTTGGTTGGCCGGCGCCTATATCCTCCACCAAGCTGTCCAGTTTTCTAGACAGCTTCTCCTCCTCTCGTCGGAGCATCGTTTGGACGACGGTTATTGCTCCGACAGCGGCTAACTTACCGGGGATTTGATCTCCGGTAATCCTCTGAGGTGGGGGACGAAGGATTCGTCAAACGGTTGACGAATACCTCTCCGGAGAATCGAGTTTTGAGGACTCGGTTTTGGATCCGAATTTGGATTCGGATCGTGATCATCTCTCGATCACGTTGTCTTCAACACGAGGCTAGTAACCCGTACGAAGACGAAGCTCGTGGCTTAGCGAAGTCATCCCGAGGAGCTCGGCGTGGATACGGATAGAGACGATTCTTACGAGGATCGTTCCGGTTGATGTCGTTCCTGCTACACGTCATACGAAAGGTATAACGTAGATAATTTTCTTTTATTGCAAATTTTAATTTACGGTTATGTCTACACTTGTTGTAATAAGCATGCGTGTGTTGTGTGTGTTGTAATAAATAGGAGTATTTATTATTTTTATTGCTTCCGCTGTGTTCATGTTTACGAAACATGATTGAACACACACACGCCGCGGTGTCGGAAACCCAACAATGGACACATCATGGGGTGCCACCTCATGAGGGAAACCAAGAGTCATGGCTCTTGGTATTACATGCATGTATATAACCATTTTGAAGTGGTCAGCCACCATAATGGGTGTGCATTAGATTGAAGTTAAGGGTTGTAACTTCATCTTCTTCCTCCTATCTTCTCAAGATCTCTCCCCATCATCCTTGCCATGAGCCTCTAAGGGTTTTAGCACACTCTAGGTTGCTTTTCTCCACCTATTGCTCATGTGGATACCGATAGAGGAGTGTACACTTGACACTCTCGAGTTTCGACAAGCCGTTTGGACGAGCAAGATAAGCGAAGGGCGTCGCATCAAGGGTAAAACTCTTAACATGTAGATCTAGAGTAGATCTAAAGTTTTTAAACATGTACACATAATTTTGTTTATCTTCGCATGGATCTGTGGCCAACTTCCGGGGTTTCCGCAACGCAAAAAGCGATTTTTGCGGCTCGGATAGTACAACAGTGGTATTAGAGCCACGTGCGAAGCATGTATGTGTTTTAGTTTTGTAGTTTTTGTATTAGATATAAAAATTACAGATCTGTAAGTTTCTGTAAATTTCCTATTTTATAGATTTTTTGGGTATTTTTCTCAAAGAGTCGAAGCAACAAATGTTGGGACACTTGTAGGTTTCAACCACCGAGAAAAACTCTCCGAAACGGCGAGTTCTCTCTCTAGTCTTTTGGGATAGTGATTTAAGGTGTTGTAAGATCTAGATGGGACACTCGTGACATTCATTTTGCGAGTAGGGGCACTGCCCCTAACCCCGAAAGGGTCATTGTCCTGCGATCGCGCTCAGAAATCGCTTAGTGGGACCGTTACGGAGATGTGACTCATAAAATTAAAAAAAAATAGGAAAAATTATAAAAATTTCTGTAATACATAATTTAGAATTATGTATAATACTATGATGGTCATGTACCAAGAACCCCAATGTGATTGGATAAATGTGTTGTAATTCATAATATGGCTTGTGCGCCGTTTTTGTGTTGTGCATGTTGTATAATGTATGCGACATGCACGTCGTGCCTCTATTTTTTAATATTCTAGTTGTAAATAGTTTTAGACTCGAATGTAACTCAAGTTTCATGTTTGTAATGTACAAAAATGGAGCGGTGGAAGGTCCACTACTAGACGGAGTTACGAGGAGGGTGCCGACGACACATGGCGGTCAAAGGAGGCGCTTGGAGAAGCTGCTAACCCTAGGTTGACCGTCCGATCTTCTCATTGGCTTGAGAAGATTGTAGTAGGGCCATGACCTCATCACAATATATATATATATATATATATATTTGTTTTGCTTGTATGTATGTGATACATGATAGTAAACTTTTGCTTGTATGTATATGATGCATGCTAGGATTTTTTGCTTGTATGTATATGATGCATGCTAGTATATTTTGCTTGTATGTATGTGATGCATGCTAGTATAGGGAAATAAAGGCCTTAATGCATATATTATACACATTCACGATTAAATTATATCTTAATCGAATCAACTCGAAAATGCCTACCAAGTTTTGATACCCATTACTACCTCGATCATTTGTTGTTGTTGAATCTGTCAAAGCAGAGCAATGCATATTATCTTGGTAGGGTGCAGAGGGACAATCTTAGTCCCACCTATCACAGCTTGGGTGAGAATAAGCTCAATTAGATTGAGTAAAACTAGTTAACTCAATTGGATCGAGTAAAACTATAGGCATATTCCAACCGTTGGAAAGGTAGGATAAGATTACATTTACACTAAATCTTGGGTGATTTAGCCAAAGCTAACTCAAGGCGTAGTATGATGTGGATCTTGTCCCGCGAGAATTATAGCTAGTTTGTATGAATCTAGTAATGTGGTTTGACCACATCCATGACTCGATTCTACAAAAGTCCTATAATTCAGTGGAAGCATCATTTGATTAAAGGCCTAATTAAATGATAAATGGAAATGGAATATGATATTAATTTTCTGCATTGTGTATGTTGTAGATTACCATGTCGACAAACACGAACACTCTCTCCCTGTGTTCTGTCCTTGAGAAGGACACACTCAATGGAGCTAATTTCCTAGACTGGTATAGGAATCTGAGAATCGTTCTCACTCAAGAAAGAAAACTGTACATTCTGGAGCAGCCCATTCCGGAGGCACCTCCTGCCACTGCCTCGCGAGCTGACCGAGATGCTTACAAGAAGCATCAAGATGATGCATTAGATGTGTCATGCCTCATGCTCGCGACCATGAACTCTGAGCTTCAAAAGCAACATGAGTTCATGAATGCTTTTGATATAGTTAAACATCTTCGTCGACTGTATCAAGGACAAGTAAGGCACGAGAGATATGAGATCTCTAAGGCACTATTTCAGTCCAAGATGCAAGATGGGACTCCTGTAGGTCCATATGTACTCAAGATGATTGGGTACATAGACAACCTACAGAGGTTGGGATTCCCTCTTGGCCAAGAGCTGGCCACTGACTTGATCTTGCAATCTTTGCCACAAAGCTACAATCAATTTGTCATGAATTACAACATGAATGAAATTGATAAGCCACTGCCTGAGATGCTCAGCATGTTGAGAACTGCTGAGCTCAACCTTAAGAAGGGAAAACCTGACTCCATTTTGATGGTGCAAAAGAAGAAAGGCAAGGGCAAGCCTAAAGGTAAGGGAAAGTCCCAAGCCAAGGGCAAAGACAAGGCATGAAACCAAAAGGAGGGGTGGCCAAAAAAGGGACTTGCTTCCACTGCAAGGAAGCTGGACACTGGAAGCGTAACTGCAAAGCATACCTGGAAGATCTTAAGAAGAAAAGAAGTGAGACTTCTACTTTAGGTATAAATGTTATAGAAGTCAATCTATCTATTTATTCATCATGGGTATTAGATACCGGATGTGCATCTCACATTTGTACCAATGTGTAGGCGCTGAGGAATAGCAGGGCATTGACGAAGGGCGAGGTGGACCTATGAGTAGGCAATGGAGCAAGGGTTGTTGTTGTTGCTATAGGAAATTATTTTCTATCTCTTCCCTCTGGGCTTGTACTAGAACTAGATGAATATTGTTATGTGTCTGCTTTGACTAAGAACATAATTTCAGTTTCTTGTTTAGACAAGAAAGGCTTTTCGTTTATAATAAAGAACAAATGTTGTTCAGTTTATTTAAATGATATGTTCTATTGTAGTGCACCTCTGATGAACGAACTCTACATTCTAGACTTAGAGAGCCCCATCTATAACATAAGTACCAAAAGGTTCAAGTCAAATGAGTTGAACCAAACCTATCTCTGGCATTGTCTCTTAGGTCACATAAATGAGAGTCGCTTATCGCAGCTCCATAAGGATGGGCTACTGGACTCATTTGATTTTTAATCATATGAGACATGCGAGTCTTGCCTTCTAGGCAAGATGACCAAGACTCCCTTTAGTGGACACAGCGAGAGAGTAACAGACTTGTTAGGACTTATACATAGTGATGTATGTGGCCCTTTTAATGTTGCTACTAGAGGCGATTATAGGTACTTCATTACATTTACTGATGACTTTAGTAGATATGGTTATATGTATTTGATGACACATAAGTCGAAATCCTTTGAAAAGTTTAAAGAATTCAAGAATGAAGTACAAAACCAGCTTGGCAAGAGTATTAAGATAGTTTGATCAAATCGAGGTAGTGAATACCTTAGCCATGAGTTTTGTGACTATCTAGCTGAGTGTGGGATTCTATCCCAACTCATTCCTCCTGGAACACCATAATGGAATGGTGTATCTGAAAGGAGAAATCGTACCCTATTAGATATGGTATGATCTATGATAAGTCACACAGATCTTCCTATATCCTTTTGAGAATATGCTCTAGACACAGCAGCCTTCACACTTAACCATGTACCATCCAAGGTTGTGATAAAGACACCATATACGATATGGACAGGGAAAATCCCAAGATATCTTTCATGAGGATTCGGGGTTGTAAAGCTTACGTTCGACGTCAAGTCTTAGACAAACTAGGACCTAAATCCGATAAGTGCTATTTTGTTAGATATCCCAAGGAAACGAAGGGATATTACTTCTACATTCCCAGTCAACACAAAGTGCTTGTGGAAAAGACTGGGGTATTTCTAGAAAGGGATTTTGTTTCTAGAAAAACTAGTGGGAGTACGTTTGATCTTGAAGAAATTCAAGATAAGGACCATAGCACTGAGGCCGAGATGGAGGTTGAACAGGAACCACAAAGTGTTGTGGGTGATGAGATTGTTACACAAAGAGTTGTGGAACAACAACCTATTTAGGTAGACCTACCTCTTCGCAGGTCTGATAGGGTACGTCATCAGCCTAAGAGATACTCATTTCTCTTGTCTGACCATGATGACGTTATGCTCATTGAGAATGAGCCTACCTCCTATCAGGAAGCTGTGATGAGCCCAGATTCTGAGAAATGGCTAAAGGCCATGAGATCCGAGATGGAATCCATATACACCAACCAAGTATGGACTTTGGTTGATCCACCTAAAGGCATCAAACCCATTGGGTGTAAGTAGGTCTTTAAGAGAAAGACTGACATGGATGGACTTACTCATACCTATAAGGGTCGATTGGTGGCTAAAGGTTTCAAACAAATTCATGGTATTGACTATGATGAAACCATTTCTCCAGTGGCGATGTTTAAGGTCATTCAGATCATGCTTGCTACTGCAGCATACCACGATTATGAAATCTGGCAGATGTGTTGGAATGTATACTGAAAGCCTAGCTCTTTTTGTATGAACATTTTATTTTGAAATAAGAATCACATGATCATTGTTTGTACTTTATATATGTGTGCATATTGTCTAATATTTTACATTGTAGATAACATGGTGCTTGGTGTGGCACAGAAGATCATGTTATCAGTCCCTTGTAGAATATAAGTAGAGGCTCATAACCAAGATGGTTTTGGACAAACCATTGGCATGGTTGTAGTGTAGCTTGGTATTGTTTTGTCTTGAGCATAGAGTTACACTAGTACACTTAGGTCTATTGAGCAGGACCGACATAGAGGTGATTCAATTTATTGCTGACTACATAATTAAATCGGACCTTGGATATTATGTTGTACATGCTCTTAATCTTGATATAATAACGAGCACATGTACTTAGTATTTATTTCTTTGATTTACCATAGGGTGAGATTTAGATGGATTAAATCAATATGCCCGGTAAGTTGGGAAATGATATTATTTACATGGTGTGCCGTTGATTATAGGAGGAAACCGTGTCCTATATATTAGGTTGATGATGTCCCCTTGAGGAGCTCATAAGCTTCATCATGTAAACCCAGCTGGTTGACTTAGTCAACATGATGATAAGGTTGAGTGGTACTACTCGAGGAGTTAGATGTTAATTGATTGATGGTCAGTAAATCAATTAATTAACGGACATTCGATATCTTAAACACGGGGAGATGGATGTACAAATAATATATGGAGCCCATATTGATTTATGGGGGTTGGTGAGGTAGTTCAATGATTATCCTCTAGTGGAATGGAACATCATTGATGGATCAAGTTTGTGTGGTTCTGATCCATCGGGTGGCCAAGATCCAACTCCTCCTCATGGTCCCTATAGTAGCCTAATACAATCCTTATGAAGTCTAGATCCAAGGATGTAAAACCAAACTCTAGAACCAACGGTTGAGATTAAATCTCTAGATCCGACGGTTGGGATTAAATCCCTAGAACCGACGGTTGAGATTAAATCTCTAGAACCAACGGTTGAGATTAAATCTCTAAGATCCGACGGTTGGGATTAAATCCCTAGAACCGATGGTTGAGATTAAATTCCTAGATCCGACGGTTGGGATGAAACCCTAGATCCGACGGTAGAGATTAAAGGAGGCTTAAGCCCAATTCTATAAATAGAGGGCTAAGGCTTGGGCGGCAAGTATGTGGTTTTTGGATTAGGGTTTTGCCTCTCAAGAGTTTGGGCGATTAGGGTTTGTCCCTTATGCGGCTAGGGTTTGGTCGGTGGCTTGGGCGGCAACAAGGTGGGAGATTAGGGTTTTCTCCTTTTCTCCTTGGTGGCCGGTGCCCACTCCATCCTCCTCCTTGCTTTGGCCGGCCCTCTTCTTCCTCCTTTTCTCCTTGGTGGCCGGCGGTTCTCCAATTCCTTGGTGGCCGGCGCTTCTCCAATTCCTTGGTGGCCGGCGGCAACATTGTTACAAAGGTTGTCCGGCGCTCAACCATCTACTCCTTGGCCGGCGGTTATATCAAGCTCCTTGGCTTGGTGGCCGGTTCTAGAAAGGAGAAGGAGTTTTGTTTGGTTCTTCTCTTTGTTCGGAGCGAGTAGGGAAGAGAAGAACGTGATCTAAGAGGCTTCTACTCGTGGAGGATCTTCGCCCACACGACGTCCACGAAAAGGATAGGACATACGGTAGAAGATCGAGAGGTATAAAAGTTTTACAACTTTCTTTTTCTGATCTTAGCATGTTCTTTATGTATTGATTATACTAGTTTATATTTTTATGTATTTTGTATAATCATGGACCCCGAAGACAAACACAAAAACCGGCGATCCGTCCGTCGTCTCTTCCGCGACTAACCAACTAGAAAAGTTGTGTTGCTTGAACAACTAGTTTGTTCAAGCGATCGCTCAAGTTGTTATCATGACGACGAATTGGTTGTGCTAAGGAAACTCATCCCATCCAGATTAGTTTTTTCATTAGTGAAAATTTTAATCCGGGGACATGGGAGCCAATGAGCCTCTGAAGCAATTCCCAACAAGTGGTATCAGAGCCACGGTTTCCAGTTTTGTGTGTTTGGATTCGGTTACTTTCATGCACATATCATATATTTAGTATGCCGGATAATAGTAGAATGTGAGTAGGCTAACTTTTTGGTTGCAGACATAAGATCTGACTATTATGGCTATTTGTGTGTATGTGATGGTTTTGTGTGTGATTGTATGTATATTATTTGAATCCTCGGGGTTGACGAGGCTAGATTAGTATTTAATTTTTGTAATTAAATACGGCATTGTTTAGCCACTCATTTTATATTACTTTCGATCTAGATTATTTGTACACTCCTTCGTGGAGTATAGGATCGATGGATGTAAATTAAAATAGTTTATCTCGGCTCGGATCTCTTTGGTGACTTGCGCACGGGAAAAGATGGAGCGGACGAGGTGGCGACACGACGGGATGCGTATTGGAGAACAATGCCATAATAGTTGGAAAAAATTTTTTTCCATATTTATTGCTGATTTGTTTTATATGCATGTTGTGTTTGCTTGAAAATTCCTCATTGTCAATTTACTAAGTGGGAGAGGGACATTTTAAATAATTCCCACGGCCTCCATTACAATTTGACGTGTGATGCAACAAACTTGCGTGTTGGCTTTGAGTGCCTTCCTCCCCATCGGATGGGTTTGTTTGTGGATCACTAGGTCGAATAATGGTTATAGGAAATTATTTAGGAGCGTGTGTACTTCCCCATTGGTAAGGCACATAATCCGAAATAATTCCCTTAGTATCGTGTAATGGTGCACACTTAGATGCAAATAAAAAGTATCCTCCCCATCGGAGTCACTGCTTTTATTTGTAGGGCAAAAGAGGAACCAACTATTAATTTTATTTATAAAAAAGTAAGGTTGACAAGATAATAAAATTAATGGGTAAAACCTCCTCTTACAAATGTAGAATTCGTATACGTCCACACTATCGTGGCATGCGATATTCTCGGTGTTTTGAGGTGTTGGTTGATTTCGGAATTTTATTATTTTGAGGAAACAATAATATTTGAAATCTAATATTTTGATCATTGTGATTCTTAGGTTTTTCAAATGGCTTTCAACCCACTTGCTGTGATATTAAAAGAAAATAAACTTACTGGAACAAACTATATTGATTGGAAAAGAAACTTGGATATTGTCTTAACTGCAGAGGAGTACAAATTTGTACTCTTTGAGGTCTGTCCTCCTAAGCCTACCGATGACTCTGATGAAAAGGAGAAAGAAAGTTATAAGAAATGGATCAAGGCAGATGAGATGGCGCGGTGTTACATTTTGGCATCTATGTCAAATGTGTTGCAACATCAGCATCAGGCCATGGCCACAGCTTATGACATGATGTTAAATCTCAAGGAACTTTTCGGACATCAGAGTAAGGCGGCTAGACAGGAGGCTATGAGAAACTTGATGACGACCACCATGATCGAGGGAACACCCGTCAGGGATCATGTTCTCAAGATGATGGCTCATCTTAATGAGATGGAAGTCCTCGGAGCTGTGATCGATGGGGAAACCCAGGTCGATATCATTCTCCAGTCTCTGCCTAGGAGTTTTGAGCAGTTCCGCCTCAACTACAACATGAACAAGAGGTTGTATTCATTGGCGGAGCTTCTGACAGAACTCCAAGCGGCAGAGGGACTTTTTCGTCAAAGCGCTCAAGCCATGGTTGCTCAGAAGGTTTCTTCTTCTAAACCGAAAGGTAAGAAGAAGAAGAAGCAAGGTGGAGCAAAGAAAGTGGCAGTGGGACCTCAGGCAAGAGTGAAAAAGACGAAAGGCAAGTGCTTCACTTGCAAGCAGACTGGACATTGGAAGGTGGACTGTCCTCGCCGAAAGAACAAAGGTATATCTTCTTGTTTAGTTGTTGAAACATGTTTAGCGGTGTTATCTACCAGTGCCTGGTGTGTAGATACAAGAGCCACTGATCATTTCTGCAATACTTTGCAGGGGTTCCAAGAAACCCGACGACTAGCTGAGGGAGAGATTACTGTCTTCATGGGCAATGCTTCAAAGGTGGCGGCTATTACAGTGGGAGACGTTTATTTATCTTTTGATAGGAATAAAGTTTTGGTTTTGAGAAATTATCTTTATGTACCTACTTTTAGAAAGAATCTAATTTCAGTTTCTAAATTGTTTTTGGATGGATATTCTGTTTCTTTTAATGACAAAGTGGTTATAAAAAGGAATAGGGAGATTATCTGTTCTGGTACATTGGTTGGCAATTTGTATACTCTTGAACCGAAAACTCCCACGATGCAAATAGAAGTAAATAACTCATCTTCTAAGTCTAATAAGAGAAAAGAACCTTCGAAAATGAACCAGACATATCTTTGGCATCTAAGGCTTGGTCATATTAATCTGAGTAGAATTCAAAGGTTGATAGCTGATGGACCTTTGGGTTCATTAGTGGTGGAGGATCTCCCAACCTGCTAATCTTGCTTGGAAGGTAAAATGACCAAGAGGTCTTTCAAGGCCAAGGGGTATACAGCCAAAGATGTGTTAGAATTGGTTCATTCTGATTTGTGCGGTCCTATGTCTATCCAGGCAAGAGGTGGTTTTGAATATTTCGTCTCTTTTATAGACGATTATTCAAGATATGGATACATTTACTTGATGCGCCGCAAGTCTGAATGCTTTGACAGGTTCAAAGAATTCAAGCCTAATGTGGAGAACCGTCAAGGTAAAAGTATCAAGACACTACGATCTGATCGTGGTGGCGAGTACCTCTTGGGAGAGTTTAGGAGTTACTTATCAGAGGCTGAGATTCAATCCCAATTATCCGCACCTGGCACACCACAGCAGAATGGTGTGACGGAGCGAAGGAATAGGACTCTTATGGAGATGGTCAGATCGATGATGAGTTATTCTGAGTTACCTGATTCGTTCTGGGGGTTTGCTCTGGAAACAACAGCACACATTCTGAACTTGGTTCCATCTAAGTCAGTACCCTCTGCTCCCACAGAGTTGTGGACTGGGTGAAAGCCTAGTCTAAGACATATTCGGATTTGGGGTAGTCCAGCACATGTGCTGAAGGGAGATGCTGGTAAGTTGGAATCTCGTACAGAAGTACGCTTGTTTGTTGGCTACCCTAAGGGAACGAAGGGTGGTTTATTCTATAGTCCTAGAGATCAGAAGGTGATTGTGAGTACGAATGCCAGATTTCTAGAGGAGGACTATATGATGAACCACAAGCCCATGAGTAGGATTGTTCTTGAGGAGTTGACAGGGGAAGTCCCGACTTCAGAACCACCGGTACAAGAGGAGATACCACAAGTCACTGCACCGCGTGTCACAGAGCATACACAGGAGGCACCTCGTCGTAGTGGGAGGGTTGTTTGACAACCCGAGAGATTCATGTTTTTGGGAGAGTCTTCGGACTTAGTCCCTGGTGAAGATGAACCTTATCCCTGGACATATGACGAGGCACTCCAAGATAGAGATGCGGTATCTTGGCAAAGAGCGATGAATTCAGAGATAGAATCTATGGATTCTAATCAGGTCTGAGAGCTAGTAGAACCACCCGATGGTGTAAAAGCCATTGGATGCAAGTGGATCTACAAGAGAAAGAGAGGAGTAGACGGGAAGGTTGAGACCTTCAAAGCTAGGCTTGTTGCGAAAGGGTATACTCAGAAAGAGGGTATCGATTATGAGGAGACCTTTTCGCCGGTAGCTATGCTTAAGTCTATCCGGATTCTCTTATCTATAGCTGCTCATATGGATTATGAGATTTGGAAGATGGATGTCAAGACAGCTTTCCTTAACGGAAGTCTTGAGGAGAACATCTATATGCAGCAACCAGAGGGATTCATTGCTAAAGGCAAAGAGCATCTTGTATGTGTTGGGATGTATACTGAAAGCCTAGCTCTTTTGTATGGACATCTTTATTTTGAAATAAGAATCACACGATCATTGTTTGCACGTTATATTTATATGTGTGCATATTGTCTAATATTTTACATTGTAGATAACATGGTGCCTGGGTGCGGCACAGAAGATCATGTTATCAGTCCCTTGTAGAATATAAGTAAAGGCTCACAACCAAGATGGTTTTGGACAAACCATTGGCATGGTTGTAGTGTAGCTTCGTATTGTTTTGTCTTGAACATAGAGTTACACTAGTACACTTAGGTGTATTGAGCAGGACCGACATAGAGGTGATTCAATTTGTTGCTGACTACATAATTGAATCGGACCTCGGATATTATGTTGTACATGCTCTTAATCCCGATATAATAATGGGCACATGTACTTAGTATTTATTTCTTTGATTTACCAGAGGGTGAGATTTCTATGGATTAAATCAATATGCCTGGTAAGTTGGGAAATGATATTATTTACATGGTGTGTCGTTGATTATAGGAGGAATCCGTGTCCTATGTATTGGGTTGATGATGTCCCCTTGAGGAGATTATAAGGTTCATCATGTAAACCCTGTAGGTTGACTTAGTCAACATGATGATAAGGTTGAGTGGTACTACTCGAGGAGTTAGATGTTAATTAATTGATGGTCAGTAAATCAATTAATTGACGGACATTCGATGTCTTAAACACGGGGAGATGGATGTACAAATAATATATGGAGCCCATATTAATTTATGGGGTTGGTGAGGTAGTTCGATGATGATCCTCTAGTGGAATGGAATATCATTGATGGATCAAGTTTGTGTGGTTCCGATCCATCGGGTGGCCAAGACCCAACTCCTCCTCATGGTCCCTATCGTAGCCTAATATAAACCTCATGAAGTCTAGATCAAATGATGGAAAACAAATCTCTAGATCCGACGGTTAGGATTAAATCCCTAGAACCGACGGTTGAGATTAAATCTCTAGATCCGACGGTTGGGATTAAAACCCTAGAACCGACGGTTGAGATTAAATCTCTAAATCCGACGGTTGAGATTAAAACCCTAGAACCGACGGTGGAGATTAAACCAAGGCCTAAACCTAACTCTATATAAAAGGGAGAGGAAAGGTTGGATAAGGTGGGCGGCAAGAAAATTGGGAATTAGTTCCTATATTTTTGGCTACCTCATCAATAACCAATTTCTCCTAAGTTCTATAAAAGGGTGGCTATGGGTTGGGCGGAAAATAGAAGAGTGGTTGATGTTGGATGATGGATGCTAAGGAGATTAGGGTTTAGCCTCCAATTGCTTGGGAGGCAAGCAACCCTAAGGAGGAAACCCTAATTAGGGTTTGGCTCCTATGGGTTGGGCGGCCAAGGCTTGGAAGATGAGTGGGCGGCAACTTGAGGAAGATCTCTTCTTCTTCCTTGAAGGTGGCTAGCTCCTAGATCTCTTCTCTCCATCATAGTTGGGCGGCAAGAAACCCTAAGGAGGAAACCCTAATTTGATTAGGGTTTGGCTCCTTTGCATGGGCGGCCAAGGTTTGGAAGGAGGGTAAGCGGCATCTTGTGGAAGAGTTCTTCTTCTTCCTAGGAAAGGTGGCCGGTTTAGATCTCCTCCTTCCACCTTGGATGGGCGGCAAGAAGACCTAAGGAGGAAACCCTAATTAGGGTTTGGCTCCTATGGTTGGGCGGCTAGGGTATGCAAGGAAGGTGGGCGGCAACTATAGGAGAGGAGCTCTTCCTCTTCCTAGGTTGTGGCGGCTCCTTCCTCTATTCCCTCCACCGTGGCCGGCGCCCAACATATTCCCTTTATCCTCTTCACTCCATCTTGGCCGGCGGCACCAAAACAAGGGTTTGTCCCTAGTTCGGTACCTTGGTTGTTTCCATTATGTTCTCTCTATTCTTGGGGCCGGCGGCATCAATCCTTTTGTGGAATGGTGGTTGGCTCAAGCAAGAAGGGAAAGAGAGTTCTTCTTTCTTTGGATTGAAGAAGATCTAGGAAGCTTCAACTTGTGGAGGATCTTCGCCCACACGAAGTCTACAAGGAGGTTAGGACATACGATAGAAGATCAAGAGGTATAAAAGTTTTATAACTTTTATTATTGTTCTTTGCATGTTCTTATTGATATGCTAGCTTATGTTCTTTATGTTAGTATATGTTGATTATACTAGTATGTATTTGTATAATCATGAACCCCGATAAGAAACACAAAAACCGGTGATCCGTCCGTCGTCTCTTCCGCGGCTAATCGACTAGAAGAGTTTGGTTGCTTGAACAACTAGTTTGTTCAAGCGATCGCTCGAGTCGTTGGCACGACGACGAATTGGTTGTGCTTAGGAAACTCATCCCATCTAGATTAGTTTTCATTAGTGAAAATTTTAATCCGGGGACATGGGAGCCTATGAGCATTCCGAGGTATAGCACGATTGCCAACAAATGGTATCAGAGCCACGGTTTCCGGTTTTGTGTGTTTTGGATTCGGTTACTTTCATGCACATATCATATATTTAGTATGCCGGATAATAGTAGGATGTGTGTAGGCTAACATTTTGGTTGCAGGCATAAGATCCAACTATTATGGCTATATATGTGTGTATGTGATTGCATGTGTGTGTGATTGTATATTATTTGAATCCTCGGGGTTGACGAGGCTAAACTAGTATTTAATTTTTGTAATTGAATACGGCATTGTTTAGCCACTCTTTATTTTATTTTACTTTCGATCTAGATTTCATGTACACTCCCTCGAGGAGTATAGGATCGATGGATGTAAAATAAAATAGGTTTTATTCTCGGCTCGGATCTCCGGATGGCTCGTACATGGCGTAGGAGGAGCAGACGAGGTGGCGACACGACGGGACGCATATTGGAGAACAATGCCATAATAGTTGGAAAAATTCTGATTTTTCCATATTTATTGCTGATTTGTTTTATATGCATGTTGTGTGTGCTTAAAAATTCCTCATTTTCAATTTACTAAGTGGGAGAGGGATATTTTAATTAATTCCCGCGGCCTCCATTACAATTTGACGTGTGATGCAACAAACTTGCGTGTCGGCTCTGAGTGCCTTCCTCCCTGCGGATGAGTTTGTTTGCGGATCACTAGGTCAAATAATGGTTATAGGAAATTATCTAGGAGCGTGTGTACTTCCACAGCGGTAAGGCAAATAATCCGAAATAATTCCCTTAGTATCGTGTAATGGTGCACACTTAGATGCAAATATAAAGTATCCTCCCCATCGGAGTCACTGCTTTTATTTGTAGGGCCAAAGAGGAACCAACTATTAATTTTATTTGTCAAAAAGTAAGGTTGACAAGATAATAAAATTAATGGGTAAAACCTCCTCTTACAAATGTAGAATTCGTATACGTCCACACTGCGTGGTATGTGATATTCTCGGTGTTTTGAGGTGTTGGTTGATTTCAAAATTTTATTGTTTTGAGGAATCAATAATATTGGAAATCTAAAGTAATGGTCTATGTGATTCTTAGGATTTTCAAAATGACTTTCAGTCCACTTACTGTGATACTAAAGGAAATAAAACTTACTGTACCCAAATAATATTGATTGGAAAAGATTCTAGATATTGTCTTATCTGCTAAGGAGTACAAGTATGCACTCTTCAAAGAGTGTCCTCAAGCCATCATTGCTCAAAAGGGTTTCTACTTCTAAGCCGAAAGGCAAGAAGAAGGAGAAACAAGGTGGAGCAAATGTGGTGGGAGGATCTCAGGGAGGAGTGAAGAAGCCGAAAGGCAAGTACTTCACTTACAAGCAGGATGGACATTGGAAGAAAGACTGTCCAAATTCAAAGAAGAACAAAAGTATATCTTTTGATCTAGTCATTGTAACATGGTTAGCGGTGTTATCTACTGGCACCTGGAGTGTAGATACGAGAGCCACTAATCATGCCTGCAATACTTTGCAGGGGTTCCAGGAAACCCGACGACTAACTAAAGGGGATATTACCATTTACTTGGGCAATGCCATGAAGATGGCGGCTATTGCAGTGGGAGATGTTTTATTTATCTTTTGAGAAAAATAAAGGTTTTGGTTCTTAAGAATTTCCTTTATGTACCCTTATTTAGAATGAATTGATTTTGGTTTCTAAATAGTTTTTGGATGGATAATCTATTTCTTTTCATGACAGATTTGTTATAAAAGGAATAGGGACATTATCTATTCAGGTACATAGATAGAAAATTTATAACTTGAACCACAAGCTCCCACGATGCAAATAGAAGTCAATAACTCATCTTCTAATTCCAATAAGAGAAAAGAACCTTCGAAGATGAACCAAACATATCTTTGGCTTCTTAGGCTTGGTCACATTAACCTAAGCAGAATTCAAAGGTTGATAGCTGATGGACCTTTGGGTTCATTAGTGGTGGAGGATCTCCCAACCTACGAATCTTGCTTGGAGGGTAAGATGACCAAGAGGCCTTTTCAAGGCCAAGGGGTATAGATCCAAAGATGTGTTGGAATTGGTTCATTCTGATTCGTATGGTCCTATGTCTATCCAGGCAAGAGGTAGTTTTGAATATTTTGTCTTTTTCATAGACAATTATTCAAGATGACACTACGATCTGATCATAGTGGTGAATACCTCTTGGGAGAGTTTAGGAATTACTTATCAGAGGCTGGGATTCAATCCCAATTGTCTGCACCTGGCACACCCCAGCGAGCGTTAGCGAGACGAAGGAATAGGACTCTTATGGAGATGGTTAGATCGATGATCAGTTATTCTGACTTGTTTTGTAGTCCTAGAGATCAGAGGGTGATCATTAACACGAATGCTAGATTTCTAGAGGAAGACTATGTGATAAGCAACAAGCCCAAGAGTAAAATTGTTCTGGAGGAGTTAAAAGGGAAGTCACTTCTTTAGTACCACCGGTACAAGAGGACATACCACATGTCACTGCACCGCGTGTCACAGAGGATACCTCATCGTAGTGGGAGGGTTGTTAGACAACCTCTTAGATTCATGTTTTTGGACAAATCTTCTGATTTGGTCCCTAGCAAACATGAACCTGATCCCTAGACATACGACGAGGCAATCCAAGATATAAATACAGCATCTTTGCAAAGTGCAATGAATACTGAGATTGAATCTATGGATTCAAGTCAGGTCTGGGAGCTCTTATGCATTGCAGCTCATATGGATTATGAGGTGTGATAGATGGATGTCAAGACAACTTTCCTTAATGGAAGTCTTGAGGAAAACATCTATTTGAAGCAACCAGAGGGATTCATTGCTAAGGGAAAAGAGCGTATTATATATAAGCTTAATCGGTCCGTTAATGGACTGAAGCAAGCTTTGAAGTCTTGGGACATCCGCTTTGAGGAAGTAAATCCAGTCTTATGGATTTATTCAAAGTTCGGATGGGTCTTGTGTATATCAGAGATGTGACGGAAACGTAGTGGTATTTTTGTACTATACGTAGATGACATTTTGGTGGTTGGCGACAACATCGGCGTTATCGACGTAAGGGTATGGTCGTCAAATAAAGATGATATGAAGGACTTGGGAGAAGTGGGTCACAACCTTGGGGATCAAGGTTGTTGTGCTTATCCCAAGCTTCATACATAGACATGGTTTTGGATCGTTTTAGCATACAAAACTCCAAGAAGGGTTTTCTACCCTTCAGGCATGGAGTTCCTTTATCTAAGGAGATGTGTCCTAGATCATCTGAAAAGATAGAGGAGATATAGGCAGTTCCTTATGCTTCGGCAGTAGGAAGCCTAATGTATGCTATGTACGAGACCAGATATCTGCTTTGTCGTAGGCATGGTTAGCAGATATCAGAGTAATCCAGGATAGGGACATTGGAATGCGGTAAAAGCATATATTGTAGTGCCTGAGAAGGACTAGGGATTATATGCTAGTTTACCGGGAAGACCAATTACTCCCTGTGGGTTGCATGGATTGCGATTTCCAATCATATAGGGATAACAGTAAGTCTACCTCAGGTTTTGTGTTTACTTTAGGAGGTGGAGCCATTGTATGGAGGAGTGCCCAGCAGAAATGCGTGGCGGATTCCACCATGGAAGCTGAGTATGTGGCAGCCTATGAGGCAGCCAAAGAAGCTGTGGCTCAGGAACTTCCTAATGGACTTGAATGTGATTCCTAGTTTGTCCAGAACTATCACAATTTATTGTGATAATAATGGTGCAGTTGCAAACTCGAAGGAACCACGAGCCCATAAGGTTAGTAAACACATAGAGTGCAAGTACCACATGATACGAGAAATCGTAAAGGAGGTAGAAGTTGCTGTCGCCTAGATTGCATCAGAGGATGACCTGGTAGACCCTTTCACTAAGGCCCTTCTAGCGAGAGCTTTGATAGGCATGTGGAGGGAAGGGGAATCAGATGTATGGCAGTATGATGACAGCATAGTCTTTTAGTATAAGTGGGAGATTGTTGGGATGTATACTGAAAGCCTAGCTCTTTTGTATGGATATCTTTATTTTGAAATAAGAATCACACGATCATTGTTTGCACGTTATATTTATATGTGTGTATATTGTCTAATATTTTACATTATAGATAACATGGTGCCTGGGTGCGGCACAGAAGATCATGTTATCAGTCCCTTGTAGAATATAAGTAAAGGCTCACAACTAAGATGGTTTTGGACAAACCATTGGCATGGTTGTAGTGTAGCTTGGTATTGTTTTGTCTTGAACATAGAGTTACACTAGTACACTTAGGTGTATTGAGCAGGACCGACATAGAGGTTATTCAATTTGTTGCTGACTACATAATTGAATCGGACCTCGGATATTATGTTGTACATGCTCTTAATCCCGATATAATAACGGGCACATGTACTTAGTATTTATTTCTTTGATTTACCAGAGGGTGAGATTTCTATGGATTAAATCAATATGCCCGGTAAGTTGGGAAATGATATTATTTACATGGTGTGTCGTTGATTATAGGAGGAATCCGTGTCCTATGTATTGGGTTGATGATGTCCCCTTGAGGAGCTTATAAGGTTCATCATGTAAACCCTGCAGGTTGACTTAGTCAACATGATGATAAGGTTGAGTGGTACTACTCGAGGAGTTAGATGTTAATTAATTGATGGTCAGTAAATCAATTAATTGACGGACATTCGATGTCTTAAACACGGGGAGATGGATGTACAAATAATATATGAATCCCATATTAATTTATGGGGTTGGTGAGGTAGTTCGATGATGATCCTCTAGTGGAATGGAACATCATTGATGGATCAAGTTTGTGTGGTTCCGATCCATCGGGTGGCCAAGACCCAACTCCTCCTCATGGTCCCTATCGTAGCCTAATATAAACCTCATGAAGTCTAGATCAAATGATGGAAAACAAATCTCTAGATCCGACGGTTAGGATTAAATCCCTAGAACCGACGGTTGAGATTAAATCTCTAGATCCGACAGTTGGGATTAAAACCCTAGAACCGACGGTTGAGATTAAATCTCTAAATCCGACGGTTGAGATTAAAACCCTAGAACCGATGGTGGAGATTAAACCAAGGCCTAAACCTAACTCTATATAAAAGGGAGAGGAAAGGTTGGATAAGGTGGGCGGCAAGAAAATTGGGAATTAGTTTCTATATTTTTGGCTACCTCATCAATAACCAATTTTCTCCTAAGTTCTATAAAAGGGTGGCTATGGGTTGGGCGGAAAATAGAAGAGTGGTTGATGTTGGATGATGGATGCTAAGGAGATTAGGGTTTAGCCTCCAATTGCTTGGGCGACAAGCAACCCTAAGGAGGAAACCCTAATTAGGGTTTGGCTCCTATGGGTTGGGCGGCCAAGGCTTGGAAGATGAGTGGGCGGCAACTTGAGGAAGATCTCTTCTTCTTCCTTGAAGGTGGCTAGCTCCTAGATCTCTTCTCTCCATCATAGTTGGGCAGCAAGAAACCCTAAGGAGGAAACCCTAATTTGATTAGGGTTTGGCTCCTTTTCATGGGCGGCCAAGGTTTGGAAGGAGGGTAAGCGGCATCTTGTGGAAGAGTTCTTCTTCTTCCTAGGAAAGGTGGCCTGTTTAGATCTCCTCCTTCCACCTTGGATGGGCGGCAAGAAGACCTAAGGAGGAAACCCTAATTAGGGTTTGACTCCTATGGTTGGGCGGCTAGGGTATGCAAGGAAGGTGGGCGACAACTATAGGAGAGGAGCTCTTCCTCTTCCTAGGTTGTGGCCGGCTCCTTCCCCTATTCCCTCCACCGTGGCCGGCGCCCAACATATTCCCTTTATCCTCTTCACTCCATCTTGGCCGGCGGCACCAAAACAAGGGTTTGTCCCTAGTTCGGTACCTTGGTTGTTTCCATTATGTTCTCTCTATTCTTGGGGCCGGCGGCATCAATCCTTTTGTGGAATGGTGGTTGGCTCAAGCAAGAAGGGAAAGAGAGTTCTTCTTTCTTTGGATTGAAGAAGATCTAGGAAGCTTCAACTTGTGGAGGATCTTCGCCCACACGAAGTCTACAAGGAGGTTAGGACATACGATAGAAGATCAAGAGGTATAAAAGTTTTATAACTTTTATTATTGTTCTTTGCATGTTCTTATTGATATGCTAGCTTATGTTCTTTATGTTAGTATATGTTGATTATACTAGTATGTATTTGTATAATCATGGACCCCGATAAGAAACCAAAAACCGGCGATCCGTCCGTCGTCTCTTCCGCGGCTAATCGACTAGAAGAGTTTGGTTGCTTGAACAACTAGTTTGTTCAAGCGATCGCTCGAGTCATTGGAACGACGACGAATTGGTTGTGCTTAGGAAACTCATCCCATCCGGATTAGTTTTCATTAGTGAAAATTTTAATCCGGGGACATGGGAGCCTATGAGCATTCCGAGGTATAGCACGATTGCCAATAGTATGTAAGCTTAATCGGTCCATTTATGGATTAAAGCAAGCTTCTAGATCTTGGAACATCCGCTTTGATGAGGTAATCCAGTCATATGGATTTATTCGAAGTCCGGATGAGCCTTGTGTATACAAGAGATGTGATGGAAACGTAGTGGTATTTCTTGTACTATACGTAGATGACATTTTGTTAGTTGGCAACAATATCAGAGTGTTATCAGATGTAAGGGTATGGTTATCCAAACAGTTTGACATGAAGGACTTGGGAGAAGTGGGACACATCCTTGGGATCAAAGTAATAAGGGATCGCAAGAAAAGAATGTTGTGCTTATCTCAAGCTTCATACATTGACACTATCCTTGCTCATTTTAGCATACAAAACTCCAAGAAAGGTTTTCTACCTTTTAGGCATGGAGTTCCTTTATCTAAAGAGATGTGTCCCAAAACATCAAAGGAGATAGAGGAGATGAAGGTGGTTCCTTATGCTTCTACAGAGGGAAGCCTTATGTATGCTATGCTATGATTTAGACCGATATCCGCTGTCGTGGGCATGGTTAGCAGATATCGAGTAATCCCGACAGTGTGACATTGATCGCTGAAAGCATATATTGAAGTACCTGAGAAGGACTAGGGATTCTATGCTGGTTTACCGGGCAGATCAATTAGTCCCTGTGGGTTACACGGATTCGATTTCCAATCGATAGAGACAAGAGTAAGTCTACCTCGGGTTTGTGTTTACTTTTGGAGGTGGAGCCATAGTATGGAGGAGTGTCAAGGTAAATGCGTGGCGGACTCTACCATGGAAGTGAGTATGTGGCGCCTCCGAGGCACCAAGGAAGTCAGATGGCTCAGAACTTCTGATGGACTTGGATGTGATTCCCGGTTTGCCTGTAACTATCACAATTTATTGTGATAATAGTGGTGCAGTTGCAAACTCGAAGGAACCACGAGCCCATAAGGCAAGTAAACACATAGAGCGCAAGTACCACCTGATACGAGAGATCGTAAAGCGAGGAGAAGTAGCTGTCACCAAGATTGCATCAGAGGATAACCTGACGGATCCATTCACAAAGGCCCTTCCAGCGAAAGCGTTTGATAGGCATGTGGAGGACATGGGGATCATATGTATGGCAGTGTGATGACAGCATAGTCTTTTAGTATAAGTGGGAGATTGTTGGAATGTATACTGAAAGCCTAGCTCTTTTTGTATGAACATTTTATTTTGAAATAAGAATCATATGATCATTGTTTGCACTTTATATATGTGTGCATATTGTCTAATATTTTACATTGTAGATAACATGGTGCTTGGTGTGCCATAGAAGATCATGTTATCAGTCCCTTGTAGAATATAAGTAGAGGCTCACAACCAAGATGATTTTGGACAAACCATTGGCATGGTTGTAGTGTAGCTTGGTATTGTTTTGTCTTGAGCATAGAGTTACACTAGTACACTTAGGTGTATTGAGCAGGACCGACATAGAGGTGATTCAATTTATTGCTGACTACATAATTGAATTGGACCTCGGATATTATGTTGTACATGCTCTTAATCCCGATATAATAACGGACACATGTACTTAGTATTTATTTCTTTGATTTACCATAGGGTGAGATTTAGATGGATTAAATCAATATGCCTGGTAAGTTGGGAAATGATATTATTTACATGGTGTGCCATTGATTATATGAGGAAATCGTGTCCTATATATTAGGTTGATGATGTCACCTTGAGGAGCTCATAAGGTTTGTCATGTAAACCCAGCTGGTTGACTTAGTCAACATGATGATAAGGTTGAGTGGTACTACTCGAGGAGTTAGATGTTAATTGATTGATGGTCAGTAAATCAATTAATTAACGGACATTCGATATCTTAAACACGGGGAGATGGATGTACAAATAATATATGGAGCCCATATTGATTTATGGGGGTTGGTGAGGTAGTTCAATGATGATCCACTAGTGGAATGGAACATCATTGATGGATCAAGTTTGTGTGGTTCCGATCCATCGGGTGGCCAAGATCCAACTCCTCCTCATGGTCCCTATCGTAGCCTAATACAATCTTCATGATGTCTAGATCCAAGGATGTAAAACAAAACTCTAGAACCAACGGTTGAGATTAAATCTCTAGATCCGACGGTTGAGATTAAATCCCTAGAACCGACGGTTGAGATTAAATCTCTAGAACCAACGGTTGAGATTAAATCTCTAAGATCCGACGATTGGGATTAAATCCCTAGAACCGACGGTTGAGATTAAATCCCTAGATCCGACGGTTGGGATGAAACCCTAGATCCGACGGTGGAGATTAAAGGAGGCTTAAGCCCAATTCTATAAATAGAGGGCTAAGGCTTGGGTGGCAAGTATGTGGTTTTTGGATTAGGGTTTTGCCTCTCAAGAGTTTAGGCAATTAGGGTTTGTCCCTTAGGCGGCTAGGGTTTGGTTGGTGGCTTGGGCGGCAACAAGGTGGGAGATTAGGGTTTGCTCCTTTTCTCCTTGGTGGGCGGCGCCCACTCCATCCTCTTCCTTGCTTTTGCTGGCCCTCTTCCTCCTTTTCTCCTGGGTGGCCGGCGGTTCTCCAATTCCTTGGTGGCCGGCGCTTATCCAATTCCTTGGTGGCCGGCGACAACATTGTTACAAAGGTTGGCCGGCGCTCAACCATCTACTCCTTGGCCGGCGGTTATATCAAGCTCCTTGGCTTGGTGGCCGGTTCTAGAAAGGAGAAAGAGTTTTTTTTTTGTTCTTCTCTTTGTTCGGAGCGAGCAGGGAAGAGAAGAACGTGATCTAGGAGGCTTCTACTCGTGGAGTATCTTCGCCCACACGACGTCCACGAGGAGGATAGGATATACGGTAGAAGATCGAGAGGTATAAAAGTTTTACAACTTTCTTTTTCTGATCTTAGCATGTTCTTTATGTATTGATTATACTAGTTTACATTTTTATGTATTTTGTATAATCATGGACCCCGAAGACAAACACAAAAACCGGCGATCTGTCCGTCGTCTCTTCCGCGGCTAACCAACTAGAAGAGTTGTGTTGCTTGAACAACTAGTTTGTTCAAGCGATCGCTCAAGTTGTTAGCACGATGATGAATTGGTTGTGCTAAGGAAACTCATCCCATCCGGATTAGTTTTTTCATTAGTTAAAATTTTAATCCGGGGACATGGGAGCCAATGAGCCTATGAAGCAATTCCCAACAAGATGGATGTCAAAACCATGTTTCTGAATGGAAACTTGCTCGAGGATGTGTACATGACACAACCTGAGGGTTTTGTAGATCCACAGCATACTGGGAAAGTATGCAAGCTGCAAAGGTCCATTTATGGGCTAAAGAAAGCCTCTCGGAGTTGGAATCTTCGATTCGATGATGCGATCAAACAGTTTGGTTTCATCAAGAATGAAGATGAACCCTGTGTCTACAAGATGGTTAATGGGGACACAGTTGTCTTCCTTATATTGTATGTGGATGACATACTTCTCATTGGGAATGACATCCCTTCGCTACAGTCTGTGAAGACTTGGCTGGGGATGTGCTTCTCAATGAAGGACTTAGGTGAAGAAGACTATATTCTAGACATCAAGATTTATAGAGATAGATCTAAGAGATTGCTTGGCCTAAGTCAAAGTATATATATTGACACGGTATTACTACAGTTTGCCATACAGAATTCCAAGAAGGGACTTCTATCGATGTCACATGGTGTGAGTCTTTCAAAGACTCAAAGTCCCTCTTCTAGAGAGGAGAGAGACCGCATGAATAAGATCCCTTATGCATCGGCCATAGGATCTATCATGTACACCATGCTATGTACTCGTCCAGATGTCTCGTATGCTTTGAGCATGACAAGTAGATACCAGTCAGATCTAGGTGAGTGTCACTGTATAGCAATCAAGAATATTCTTAAGTACTTGAGAAGGACTAAAGAATATTTCTTGATATTTGGAAGCGATGAGGAGCTAGCTGTAAAGGGTTATAGCGATGCCAGCTTCCAAACTGACCAAGATGATTATATATCACAGTCAGGGTTCATGTTTTGCTTGAATGGTGGTGTTATGAGCTGGAAGAGTTCGAAGCAGGACACAGTTGCTGATTCTACAACAGAGTCCGAGTATATTACTGCATCAGAGGCAGCAAAGGAGGCAGTTTGGATCCGCAAGTTCATTACTGAGCTTGGGGTGGTTCCTAGCATAGCAGATCCTATAGAGCTATATTGTGACAATAATGGAGCTATTGTGCAGGCTAAGGAACCTCGCTCACACTAGCGGACCAAACATATACTACGGCGCTTCCATCTCATTCGAGAGATTATCAATAGAGGAGATGTGAAGATTTGCAGAGTACCCACAGAGGATAACATCGCAGATCCCTTGACCAAGGCTTTGACACAGAAAAAGCATGATGGTCACACTAGGTCATTGGGTATTAGATACTACAGTGATTAACACTAGTGCTAGTGGGAGATTGTTAGTGAAAGCCCTAGAGTCAATCATGTGATGGTTGTTGTATGGACTTTATTGTATCATATTCCTGTTTATAAAGGCATTTCTTTATGGTTATTATACTTTCTTATATTGGTACCAAATAACTAAGTATAATAACATCCATGAGTAGAAGGTTCTTATCTATATCAATCGATTGGTTGAATCGATAATGAGATGATATAGAGACACTACTCTTAATCATTCCTAGTCAAGTATTAACATTCAGGGACAATATTAATACGAAGAGACTAGCAAGTAGGTCAACTCGATGACTTGATCTCACAAGTCATGGATATGAGATATCAAGTTGACACATGGGTATGCATTGGAGAATGTATATTGAATGACCCTCCATGAGAAAGTATCATGGATCATTATATTAGTGTCATATACTTTCTCATGTGACTATTAGTATGACTATTAGTCCTTGGACCTGAAGTCACCATGGTTCCTCCCTACATAAGGAGTTGCATACTTTGACTTCGTCAAACGTCACCCATAAATGGGTGGACTATAAAGGCGATTACTGAGTATGTAACAAATTATGTGGAGGGATGTGAGTGATGTAGATGAGATCTATCCCTCCTATATGACGGGAGTGACATCGTTATTCTTGATAGAGTGAGACCACTAAGTGCATGGCCATGCCCAAATGAGTCAATATGAGATATTGAGCTCATTTGATTAGAGTGAGTCTACTTGGAGTTCAAGATATAGATTGTACCGAGGATGACACGGTCTATGCCTCAGTTGGTCAATCAAGATGTCAAGGATAGAGGGTCATTGTCACATATTGTGAGAGTCACAATTAGTAGTCACAAGGGTGATGTTAGATCTCAACATTCTTGTAACTTGGGTAGCAATGATGTGTTGCTAGATACCGCTCATTGCTTATGTTCCTAAATCAGTTTAGGAGCATTGCCAACATTACAAAAACCTATAGGGTCACACACAAAGGACAATTAGATGGATATTAGGTTCATATGATGGACCATGAGGATTAGGTTCATGTGATGAACCAAATTGGATTAAGAGTAATCCAAATTAGACTAATTGAGTTAGACTCAATTTTATTCAAGTGTTGAATGAGTCTAATTTAGATTTGATTCATTGAGTCAATTTAAATTAATGAATAGAGATTCATTAAATCAAATTGACTTGAATCAAATGGTTGGATTTGATCAACCATGAGAGATAAGAGGTCAAGTTTGACTTGACTTGAGAGGGATGATGAATGGTCAATTTTGACTTGACCAATTGCCATGTCAAAATGACTTGGCATGGGTCGACCAATGATGATGTTCCATATCATCATGAACACATCATGGGGTGCCACCTCATGAGGGAGACCAAGAGCCATGGCTCTTGGTATTACATGCATGTATATAACCATTTTGAAGTGGTCGGCCACCATAATGGGTGTGCATTAGTGTGAAGTTAATGGTTGTAACTTCATCTTCTCCCTCCTCTCTTCTCAAGATCTCTCCCCCTCATCCTTGTCGTGAGCCTCTAAGGGTGCTAGCACACTCTAGGTTGCTTTTCTCCACCTATTGCTCGTGTGGATACCGATAGAGGAGTGTACACTTGACACTCTCGAGTTCCGACAAGCCATTTGGACGAGCGGGATAAGCGAAGGGCGTAACATCAAGGGTAAAACTCTTAACATGTAGATCTAGAGTATATCAAAGTTTTTTAAACACGTACATGTAATTTTGTTTATCTTCGCATAGATCCGTGACCGACTTCCAGAGTTTCCGCAACGCAAAAGGCGGTTTTTGCGGCTCAGATAGTACAACATATATAACAGCTTGCATACCACCTCATCAACAAGCTTATCCACCTGTCATATTCTTTAGAGGACAGTTAGGGGACAAACACTGCATAGAATCTCCATATGCTTTGACATATTTATTCTTTTCCATATATTGATGAGACCAAAATATTCTAGGTGGATCGTCATGTACATCATATAGGTTGAGTGTCTAGGTGTGGGATCCGAGAGAAAAGATAAGATTTGAGAATAGTCACATACATGCGCTACATGCATGCGCTCAGGAAGGGTTGCACTCGGAAAGAGTTGCACACATAACTAGGAAAGAGGTGCATGTGTTGTATGCTTTCCTCTGAAATAGTCGCCTGCATGTGTTGCATGTCTTCCTTAGGAAGAGGTGCATGCATGTGCTACATGTCTACATCGAAAAAAAGCTACAAGCATGCACTGCATGCATACATTGAGAAAGAGTGGTCTGCCTAACTCAGGAAGAGCGACATGCATACACTAAGAGTCGCCTGCATGCACTCGGGAAGAGTAGCCTATGCACATTCGAGAAGAGTAGCCTTCATGCACTCTGGAAGAGTAGCCTGCATGCATTCGGGATGAGTAGCCTGACTCTGGAAGAGTTGTTGGGAGTATTGGAAATACAATCAAAGTCTCACATTGGTAAGATATGGAAAAGATCATGTGCTTATAAGATGAAAAGATATCTCTATTGGTATGAGACCTTTTGGGTATAGTCCAAAAACAAAACCATGAGGGCCTAGGCCTAAAGTGGACAATATCATACCATCATGGAGATATATAATTCTTATAGGCACTAACAATTTGTATCAGAGTCATGGTTCATGTCAAGTCATGCACCTCGAACAAAGTAAGTGGGGCTCCTATTTACAGATCAAAAGAACTAGACACCAGGTAGGAAGTCTAATTGGGTCAAGAGGATTGGATAACTAGCAGGAAGTCTAGTTTGATCAGAAGAACCAAACAACTGACAGGAAGTCCAACTGGGTCAGGAGAATCAGAAAGTTGGTAGCTTGGTAGGTTGAGGATCAGACATCAAACAAAGGAAGTCATTTAAGGATGGATAGGCTTGAGGGAAAGGTCCAATGTGGTCCTTTGTTTGAGGGGGGAATTATTGAGAGTATTGGAAATACAATCAAAGTCTCACATTGGTAAGACATAGAATAGATCATGAGCTTATAAGATGAAAAGATATCTCCATCATCATGAAGCCTTTTGGGTATAGTCCAAAAACAAAACCATGATAGCCTAGACCTAAAGTGGACAATATCTTACAATTGTGGAGATATATAAATCTTATAGGCACCAACAAGAGTGACCTACATGACTTTGGAAGAGTAGCCTACCTAAATATGGAATAGTTGCATGCATGACTCTAGAAGAGTGACCTGTATGACTCTGTAAGAGTTGTTTGTATGACTCTGGAAGAGTAGTCTGCATGACTCTGAAAGACTGGCTTGCATGACTCGGGAAGAGTAGCCTATCTGACTCTGGAAGAGTGGTTTGCATGACTCTAGAAGAGTGACCTGCATGACTCTATAAGAGTAGCATACATAACTCTAGAAGAGTGGTCTGCATGACTCTGGAAGAGTAACCTACATGACTTAAGAAGAGTAGCCTGCCTGACCCTAGAAGAGTGACCTGCATGACTCTAGAAGAGTGGTCAGCATGACTTGAGAAGAGTAGCTTGACTCTAGAAGAGTGACCTACATGACTCTGGAAGAGTAGTCAGTCTGACTATGGAATGGTGACCTACATGACTCTGGAAGAGTGACCTATATGACTCTAGAAGAGTAGTCTGTCTGACTCTGGAAGAGTGGCATGCATGCACTCAGGAAAGGTTGCATGCATGCAATTGGGAATAGCAATAATATCACGTGGGTTGCATGCATGCCCTCAGGAATGGTTGCATACATGAAATTGGGAAGAGCACTAATGTCACGTGGGTTGCATACATGCAATCAAAGAAAACCGTCAGATGGTCACAAGTCTCTCCTAGGATTCCTAGATACCATCAATAACCATAACTCACTATTATCTTAATCAGTCACATAATATGTCTTTTTTTAGGCCGACATATCATATGCATGATCTATACATTAACATGTTTATAGTGATCCACTTTAAGCATATATCTAGCCTAAGAATAATTTTTCTTTAAGCCAATCATTCTAGCATAGATATATATCTATTTACATAAAATGTATAAATCTTACTAATAGTTCTCACTTTGATGATAGTATAAGTTCAACTTAATAACATATGTGTATATTGATTCGTAAGAAACCCTAGGAAACTCAACTACACAATCGTAGTTGATTGAGTCTCAATAATAGTTGAGTTCTACCCCAACACTCAACTGACATATGATAGCAGTCAACTGATAAAGTTATTGTACTTGACTTATTTTGATCATTTGAGTGACTTGGTTGACTATCAAACTTTTTATGTCCAACTTCATCTATATTAGTCAACTGATGTACATCAATTGAGTACCTCAATCAAATTGAAAACTTTCTGTGGACAATCTTATGCATACCAATCAATTGGGACCTGATAATAGTTGATTAATCTGAAGGAAATCATATCATCGCTAGAGGGGGGTGAATAGCATCGTCATTCATTCGACGGAATTCGATCGCGTTGCTTGTCTACAATTTTCATTAGCGCAGTGGAATACAAATAACAAATAACACGATAACAACAATACAAGCACACAAACACAAACACCGTGATATAACGTGGTTCAGAACTTTAGGGTTCCTACTCCACGGGGTGAGCTCAAATGAGCTCTAGTGATGCAAACACCACCACTAATCAATACACTCCTTCTCGGATCAATCCGTAGGTGGAGAAACCTCATACAAATTATTACAAAAGTAATACAATGAAATACAATAAACTAAGCAATAAACAAATACAAATAAAAAAAACTTTACACTAATAGCTTTGGATCGCTTGCTTGTTGATTGCTTTGGTTTGCTCTTGAAGGTCTAGAATGCAACAACAATTGCTCTACAAATCGCCCCAAGAACCATGACCAAAAACCTTTCTTTCAAGCTCCTTATAAAGCTGCAACTCGGGTGGGGTTGATTTCCATCTAATAGTCGATTGCTCATACCCATCAGTCAATTGCTTCTATAGTCATGGTCTCACAACGTCTTAATCCACGCTGGCATTCATGCCAATGGATACACTGACAATCGACTACCATTACCAACAGTTGACTACTGCTTCGGTAGCCGACTGACCAGTCGTCTATTGAAGGTTCTGTTGGTGCAATCGGCCCAGGTCATGATTGACCATGACTCGAGCTTGACACGAGAGATGTTTTGATGTTCGACAAAAACATATGACAATGTGATTGTCATGGGAAAGTCCAAGTCTTGAGTACTTGGCATGGAAACTCAAAGTGGGACACTTGGCATTTGGGAAAGTCCAAGCATGGGTCTTGGCAATGGAAAGTCCAACATGGGTTGGCAAAGAAAAGTCCAAGCATGGGTCTTGGCATGAAAAGTCCAACATGGGTTGGCAAAGAAAAGTCCAAGCATTGGTCTTGGCATGGAAAGTCCAACATGTGTTGGCAAGGAAAGGCCAAGCTTGAGTCTTGGCATTTGAGAAGTCCAAGGGTTTTGATATTGGTGGTGTAAAATCCAAGCGGAAGTCTTGGCAGCATAAGTCCAATGGTTGGCGGCGTAAGTCCAATGTGCCTTGGCGGTGTAGACACTGTTAGCATGACATAGCCGATAGAAACACCTGAAGGCTAGCGCGATGGATGAACAAGTCATGGATGACTTGGAGGGATCCGAGAGGCGTGAGGTTGATGGAGGTGGCTAGAAGGCTTAGGTCTAGGCTAAGGGTGGTCTAGCAAGTATGGGGGAACCATACTTGGGCTAAAATCTCATATTTGAGGTGTGCCAGTTGATTGGTGAGAGTCAACTAGGGTTTGACTACGGGATGTGTCCCAGCAGTCGACTACCAGAGTTTGGAAGTCGACTGATTGGATGAGCAGTTGACTAATCCTGTGATCAATCGACTGATGCTCAAGTTTTGGGGCACATAATGGAGTCTCACTCGACTGCTGCGGTCAGCAGTCGGGTGATGGCTTGATCAGTCGACTGATGGTCATAATCAGTCGACTGATGTCCTAGCCGTTGGATTTTTCCAGTGTGGATTACACCATTGTCTCACAGCAACAGTGTCATCAGTCGACTGATGATCCCGAGCAGTCGACTGATCGACGTTTTCCAGCACATGTAGAAGCTTTAAATGGAGCTCGTGAAGGGGGAAAAGTCATGGTTTCTTGAGGGCTTTTGGGGCGATTTGCTGCTGTAAATCAGGGTCTCCAAGTGCAATCCAAGCTACCAAGCATTCAAGCAATCAAAAGCAAAGTGTTGTAAAGTTCTCTTTACTTGTTTTAGTATTTGCATTGTATTTGCTTGTTTGTCGTATTACTGTTGTAATCAATTGTACAAGGTTTCTCCACCTCCAACTTGTGTCGAGAAGGAGTATTTGCATAATGGTGTGTTTGTAGCATCGCTAGAGCTCTTTAGAGCTCAATCTGTGGAGTAGGAATCGTTCGATTCCGAACCACGTTACATGCTTGTGTTTGTGTGATTGTGTCTTGTGTATTGTCATTATTATTATTATTCCACTGTGCACTGACACGCTTTGTAGATGTGATCACGAATGATTTCCATCAAGCAATGAAATCAAGCTATTCACCCCCCTCTAGTGTTCCAACGATCCTCTGAGTTACGCACCTATGACCTCGACCTGATGACTACCCTCCATGTGGCGGTGCGCCTAAGGCCGATCGGCGCGATCCGATCACCTTGTGTCTATGGCCACAACTCGGTCGTAGTCGATCGCTAGTCGACTCACGACAGTTGACTGATCATAATCCCAATCGATTGCTCTGTGTTGACTCGGCTGCCAAGTGTCAAAACACTTGACCAATCGATTGGTACAAAATCTCAGTCAACTGATAACCTCAAACATGAGGTTTAACCACAAATATGATGCCCTCATACTTGCTAGACCACTCTTAGCCTAGACCTAAGCCTTCTAGCCACCTCCATAAGCCTCACGCCTATTAGATCCCTCCAAGTCATCCATGACTTGTTCATCCATACACTAACCTTCAGATGCTTCCATCGGCTATTTTCATGCTAATTGGGTCTACACCGCCAAGGCACATTGGGCCTATGCTACCAAGACCAACGCTTGGACTTTATGCCGCCAACTATTGGACTTATACTGCCAAGACTACCGCTTGGACTTTATACTGCCAATATCACTCCCTTGGACTTTCCAATTGCCAAGTACCCATGACTTGGACTTTCACCGCCAATATTACACACTTGGACTTATGTGACCAAGACTACACCCTTGAACTTTCCATGCCAACTCCATGTTGGACTTTCCAATTGCCAAGACTCAAGCTTGGACTTTCCCTTACCAAGACCCATGCTTGGACTTTCCATGCCAAGTACACAAAACTTGGACTTTACCAATGCCAAGACTCATGCTTGGACTTTCCATGCCAAGTACACATGACTTGGACTTTCCCATGCCAAGTGTCCCACTTGGACTTCTCATGCCAAGTACTCAAGACTTGGACTTCCCATGACAATCACATTGTCATACGTTTTGTCGAACATCATAATACAACTTGAGTCAAACTCGAATCTGGTCAATCGTGATCTGGGCCGATTGCACCAACAATTTCCACCTTTTTGATGTTTGACAAAAATCAAACACCTTTGAGTTAGAACACTAACTCAATCTAATCCTCCCAATTGTCCAAATTTGGAATATCAAATTCTCACTCAAATTCTCCCCCTTTTTGACATACATCAAAAAGGCTCTCCCCAAGGGTATCAATGTCTCATATCCGAATGAGATATTACAATCTCTCCCTTAATCCAAAAGCATCTATGATGTCTTCACTCTTCCTAGTGATAAGTCTCATAGCACTAAAGAGAGGTAATCCTTTAATTTCTCCCAATTCTCCAAATTCTCCACCTTATGAGGAAGAACACATCCATCATCCCATGATGGATAACCTCTCCCTAAAAGCTTACTCCCCCTTGACCATCACACCAATAATGTTTTTGGAGAGTCCCTAAGCCTGTAGGAACACTAAACCATCAAAACTAAGGTCAAAAGTTTAAACTTGAACTTTCACACACCTTAAAATTGATACACACCCTTAACAAATCTTCTAATCTATATTTAAAAGATTTTCACCCTTCCAATGCTTTCCAAAGTATATCCTAGGGTTAGGAGCAGTTAGGGAAGCCTACCATAGTTGAAACATGAGCTAAACAACCTTGTTTACCTGAAATCAGCATTTAGCAGTCGACTCTGTCAGCTACCAGTCGACTGCACTTGATGTCAGTCAACTGTCATCCATGGTAAACCACTGATTTCTACAAATGCAGACATCAAAAATCAAAGATGAAATTTAGAAATACATAAGTAATTATATGTAGTTTGAAAAATAGTGAAACTTCATATGTATAATACTTATATCAATCATAATGGGTGAAAATTATTTGAAAAATAAAATACCTATAAAATAGTGAGATTGATACAAAGTTCAAAAACAAGAAAAACTTCATTGTTTTGAGCCTACTTTGTATCAACTTCATCAATGGTGATTGATATCAAAAGATAGACTTCACAAAGGTTTTTTAAAATGATTTTAAAATCTTAATTTCAATCATGGTCTATGGGCTAAGTATACATGACTTGTATAATAGTTTTCCTTATGATTTGTCCATAATATATGATGAGTTTGAGTTCATCTAGATGCAACATCTATGCACCTTGAACTTAATACATTTTCCTAACATCTCACTTGTATCTAAGGTGTATGAAAACACATGCAAGTCAAGTGTTCTAGTGAGATGTGGGTTTTGGTTATTTAGGGTTCATGCATTTTCTATTTGATTGCCTTATACATGAGACTTCAAATCATCTTTGCTTGATGCGCTGCAAGTCTGAATGCTTTGACAGGTTCAAAGAATTCAAGGCTGATGTAGAGAAACATCATGGTAAAAGTATCAAGATACTACGATCTGATCATGGTGGTGAGTACCTCTTGGGAGAGTTTAGGAATTACTTATCAGAGGTTGGGATTCAATTCCAATTGTCTCCACCTAGCACACCCTAGCAGAATGGTGTAGCGGAGCGAAGGAATAGGAGTCTTATGGTGATAGTTAGATCAATGATGAGTTATTCTGAGTTATCAGATTCATTATGGGGGTATGCTTTGGATACGACAGTGTATATTCTGAACTTGGTACCATCTAAATCAGTGTCTTCTACTCCCACAGAGTTGTGGACTGGGCAAAAACCTAGTCTGAGAAATATTCGGATTTGGGGGAGTCCAACACATATGCCGAAGGCAGATGCTGATAAGTTGGAACCTCGTACAGAAGTGTGCATGTTTGTAGGCTATCCTAGAGGAACGAAAGGTGGTTAGTTCTATAGTCCTAGAGATCAGAGGGTGATCATTAGCACGAACGCCAGATTTTTAGAGGAAGACTATGTGATGAACCACAAGCCCATGAGTAAGATTATTCTGAAGGAATTGAGAGGGGAAGTCACTACTTCAGTACCACCAGTACAAGAGGATATACCACAAGTGACTGCACCGCGTGTCGCAGAGGATACACAGGTGATACCTCATTGTAGTGGGAGGGTTTTTAGGTAGCCTGATAGATTTATGTTCTTGGGAGAATCTTCTAATTTTGTTCCTGGCGAACATAAACCTGGTCCCTGGACATATGATGAGGCAATCCAAGATAAAGATGCGGTATCTTGGCAAAGTGTAATGAATTCTGAGATAGAATCTATGGATTCAAATCAGGTATGGGAGCTAGTAGAACCACCCAATGGTGTAAAAACCATTGGATGCAAGTGGATCTACAAAAGAAAGAGAGGAATAGACAGAAAAATTTAGACCTTCAAAGCAAGGCTAGTTATGAAAGGGTATACTCAGAAAGAGGGTATCGATTATGAGGATACTTTTTCACCGGTGGCCATGCTTAAGTCTATCCGGATTCTCTTATGTATTGCTGCTCATATGGATTATGAGGTGTGGCAGATGGATGTCAAGACAGCTTTTCTTAATGGAAGTCTTGAGGAAAACATCTATATGAAGCAACTAGAGGGATTCATTGTAAAGGGCAAAGAGCATCTTGTGTGCAAGCTTAATCGGTCCATTTATGGATTGAAGCAAGCTTTGAGAACTTGGAACATCCACTTTGATGAAGTAATCCAGTCTTATGGATTTATTCAAAGTCCGGATGAGTCTTGTGCATACAAGAGATGTGACGGAAACATAGTGGTATTTCTTGTACTATACATAGATGACATTTTGTTAATTGGCAACAATATCAAGGTGTTATCAGATGTAAGGGTATAGTTGTCAAAATAGTTTGATATGAAGGACTTGGGAGAAGTGGGGCACATCATTGGGATCAAGATTATAAGGGATCACAGGAAAAGGATGTTGTGCTTGTCTCAAGCTTCATACATAGACACTATTCTTGCTTGTTTTAGCATGCAGAACTCCAAGAAAGGTTTTCTACCTTTTAGGCATGGAGTACCTTTGTCTAAAGAGATGTGTCCTAGAACATCAAAGGAGATATAGGAGATAAAGGTGGTTCCTTATGCTTTGGTAGTAGGAAGCCTCATGTATGTTATGTTATGTACGAGGCTGGATATCTGCTTTGTCGTTGGCATGATTAGCAGATATCAGAGTAATTCAAGACAGGGACATTAGACTGCGGTAAAGTATATATTGAAGTACCTGAGAAGGACTAGGGATTATATACTGGTATACCAGGCAGATCAATTACTCCCTATGGGTTACACAGATTCTAATTTCCAATCAGATAGGGATAACAGTAAGTCTACCTCAAGTTTTGTGTTTACTTTGGGAGGTGGAGCCATTGTATGGAGGAATGTCAAGCAGAAATGTGTGGAGGACTCTACCATGGAAGCTGAGTATGTGGCAGCCTTTGAGGTCGCCAAAGAAGTTGTATGGCTCAGGAACTTCTTGATGGACTTGGATGTGATTCTTGGTTTGCCCAGAACTATGACAATTTATTGTGATAATAGTGGTGCAGTTGCAAACTCTATGGAACCACGAGCCCATAAGGCAAGTAAACACATAGAGCGCAAGTACCACATGATACGAGAAATCGTAAAGCGAGGAGAAGTTGATGTAGCCAAGATTACATCAGAGGATAACCTGGCAGATCCTTTCACTAAGGCCCTTCCAGCGAGAGATTTTGATAGGCATGTGGAGGGAATGGGAATCACATGTATGGAAGTATAAGGACAACATAGTCTTTTAGTATAAGTGGGAGATTGTTGGTATGTATACTGAAAAGTCTATCTTTTGTATGAATATCTTTATTTTTGAAATAAGAATCACATGATCATTATTTGCATATTTATGGTTATCCATATTGTCTGATATATTACATTGTAGATAACATGGTGTGTAGTGTCACACGGGAGATCATGTTATCAGTTCCTTGTAGAGTATAAGTAGAGGCACACAACCGAGATGATTTTGGACAAACCATTGGTATGGTTGTAGTGTGATTTGGTATTGGTTTGTCTTGGCCATAGAATTACATTAGTACACTTTGTGTGTATTGAGCAGGACCGACTTAGAGGTGATTCAATTTATTGCTGACTACATAATCAAATCAGACATCGGATATTATGGTGTACATGCTCTTAATCCCAATACAATAATGGGCACATGTACTTAGTATTTATTTCTTTGATTTACCAATAGGCGAGATTTATAGAGTAAATCGATAGGCTCGGTAAGTTGGGAAATGATATTATTTACATGGTGTGACATTGATTATAGGAAGAAACTGTGTCCTATATATTAGGATGATGATGTCCTCTTGAGGAGCTCATAAGGTTCATCATGTAAACCCTGTAGGTGGACTTGGTCCGGCATGATGATAAGGTTGAGTGGTACTACTCATAGAGTTAGATGTTGATTAATTAATTGTCAGTAAATTAATTAATTGACAGACATTCGATATCTTAAACATGGAGAGATATTTGTACAATTAATATATGGAACCCATATTTATTTATGGGGGTTGGTGAGGTAGATCAATGATAATCCTCTAGTGGAATGGATTATCATTAATGGATCGGACTTTATGTGGGCTAGATCCATTGGGTGGCCAAGATCCAACTCCTCCTCATGGTCCCTATTGTAACCTATTAAAACCCTCATGAATCCTAGATCCGATGGTGGAAAATGGAACTCTAGATCTGATGGTGGAGGTTAAATCTCTAGATCCGACGATGGAGATTAAATCTCTAGATCCGACGGTTGAGATTAAATCTCTAGATCTGACGGTAGAGATTGAAAGGAGGCTTAAGCCTAGCTCAATAAAAGGAGGGATAAGGGCTTGGGCATGGATATCTAATTAGGGTTAGGGTTTTTGGAGTTGGCTTGAGAGAAGAGGTGGGCGGCAACCCTAGCTTGTTCTTCTTCTTATTAGGCGACGGCAAGGCTTCTAGGTTTTGGCTCTTCTTGGCCGACGGTGCCTCACCCTCTTTCTCTCTAGATTGGCCGGCAACTCCTCCCTCTCTCTCTCTCTCCTTTGGCCAGCGAAAACCTTTCTTCAAGGTTGGCCGGCGCTCCTTCATCCTCTCCCAGTCCGGCGGCAACATCAAGTTCCTTGGCTTGGTGGTCGGTTCTAGATAGGAGAAGAAGTTTTGTTTTATTCTTCCCTTTATTGGGAGCTAGTAAGGAAGGGAAGAACGTGATCTAGGAGGCTTCATATTTTGGAAGATCGTCGCCCACACGACGTCTAAAAGGAGGAAGGAGATACAATAGAAGACCTAGAGGTAAACAAGAGGTATAATTCTTGTTTAAGTATGTTTTCTTATTCTATGCAAATTGTATGTATTATATGTGGCTAATTTACTTGGACCCTGAAGACAAACACAATATCCGACGATCCGTACATCGTCTATTCCGCGGCTAATCGAAGAAAAGAGGTAGGTTACTTGAACAACAAGTTTGTTCAAGTGACCACTCTATTCGAATACCACGATGATGGATCGGTTGCTTGGGTAATCCCTCTTCGTCAAGGATTAATTTTTTAATCTG
The DNA here is from genome assembly GCA_025175895.1 of Wurfbainia villosa. NCBI lineage: Eukaryota > Viridiplantae > Streptophyta > Magnoliopsida > Zingiberales > Zingiberaceae > Wurfbainia > Wurfbainia villosa. Next base: position 30,788,814 of record CM045986.1, read on the forward strand.
GGGACATAGATGGGATCGCCATGCACAAGCAACCAAGTTGAAGCGGGAAGCGAAGCTTCGTCCCTTCAAGTGGTATCAAAGCCACGGTTTCTGGTTTTGTGTGTTTAGGATTCGGTTACTTTTTGTTGGGTTTGATCGGTGAGGGGAAACTTCGCTTCCCACTTCACCTCGGTCGTTTGTTCATGGCGATCCTATCGATGTCCCCGGATTAAAAAAAATTAATCCTAGACAAAAGGGATTGCCCAAACAACCAAGTCATCGTCGTGCTATTCATTTAGAGAGGTCACTTGAACAAACTTGTTGTTCAAGCGACCAACCTCTATTCTACGAGTAGGCACGGAATAGACGATGTCCGAATCACCGACTTTCGTGTTTATGTTCGGGATCCAAGTATTATTTAGCCACAAACAGAATATATCATGCTCATAATTGAAAAACAAAAACAAACATGTTACAAAAGAGAATAGAGAATCGATATACCTATCGATCTTCTAATGTATGACCTTCCTCCTTTCGGACGTCGTGTGGGCGACGATCTACCAAAAGTTGAAGCTCCTAGATCGCCAATCTTCCTTCCTTGCTCATTCCGAGCAAGAGGAAGAATAGAAACAAAGCTCCTTTTCTTCTTTCAACCAACCACCAACATCCAATGTTGGAGCTTGCCGCCGGCCAAGAAGGAAGAGGAGATTAGGGTGGAAACCGGCCAAGACACCAAGGGAAAGCCCTAAATCTTGTTTCCACCATCCAAGGAGAAGAAGAAGAGGGAGTTTGGACGCTGGCCAAGGGCTGGAAGGGCTTCAATGGGCGCCGGCAAGCTTGAGGAAGAAGAAAAACAAGGAAGTTGTTTCCTTATTTGGTGCCGCCAATGCTCCAAACCCTAGCCCTTGCTTCTTGCTGCCAACCTCCAAAACCCTAGCTTCTCTCAATTGTTCTCCACGCCAACCCCTTGTTCTCCTTTTATAGAGTTAGGGATAAGCCTCCTTTTAATCTCCACCATTGGTTCTAGGGATTTAATCTCAACCGTCGGATCTAGAGATTTAATCTCAACCGTCGGATCTAGAGATTTAATCTCTACCTTTGGATCTAGAGTTTTGTTTCTATCCATTGGATCTAAGCTTTATGAGGTTTTAATAGGCTACAATAGGGACCAAGAGAAGGAGTTGGATCTTGCCCACCCATGGATCAAGCCCACATAAAGTCCGATCCATTAATGATAATACAATCCACTAAAGGATTATCATTGATCTACCTCACCAACCCCCATAAGATAATATGGGCTCCATATATTATATGTACATTTTCTCCCCGTGTTTAAGATCTCGAATGTCCGTCGATTAATTAATTTACTGACCATTAATTAATCAAAATCTAACTCCATGAGTAGTACCACTCAACCTTTTCATCATGCCGGACCAAGTCCACCTGCAGGGTTTACATGATGAACCTTATGAGCTCCTGAAGAGGACATCATCATCCTAATATATAGAACACAGTTTCCTCCTATAATCAATGGCACACCATATAAATAATATCATTTCCCATCTTACCAAGCCTATCGATTTAATCTATAAATCTCGCCCATTGGTAAATCAAAGAAATGACTACTAAGTATATGTGCCCGTTATTATATCAGGATTAAGAGTATGTACAATATAATATCTGAGGTCTGATTCGATTATGTAGTCAGTAATAAATCGAATCACCTCTAAGTCGGTCCTGCTCAATACACACAAAGTGCACTAGTGTGATTCTATGGTCAAGACTAACAAATACCAAATCACACTACAACCATTCCAATGGTTTGTCCAAAGCCATCTCGGTTGTGAGCCTTTACTTATAGTTTACAAGGAGCCGATAACATGATCTCCCATGTGACACCACACACCATGTTATATACAATGTAATGTATTAGACAATATGCATAGTCATAAAAATATGCAAATAATGATCATGTGATTCTTATTTCAAAATAAAGATGTTCATACAAAAGATAGACTTTTCAGTATACATCCCAACAATCTCCCACTTATACTAAAAGACTATGTTGTCCTCAAACTTCCATACATCTGATCCCCATTCCCTCCACATGCCTATCAAAAGCTCTCGCCGGAAGGGCCTTAGTGAAAGGATCTGCCAGGTTATCCTCTGATGCAATCTTGGCCATAGCAACTTCTCCTCTCTTTACAATTTCTCATATCAGGTGGTACTTGCACTCTATGTGTTTACTAGCCTTATGGGCTCGTGGTTCCTTCAAGTTTGCAACTGCACCACTATTATCACAATAAATTGTGATAGTTCTGGGCAAACTAGGAATCACATCCAAGTCCATCAGGAAGTTCCTGAGCCACACATCTTCTTTGGCCGCCTCAGTGGATGCCACATACTCAGCTTCCATGGTGGAGTCCGCCACACATTTCTGCTTGACACTCCTCCATACAATGGCTCCACCTCCCAAAGTAAACACAAAACCTGAGGTAGACTTACTGTTATCCCTATCAGATTGGAAGTCGAAATCCATGTAACCCACAGGGAGTAATTGGTCTGCCTGGTAAACCAGCATATAATCCCTGGTCTTTCTCAGGTACTTCAATATATGCTTTACTGCAGTCCAATGTCCCTGTCCTGGATTACTCTGATATCTGCTGACCATGCCCACGGCATAGCAGATATCTGGTCTTGTACATAGCATCGCATACATGAGGCTTCCTACTGTCGAAGCATAAGGAACTGCCTTCATTTCCTCTATCTCCTCAGATGTTCTAGGACACATCTCCTTAGATAAAGGAACTCCATGCCTGAAAGGTAGAAAACCCTTCTTGGAGTTCTGTATGCTAAAACGATCCATAATCGTGTCTATGTATGAAGCTTGGGATAAGCACAACATCCTTTTCCTGCGATCTCTTATAACCTTGATCCCAAGGATGTGTCCCACCTCTCCCAAGTCCTTCATATCAAACTGTTTGGACAACCATACCCTTACGTCCGATAACACCTTGATATTGTTGCCAATCAACAAAATGTCATCTACGTATAGTACAAGAAATACCACTACGTTTCAATCACATCTCTTGTATACACAAGACTCATCCGGACTTTGAATAAATCCATAAGACTGGATTACCTCATCAAAGCGGATGTTCCAAGACCTCAAAGCTTGCTTTAATCCATAAATGGACCGATTAAGCTTACATACAAGATGCTCTTTTCCCTTAGCAATGAATCCCTCTGGTTGCTTCATATAGATGTTTTCCTCAAGACTTCCATTAAGGAAAGTTGTCTTGACATTCATCTGCCACACCTCATAATCCATATGAGCTGCTATGCATAAGAGAATCCGGATAGACTTAAGCATGGCTACCGGCGAAAAGGTCTCCTCATAATCGATACCCTCTTTCTGAGTATACCCCTTCACAACAAGCCTCGCTTTGAAGGTCTCAACCTTCCCATATATTTCTCTCTTTCTCTTATAGATCCACTTGCATCCAATGGTTTTTACACCATCGGGTGGTTCTACCAGCTCCCAGACTTGATTTAAATCCATAGATTCAATCTCAGCATTCATTGCACTTTGCCAAGATACTGCATCTTTATCTTGGATTGCCTCGTCATATATCTAGGGATCAGGTTCATGTTCGCCAGGGACCAAATCAGAAGATTCTCCCAAGAACGTGAATCTATCAGGCTGTCTCACAACCCTCCCACTACGACGAGGTATCACCTGTGTATCCTCTGTGACACGCGGTGCAGTGACTTGTGGTATATCCTCTTGTACCGGTGGTACTGAAGAAGTGACTTCCCCTTTTAATTCCTCCAGAACAATTTTACTCTTGGGCTTGTGGCTCATCACATAGTCTTCCTCTAGAAATCTACCGTTCGTGCTAACGATCACCCTCTGATCTCTAGGACTATAAAACAAACCACCCTTCATTCCTCTAGGATAGCCAACGAACATGCATACTTCTGTACGAGGTTCCAACTTACCAGCATCTGCCTTCAGCACATGTGCTGGACTCCCCCATATCCAAATATGTCTTAGACTAGGCTTTCACCCAGTCCACAATTCTGTGGGAGTAGAAGGCACTGATTTAGATGGAACCAAGTTCAGAATGTACACCGTCGTATCTAGAGCATATCCCTAGAACGAATCTGGCAACTCAGAATAATTCATCATCAATCTAACCATCTCCATAAGAGTCCTATTCCTTCACTCTGCTACACCGTTCTGCTGGGGTGTGCCCGGTGCAGACAATTGGGATTGAATCCATACCTCTGATAAGTAGTTCCTAAACTCTCCCAAGAGGTACTCGCCACCACGATCAGATCGTAGTGTCTTGATACTTTTACCTTGACATTTCTCCACATCAACCTTGAATTCTTTGAACTTGTCAAAGCATTCAGACTTGCGACGCATCAAGTAAATGTATCCATATCTCGAATAATCGTTTATAAAAGAGATGAAATACTCAAAACCACCGCTAGCCTGGATAGACAAAGGACCACACAAATCAGAATGAACCAATTCTAACACATCTTTGGCTCTATACCCCTTGGCCTTAAAAGGCCTCTTGGTCATTTTTCCCTCCAAGCAAGATTCACAAGTTGGGAAATGCTCCACCACTAATGAACCCAGAGGTCCATCATCTATCAACCTTTGAATTCTGGTTAGGTTAATATAACCAAGCCTAAGATGCCAAAGATATGTTTGGTCAATCCTCGAAGGTTCTTTTCTCTTATTGAAATTAGAAGATGAGTTATTAACTTCTATTTGCATCGTGGGAGGTTTTGGTTCAAGTGTGCATAGATTTCCTATCAATGCACCTGAACAGATAATGTCCCTATTCCTTTTTATAACAACTCTGTCATTAAAAGAAATAGAATATCCATCCATAAATAATTTAGAAACCGAAATTAAATTCTTTCTAAATAAAGGTACATAAAGGCAATTCTTAATAACCAAAAGTTTATTTTTCTCAAAAGATAAATGAACATCTCCCCATAGCCACCTTCATGGCATCGCTAAGTACCAGATAATCTCCCCTCGGCCCGATCGTCTAGTTTCCTGGAACCCCTGCAAAGTATTGCAGACATGATCAGTGGCTCCCGTGTCTACACACCAGGTGTTGGTAGATAACACCGCTAAACATGTTTCAACGACTAGACTAAAAGATATACCTTTGTTCTGCTTGCGGTTGGGGCAGTCCTTCTTCTAGTGTCCAGTCTGCTTACAAGTGAAGCACTTACCTTTCGGCTTCTTCACTCCTCCCTGAGTACCTCCCACCGCCTTTGTTCCACTTTGTTTCTTCTTCTTCTTGCCTTTCCGCTTAGAAGTAGAAACCTTTTGGGTCACCATGGCATGTGCCTGAGCACTCTGACGAAATAGCCCCTCTGCCACCTGGAGTTCTGTCAGAAGTTCCGCCAAAGAATACAACCTCTTGTTCATGTTGTAGTTCAGGCGAAACTGCTCAAAACTCCTAGGTAGAGACTGGAGAATGATATTGACATGGGTTTCCCTATCGATCTCAGCTCCAAGGACCTCCAGCTCATTCAAATGAGCCATCATCTTGAGAACATGATCCCTTACGGGTGTCCCCTCGATCATGGTGGTCGTCATCAAGTTTCTCATGGCTTCCTGCCTCGCAGCCCCATTCTAGTGTTCGAAAAGCTCTTTGAGATTGAGCATCATATCATAAGCAGTGGGCATGGCTTGATGTTGATGTTGCAGTACATTTGACATAGAAGCCAAAATGTAACACCGCGCCATCTCATCGGCCTTTATCCACTTCTTATAACTCTCTCTCTCCTTTTCCCCAGAATCATCTGTAGGCTTAGGAGGGCACTCTTCGAGGAGTACATATTTGTATTCCTCAGCAGTCAAGACAATGTCAAGGTTCCTCTTCCAATCAACATAGTTGGATCCAGTAAGTTTATTCTCTTTCAGTACCACAACAAGTGGGTTGAAAGTCATTTTTAAAGAAAACCTAAGAATCACATAGATCAAAATATTAGATTTCAAAAAATTATTGATTCCTCAAACAATAAAATTTTAAAATCAATCAACACCTCAAAACACCGAGAATATCATATGTCACGATAGTGTGGACGTATACGAATTCTATATTTGTAAGAGGAGGTTTTACCCATTAATTTTACTATCTTGTCAACCTAACTTTTTGACAAGTAAAATTAATAGTTGGTTCCTCTTTGGCCCTACAAATAAAAGCAGTGACTCTGATGGAGAGGATACTTATATTTGTATCTAAGTGTTCACCATTACTCGGTACCAAGGTAATTATCTCGGGTTATGTGCCTTCCGATGGGGAAGTACACACGCTCCTTAATAATTCCCTATAACCATATTTGACTTTGTGATCTGCAAACAAACTCATCCGATGGGGAGGAAGGCAGTCAGAGCCGACGCGCAAGTTTGTTTGCATCACTTATCAAATCGTAATTGAAGCCGTGGGAATTTATAAAAATATCCCTCTCCCACTTAGTAATTTGAAATTGAGGAATTTTCTAGCCTACGACATGCATATCAAACAATAAGCAATAAATATGAAAAATAAATTATTTTCCAACTATTATGGCTTTTGTCTTCAATATGTCTCCCGTCGCATCGCCTTCTCATCCGCTCTTTTTATGCCTTGTACGAGCCTTCCGAAGATCCGAGCCGAGACTAAAATCTATTTTAATTTACATCCATCGATACTATACTCCACGAGGGAGTGTACATGAAATCTAGATCGAAAGTAAACTAAAATAAAAAGAGTGGCTAAACAATGTCGTATCTAATTTATAAAAAATCAAATACTAGCCTCGTCAACCCCGAGGATTCAACAAAATATACTATTACACACATACAATCACATAAACACATATGGCCATAATAGTCGGATCTTATGCCTGCAACCAAAGAGTTAAACTACGCATATCCTACTATTATCCAACACATATAATATATGAAAAATGCATAAGAGTAACCGAATCCTTAAACACACAAAACCGGAAACCTTGCCTCTGATACCAATTGTTGGGTTTGATCCGTGAGGGGAAACTTCGCTTCCCACTTCACCTCGGTCGTTTGTTCATGGCGATCCCATCGATGTCCCCGGATTAAAAAAAAATTAATCCTAGACAAAAGGGATTGCCCAAACAACCAAGTCATCATCGTGCTATTCGTTTAGAGAGGTCACTTGAAAAAACTTGTTGTTCAAGCGACCAACCTCTATTCTACGAGTAGCTGCGGAATAGACGATGTCCGGATCACTGACTTTCATGTTTATGTTCCGAATCCAAGTATTATTTAGCCACAAATAGAATATATCATGCTCATAATTGAAAAACAAAAACAAACATGTTACAAAAGAGAATAGAGAATCGATATACCTCTCGATCTTCTAATGTATGACCTTCCTCCTTTCGGACGTCGTGTGGCCGACGATCTACCAAAAGTTGAAGCTCCTAGATTTCCAATCTTCCTTTCTTGCTCGTTCCGAGCAAGAGGAAGAATAGAAACAAAGCTCCTTTTCTTCTTTCAACCAACCAGCAACATCCAATGTTGGAGCTTGCCGCCGGCCAAGAAGGAAGAGGAGATTAGGGTGGAAATCGGCCAAGACACCAAGGGAAAGCCCTAAATCTTGTTTCACCAGCCAAGGAAAAGGAGAAGAGGGAGTTTGGACACTAGCCAAGGGCTGGAAGGGCTTCAATGGGCGCCAACAAGCTTGAGAAAGAAGAAAAATAAGGAAGTTGTTTCCTTATTTTGTGCTGCCAATGCTCCAAACCCTAGCCCTTGCTTCTTGCTGCCAACCTCCAAAACCCTAGCTTCTCTCAATTGTTCTCCACGCCAACCCCTTGTTCTCCTTTTATAGAGTTAGGGATAAGCCTCCTTTTAATCTCCACCATTGGTTCTAGGGATTTAATCGCAACCGTCGGATCTAGAGATTTAATCTCTACCTTTAGATCTAGAGTTTTGTTTCTATCCATTGGATCTAAGCTTCATGAGGTTTTAATAGGCTACAATAGGGACCATGAGGAGGAGTTGGATCTTGGCCACCCATGGATCAAGCCCACATAAAGTCCGATCCTTTAATGATAATCCAATCCACTAAAGGATTGTCATTGATCTACCTCATCCACCCCCATAAGATAATATGTGCTCCATATATTATATGTACATTTTCTCCTCGTGTTTAAGATCTCAAATGTCCGTCGATTAATTAATTTACTGACCATTAATTAATCAACATCTAACTCCATGAGTAGTACCACTCAACCTTTTCATCATGCCGGACCAAGTCCACCTGCAGGGTTTACATGATGAACCTTATGAGCTCCTCAAGGGGACATCATCATCCTAATATATAGGATACGGTTTCTTCCTATAATCAATGGCACACCATATAAATAATATCATTTTCCAACTTACCGAGCCTATCGATTTAATCTATAAATCTCGCCCATTGGTAAATCAAAGAAATGACTACTAAGTATATGTGCCCATTATTATATCGATTGATCTCCTGTGTGATACCACACACCATGTTATCTACAATGTAATGTATTAGACAATATGCATAGTTATAAAAATATGCAAACAATGATCATGTGATTCTTATTTCAAAATAAAGATGTTCATACAAAAGATAGACTTTTCAGTATACATCCCAACACTTTTATGCACTTATCATATATTGTATGTGCCAGATAATAGTAGGTTTTGCATAGGCTAACTTTTTGGTTGCATGCATAAGATCCAACTATTATGGCCATATGAGTGTGTATGTGATTGGATGTGTGTAATTGTATTATTATTTGAATCCTCGGGGTTGACGAGGCTAGTATTTAATTTTTGTAATTAAGTACGGCATTGTTTAGCCACTCTTTTATTTTAGTTTACTTTAGATCTAGATTTCATGTACACTCCTTGGTGGAGTATAGGATTGATGGATGTAAATTAAAATAATTTTTCTCGGCTCGGATCTGCGGATGGCTTGTACATGGTGTAGGGAGGAGCGGACGAGATGGCAATACGACGGGAGGCATATTGGAGAACAAAAGCCATAATAGTTGGAAAATATTTTTTTCATATTTATTGCTTCTTGTTTGATATGCATGTCGTATGCTAGGAAAATTCTTCAATTTTAAATTACTAAGTGGGAGAGGGATATTTTTAAAATTCCCACGGCCTCCATTACGATTTGACATGTGATGCAAACAAACTTGCGCGTTGGCTCTGAGTGCCTTCCTCCCCATCGGATGAGTTTGTTTTGCGGATCACAAGGTCGAATATGGTTATAGGAAATTATTTAGTAGCGTGTGTACTTCCCCATCGGAAGGCACATAACCCGAGATAATTGCCTTGGTACCAAGTAATGGTGAACACTTAGATGCAAATAAGAGTATCCTCCCCATCAGAGTCACTGCTTTTATTTGTAGGGCCGAAGAGGAACCAACTATTAATTTTATTTGTCAGAAAGTTAGGTTGACAAGATAATAAAATTAATGGGTAAAACCTCCTCTTACAAATGTAGAATTCGTATACGTCCACACTATCGTGGCATATGATATTCTTGGTGTTTTTAGGTGTTGGTTGGTTTTAAAATTTTATTGTTTGAGGGATCACTAAATTTTTGAAATCTAATGTTTTGATCTATGTGATTCTTAAGTTTTTCAAAAATGACTTTCAACCCGCTTGCTATGATACTAAAAGAGAATAAACTTACTGGACCCAATTATGTTGATTGGAAAAGGAATCTTGATATTGTCTTGACAACTGAGGAGTACAAGTATGTACTCTTCGAAGAGTGTCCTCCTAAGCCTGTGGATGATTCTGGCGAAAAGGAGAAGGAGAGTTATAAGAAGTGGATAAAGGCTGATGAGATGGCGCGGTGTTACATTTTAGCTTCTATGTCAAATATATTGCAACATCAGCATCAAGCCATGCCCACTGCTTATGACATGATGCTCAATCTCAAGGAACTTTTCGGACACCAGAATCGGGTTGCTAGGCAGGAAGCCATGAGGAACTTGATGACGACCACCATGATCGAGGGAACACTCGTGAGGGATCATGTTCTCAAGATGATGGCTCATTTAAATGAGTTGGAAGTCATTGGAGCATAGATCGATGGGTAAACCTAGGTCGAAATCATTCTCCAATATCTACCTAGGAGTTTTAAGCAGTTTCGCCTGAACTACAACATGAATACAAGGTTGTATTCATTGGCGGAGCTTCTGACAGAACTCCAGGTGACAGAAGGGCTTTTTCATCAGAGTGATCAGGCTCAGGCTCAGGCCATGGTTTCCCAAAAGGTTTCTACTTCTAAGCTGAAAGGAAAGAAGAAGAAGAAACAAGGTAGGGCAAAGGTGGCGGGAGGATCTCAGGGATGAGTGAAGAAGCCAAAAGGCAAGTGCTTCACTTGCAAGTAGACCGGACATTGGAAGAAGGACTGCCCCAACCGGAAGTAGAACAATGGTATATCTTTTGGTCTAGTCGTTGAAACATATTTAGCGGTGTTATCTATCGGCACTGGTGTGTAGATACGGGAGTCACTGATCATGTCTGCAATACTTTCCAGGGGTTCCAGGAAACTAGACGACTGGCTGAGGGGGAGATTACCGTTTACTTGGGTGATGCTATGAAGGTGGCGGTTATTGCAGTGGGAGATGTTTATTTATCTTTTGATAGGAATAAAACTTTGGTTCTGAGAAATTTCCTTTATGTACTTTTATTTAGAAAGAATTTAATTTTAGTTTCTAAATTGTTTTTGGATAGATATTCTATTTCTTTTAATGACCGAGTTGTTATAAAAAGGAATAAGAAGATTATCTGTTCTGGTGCATTGAAAGGAAATTTATATACCCTTGAACCAAAAGCTCCCACGATGCAAATAGAAGTGAATAACTCATCTTCTAAATCTAATAAGAGAAAAGAACCTTTGAAAATGAACCAAACATATCTTTGGCATCTAAGGTTAGGTCATATTAACCTGAGTAGAATTCAAAGGTTGATAGCTGATGGACCTCTGGGTCATTAGTGGTGGAAGATTTCTCAACCTGTGAATCTTTCTTGGAAGGTAAAATGACCAAGAAGTCTTTTAAGGCCAAGGGGTATAGAGCTAAAGATGTGTTGGACTTGGTTCACTCTGATTTGTGTGGTCCTATGTCTATCCAGGCTAGAGGTGGTTTTGAATATTTTGTCTCTTTTATAGATGATTATTCAAGATATGGATACATTTACTTGATGCACCGTAAGTCTGAATGCTTTGATAAGTTCAAAGAATTCAAGGCTGACGTGGAGAAACATCATGGTAAAAGTATCAAGACACTACGATCTGATCGTGGTGGTGAGTACCTCATGGGAGAGTTTAGGAATTACTTATCAGAGGTTGGGATTCAATCCCAATTGTCTGCACCTAGCACACCCCAGCAGAATGGTGTAGCAGAGCGAAGGAATAGGACTCTTATGGAGATGGTTAGATCGATGATGAGTTATTCTGAGTTGTCAGATTCATTCTGGGGGTATGCTCTGGATACGGCTGTAACGCCCGTAAAATTTCTAGCAATTTTACGAGAATTTTGGCTTTATGATGATAGGCTTTATGTGGGTTTTTTTGGAAAAATAAAAGAAAATAAGCCAAAAGAAAAAAAAAGAGGATGCAAAGCCTAGGAATTGAACCCCAAACCTCTAGAGATAGCCAAACCCTATAGATGCACCCACTAACCATAAGCCCAATAGAATTATATCATTAGAGGAAGAGGGAAATTTATAGATAAGTGGAAGAAGGGTAAGTGAAGAGGCATGACAAAGAAAAGAGAAACTTCTCTTCCTCCCTTTATAAAGAAGAAGGAAGTTTCCATTTGGCCATTTTCTTCCTCTCCTCTTCATCCTCACCGAAACCCATCTCCCTCTCCACCCTTTGGCCGAGACCCCCTTTCAAGCTAGGAGAAAGCTAGGTGACCTCCATTAGGTCATCTCTCAAGCAAAGCGAAGGATGTAAGTTTCCCCTCACTGCAGTGTATTAGTTCCAGAGTTAAATTCATGTAAGAACGATGAAGTTGTAGCCCTTGTAGGTTTGCCAATCAAGTTTTCTTGGGCTAAGATTCATGAAAATGTTTCTAGGGAACTTCTATAGGTTGTATGCTCACTATAGGACCTTTTAGGGACAAAGATTCTAACTTGGTGCCCTTATAGGTTTCCACCAAGGCCTTTTAGGGTTAGGGTTTTTATGACAACTCCCTCTTATGAGGATTAGGCCATGATAATGCTTATGAATGAATTTTAGGGACAAAACCTAAGTTGGAACCCATTCCATGTTTCGCCAACCCATATAATTAGGGTTAGGGTTGCATGGAAATGTTCCTAATGACACTAGGTTAAGTAATAATGCTTTATGAATGGACTTTAGGGACAAAACCTAAGTTTGAACCCATTCCATGTTTCGCCAACCCATATAATTAAGGTTAGGGTTGCATGAAAATGTTCCTAATGACACTAGGGTAAGTAATAATGCTTATGAATGAACTTTAGGGACAAAAGTCCAAAGATCTAACCTTACAAGATTGCCAACCAATGAAAGTAGGGTTAGGGTTGCATGAAAATATCTCTAATGATACTATGATTAGTTATAAGGCTTCATGAGTGAACTTTAGGGGACAAAACCCAAGCTCGAGCCCCTTACAAGATTCGGCCAACCCATGGTTTTAGGGTTAGGGTTTCATGAAAACACCCCACATGTAGTTGTGCTAAGGGTATGGTTCTTGTTTGATTAATATGCCATGAATATGCATAGGAAATATTCTTGATGTTTATGATATAATGTGCCATGAAATATGCTTAGGTGATGAACATGTTTTTATGATTTAATATGCCATGGATATGCCAAAGAAATAGGCTTCATGTTATGATGTAATATGCCATGAAATAGGCTTAGGTGATGAACATGTTTTTATGATTTAATATGCCCTGAATATGCTTAGGAAACATGCTACATGTTGATGATGTAATGTGCCATGAAATATGCTTAGGTGATGAACATGTTTTTATGATTTAATATGCCTTGAATATGCTTAGGAAACATGCTACATGTTGATGATGTAATGTGCCATGAAATATGCTTAGGTGATGAACATATTTTTGTGATTTAATATGCAATGAATATGCCAAGGAAATATGCTTCATGTTTATGATGTAATGTGCCACGAAATATGCTTGTATGATGAACATGTTTATACTTTAGGACCCCTTTAGGGTACTCTTATGTTATGAATGCATGTGTCCTTATCATAAGATGGAGACGCTTCCCTTTCAAGTAGGGACCAAGAGCTCTCCTTATGATAAAATGGAGATGCTTCCCTTTCAAGTAGGGATCAAGAGCTCTCCTTGAGATAAGATAAAATGGAAATGCTTCCCTTTCAAGTAGGGATCAAGAGCTCTCCTTATAATAAGATAAGATTAAGATGCTTCCCTTTTTATGTTGGGGATCAAGAGAATTCTTTATACTATGACAAGAAAAGAAAGGAATTAAGTATTTTACTTTGTAAGAGGTTAAGTACCCGACCCGTCAGGTGGTCGTTAATCAAATCCATAGGGACATAAGAAGACGTAAGAGGTCTTGCCCTGGTAAGATGTAAGAGGTCTTGCTCTAGTAGGACTGGTGGCTCGCTACCCCAGCCTACTAGGGAACGCACATTATGTGATACTTAACCTGGGGCCCCCCAAACAAGTTATGATGATATTGAAGTATCTATAAGTATATGTTTTGAAAAGAAAAGACTTTTACGATTATTGTGTATGCTCATGTTAAATACTCTGAATGCTTGCGAACTACGTTTTTTTTTATGCATGCTAGATGTTATGAAGTTATGATGATATTGAAGTATCTATAAGTATATGTTTTGAAAAGAAAAGACTTTTATGATTATTGTGTATGCTCATGTTAAATACTCTGAATGCTTGCGAACTACATTTTTTTTATGCATGCTAGATGTTATGAAGTTATGATGATATGGAAGTATCTATGAGTATATGTTTTGAAAAGAAAAGACTTTCAGGATATTGTGTATGCTTATGTTAAATACCCTGAATGCTTGCGAACTATGTTCTTTATGCATGCTAGATGTTATGAAGTTATGATGTTTAGAGTTAAGTTTAAGAATGTTACGACTATGTACTTCATGCTGGTTTAGAATTTATGAGGTGGTGAATGTTATGGTTAAGTTTATGAATACTTGCGATTATGTTCTTTCTACAAGTTTAGGATTTATGTTATTACAAATGTTTATGTCCAAGTTAAACAAATGCTTATGATTATGTCCTTTATGCATGTTTGGATTCCCTGATGAATGGTTATGGTTAAGTTGAAGAATGTTTGTGCCTATGTACTTTACGTAGGTTTAAGGTGTAGGATGTTACGGATGCTTAGGTTAGGAATGCTTATTGTTAAGTTTTAAAACGCTTATGAATATGTCTTTCATGCATGCTTAGTTTTATGTAGTTATAACGCTTATGTTCAAATTATGCCCTGCTTAGATTAATTATGCTTTCTATGCCATGCTCAGTTTTTATTACATGGATATGTTGTTGATTAGTGTCGCCATGAAATGCTTAGGTCCTTTACGCTGGTATGCTCATGTTCTAATTGCTTGATGAAGTTTGTGGCTTTTGTGAGTAGGCAAGGATCTTACTAAGCTATATGCTTATAGTTCATGTTGTCCATATACTGCAGATAAAGGAAGTCTGCGCTAGAGGAAGTAGCAGGAGGGGCCAAGTGTGTGTGATAGTGGCATGGTGGAAGAAGACCCTATACTATCTGCTTGTATTTATATGCTCTAAGAACAACTTAAGACATTGCTTCCGCTTATAAGACTTGTGTTTAATGAGTATCATCTACTTAAGAAGGTTGGAAATGTTAGAACTCATGAACGAATCTTTATGTATGCATGTTAGGAAAGATATGTTAGCATGCTAATGATGAATATGATATGTGATGCATGTGCAAAAGAAGGTTTAAGTTATGATGACCTGTTAAAGTACGTAGGTTGTGAGAGGATCCATATGTAGTATGTTTAAAAAAAAAAAAGGAGTAACAGTAGCGCCTCCCTGAGAGCAGATAAGGGCGGGCGTTACAACGACAATGTATATTCTGAACTTGGTACCATCTAAATCAGTGCCTTCTACTCCCATAGAATTGTGGAATAGGCGAAAACCTAGTCTGAGACATATTCGGATTTGGGGGAGTCCAGTACATGTGCTGAAGGCAGATGCTGGTAAGTTGGAACCTCATACAGAAGTGCACATGTTCGTAGGCTATCCTAGAGGAACGAAAGGTAGATTGTTCTATAGTCCTAGAGATCAGAGGGTGATCGTTAGCACGAATGCCAGATTTTTAGAGGAAGACTATGTGATGAACCACAACCCCATGAGTAAGATTGTTCTAGAGGAATTGAGAGGGGAAGTCACTACTTCAGTACCACCGGTACAAGAGGATATACCATAAGTGACTGCACTGCGTGTCACAGAGGATACACAGGTGTTACCTCGTCATAGTGGGAGGGTTGTTAGGCAGCCTGATAGATTTATGTTCTTGGGAGAATCTTCTGATTTGTTCCCTGGCGAACATAAACCTAATCCCTGGACATATGATGAGGCAATCCAAGATAAAGATGCGGTATCTTGGCAAAGTGCAATGAATTTTGAGATAGAATCTATGGATTCAAATCAGGTCTATGTTGGATCGAGAAGCATCGGTAGAGGGGGGTGAATAGCGAGCGTAAATCTTTTCGTTCGTTCGTTCGTTCGATACATGAGTAAGCACAGTGGAAAATAAAGAGACACATTTATTTTACTTGGTTTACAACCCAGCGGTTACTACTCCAACGCCCTATCTATCCTAGACTGCGTACGAAGGGCAAAGCACTATAACGTCTCCTCCTCGTTGGAGGTAGGAGACAAGGATCACAAAAATGAATGTATGAGGATGAGGCAACAAGCCTACCTCACCTCGTTACGAATAAAAACAAAGAATACAATAGAATATGTTTACTTGTTGTTGCTGCCGACGAAGAGAATGAGAACTTTTCATTGCGTCGGCGTTATGACGATATCGGAGAGTTGGCATTGTAGGAGCACTTGAGAGTAAACTTGATGATGTTTGGAGTTGGAATCCTCCCCTCCTTTTATAGATTTTGGCCTCTAAATTTGTCTCCTCATCTTTCGGAATAGATCACGAAGTTGTACAAATTTTATCACGAAGTGGTCACGTCAAACGTTATCCATTTTGACCTAGTGCAAAAGCTCATTCATCGCCATCAGTCGACTGCCCAATGTCCAGTAGTCGACTGCCAGCCTGGCCACTTCCCTGCAGTAAGAGGTTAGCTCAAAAAATGATAAATGCAACAGTTTCTGACCGTCCGATCTCGACCTAGACCTTCAACATAAAGTCTTAGTCGGATCGCCGCCTACGGTCGTCCCCGTACAGAGGACACGATCTTACCATCTCTCACTCACACGAGCTTACCTCGATACTTACTGGGTTTCTTTCACTTCCGGCCTTCCACTCGATTCCTTCGGCTCCCTCCGAAGTCACTCGAGTGTCGCCCGACCACCACGGCTTCCTCCGGGTGTCACTAGCCTTCAGCTCTAGCTTTAGTACTTTTTTGCACACTCGATTTAGCTCCTGAGATAACGATGTAAACTTAACTTTGTGTCTTTGTCATAATCAAAACACATGTTCGATTATCTGGGGCCCCTGCACTGACAGTCTGGGAGCTAGTAGAACCACCCAATGGTGTAAAAACCATTGGATTCAAGTGGATCTACAAAAGAAAGAGAGGAATAGACGGGAAGGTTGAGACCTTAAAAGCAAGGCTTATTGCAAAAGGGTATACTCAAAAAGAGGGTATTGATTATGAGGAGACTTTTTCATCGGTGGCCATGCTTAAGTCTATTCGGATTCTCTTACGTATTGCTACTCATATGGATTATGAGGTGTGGCAGATGGATGTCAAGACAGCTTTCCTTAATGGAAGTCTTGAGGAAAACATCTATATGAAGCAACCAAAGGGATTCATTGCAAAGGACAAAGAGCATCTTGTGTGCAAGCTTAATCGGTCCATTTATGGATTGAAGCAAGCTTCGAGATCTTGGAACATCCACTTTGATGAGGTAATCTAGTCTTATGGATTTATTCAAAGTCCGGATGAGTCTTGTGTATACAAGTGATGTGACAGAAATGTTCTGGTATTTCTTGTACTATACGTAGATGACATTTTGTTAATTTGCAACAATGTCAAGGTGTTATCAGACGTAAGGGTATGGTTGTCCAAACCGTTTGATATGAAGGACTTGAGAGAAGTGGGACATATCCTTGGGGTCAAGGTTATAAGGGATCGCAGGAAAAGGATGTTGTGCTTGTCTCAAGCTTCATACATAGACACTATTCTAGCTCATTTTAGCATGTAGAACTCCAAGAAAGGTTTTCTACCTTTTAGGCATGGAGTACCTTTATCTAAAAAGATGTGTCCTAGAACATCAAAGGAGATAGAGGAGATGAAGGTGGTTCCTTATGCTTCAGCAGTAGGATGCCTCATGTATGCTATATTATGTACGAGGTCGGATATCTGCTTTACCGTTGGCATGGTTAGCATATATCAGAGTAATACAGGACAGGGACTTCTGATTGTGGTAAAGCATATATTGAAGTACCTGAGAAGAACTAGGGATTATATGCTGGTATACCAGGCAGATCAATTACTCTCTGTGGGTTACACAAATTCTGACTTCCAATCAGATAGGGATAACAGTAAGTCTACCTTAGGTTTTGTGTTTACTTTGGGAGGTGGAACCATTTTATGGAGGAGTGTCAAGCAGAAATGGGTGACAGACTCTACCATGGAAGCTGAGTATGTGGCAGCCTCTGAGGCGGCCAAAGAAGTTGTATGGCTGAGGAACTTCTTGATGGACTTAGATGTGATTCCTGGTTTGCCCAGAACTATCACAATTTATTGTGATAACAGTGGTGCAGTTGCAAACTCGAAGGAACCACGAGCCCATAAGGCAAGTAAACACATAGAGCGCAAGTACCACCTGATATAAGAAATCGTAAAGCGAGGAGAAGTTGTTGTAGCCAAGATTGCATCAGAGGATAACCTGGCAGATCCTTTCACTAAGGCCCTTCCTGCGAGAGATTTTGATAGGCATGTGGAGGGAATGAGAATCAGATGTTTGACAATATGAGGACAACATAGTTTTTTAGTATAAGTGGGAGATTGTTGGGATGTATACTGAAAAGTCTATCTTTTGTATGAACATCTTTATTTTTTAAATAAGAATCACATGATCATTGTTTGCATATTTATGGTTATGCATATTGTCTGATACATTAAATTATAGAACATGGTGTGTAGTGTCACATGGGAGATCATGTTATCAGTTCCTTGTAGAGTATAAGTAGAGGCTCTCAACCGAGATGGTTTTGGACAAACCATTGGTATGGTTGTAGTGTGATTTGGTATTGGTTTGTCTTGGCCATAGAATTACGCTAGTACACTTTGTGTGTATTGAGTAGGACCGACATAGAGGTGATTCAATTTATTGCTGACTACATAATTGAATTGGATCTCGGATATTATGGTGTGCTTGCTCTTAATCCTGATATAATAACGGACACATGTACTTAGTATTTATTTCTTTGATTTACCAATGGGCGAGATTTATAGAGTAAATCGATAGCTCAGTAAGTTGGGAAATGATATTATTTACATGGTGTGTCGTTGATTATAGGAGGAAACCGTATCCAATATATTAGGATGATGATGTCCCC
The DNA here is from genome assembly GCA_025175895.1 of Wurfbainia villosa. NCBI lineage: Eukaryota > Viridiplantae > Streptophyta > Magnoliopsida > Zingiberales > Zingiberaceae > Wurfbainia > Wurfbainia villosa. The sequence goes on from CM045986.1 coordinate 30,807,635, forward strand.
TTGAGGAGCTCATAAGGTTCATCATGTAAGCCCTGCAGGTGGACTTGGTCCGGCATGATGATAAGGTTGAGTGGTACTACTCATGGAGTTAGATGTTGATTAATTAATTGTTAGTAAATTAATTAATTGACGAACATTCAGTATCTTAAATACGGAGAGATATTTGTATAATTAATATATGGAGCCCATATTTATTTATGGGGGTTGGTGAGGTAGATCAATGATAATCCTCTAGTGGAATGGATTATCATTAATGGATCAGACTTTATGTGGGCTAGATCCATTGGGTGGCCAAGATCCAACTCCTCCTCATGGTCCCTATTGTAGCCTATTAAAACCCTCATGAAGCCGAGATCCGACGGTGTAAAATGGAACTCTAGATCCGACGGTGGAGGTTAAATCTCTAGATCCGACGGTGGAGATTAAATCTCTAGATCCGATGGTAGAGATTGAAAGGAGGCTTAAGCCTAGCTCTATAAAAGGAGAGCTAAGGGCTTGGGCATGGATAACCAATTAGGGTTAGGGTTTTTGGAGTTGGCTTGAGAGAAGGGGTGGGTGGCAACCCTAGCTTGTTCTTCTTCCTATTAGGCGGCGGCAAGGCTTCTAGGTTTTGGCTCTTCTTGGCCGGCACCCTCTCTCTCTCAAGATTGGCCGACAACTCCTCCCTCTCTCTCTCTCTCCTTTGTCCAGCAGTAACCTTTCTTCAAGGTTGGTCGGCGCTCCTTCATCCTCTCCTTGGCCGACGGCAACATCAAGTTCCTTGGCTTGGTGGTCGGTTCTAGATTGGAGAAGAAGTTTTGTTTTATTCTTCCCTTTGTTCAGAGAGAGAAAGGAAGGGAAGAATGTGATCTAGGAGGCTTCGACTATTGGAAGATCGTCGCCCACACGACGTCCAAAAGGAGGAAGGACATATAATAGAAGACCTAGAGGTAAACAAGAGGTATAATTCTTGTTTAAGTATGTTTTCTTATTTTATACAAATTATATGTATTGTATGTGGCTAATTTACTTAGACCCCAAAGACAAACACAAAAACCGACGATCCGTACATCGTCTATTTCGCGGCTAATCGAAGAAAAGAGGTAGGTTACTTGAACAACAAGTTTGTTCAAGTGACCACTCTATTCGAATAGCACGACGATGGTTCGGTTTCTTGGGTAATCCCTCTTCTTCAAGGATTAATTTTTTAATCCGGGGACATAGATGGGATCGCCATGCACAAGCAACCAAGTTGAAGCAGAAAGCGAAGCTTCGTCCTTTCAAGTGGTATCAGAGCCACGGTTTCCAGTTTTGTGTGTTTAGGATTCGGTTACTTTTATGCACTTATAATATATTGTATATGCCAGATAATAGTAGGATTTACGTAGGCTAACTTTCTGGTTGTAGGCATAAGATCCAACTATTATGGCCATATGTGTGTGTATGTGATTGGATGTGTGTAATTGTATTATTATTTGAATCCTCGGGGTTGACGAGGCTAGTATTTAATTTTTGTAATTAAGTATGGAATTGTTTAGCCACTCTTTTATTTTAGTTTACTTTCGATCTAGATTTCATGTACACTCCTTGGTGGAGTATAGGATCAATGGATGTAAATTAAAATAATTTTTCTCGGATCGGATGTCCGTATGGCTTGTACATGCCATAGGGAGGAGCGGACGAGATGGCGATACGACGGGAGACGTATCGGAGAACAAAAGTCATAATAGTTGGAAAATATTTTTTTCATATTTATTGCTTCTTGTTTGATATGCATGTCGTATGCTAGGAAAATTCCTCAATTTTAAATTACTAAGTGAGAGAGGGATATTTTTAAAATTCCCACGACCTCCATTATAATTTGACATGTGATGCAAACAAACTTGCGTGTCGGCTTTGAATGCCTTCCTCCCCATCGGATGAGTTTGTTTTGCGGATCACAGGGTCGAATATGGTTATAGGAAATTATTTAGGAGCATGTGTAACCCATCGGAAGGCACATAACCCGAGATAATTGCCTTGGTACCAAGTAATGGTGAACACTTAGATGCAAATAGGAGTATCCTCCCCATCGGAGTCACTTCTTTTATTTGTAGAGTCAAAGAGGAACCAACTATTAATTTTATTTGTCAAAAAGTTAGGTTGACAAGATAATAAAATTATTGGGTAAAACCTCCTCTTATAAATGTAGAATTCGTATACATCCACACTATCGTGGCATACGATATTCTCGGTGTTTTGAGGTGATTGTTGATTTTAAAATTTTATTGTTTGAGGGATCAATAATTTTTTGAAATCTAATATTTTGATCTATGTGATTCTTAAGTTTTTCAAAAATGACTTTCAACCCGCTTGTTGTGATACTAAAAGAGAATAAACTTACTGGACCCAATTATGTTGATTGGAAAAGGAATCTTGATATTGTCTTGACAGCTGAGGAGTACAAGTATGTACTCTTCGAAGAGTGTCCTCCTAAGCCTGTGGATGATTCTGGGGAAAAGGAGAAGGAGAGTTATAAGAAGTGGATAAAGGCTGATGAGATGGTGCGGTGTTACATTTTCGCTTCTATGTCAAATGTCTTGCAACATCAACATCAAGTCATTCCCACTGCTTATGACATGATGCTCAATCTCAAGGAACTTTTCAGACACCAGAATCGGGTTGCTAGGCAAGAAGCCATGAGGAACTTGATGACGACCACCATGATCGAGGGAATACCCGTGAGGGATCATGTTCTCAAGATGATGGCTCATTTAAATGAGTTGGAAATCCTTGGAGCTGAGATCGATGGGGAAATCCAAGTCGACATCATTCTCCAGTCTCTACCTATGAGTTTTGAGCAGTTTCGCCTGAACTACAACATGAATAGAAGGTTGTATTCGTTAGCGGAGCTTATAACAGAACTCCAGGCGGCATAGGGGCTTTTTCGTCAGAGTGCTCAGGCTCAGGCCATGGTTGCCCAAAAGATTTCTACTTCTAAGACGAATGGCAAGAAGAAGAAGAAACAAGGTGGGGCAAAGGTGGCAGGAGGATCTCAGGGAGGAGTGAAGAAGCCGAAAGGCAAGTGCTTCACTTGCAAGCAGACCGGACATTGGAAGAAGGACTACCCCAACCGGAAGCAAAACAATGGTATATCTTTTGGTCTAGTCATTGAAACATATTTAGCGGTGTTATCTACCAGCACCTGGTGTGTAGATACGGGAGTCACTGATCATGTCTGCAATACTTTACAGGGGTTCTAGGAAACTAGACGACTAGTTGAGGGGGAGATTACCGTTTACTTGGGAGATGCTACGAAGGTGGCGGTTGTTGTAGTGGGAGATGTTTATTTATCTTTTGATAGCAATAAAACTTTGATTCTGAGAAATTGCCTTTATGTATCTTTATTTAGAAAGAATTTAATTTCGGTTTCTAAATTATTTTTGGATGGATATTCTATTTCTTTTAATGACAGAGTTGTTATAAAAAGGAATATGGAGATTATCTATTCTAGTGCATTGATAGGAAATTTATATACCCTTGAACCAAAAGATCCCACGATGCAAATAGAAGTAAATAACTCATCTTCTAAATCTAATAAGAGAAAAGAACCTTCGAAAATGAACCAAATATATCTTTGGCATCTAAGGTTAGGTCATATTAACCTGAGTAGAATTCAAAAGTTGATAGCTGATGGACCTCTGGGTTCATTAGTGGTTGAAGATTTCTCAACCTACGAATCTTGCTTGGAAGGTAAAATGACCAAGAGGTCTTTTAAGGTCAAGGGGTATAGAACCAAAGATGTGTTGGAATTGGTTCATTCTGATGTGTGTGGTCCTATGTCTATCCAGGCTAGAGGTGGTTTTGAATATTTTGTCTTTTTTATAGATGATTATTCATGATATGGATGTATTTACTTGATGTTCCGCAAGTCTGAATGCTTTGATAGGTTCAAATAATTCAAGGCTGATGTGGAGAAACGTCATGGTAATAGTATCAAGACACTACAATCTGATCATTGTGGTGAGTACCTCTTGGGAGAGTTTAGGAATTACTTATTAGAGGCTGAGATTCAATCCCAATTGTTTGCACCTAGCACACCCTAGTAGAATGGTGTAGCGGAGCGAAAGAATATGACTCTTATGGAGATGGTTAGATCGATGATGAGTTATTCTGAGTTGCCAGATTCGTTTTGGGGGTATGCTCTGAATATGGCAGTGTATATTCTGAACTTGGTACCATCTAAATTAGTGCCTTCTACTCCCACAGAATTGTGGACTGGGCGAAAGCCTAGTCTGAGAAATATTCATATTTGGGGGAGTCCAGCACATGTGCTGAAGGCAGATGCTGGTAAGTTGGAACCTCGTACGGAAGTGTGCATGTTCGTAGTCTATCCTAGAGGAACGAAAGGTGGTTTGTTCTATAGTCCTAGAGATCATAGGGTGATCGTTAGCACGAATGCCAAATTTTTAGAGGAAGACTATGTGATGAACCACAAGCCCATGAGTAAGATTGTTCTTGAGGAATTAAGAGGGGAAGTCACTACTTCAGTACCACCGGTACAAGAGGATATACCACAAGTGACTGCACCGCGTGTCGCAGAGGATACACAGGTGATACCTCATCGTAATGGGAGGGTTGTTAGGCAGCCTAATAGATTTATGTTCTTGGGAGAATCTTTTGATTTGGTCTCAGAGGAACATAAACTTTATCCCTTGACATATAACGAGGCAATCCAAGATAAAGATGCAATATCTTGGCAAAGTGCAATGAATTCTAAGATAGAATCTATGGATTCAAATCAAGTCTGGGACCTAGTAGAACCACCTAATTGTGTAAAAACCATTGGATGCAAGTGGATCTACAAAAGAAAGAGAGGAATAGAAGGGAAGGTTGAGACCTTCAAAGCAAGGCTTGTTACGAAAGGGTATACTCAGAAAGAGGGTATCGATTATGAGGAGACTTTTTCGTTGGTGGTCATGCTTAAGTCTATCCGGATTCTCTTATGTATTGCTGCTCATATGGATTATGAGGTGTGGCAAATGGATGTCAAGACAGCTTTCCTTAATGGAAGTCTTGAGGAAAACATCTATATGAAGCAACCAGAGGGATTCAATGCAAAGGGCAAAGAGAATCTTGTGTGCAAGCTTAATCGGTCCATTTATGGATTGAAGCAAGCTTCGAGATCTTGGAACATCCGCTTTGATGAGGTAATCTAGTCTTATGGATTTATTCAAAGTCCGGATGAGTCTTGTGTATACAAGAGATGTAACGGAAACGTAGTGGTATTTCTTGTAATATACGTAGATGACATTTTGTTAATTGGCAACAATATCAAGGTGTTATCAGATGTAAGGGTATGGTTGACCAAACAGTTTGATATGAAGGACGTAGGAGAAGTGGGACACATCATTGGGATCAAGGTTATAAGGGATCGCAGGAAAAGGATGTTGTGCTTGTCTCAAGCTTCATACATAGATACTATTCTGGCTCATTTTAGCATGCAGAACTCCAAGAAAAGTTTTCTACCTTTTAGGCATGGAGTACCTTTATCTAAAGAGATGTATCCTAGAACATCAAAGGAGATAGAGGAGATGAAGGTGGTTCCTTATGCTTCGGCAGTAGGAAGCCTCATGTATACTTTGTTATATACGAGGTCGGATATCTTCTTTGTCATTGGAATGGTTAGCAGATATCAGAGTAATCCAGGACAGGAACATTGGACTACGGTAAAGCATATATTGAAGTACCTGAGAAGGACTAGGGACTATATGCTGGTATACCAGACAGATCAATTACTCCCTGTGGGTTACACAGATTCTGACTTCCAATCAGATAGGGATAACAGTAAGCCTACCTCAATTTTGTGTTTACTTTGGGAGGTGGAGCCATTGTATGGAGGAGTGTCAATCAGAAATGTGTGGCGGACTCTACCATTGAAGCTGAGTATGTGGCAGCCTCTGAGGTGGCCAAAGAAGTTGTATGGCTCAGGAACTTCTTGATGGACTTGGATGTGATTCCTCGTTTGCCCAGAACTATCACAATTTATTGTGATAAAAGTGGTGCAGTTGCAAACTCGAAGGAACCACGAGCTCATAAGACAAGTAAACACATAGAGTGCAAGTACCACCTGATACGAGAAATCATAAAGCGAGGATAAGTTGTTGTAGCCAAGATTGTATCAGAGGATAACCTGGTAGATCCTTTCACTAAGGCCCTTCCAGCAAGAGCTTTTGATAGGCATGTGGAGGGAATGGGAATCAGATGTATGACAGTATGAGATAGTATAGTCTTTTAGTAAAAGTGGGAGATTGTTGGGATGTATACTGAAAAGTCTATCTTTTGTATGAACATCTTTATTTTTGAAATAAGAATCACATGATCATTGTTTGCATATTTATGGTTATGCATATTGTCTGATACATTACATTGTAGATAACATGGTGTGTAGTGTCACACGGGAGATCATGTTATCAGTTCCTTGTAGAGTATAAGTTGAGGCTTACAACCGAGATTATTTTGGACAAACCATTGGTATGGTTGTAGTGTGATTTAGTATTGATTTGTCTTGGTCATAAAATTACACTAGTACACTTTGTGTGTATTGAGCAAGACAGACTTAGAGGTGATTAAATTTATTGCTGACTATATAATTGAATCGGATCTCGAATATTATGGTATACATGCTCTTAATCCTGATATAATAACGGGTATATGTACTTTGTATTCATTTCTTTGATTTAACAATGGGCGACATTTATAGAGTTAATCGATAGGCTCGGTAAGTTGGGAAATGATATTATTTACATGGTGTGTCGTTGATTATAGGAGGAAATCGTGTCCTATATATTAGGATGATGATGTCCCCTTGAGTAGCTCATAAGGTTCATCATGTAAACCCTGCAAGTGGACTTGGTCCGGCATGATGATAAGGTTGAGTGGTACTACTCATGGAGTTAGATGTTGATTAATTAATTGTCAGTAAATTAATTTATTGACGGACATTCGATATCTTAAAAACGGAGAGATATTTGTACAATTAATATATTGAGCCCATATTTATTTATGGGGGTTGGTGAGGTAGATCAATGATAATCCTCTAGTGGAATGGATTATCATTAATGGATCGTACTTTATGTGGGCTAGATCCATTGGGTGGCCAAGATCCAACTCCTCCTCATGGTCTCTATTATAGCCTATTAAAACCCTCATGAAGCCTAGATCCGATGGTGGAAAATGGAACTCTAGATCCGACGGTGGAGGTTAAATTTCTAGATCCGACGGTGGAGGTTAAATTTCTAGATCCGACGGTGGAGATTAAATCTCTAGATTCGACTATTGAGATTAAATCTCTAGATCCAATAGTTGAGATTGAAAGGAGGCTTAAGCCTAGCTCTATAAAAGGAAGGCTAAGGGCTTGGGCATGGATATCCAATTAGGGTTAGGGTTTTTGGAGTTGGCTTGAGAGAAGAGGTGGGCGGCAACCCCAGCTTGTTCTTCTTTCTATTGGGCGACGGTAAGGCTTCTAGGTTTTGGCTCTTCTTGGCCGGCGGTGCCTAACCCTCTCTCTCTCTAGATTGGCCAGCAACTCCTCCCTCTCTCTATCTCTCTCTCTCCTTTGGTCGGTGGCAACCTTTCTTCAACGTTGGCTAGCGCTCCTTCATCCTCTCCTTGGCCAATGGCAACATCAAGTTCCTTGGCTTGGTGGTCGATTCTAGATAGGAGAAGAAGGTTTGTTTTATTCTTCTCTTTGTTCGGAGCTAGCAAGGAAGGGAAGAACGTGATCTAGGAGGCTTCGACTTTTGGAAGATAATCTCCCACGCGACGTCCAAAAGGAGGAAGGACATACAATAGAAGACCTAGAGGTAAACAAGAGGTATAATTCTTGTTCAAGTATGTTTTCTTATTCTATGCAAATTGTATGTATTGTATGTGGCTAATTTACTTGGTCCCTGAAGACAAACACAAAAATTGGCGATCCGTACATCGTCTATTCTGAAGGGTTTTGCCCAGAACCGAAGCTCTGATACCACTTGAAGGTAGGAAACTTCGCTTCTCATTTCAACTCTGTCGCTTGTTCATGGCGATCCCTTCTACATCCCCGGATAAAAAAATTTAATCCTAGACAAAAGGGATTACCCAAGCAACCGTTTCATCATCGTGCTATTCGATTAGAGTAGTCACTTGAACAAACTTGTTGTTCAAGCAACCAACCTCTATTCTACGAATAGCCGCAGAATAGACAATGTACGGATCGCCGGCTTCTGTGTTTATGTTCAGGGTCCAAGTTATATTAGCCACAAAATAGAATATATCATGCATATATAATTGAAAACAATCATAAACATGTTACATAAGAAAATAGACAAGTATTATTCCTCTCGATCTTCTATCGTATGTCCTTCCTCCTTTTTGGACGTCGTGTGGGCGACGATCTACCAAAAGTCGAAGCTCCTAGATCACCAATCTTCCTTCCTTGCTCGCTCCAAACAAGAGGAAGACTAAGAAACAAAGAACTTCTCCTTCTTTCAACCAACCACCAAGCTCCAAGCTTGGTGCTTGCCGCCGGCCAAGAAGGAGAAGAAGAATAAGATGGAAACCGGCCAAGACTCCAAGGGAAGACCCTAAGTCTTGTTTCCACCGACCAAGGAGAAGGAGAAGGGCTGGTTTGGATGCCGGCCAAGGGAGGGAAGGGTTGTATGGGCGCCGGCCACCAAGGAAGAAGAAGAAGATAAGGAAAACTTTTCCTTATTTGGTGCCGCCAACACCTAAACCCTAATCCCCAATGCTTGCCACCCCTTGCCCTAATCCTATCTCTTATGGGATTCATCTTGCCGCCCACCCCCTCCTCTCCTTTTATAGAGTTAGGGATAAGCCTTGTTTTAATCTCCACAATTGGTTCTAGGGATTTAATCTCAACCGTCGGATCTAAAGATTTAATCTCAACCGTCGAATCTAGAAATTTAATCTCTACCTTTTGATCTAGAGTTTTGTTTTCATCCATTGGGTCTAGGCTTCATGAGGTTTTAATAGGCTACAATAGGGACCATGAGGAGGAGTTGGATCTTAGCCACCCAATGGATCAAGCCCACATAAAGTCCAATCCATTAATGATAGTCCAATCCACTAAAGGATTATCATTGATCTACCTCACCAACCCCCATAAGTTAATATGGGCTCCATATATTATTTGCACATTTTTCTCCCCATGTTTAAGATCTCAAATGTCCGTCGATTAATTAATTTACTGACAATTAATTAATCAACATCTAACTCCATGAGTAGTATCACTCAACCTTATCATCATGTCGGACCAAGTCCACCTGCAGGGTTTACATGATGAACCTTATGAGCTCCTCAAGGGGACATCATTATCCTAATATATAGGACACGGTTTCCTCCTATAATCAACGGCACACCATATAAATAATATCATTTCCCAACTTACCGAGCCTATCGATTTAATCTATAAATCTCGCCCATTCGTAAATCAAAGAAATGAATACTAAGTATATGTGTCCGTTATTATATCAGGATTAAGAGCATGTACAATATAATATCTGAGGTCTGATTCGATTATGTAGTCAGTAATAAATCGAATCACCTCTAAATCGGTCCTGCTCAATACACACAAAGTGCACTAGTGTGATTCTATGGTCAAGACAAATCAATACCAAATCATACTACAACCATACAAATGGTTTGTCTAAAGCCATCTCGGTTGTGAGCTTATACTTATACTTTACAAAGAGCCGATAACATGATCTCCTGTGTGACACCACACACCATGTTATCTACAATGTAATGTATTAGACAATATGCATCATCATAAATATGCAAACAATGATCATGTGATTCTTATTTCAAAAATAAAGATGTTCATACAAAAAATAGACTTTTCAATATACATCCCAACATATTCCACTTCTAATCGAAGAAAAGAGGTAGGTTACTTGAACAATAAGTTTGTTCAAGTGACCACTCTATTCGAATAGCACGATGATGGATCGGTTGCTTGGGTAATCCCTCTTCGTCAAGGATTAATTTTTTAATCCGGGGACGTAGATGGGATCGCCATGCACAAGCAACCAAGTTGAAGCGAGAAGCGAAGCTTCGTCCCTTCAGTGAAAACATGATACCACCTAAGTAAATCACATAACCAATATAACCAATACAAATATGCACTAAATTCTGAAATTATAGAATCCACCCACCTGATCTATAGAACGTGTTAGTTATCTTCATATCTGATAGTTTATCTCAAATCAGAATCCTCCTTCGTGGTCAAAACAAATTGACGATCAATGAGTCGTCGGACTCGATCACGTGCGGCGATGGGTCAGGCCAAGTCGATCAAATCAATTGTTGTACGTGTGGTCATGCACTGGCGACATCGGGAGGGAGGGAGATCTCCGCCTACCACTGAGCGGGAGACAGTGATCGTGCCGTGAACGTTCAGCGGTGTCGATGTGAAGGGTAGCCGCAATGCTACGAACACTCTTGTATTCCCGACGAAGCTTGGCCCGATGGTCGCGGTGCGATGGCCTGACCGTCGGCACATGTGGCTCGGCGAGCAATGTTGGTCGCAGAATCTCATGGGCAGTGAGATCGCAGGCTGCGAGGGCTAAGGGCGTCAGTGCGTGAAGGCTGCGGGCATCGCGAGGCGGTGACTGACCACTTCCGGGGTCGCACGGTGCTAGGCGGAGATCTCCCTTCCTACCAAGGTTGCGGGCTAAGGGCGTCAGTGCGTGAAGGCTGTGGACGTCAACGGCGCTGGCCTCGCGGTGGTTGCAATGTCGCACGGTGGCTCGGCTGGGCTGGAGGCGATGGCGTGATCTAGAAATAGTGAAGAGTAGACGACGTTGAAAGGGAAAAAAGAGGGGGTGTGCGACCGCAGAGGGTAGGGCAGCGAGCGCACGGAGGGCTACTGGCCAAGTGCACGTGACGCACAAAGCAGCGACCGCAAGGGCGACAACGGCAACCGTCAGCTTCGGGCGTGCGCGAGGAGGAGCGGCGACAATTCGATCGCGAGAAGGGAAATAGGATTCCCTAAATTAATGTTTAGGAAAAATTATAACCTAGGATTAATTATATACCTAGGGCTTAATTTGGATACCCTTAGGTTTAATTGATATCACGATTAATAATAATTTGATTTATCCCAATCTAATAAAAAATTTTATCCCAAAATCATCAACTAAAATACTAATTTATTTTTAATAGACTAAATAAATTAATTTTATTTATCTCATTTTAAAATTATATTATGATTATTTAAATTAAATTTTTATTTAACTTTAAATTTTTTTTCGATATATTACAAATACTCTAAATTGAAGCTACATAATCCAACAATTAACCCCACTACAGTAATCCTATTGTATATTCATAACATACTCAAATCAAAACTTACCTAACTCATTCAGCCACAGTCAAGCCATTCCCAACAGATCATCACGACCGATCCAAATTGACAACCGCAAAGGAATGAAAGAGATGGATCATGCTTATCAACCCTAACAATTCCACCAACGGTACTCCTTTTTCCTATCCTTTACTCACAGGCTCCGGATCCCTGCCCACATTGACCAATCAAACTTAGAATGAGAAATCCACGGCTTTGTATAGATCTCGTCCAGAATTGAGGAGAAAAACAGCCCTTACCTTGCTCCGGCTTCGATCGAGAAGAACAACTCCTGATTCGCAACGATGTCGACCTGATTCTTCCCGGCCTTGCTCGCCCACTACTCCCACTCACCCGCGAAGTCGTCAAGGCCAATGGCTGCCACTTGTCACGAGGTGGACTTTGCGAGGATGAAAGGAATCTCGCGATGAAGAAGGCGTTCGGCGAGGAAGAGAACTCACGCAGAAGAAATGAGATCGCGACTGGGAAAAGGAGAAATGTATCAGGATTTAAGGTGACGACGGCAAGAGGTTGTGCGTTACACAAATGAAGTGGTCGGGTTCAATTAAAATGGGTCGGGTCCAATCCTATAAGTCCATTAAATCTTTCTCCGCAAATTGCCATAGAAATTTTCATTTAATTCTAGGAAAATTTCGAAAAATTCCTGGAAAATTCCATAGGGTATTTTCCTAATTATCAAACATTTTTTTCTGTGGTATTTTACACGACTGGTGTTCGACTGCGGCAAAAAACCTAGGCAGCCGACTGCAAGCATTGGACAGTCGACTGATGGCTTGAGTAGTAGATTGCCATATATGGCAGTCGACTGCTGGTCGAGGTTACGGGAGCAGAACGCTCAGTAGCCGACTGGTCAATCGACTACGCCCTCATCAGTTGACTGATGGGTAATGGCAGTCGACTGTCAGTGTATCCATTGGCTTGAATGTCGACGTAGATTAAGTTCGTTGTGAGATAACAGTACTGTTGTCAGTGTATCCACCTCTGACTTATTATCGAGAAGGAGGGTTTGTGATTAGTGGTGGTGTTTGCATCACTAGGACTCATTCGAGCCCAACCCATGGAGTAGGAACCCTAAGGTTTTGAACCACATTATATCGCATGTGTTTGTGCCTGTGTTGTGTATTTGTTTTGTTGGGATGTATACTGAAAGCCTAGTTCTTTTGTATGAACATCTTTATTTTGAAATAAGAATCACATGATCATTGTTTGCACTTTATATTTATGATATATGTGCATATTGTCTAATACTTTACATTGTAGATAACATGGTGCTTGGGTGTGGTACAGAAGATCATGTTATCAGTCCCTTGTAGAGTATAAGTAGAGGCTCACAACCAAGATGGTTTTGGACAAACCATTGGCATGGTTGTAGTGTAGCTTGGTATTGTTTTGTCTTGAACATAGAGTTACACTACTACACTTAGGTGTATTGAGCAGGACCGACATAGAGGTGATTCAATTTATTGCTGACTACATAATTGAATCGGACCTCGGATATTATGTTGTACATGCTCTTAATCCCGATATAATAATGGGCACATGTACTTAGTATTTATTTCTTTGATTTACCAAAGGGTGAGATTTAGATGGATTAAATCAATATGCCCGGTAAGTTGGGAAATGATATTATTTACATGGTGTGTCGTTGATTATAGGAGGAAACCGTGTCCTATATATTAGGTTGATGATGTCCTCTTGAGGAGCTCATAAGGTTCATCATGTAAACCCTGCAGGTTGACTTAGTCAACATGATGATAAGGTTGAGTGGTACTACTCAAGGAGTTAGATGTTAATTGATTGATGGTCAGTAAATCAATCAATTGACGGACATTCGATATCTTAAACATGGGGAGACGGATGTACAAATAATATATGGAGCCCATATTAATTTATGGGGGTTGGTGAGGTAATTCAATGATGATCCTCTAGTGGAATGGAACATCATTGATGGATCAAGTATGTGTGGTTCCGATCCATCGGGTGGCCAAGATCCAACTCCTTCTCATCGTCCCTATTGTAGCCTATTAACACCTCATGAAGTCTAGATCCAATGAAGGAAAACAAAACCTTTGATCCGACGGTGGAGATTAGATCTCTAGATCCGATGGTTGGGATTAAATCCCTAGAATCGACGGTTGAGATTAAATCTCTAGATCCGACGGTTGGGATTAAATCCCTAGAACCGACGGTTGAGATTAAATCTCTAGATCCGACGGTTGGGATTAAATCCCTAGAACCGACGGTGGAGATTAAATCTCTAGAACCGACGGTGGAGATTAAATCTCTAGAACCGACGGTTGAGATCAAATCTCTAGATCCGACGGTTGAGATTAAAACCCTAGATCCAATGGAGGAGATTAAACCAAGGCCTAAACCAAACTCTATATATATGGGCTTAGGCTTGGGCGGAAAAAGAAGAATGGAAAAACCTAATTGAGAGAAGGTGGCTTGGGCGGCAAGAAATAGGAGGAGGTTAGGGTGAGGGTTTGGTTCATTGTGTTGGGCGGCAACAAGAAGAAGAAGCTTCTTCTTCTTCTTCCCAATGATGGCCGGCAACCCTTCTTCCCTTTTCCTCCTTGGTTTGGCCGGCGCCCAAGCTTCTCCCTTCCTTCTATGGCTTAGGTTGGATGGCATTAGGATAGCTTCCCTTGGGCGGCAATCAAATCCTAGATGGGATAGGATTGGGGTTGGGCGGCTAGGGTTAGGGTTTTGGGATTAGGGTGGGCGGCAACTAGAAGATGAAGATCCTTTTCTTCTTCCTTCTAAGTGTTGGCCGGCCACTATCCTTGATCCCTCTACCTTGGCCGGAGCTCAACCTATTCTCCTTCCCTTCATCCTTGGCCGGAAATTAGGAGAGCTTTGCCTAGGGTTTGGGCGGCAACAAGGAGGAGGATTGTTTTCCTTTCCTTTCTCCAAGTGTTGGCCGGCGCCCATACCCTTGGTGTTTCTCTTTTGGTTGGTTTCCATACTCCATTTTATCTTCCTTGGCCGGCGGCAACATCGAGTTTATTGACTTGGTGGCCGGTTCTAGAAAGGAAGATGAGTTTTGTTTTAGGATTTTCCTTTGTTCCTAGTGAACAAGGAAAGGAAGATTGGTGATCTAGGAGGCTTCAACTTTTGGTAGATCGTCGCCCACACGACGTCCAAAAGGAGGGAGGACATACAATAGAAGATCAAGAGGTATAACAAGAGGTATAATCTTGTTTATTTTGATTAATGTTATTTTGTATTATGTTTATAATTGCTTTTCAATTATATGCATGTTTTGTGTGGATGCTTACTTTATGTATGTGTTGATTATACTAGTTTACATTTGTATGTATTTGTATAATCATGGACCCCGATAAGAAACACAAAAACTGGCGATCCATCCGTCGTCTCTTCCGCGACTAACCGACTAGAAGAGTTGTGTTGCTTGAACAACTAGTTTGTTCAAGCGATCGCTCAAGTCGTTAGTACGACGACGAATTGGTTGTGCTTAGGAAACTCATCCCATCCGGATTAGTTTTCATTAGTGAAAATTATAATCCGGGGACATGGGAGCCAATGAGCATTCTGGAGAAGCACGATTCCAACATGTTTTTATCATTATTATTTCTGCTGCGTACACTAATGTTTGTAGCAAGCACATGATTGATTTCCATGTTCATCAACGACATGCTATTCACCCCTCCCCTCTAGTGATGAGCCATTCCCAACAAGTGGTATCAGAGTGAGGCCGCTCTTCAAGGTTTAACAACTAAGAGAGAACGCTAGAGGGAATAAGAAGGATGGGGTTTGAAGAAAAAGTGGGATGGGATGTCAACACTCTGATTTCATATGTGTTCTATGGATGAGAAGGCTTCAATCAATGGAATGGAAGGATTGAAGACTTCATGATGATGATGGACATTGAAGATTGGTCCACCTTGATGGAAGGATTTGAATATCCAAAGGGGCCAAAGGGAGGATTCCTCAAGATGAAGAGAAGGACCGAGGAACAACTCCAAAAGTTTAAGAAAAATAGAAAGGTAATAAAATTGTTAAGTGATTTAATTCCTAATGATGTTTTTTCCAAGTTAGGTGAATATAAGGATGTAAAGGAATTTTTGAGCGAATTGACCAAGCTCCATGAAGAACCATCCATGGCTCAAGTAGAAAGAGAGCCCGAAGAAGAAGCAAGCTCGTCCTCACAAGAAAGTGAGGATTCGGAGGTCGAAAGGTGTTCGACGTCCGAGGAGGAAGGAGAAGAGGTAGAAGACGTGAAAGAAGCATCCACCTCTAGGATTGAGGGGGAGGACATTAGATCATCCTCAATGCCGGAGCAAGAAGAACATTGACCATCTACCTCCGATCGAGAAGAAGAGGAAGTTCAAGATTCCCCTACCACAGAAGGTAACTCAAGCACATTAATTCAAAATAAAAAACATATTATGTGTTTTGAGTGTAGGGAATATGGGCATTATAAGAGCAAGTGCCCTAAGAAGGTCAAGATGACTCAACCGGTGCCAAAAATTCAAGAAAAATCAAAGGATGTCGGAGTCCCCACTAAGAAGAGCAAGGAGCACGTGGTGTGCTTCAAGTGCCAACAAAAGGGGCATTATAGGAGTCAATGCCCTAGGGGGAGGAAGAAAGGCCAAGAAGGAGTCAACAATGTCAGGGGAGTTTCTAAAGCAACCCCTAAGGTATATTTTCATAATGCTCGTTCTTTATGTAAGAATCAAAAGCATGCTTTTAATTCACTTGTAATTTATCATAAAGAGCATGCTAGAAATAGGTTTTATTGCGTAGGGACTAAACATGTTGATTTTAGGTCTAAGGACAAGTCTAGAAATAATGACTCTAGACCTATTTCAACTAAGCAGAAATTTGGGACTAATGTCCCTAGAAAAATTCTACCTAAGGCAAGTATTAGGAAAATAGAAGACCATCTAGGCTTTAATCAAAAGAAATCTAGACATATGCCTAGGAAGGGCAAAAATGATCAAGGAAATAATGGCTCACCAAATTAGAAAAATTGGAGTTAGAGAATCAAGTTTTGAGGGCAAAACTTGAGAAAATGGAGAAGACCCTTGAAAAGATGCAAAATCAAATTAAAGGGTCAAATTGCCAAAATCTAGGGCCTAGGAGTCAAAGTCAAGGGCCTAAGAGACAAGAACCATCCAAGGGCAAAAAAGATTTAGGTCACAAACCTAAGCCCAAGGAGACTTACCACAATGTTTCATTCAATTATGGAACTAGTACTAAGTCTAGGAAAACCAAGGTCACAAGGGAAGTCATCCCTAGAGTTGAACATGGTAGGTGCCTAGTGGCTAAGGTTTCGAAGAAACCTAGGGAGGCCACTAAGAAGGTTACAAGGGGAGTCACCCCTAGAGTTAACCTAGGCAAGACCACAATGACCAAGGCTATCAAGCCTAAGAGGATCATTAGGAGGGTATCTAGGGTGGTCATCTCTAAGGAATACCTAGTAAACCCAAGGAGCTCTAATAGGTATTGAGTTCTTAGGAGCGTGATTGATTCACGCTAAATGGGTTAGGTTGTGCCAACTTTAAATGGATAGGTAGTTAACCTAACTATGGTAAAGATGACACTTTAGGTCATTTTCAAAGTTATTGGTACCTTGGAAATAAGTTTGATTTTATATCCTAAAGGATTTTAGGATGTGTCAATATCATTTAAGAAGTTTGAAAAACTAATCAAATTGGCACAAGTTAGGTCTTAGAGTCATGGTGTGTCATTTTGGGTTTTTAGCACACTTGGGGGATAAGTGATTATATGGCAAAATGAACTTAATAATAACAAATGACAATAAATATTAAATTTTAGGTATTTTTATACCTATACCTTTTATTTGCCATGCTTTATTTATCATATGTCATGTCATGACATCATATTTATTTTTATCATATAATATGTCATGATCATGTTTAGTTTAAGTTTTTATGTCATGAGTGCTTAGGTTCATTTTTATGCCATGACATCATGATTTTGGAACATACTTATTTATGCTATCATTATATTTCATAATCATCATTCATGCATTTAAGGTAATTAAAATTGATTTAAGGACTATGACATGACTTGAAGTCTCATGTATAAGGGAATCAAGTGGTGTTGCTTTAGAAAAATGCATGAGACCTTAGATTAGGATGAACAAAACTCACATCTCACATCAAATTAACATGTGTGTGTTTTCAAATACCCTAGATACATGTGAGATACTAGGAAATGAGTTAAGTTCAAGGTGCATAGTTTTTGCATCTAGATGAACTAAAACTCATCTTATACCATGGTGGATCATGGGGAAAGCTAATGTGCAAGCCATGTGTATTGAGCCCATTGATCATGATCAAATATAGGTTTTCAAAAATATTTTAAAATCAATTTAAGAAACCTTGGTGAAGTCTATCTTTTGATAGCAATCACCATTGATAGAGTTGATACAAAGTAGGGTCAAAACATTGAACTTTTCAATGGTTTTGAACTTTGTATCAATCTCATTATTTTATGGGTATTTTATTTTTCAAATATTTTCACCCATTGTATTTGTTATAAGTAATATACGTATGAATTTTCAAGATTTTTCAAAATATGTATTTTTACTTATGTATTTCTCAATTTCAATTTCTGAAACTAAATTTTTGCATTTGCAAATCGATCGATTCAGCTTATGGCGAGTTGGTAGCGTCGAATGATCATTGTTGGTAGTCGATTGTCAGACCTAATTTCGGGTAAACAAGGTTTGTTTAGCCTGATTTCAGCTATGTTAGGCTACCATAACTGCTCCTAACCCTATGATATGCTTTGGAAAGTATTGGAAAGGGTGAAAATTTATTGGATATGGATTAGGAGAGTTGTTCGGGTGTGTATCAAATTTTAAGGTGTGTGAAAGTTCAAGGTTGAACTTTAACCTTAATTTTGATGGTTTAGTGTTCTTATAGGCTTAGGGACTCTCCAAGGACATTGTTGATGCAATGGTCAAAGGGGAGCAAGCCTTTAGAGGGGGGTTATCCATCATGGGATGATGGATGTGTTCTTCCTCATGAGGGGGGAGAATTTGGAGAGTTGGAGAGTTTAAAGGAGTGTCTCTCTTTAGTGATATATGACTTATCACTAAGAAGAGTGAAGGCATCTTGGATATTTTTGGACCAAGGGAGAGATTGTAAGATCTCATTAGGATATGAGACATTGACACCTTTGGGGAGAACCTTTTTGATGTATGTCAAAAAGGGGGAGAATTGATGGGAAAATCAATGGGAGAATTTGAGATTACCAATTTAGGAGAATTGGTAAGGAGATTTGAGTTAGGTGTCCTAACTCAAAAGTGTTTGTGGTTTTTGTCAAACATCAAAAAGGGAAAGATTATTGGTGCAATCGGCCCAGGTCACGATTGACCAGACTCGAGTTTGACTCGAGCAGTATTTTGATGTTCGACAAAATGTATGAAAATGTGATTGTCATGGGAAAGTCCAAGTCATGGGTACTTGGCATGGAAAATCCAAGTGGGACACTTGGCAATGGGAAAGTCCAAGTCATGAGTACTTGTCATGGAAAGTCCAAGCATGGGTCTTGGCAAGGGAAAGTCGAAGCTTGAGTCTTGGCAATTGAAAATTCCAACATAGGTTGGCATGGAAATTCCAAGCATGGGTCTTGGCATGGGAAAGTCCAAGCTTGAGTCTTGGCAATTAGAAAGTCCAACATGGGTTGGCAAGGAAAGTCCAAGAGTTGATATTGGCAGCGTAAAGTCCAAGCGGGAGTCTTGGCAGCATAAGTTCAATGGTTGGCGACGTAAAGTCCAAGCAGTAGTCTTGGTAGCATAAGCCGAATGTGCCTTGGCGGTGTAAACCAGCTTAGCATGATAATTGCCGATAGAAGCACCTTAAGGCTAGCGTATGGATAAACAAGTCATGGATGACTTGGAGGGATCCGATAGGTGTGAGCCTGACGGAGGTGGCTAGAAGGCTTAGGTTTAGGCTTAGGGTGGTTTAGCAAGTATGAGGGCATCATACTTGGGGTTAAACCTCATGGTTGTGGTTATCAGTCGGCTGGGACTTTGGACCAGTCGATTGGTCAAGTGTTTTGACACTTGGAAGCTAAGTTGACTCTTGGCAGTCGAGTGGAATTATGACCAGTCGACTGCTGTGAGTCGACTAGTGTTCGACTGTGACAAATAGTCTAGGCAGTCGACTGTCAGCATTAGGCAGTCGACTAATGGCTTAAGCAGTCGACTACCATGGATGGTAGTCGATTGCTAGTCGAGGTTACGGGAGCAGAACGCTCGATAGCCGACTGGCCAGTTGGCTACGACCTTGGCAACCGACTGATGGTAATGACAGTCGACTGTCAGTGTATCCGTTGGCTTGAATGTCGACGTAGATTAAGTCTGTTTGTGAGATAACGGTACTGTTGGCAGTCGACTGCCAGGCATAAATCTAGCCCGAATATAGCTTATAAAAGCAACTCGTGGAGGAGGATTTGGTAGTCATTTCTTGGGCGATTTTAAGGCGATTTGTTGGTGCAAATCAAGGTCTTCAAGTTCGATTCAAGCAATCAACAAGCAAGCATCCAAAGCAATAGTTGTAAAGTTTTATTTACATTGTTTTGTGTATTTCATTTATATTTTCTTGTATAGCTCATGTATTACTTTTGTAATCCTTGTATGAGGTTTCTCCTCCTCCGACTTATTGTCGAGAAAGAGGGTTTGTGATTAGTGGTGGTGTTTGCATCGCTAGGGATCATTCGAGCCCAACCCGTGGAGTAGAAATCCTAAGGTTTTGAACCATGTTATATCGTGTGTATTTGTTCTTGTGTCGTATATTTGTTTTTATCATTATTATTTCCGCTGTGTACACTAACGTTTGTAGCAAGCACACGATCAATTTTCATCTTCGTCAACGACACGCTATTCACCCCCCCCCCCCTCTAGCAACGATCCATTCCCAACATATAATAATTTGTGAAATTTAAATGCAATGAAAACAAAAGAAAAACCTTAAATCCATATCTGAATCTAGATACATTTTTATTTTCTTTGTAACCTAAAGATTAGAAATCAAATCAACCGTAGGGTCTAATCTTCCATTGGTGCAAGGGTGATTGTTCTGAATCCTCAATCTGATGGGGAGAGAAAAATAGTCGTCTAATCACTCCTCCTATGCGAACTAATATGAACGGTAACAAACTAATACGACGTTCTACACATATAAGTCCACATTTGATAAAACAAATCTATGATTAAAATACCCAATTAGAACACTTAATGGATTTATTAATTCACAATGATAAATCGGCATGATATTAATTAACATGTTAGTCCACCTAATTGAGTCTAAATCCAATACGATAAGTGATACTGCTGTTACCTTTTTCTCTGTGAACTGGGTAAAAGGGCTCGCATGTAAAACACTATCCGAACCAAATAATCAGTTCGACGAAGAAAGAAAGGAAGAATGGTTCGGGCGCGATCGCCTGGGACAATTGATACGGGAGAGCCAGTTGAAGTAATTGGCACCGTGAAGCAAAGGTGGAGATCGCTTCGCTAGGAGATGAACAAAAATCGGTTCGGCTTTGTAGGCCTAGAAGAAGATGGGACAGATGAGAATCGACTCGGCCTAGTCAGTCTGGAAGTAGTTTGGTGCGGAAAGAAGGGGAGTCGGTTCGGGCTACTGAAGAGCCCAAGGGCTATGCCACACGTGAGCTATAGGTCTAGATTAGTTTCACTGAAGGCAAATGGTTGAGAGGGACAGGCTAGCCTAGTTCCCAAAATGTAGATGAGAAGGTGTTATACAACAGAAGGGGGGTCCCCACACAATATTCCGAGGAGCCTTCGCTCCTCGTATTTATAATAGAATTATTTTCCAAGTGGACGTGGTGGCCACGTGTACGATGGGGAAAGCTTGCGAGGCAACGATCGATCAGAGGAAGAGAATAAAAGGGAGAGATAGGACAGAAGGAAGGGGATCCGTATTATTCCAACCAGCAAAAAACGAAGACACATTGGGAGAAGGAGTGCTATCACTTCGTCGGAGAAGGAGAGTGGTGATCTTCACCTTTCATGTACTTTTTTCTTGTATCCTGACCTACCTGTAAGAGGTTTTCTCCTCCACCTCCGGAAGTTCTTTTCCGTGAAGGAGGACATTCATAGTGAAAGTGCTTTGGCACTACATCCGGTGAGAGAGCTCACCTCCGTGGAGTAGGAATCCTTATTCCGAACCACATTACATCCTGTGTCTTGGTTTGTTGTCTGTGTTGGCTTGCGTGTCTTTGCTTGGCATTTTCATTTTTACTGTTGCGGCCGGAGAGAACCCCCTAAGCTTCCTTCGCGCTCCCTCACGTCGAGAGGAAGTCCCAAGACCTTCTTCCCCGTCACCGCATCAGTTGGTGCCGTCTGTGGGAACACTTGAGCAAGATGTAGAGATGCAGCCAGAAGAAATACAACACCCAGTTGCCTCCGCTACGGAGGAAAACCCCATTACAATACTACCATCACAACTGAGAGCCCTGGTGGACAACACCGTGACTGAGGCCCTCGCCAGAGAAAGGAGAAGGACATGATATCTTCATCCTCATTCTAGTGAACCTTCTTCTCGAGGACCACCACCAGAGGTGCCCCCTCCACCTCGTACAACCACTAACATTGAAGTATTGCCTGGAGAGGGGCTGGGAGGGTGAGCACATCAGAACACTATGCCATTAACCTAGAATCGACGAGAAGAACAAGGCGAAAGTCAGTCAACTAGGGCTCCGGAGGTTTATGAGCCCATCCCTTTTACCATTGATATCCTTTTAGAAGTCCCACCATCATACTTCCGGAATCCCCAAGTAGAAAAGTACAACTATTCAACAAATCCGGAAGAACACCTATCATAATTTGCTGGAGTGGCCTCGCTCCACTATTATACCGACGCTCTCAAGTGTCGAGTCTTCCGGACCACCTTAACTGGTTCGGCACAAAAATGGTTCAACACCCTACCCCCGGGGTCTATCACTTGTTTTGCTGATTTTCAGGGGATGTTCCACCAAGAGTTCGCCAGCTGTAAGGCGTATAATCACGACGTCTCTATTCTGTTGCACATTACGCAGGGGCCCTCAGAGTCACTCAGAGGGTATCTTCATCAGTTCACCTCCACCGCCAGAAGCATCCCTTCCGCGAGGTCGGAGGCTTTCAGAGTAGCCATCCCGCATGGGCTGAGGGAGGGCCCCTTCCTCAATTCCCTTTTGAGAAAGCCCGCTAACAGCTACGAGGAGCTATTAAATTGTGTGGAAAAATTCATCAACGAGGAAGAAGGACTAAAAGTGCGAAGGGTCGCAGTTCTTGCCGAAAGAAATTGCCATGCCGCCCCTCAAGCGCCTCCTGTTGGAATGTATACTGAAAGCCTAGCTCTTTTTGTATGAACATTTTATTTTGAAATAAGAATCACATGATCATTGTTTTCACTTTATATATTTATTATATATGTGTGCATATTGTCTAATATTTTACATTGTAGATAACATGGTGCTTGGTGTGGCACAGAAGATCATGTTATCAGTCTCTTGTAAAATATAAGTAGAGGCTCACGACCAAGATGGTTTTGGACAAACCATTGGCATGGTTGTAGTGTAGCTTGGTATTGTTTTGCCTTGAACATAGAGTTACACTAGTACACTTAGGTGTATTGAGTAGGACCAACATAGAGGTGATTCAATTAATTGCTGACTACATAATTGAATCGGACCTCGGATATTATGTTGTACATGCTCTTAATCCCGATATAATAACGGGCACATGTACTTAGTATTTATTTCTTTGATTTACCAGAGGGTGAGATTTAGATGGATTAAATCAATATGCCCGGTAAGTTGGGAAATAATATTATTTACATGGTGTGTCATTGATTATAGAAGGAAACCGTGTCCTATATATTAGGTTGATGATGTCCCCTTGAGGAGCTCATAAGGTTCATCATGTAAACCCAACTGGTTGACTTAGTCAACATGATGATAAGGTTGAGTGGTACTACTCGAGGAATTAGATGTTAATTAATTGATGGTCAGTAAATCAATTAATTGACGGACATTCGATATCTTAAACACGGGGAGATGAATGTACAAATAATATATGGAGCCCATATTAATTTATGGGGGTTGGTGAGGTAGTTCAATGATGATCCTCTAGTGGAATGGAACATCATTGATGGATCAAGTGAGTGTGGTTCCGATCCATCGGGTGGCCAAGATCCAACTCCTCCTTATGGTCCCTATCGTAGCCTAATATAATCCTTGTGAAGTCTAGATCCAATAATGTAAAACAAAACTCTAGAACCAACAGTTGGGATTAAATCTCTAGATCCGATGGTTGGGATGAAACCCTAGAACCAACGGTTGGGATTAAATCCCTAGATCTGATGGTTAGGATGAAACCCTAGAATCAACGGTTGAGATTAAATCCCTAGAGTCGACGGTTGGGATGAAATCCTAGATCCGACGGTTGGGATGAAATCCTATATCCGACGGTTGGGATGAAATCCTAGATCCGACGGTTGGGATGAAACCCTAGATCCGACGGTTGGGATAAAACCCAAGATCCGACGGTGGAGATTAAATCCCTAGATCCGACGGTGGAGATTAAAGGAGTCCTAAGCCTAACTCTATAAAAGGAAAGCTTAGGGTTGGGCGGCAAGATAATTCAATTGGAGTTAGGGTTTGGCTCTTCAAAAGGTGGGCGGCTAGGGTTTGGGAGCTAGGGCTTGGGCGGCAATCTTATTCCATCAAATTGTTGTCGGTGCCCATCTTCCTCCATCAAGACTTGGCCGGCACCCATCCTCTATATCACTCTCTTATTCCTTGGTCGGTGGTTCTCCTTCCATTGGTGGCCGGCGTTCACTCCTCCAATCTCTCCAAGGTGGCCGGCGGTTCTCCTTCCATTGGTGGCCGGTGCTTTATGCACTCGTTCCTTGGCCGGCGGTTGCATCAAACTCCTTTGCTTGGTGGCCGGTTCTAGAAAGGAAAGGTTTTGTTGGTTCTTCTCTTTGTTCGCAGTGGACAAGGAAGAGAAGAACGCGATCTAGAAGGCTTCTACTCATGGAGGATCTTCGCCCACACGTCGTCCACGAGGAGGATAGGACATACGGTAGAAGATCATAAGGTATAAAGTGGTACAACTTTATTTTCACATCTGAGCATGTTGTTTTAATTGTTGATTATACAATTATGCATATGTATATATTTTGTATAATCTTGGACCCCGAAGACAAACACAAAAACCGGCGATCCGTCCGTCGTCTCTTCTGCGGCTAACCAACTAGAAGAGTTGAGTTGCTTGAACAACTAGTTTGTTCAAGCGACCACTCAAGTTGTTAGCACGATGACGAATTGGTTGTGCTAAGGAAACTCATCCCATCCGGATTAATTCTTTCATTAGTGAAAATTTTAATCCGGGGACATGGGAGCCAATGAGCCTCCGAAGCAACTCCCTTCAATTGGTATCAGAGCCATAGGTTTCCGGTTTTGTGTGTTTTGGATTCGGTTACTTTCATGCACATATCATATATTGAGTATGCCGGATAATAGTAGGATGTGCGTAGGCTAACTTTTTGGTTGCAGGCATAAGATCCGACTATTATGGCTATTTGGTTGTATGTGATTGTTTTGTGTGTGATTGTATGTATATTATTTGAATCCTCGGGGTTGACGAGGCTAGATTAGTATTTAATTTTTGTAATTAAATATGGCATTGTTTAGCCGCTCATTTTAGTTTACTTTCGATCTAGATTATTTGTACACTCCTTCGTGGAGTATAGGATCGACGGATGTAAATTAAAATAGTTTATCTCGGCTCGGATCTCTTTGGTGACTTGTGCATGGGAAAAGATGGAGCGGACGAGGTGGCGACACGATGGGATGCGTATTGGAGGACAATGCCATAATAGTTGGAAAAATTCTGTTTTTTCCATATTTATTGCTGATTTGTTTTATATGCATGTTGTGTATGCTTTAAAATTCCTCAATTGCAATTTACTAAGTTGGAGAGGGATATTTTAATTAATTCCCGCGGCCTCCATTACAATTTGACGTGTGATGCAACAAACTTGCGCGTTGGCTCTGAGTGCCTTCCTCCCCATCGGATGGGTTTGTTTGTGGATCACTAGGTCAAATAATGGTTATAGGAAATAATTTAGGAGCGTGTGTACTTCCCCATCGGTAAGGCACATAATCCGAAATAATTCCCTTAGTATCGTGTAATGGTGCACACTTAGATGCAAATAAAAAGTATCCTCCCCATCGGAGTCACTGCTTTTATTTGTATGGCCAAAGAATAACCAACTATTAATTTTATTTGTCAAAAAGTAAGGTTGACAAGATAATAAAATTAATGGGTAAAACCTCCTCTTACAAATGTAGAATTCGTATACGTCCACACTATCGTGGCATGCGATATTCTCGGTGTTTCGAGGTGTTGGTTGATTTCGGAATTTTATTGTTTTTGAGGAATCAATAATATTTGAAATCTAATATTTTGATCATTGTGATTTTTAGGATTTTCAAATGGCTTTCAACCCACTTGCTGTGATTTTAAAAGAAAATAAGCTTACTGGACCAAACTACATTGATTGGAAAAGAAATCTGGATATTGTCTTAACTGCGGAGGAGTACAAATTTGTACTCTTCGAGGTCTATCCTCCTAAGCCCTCCGATGACTCTAATGAAAAGGAGAAAGAACGTTATAAGAAATGGGTCAAGGCAGATGAGATGGCACGGTGTTACATTTTGGCATCTATGTCAAATGTGCTGCAACATCAGCATCAGGTCATAGCCATAGCTTATGACATGATGTTCAATCTCAAGGAACTTTTCGGACATCAGAGTAGGGCGGCTAGACAGGAGGCAATGAGAAACTTGATGACGACCACCATGATCGAGGGAACACCCGTTAGGGATCATGTTCTCAAGATGATGGCTCATCTTAATGAGATAGAAGTCCTCGGAGCTGAGATCGATGGGGAAACCCAGGTCGATATCATTCTCCAGTCTCTGCCTAGGAGTTTTGAGCAGTTCCGCCTCAATTACAACATGAACAAAAGGTCGTAATCGTTGGCGGAGCTTCTGACAGAACTCCAGGCGGCAGAGGGGATTTTTCGTCAAAGTGCTCAAGCCATGGTCGCTCAGAAGGTTTCTTCTTCTAAACCGAAAGGTAAGAAGAAGAAGAAGCAAGGTGGGGCGAAGAAGGTGGCAATGGGACCTCAGGCAGGAGTTAAGAAGCCAAAAGGCAAGTGCTTCACTTGCAAGCAAACTGGACATTGGAAGGCAGACTGTCCTCGCCGAAAGAACAAAGGTATATCTTCTTGTTTAGTTGTTGAAACATGTTTAGCGGTGTTATCTACCAGTGCCTGGTGTGTAGATACAGGAGCCACTGATCATGTCTGCAATACTTTGCAGGGGTTCCAGGAAACCCGACGACTAGCTGAGGGAGAGATTACCGTCTTCATGGGCAATGCTTCAAAGGTGGCAGCTATTGCAGTGGGAGACGTTTATTTATCTTTTGATAGGAATAAAGTTTTGGTTTTGAGAAATTGTCTTTATGTACCTACTTTTAGAAAGAATTTAATTTCAGTTTCTAAATTGTTTATGGATGGATATTTTGTTTCTTTTAATGACAAAGTGGTTATAAAAAGGAATAGGGAGATTATCTGTTCTGGTACATTGGTTGGCAATTTATATACTCTTGAACTGAAAACTCCCACGATGCATATAGAAATCAATAACTCATCTTCTAAGTCTAATAAGAGAAAAGAACCTTCGCAAATGAACCAGACATATCTTTGGCATATAAGGCTTGGTCATATTAACCTAAGCAGAATTCAAAGGTTGATAGCTGATGGACCTTTGGGTTCATTAGTGGTGGAGGATCTCCCAACCTGCGAATCTTGCTTTGAAGGTAAAATGACCAAGAGGCCTTTCAAGGCCAAGGGGTATAGAGCCAAAGATGTGTTAGAATTGGTTCATTCTGATTTGTGCGGTCCTATGTCTATCCAGGCAAGAGGTGGTTTTGAATATTTCGTCTCTTTTATAGACGATTATTCAAGATATGGATACATTTACTTGATGCGCCGCAAGTCTGAATGCTTTGACAGGTTCAAAGAATTCAAGGCTGATGTGGAGAACCGTCAAGGTAAAAGTATCAAGACATTACGATCTGATCGTGGTGGCGAGTACCTCTTGGGAGAGTTTAGGAGTTACTTATCAGAGGCTGGGATTCAATCCCAATTGTCCGCACCTGGCACACCCCAGCAGAATGGTGTGGCGGAGCGAAGGAATAGGACTCTTATGGAGATGGTCAGATCGATGATGAGTTATTCTGAGTTACCTGATGTTGGTATGTCGCTTCGGAGGCTCATTGGCTCCCATGTCCCCGGATTAAAATTTTCACTAATGAAAGGATTAATCCGGATGGGATGAGCTTCCTTAGCAACACCATTTCGTCGTTGTGCTAACAACTTGAGTGGTCGCTCGAACAAACTAGTTGTTCAAGCAACTCTACTCTTCTAGTTGATTAGCCGCGGAAGAGACGACGGACGGATCGCCGGTTTTTGTGTTTGTCTTTGGGGTCCATGATTATACAATATATTTGCACACACACACATGCATAATCAAAACAAATAAGAACATGCTCAGATCTGTACATAAAGTTAAAATAACTTTATACCTCACGATCTTCTACCGTATGTCCTATCCTTCTCATGGACGACGTGTGGACGAAGATCCTCCACGAGTAGAAGCCTTCTAGATCGAGTTCTCCTCTACCTTGTCCGCTGCGAACAAAGAGAAAAACCAACAATACCTTTCCTTTCTAGAACCGGCCACCAAGCTAGGAACTTTGATGCAACCGCCGGCCAAGGAATGGATGGAGATGCGTCGGGCACCAAAACAAAGGGAGCCGCCGACCACCTTTGGGGATTGGAGGAAGATGATCTTGCCGGCCACCAATGGGAGGAGAACCGCCGGCAAAGGAAGAAGAGAGTGGCTAAGATGAAGGGCACCGGCCAAGGAAAGCTTGAATGAATTGGGCGCCGGCAACAATGTTGGATGAATATGGTTGCCGCCCAACCTAGCTCCAAACCCTAGCCGCCCAACTTCTTTCCAAACCCTAATCCCTATCACCAAATCAATTAGTTGCCGCCCAACCCTAAGCCCTTATTTATAGAATTTAGGAGAAAGTTGGTTAGCCAAAATTATAGGAACTAACTCCTTTTTTCTTGCCGCCCAACCCCTAACTCCTTTAAGATTTGTTGCCGCCCAACACATGGATGAGCCAAACCCTAATTCTAGAATTTAGGCTTAAGCCTCCTCTAATCTCCACCGTCGGATCTAGGGATTTAATCTCCACCGTCGGATCTAGGATTTTATCCCAACCGTCGGATCTAGGATTTCATCCCAACCGTAGGATCTAGGATTTCATCCCTATCGTCAGATCAAAGATTTAATCCCAACCGTCGGATCTAGGATTTCATCCCAACCGTCGGATCTAGGGATTTAATCCCAACCGTCGATTCTAGGGTTTCATCCTAACCATCGGATCTATGGATTTAATCCAACCGTTGGTTCTAGGGTTTCATCCCAACCATCGGATCTATGGATTCAATCCAACCGTTGGTTCTAGGTTTTGTTTTACATTCTTGGATCTAGACTTCACAAGGATTATAATAGGCTACGATAGGGACCATAAGAAGGAGTTGGGTCTTGGCCACCCGATGGATTGGAACCACACAAACTTGATCCATCAATGATGTTCCATTCCACTAGAGGATCATCATTGAACTACCTCACCAACCCCCATAAATTAATATGGGCTCCATATATTATTTGTACATTTATCTCCCCGTGTTTAAGATATCGAATGTCCGTCAATTAATTGATTTACTGACCATCAATTAATTAACATCTAACTCCTCGAGTAGTACCACTCAACCTTATCATCATGTTGACTAAGTCAACCAGCTGGGTTTACATGATGAACCTTATGAGCTCCTCAAGGGGACATCATCAACCTAATATATAGGACACGGTTTCCTCCTATAATCAACGGCACACCATGTAAATAATATTATTTCCCAACTTAGGGCATATTGATTTAATCCATCTAAATCTCACCTTTGGTAAATCAAAGAAATAAATACTAAGTACATGTGCCCGTTATTATATCGGGATTAAGAGCATGTACAACATAATATCTGCGAGGTCCGATTCAATTGTAGTCGACTAAATTGAATCACCTCTATGTCGGTCCTGCTCAATACACCTAAGTGTACTAGTGTAACTCTATGTTCAAGATAAAACAATACCAAGCTACACTACAACCATGCCAATGGTTTGTCCAAAACCATCTTGGTTGTGAGCCTCTACTTATATTTTATAAGGTACTGATAACACGATCTTCTGTGCCACACCAAGCACCATGTTATCTACAATGTAAAATATTAGACAATATGCACACATATATAATGAATATATAAAATGCAAACAATGATCATGTGATTCTTATTTCAAAATAAAATGTTCATACAAAAAGAGCTAGGCTTTCAGTATACATTCTAACACCTGATTCATTCTGGGGGTTTGCTCTGGAAACAACAGCACACATTCTGAACTTGGTTCCATCTAAGTCAGTACCCTCTACTCCCACAGAGTTGTGGACTGGGCGAAAGCCTAGTCTAAGACATATTCGGATTTGGGGTAGTCCAGCACATGTGCTGAAGGGAGATGCTGGTAAGTTGGAATCTCGTACAGAAGTACGCTTGTTTGTTGGCTACCCTAGGGGAACGAAGGGTGGTTTATTCTATAGTCCTAGAGATCAGAAGGTGATCGTGAGTACGAATGCCAGATTTCTAGAGGAGGACTATGTAATGAACCACAAGCCCACGAGCAAAAATGTTCTTGGGGAGTTGACAGGGGAAGTCCCGACTTCAGTACCACCGGTACAAGAGGAGACACCACAAGTTACTGCACAGCGTGTCACAGAGCATACACAGGAGGCACCTCGTCGTAGTGGGAGGGTTGTTACACAACCCGAGAAATTCATGTTTTTGGGAGAGTCTTCGGACTTAGTCCCTGGTGAACATGAACCGGATCCCTGGACATATGACGAGGCACTCCAAGATAGAGATGTGGTATCTTGGCAAAGTGCAATGAATTCAGAGATAGAATCTATGGATTCTAATCAGGTCTGGGAGCTAGTAGAACCACACGATGGTGTAAAAGCCATTGGATGCAAGTGGATCTACAAGAGAAAGAGAGGAGTAGACGGGAAGGTTGAGACCTTCAAAGCTAGGCTTGTTGCGAAAGGGTATACTTAGAAAGAGGGTATCAATTATGAGGAGACCTTTTCGCCAGTAGCTATGCTTAAGTCTATCCGGATTCTCTTATCTATAGCTGCTCATATGGATTATGAGATTTGGCAGATGGATGTCAAGACAGCTTTCCTTAACGGAAGTCTTGAGGAGAACATCTATATGCGGCAACCAGAGGGATTCATTGCTAAAGGCAAAGAGCATCTTGTATGTAAGCTTAATCGGTCCATTTATGGATTGAAGCAAGCTTCTAGATCTTGGAACATCCGCTTTGATGAGGTAATCCAGTCATATGGATTTATTCAAAGTCCGGATGAGCCTTGTGTATACAAGAGATGTGACGGAAACGTAGTGGTGTTTCTTGTACTATACGTAGATGACATTTTGTTAGTTGGCTACAATATCAAAGTGTTATCAGACGTAAGGGTATGGTTGTCCAAACAGTTTGATATGAAGGACTTGGGAGAAGTGGGACACATCTTTGGGATCAAAGTTATAAGGGATCGCAAGAAAAGGATGTTGTGCTTATCTCAAGCCTCATACATTGACACTATCCTTGCTCGTTTTAGCATGCAGAACTCTAAGAAAGGTTTTCTACCTTTTAGGCATGGAGTTCCTTTATCTAAAGAGATGTGTCCCAAAACATCAAAGGAGATAGAGGACATGAAGGTGGTTCCTTATGCTTCGGCAGTAGGAAGCCTCAAGTATGCTATGCTATGTACGAGACCAGATATCTGCTTTGTCATGGGCATGGTTAGCAGATATCAGAGTAATCCTGGACAAAGACATTGGACTGTGGTAAAGCATATATTGAAGTACTTGAGAAGGACTAGGGATTATATGTTGGTTTACCGGCCAGATCAATTAGTCCCTGTAGGTTACACAGATTCGGATTTCCAATCAGATAGGGACAAGAGTAAGTCTACCTCTGGGTTTGTGTTAACTTTTGGAGGTGGAGCCATAGTATGGAGGAGTGTCAAACAGAAATGCGTGGCGGACTCCACCATGGAAGCTGATTATGTGGCAGCCTCTGAGGCAGCCAAGGAAGCTGTATGGCTCAGGAACTTCTTGATGGACTTAGATGTGATTCCTGGTTTGCCTAGAACTATCACAATTTATTGTGATAACAGTGGTGCAGTTGCAAACTCGAAGGAACCACGAGCCCACAAGGCGAGTAAACACATAGAGCGCAAGTACCACCATATACGAGAGATCGTAAAGCGAGGAGAAGTTGTTGTCGCCAAGATTGCATCAGAGGATAACCTGGCGGATCCATTCACTAAGGCCCTTCCAGCAAAAGCGTTTGATAGGCATGTGGAGGACATGGGGATCAGATGTATGGCAGTGTGATGACGTCATAGTCTTTTAGTATAAGTGGGAGATTGTTGGAATGTATACTGAAAGCCTAGCTCTTTTTGTATGAACATTTTATTTTGAAATAAGAATCACATGATCATTGTTTGCACTTTATATATTTATTATATATGTGTGCATATTGTCTAATATTTTACATTGTAGATAACATGGTGCTTGGTGTGGCACAGAAGATCATGTTATCAGTCCCTTGTAAAATATAAGTAGAGGCTCACGACCAAGATGGTTTTGGACAAACCATTGGCATGGTTGTAGTGTAGCTTGGTATTGTTTTGTCTTGAACATAGAGTTACACTAGTACACTTAGGTGTATTGAGTAGGACCGACATAGAGGTGATTCAATTAATTGCTGACTACATAATTGAATCGGACCTCGGATATTATGTTGTACATGCTCTTAATCCCGATATAATAACGGGCACATGTACTTAGTATTTATTTCTTTAATTTACCATAGGGTGAGATTTAGATGGATTAAATCAATATGCCCGGTAAGTTGGGAAATAATATTATTTACATGGTGTGTCGTTGATTATAGGAGGAAACCGTGTCCTATATATTAGGTTGATGATGTCCCCTTGAGGAGCTCATAAGGTTCATCATGTAAACCCTGCAGGTTGACTTAGTCAACATGATGGTAAGGTTGAGTGGTACTACTCGAGGAATTAGATGTTAATTAATTGATGGTCAGTAAATCAATTAATTGATGGACATTCGATATCTTAAACACGGGGAGATGAATGTACAAATAATATATGGAGCCCATATTAATTTATGGGGGTTGGTGAGGTAGTTCAATGATGATCCTCTAGTAGAATGGAACATCATTGATGGATCAAGTGAGTGTGGTTCCGATCCATCGGGTGGCCAAGATCCAACTCTTCCTTATGGTCCCTATCGTAGCCTAATATAATCCTTGTGAAGTCTAGATCCAATAATGTAAAACAATACTCTAGAACCAACGGTTGGGATTAAATCCCTAGATCTGATGGTTGGGATGAAACCCTAGAACCAACGGTTGGGATTAAATCCCTAGATCCGATGGTTAGGATGAAACCCTAGAATCAACGGTTGACATTAAATCCCTAGATCCGACGGTTGGGATGAAATCTTAGATTCGACGGTTGGGATGAAATCCTAGATCCGACGGTTGGGATGAAATCCTAGATCCGACGGTTGTGATGAAACCCTAGATCCGACGGTTGGGATAAAACCCTAGATCTGACGGTGGAGATTAAATCCCTAGATCCGACGGTGGAGATTAAAGGAGTCCTAAGCCTAACTCTATAAAAGGAAAGCTTAGGGTTGGGCGGCAAGATAATTCAATTGGAGTTAGGGTTTGGCTCTTCAAAAGGTGGGCGGCTAGGGTTTGGGAGCTAGGGCTTGGGCGGCAATCTTCTTCCATCAAATTGTTGCCGGAGCCCATCTTCCTCCATCAAGACTTGGCCAGCGCCCATCCTCTAGGCCACACTCTTATTCCTTGGCCGATGGTTCTCCTTCCATTGGTGGCCGGCGTTCACTCCTCCAATCTCTCCAAGGTGGTCGGCGGTTCTCCTTCCATTGGTGGTCGGTGCTTCATCCACTCGTTCCTTGGCCGGCGGTTGCATCAAACTCCTTTGCTTGTTGGCCGGTTCTAGAAAGGAAAGGTTTTGTTGGTTCTTCTCTTTGTTCGCAGCGGACAAGGAAGAGAAGAACACGATCTAGAAGGCTTCTACTCATGGAGGATCTTCGCCCACACGTCGTCCATGAGGAGGATAGAACATACGGTAGAAGATCGTAAGGTATAAAGTGGTCCAACTTTATTTTCAGATCTGAGCATGTTGTTTTAATTGTTGATTATACAATTATGCATATGTATATATTTTGTATAATCTTGGACCCCGAAGACAAACACAAAAACCGGCGATCCGTACGTCGTCTCTTCCGCGGCTAACCAACTAGAAGAGTTGAGTTGCTTGAACAACTAGTTTGTTCAAGCAACCACTCAAGTTGTTAGCACGACGACGAATTGGTTATGCTAAGGAAACTCATCCCATCCGGATTAATTCTTTCATTAGTGAAAATTTTAATCCGGGGACATGGGAGCCAATGAGCCTCCGAAGCAACTCCCTTCACCTCCCTCTTTTACTGGAGGCTCCTAGGCCTTAGTTATTGCTACAACGTGCTCGCCCTGCACAGCCATTATAGATTATGGCTGCCGATGCAGTTCCTTCCGCGAGGACTTGGAAGGAGTGGGAGATGGAATTCTACGACCAACAAGGTCTATTACAGTGACCCATGGGGTACAAGGGAGTACCTCGCAATCCTCCCACCCCGTTCTTCTGCCAATACCACATGGAGTATGGACATGCTAGTGGCCGATGTTTCAAATTGCAAGAGGAGCTGGAGCACCTCCAAGTCGCTTACCCGCAACTGCGGCCTCAGATAGGAGGGTCGGCATTACGAGGGCAATGGCTCAATGTGGCTCGTCCAGGGCCATATAATCAACCACCGCAAGTTACTTTCCCTCCAGACCCCCAAACTCCGTCCCATGGGGTTATTTCTCAAGGAGGCCCATCGGGTGAGGGCCCATCATTCGATCCAAATAATGCCCCCACACGGGGGGTTATTCATGTCATTGTAGAAGGACCCACTGACGGAGACTCCAATCGAGCGCGGAAGTCATATGCCCACCTCATGGAAAGCCTAGCCATCGTCACCAACCAGACTATCCAAACCGCCCCGCCGGTCTCATTCGGGCCAGAAGATCTCTGAGGCATCTTGTGTTAGGGCAATCTCTTGCCATGATAAGGTTTTGATGTGTGTGGCAAAGGGTTTAAGTTAGGATGATATTATTATTTGATATGTGCGTTGGAGTCTTGCAAGACTTAGTAATTCTCACATGGAGCCTTGGCGGGTTCACCCTCACAACCTCGGTCTTTGAGTTAGTGAAGGATGACTTTGCGGAAACCGTGCGCTTGGAGCATCTGAGGGACCGCCGGACGAGATGACTTGAAGTGAAGACAAGGAAGCAGACTTCGGAGGCAAGAGACGCGAAGAAACATTGCAGAGGCGTGCGCCTGATGCTGCCGAGGGACGTGGCCGTGAACGAAGAGAGCTTCGGCGAGGGACTTCAAGTGAGATGAGAGAATGAGTGAAATGTAAGTAGCTCATTAGGTGAACTTGGCTGAATGGCTGAGTGTCGGAGACTTGACCGCAAGGGTTAAGGTTTACCCGACCGTCAGAAGCTCAAACTTATGTTAAGTTTGAGTTTCACCCGATCACCGCCATGGAATGGCGATCGCTTCCGAGTCGAGTGGGTTCGACCGGTATCCGATCGATGGGTTTATGGCCAGTGACCGCCATGGAATGACAATGATCGACTACGTGAGGATATCGCGTGAACCGCCAGAGCCGACCATCGATACGAGGAGCGCAATGATCGGTGAGGTCCATCACCGATCGCTAAGAGTTCCGTTGACTACAACGGCCGGGATCCGACATGTTCGAGGCCGTAGTGACGGGCAATGATCGCCAAGGGCGCAATGATCGTGGCGCTAACGGAAGAAATCAACCCTCTCTATAAAAAGAGAGGGTGTGAGCCTTTGAGAGGCTAATGCTTATGCTCTAAGTGATCTTCCTAGTGCTTCACAAGCTCTAAACTCTTCTTACTTGTTTTTACTCCATTCTTATTGTAAGAAGAGTGATCTTGATTGTAAAGATTACCTCCACCTAGCTTGGTGCAAAGGAGAGACCAATAGTGATTGGCTTTGAAGGAATGATTCACCTTGGACGAATCGGACCGTGGATTAGCGGCGTAGCCGTGAACCACATTACATCTTCTTTGTTAGCATTTGTATTTTCATTTATTGCTTTGTCTTTATTGTTTATGCTTCCGCTTACGCTAACGATTGTGTAGACGAGCAAACGAACGAGAGAATTTCGACATCCATCGAAAGAGGGCTATTCACCCCCCTCTAGCCGGCCAATCGATCCTCTACAAGTGGTATCAGAGCCAAGGAAAGCTTGTCGAGGACTAACCGCCACAACAAGCAACTTTCAAAATGGTCGGCTCCAACATCCATCCTCTGAAGTTTGAAGGAGAATTCGCTTGGTGGAAGAAGCGAATGGAGGTATTTTTCGAAACGGATTTTGATATTATGATTACAATGGAATCCGGTTTCGTTTTGCCTAGGGATGAAGAGGGGAAGCCAATAGAGAAATCTAGGTGGACCAAAAGGCAAAGGGAAGAGCACCTTGCAAATTCAAAAGCCAAGCATCATCTCTTCAATGTGCTCCCTTAACAAGAAATCAACCGAATAGGAGAATGCCTAAGCTCCAAGGAGATGTGGGAGAAGCTAATTGAGCTTCATGAAGGCACATCCGAGGCGAAGCTAGCAAGGAGAGATCTCCTCCGCTCCCAATTATCCAACATTAAATTAGAAAAGGGAGAAAAGGTAACTTCTTTGCATTCTAGATTCAAAGAAATTTTAATTGGACTAACAAGTGTAGGAGAAAGGCTCTCCAATCGTGATATGATAATGATGGTCATAGATGCTTTCCCCCGATCATCCAAGTGGAGTTCAATGGTGGACTCATTTTACATTTCAAAGAATCTAGAGGTAAGTACTCTAGATGAATTTTTCTCCACTATGGAATTACATGAATCTAGGCTTGAAGGAATACAAGAAGAGCCAAAAATACAACCTTCAAGGGGAGTAGCATTGTTGGCAAATAAGGGGAAGAAGAAGATAGAGATCCCCTCCTCCTCCGATGATGAAGCCTCTACCTCTTCCATGGATAGCACGGAAGAAGCCCACATGGTAAGGAAGGTAAGGCGTGCATTTAAGAATTTTAGATTTGATAAATCTCATGATAGGAATAGAAGACCAAGGGGGAAGGTCATATGCTACAATTGCCAAGGAGAGGGGCACATAAGGGATAATTGTCCCCTCCTAAACAAGAGCAAGGAAGAGAAGAAAAAGAAAGAAGAAAAGAAGAAGAAAAAGGGGAGCAAGAAAAAGAAGGAAGAGGAGAAGAAGACAAAAGAAAAGGGGAAGACTCTAAAGGCAAGGACTTGGGATGACCCATCCTCATCCTCCTCATCATCATCGGATGAGGAGGATGCCTTTGTCACCAATTTGGCCTTGATGGCCTTTGATGACTTGGATTGCTCTTCCTCCGAAAATGAAGGATCAAGCCCAAGAGGAGAGAGCTCAAGTGAAGGGGGAGCTTCTACATCCTCCTCATCCGAAGAAGAAGAGGACATGGAAACTATGGTAACGAATCTTTCACCCCATAAGATAGTTTCCATGATTTCTAGCTTAACTAAGGATCTATTTAGAGCCAAGAAAAAGAACAAAAGCATGCTTGACCAAATTAAGGAATTAGAGCAAAAATTAGAAAAAGCATGTTTTAATGATAATGATGATGATGCTTGCTCACATGATAATTATATGCCATTAGATGTAAGTGATGCATGCATAGAAGAAAATAGGGCCTTAAGGGAAAAGGTAGATTATTTAACAAAAGCCCTAGAAAAATTCACAATTGGCTCCAACACATTGAACATGATCTTAGGGAGCCAAAGAGCTAGCTTCAACAAAAAGGGCCTAGGATATAAAGAAAAGAAAAATGAAAAGGCCTATAAATGCCTAATTGCTAGGGGACAAGATAAAAAGAAGGTAATAGCTAGGAAATGGATCCCCAAGGAGTATCTAGTGAACCCAATAGGCAAGAACTTATTTTGGGTTCCAAAATCCATCCTTAAGGGTTAGAAAACCCCTAGGGTAGTCAACCATATGCAATTGACCTATATCATATTTTGGTTGACTTAGGATGGCGGGACACCATTTTTAAATAGTGTTGGGTGATGATAACGTGCCCATAAATAGATAATAATGCTTAAATCATGATGATTAATGTAATTGCTATGTATATGTGCAATCATGATTTATGATTTTGATATTTGTCACATCATCATAAGAAATAGTGTTTAAATCATGCCTTAGGTGATAATTTGTTTATTATCATGATATAATACCTAATGCATGAGAACAATTCAATGAATACATGTATTTCATGATCATAATGTAGAATTAATTGATATATGCCTTTATGATCATGAGGATTGTTAGGTTGATACTTAACCTTGATAGAATTGTATGAATTTAATGGTTAAGTATATACAAATACCCCCTAAGATGCATCTCACACTCACCATAGGCTACTTTGATTGAAAACTTAGCATGAGTGAGATGTTAGGATGATACAAATGTACACTAATGCCTATGGCATTTAGATGGTCATTTAAGGTATCAAAATAGCAATAATAGACCAATCATGGGGAAGGCTTATGTTTAATTCATAGACATATTGCCCAAAGATCATGGTTGGATATTTCATATGTTTTCAAAACAATTTCTTACTTTAAAATCCATGTATTCATGTTTTGAAACAATCCTAAGCAATACTAGGTGTTAAAATGGATACTAACATGCTCAAAAACTAGTGGTTTTTTAAAGCCTTTGGATTTTTGGCAAATCTCAGAAAATATAATGATTTTTCTTAAAAAAACTATTTTTCATTGATATATATACTTAAAAGAAATATGTGTTGGATCGAGAAGCGTCGCTAGAGGGGGGGGTGAATAGCGATCTTAAATCTTTTCTTTTTCGTTCGTTCGATACACAAAGTAAGCACAGCGGAAAATAAATGAACACGTTTATTTTACTTGGTTCACAATCCAGCGGTTGCTACTCCAAGGCCCTATCGGTGCTAGACCGCGTACGGAGGGCAAAACACTATAACGTCTCCTCCTCGTTGGAGGTAGGAGACAACGATCACAAAACCGAATATACGAGGATGAGGCAACAAGC
The DNA here is from genome assembly GCA_025175895.1 of Wurfbainia villosa. NCBI lineage: Eukaryota > Viridiplantae > Streptophyta > Magnoliopsida > Zingiberales > Zingiberaceae > Wurfbainia > Wurfbainia villosa. Next base: position 30,846,553 of record CM045986.1, read on the forward strand.
CTACCTCACCTCGTTATGAAGAAAAACAAAGAATACAATATCAAAAATATTACTTGATTCTGCTGCCGACGAAGAAGATCGAAACTTGACGTCGCGTCGGCGTTATGATGATGTTGGAGCGTTGGCATTGTAGGAGCACTTGATGAATAAACTTGATGTAATTTGGAGATGGAATCCTCCCCTCCTTTTATAGACTTTGGCCTCTGAATTTGTCTCCTCTTATTTCGGAACGGATCATGAAGTTGTCCAAATTTTATCGCGAAGTGGCCGCGTCAAATGTTATCCGTTTTGACCTAGCGCAAAAGCTGAATCGTCGCCATCAGTCGACTGATGCCTCCCATCAGTCGACTGATGGGCATCAGTCGACTGTTCCATGTCCAGCAGTCGACTGCCAGCTTGGCCACTTCCCTGCAATAAGAGGTTAGCTCGGAAAATGATAAATACGACGGTTTCTAACCGTCCGATCTCGACCTAGACCTTCCACAGGAAGTCTTAGTCGAATCGTCGCCTACGATCGTCCCCGTAAAGAGGACACGACCTTACAATCTCTCACTCACATGAGCTTACCTCGATAGTAGCTCTCGCTTCCGGCCTTCCACTCGATTCCTTTGGCTCCCTTCGAAGTCACTCGAGTGTCGCCCAACCACCGTGCCTTCCTCCGGGTGTCGCTAGCCTTCAGCTCCAGCTTTAACACTTTTATGCACACTTGATTTAGCTCGTGAGATAACAATGTAGACTTAACTTTGTGTCTTTTTCATAATCAAAACACAGGTTAGATTATCTAGTGCCCCTGCACCAACAATATGTTCCTCAAATTTCATGATTTTTTGAATTTTCTAGAATTTTTAATGCATTTCTGAAATTCGCCCTGAAAATCAGAATTTCGAAATCCATTGTGCGGATCATTGTCATCGATAGCGATCATTGCTCACTGAAAAACAATATTTTCTGATTTCAGATTTTAATCATGTTTTTGGTATTTTCCTCTTATTTAACTTGATGCCATGGATTTATAACTTAGTGTTAATCTTTTTGATGGTGTCAAAGGTGGAGAAGCAATTATGTTTAAATAAATTATGATAGGGGGAGAAAATTCGAGAATTTGTAGAGAGAGTTTCATGGATTAAGGGGGAGTTGCATGTTGTTGTATCATGTTTATGTTTACATGCTTTCTTACCTTAGAATTTTCATCAAATGTTTTTACCTAACTTCAACGGATTGCAACACATCAAAAAGGGGGAGATTGTTAGGGCAATCTCTTGCCATGATAAGGTTTTGATGTGTGTGGCAAAGGGTTTAAGTTAGGATGATATTGTTATTTGATATGTGCGTTGGAGTCTTGCAGGACTTAGTAATTCACACATGGAGCCTTGGCGGGTTCACCCTCACAACCTCGGTCTTTGAGTCAGTGAAGGATGACTTTGCGGAAGCCGTGCGCTTGGAGCATCCGAGGGACCGCCGGACGAGATGACTTGAAGTGAAGCCAAGGAAGCAGACTTCGGAGGCAAGAGACGCGAAGGAGCATTGCAGAGTCATGTGCCTGATGCTGCCGAGGGACGTGGCCGTGAACGAAGAGAGCTTCGACGAGGGACTTCGAGTGAGATGAGAGAATGAGTGAAATGTAAGTAGGTCATTAGGTGAACTTGGCCGAATGGCTGAGTGTCGGAGACTTGACCGCAAGGGTTAAGGTTTACCCGACCGTCGGAAGCTCAAACTTATGTTAAGTTTGAGTTTCACACGGCACCAATCGACTGCCATGGAATGGCAGTCGACTACTCTGAGTCGAGTGGGTTTGACTGGTATCTGACTGATGGGTTTATGCCCAGCAGTTGACTGCCATGGAATGGCAGTCTACTGCCAGAGGATATCGCGGGCACAGAACCGCTCGTAGCCAACTGGGCAGTCGACTACGGAGGGAGCAGTCGACTGGTGAGGTCCATCAGTCGACTGCCAAGAGTTCCGTTGGACTACAACGGTCGGGATCCGACATGTTCGAAGGCCGTTGTAGTGACGGTAGTCGACTGGTGGCGGCCAACGAGAAGAAATCAACCCTCTCTATAAAAAGAGAGGGTGTGAGCCTTTGAGAGGCTAATGCTTATGCTCTAAGTGATCTTCCTAGTGCCCCACAAGCTCTAAACTCTTCTTACTTGTTTTTACTCCATTCTTATTGTAAGAAGAGTGATCTTGATTGTAAAGGTTACCTCCACCTAGCTTGGTGCAAAGGAGAGACCAATAGTGATTGGCTTTGGAGGAGTGATTCACCTTGGACGAATCGGACCGTGGATTAGCGGCGTAGCCATGAACCACGTTACATCTTCTTTGTTAGCGTTTGTATTTTCATTTATTGCTTTGTCTTTATTATTTATGCTTCTGCTTGGCTAACGATTGTGTAGACGAGCAAACGAACGAGAGAATTCCGACATCCATCGGAAGAGGGCTATTCACCCCCCTCTAGCCGGCCAATCGATCCCCTACATCTTGCTGCCCCACACGGATGCCTTGGTGATCCACATTTCCCTAGCCAACTACGAAGTGGCCAGGGTATTAGTTGATTTAGGAAGCTCTGTCAACATCCTCTTCCAAGAGGCCTTTGGACAGATGCAGCTAGGAAATGCCCAGCTAGAAGCTGTGGCCACACCCCTCTTTGGGCTCACAGGACATGTGGTCCACCCTATAGGGCAGATTTCATTGCCCCTGACTCTGGGCATAAATCCCAGCCAAAAAACCAGTATAGTCCCTTTCCTCATTGTGGACACTCCGTCCACTTATAATCCAATTCTTGGTCATCCCTTCCTTGCCATTTTTTGGGCAGTGGCTTCCCCGTACCACCAGAAGATGAAATTCCTAGTCGGACAGTTGGTGGGAGAAGTCTGAGGCAAGCAGAAAGTCGCTAGGAGCTGTTATGTGCAAATGGTACAGGATGATCAGAAGAAGGCCCGAACCGATGACCTCAAAAGGAAGGCGATCGTCATTTCTAGTGTATGCGTCCTCGACGAATCTCCTCCCAAGGAGGACAAGATAGAGGAAGGAGAGCTGGTGGAGATAGCTCCTGGAAAGGCCACGTGGGTGGCACAGCAGCTGGAGGCCAAGGAGGAGTTAGTGGCCTATCTGAGGAAGAATGAAGACATCTTCGTGGGAGATGTGCATGACCTCACGGGAATTGATCCTCGTGTTGTTGAACATCACCTCAACATCACCAGAGGAGTCCGACCCGTCCAATAGAAGCGGCGACACTTTGGACCTGAGAAGGACAAGGTGATAGCTGAAGAAGTAGAAAAACTGTTAAAAGCTGGTCATGTGAAAGAAATTCAATTCCCCGAGTGGGTCTCCAATGTAGTCTTAATCCCCAAGCCTTCTGGGCAGTGGAGGATGTGTATTGACTTCTACGATTTGAATAAAGCATGCTCTAAAGACTGCTACCCCTTGCCTCACATTTATCAGTTGATGGATTCTATAGTAGGATATGAAGTAGTGTCCTTAATGGATGCCTACCAAGGATATCATCAAATACCCCTGGCTAAAGAAGATCAGAAGAGGGTTAGTTTTGTAACGGCAGGAGGGTTATATGCTTATGTCGTAATTCTCTTCGGCCTAAAAAATGCAGGGGTCACCTACCAACGGCTCATGGATAAGATCTTCGCAGAGCAAAAAGGGAAAAATATGGAAGTTTATGTGGATGATATCCTAGTCAAATCAAAGACCACTCGAGATTTGGTTAAGGATGTAAATGAAACTTTCGCTACATTGAGACGGTATAATATGATGTTGAACCCTAAAAAATGTCTGTTCGGGGTGAAGAGCAAGAAATTCTTGGGATATATAGTAACTGAAAAGAGACTGCAGGCTAACCCAAAGGTAACCTGCAGAAGGTGCAAGTCACCCACTAATTTGCGAGAGACTCAAAAGCTAGTGGGGAGGATTGTTTCCTTATCTCGATTTATAGCCAGATCGGTGGACAAAGGGCTACCTTTCTTCAAGATTCAGCGCAAAGCTACCAAGTTTCAATGGGATGATCAGTGTGAGCAGGCTTTCCAAGAGCTGAAGAAGTATTTAGCCGGACTTCCGTTACTAGCCAAGCCAATGGCAGGAGAGCCCTTGTGGATGTACTTGGTCGTCTCAGAGGGAGATGTCAGCTCAGTTTTGTTGAAGCAGGAAGGTTCTCATCAACAGCCTATTTATTATACCAGCCATATTCTGAAGGGGGTTGAATCCCGTTACACAAAGCTGGAGAAGTTGGCATATATTCTAGTCTTGACAGCCCGTAAATTGAGGCCATACTTTCTGATGTTAGTAATATATGAGAGATGTCCTAAGGCAATCGCCTTATGTATGAACCATTTATATGATAAATGAAGATTCACTATTTGAGTATACATGTTTTATGTATTTGATTGGATCTTAAACTCATTTACTGAATGTCCACGATACGATTCACAAGATGAGAGAATTTGTGATTGGATCACAACTAGTGAGTATCTCTACATGTGTAATTGTGATGTATCGAATTATCCTAGTCGATGAATTGATGGATTTGGACACCATCAATTCGGCCGAGACTAGCACGAGGTATACTCCTTGGTGTATCCAAGCGGCTAATTCTCCTTTGGTGGAGACATTGTGATGTCCGGAGTTAATCGTGGATGCTAGTTATGGTAACTAGTTCATTGGAGTGACCAGCCGTAAGACTTCATATGGTTCTCTGCATATATAGATATGTCAATGAAGTTCTTACTGTGGCTTAAGTGCGAGGTTCCTTTGACTTGCGGTATTCAAGTCATCTTGATCATGGAGACTTATGCTTTGACATCTTAAGCAAACATCTTAAGCAAACATCTCTAAGGAGATGTGGACCCGGGGTGATTGGGTATAAGTCGAAATGATCGAAGGTGTTTGAATAGCCTATAAAGGATTCACCACTCCTTGCGAGGAGATGTATACCCATGGCCTCTCGTCGGATTGTTACTAAAGTCTTTGGCCAAAGCATTGCATGTTTAGAGTAAGGTACTCTTCGATACATGTGGAGTAACTAGAATCCGTAGGACGAGGAATTGATACTTGGGCTAGGTGTGACGTAGTCAGCCTAGTGGGGACTGACACTATAGACCATGTCCTGAACCAAGTGGGTATAAGATGAGTGAAGGGAATGGGGCACGAATCATTCGAGCTGCTGAAGGGTTTCAGAAATAGTTCTGGATCAACCGTTGATCTTTTCGGTTAATTGGGGATCATGATGTACTACTAGGTGCCACTCATGATCGTTCTATAATTAATGGTTAATTATAGACAGCCGACATAAACCGAGAACCTATTTGGTCACACGCACAACGAGTGTAATCCAAAGGATTTAAAACGAGCTTGAGAATGGGATTCTCAGACCGAGAGAAACTAGGTTTGGTTGGACCAAACATAAAGCGAGCATGAAATCGTTTCAGTCGCAATGGAAGCGTGGATGGGCCGAGTCTTATGAAGACGTAATGGATGAACCAAAATGGTTTGGTTCTAATCCTATGAAGGAGAATAAACCAAAGGGTTTGGTTTATTTTAAACGAATGAACCAAAAGTTGGTTCGGTTCGTTTTAACTTAAAATAAACCATCATGGTTTGGTTTATTTTAACTTATCATAATGGAGCGGGTTAACGGGCCTAATGGTTATGATCCAATAACCATTAAGAGAATTAGTTCTCTATAAAAGAGGGCTTAAGGGATAATTAAGCCCTAATCCAAAAACCCTAGCAAGGAGTTGCCGCCCACCCCATTGAGGGAGTTGCCGCCCAACCTCCTTTGCCGCCCAGCTTTTGTGTCGCCGTCCAAGTCCTTGCCGGCATCCAAGCTTCAGCCGGTGATCCTCCGGCGACCCTCCGGTGATCTTCCTAGGCTTCGGTGAAAAGGTGAGCACTTGGCTTCCTTGTTTTGGCCGGCGCCTACTCCTCCACCAAAGCTCTCCAGTTTTCTGGACACCTTGTTCTCCTCTCGTCGGAGCGTCGTTTGGACGACGGTTTGAGCTCCGACAGCGGCTAAACTACCGGGGATTCAATCTCCGGTAATCCTCTAAGGTGGAGGACGAAGGATTCATCAATTGGTTGACGAATACCTCTCCGGAGAAGCGAGTTTTGAGAACTCGTATTAGGAGCCAAATTTGCTTTCGGATCGTGATCATCTCTCGATCACGTCGTCTTCAACACGAGGCTAGTAACCCATACGAAGACGAAGGTCGTGGCTTAGCGAAGTCATCCCGAGGAACTCAGCGTGGATACGGATAGAGACGATTCTAGCGAGGATCGTTCCGGTTGATGTCATTCCCGCTACACGTTATACGAAAGGTATAACGTAGATAAATTTCCTTTTATTGCAAATTTAAATTTACGGTTATGTCTACACTTGTTGTAATATGCATGTGTGTGTTGTGTGTGTTGTAATAAATATAGATTTATTATTTTTATTGCTTCCGCTGTGTTCATGTTTACGAAATGTGATCGAACACACACACGCCGCGGTGCCGGAAACCCAACATCTGACTCATCCTATCACTGTTTTGACTCATAGTGAATTGGGTAAGGTGGTCACCAAGCCTAATTTTTCTGGGAGATTGGCTAAATGGGTGGTAGAACTAAGCGAATATGACATTCATTACCAACCCTGAACCGTTATCAAGGCTCAGGTTCTTGCTGATTTTCTGGCTAAAGTACCTGTTGGTTCGGAAAATAGCTCGTCAACAAAAGAAGAAGGGTCATATACATGAAATGTATTTGTGGAAGGTTCTTCGGGATCCACAGGTAGCGGAGTTGGAGTCTTGTTAATTTTCCCTGATAAAGAGGAGACGCGCATAGTCGTGCGCCTGGGATATTGGCCATCTAATAATGAAGCGGAGTATGAAGATATTCTAGCGGGATTACAGGCTTCCAAAGTTGTAGGGGCCACCTCAATTATAATCCACTCGGATTCCCAGTTGGCAGTATCACAACTTCAAGGCTCTTTCATCGTTCGAGAAGAAAGACTGCAAAAATACTTGAAGCCTTTTGAGAAAGAGAAAGCTCATTTTCGTCAAGTCCTTTTGAAGCAGATTTCGAGGGAGAACAACGGGAAGGCGGATGAATTGGCTCGATTGGCTAGCGCGATGGAAGGGGTGAAGCCATTGGAAATGGTCTGCATAGAAATCCCTACTTCTCTAATGATAGGCAATGTGGAGGAGGTCGTACTCGAACCTGATCCGATTCTTGATTGGAGGACTGATATCGTAGCATATCTCCAGCATGGAAAGGTCCCTGAAGAAAAAGGGGTGGCATCTATTTTAATGAGCAGAGCCAAACGATTCACCCTCTTAAATGGTGATTTATACAAAACATCTTTTGGATGACCCCTGCTAAAGTGTTTGGGAAAGGAGGATGCTGAATGGGTACTTCGGGAGATCCACGAAGGTTGTTGCAGCAATCATTTGGGAGGGAGAGCTTTGGTGAGGAAGGCCTTGTTAGCGGGATACTTTTGGCCTACCCTCCAGCAAGACGCTGCTCATATAGTGCAAACTTTCTCAGCCTGTCAAAAGCATAGTAATGATGCGAGCAATAATTTGAATTAATTTGATGTCCTTTTGATCAGTGGGGAATGGATATATGGGTCCTATGCCTGTGGCACCATTACAGAAAAAATTCCTATTGGTGGCTGTGGATTATTTCTTCAAGTGGGTGGAAGCAGAACCCATTGCCAAAGTCACTGAGAATGCTATAATACAATTCCTGTGGAAAATATTGTCTGCCGGTATGGTATTCCCCGGAGGCTAGTTAGTGATAATGGGTGGCAGTTCTAGGGAATAAAGATCAAGGAATGGTGTCAAAGTCTTAATATCCAATAGGCATTTAATTCAGTAGCCCATCCTCAAGCTAATGGGTAGGTCGAGATCACTAATAGAATTCTTATTCAAGGACTGAAGACCAAATTGGGGGCTCAGAGAGGAAACTGGGTGGAAGAATTGCTTGGAATCTTGTGGGCCTACCGAACCACACCAAAAACTACAACGGGAGAAACTCCTTTCAGCCTGGTATACAGGACGGAGGCTGTTATTCCGGTGGAAGCCCTTTTAAGTAGCGCCCGAGTGGAAGTTTACGAGCCGGAGCAGAACCAAATTATTCGAAGCACTGAGTTAGACTTGGTGGAAGAAAAGAGGGAAGCGACACGGAGGTGAGCGGAGTTTTATAAGCTGAGAGTGCAGCAAGCCTTTAACAAAAAGGTGATGCCCCGAAGATTTCAAGAGGGAGATTTGGTTATGCACAAAGTTAATCCCGCTGGAGATCCTGGAAAGTTAGCTCCAATCTGGGAAGGGCCATATGAAGTGACATGTCGCGTAGTCGGGTCAGCGTATTATCTAAAGGATAACCAGGGCAAGGAATTTCCTCGACCCTGGAACGCTATCCACTTGAAACATTTTCATACTGTATAAGGGGTGATGGACAAAGAAAAGGAGTTGGGGGGTTCCCGAAGGAATGTACTTGACAATTTGTTATATTGATTAGATGTATGGCGAACTCAAGTTTGATTGATGAATCATTTACATTAATACTATATTCCTTGTGGCGAGCTATGAAAAGAAAAGAAGATAAAAAGGGAGTCATGTCCCAAAGCAGTGTATCAAGCTATAATGTAAAACGATCGAGCAGATAGCGTCGGAATCTGGCTTCCTAATGCAAGGAGAAATCAGGATAGTTTGTAGGGGGAAGTCCTTGGTCAGCGTATTGACGAACCGTCTCATTAAACCCGTCTTGATAAGTGGCAAGAATTAGGATTATTAACCACTCTTGTTGGTTTGGACGGTCAGGACTTCGATTCCGATGGAGCCTGTGACACTTCTCTTGTTGCTCCCGGAGGGCTCGGCGCATGTCACTATAACGCTGGGATATTTCCATAATGGCATCAGCCAGGACCGAGATGTCATCTGCTTGAGAAGTTTGGTCCTGCTGGATGAGGCTCGTCATATCCACCATATTCTGGCGCATTGAAGCTGAAATTCCCTCTACCGCCTCTGTGTAGGATCTGGTGCGGATGAGCTCATTGCCCAGCCTCTGGAGGGAAGTTTCTTGCCTGCGTATACGGGCATGAGCATGCGCCCTAGAAGTTATTAGGGAGGAGTTTTCTTGTACCTCCTTACACAGGCGAGTGCGGAGGTTCCCTATTTTGTCCTCCGCTTGTTGATATTGAACCCGCAGGTTGGCGATGATATCAAGATCCTTTTGCTTCTCCCGAAGGAGTTCTGCTACCTGCTCTTGAAGGTTTATTAATTCTTGAGAAGGGGTAGTCTCTTGGTCAGACTGCGCCGGCTGAACATCCCGCTGGATGGATATCGATTCTGTATGAGCTCACTGCTATTCTCGTAATGCCACTATAGTTTCGGCATCTTTTCGATGTTGGCGGCGAGCTTCTGTCAGTTGCTCCTGACATTGCTGCAATTGCTGCGATAAGATGCGCTCTCGATTCTGAGAAGCCATCAAATCCTCCTATTGTTACTGCTCCCATTTTAGAGATTGAGCTCGATAATGTTGGAGGGAGCGATCCAGTTCTTGGTAATTGTAAGGGCCTGTAAGCTGTTTGTCGAAAGGAAGTCATTCAATGAGGAAAATTAAAGAATTCGATTTGAGAAACATACCAATTCTAAAGCATGGCGCAGGCCTTCCATCCGGGGGACCAGTTCCTTCAAATTTAAGATCCGAAGGCCCCGGGAAGAAGAAGAAGAAGAAGGGATGGATGACACCAGGGGGGAAGGCTCACTCATGATGGGGGAAGGAAAGATGAGAAAAGGAGGTTGCATTGGAGATTCAGAAGGGAAAGAAGAAGGAGCTCCTATAAGGAGGGCCAATGAGATAGGGGCCGAGGGAGGAGAAGCAGAAGAGGGGGAGACTTAGTGTGGTTGGTTGTGAGACAGGTATAGAAGAATCGGTGGAAGGGGATTGGTCCGGTGAGGAGTTTGGGGAGGAAGATATAGAGAGCACTGGAATGGAAAATTCTTTGCTGGCGGGTAAAAAGTAGAAGGACCCTGATCTATGTTCAAAGGGGCGAAAGGTCCTCTAAGTTATGGACGACGGAGGAAATTGGTGTTGGATCGAAGCGGATCACTAGAGGGGGGTTGAATAGCGATAAAACCTTTTTTTTCGAGTTCGTTTCAAGACAATTAAATGTAGCAGAAAGTAAAATCAAACACAAAGAAGACAAATGGTTTTTTACTTGATTCATAGCCTTCGGCTACTACTCCAAGGCCCTAGTGATCCTTGATTACGTACGGAGGGCAAATCACTAAAGAACTCCTCGTTGGAGGTAGGAGTTAATCAAGTACAAGAAAAATCACAAAGCTTTGAGGTAGAGGGACACTCCCCCTCTCCTCGTAACGATAAAAACTCCAAGACAATTGATATGAAAAATATAAGCTAAAATGAAGATTATACCGACGAAACAAAAATATAAACAATTAAACGTAGATGTCAGAGAAGTAGAACTTCGTTGTCAAAGAGTCGTAGCGTTGCGGAGGCTTTTTGGAAGCTTAGGATTGATGAAGAAACCCTAGGATAGGCCCTCCTTTTATAGCCTTTGAGCCCCTTTTCGAGAGGAACCCTAGCCAATCACATTTGAGCACCACTCCCCTTGAAATGAGGTGATAAGCCTTGACTCCTCGAAGCTGATCCTTGACCATCAATCGACTGATAGCCATCATCAGTCGACTGATGGAAGCATCAGTCGAATGCTGATCGTAGACAGTCGACTGTTTGACAGCAGTCGAGTCCTCCAAGCTGGCAATCGACTGATGCTAGCTGAAATGACAAGTTAGCTGAACAATAACATTATTTCGATGGCCTCCAACCATCCAATCTCGACCTAGACCACTGATGAGATGTCTTGGGTCGGATCTACGCTTAAGTCTATCCCCATAGAGAGGATATGACCTCACTTACACTCGCACTCACACGAGCTTACCTCGATACTTACTGTTTCGCTTTCGCTTCCGGCCTTCCACTCAATTCCTTCGGATCCCTCCGAAGTCACTCGAGTGTCGCCCGACCACCGTGGCTTCCTCCGGGTGTCGCTAGCCTTCAGCTCCAGCTATAGCACTTTTCTGCATACTCGATTCAGCTCGTGAGATAACAATATGAGCTTAACTTTGTATCGTTTGCTATAATCAAAACTCAGGTTCGACTTAGGTGCCTACTGCACCAACAATCTCCCCCTTTTTGATCTATGGCAAACCACATACAAAGTTAAGAAAATAGTATGCATGAAGAATAATAAAGTGCATGAGAAACAAACAATAATAATAAAGATTAGTAGGAGTAGTAAGGATTTTCTTCAAGTACTCCCCCTTGAGGAAACCTCCCCCTTGACCGAGGGTGAGTCCTGAAGGAAACCCTTAATCCTCCCCCTTGAGGGTTGCTATCTAGGAAGAGTTTAAGTAATTAACATTACTTAAAGTTGGCCTTAGTAAAACGTTTAAGTTAAGAGGTCTTCTTAACTTGGCCCTTTCTCCCCCTTTAAGCAAAACATTAACGTCATAGTGTTTAAAAATAAGTTTGAGTTAAGATTTCTCTTAAATTGCCCTTTACTTCTTTTTGTTAAAAAGTTAAGTGAGTTTTCAAAACTTAAAGTTAACTTTTGGTCATGTAAATAAATATGAAGTAAGAGTTAAGTTATCAAAAATTAAAATTAGAGTTAAGTTATCAAAAATTAAAATTTTGACCCCTTAACTTTGGCCTTTTCTCCCCCTTTTGCCATATATCGAAAAGAGTAAGGGTGTGTGGAAAATAAAAATAAGTATTAAATTTATAGTCCAAGCATGTTCCACATTATTTTGAAAATAAAATACTGAAAATAAGCTCATATATAAAATGTTCGACTCATATTTGGCTTGATTGATATGAAAAATCAACCAGTCCTGGTCAGAGTCGGTTAGTATTTATAATTATACTCCATAGTTCATGACGATGCATTAGCTCTACATCTGGAACCAGGAGTAAGGTCCTAACATCTCACGCCCATCTACGTGGCTAAATACACAAACACATTAGTCCTATGTGTTGTGAGATGTATTGGCTCCTTAAATCTATAGGTGCATGATATCTAAAGTATGTCCTATGCTAGTTCCATGAAAATGAAAAGTAAGAAACAGTAGTAAGAAAATATAATTTGTAAGTTCCTATTCTACTACGCACATGCCCAATTTTCATCTTAATAGACTAAATTCGGCTTCGAGTAGGGGTTTAGTAAATAGGTCTGCCAAGTTAGACTTTGATTCGACGTATTCGAGTTGTATGGTTCCATTGGCCACATGTTCTCGAATGAAATAGTGTTTGACCTCTATATGTTTGGTCCTAGAGTGACATATCGGATTCTTAGTAAGGTTAATTGAACAAATGTTATCCACGTGAAGTTTAGTGTTTGTAAAGTCTAACTTAAAGTCGCGGAGAGTGTGCTTCATCTAAAGAAGATGAGTGATACACTCACCCACTGCGATGTATTCGGCTTCGGTAGTAGATAAGGCAACACAGTGTTGCTTCCTACTGCACCAACTCACTAGACTCGAGCTGAGAAGTTGACAACAACCACTCGTACTCTTTCTATCGAGCTTACTACCGGCATAGTCCTAATCGGAGTAGCCGGTTAGTTCGAACTCGGTAGATCTAGGGTACCAAATACCAACATTAAGTGTACCCTTTAGATATCTAAGGATACGCTTGACTAGAGATAGGTGAGACTCCTTGTCACAGGTTTGGAACCTTGTGCACATACTTACTACAAATAGAATATCAGGTCGGCTCGCAGTTAAGTAAAGGAGACTCCCTATTAAGCTCCTATAGTATTTTAAATCAATTGAATTTCCGATTACATCTTCTTCTATATTTACATTCGTTGCCATTGGGGTATTAATAATTTTAGCGTCTTACATTCCAAAGCGTTTAATTAATTCCCTAGTATATTTTTGTTGTTTAACTAAACTCTCCTACTAAATTCATTTCAAATTCACTTTCCATAAGTGAAATGAACTCATTCAGTAGGATCGAGTTAGTGGTTTCGAAAATAATATCATCTACGTAGATTTGGGCTATGAACATTGTTAGTGAAAGCCCTAGAGTTAATCATGTGATGATTGTAGTATGGTCTTTATTGTATCATATTCCTATTTATAAAGGCATGGTTATTATATTTACTTGTATTGGTGCCAAATAACTAAATATAATAATGTCCTTGAGTAGTAGGTTCTTATCTATATCAATCGATTGGTTGAATGGATAATGAGATGATATAGAGAACACTACTCTTAATCATTCCTAGTCGAGTATTAACATTCATGGACAATGTTAATGCGTAGAGACTAGCATGTAGGTCAATATGATGACTTGATCTCACAAGTCATGGATATGAGATATCAAGTTGACACATGGGTATGCATTGGAGAATGTATATTGAATGACCCGCCATGAGAAAGTATCATGGATCGTTATATGAGTGTCATATACTTTCTCATGTGGCTATTAGTATGACTATTAGTCCTTAGACCTGAAGTCACCATGGTTCCCTACATAAGGAGTTGCATACTTTGGCTACGTCAAACGTCACCCATAAATGGGTGGACTATAAAGGTGATTACTGGGTATGTAACAAATTATGCGGAGGGATGTGAGTGATGTAGATGGGATCTATCCCTCCTATATGATGGGAGTGACATCGATATTCTTGATAGAGTGAGACCACGAAGTGCATGGCCATGCCCAAATGAGTCAATATGAGATATTGAGCTCATTTGATTAGAGTGAGTCTACTTGGAGTTCAAGATTTAGATTGTACCGAGGATGACACGGTCTATGCCTCGATTGGTCAATTTAGATGTCAAGGATAGAGGGACATTGTCACATATTGTGAGAGTCACAATTAGTAGTCACAAAGGTGATGTTGGAGCTCAACATTCTTGTAACTTTGGTAGCAATGATGTGTTTCTAGATACAGCTCATTGCTTATGTTCCTAAATCGATTTAGGGACATTGCCAATGTTACAAGAACCTATAGGGTCACACACATAAGGGCAATTAGATGGAGATTAGGTTCATATGATGAACCATGAGGATTAGGTTCATGGGATGAACCAAATTGGATTAAGAGTAATCCAAATTAGACTAATTGAGTTAGACTCAAGTTGATTCAAGTGTTGAATGAGTCTAATTTAGATTTGATTCATCAAATCAATTTAAATTAAATGAATAGAGATTCATTAAATTAAATTGACTTGAATCAAATGGTTGGATTTGATCAACCATGGGAGATAAGAGGTCAATTTTGACTTGACTTGAGAGGGAAGATGAAATGTCAAGTTTGACTTGACCAAATGCCATGTCATGATGATGACTTGGCATGGCCGGCCAATGATGATGTTCCACATCATCATGAACACATCATGGGGTGCCACCTTATGAGGGAGACCAAGAGCCATTGGCTCTTGGAGTTACATGTATGCATGTAACCCCCTTATAGTGGGTTATGGATTATGTGAAGTTAAGTTGTGTAACTTCATCTTCTTCCTCTTCTCTTCCCTCAAGCTCTCTCTTCCTCATCTAGCCATGAACGTCCAAGGGGTGCTAGCACACTCTAAGGTGTTTTTCTCCACCATTTGTCTGTGTGGATACTTGTAGAGGAGTGTACACTTGACACTCTCGAGTTCCGGCGAACCTTTTGGACGAGCGGGATTTGCGAAGGGCGTTGCATCGAGGGTAACATCCTTATCATGTAGATCTAAGGTAGATCTAGGGTTTTATACAAACACATACATGTTTTAGTTTTAATACATCTTCGCACGGATCCGTGGCCGGACTTCCGGGGTTTCCGCAACGCAAAAAGCGGTTTTTGCGGCTCGGAAAGTCCAATAGTGGTATCAGAGCCACGTGTGAAGCATGTATGTGTTTCTTTTTTGTAATTTTTGTATTAGATATAAAAATTACAGATTTTGATGTTTCTATAAATTTCCTATTTTTATAGAATTTTGGGTATTTTTCTCGAAGAGTCGAAGCAACGAGTGTTGGGACACTTGTAGGCTTCAACCACCGAGAAAAACTCTCCGAAACGGCGAGTTATTCGCTTTAGGTTTTTGGGACAGTGACTTAAGTTGCTGTAAGATCATTGTAGGGACACTCTCAAAGTTTATTTTGCGAGTAAGGGCGCTGCCCCTATCCCCGAAAGGGGCCTTGTCCCGCGATCGCGCCCAGAAACCGCTTAGCGGGACCATTACGGGGAGGTGACTCATAAAATTGAAAAAAAATAGGAAAAATTATAGAAATTTTTTGTAAAAATATATAATTTAGAATTATGTATAATTTTGTGATTTTCATGTCCCAATAACCCCAATTTGATTGGATGATATATTGTAATTCATAATACGGCCTGCGTGCCATTTTTGTGGTTGTGCGTGTTGTATAGTATATGCGACCTGCACGTTGTACCTCTTCTTATGATATTCTAGTTGTAAATAGTTTTAGACTCGAATGTAACTCGAGTTTCATATTTGTAATGTACAAAATGGAGCGGTGGAAAGTACACTTGAAGACGAGGTTACGAGAAGGGTGCCGACGACACATGGCGGTCAAAGGAAGCGCTTGGAGAAGCCGCTAGCCTTAGGTTGACCGTCCGATCTTCTCATTGGCTTGAGAAGATCGTAGTAGGGCCATGACTACATCACAGTTATATATATATATATATTTGATTTTTCTTGTATGTATGTGATGCATGCTAGTAGAATAATGCTTGTATGTATGTGATGCATGCTAGGATAATTTTCTTGTATGTATATGATGCATGCTAGAATAATGTATGTGTGTATGTGATGCATGCTAATATAGGATAATAAAGGCCTCAATGCGTATATGATACACATTACGATTAGATTAGATCATAATCGAATCAACTCGAAAATGCCTACCGAGCCTTGATACCCATCACTACCTCGATCATTTGTTGTTGTTGAATCTGCCAAAGCAGAGCAACGAATATTATCTTGGTAGGGTGCGGAGGGACAATCTTGGTCCCGCCTATCACGCTTGGGTTAGAGTAAGCTCAATTAGATTGAGCAAAACTAGTTAACTCAATTGGATCGAGTAGAACTATAGGCATATTCCAATCGTTGGAAAGATAGGTTAAGATCGCATTTACACTAAATCTTGGACGATTTAGCCAAAGCTAACTCATGGTCTTTTGTAAATGTGGGTCTTGATCCTATAAACAAGAGTTGCATAGAGATGTAATCGGTAATGTGTTACCCACCGATCGTACTAAGTCTTGGGTGATTTAGCCAAAGCTAACTCAAGGCTTAGTATGATGTGGATCTTGTCCCGCAAGAATTATAGCTAGTTTGTATGAATCTAGTAAAGTGGTTTAACCACATCCATAACTCGATTCTATAAAATTCCTATAATTCAATGGGAGCATCATTTGATTAAAGGCCTAATTAAATAATAAAACGAATATGATATTAATTCTCTGCATTGTATGTTGTAGATAACTATGTTGACAAACACGAACACTCTCTCTCTGCGTTCTGTCCTTGAGAAGGACAAGCTCAATGGAGCAAATTTCCTGGACTGGTATAGGAACCTGAGAATTGTTCTCACCCAAGAAAGGAAGTTGTACGTCCTAGAGCAGCCCATTCCGGAGGCACCTCCTGCCACTGCCTCGCGAGATGACAAAGATGCTTACAAGAAGCATCAAGAAGATGCATTAGATGTGTCATGTCTAATGCTCGCGACCATGAACTCTGAGCTTCAGAAGCAACACGAGTTCATGAATGCTTATGATATGGTTGGACATCTTCGTCAACTATATCAAGGACAAGCAAGGCATGAGAGATATGAAGTCTCTAAGGAATTGTTTGGGTCCAAAATGCAAGATGGGACTCCCGTAGGTCCATATGTACTCAAGATGATTGGGTACGTAGAAAACCTACAAAGGCTGGGATTCCCACTTGGCCAAGAGATGGACACTGACCTAATCTTGCAATCTTTGCCACAAGCCTACAATCAATTTGTCATGAATTATAACATGAACGAAATTGATAAGCCACTGCCTGAGATGCTCAGCATGTTGAGAACTGCTGAGCTTAACCTTAAGAAGGGAAAATCTGATGCCATTTTGATGGTGCAAAAGAAGAAAGGAAAGGGCAAGCCTAAAGGTAAGAGAAAGTCCCAAGCCAAGGGCAAAGGCAAGGAACTTAAACCCAAAGGAGGGGTGGCTAAGGTAGGAGCTTGCTTCCACTACAAGGAAGCTGGACACTGGAAGCGTAACTGCAAAGCATACCTGGAAGATCTTAAGAAGAAGAGAAGTGAGACTTCTACTTCAGGTATAAATGTTATAGAAGTCAATCTATTTATTTCTTCATCTTGGGTATTAGATACCGGATGTGCATCTCACATTTATACCAATGTGCAGGTGCTAAGAAATAGCAGGGCATTGACAAAGGGTGAGGTGGACCTACGAGTAGGCAATGGAGCAAGAGTTGTTGCTGTTGTTGTAGGAACTTATGATCTATCTCTTCCCTCTGGGCTTGTACTAGAATTAGATGAATGTTGTTATGTGTCTGCCTTAACTAAGAACATAATTTTGATTTCTTGTTTGGACAAGAAAGGATTTACATTTATAATAAAGAACAAATGTTGTTCAATTTATTTAAATGATATATTCTATTGTAGTGCACCTCTAATGAACGGACTCTATTTTCTAGACTTATAGAGCCCTATCTATAACATAAGTACCAAAAGGTTCAAGTCAAATGAGTTGAACCAAACCTATCTCTGGCACTGTCGCTTAGGTCACATAAATGAGAGTCACTTATCTCAGCTCCATAAGGATGGGCTGCTAGACTCATTTGATTTTGAATCATATGAGACATGCGAGTCTTGCCTTTTAGGCAAGATTACCAAGACTCCCTTTAGTGGACACAGCGAAAGAGCAACAGATTTGTTAGGACTTATACATAGTGATGTATGTGGCCCTTTCAATGTTGCAGCTAGAGGTGGTTACAGGTACTTCATTACATTTACTGATGACTTCAGTAGATATGGTTATGTGTATCTCATGACACATAAATCAGAATCCTTTGAAAAGTTCAAAGAATTCAAGAATGAAGTACAAAACCAGCTTAGCAAGAGTATTAAGATACTTCGATCAGATCGAGGTGGAGAATACCTTAGCCATGAGTTTCGTGACTATCTAGCTGAGTGTGGGATTCTATCCCAACTCACTCCTCCTGGAACACCATAGTGGAATGGTGTATCTGAAAGAAGGAATCGCACCCTATTGGATATGGTACGATCTATGATGAGTCACACAAATCTTCCTATATCCTTTTGGGGATATGCTCTAGACACAGCAGCATTTACCCTTAACCGTATACCATCCAAGGCTGTGATAAACACACCATATACGATATGGACAGGGAGAACTCCCAAGATGTCTTTCATGAGGATTTGGGGTTGTGAGGCTTACGTTCGACGTCAAGTCTCAGACAAACTGGGACCCAAATCCGATAGGTGCTATTTTGTTGGATATCCCAAGGCTACAAAGGGATATTACTTCTACATTCCCAATCAGCACAAAGTGTTTGTGGCAAAGACTGGAGTTTTTCTAGAAAAAGATTTTGTTTCTAGAAAAACTAATGGGAGTACATTCAATCTTGAAGAAATTCAAGATAATGACCATAGCACTGAGGCCTTGATGGAGGTTGAACATGAACCACAAAGTGTTGTGGGTGATGAGGTTGTTGCACAAGGAGTTGTGGAACAACTACCTGTTCAGGTAGACCTACCTCTTCGCAGATCTGATAGGGTACGTCGTCAGCCTGAGAGATACTCATTTCTCTTGTATGACCATGATGACGTAATGCTCATTGAGAATGAGCCTACCTCCTATCAGGAAGCTGTGATGAGCCCAGATTCTGAGAAATGGCTAGAGGCCATGAGATCCGAGATGGAATCCATGTACACCAACCAAGTATGGACTTTGGTTGATCCACCTGAAGGGGTCAAACCCATTGGGTGTAAGTGGGTCTTTAGGAGAAAGACTGACATGGATGGACTTACGCATACCTATAAGGGTCGATTGGTGGCTAAAGGTTTCAAGCAGATTCATGGTATTGACTATGATGAAACCTTTTCTCCAGTGGCGATGTTTAAGCCCATTCGGATCTTGCTTGCTATTGCAGCATACCACGATTATGAGATCTAATAGATGGATGTCAAAACTGCGTTTCTTAATGGAAACTTACTCGAGGATGTGTACATGACACAACCTGAGGGTTTTGTTGATTCACAGCATACTGGGAAAGTATGCAAGCTGCAAAGGTCCATTTATGGGCTAAAGAAAGCCTCTCGGAGTTGGAATCTTCGATTCGATGATGCGATCAAACAGTTTGGTTTCATCAAGAATGAAGATGAACCCTGTGTCTACAAGATGGTTAATGGGGACACAGTTGTCTTCCTTATATTGTATGACATACTCATTGGGAATGACATCCCTTCTCATACACCTGTGAAGACTTGGCTGGGGATGTGCTTCTCAATGAAGGACTTAGGTGAAGCAGCCTGTATTCTAGGCATCAAGATCTATAGAGATAGATCTAAGAGATTGCTTGGCCTAAGTCAGAGTACATACATTGACACGGTATTACTACAGTTTGCCATGCAGAATTCCAAGAAGGGACTTCTGTCGATGTCACATGGTGTGAGTCTTTCGAAGACTCAAAGTCCCTCTTCTAGAGAGGAGAGAGACCGCATGGATAAGATCCCTTATGCATCTGCTATAGGATCTATCATGTACGCCATGCTGTGTACTCGTCCTGATATCTCGTATGCTTTGAGCATGATGAGCAGATACCAGTCAGATCCAGTTGAGCGTCATTGGATAGTAGTCAAGAATATTCTTAAGTACTTGAGAAGGACTAAAGAATATTTCTTGATATTTGGAGGCGATGAGGAGCTAGTTGTAAAGGGTTACAGCGATGTCAGCTTCCAAACTGATCAGGATGATTATAGATCGCAGTCAGGGTTCGTGTTTTGCTTGAATGGTGGCACTGTGAGCTGGAAGAGTTCCAAGCAGGACACAGTTGCTGATTCTACAACAAGAGGGCAAATATATCGGTGCTTCCATCTCATTCGAGAGATTATCGATAGAGGAGATGTGAAGATTTGCACAGTACCCACATAGGCTAACATCGCAGATCCCTTGACCAAGGCTTTGGCACAGAAAAAGCATGATGGTCACACTAGGTCATTGGGTATTAGATACTACGGTGATTGGAACTAGTGCTAGTGGGAGATTGTTAGTGAAAGCCCTAGAGCCAATCATGTGATGATTGTAGTATGGTCTTTATTGTATCATATTCCTATTTATAAAGGCATGGTTATTATATTTACTTGTATTGGTGCCAAATAACTAAATATAATAATGTCCTTGAGTAGTAGGTTCTTATCTATATCAATCGATTGGTTAAATCGATAAAGAGATGATATAGAGAATACTACTCTTAATCATTCCTAGTCGAGTATTAACATTTATGGACAATGTTAATGCGTAGAGACTATCATGTAGGTCAATATGATGACTTGATCTCACAAGTCATGGATATGAGATATCAAGTTGACACATGGGTATGCATTGGAGAATGTATATTGAATGACCCGCCATGAGAAAGTATCATGGATCGTTATATGAGTGTCATATACTTTCTCATGTGGCTATTAGTATGACTATTAGTCCTTAGACCTGAAGTCACCATGGTTCCCTACATAAGGAGTTGCATACTTTGGCTTCGTCAAACGTCACCCGTAAATGGGTGGACTATAAAGGCGATTACTGGGTATGTAACAAATTATGTGGAGGGATGTGAGTGATGTAGATGGGATCTATCCCTCCTATATGACGGGAGTGACATCGATATTCTTGATAGAGTGAGACCACGAAGTGCATGGCCATGCCCAAATGAGTCAATATGAGATATTGAGCTCATTTGATTAGAGTGAGTCAACTTGGAGTTCAAGATTTAGATTGTACTAAGGATGACACGGTCTATGCCTCGATTGGTCAATCTAGATGTCAAGGATAGAGGGACATTGTCACATATTGTGAGAGTCACAATTAATAGTCACAAAGGTGATGTTGGAGCTCAACATTCTTGTAACTTGGGTAGCAATGATGTGTTGCTAGATACCGCTCATTGCTTATGTTCCTAAATCGGTTTAGGGACATTGCCAACGTTACAAGAACCTATAGGGTCACACACATAAGGGCAATTAGATGGAGATTAGGTTCATATGATGAACCATGAGGATTAGGTTCATGGGATGAACCAAATTGGATTAAGAGTAATCCAAATTAGACTAATTGAGTTAGACTCAAGTTGATTCAAGTGTTGAATGAGTCTAATTTAGATTTGATTCATCAAATCAATTTAAATTAAATGAATAAAGATTCATTAAATTAAATTAACTTGAATCAAATGGTTGGATTTGATCAACCATGGGAGATAAGAGGTCAAGTTTGACTTGACTTGAGAGGGAAGATGAAAGGTCAAGTTTGACTTGACCAAATGCCATGTCATGATGATGACTTGGCATGGCCGGCCAATGATGATGTTCTACATCATCATGAACACATCATGGGGTGCCACCTCATGAGGGAGACCAAGAGCCATTGGCTCTTGGAGTTACATGCATGCATGTAACCCCCTTATAGTGGGTTATGGAGGATGTGAAGTTAAGTTGTGTAACTTCATCTTCTTCCTCTTCTCTTCCCTCAAGCTCTCTCTTCCTCATCTAGCCATGAACGTACAAGGGGTGCTAGCACACTCTAAGGTGTTTTTCTCCACCATTTGTCCGTGTGGATACTTGTAGAGGAGTGTACACTTGACACCCTCGAGTTCCGGCGAACCTTTTGGACGAGCGGGATTTGCGAAGGGCGTCGCATCGAGGGTAACATTTTTATCATGTAGATCTAAGGTAGATCTAGGGTTTTATACAAACACATACATGTTTTAGTTTTAATACATCTTCGCACGGATCCCTGGCTGGACTTCCGGGGTTTCCGTAACGCAAAAAGCGGTTTTTGCGGCTCGGAAAGTCCAACAAACATGTCTTTATCTAAGGTTTTTACGAAAAGAGTTGGGTCAACTACACCTTGGTTAAAACCTTTGGACTTAAGATAAATTGAAAGTCTCTCGTACCAAGCTCGAGGAGCTTATTTAAGTCCATAGAGAGTTTTCTTTAACCTAAGGACATGGTCGGGTTTGTCTAAACTTTCGAAACTGGGGGGTTGACTAACATAAACCTCTTCTTTAATGTATCCATTTAAGAACACAGATTTCACATCCATTTGAAACAACTTAAAACCTTGATGTGCACCATACGCTAATAGCATTCGAATGGACTATAATCTAGCTACTGGGGCATAGGTCTCGTCATAATCTAACCCTTCGACTTGACTAAACCCTTTAGCGACTAGTCTAGCTTTATTTCTAACTACTTCACCTTTGTCATTAAGTTTATTTCTAAACACCCACCTTGTTCCAACGATTGTTTTATCTTTAGGTGGTGGTACTAATTCCTATACTTCATTCCTAGTGAATTGAGCCAGCTCTTCTTGCATTGCAATAATCCAATCGGGGTCAAGAAGAGCTTGGTCAATAGTTTTGGGTTCAATTTTAGAAATCAAGGAGATTTGACTAAGGTTTCTGTATGAGGCTCTAGTTCGAACTCCTAGACTTGGATCACCTATCACTTGATCAATAGGGTGATTCGTTTGAGTCCTAGTTGGATTTGGGTTTGAGTCTACCACTTGGTCAATAGGATGACTCGTTTGAGTTCTAGTTTGGTTAGAGTCATCTATCACTTGGTCGATAGGCTGACTTGGTTGACTTAGGTTAGGATTATTAGTAGACTTGATCTCAGGATCGGAGTTGAGTCTGGTATGAATCGGCTCGCTAATTGGGGTTGCCAGGGGTTTTATAGGTTCGTGTTCTTCATCAAATACTACATTGATAGTCTTCTCGACTCTAAGGGTGTCATGGTTATATACTCTATAAGCCCTACTTGTAGTTGAGTATCCTAGAAAGATTTCGGTCGTGGTTTTGGATGTAAACTTCCCTAGGTAATCCTTAGTGTTTAGGATATGTACCTTACACCCAAATACCCTAAAGTACTTGATGTTAGGTATTTTATCATGATAAATCTCGTATGAGGTCTTAAGGTGCCTCTTTACCATAAGGATCCTATTCTGGACATAGCATGTCGTACTTACAGCTTTCGCCCAAAACCTATCGGGTAGGTTATACTCGTTTAACATTGTCCTAGCGGCTTCTTGTAGGGTTCTATTTTTGCGTTCTACTAGGCCATTTTGTTGTGGGGTTCTAGGGAAAGAGAACTCATGGTGGTATCCATTTAGATTACAAAATTTTGTAAACCTGTGGTTCTCAAATTCACCACCATGATCAGTCCTAAGTCTTTTAATTTTAATGCTTTGTTGATTTTCTATTAGTTTAAATAGTTTGATTAATTGATCTAGGGTGTCACTTTTGTGTTTAATGAACCTAACCCAAGTAAATCTAGAGTAGTCATCAATTATGACTAAGCAGAATTTACTTCCATTAAGTGACTTAGCTCCGTGTGAATCAAATAGATCCATGTGTAGGAGCTCAAGAACACTTTTGGTTCATTCTTGATTAGTTAGTTGATGTTGTGTCCTAGATTATTTACCTTGTTGACAAGCATTACATATTTTATTATCCAAGTTATTGAGGTTAGGCAAACCTCTGACTAAGTCACTCTGACTCATCTTGTCGATGAGTCTTGGGTGTGAGTGACCAAGTCATCGGTGCCACAACCATGATTCCTCTTGTCGTGTCATAAGACACTTGGTTGAGGAGTTAGTTAAATTAATAGTGTAAATATTGTTATTTCTAGTTCCCTTAAGGATTGTTTTAGAAGTTTCATTTGTATTATTTACGAATTCATTTTCTAGAAATATGACCTTATAGTTATTATCACATAATTGGCTTACACTAAGTAAATTATATTAAAAATTTTCTACCAATAAGACATTTTGAATAATAAAGTTAGAGTTGAGCTCAATATCACCTGATCCGATGATTTTGAGCTTGCCGTTGTTTTCGAAGGCTACCGATCCTTGTCGTTTGAATCGAAGCTTTGAAAACTTGAGTTGATCCCCGGTCATGTGTCGGGAGCAACCACTATCCAACATTCATTGATCCTACATGCAAGGTAGTTGGATCAGATATTGGATTTATTAAAGATTGGTTGAAAATTATTAACCTAAATCATCTCACCCATGTCTACATGATCAAACACGTTAACCCTATATGTTCTTATGAGATGACTTCCAATTTTACTTGAATTAAATTTAATGACTTTAACACTTGTCAACCTTGCGTTAGATTCGGATTTGACCTTAGGCTCATCAAGTCACCTTTTCAAGATCATGGCTTCCAGGTCATGGCGAGGCACAGAGGCCTTCTTTGATCGGAACAACGACCACTTCCTTAGACAAAGTCATTTTCAAGAAAATAGAGACTTGAATCACCTAAGACCACTTCCTGGTCTAACTAGTCTAGGATACGGTGAGGTAGCTTCATCTAGTTCCGCTCGGTCAAGTGCACCAAACTAGATATGGCTTATCTAGCCCGAATACACAAGACTCCGCTTTCCTAGCATACTATCATCTCACCGCGTCCTGGTACTATGTTATCAAGTATTGACGAGTTATAATCCTATCTAGCCATTCTAAAAAAAAAAGTCAAACTAAATAAAGAACCTAAGCATGCAATTTTCTAAGTTAAAATACACACAAGTTTCGTACTAGCTCCCCCTGGACCGTTGAATCGGTTCGGTCTCTCCACATTGTGGATTTGGTCCTTGGGAACCCAATACTGGTTCGATCCTAAGTTTGAAATCATGGTGGTCTTAGGGACCCATGCTTGGACACGTTTTTTATGTCGACTTACAATCGACATATATGACTTGTTGGTCGTGTTTGAGCTAAACCCTAGTCCGGCCTTGTTGTACACAGCCATTTGCGATCCAAGTATGAGGTCAAGTCCTTTGGATTCCAAAGTAAACCTTTCCAATGTGTTCCTAATATCTTCGACTTGACTCTTCAAGAGTGAGTTCTCAACTTCGAGTTTTTCAACCCGAGTTGAGTCCTCCTCTTGAACTCGACTAGTCGAAGAGGTTAGTGTTATGAATTGCTTTGGAGGCTCATTGGCTCCCATGTCCCCGGATTAAAATTTTCACTAATGAAAAACAAATCTGGATGGGATGAGTTTCCTAAGCACAACCAATTCGTCGTCATGCTAACAACTTGAGCGATCGCTTGAACAAACTAGTTGTTCAAGCAACACAACTCTTCTAGTTGGTTATGTTGGGATGTATACTGAAAGCCTAGCTCTTTTGTATAATCATGGACCCTGATAAGAAACACAAAAACCGGCGATCCGTCCGTCGTCTCTTCCGTGGGTAACCGACTAGAAGAGTTGTGTTGCTTGAACAACTAGTTTGTTCAAGCGATCGTTCAAGTCGTTAGCACGACGACGAATTGGTTGTGCTTAGGAAACTCATCCCATCCGGATTAGTTTTCATTAGGGAAAATTTTAATCCGGGGACATGGGAGCCAATGAGCATTCCGGAGAAGCACGATTCCAACAATTGGTATCAGAGTCACGGTTTCCGGTTTTGTGTGTTTTGGATTCGGTTACTTTCATGCACATATCATATATTGAGTATGCCGGATAATAGTAGGATGTGCGTAGGCTAACTCTTTGGTTGCAGGCATAAGATCCGACTATTATGGCTATATATGTGTATGTGATTGTTTGTGTGTGATTGTATATTATTTGAATCCTTGGGGTTGACGAGGCTAGATTAGTATTTAATTTTTGTAATTAAATACGACATTGTTTAGCCGATCATTTTAGTTTACTTTCGATCTAGATTATTTGTACACTCCTTCGTGGAGTATAGGATCGATGGATGTAAATTAAAATAGATTATTCTCGGCTCGGATCTCCGGATGGCTCGTACATGACGTAGGAGGAGCGGACGAGGTGGCGACACGACGGGACGCATATTGGAGAACAAAGCCATAATAGTTGGAAAAAAATCTGTTTTTTCCATATTTATTGCTGATTTGTTTTATATGCATGTTGTGTGTGCTTGAAAATTCCTCATTTTCAATTTACTAAGTGGGAGAGGGATATTTTAATTAATTCTCGCGGCCTCCATTACAATTTGACATGTGATGCAATAAACTTGTGTGTCGGCTCTGAGTGCCTTACTTCCTGCGGATGAGTTTGTTTGCGGATCACTAGGTCAAATAATGGTTATAGGAAATTATCTAGGAGCGTGTGTACTTCCACAGCCGTAAGGCACATAATCCGAAATAATTCCCTTAGTATCGTGTAATGGTGCACACTTAGATGCAAATATAAAGTATCCTCCCCATCGGAGTCACTGCTTTTATTTGTAGGGCCAAAGAGGAACCAACTATTAATTTTATTTGTTAAAAAGTAAGGTTGACAAGATAATAAAATTAATGGGTAAAACCTCCTCTTACAAATGTAGAATTCGTATACGTCCACACTGTGTGGCATGCAATATTCTCGGTGTTTTGAGGTGTTGGTTGATTTTGGAATTTTATTGTTTTGAGTAATCAATAATATTTGAAATCTAAAATAATGATCTATGTGATTCTTAGGATTTTCAAAATGACTTTCAGTCCACTTATTGTGATACTAAAGGAAATAAACTTACTGTACCCTAATAATATTGATTGGAAAAGAATCCAAATATTGTCTTATCTGCTAGGAAGTACATGTATGCACTCTTCAAAGAGTATCCTCAAGCCATGGTTGCTCAAAAAGGTTTCTACTTCTAAGCCAAAAGGCAAGAAGAAGGAGAAACAAGGTGGAGCAAATGTGGTGGGAGGATCTCAGGGAGGAGTGAAGAAGCCGAAAGGCATTACGTATTGCTATGGCGACACACTAAGTCCTTGTGTGTCCATTTGAAGTCCGTGAATGGCACACTTAGACTTTGGTCTAGTCGTTGAAACATGGGTAGCGGTGTTATCTCTGCACTGGTGTGTAGAATCACGAGCCTAATCATGTCTGCAATACTGCGAGGGTTCGAGAAACCTGACGACTAGCTAAAGGGGATATTACCATTTACTTGGGCAATGCCATGAAGATGGCGGCTATTGCAGTGGGAGATGTTTTATTTATCTTTTGAGAAAAATAAAGGTTTTGGTTCTTAAGAATTTCCTTTATGTACCCTTATTTAGAAAGAATTGATTTCGGTTTCTAAATTGTTTATGGATGGATAATCTATTTCTTTTCATGACAGATTTGTTATAAAAGGAATAGGGGCATTATCTATTCAGGTACATAGATAGGAAATTTATAACTTGAACCACAAGCTCCCACGGTGCAAATAGAAGTAAATAACTCATCTTCTAATTCCAATAAGAGAAAAAAACCTTCGAAAATGAACCAAACATATCTTTTAGCATCTTAGGCTTGGTCATATTAACCTAAGCAGAATTCAATAGGTTGATAGCTGATAGATCTTTGGGTTCATTAGTGGTGGAGGATCTCCCAACCTGTGAATCTTTCTTGGAGGGTATGATGACCAAGAGGCCTCTCAAGGCCAAGGGGTATAGATACAAAGATGTGTTGGAATTGGTTCATTCTGATTCGTGTGGTCCTATGTCTATCCAGACAAGAGGTAGTTTTGAACATTTCATCTTTTTCATAGATGATTGTTCAAGATACGGATGACACTACGATCTGATCGTGGTGTTGAGTACCTCTTGGGAGAGTTTAGGAACTACTTATCAGAGGCTGGGATTCAATCCCAATTGACTGCACCTGGCACACCCCAGCAGAACGGTGTAGCAGAGCGAAGGAATAGGACTCTTATGAAGATGGTTAGATCGATGATGAGTTATTCTGACTTGCCAGATTCGTTCTAGGGATATGCTCTAGATACGACGGTATACATTCTGAACCTGGTTCCATCTAAATCAGTGCCTTCTACTCCCACAGAATTGTGGACTGGGCGAAAGCCTAGTCTAAGACATATTCAGATATGGGAGTCCAGCACATGTGCTGAAGGCAAATACTGGTAAGTTGGAACCTCGTACAGAAGTACGCATGTTCATTGGCTATCCCAAGGGAACGAAGGGTGGATTGTTTTATAGTTCTAGAGATCAGAGGGTGATCATTAACACGAACGCCAGATTTCTAGAGGAAGACTATGTGATGAGCCACAAGCCCAAGGGTAAAATTGTTCTGGAGGAGTTAAAAGGGAAGTCACTTCTTTAGTACCACCGGTACAAGAAGACATACCACATGTCACTGCACCGCGTTTCACAGAGGATACACAGGTGATACCTTGTCGTAGTGGGAGAGTTGTGAGTCAGCCTGATAGATTCATGTTCTTGGGAGAATCTTCTGATTTGGTCCCTGGCGAACATGAACCTGATCCCTGAAAATACGACAAAGGCAATCCAAGATATAGATGCAGCATCTTGGCAAAGTGCAATGAATACTGAGATTGAATCTATGGATTCAAATCAGGTCTGAGAGCTCTTATGCATAGCAGCTCATATGGATTATGAGGTGTAGCATATGGATGTCAAGATAGCTTTCCATTGATGGAAGTCTTGAGGAAAACATCTACACGAAGCAACCAGAGGGATTCATTGCTAAGGGCAAAGAGCATCTTGTATGTAAGCTTAATCGGTTCATTTATGGATTGAAGCAAGCTTCGAGGTCTTGGAACATCCGCTTTGAGGAAGTAAATCAGTCTTATGGATTTATTCAAAGTTCGGATGAGTCTTGTGTATACAAGAGATGTGACGGAAACGTAGTGGTATTTTTGTACTATACGTAGATGACATTTTGGTGGTTGGCAACAACATCGAAGTGTTATCAGACATAAGGGTATGGTTGTCCAAACAGTTAGATATGAAGGACTTGGGAGAAGTAGGACACATCCTTGAGATCAAGGTTATAAGGATCGCAGGAAAAGGATGTTGTTCTTATCCTAAGCTTCATACATAGACATGATTTTGGATCGTTTTAGCATGCAGAACTCCAAGAAGGGTTTTCTACCTTTCAGGCATGGAGTTCCTTTATCTAAGGAGATGTGTCCTAGATCATCTGAAAAGATAGAGTAGATATAGGTAGTTCCTTATGTTTCGGCGGTAGGAAGCCTAATGTATGTTATGCTAAGTTACGAGACCAGATATCTACTTTGTCGTGGGCATGGTCAGCAGATATCAGAGTAATCCAGGACAGGGACATTGGACTACGGTAAAACATATATTGTAGTGCCTGAGAAGGACTAGGGATTATATGCTAGTTTACCGGGCAGACCAATTATTCCCTGTGGGTTACACGGATTCGGATTTCCAATCAGATAGGGACAAGAGTAAGTCTACCTCGGGGTTTGTGTTTACTTTTGGAGGTGGAGCCATAGTATGGATGAGTGTCAAGCAGAAATGCGTGGTGGACTCTACCATGGAAGCTAAGTATGTGGCAGCCTCTGAGGTAGCCAAGGAAGCTGTATGGCTCAGGAACTTCCTGATGGACTTGGATGTGATTCCTGGTTTGCCCAGAACTATCACAATTTATTGTGATAATAATGGTACAGTTACAAACTCGAAGGAACCACGAGCCCATAAGGCTAGTAAACACATGGAGTGCAAGTACCACCTGATACGAGAAATTGCAAAGGAGGTAGAAGTTGCTGTCGCCTAGATTGCATCAGAGGATGACCTGGTAGACCCTTTCACTAAGGCCCTTCTGGCGAGAGCTTTGATAGGCATGTGGAGGGAAGAGGAATCAGATGTATGGCAGTATGAGGACAGCATAGTCTTTTAGTATAAGTGGGAGATTGTTGGGATGTATACTGAAAGCCTAGCTCTTTTGTATGAACATCTTTATTTTGAAATAAGAATCACATGATCATTGTTTGCACTTTATATTTATGATATATGTGCATATTGTCTAATACTTTACATTGTAGATAACATGGTGCTTGGGTGTGGCACAGAAGATCATGTTATCAGTCCCTTGTAGAGTATAAGTAGAGGCTCACAACCAAGATGGTTTTGGACAAACCATTGGCATGGTTGTAGTGTAGCTTGGTATTGTTTTGTCTTGAACATAGAGTTACACTACTACACTTAGGTGTATTGAGCAGGACCGACATAGAGGTGATTCAATTTATTGCTGACTACATAATTGAATCGGACCTCGGATATTATGTTGTACATGTTCTTAATCCCGATATAATAACGGGCACATGTACTTAGTATTTATTTCTTTGATTTACCAAAGGTGAGATTTAGATGGATTAAATCAATATGCCCGGTAAGTTGGGAAATGATATTATTTACATGGTGTGTCATTGATTATAGGAGGAAACCGTGTCCTATATATTAGGTTGATGATGTCCCCTTGAGGAGCTCATAAGGTTCATCATGTAAACCCTGCAGGTTGACTTAGTCAACATGATGATAAGGTTGAGTGGTACTACTCGAGGAGTTAGATGTTAATTGATTGATGGTCAGTAAATCAATCAATTGACGGACATTCGATATCTTAAATACGGGGAGACGGATGTACAAATAATATATGGATCCCATATTAATTTATGGGGGTTGGTGAGGTAATTCAATGATGATCCTCTAGTGGAATGGAACATCATTGATGGATCAAGTATGTGTGGTTCCGATCCATCAGGTGGCCAAGATCCAACTCCTCCTCATGGTCCCTATTGTAGCCTATTAACACCTCATGAAGTCTAGATCCAAAGAAGGAAAACAAAACCTTTGATCCGACGGTGGAGATTAGATCTCTAGATCCAACGGTTGAGATTAAATCCCTAGAACCGACGGTTGAGATTAAATCTCTAGATCCGACGGTTGGGATTAAATCCCTAGAACTGACGATTGAGATTAAATCTCTAGATCCGACGGTTGTGATTAAATCCCTAGAACCGACGGTGGAGATTAAATCTCTAGAACCGACGGTGGAGATTAAATCTCTAGAACCGACGGTTGAGATCAAATCTCTAGATCCGACAGTTGAGATTAAAACCCTAGATCCAATGGAGGAGATTAAACCAAGGCCTAAACCTAACTCTATATATATGAGCTTAGGCTTCGGCGGAAAAAGAGGAATGGAAAAACCTAATTGAGAGAAGGTGGCTTGGGCGGTAAGAAATAGGAGGAGGTTAGAGTTAGGGTTTGGTTCATTGTGTTGGGCGACAACAAGAAGAAGAAGCCTCTTCTTCTTCTTCCCAATGATGGCCGGCAACCCTTCTTCCCTTTTCCTCCTTGGTTGGCCGGCGCCCAAGCTTCTCCCTTCCTTCTATGGATTAGGTTGGATGGCATTAGGATAGCTTCCCTTGGGCGGCAATCAAATCCTAGATGGGATAGGATTGGGGTTGGGCGACTAGGGTTAGGGTTTTGGGATTAGGGTGGGCGGCAACTAGAAGATGAAGATCCTTTTCTTCTTCCTTCTAAGTGTTGGCCGGCCACTATCCTTGTTCCCTCTACCTTGGCCGGAGATCAACCTATTCTCCTTCCCTTCATCCTTGGCCGGAAATTAGGAGAGCTTTGCCTAGGGTTTGGGTGGCAACAAGGAGGAGGATTGTTTTCCTTTCCTTTTTCCAAGTGTTGGCCGGCGCCCATACCCTTGGTGTTTCTCTTTTGGTTGGTTTCCATACTCCATTTTATCTTCCTTGGCCGGTGGCAACATCGAGTTTATTGACTTGGTGGCCGGTTCTAAAAAGGAAGATGAGTTTTGTTTTAGGATCTTCCTTTGTTCCTAGTGAACAAGGAAAGGAAGATTGGTGATCTAGGAGGCTTCAACTTTTGGTAGATCGTCGCCCACACGACGTCCAAAAGAAGGGAGGACATACAATAGAAGATCAAGAGGTATAACAAGAGGTATAATCATGTTTATTTTGATTAATGTTCTTTTGTATTATGTTTATAATTGCTTTTCAATTATATGCATGTTTTGTGTGGATGCTTACTTTATGTATGTGTTGATTATACTAGTTTACATTTGTATGTATTTGTATAATCATGGACCCCGATAAGAAACACAAAAACCGGCGATCCGTCCGTCGTCTCTTCTGCGGCTAACCGACTAGAAGAGTTGTGTTTCTTGAACAACTAATTTGTTCAAGCGATTGCTCAAGTCGTTAGCACGACGACGAATTGGTTGTGCTTAGGAAACTCATCCCATCCGGATTAGTTTTCATTAGTGAAAATTTTAATCCGGGGACATGGGAGCCAATGAGCATTCCTGAGAAGCACGATTCCAACAGGTTAGCCGCGGAAGAGACGACGAACGGATCACCGGTTTTTGTGTTTATCTTCGGGGTCCATGATTATACAAATACATTCAAATGCAAACTAGTATAATCAACACATACTAACATAAAGATAAGAACATGCAAAGATCAATAAAAGTTGTAAAACTTTTATACCTCTCGATCTTCTATCGTATGTCCTATCCTCCTCGTGGACGTCGTGTGGGCGAAGATCCTCCACGAGTAGAAGCCTCCTAGATCACGTTCTTCCTTTCCTTGCTCTATTCGAACAAAGAGAAGAACCAAACAAAAACTCCTTCTCCTTTCTAGAACCGGCCACCAAGCCAAGGAGCTTGATATAACCGCCGGCCAAGGAGTAGCTTCTTGAGCGTCGGCCAACCTTGAAGCAAAGTTGCCGCCGGCCACCAAAAGAGAAAAGAAGGGGCCGCCGGCCAATAGCTCCAAGGATAAAACCTAGCCCTTGTTTCCACTGGCCAAGGAGATGAGGAAGAAGGGATGAACGCCGGTAAAGGGTTGAGGGGAGGAAGAGGGGCGCCAGCCAAAACCCTAGGAAGAATAAAGCCTTGCCTCCCACTTTTAGCCGCCCAATCTTATCCAAAAACTCTAGTCGCCCAAAACCCTAATTCCCATAGGGTTTCTTGCCACCCAAGCTTAGGTAGACAAAACCCTAATCTCTCAAAAAAAAACCTCCTGCTTGCCGCCCACTTAAGTCTCCCTTTTATAGAGTTAGGCTTAAGCCTTGATTTAATCTCAACCGTTGGTTCTAGGGTTTAATCCCAACCGTCGGATCTAGGGTTTTATCCCAACCGTCGGATCTAGGGTTTAATCCCAACCATCGGATCTAGGGTTTCATCCCAATCGTCAGATCTAGGGTTTAATCCCAACCGTTGGTTTTAGTGATTTAATCTTAATCGTCGGTTCTAGGGAATTAATCTCAACCGTCGGTTCTAGAGATTTAATCTCCACCGTCGGATCTAGAGATTTAATCTCAACCGTCGGTTCTAGAGTTTTGTTTTCCATCCTTGGATCTAGACTTCATGAGGATTATATTAGGCTACGATAGGGACCATGAGGAGGAGTTGGATCTTGGTCATTCGATGGATCGGAACCACACAAACTTGATTCATCAATGATGTTCCATTCCACTAGAGGATCATCATTGAATTACCTCACCAACCCCCATAAATCAATATGGGCTCCATATATTATTTGTACATCCATCTCCCCGTGTTTAAGATATCGAATGTCCATTAATTAATTGATTTACTGACCATCAATCAATTAACATCTAACTCCTCGAGTAGTACCACTCAACCTTATCATCATGTTGACTAAGTCAACCAGCTGGGTTTACATGATGAACCTTATGAGCTCCTCAAGGGGACATCATCAACCTAATATATAGGATACGATTTCCTCCTATAATCAACGGCACACCATGTAAATAATATCATTTCCCAACTTACCGGGCATATTGATTTAATCCATCTAAATCTCACCCTTTGGTAAATCAAAGAAATAAATACTAAGTACATGTGCCCGTTATTATATCGGGATTAAGAGCATGTACAACATAATATCCGAGGTCCGATTCAATTATGTAGTCGTGATAAATCAATCACCTCTATGTCGGTCCTGCTCAATACACCTAAGTGTACTAGTGTAACTCTATGTTCAAGACAAAACAATACCAAGCTACACTACAACCATGCTAATGGTTTCTCCAAAACCATCTTGGTCGTGAGCCTCTACTTATATTCTACAAGGGACTGATAACATGATCTTCTGTGCCACACCAAGCACCATGTTATCTGCAATGTAAAATCTTAGACAATATGCGCACATATAATAAATATAAAGTGAAAACAATGATCATGTGATTCTTATTTCAAAATAAAAATGTTCATACAAAAAGAGCTAGGCTTTCAGTATACATTCCAACAATCTCCCACTTATACTAAAAGACTATGTTGTCATCACACTGCCATACATCTGATCCCTATGTCCTCCACATGCCTATCAAATGCTTTCGCTGGAAGGGCCTTAGTGAATGGATCCACCAGGTTATCCTCTGATGCAATCTTGGCGACAACTACTTCTCCTCGCTTTACGATCTCTCGTATCAGGTGGTACTTGCGCTCTATGTGTTTACTCGCCTTATGGGCTCGTGGTTCCTTCGAGTTTGCAACTGCACCACTGTTATCACAATAAATTGTGATAGTTCTGGGCAAACCAGGAATCACATCCAAGTCCATCAAGAAGTTCCTAAGCCATACAACTTCCTTGGCTGCCTCCGAGGCTGCCACATACTCAGCTTCCATGGTAGAGTCCGCCACGCATTTCTGCTTGACACTCCTCCATACTATGGCTCCACCTCCAAAAGTAAACACAAACCCCGAGGTAGACTTACTGTTATCCCTATCTAATTGGAAATCAGAATCTGTGTAACCCACAGGGACTAATTGATCTGCCCGGTAAACCAGCATATAATCCCTAGTCCTTCTCAGGTACTTCAATATATGCTTTACCGCAGTCCAATGTCCTCGTCAGATTACTCGATATTCGCTAACCATGCCACTGCAGCAGCGTATATCCGTCTCGTACATAGCATAGCATACATGAGGCTTCCTACTACCGAAGCATAAGGAACCGCCTTCATCTCCTCTATCTCCTTTGATGTTTTGGGACATATCTCTTTAGATAAAGGAACTCCATGCCTAAAAGGTAGAAAACCCTTCTTGGAGTTATGCATGCTAAAACGAGCTAGGACCATGTCTATGTATGAAGCTTGAGATAAGCACAACATGTTGGTGCAGTGGGCACCAAAGTCGAACCGGTATTTTGATTATGGCAAAAGGCTCAATAGTTAAGGGTATATTTGTTATCTTACGAGCTCAATTAAGTGTGCAGAAATGCTAAAGTTGAGCGGAAGGTCTGTGACACCCGGTGGGAACCGAGGTGGTCGGGCAACGCCAGAGGGACTTCGGAGGAAGCCGAGGTACTCGGGTGAAGACCGGAAGCGAGGCTACAAGGTAAGCTCGTGTGAAAGCGAAGCAAGGTCGTTAAGCGTAGATCCGACCCAATACCTCCAATGGAAGGTCTAGGTCGAGATCAGATGGTTAGAACCATCGTACTTTATATTTTAAGCTAACTTGTATCAGTCAAAACCCTTTGACTACAACTGCTAGTCAAGTTCGAAGAGCTCGAATTTCAAGGGGGTGAATTTGGACTTGACTCGTGTTTTGGTACAAAGGGTGATGTGGCATCAAGGTGGACATCCAAACCATCACCAAGCTTCCTTGTGGTGGACGCCCAAAATAAGGTGAGTTGGCACAAGATGGTTGGCTCCCATGATGTGGCACAAGTTGAATGGCTCCAACAAGTTGGCGCCCAAGGAGGTTGGAGGTGGCACAAGGTGGTTGGATGAAACACCTCATCCTCAAGTTGGCGCCCAAGGAGGTTGGAGGTGGCACAAGGTGGTTGGATGAAACACCTCATCCTTGAGTTGGCGCACAAGGAGGTTGGAGGTGGCACAAGGTGGTTGGATGAAACACCTCATCCTTGAGTTGGCGCAAAGGATGTGGATGAACAAGTCTTGGGGATAAGAACCTCACCTTGGACACTACCTATGTCTAAATTCATAGATCAATATCCATAAATAGACATGTTCAAGCCAAGCAAATAACAAGAATTCAAGAGCTCTCAACACGCCGTCGTAACGCCGCTACTACTACTCACATTTGCTACGACGAAGTGCCGCCGACAACGAAAGCTACATCTTCTACTTATAAGAGTTGTCGGTATATTTATTTAAGTTCTACTTCTTTAAATTGTCTTTGTGCTTTAATCGTAACAAGGAAAGGGGGAGTGTCCCTTTGCCTTGATTTCTTTTTGTGATCGTTGCTCCTACTTCCAACGAGGAGGAGTGGTTTTAGTGAATTGCCCTCCGTACGTGATCAAGGATCACTAGGGCCGTGGATTAGCAATCGAAAGATTGTGAACCACGTAAAAATATCTTGTCTACTTTATATTTCCGCTGTGCACTCTCTACTTGCTTTTTACTTATTTCAAAAGTTTTTTAACGACATCGTATCGCTATTCACCCCCCCCTCTTGCGACACTTTCGATCCAACAATTGGTATCAGAGCCGGGGGCGCTAAGATTCGGTGAAACCACCAATCTAGCTTTGTTTTTCTTTTTTTTCAGATTTTTTATTTATTTATTTCTGTTTTCGTATAATCATTTCACTTGCTTATCTTCTCCTACATATAGAATTGCATTAGAGGCTTTAGGATCCGGATAAGGTTGTCCTTCGGGTTAGATCCCGAGTAAGGTTGTCCTCCGGAACTTCAACGACATTCGCATTTGATTGTTTATTTCTTTTTGCAAGTTACATTTTATATATCTTTTTTTACTTCCCGCACTACTAATCCAAGACGAAAGTCTTGGAATATTCTTTCCGTGTGTGTTTTGCAAGATTCTTTTCTGCTCTTCTTCTTGTTTTTAAATGGCCCATCTCGAAGGGTTTAGCACCCCCCGACCCCCGTTTTACAACGGTAATGAAATTCGTTATTGGAAGGGTCGGATGGAATGCTTTCTTAAAACCCAAATCGAGATGTGGATCGTAATCCAAACCGGTTTCACACTTCCTATTAATGAAGATGGTGAATCTTTGGGTTACGATCAATGGTCAAATTCCATGAAAAAACAAGTAGAAGCCGATGCCAAGGCAACTCAAATCTTGCAATGTGGGTTGTCCAAGGAAGAGCTCAGCGCGTCGGCCCCTTCATTAGTGCAAAGGACTTATGGACCAAGCTAGTGGAACTACACGAAGGCACCGACGACACGAAGGTATGTAAAAGAGATTTACTTTTAAATAAATTGTATAACTTGAAAATGCAGGAAAACGAGACCGCAACTCAACTACATGATCGTATCCAAGACATCGTCAACCAACTCCATGCCATCGGACAAAAGGTCGAGAATCTCTACATTATCAGGTATTCTCTTAACTCGTTTCCTAGGACCAACTTGTGGGCATCCAAGGTCGATGCCTACAAGGTCTCCAAGGACCTTTCTAAAATTAGGTTAGACGAATTGTTTTGAACTTGAATTACATGAGCAAACTAACGTGGTCCAGTGCCGAGAAGAGTATTGCGTTAGTTGCGAGTTCCAAGAAGAAGAAGCCCGAAAGCAAGCCACCCCCGAAGTAAGAAGACGAGTCCGAATCGGAATTAGACTCCGAAATAGAATCCGAACTTTTCAATATAGTTCGGAAGATGATCAAGAGGACGAAACGACCAACAACTCAAGGTAAGCCTAAACCTAATTCAAATACTTCTAATTTTAGATGCTATGAGTGCAGCGAGTTCGGTCACATCATGTCCGTGTGCCCAAAGCTATAGATTAACGCATCTATGACCAAGAAAGCGCTAACCGCTACTTGGGAAGAGTTGTCGGAGGAAGAAGAAGATATCCAAGCTCTAATGGCCAAGCCGACCGAGCACGACTCAGAAACCGACGAAGAGTCCGAGTCCGAATCCGATGATGTGCTTCCCTTAAAGACAAGCCACGGATCCGTATCCGGTTCAAAAGAATCATTAAGGGTAAGTCGGTCGTTACTTAATACTTTGTATGGTGCAATTAAATTTTTAAATAAGAAACTAGCTAAGTCCGAGTCCAAGGTCGAGACCCTAATTGAGGAGGTTAAC
Source organism: Wurfbainia villosa (assembly GCA_025175895.1). NCBI lineage: Eukaryota > Viridiplantae > Streptophyta > Magnoliopsida > Zingiberales > Zingiberaceae > Wurfbainia > Wurfbainia villosa. Next base: position 30,884,679 of record CM045986.1, read on the forward strand.
CTTCTCAAACATGAGGTCTCCAACCTCTTCGACTACTCGTATTCAAGAGGAGGACTCAACTCAAGTTGAAAAGCTTGAAGTTGAGAACTCGCTTTTGAAAACACAAGTCAAGACCTTAGGAACACGTTGGAAAGGTTCACTTTGGGATCCAAGGGACTTGACCTCTTACTTGGATCACAAAGGGCCGTGTACAACAAGGCGGACTCAGTTTAACTCAAATACAACCAATAAGTCATATATGTCTATAGTAAACCAACATAAGAAAAATGTCCAAGCATGGGTCCCTAAGACCACTTTGATTTCAACTTTAGGATCTAACATGTATTGGGTTCCCAAGGACCAAATTCACTATGTGAATAGACCCACTCGATTCAATGGTCCAGGGGAGCCAATACAAAATGTATTTTTGTTAAGTCTTAGAAATTGCATGCTTAGTTTTTCCTTTATTTTTAGAATGGTTAGATAGGACTCATAACCAACTAAAATCCTGCGAAAAGATTGAGCCTCAGGGAGCCTCTTTTCAAAAATAAACCAACTAAAATCCTACGAAAAGATTGAGCCTCGGGGAGCCTCTTTTCAAAAATAACTAGTTAGACCAAGACATAGTCTCAAGTAAGTCGAGTTATCAATTTCTTGAAATTAGCTTTGTCTAAGGAAGTGGTCGTTGTTCCGATCAAAGAAGGCCTCTGTGCCTCGCCACGACTGAAGCTAATCTCTTGAAAAGATTACTTGATGAGCTTAGACTAAATCCGAATCTAACCTAATGTTGGTTAATTTAAATTCATTAAAATTAATCAAGTAAAATTGATAGTCATCTCACAATAACACATAGGAATAACATGTTTTGATCATGTAGATATTGGTGAGATGATTTAGGTTTAAAAACTTACAAACAACCCTTTAGTAATTCCAATATCCGATCCAACTACCTTATGTGTAGGATCAATGGATGTTGACTGGTTGCTCCACACATGACCGGGATCAACTCAAATTTTCGAAGTTACGATTCAAACGACAAGGATCGGTAGCCTTGAAATAACGCAAGCTCAAAATCATCGGATCGGTGATATTGAGCTCAACTCTAACTTTACAATTCAAAATGTCTTATTAGTAGAAAACTTTCAATATAATTTACTTAGTGTAAGCCAATTGTGTGATAACAATTATAAGGTCATATTTCTAGAAAATGAATGCGTAATCAAAATAAATGCAACATCTAAAATAATACTTAAAGGAACTAGGAGTAGCAACATCTACAATAAATTTACCCAACTCCTCAACCAAGTGTCTTATGACACACAAGAGGAATCTTGGTTATGGCACAAGACTCGGACACTGCACCCAAGACTCGTCCACAAGATGAGTCAGAGTGCTAGTTATAGGTTTGCCTAAACTAAACAACTTGGATAATAAAATATGTAATGCTTGTCAACAAGGTAAACAATCTAGGACACAACATCAATTAACTAATCAAGAACGAACCAAAAGTGTTCTTGAGCTCCTACACATGGATCTATTTGATTCACATGGAGCTAAGTCACTCAATGGTAGTCAATTTTGCTTAGTCATAATTGGACGACTATTCTAGATTTACTTGGGTTAGGTTTATCAAACATAAAAATGATACCTAGACCAACTAATCAATCTTTGTAGGTTAATCGAAAATCAAAAGAACCTTAAGATTAAAAGACTTAGAAGCGATCATGGTGGTGAATTCGAAAACCAGGTTTACATGATTTACGTAACCTAATCGGATACCACCATGAGTTTTCATGTCCTAGAACCCCACAACAAAATGGGTTAGTCGAACGGAAAAATAGAACCCTACAAGAAGCCGCTAGGACAATGTTAAACTAGTATAACCTCCCCGATAGATTTTGTGCAGAGGCCGTTAGTACGGCTTGCTATGTCCAAAATAGGATCCTTATGGTAAAGAGGCACCAAAAGACCTCAGACGAGATTTATCACGATAAAATACCGAACATCAAGTACTTTAGGGTATTTGGATGCAAGGTACATATCTTAAACACTAAGGATTACCTAGGGAAATTCAAATCCAAAACCTCTCTGGAACCTTTCTAGGATACTCAACCACCGAGAGCTTATAGGGTATACAATCACGACACTCTTAGAGTCGAAGAAACCATTAATATAGTTTTCGACGAAGGACACGAACCCGTTCAATCCTTAACAAAACCAACTAGCAAATCAACTTATAGCGAACCCGACTCTGATCTTGAACTTGAATCTCGTCCTAACCCAAGTCATCCTATCGACCAAGTGATAGATGAATCTAACCCAAGTCAAACTAGAACTCACCCAAGTCATCCTATCGACCAAGTGATAGATGACCCTAACCCGAGTCACACTAAGACTCAAACAAATCATCCTATCAATCAAGTAATAGGTGATCCAAATTTAGGGGTTCGAACTAGAGCTTCATATCGAAACCTTAGTCAAATCTCGTTAATTTCCAAAATCGAACCCAAAACTATTGAACAAGCACTTCTTGATCCCGACTGGATTATTGCTATGCAAGAAGAGCTAGCTCAATTCACTAGAAATGAAGTCTGGGAATTAGTACCACCACCTAAAGAAAAATCAATTATTGGAACAAGGTGGGTATTTCGAAATAAACTTGATGATAAAGGTGAAGTAGTTAGAAATAAAGCTAGGTTAGTCGCAAAAGGGTTTAGTCAAGTCGAAGGTTTAGATTACGATGAGACCTACGCACCCGTAGCCAGACTAGAGTCCATCCGAATGTTGTTAGCATATGCTCGCATCATCAGGTTTTAAATTGTTTCAAATGGATGTCAAGTCAGCATTTTTGAATGGATACATTAAGGAAGAAGTTTACGTCAGTCAACCTCCCGGATTCGAAAATCTAGATAAACCTGACCATGTCCTTAGACTTAAGAAAGCCCTATATGGACTCAAACAAGCCCCAAGAGCTTGATGCGAAGGCTTTCGATCTATCTTAAGTCCAAAGGATTCAACCAAGGTTTAGTCGACCCAACCTTATTCGTTAAAACCGTAGGAAAAGAAATCTTTATAGCCCAAATCTATGTAGATGATATAATTTTTGGAACTACCAACTCGATCCTGCTAAACGAATTCATCTCACTTATGGAAAGTGAATTTGAAATGAATTTAGTGGGAGAGTTAAGTTTCTTCTTAGGTTTACAAATTAAACAAACTAAAGATGGAATATATTTACATCAACAAAAATATACTAAGGACTTAATAAATCGATTTGGAATGCAAGATGCTAAAATAATCAATACACCTATGGCAACTAATGTTAATATAAACGAAGATGTAGAAGGAAAACCCGTTGACCTAAAATACTATAGGAGCGCAATAGGAAGTCTCCTATACTTAACCGCGAGCCGACCCGACATTTTATTCGCGGTAAGTATGCGCAAGGTTACAAACTGAAGGAGTCTCACCTAACCCTAGTCTAGCGTATCCTTAGATATCTAAAGGGCACGCTAAACGTAGGTATTTGGTACCCTAGATCTACCGAGTTTAATCTAATCGACTACTCGGACTCCGACTATGCCTCGATAGAAAGAGCACGAGTGGTTGTTGTCAAATCCTCGACGAGTCTAGTAAGTTGGTGCAAGAGGCGGCATTGCGTTGCCTTATCTACCACCGGCCGAATACGTTGCGATGGGTGAGTGTGTCTCTCACCTCCTGGATGAAGCACACTCTCCAAGACTTTAGCTTAATCTTTAACAACATTAAAACCTACATAGATAACATTAGTTCAATTAACTTAACTAAAAATCCAATATGTCATTCTAGGACAAAACATATAGAAGTTAAACACCACTTCATTAGGGAACATGTAACTAATGGAACTATACAACTAGAGTATGTTGAGTCCAAATCAAACCTAGCGGACATCTTCACCAAACCACTACCCGGCGAATTTAGTTTATTAAGACGAAAGTTAGGTATGTGCGTAATAGAGAGATTTAAATTTTCTATATATGTACTCTACTTTTGCTTCTTTTTTGAAATTAGCCTAAGTCTTACCTTAGAAATCATATACCTATAGATTTAAGGAGCTAACACATCTCACAACACATAGGACTAATGTGTTTGTGTACTTAGCCACGATGACAGGCGTGAGATGTTAGGACCTTACTCCACGGTTCAGACGTAGATTCGCATCATGAACCATGAAGTATAATTATTTAAAATTAATCAACTCCTTCAAGACTTATTGATCATTCTATATCAATCAAGTCCAACCGAGTTGTACATTTTAGATGAACATATTTTCAAGCTTATTATTATTTTAAAAAATATATTTAGATTGGGAACTTGCTTGGACTTACAAACCCTAAAATATATTTACAAACTTTTTGAGTTAAGGCAAAAGGGGGAGAAAGTCACAAAAGTAAGGAAGAAAGTAAACAAAATTATTACCTTTTATATTAAGTAATTCCGTTTACTTAAGCAACTATTAAGGAGTAAAATTATTTTTCAAGAACTCACCTTGGTCAAGGGGAGGTTACCTCAAAGGAGAACTTGAAACAATAATATTTCTCACTCTGCTGCTCATTCATATTTAATCTTTATGCTAGCTCATTCATATTTACTCTTTATGCTAGCTCATTCATATTTAATCTTTATGCTAGCTCATTCATGCTTAATCATTATGCTAGCTCATTCATATTTAATCTTTATGCTAGCTCATTCATGCTTAATCATTATGCTAGCTTCTTTATTATGCTTAATTTTTTCCTTAACTTTTGTGTCGGTTTGCCATGAATCAAAGGGGAGATTGTTGGTGCAGTGGGCACCAAAGTCGAACGGTATTTTGATTATGGCAAAAGGCTCAATAGTTAAGGGTATATTTGTTATCTTACGAGCTCAATTAAGTGTGCGAGAAATGCTAAAGTTGAGCGGAAGGTCTGACACCCGGTGGGAACCGAGGGTGGTCGGGCAACGCCAGAGGACTTGAGGAAGCAGGTACTCGGGTGAAGAGGCCGAGCGAGGCTACAAGGTAAGCTCGTGTGAAAGCGAAGCAAGGTCGTTAAGCGTAGATCCGACCCAATACCTCCAATGGAAGGTCTAGGTCGAGATCGGATGGTTAGAACCATCGTACTTTATATTTTAAGCTAACTTATGCTGCGGTCCAAAACCCTTTGACTACATCAGCTGCTAGTCAAGTTCGACCTCGAGAAGGCTCGAATTTCAAGGGGTGAATTTGGACTTGACTCGTGTTTTGGTACAAAGGGTGATGTGGCATCAAGGTGGACATCCAAACCATCACCAAGCTTCCTGCTGGTGGACGCCCAAAATAAGGAGAGTTGGCACAAGATGGTTGGCTCCCATGATGTGGCACAAGTTGAATGGCTCCAACAAGTTGGCGCCCAAGGAGGTTGGAGGTGGCACAAGGTGGTTGGATGAAACACCTCATCCTCAAGTTGGGCGCCTCAAGGAGGCTGGAGGTGGCACAAGGTGGTTGGATGAAACACCTCATCCATGAGTTGGCGCACAAGGAGGTACGAGGTGGCACAAGGTGGTTGGATGAAACACCTCATCCTCAAGTTGGCGCAAAGGATGTGGATGAACAAGTCTTGGGGATAAGAACTCACCTTGACACTACCTATGTCTAAATTCATAGATCAATATCCATAAATAGACATGTTCAAGCCAAGCAAATAACAAGAATTCAAGAGCTCTCAACACGCCGTAACGCCGCTTACTACTACTCACATTTGCTACGACGGGCGTCACGACAACGAAAGCTACATCTTCTACTTATAAGAGTTGTCGGTATATTTATTTAAGTTCTACTTCTTTAAATTGTCTTTGTGCTTTAATCGTAACAAGGAAAGGGGGAGTGTCCCTTTGCCTTGATTTCTTTTTGTAATCGTTGCTCCTACCTCCAACGAGGAGGAGTGGTTTTAGTGAATTGCCCTCCGTACGTGATCAAGGATCACTAGGGCCGTGGATTAGCAATCGAAAGATTGTGAACCACGTAAAAATATCTTGTCTACTTTATATTTCCGCTGTGCACTCTCTACTTGCTTTTTACTTATTGCAAAAGTTTTTTAACGACATCGTATCGCTATTCACCCCCCCCCCTCTAGCGACACTTTCGATCCAACACAACATCCTTTTCTTGCGATCCTTTATAACTTTGATCCAAAGGATGTGTCCCACTTCTCCCAAGTCCTTCATGTCAAACTGTTTGGACAACCATACCCTTACATCTGATAACACTTTGATATTGTTGCCAACTAACAAAATGTCATCTACGTATAGTACAAGAAATACCACTACGTTTCCGTCACATCTTTTGTATACACATGGCTCATCCGGACTTTGAATAAATCCATATAACTGGATTACCTCATCAAAATGGATGTTCCAAGATTTGGAAGCTTGCTTCAATCCATAAATGGACCGATTAAGCTTACACACTAGATGCTCTTTGCCTTTAGCAATGAATCCCTCTGGTTGCCGCATATAGATCTTCTCCTCAAGACTTCCGTTAAGGAAAGCTGTCTTGACATCCATCTGCCAAATCTCATAATCCATATGAGCAGCTATAGATAAGAGAATCCGGATAGACTTAAGCATAGCTACCGACGAAAAGGTCTCCTCATAATCGATACCCTCTTTCTGAGTATACCCTTTTGCAACAAGCCTAGCTTTGAAGGTCTCAACCTTCCTGTCTACTCCTCTCTTTCTCTTGTAGATCCACTTGCATCCAATGGCTTTCACACCATCGGGTGGTTCTACTAGCTCCCAGACATGATTGGAATCCATAGATTCTATCTTTGAATTCATCGCTCTTTGCCAAGATACCGCATCTCTATCTTGGAGTGCCTCGTCATATGTCCAGGGATCAGGTTCATGTTCATCAGGGACCAAATCAGAAGATTCTCCCAAGAACATGAATCTATCAGGTTGTCTAACAACCCTCCCACTACGACGAGGTATCCCCTGTGTATCCTCTGTGACACGCGGTGCAGTGACTTGTGGCATATCCTCTTGTACCGGTGGTACTGAAGCAGCGACTTCCCCTCTTAATTCCTCCAGAACAATCTTACTCTTGGGCTTGTGGTTCATCACATAATCTTCCTCTAGAAATCTGGCATTTGTACTAAGGATCACCCTCTGATCTCTAGGATTATAAAACAAACCACCTTTCGTTCCTTTAGGGTATCCCACGAACATGCATACTTCTGTACGAGGTTCCAACTTACTAGTATCATCCTTCAGCACATGTGATGGACTCCCCCATATCCGAATATGTCTCAGACTAGGCTTTCGCCCAGTCCACAATTCTACGGGGGTAGAAGGCACTGATTTAGATGGAACCAAGTTCAGAGTATACATTGTCGATTCAAATATACCCTGTAACTAAACCGCAACTCGTAATAACTCATCATTGATCTAACCATCTCCATAAGAGTCCTATTCCTTCGCCTCCGCCACACCATTCTCACTGGGTGTGCCAAAGTGACAATTGGGATTGAATCCCAGCCTCTGATAAGTAACTCCTAAACTCTCCCAAGAGGTACTCGCCACCACGATCAGATCGTAGTGTCTTGATACTTTTACCTTGACGATTCTCCACATTAGCCTTGAATTCTTTGAACCTATCAAAGCATTCAGACTTGCGGCGCATCAAGTAAATGTATCCATATCTTGAATAATCGTCTATAAAAGAGACGAAATATTCAAAACCACCTCTAGCCTGGATAGACATAGGACCGCACAAATCAAAATGAACCAATTCTAACACATCTTTGGCTTTATACCCCTTGGCCTTGAAAGGCCTCTTGGTCATTTTACCTTCCAAGCAAGATTCGCAGGTTGGGAGATCCTCCACCACTAATGAACCCAAAGGTCCATCAGCTATCAACCTTTGAATTCTACTCAGGTTAATATGACCAAGCCTTAGATGCCAAAGATATGTCTGGTTCATTTTAGAAGGTTCTTTTCTCTTATTAAACTTAGAAGATGAGTTATTTACTTCTATATGCATCGTGGGAGTTTTCAGTTAAAGAGTGTACAAATTGCCAACCAATGTACCAAAACAGATAATCTCCCTATTCCTTTTTATAACCACTTTGTCATTAAAAGAACCAGAATATCCATCCACAAACAATTTAGAAACTGAAATTAGATTCTTTCTAAAAGTAGGTACATAAAGACAATTTCTCAAAACCAAAACTTTATTCCTATCAAAAGATAAATGAACGTTTCCCACTGCAATAGCCGCCACCTTTGAAGCATTGCCCATGAAGACGGTAATCTCTCCCTTAGCTAGTCGTCGGGTTTCCTGGAACCCCTACAGAGTATTGCAGACATGATCAGTGTCTCCTGTATCTACACACCAGGCACTGGTAGATAACACCGCTAAACATGTTTCAACAACTAAACAAGAAGTTATACCTTTGTTCTTTCGGCGAGGACAGTCCGCCTTCTAATGTCCAGTCTGCTTGCAAGTGAAGCTCTTGTCTTTCAGCTTCTTCACTCCTGCCTGAGGTCCTACTGCCACTTTCTTTGCTCCACCTTGCTTCTTCTTCTTCTTACCTTTCGGTTTAGAAGAAGAAACCTTCTGAGCAACTATGGATTGAGTGCTTTAACGAAAAAGCTCTTCTGCCGCCTGGAGTTCTGTTAAAAGCTCCGCCAATGAATACAACCTCTTGTTCATGTTGTAGTTGAGGCAGAACTGCTCAAAACTCCTAGGCAGAGACTGGAGAATGATATCGACCTGGGTTTCTCCATCGATCTCAACTCCGAGGACTTCCATCTCATTAAGATGAACCATCATCTTGAGAACATGATCCCTGATGGGTGTTCCCTCGATCATGGTGGACGTATTGCTATCCATCCAGAATGTTGTTGGCGAGTGTCATCCTCGATCAAGTTCCTTGAAGATTGAACATCATGTCATAAGATGGCCATGGCACGATCTTGATGTTGCAACACATTTGACATAGATGCCAAAATGTAACACCGCGCCATCTCATCTGCCTTGATCCATTTCTTATAACTTTCTTTCTCCTTTTCATCAGAGTCATCGGTGGACTTAGGGGGACAGACCTCAAAGAGTACAAATTTGTACTCCTCTGTAGTTAAGACAATATCCAAATTTCTTTTCCAATCAATATAATTTGTTCCAGTAAGTTTATTTTCTTTTAATATCACAGCAAGTGGGTTGAAAGCCATTTGAAAAAACCTAAGAATCACAATGATCAAAATATTAGATTTCAAATATTATTGATTCCTCAAAACAATAAAATTCTGAAATCAACCAACACCTCAAAACACCGAGAATATCGCATGCCACGTTGTGTGGACGTATACGAATTCTACATTTGTAGGAGGAGATTTTACCCATTAATTTTATTATCTTGTCAACCTTACTTTTTGAAAAATAAAATTAATAGTTGGTTCCTCTTTGGCCCTACAAATAAAAGCAGTGACTCCGATTGGGAGGATACTTTTATTTGCATCTAAGTGTGCACCATTACACGATACTAAGAGAATTATTTCGGATTATGTGCCTTACCGCTGTGGAAGTACACACGCTCCTAGATAATTTCCTATAACCATTATTTGACCTAGTGATCCGCAAATAAACTCATCCACGGGGAGGAAGGCACTCAGAGCCGACACGCAAGTTTGTTGCATCACACGTCAAATTGTAATGGAGGCCGCGGGAATTAATTAAAATATCCCTCTCCCACTTAGTAAATTGAAAATGAGGAATTTTCAAGCACACACAACATGCATATAAAACAAATCAGCAATAAATATGGAAAAAAAACAGAATTTTTCCAACTATTATGGCATTGTTCTCCAATATGCGTCCCATCGTGTCGCCACCTCGTCCGCTCCACCTTTTCCGTGCGCAAGCCACATAAAGAGATCCGAGCCGAGATATATCATTTTAATTTACATCCATCGATCCTATACTCCACGAAGGAGTGTACAAATCATCTAGATCGAAAGTAAACTAAAATGAGCGGCTAAACAATGTCGTATTTAATTACAAAAAATTAAATACTAATCTAGCCTCGTCAACTCCGAGGATTCAAATAATAAATATTTACACACATGCAATCACAACCACACATACGGCCATAATAGTCGGATCTTATGCCTGCAACCAAAGAGTTAAACTACGCATATCCTACTATTATCTGACACATATAATATATGAAAAAGTGCATAAAAATTAACCGAATCCTAAACACACAAAATCGGAAACCGTGGCTCTGATACCAAATATTAGGAATTGCTTCGGAGGCTCATTGGCTCCCATGTCCCCGGATTAAAATTTTCACTAATGAAAAACTAATCCGGATGGGATGAGTTTCCTAAGCACAACCAATTCGTCGTCGTGCTAACAACTTGAGCGATCGCTTGAACAAACTAGTTGTTCAAGAAACACAACTCTTCTAGTTGGTTAGCCGCAGAAGAGACGACGAACGGATCGCCGGTTTTGTGTTTATCTTCGGGGTCCATGATTATACAAATACATTCAAATGCAAACTAGTATAATCAACACATACTAACATAAATATAAGAACATGCAAAGATCAATAAAAGTTGTAAAACTTTTATACCTCTCGATCTTCTATCGTATGTCCTATCCTCCTCGTAGACGTCGTGTGGGCGAAGATCCTCCACGAGTAGAAGCCTCCTAGATCACGTTCTTCCTTTCCTTGCTCTATCCGAACAAAGAGAAGAACCAAACAAAAACTCCTTCTCCTTTCTAGAACCGGCCACCAAGCCAAGGAGCTTGATATAACCACCGGCCAAGGATTAGCTTCTTGAGCGCCGACCAACCTTGAAGCAAAGTTGCCGCCGGCCACCAAAAGAGAAAAGAAGGGGCCGCCGGCCAAGAGCTCCAAGGATAAAACCTAGCCCTTGTTTCCACCGGCCAAGGAGATGAGGAAGAAGGGATGAGCGCCGGAAAAGGGTTGAGAGGAGGAAGAGGGGCGCCGGCCAAAACCCTAGGAAGAAGAAAGCCTTGCCTCCCACTTCTAGCCGCCCAATCTTATCCAAAAACTCTAGCCGCCCAAAGCCCTAATTCCCTTAGGGTTTCTTGCCGCCCAAGCTTAGGTAGACAAAACCCTAATCTCTGGAAAAAAAAACCTCCTGCTTGCCACCCACTTAAGTCTCCCTTTTATAGAGTTAGGCTTAAGCCTTGATTTAATCTCAACCATTGGTTCTAGGGTTTCATCCCAACCATCGGATCTAGGGTGTTATCCCAACCGTCAGATCTAGGGTTTAATCCCAACCATCGGATCTAGGGTTTCATCCCAACCCTCAGATCTACGGTTTAATCCGAACCGTTGGTTTTAGAGATTTAATCTTAACCGTCGGTTCTAGGGATTTAATCTCCACCGTCGGATCTAGAGATTTAATCTCAACCGTCGGTTCTAGAGTTTTGTTTTCCATGTTTGAATCTAGACTTCATGAGGATTATATTAGGCTACGATAGGGACCATGAGGAGGAGTTGGATCTTGGCCACCCAATGGATGGGAACCACACAAACTTGATCCATCAATGATGTTCCATTCCACTAGAGGATCATCATTGAATTACCTCACCAACCCCCATAAATCAATATGGGCTCCATATATTATTTGTACATCCATCTCCCCGTGTTTAAGATATCGAATGTCCTTTAATTAATTGATTTACTGACCATCAATCAATTAACATCTAACTCTTCGAGTAGTACCACTCAACCTTATCATCATGTTGACTAAGTCAACCAGCTGGGTTTATATGATGAACCTTATGAGCTTTTCAAGGGGACATCATCAACCTAATATATAGGACACGGTTTCCTCCTATAATCAACGGCACACCATGTAAATAATATCATTTCCCAACTTACCGGTCATATTGATTTAATCCATCTAAATCTCACCCTTTGGTAAATCAAAGAAATAAATAGTAAGTACATGTGCCCGTTATTATATCGGGATTAAGAGCATGTACAACATAATATCCGAGGTCCGATTCAATTATGTAGTCAGCAATAAATTGAATCACCTCTATGTCGGTCCTGCTCAATACACCTAAGTGTATTAGTGTAACTCTATGTTCAAGACAAAACAATATCAAGCTACACTACAACCATGTCAATGGTTTGTCCAAAACCATCTTGGTCGTGAGCCTCTACTTATATTCTACAAGGGATTGATAACATGATCTTCTGTGCCACACCAAGCACCATGTTATCTACAATGTAAAATATTAGACAATATGCACACATATAATAAATATAAAGTGCATACAATGATCATGTGATTCTTATTTCAAAATAAAAATGTTCATACAAAAAGATCTAGGCTTTCAGTATACATTCCAACAGTTAGGGAGACCTCGTGTTTAAGGAGTTTAACTTCCTCAACCAGGGTCGCGACCTTGGACTCGGACTTAGCTAATTTTCTAGTTAAAAACTTAATTGCATTATAAAGTGTACTAATGAGGGATCGACTTACCTTGAGTGTATCTTTTGAACCGGATTCGTATCCGTGGCTTGTCTTGAATAATGCTTCGCAGTCCGACTCGTCTTCGGTTTTCGATTCATGTTCTGGTTCCGACTTCGTCTCCAATTCCACCGATTTAGCCATGAGAACACGATCACTATCTTCTTCCTCGGATGCTTCTTCCCAAGTAGCGTTGAGTGCCTTTTTGTGTTTTGGTGCTTTGCTCTTGAGTTTTGAGCATTCGGACTTGATATGTCCAAACCTGTTGTATTCGTAGCATCTAATATTTGAACTTTTAAGCTTACCTTTGTTGGGTCGAATGACATTTCATTTTCGGCCCTTGACTATCCTCCAATCTAGGTTGACTAGTTCGGCCTCCATTTCCGGGTCAACCTCCGAATCGGACTCATCTTCTTCTTCCTTCGGGGGTGGCTTGCTTGCGGTTTTCTTCCTCAAACCTGAAAAAAGTGCGATACCCTTCTCGGGTTCCGAGTTAGACTGCTCATAAAGTTCAAAATTGAAAAATAATTCATCTAACCTAAGTTTCGAAAGATCCTTGGAGACCTTGTAGGCATCGACCATGGATGCCCACAAGATAGTCCTCGGAAAGGAGTTAAGAACATACCTTATAAGGTCGCGGTTTTAGACCTTTTGCCCGATCGCGTGTAGATTATTGACTATGTCTTGAATGCGGGCATGAAGTTGAGTCGCCGTTTCGTGTTCTTGCATTTTTAGATTATACAATTTATTAAAAAAAAGATCGCACTTACATACCTTGGCTTCATCGGTCCCTTCGTGTAGCTCCACTAGCTTTGTCCAAAGGTCCTTTGTGATGATGAAGGGGCCGACGTGATTAAGCTCCTCCTTGGATAAGCTGCATTGGAGGATTTGAGTTGCCTTGGCGTCGGCTTCAACTTGTCTTTTTGTCGCATTGGTCCATTGGTCATAATCTAAAGATTCACCCACTTCATTAGTCGGAAGTGTGAATCCCGTTTGGATTATGATCCATATCTCGATTTGGGTTTTAAGAAAGCATTCCATCCGACCCTTCCAATAACAGAAGTCATCTCCGTTGTAAAATAAAGGTCGGACGGTGCTAAAACCCTCGAGATGGGCCATTGAAACAAAAAGAAACAAGAGAACGGAGACAAAAAACCTAACAACAACACAAACAATCGAAAAGTACCAAGACTCGCGTCTTGGATTAGTAGTGCGGAAGAAAAACTAAACGAATGAAATAAATTCGAAATAAACAGAATAAAAAAAAGAAAAAAATCTGTAAAAATGCTAGATTGGTGGTTTCACCAGATCTTAGCACCCACGGCTTTGATACCAATTGTTGGATCGAAGCGGATCGCTAGAGGGGGGGAGGTGAATAGCGATAAAACCTTTTTTTTCGAGTTCGTTTCAAGACAATTAAATGCAGCGGAAAGTAAAATCAAACACAAAGAAGACAAATGGTTTTTTACTTGGTTCGTAGCCTTCGGCTACTACTCCAAGGCCCCAGTGATCCTTGATTATGCATGGAGGGCAAATCACTAAAGAACTCCTCCTCGTTGGAGGTAGGAGTTAATGGAGTACAAGAAAAATCACAAAGCTTTGAGGTAGAGCGACAATCCCCCTCTCCTCGTAACGATAAAAACTCCGAGACAATTGATATGAAAAATATAAACTGAAATGAAGATTATACCGACGAAACAAAAATATAAACAATTAAACCTAGACGTCGGAGAAGTAGAACTTCATTGTCGGAGAGTCTTAGCGTTGCGGAGGCTTTTTGGAAGCTTAGGATTGATGAAGAAACCCTAGGATAGGCCCTCCTTTTATAGCCTTTGAGCGCCTTTTCGAGAGGAACCCTAGCCAATCACATTTGAGCACCACTCCCCTTGAAATGAGGTGATAAGCCTTGACTCCTCGAAGCTGATCCTTGACCATCAGTCGATTGATAGCCATCATCAGTCGACTGATAGCCATCATCAGTCGACTAATGGCAGCATCAGTCGAATGATGATCGTAGATACCGATCGCTTGACGATGAGTCCTCCAAGCCGGGCAATGACCGATGCTAATTTGAAATGACAAGTTAGCTGAACAATAACATTATTTCGATGGCCTCCGACCATTCGATCTCGACCTAGACCACCGATGAGATGTCTTGGGTCGGATCTACGCTTAAGTCTATCCCCGTGGAGAGGATACAACCTCACTTACACTCACACTCACACGAGCTTACCTCGATACTTACTATTTTGCTTTCACTTCCGACCTTCCACTCAATTCCTTCGGCTCCCTCCGAAGTCACTCGAGTGTCGCCCGACCACCGCGGCTTCCTCCGGGTGTCGCTAGCCTTCAACTCCAGCTATAGCACTTTTTTGCATACTCGATTCAGCTCGTGAGATAACGATATGAGCTTAACTTTGTATCGTTTGCTATAATCAAAACTCAGGTTCAACTTACGTGTCTACTGCACCACCAATTGCCAATGGGGGTATATCTGTAGGGAAATCTCGTATGCCAAATGGCATATGCGCAACGGAAAATAGGATCCCTTCCAAGTGATCCATGCGAAAGCAAACTCGTATAAAATAAATTTCTCTAAACCAAACCTATCTTATAGGAGAGGATTACCTTTGTTGCGTGCCCTTGTTAATCCCGCTTTTCCTTTCGGTTTGTTGGATCTTTAGCACGTTCAAGTGTCCGTGCCTCTATACGTATCCACACGAGCAAGCTCTTGTCTCACAAGAGAAACTAGAAGAGCTCTCCTTTACTTCTTGCTAGAGAAGTTCCTAAAGGAGAGGAATCTAGGGAAGAAGAGAAAGGAGGAAGAAGACTACTCTTCTTGCTAGCCTACACTCACAAAGCCACACAACCAAAGCTTCCACCAAGCTTCTCAAGCTCTCTCTCACAACCACACCACAATCACAATCCAAAATGATACTTTGGCCGGCCACTCCATGGGGCCTTTTATAGGGTTGGCAAAACCCTTTCACCTCCTACAATTTAATGCAATCCATTGCATTGAGACCCCTTTTGTTTTGGCCGGCCACTTAAGGAGACAAAAACCATTTTGTCCCCTTCCACCTTATCTAGCTTAGGTGGATTCTTAGGTGGCATGCTTATGTGGCATTCATGCATGTTGAATTAATCTTATTAATTCAATTAAGCTTATGTTATCATATTGAATTAATCTTATTAATTCAATTAAGCTTATGTTATCACATTGAATTAATCTTATTAAATCAATAAGGTAACATATTGAATTAATCTCATTAAATCAATTAGCTAAAATTCTCATTAAGCTTAAAGTCCAAAAACCATTTTGTACTTAAGCTTATTCCCAAATTATTCTAGTCAAACTAGAATACTCTAATTCCTCTAATTATCATGCTCTTTGTGTGTGACCCTATAGGCTCTCATTACGTTGGCAGTGGATCTAAACTCTTTTAGATACACAAGCAATGAGCGGCATCTAGCAATACATCATTGCTACCCAAGTTACGAGATAAGTCAAGATCCGACTAACCTTTCCGTGACTACTATAATATATGACCGTGTCCTTCTATCCTTGATATCAGATTGATCAATGAGGCATAGACCGTGTCATCCTCGATCAATCTATGTGTTTCTTGATCCCTGAGTAAACTAACTCAAACAAATGAGCTCAATATCTCATATTGACTCATTCGAGCATGACCATGCGTTTTAGTAGTTCTACTCAATCAAGGGGCCCACCGATATCACTCCCGTCATATGGAAGGGATAGATCCCATCTACATCACTCACATCCCTCCGCATAATTTGTTACATACCCAGTAATCGCCTTTATGGTCCACCCTGTTACGGGTGACGTTTGACGATACCAAAGTACATAACTCCTTATGTAGGGAACCGTAGTGACTTCAGGTCTAAGGACTATTCATACCAATAGTCACATGAGAAAGTTTATGACACTCATATAGCGATCCATGAAACTTTCTCATGGCGAATTGATTCGTATATATTCTCTAATATATACCCATGTGTCAACTTGATATCATATATCCATGACTTGTGAGATCAAGTCATCAATTGACCTACATGCTAGTCTTTATGTATTAATATTGCCCTTGCATATTAATACTTGACTAGAACATTTAGGAAAGTGTTCTCTCTGACCTCTCATAATCAGTTACGCGATTGATGTCTTTGTAGATAGAACCTACTTTTCTAGGGCATTATTATATTTAAATTAGGTGGCACAAGCAAGATGTAAATATAATAACCAATCCTTTGCCTTTATAGAATATGATACAAAAGGTTCCCTATTCAACCATCACATGATTGGTTCTAGGGCTATAACTAACAATCTCCCACTAGCACTAGTACCAATCACTATGATATCTAATACCTAGTGACCTAGTGTGACCATCATGCTTCCTCTGTGCAAAGCCTTGGTCGATGGATCTGCGATGTTAAGCTTACGGTACTCTGCATATCCTCACATCTCCTCTATCGATGATCTCGAATGAGATGGAAGCGCCCTTGATATGTGTTTGGTCGTGATGTGATCGAGGTTCCTTAGCACGTGCAATAGCCCCATTGTTGTCACAATGAGTCTATTGGATGCGATGCTAGGAACTACCCCAAGTTCAGCGATGAACTTGCGGAGCCAACGACCTCCTTTCTTTGCATCGGATCACGCAATATACTCGGCTTACATTGTAGAATCGACAGCGTGTCACCTTTGAACTCTTCCGACTCACGGCTCCACCATTCGAGCAAAACACGTACCCGATTGCGATCTATAGTCATCCTTATGCATTTGGAAGCTTGCATCAGCTTTGTAACCCTTCTGATTAGCTCCTCGCCTCGAATATCGGAAATATTCTTTCGTTCTTCGTAAGTACTTAAGAATATTTTTAGCTATCCGATGACTTTCACGGATCTGGTATCTACTCGTCATGCTCAAAGCATACGAGGCGTCGGAGGCAGTACAAAGCATGGCGTACATGATAGACCCTATAGCGATGCATAAGGGATCTTATCCATGCGATCTCTCTCCTCCTTAGAAGAGGACATTGAGTCTTGAAAGACTCACACCATGTGATAAAGCGAAACCCTTTCTTAGAATTTTGCATAGCAAAGCGATCTAGCACTTTATCGATGTATGTACTCGACTTAGGCCAAGTAATCTTCTAGATCTATCTCTATAGATCTTGATGCCTAGAATATAGGCGGCTTCACCTAAGTCCTTCATCGAGAAACAATTCCCTAACCACATCTTCACGGTGGGTGAGGAATATCATTTCGATGAAGTATGTCATCTACATACAAGACAAGAAATACAAGCTGTGCTCCCACTATTTCTCTTGTAGACACAAGGCTCATCTTCATTCTTGATGAAACCAAACTCTTTGATTGCATCATCGAATCGAAGATTCCCAGGCTTGCTTTAGTCCATAAATGGACCTTTGCGGTTTGCATACCTTTCGGGATGCTTTGGATCTTCAAAACCCTCGGTTGTGTCATGTACACATCCTCGAGGTAGCTTTCCATTGAGCGGTTTTGACATCAATCTGACAGATATCATAATCATTGTAGGCTGCAATATCAAGTAAGATCAGAATGGATTTAAGAATCTAAACTGGTGAAAAGGATTCTTCATAGTCAATACCATGAATTTGTTTGAATACTTTAGACACCAAACTACCTTTATAGGTATGCTTATTACCATCCATGTCGGTCTTTACTTTAAAGACCCACTTACACCCAATGGGTTTTACCCCTTGGTGGATCAACCAAAGTCCATACTTGGTTAGTGTACATGGATTCCATTTGGATCTCATGGCCTCTAGCCATTTCTCGGAATCTGGGCTCATCATAGCTTCTTGATAGGATGTAGGCTCGTCAAGATCGACAAGCAATACTTCACCGTTGTCAATCAAGAGAAAAGAATATCTCTCGGGTTGACGACGGATCCTATTAGATCTACGAAGAGGTTGGTCTACTTGAACAGGTGTTTGCTCCACAACTCTTTGGGCAACAAATTCCTCATCCACAACACTTTGTGGTGCCTGTTCATTTTCCATCGAAGCCTTAGTGTTATCATCATCTTGAACTTCTTCAAGATGAATTTTACTCCCACTAGTATTTCTAGAAATAAATTCTCTTTCTAGAAAGACAGCATTTCTGGCAACAAACACCTTGCCAAGTGTGGGATTGTAAAAGTAATATCCCTTAGTTTCCTTGGGATATCCTACAAAATAACACTTATCGATTTGGGTCCTAGTTTATCTCGAGACTTGGCGTCTAACGTAAGCTTCACAACCCCAAATCTTTATAAATGACATTTTGGGACTCTTCCCGATCCATATCGTATATGGTGTCTTTTCTACGGCTTTTGATGGGACGCGATTAAGTGTGAAAGCGGCTGTCTCTAGAGCTAAACCCCAAAAGGAAGTAGGTAGATCAGTCTGGCTCATCATTGATCGTACCATATCTAATAGAGTACGATTTCTCCTCTCAGATACACCATTCCATTGTGGTGTTCCAGGTGGAGTGAGTTGGGATATTATCCCACACTCAGCCAGGTGATCACGAAACTCTTTACTAAGGTATTCACCACCTCGATCTGATCGAAGTAGCTTAATACGCTTACCAAGTTGGTTTTGTACTTCATTCTTGAATTCTTTGAACTTTTCAAAGGATTATGACTTATGTCTCATCAAATATAAGTAGCCAAATCTACTCATATCATCAGTGAAAGTAATAAAGTACTTATAGCCTCCTCTGGCTTCGACATTGAAAGGGCCACATACATCAGTATGTATGAGTCCTAACAAATCCGTCGCTCTCTCGCCATGTCCACTAAATGGAGTTTTAGTCATCTTTCCTAAAAGACAAGACTCGCATACCTCATATGATTCAAAATCAAATGAGTCCAATAATCCATCTTTATGGAGTTGGGATATGCGTTTTTCATTTATGTGACCTAGGCGGCTTGTGCGAAGATATGTCTGGTTCAAATAATTCGATTTGAACCGTTTGGTATTTACGTTATAAATTGGGTTATCTAAATCTAGAACATAGAGACCATTCATAAGTGGTGCATTACAATAGAACATTTCATTTAAATAAATGGAACAACATTTGTCCTTTATTATAAAAGAAAAGTTTTCTTGTCTAAACAAGATACGAGATTATGTTCTTTGTCAATGCAGTACATAAAAGCACTCCTCTAGTTCTAAGATAAGCCCGGTGGGCAAAGACAAAGAATATGTTCCTCTGACTCTGGCCAGCAACTTTTGCGCCATTGCCTACTCGTAGAGTCCACTTCACCCTTTGCCATTATTCTACTATTTCTCGGTCCTGCACATTAGTACAAATGTGAGATGCACATCCAGTATCTAATACCCATGTAGAAGAAATAGATAGATTAACTTCTATAACGTGTATACCGAGGCGAAGTCCCACTTCTTTTATTCTTTACTTCCTCAAGGTAGACTTTGCGGTTCCGCTTCCGGTGTCGATCTCACCGAATGGAAGCAGATCCCTTCCTTAGGTACTTTACCTTTACCCTTTGAAGTGGATGAGTTGGCCTTGCCTTTGGCTTAGGTCTTACCCTTGCCTTTGCGCTTACCTTTGTCCTTCTTGACCATTAGTACATTACTAACTTTCTTCTTGAGATTTGGTTGTGTGATTCTCAACATCTTTGAGAATCTCGAGCAAAGGTTTATCAATTTCATTCATGTTATAATTCATGAATTGATTGTATGCTTGCGATTGCGGGATAACATCGATTGCCAATTCTTGGCTCGATGGAAAACCTAGTCTTCAAGGTTCTCAAGCGTACCCAATCATTTTGAGTCGTGAGTTCCTACAGTGTTCCTTCTTGCATCTTGCATGCAAAAAGAGCCTTAGACACTTCAAAACGCTCGTGCCTAGCTTGTCCTTGATATAGTTGTTTCAAATGCTCAACCATATCATAGGCATCCATGTTCTCATGTTGCTTCTGAAGCTCAGAGTTCTTGGTGGCAAGCATAAGACATGACACATCTAATGCGTCATCTTGATGCTTCTTATAAGCATCCTTTTCAGCACGAGTGGCAGGGCGGGTGTTTCAGTAGGCTGCTCTAGGACATATATTTGCGTTCTTGCTTGAGGATAATCCTCAAGTTCCTATACGATCAAGAAAGTTTGCTCCATTGAGCTTGTCCTTCTCAAGGGAGATCGCAAGTTGAGGGGTGTGTCGTGTTAGATGACATGGTGATCTACAACATTAAAATGCAAAGTTAAGTATCATACCTAAATCATTTAATTAGGCCTTTAATTAAATGAGGCTCCCACTAAATTCTCATAGCTACTATTTAGCTATAAATTTATATGGGATAAAGATCCACATCATAATTCGTCTTGAGTTAGCTTTGGCTAATCACCCAAGACGTAGTATAATTAGGTAGGCAATCTTTTGCCAATTACATTTGATGTAACTCTTTAATAGCTTTGGTTAAGTTTTAGATTAGTTTAGTGTTTATTCCTAAACCAGCTTCCAGGCTGTGGCGAGGCACAAGGGCCTTCTTGGATATCGGAGCAACGACCACTTCTAAGACAAAGCTGATGTTCGGAAATCACACAAAACTAATGTTAACACTTATGTTCAAAGCTAATATATGCCTCTACTTTCTTAACCAATTAAGAAAACACTTAATTAAGTCTTAACCAAGTTTGATAGCGGGACATCACGATTGTCCACTCGCACCCCTCCAAGATAAAATGCAGTGCTTTGCTTTGGCAAACCCAATAACAAATGATCGAGGAAGTAGTGAGTACCAACTTTGGTAGGCATATCGTTTAGACTTATTAAGAAATAAACATGTATCATATACATATTAGCATACATCACATATAAGCTAAACTAATCATGCATCACATACAAGCTAAACTAACATGCATCTCATACATATTAAACTAACGTGTCATGGTTATGGCCCTTATTCTACAATCTTCTCAAGCCAATGAAAAGATTGATTGGTCAACCTAGGGATAGCATCTTCTCCTAAGTGCTTCCTTTTGGTTGTCTTGTGTGTTGACTTCCTCCTTGTAACCTCATCTTCCAATGGACCCTCCATCCTTGTTTTGTACATTACAAAAGGAGAAATACTCGAGTTACATTCGAGTCTAAAACAAATTTTACAACAAGAATATTAGGAGAAAGGCACGACACGCAGGCCGTATTAAGAATTACAACACACAATCACAAACTCTTTGGGACTAGGCCATAACCATGCACCATGTCATTTTAACTTTTAAAAGACATTGGATATTTTATTATGTTTGAAAATTTGCTAATGCAATTATCAACTCATAATAAAATTTATCCTACTTCTATATCACATATAAAATAGAGAAAACCTATTTTTATACGATCTTTCGCAAGTGGCTCTGATACCACTGTAGGGAAATCTCGTATGCCAAATGGCATATGCGCAACGGAAAATAGGATCCCTTCCAAGTGATCCATGCGAAAGCAAACTCGTATAAAATAAATTTCTCTAAACCAAACCTATCTTATAGGAGAGGATTACCTTTGTTGCGTGCCCTTGTTAATCCCGCTTTTCCTTTCGGTTTGTTGGATCTTTAGCACGTTCAAGTGTCCATGCCTCTATACGTATCCACACGAGCAAGCTCTTGTCTCACAAGAGAAACTAGAAGAGCTCTCCTTTACTTCTTGCTAGAGAAGTTCCTAAAGGAGAGGAATCTAGGGAAGAAGAGAAAGGAGGAAGAAGACTACTCTTCTTGCTAGCCTACACTCACAAAGCCACACAACCAAAGCTTCCACCAAGCTTCTCAAGCTCTCTCTCACAACCACACCACAATCACAATCCAAAATGATACTTTGGCCGGCCACTCCATGGGGCCTTTTATAGGGTTGGCAAAACCCTTTCACCTCCTACAATTTAATGCAATCCATTGCATTGAGACCCCTTTTGTTTTGGCCGGCCACTTAAGGAGACAAAAACCATTTTGTCCCCTTCCACCTTATCTAGCTTAGGTGGATGCTTAGGTGGCATGCTTATGTGGCATTCATGCATGTTGAATTAATCTTATTAATTCAATTAAGCTTATGTTATCATATTGAATTAATCTTATTAATTCAATTAAGCTTATGTTATCATATTGAATTAATCTTATTAAATCAATAAGGTAACATATTGAATTAATCTCATTAAATCAATTAGC
The DNA here is from genome assembly GCA_025175895.1 of Wurfbainia villosa. Classification (NCBI taxonomy): domain Eukaryota; kingdom Viridiplantae; phylum Streptophyta; class Magnoliopsida; order Zingiberales; family Zingiberaceae; genus Wurfbainia; species Wurfbainia villosa. The sequence goes on from CM045986.1 coordinate 30,907,389, forward strand.
TAAAATTCTCATTAAGCTTAAAGTCCAAAAACCATTTTGTACTTAAGCTTATTCCCAAATTATTCTAGTCAAACTAGAATACTCTAATTCCTCTAATTATCATGCTCTTTGTGTGTGACCCTATAGGCTCTCATTACGTTGGCAGTGGATCTAAACTCTTTTAGATACAAAAGCAATGAGCGGCATCTAGCAATACATCATTGCTACCCAAGTTACGAGATAAGTCAAGATCCGACTAACCTTTCCGTGACTACTATAATATATGATCGTGTCCTTCTATCCTTGATATCAGATTGATCAATGAGGCATAGACCGTGTCATCCTCGATCAATCTATGTGTTTCTTGATCCCTGAGTAAACTAACTCAAACAAATGAGCTCAATATCTCATATTGACTCATTCGAGCATGGCCATGCGTTTTAGTAGTTCTACTCAATCAAGGGGCCCACCGATATCACTCCCGTCATATGGAAGGGATAGATCCCATCTACATCACTCACATCCCTCCGCATAATTTGTTACATACCCGATGTCGCCTTTATGGTCCACCACTGTTACGGGTGACGCGTTTGACGATACCAAAGTACATAACTCCTTATGTAGGGAACCATAGTGACTTCAGGTCTAAGGACTATTCATACCAATAGTCACATGAGAAAGTTTATGACACTCATATAACGATCCATGAAACTTTCTCATGGCGGGTCAGTTCAGTATATATTCTCTAATATATACCCATGTGTCAACTTGATATCATATATCCATGACTTGTGAGATCAAGTCATCAATTGACCTACATGCTAGTCTTTATGTATTAATATTGCCCTTGCATATTAATACTCGACTAGGAACATTTAGGAAAGTGTTCTCTACAGCCTCTCATAATCAATTCTGCCAATTGATGTGCTGTAGATAAGAACCTACTTTTCTAGGGCATTATTATATTTAAATTAGCTGGCACAAGCAAGATGTAAATATAATAACCAATCCTTTGCCTTTATAGAATATGATACAAAATGTTCCCTATTCAACCATCACATGATTGGTTCTAGGGCTTTAACTAACAATATCAACTATCATGGGTTCAGGTATGGGAGAATGCTCTGGTGGGAGAGAAGGGGCGGATGTAGAAGTGTTTGCCCTCGATAGGCGTGGACGCACCACCTCTCTGTGCTCATCTTCAGGTTGCGAGGAGAGAGGGGACGATTTTTGGGTACCCAAGGCAGAGGGGGGAAAAATGGGAGAGTTAGAATTTATAAGTAACATTGGAGATGAGGATGGACTAGATACCCTAGTCTCATCTGGAGCGGATGGGACAAGGGTTTCAAGCGAAAGTGGAGGAGAAGGGAGAGATGAAATAGGTGTGATGGTAATGGACGAAGGTGAGGGCGAAGTCAATGCTGGCGGTTGACCCTCACCCCCATTTGATTTGTGAGTAACGGCTTACTATTTCTCGGTAGAAAAAGAAATGCATCCTGCTTGATGGAAAAAGAAGAGAAGTGCTGGAGTTAGTGACTGTGGCACCGGAGGATGGCGGCGGAAAGAAGAACGGATGAAGAAGAAGGAAACGAAAAGGCATAAGGAATGACGGTAACAGAAGAGAGGAAAGATGAAGCTTCCCCTATAAAAGGAGGGGAGAATGGGCTTGCAGTGATGATTGGGCTCTTAACTTACAAAAAGGGTCCTAAGAAGGAGAAAAATGATGAGTTACTCCTCTAGTGGGTCGTCATCTGCTAGAACCTTTGTTTTCATATGATGGGATGGACGAAGATGTAGGATCGATGAAGTGTGGATGTGGCCGGCTAGAGGGGGTGAATAGCCCTCTTTCGTTCGATGACGTAATTCGCTTGTCTACAAAATTAATTAGCGCAACGGAAATAAACAAGACAAGAAAATAAACAATGCAAAGGTAAAAACAATACTAACAAGATAATATAACATGGTTCACGGCTACGCTGCTAATCCACGGTCTCCGATTCGTCCTCGGTGAATCACTCCGCAACCAATCCACTATTAGTCTCTCCTTTGCACCAAGCTAGGTGGAGGTAACCCTTACAACTCAAGAACACTCCTTTTACAATTGATGTGAAAGAGAACTAGAAGAACGAGTTTATCACTTGTAGAGCACTTGGATGATGGTTTGAAATATAAGCATTAGCCATCCAAAAGCCCACACCCTCTCTTTTTATAGAGAAGCTGATTTCTTCCCGTTGGCCGCCATCAGTCGACTGCTACCCTTGGCAGTCGACTGCCGCCACTACAACGGCCTCCGAACACGTCGGATCCCGACCGTTGTAGTCCAACGGAACACCGATCGATGTAACCATCACGATCGCTTCTCCGTGTCAATCGCCTACGGCTACGAGAGATTCTATGCCCGTGACTTCTTCTGGCAGTCGACTGTTGGGAATAAACCCATCAGTCGGATACTAGTCGAACCCCGTTCGACTCAGAGCAGTCAACTGCTATTTCATGGCAGTCGACTGGTGTCGTGTGAAACTCAAACTTAACATTTGTTTGAGCTTCCGGCGGTCGGGTAAACCTCAACCCTTGTGGTCGAGCCTCCGACACTCAGCCATTCGGCCAAGTTCACCTAATGAACTACTTACAATTCACTCATTCTCTCATCTCACTCGAAGTCCCTCGCCGAAGCTCTCTTCGTTCGCGGCCACGTCCCTCGGCAGCATCAGGCGCACGACTCTGCAATGCTCCTTCGCTTCTCTTGCCTCCGAAGTCTGCTTCCTTGGCTTCGCTTCAAGTCATCTCGTCCGGTGGTCCTTCGGTAGCATCAAGCGCACGACTCTGCAATGCTCCTTCTCCGACTCAAGCACGAGGTTGTGAGTGGTGAACCCGCCAAGGCTCCATGTGCTAATTACTAAGTCCTGTAAGACTCCAACGCACATATCAAATCACAATAACAACCAAACTTAAACCCTTTTCCACACACATCAAAACCTTATCATGGCAAGAGATTGCTCTAACAATCTCCCCCTTTTTGATGTGTGGCAATCCGTTTAAGTTAGGTAAAATATTTGATAAACTATTAAGGAAAGAAAGCATGTAAATAACATGATTAGCAACTCTCCCCCTTAATACATGAAACTCCCCTTAAATATATTCCCCCTTACTTAAACATACATCTTTCTCCCCCTTTGACACCATCAAAAGATTAAACAAAGTTTATATATTATGGCATCAAGTTTAGAGAGAAATAAAAATTAAAAACACTCAAAAACCTGATAAAATCAATTTACTGTGCTTGTTCACAGTCCATCACCGATTCTAATGTGATGGCAATGATCGGCACAATGAAATCCAATTTCGATTTTCCGACAATTTAAATGCACTATAAATTCAGAAAAGTCAAAAAATAGTGAAATTTGGGGAACACATTTCTTTTAGGGTTCTTTATCAATGAAAAATAGTTTTCCATGAAAAAACATTATATTTTAAATGATTTGCCAAAAATCCAAAATCTTTAAAAACAACTAATGTTTTGATCAAGTTTGTATCCATTTTAACACCTAGTTTTGCTTTAGATTGTTTCAAAACATGAACACACAGATTTTAAAGTAAGAAATTGTTTTGAAAATATATGAAATATCCAACCATGATCTTTGAGCAATATGTATATGAATTAAACATAAGTCTTCCCCATGATTGGTCTATTATTTCTATTTGATACTTTAAATGACCATCTAAATGTCATAGGCATTAGTGGACCATTAGTATCATCCTATCATCTCACCCATGCTATGTTTTCAATCAAGGTAGCCTATGGTGAGTGTGAGATGCATCCTAAAGGTATTTGTATACACTTAACCATTAATTTCATGCATTTCTACCCATGGTTAAGTATCATCCTAACATCCAACATGATCATAAAGACATGTATGAATTAATTTCACATTATGATCATGAAACACATGTATTCATCAATTTATAATCATTCATTAGGTATTACATCATAATAAGGCAAATATCACCTAAAGCATGATTTATCTATTTATAGGTGAATTATCATCACCTAACACTATTTCAAAAAAGTTGTCCTGCCATCTTAAGTCAACCAAAAATATGATATAGGTAAAATCCTTATGGTTGACTATCCTAGGGTTTTCTTAACCCTTAAGGATGGATTTTGGAATCCAATACAAATTCTTGCCTATGGGGTTCACTAAATACTCTTTAGGGATCCATTTTCTAGCTATTGTTTTCTTTTTATCTTGACCCCTAGCAATTAAGCATTTATAGGCATTTTCATTTTTATTTTCTTTATATCCTAAGCCTTTCTAGTTAAAGCCTGCCCTTTGGCTCCCTATTATAATGTTAAGAGTGTTGGAGTCAATAGTGAATTTTTCTAGGGCTTTGGTCAAGTGATCTACCTTTTCCCTTAAAGCCCTATTTTCCTCAATGCATGCATCACTAACATCAATTGGCATATATTCATGTGAGCATGCATCATCATGACTAGAAGAAATATTTTTATTAATATTTACGCATGCTTTTTCTAATTTTTCTTCTAAGTGCTTAATTTGATCTAGCATGCTCTTATTTTTCTTTTTGGCTCTAAATAAGTCCTTAGTGAGACTAGATATCATGGAAACTATTTTACTTGGTGAGAGGTTCGTTACCATAGTCTTCATGTCTTCTTCTTCTTCGGATGAGGAGGATGGTGAAGAAGCTCCCCCTTCACTAGAGCTCTCCTCACTTGTGCTTGATTCTTCATTTTCGGTGGAGGATGAGTCTAGGTCGTCAAAGGCCATCAATGCCAAATTTGTGACAAAGGCATTTTCTTCCTCGGATGATGATGAGGAGGAGGAAGGGTCATCCCAAGTCCTTGCTTTTAATGCCTTTGCCTTCCCTTTTTCCTTGGCCTTCTTTTCTTCTTCCTTTTTCTTCTTGCTCCCCTTCTTCTTCTTCTTCTCTTCCTTCTTTCTCTTCTCCTCTTTACTCTTGTTTAGGAGGGGACAATTGTCCCTTATGTGTCCCTCTCCTTGGCAATTATAACAAATCACCTTCCCCCTTGGTCTTCTTCTCCTATCATTAGAGTTATTGAATTTAAAACCTTTTGATGCATGCCTTACCCTCCTTACCATATAAGCTTCTTCCGTGTTATCCATGGAGGAGGATGAGGATGCTTCGTCGAAGGAAGAGGGAGTCTCCATCTTCTTCTTCCCTTTGTGGGCTATCAAAGCTACTCCTCTTGAAGGTTGAATTCTAGGCTCTTCAACTATTCCTTCAAGCCTTGTTTTGTGGAGCTCCATTGTTGAGAAAAATTCCTCCAAGGTGCTAACTTCTAGGTTCTTGGAGATGTAGAATGAGTCCACCATAGAGCTCCATCTTGAGGACTGAGGAAAGGCATCTATAGCCTTCATGAGCATGTCCCTATTTGAAAGCTTCTCACCTACACTAGATAAACCGGTTATTATTTCTTTAAATCTAGAGTGTAGTGAGGTTACCTTTTCTCCCTTTTCTAATTTGATGTTTGATAGTTGGGAGCGGAGGAGGTCTCTCCTTACAAGTTTGGCCTCCGAGGTACCTTCATGAAGCTCTACTAGCTTCTCCCACATCTCCTTTGCACTAGAGCATTCCCCAATCCGGTTTACTTCTTGTTGGGGGAGTACATTGTAGAGGTGGTGCTTGGCTTTTGAATTTGCCAAATACTCTTCTCTTTGCCTCTTGCTCCACCTTGATTTCTGCAATGGCTCCCCTTCTTCATCCCTAGGCAATTCGAAACCGTTTTCCATAATTAAAAGGATTTCAAAATCGATTTCGAAAAATACCTCCATTCTCTTTTTCCACCAAGAGAATTCTCCTTCAAACTTTGGTGGGTGAATGTTGGAGCCGACCATTCTTGAATGTGCTTATTGTTGGGTTTCCGGCACCACGGCGTGTGTGTGTTCGATCATGTTTCGTAAACATGAACACAGCGGAAGCAATAAAATAATAAATACTCCTATTTATTACAACACACACAACACACGCATGCATATTACAACAAGTGTAGACATAACCGTAAATTTAAATTTGCAATAAAAGGAAATTTATCTACGTTATACCTTTCGTATGACGTGTAGCGGGAACGGCATCAACCGGAACGATCCTCGCTAGAATCGTCTCTATCCGTATCCACGCCGAGTTCATCGGGATGACTTCGCTAAGCCACGAGCTTCGTCTTCATACGGGTTACTAGCCTCGTGTTGAAGACGACGTGATCGAGAGATGATCACGATCCGAATCCAAATTCGGATCCAAAACGAGTCCTCAAAACTCGCTTCTCCGGAGAGGTATTCGTCAACCGATTGACGAAACCTTCATCCTCCACCTCAGAGGATTACCGGACATCGAATCCCCGGTAAGTTATCCGCAGTCAGAGCTCTAACCGTCGTCCAAACGATGCTCCGACGAGAGGAGAAGAAGCTGTCCAGAAAACTGGACAGCTTGGTGGAGGAGTAGGCGCCGGCCAAAACAAGGAAGCCAAGTGCTCACCTTTTCGCTGAGGCCTAGGAAAATCACCGGAGGGTCGCCGGAGGATCACCGGCTGAAGCTTGGTCGCCAGCAAGGAGCTGGATGCCGGCACAAGGGGCTGGGCGGCCAAGGAGCTTGGGCGGCACACCTAGGTTGGGCGGCACAACTAGGTTGGGCGGCAACTCCAACTAGGGTTTGGATTGGTTAGGGCTTAACAATCCCTTAAGCCCTCTTTTATAGAGAACTAATTCTCTTAATGGTTAATGGATCATATCCATAAAGCCTGTTAACCCGCTCCATTAAGATAAGTTAAAATAAACCAAACCATGATGGTTTATTTTAAGTTAAAACGAACCGAACCAACTTTTGGTTCATTCGTTTAAAATAAACCAAACCCTTTGGTTTATTCTCCTCCATTGGATTAGAACCAAACCATTTTGGTTCATCCATTATGTCTTCATAAGACCACGGCCCATCCACGCTTCCATTGCGTGAAAGCGATTTCATGCTCGCTTTATGTTTGGTCCAACCAAACCTAGTTTCTCTCGGTCTGAGAATCCCATTCTCAAGCTCGTTTTAAATCCTTTGGATTACGCTCGTTGTGCGTGTGACCAAATAGGTTCTCGGTTTATGTTGGTCGTCTATAATTAACCATTAATTATAGAACGATCATGAGTGGCACCTAGTAGTACATCATGATCCCCAATTAACCGGAAAGATCAGCGATTGATCGAACTATTTACGAAACCCTTGATGGCTCGAATGAATCGTGCCCCATTCCCTTCACTCATCTTATACCCACTTGGTTAGGACATGGTCTATTGTGCCGGTCCCACTAAGTGACTACGTCACACCTAGCCCAAGTATCATTTCCTCGTCCTACAGTTCTAGTTACTCACATGTATCGAAGAGTACCTTACTCTAAACATGTAATGCTTTGGCCAAAGACTTTAGTAACAATCCGACGAGAGGCCATGGGTATACATCTCCTCGCAAGGAGTGGTGAATCCTTTATAGGCTATTCAAACACCTTCGATCATTTCAACTTATACCCAATCATCCCGGGTCCACATCTCCTTAGAGATGTTTGCTTAAGATGTCAAAGCATAAGTCTCCATGATCAAGATGACTTGAATACGCAAGTCGAAAGAACATCGCACTTAAGCTACGAGTAAGAACTTCATTGACATATCTATATATGCAGAACCATATGAAGTCTTACGGTGGTCACTCGATGAACTAGTTACCATAACTAGCATCCACGATTAACTCGGACATCACAATGTCTCGGCCCGGTGAGAATCAATTGCTTGGATACACCAAGGAGTATACCTCGTGCTAGTCTCGTCGAATTGATGGTGTCCAAATCCATCAATTCATCGACTAGGATAATTCACATCACAATTACACATGTAGAGATACTCACTAGTTGTGATCCAATCACAAATTCTCTCATGTTGTGAATCGATCGTGGACATTGATAAATGAGTTTAAGATCCAATCAAATACATAAAACATGTATACTCAAATAGTGAATCTTCATTTATCATATAAATGGTTCATACATAAGGCGATTGCCTTAGGACATCTCTCATATATTACTAGCAGACTCCCACTTGGCCTAATGCCAATCGCTACGGTATCCAATACCATAAGCTCGAACATGACCCTCAAACTTATTTTGAGGTAATGCCTTAGTCAAGGGATCCGCTAAGTTCCTTTCAGTGGGAATTTTCTCGATTTGTATTTTGTTCCTACTGATGATCTCTCTGATAAGATGATAGCGGCGAAGCACATGTTTGGATCATTGATGAGACCACATCAAGTTCAGAGATGAACTTCTTGATCCAAACCGCTTCCTTTGCTGCTTCTAAAACTACAATTTATTCTGCCTTAGTGGCAGAATCCGCTATAGTGTCAAGCTTGGAACCTTTCCAACTTATTGCGCCTCCATTCCAGGTGAATACATACCCAGACTAAGACATGGAATCATCCGTGTCTGTCTAGAGCTGGCATCCGTATACCCATGTATCACCATGTACCCTTCTCCATATATTAGGAACACATCCTTAGTTCTTCTCAAGTACTTAAGGATCGTCTTAACAACCACCCAATAATCCATTCCTAGATCAGACTGGTATCTGCTCGTGACACTCAGTGCATACGATACATCGGGCGTCGTACATAACATAGCATACATGATAGATCCTATTGCGGATGCATAGGGAATCTTACTCATGCAAATCCTCTCGTCTTCTGTGCGCGAACACATAGACTTCGAAAGGTGTACCCCATGCCTGATGGGTAGGAAACCTTTCTTGGATTCCGACATGCTAAACCTCTTTAGCACTCGGTCTATATATGTAGACTGCGAAAGACCAAGCAACCGTTTCGATCTATCTCTATAGATCTTAATCCCGAGGATGTAGGTTGCTTCTCCCAGGTCTTTCATGGAGAATGTCTTGGATAACCAAACCTTCACTGACTGTAAGATTGAAACATCGTTTCCTATAAGTAGTATGTCATCGACATACAATACTAGGAATACGACTGCACTCCCACTAACCTTCTTGTACACACAAGGTTAAATGCGGATTTTGTGAGAAATCAAACTTTTGATTGTCTCATCAAAACGGATATTCCAGCTCCTGGATGCTTGCTTCAATCCATAAATGGATCGTCGCAATTTGCATACCTTGGTTTTATCAACCGATGTGAAACCCTCAGGCTGTATTATATACACGTCCTCGAGCAGGTTTCCATTAAGGAAAGCTGTTTTCACATCCATCTGCCATATCTCATAATCATAATGAGCCGCTATGGCCAGGAGCATCCGAATGGATTTAATCATAGCTACAGGCGAATAGGTTTCGTCATAATCAACACCTTGTTTTTGACGATATCCTTTCGCCACCAATCTAGCCTTATAGGTAATCACATTACCATCCATGTCGGTTTTCTTCTTGAAAACCCACTTGCACCCTATAGGCTTTATCCCTTCAGGTGGGTCAACCAAGTTCCAAACTTGATTTTCATACATGGAATCCATTTCCGACTTCATGGCACCAAGCCACTTATCCCTTTCTGAACTTGTCAGCACTTCTTCATAACTGGTAGGCTCCTCATCATCAATGAGTAACACGTCGTTCGATTCGCTTACGAGAAATCCATATCTCTCAGGAATATTGCGTGTTCTACCAGATCTACGAAGATGTGGTGTTACAATAGGTCCAGCCGATTGCTCATCACTATGAGTTGTCGGCTGTTGTGCTTCACCAGGTATCTCATTAATGTCTATTTGAGTCTCTCGAGCCTCCTCAAGCTCGACGACACTCCCACTGTTTTCTTGCAAGAGAAACTCTTTCTCTAGAAACACAGCATGCCTTGAAACAAACACCTTTTGTTCCACAGGATGATAGAATTGGTAACCCCTTGTTTCCTTAGGGTATCCAACAAATAGACATTTATCAGACTTAGCATCCAATTTGTCTGATACAGTCCGCTTCACATAAGCAGGACAACCCCATATCTTCAAGTAAGATACATGAGGTTTCTTACCATTCCATATCTCATATGGAGTAGTTGAGACTACCTTGGTAGGCATTATGTTTAACAAGTAAACAATTTATGCAAGTGCATAGCCCCAAAAGGACTTGGGAAGAGTTGCATGATTCATCATTGACCTGACCATGTCCAACAAGGTCTAGTAACGCCTCTCAGATACACCATTATGCTGTGGTGTATAGGGCGGAGTCCATTGAGACAATATGCCATTGTCTCTTAGATAATCAAGAAACTCTTGACTTAAGTATTCACCACCTCGATCCGATCGAAGTATTTTAATACTCTTGTCATGTTGTTTCTCTACTTCATTTCTGAATTCTTTGAACCTTTCAAAGGCTTCAGACTTGTGTTTCATCAAGAACACATACCCAAACCGTGAGTGATCATCGGTGAAGGTAATGAAGTAGCTATAGCCTCCTAATGCTTGAGTTGACATAGGTCCACATACATCAGTATGTATTAGACCTAGTAACTCTCCCACTCATTCACCTTTTCCAGTAAAAGGTAACTTAGTCATCTTGCCTTTTAAGCATGATTCGCATGTATCGTATGAATCCAATTCAAACGATTCCAGAATTCCACATCGGTGTAATTCGGACATGCGTTTCTTGCTTACATGGCCAAGACGACAATGCCACATGTAGGAGTCTATTTGATTATCCTTTCGAGCACGCTTGTTGCTCGCTTCGATATTGCAAATGTCACTGGATACGTCCAACGTATAAACACCATTGCTTAAAGTTCCAGTCCCATAAAGAACTCCATTCAAAGTTATGTAACAACAATTGTTACTAAAAGTCAAATGGTACCCATTTCTATTTAAACAAGAAATAGAAATGATGTTCTTTATCAACGAAGGAACATAAAAGCAATTGTCCAGTTCTAAGACAAGTCCTACAGGGAGTTCCAACAAATACGTTCCGATGGCGAGTGCAGCAACCGTTGCTCCATTCCCAACACGTAAATTTGACTCTCCCTTGACGAGTCTTCTTCTATTCCTTAGCCCATGTATGTCATTACATATATGTGAGCCACACCCAGTATCCAATACCTAAGTGTCTGAGGAAATAGAATGACAATCAATAACGAAGATATATGAAAAAGATGGAGCATCTTATGCCTTATTCTTCTTCACGGACTCAAGATAAATCTTGCAATTTCTTCGCCAATGGCCCTACTTGCCATAATTATGGCAAGTGCCCTTTTTGAGCTGGTTCTGCCTTTTTAGCCTTTTTCTTCTTCCCCTTCTGTTGTTCCTTTGACTCCCTCTTAGAACCTTTCTTCGAGGAATCAACTAACAACACCGTCCCGTGCTCATGCTTCTCAGAAGGCTCCACAGTCTTCAGCATGTTGAGCAGTACCACAGATGAACCTTCTTACATCTCAGAGTAGAAGAGGAGCTTGAAGACTTCGAACCTTTCGAATCTCACTTGCTCATCAACTAACTCATAAAGATGAAGGACTACGATATGAGCATCCGTATGCTCATGCTATTTTCGTAGCTTGGGTTCCATCATGGCTAGCATGATGCAACTCATTTGTTCAGAATCACTCACATGTTTCTGATAGGCCAACAATTGGTCCAGAGTTGCATTGTCACTAGGATGGGCAGGAAGAGGCGCTTCGAGGACATACGCAAGCTTTTCCACCTTGAGAACAATTCTCAAGTTTCTAAGCTAGTCCAAGAAGTTCGGCCCAGTCAATTTATTTGAATCCAAAATGGAACGCAAATTCAAACACATCATGATCAATGTATTAACTTAGAAATACAAAACGAGCATATATGAGAAAGATGATTTTTAAAATGCATCAATATACATTTATAAATCACATTCATTTTTCGAATTTCAAAAAACCCCAAAATCACTTCGGGAGATCGTAGGTCCATCTCCGAATGGGCTGATATCCATCATAGTTATGAACAACCTTGGAGAGAGTCCAACAAGCCATTCATAACTACGACGGTAGGTATCGTCTATACCGATTGCATATCACGTATATGCAACTATCACAATGTGCTATCAACTAATTGAATGTTCACACATACGTTGGGTTGTTAACACATTAACAAGTATGCATCATATGCATAGCACCCAACTTCACCTCCCTTTACATCGACCTTGGAGAGAGTCCAACAAGCCGATGCTCTAGGTTAAAGCCAACCCATTAATCGGGAAATAGTTTTAATATGGTTAGAGCGCATTCAACCAATTAGCCCAGCTTGGAGAGAGTCCAACAACCAAAGCTAACGATTGACCTCTGACTCTTACCATATTAGTATTAAACTATTCCATGGTTTGAACATATTCGAGTTCGAGCCGGGCTTGGAGAGAGTCCAACAACCCAAACAAGAAACGGAACTCTGGTTCTAACCATATTAATGGAAGGTGTAGGCTTTAATATTGTTTAAGGGTTTTTATGTCTCATCCTCTTTGCATGCAAATAACTATTATCTACATGGCATGGCATACATCTACATGTCACGACACGCATGGCATAATGTTATGCATCTAATGCAATTACATGACATACAATTATGTCATGTATATATTTCCTTATATGTCATAACTATTTATGGAAATAAAATATGTTTAAGATTTGATTCTCCAAATCAAATCATAATTAAATTAGGAAACAAATTTCCAAATCTAATCACATATTTTATTCATGGAATTATTTGATTAAGGAAAATCTATTTAGGAAACCAATTTCCTAAATCATTAAAACTACTTATGGAAATAAAATATTTTTTAAGATTTGATTTCCCAAATCAAATCATGATTAAATTAGGAAACAAATTTCCAAAATATAATCAAATATTTTATTTATGGAAAATATCAATTTCCATAAATACTTCCAACTTTCCAAAAGTGGAAGATTTCCATAAATACTTCTAGACTTTCCAAAATTGAAAAATTTCCATAAATACTTCTAAATTTCCAAAATTAGAAAATTTCCAGAAATATATTATGACTATCGCAAAACCATTTTTACGATTATGTCGAAATACAACCTGGGCTCTGATACCACTGTTGGGTTTCCGGCACCGCGGCGTGTGTGTGTTCGATCATGTTTCGTAAACATGAACACAGCGGAAGCAATGAAAATAATAAATACTCCTATTTATTACAACACACACAACACACGCATTCATATTACAACAAGTGTAGACATAACCATAAATTTAAATTTGCAATAAAAGGAAATTTATCTACGTTATACCTTTCGTATGACGTGTAGCGCGAACGGCATCAACCGGAACGATCCTCGCTAGAATCGTCTCTATCCGTATCCATGCCGAGTTCCTCGGGATGAATTCGCTAAGCCACGAGCTTCGTCTTCGTACGGGTTACTAGCCTCGTGTTGAAGACGACGTGATCGAGAGATGATCACGATCCGAATCCAAATTCGGATCCAATCGGAAGTCCTCAAAACTTCGCTTCTCGGAGAGGTATTCGTCAGCGATTGGCCAGAATCGCCGTCCTCCACCTCAGAGGATTACCGGAGATCGACTCCCCGGTAAGTTATCCGCTGTCGGAGCTCTACCCGTCGTCCAAACGACGCTCCGACGAGAGGAGAAGAAGCTGTCCAGAAAACTGGACAGCTTGGTGGAGGAGTAGGCGCCGGCCAAAACAAGGAAGCCAAGTGCTCACCTTTTCACCGAGGCCTAGGAAGATCACCGGAGGGTCGCGGAGGATCACCGGCTGAAGCTTGGCCGCGACAAGGAGGCTGGGCCGGCACAAAGAGGTGGGCGGCGCCAGGTTAGGCGGCACACCTAGGTTGGGTTAGTGGCACTCAACTAGGGTTTATCCCTTAAGCCCTCTTTTATAGAGAACTAATTATCTTAATGGTTAATGGATCATATCCATAAAGCCCGTTAACCCACTCCATTAAGATAAGTTAAAATAAACCAAACCATGATGGTTTATTTTAAGTTAAAACGAACCGAACCAACTTTTGGTTCATTCGTTTAAAATAAACCAAACCCTTTGGTTTATTCTCCTCCATTGGATTAGAACCAAACCATTTTGGTTCATCCATTATGTCTTCATAAGACACGGCCCATCCACGCTTCCAATGCGACTGAAACGATTTCATGCTCGCTTTATGTTTGGTCCAACCAAACCTAGTTTCTCTCGGTCTGATAATCCCATTCTCAAGCTCGTTTTAAATCCTTTGGATTACGCTCGTTGTGCGTGTGACCAAATAGGTTCTCGGTTTATGTTGGCCGTCTATAATTAACCATTAATTATAGAACGATCATGAGTGGCACCTAGTAGTACATCATGATCCCCAATTAACCGAAAAGATCAACGGTTGATCCAGAACTATTTCTGAAACCCTTCAGCAGCTCGAATGAATCGTGCCTCATTCCCTTCACTCATCTTATACCCACTTGGTTCAGGACATGGTCTATTGTGTCAGTCCCCACTAGGCTGACTACGTCACACCTAGCCCAAGTATCATTTCCTCGTCCTACAGATTCTAGTTACTCCACATGTATCGAAGAGTACCTTACTCTAAACATGTATTGCTTTGGCCAAAGACTTTAGTAACAATCCGACGAGAGGCCATGGGTATACATCTCCTCGCAAGGAGTGGTGAATCCTTTATAGGCTATTCAAACACCTTCGATCATTTCAACTTATACCCAATCATCCCGGGTCCACATCTCCTTAGAGATGTTTGCTTAAGATGTCAAAGCATAAGTCTCCATGATCAAGATGACTTGAATACCGCAAGTCAAAGGAACATCGCACTTAAGCTACAGTAAGAACTTCATTGACATATCTATATATGCAGAGAACCATATGAAGTCTTACGGCTGGTCACTCCAATGAACTAGTTACCATAACTAGCATCCACGATCAACTCCGGACATCACAATGTCTCCAGCCAGTGAGAATCAGCTGCTTGGATACACCAAGGAGTATACCTCGTGCTAGTCTCGACAGAATTGATGGTGTCCAAATCCATCAATTCATCGACTAGGGATAATTCCGATGCATCACAATTACACATGTAGAGATACTCACTAGTTGTGATCCAATCACAAATTCTCTCATGCTGTGAATCGCATCGTGGACATTCAGTAAATGAGTTTAAGATCCAATCAAATACATGAAACATGTATACTCAAATAGTGAATCTTCATTTATCATATAAATGGTTCATACATAAGGCGATTGCCTTAGGACATCTCTCATATATTACTAACACTTATTGTGGCGGTTAGTCCTCGACAAGCTTTCCTCGGCTCTAATACCACTTGTAGGATTGATGAAGTGTGGATGTGGCCGGCTAGAGAGGGGTGAATAGCTCTCTTTCGTTCGATGACGTAATTCGCTTGTCTACAAAACTAATTAGCGCAACGGAAACAAACAAGACAAGCAAATAAACAATGCAAAGGTAAAAACAATGCTAACAAGATAATATAACATGGTTCACGGCTACGCCGCTAATCCACGATCTCCGATTCGTCCTCGGTGAATCACTCCGTAACCAATCCACTATTGGTCTCTCCTTTGCACCAAGCTAGGTGGAGGTAACCCTTACAACTCAAGAACACTCCTTTTACAATTGATGTGAAAGAGAACTAGAAGAAGGAGTTTATCACTTGTAGAGCACTTGGATGATGGTTTGGAATATAAGCATTCACTACAAAAAAAACAAAAATTTGGGACGAATTTAGCGACGAATTTTAAAAAAAAATCGTTGAAAAAAAAATTTGCGACGAATTTAGCGACAAAAAATTTTTTGTTGGGAATTAAGCGTCGCAAATATTAGCAACAAAAATAGCGACGAATTTTTGCGACGAATTTTAGCGACGAAAATTAGGGACAAATTTTAAATTTCGTCGCTAATTTTGTTGCAAAAGTTACCCCGATTTCCAAAATTCGTCGCAGAATTCGTCGCAAAATTTTGCAACGAATTACAAATTCGTCGCAAATTTGCGACGAATTTTAAATTTGTCACAAAATTTTGCGACGAATTAATTTTTTCGTCGGAAATTTTCACAACGAAATAAGGAATTCGTTGGTAAATTTGTGACTGATACAAATTCGTCGCAAAATTCATCGTAAAATTCATCGCAAAATTCGTCGCAAAAACAATTTTCTGCGACGAATAAATTTTTTCGTTGGTAATTTTCGCGACGAAAAAAGTAATTCGTTGGTAAATTTGCGATGTTTCCAAATTCGTCGCAAATTTCGTCGCTGAAATTTGTGACGAATTCTTTTTTCGTTGCAAATATATGCGACGAAATATTTTACGTTGCAAAATTCATTGCAAAATTTATCGCAGATTGGATTCGCTAACAATTATCGAAATTTATGAATTTAAATTTAAATTGCCGCAAAGGTCGCCGCAGATTTATCGGGATTTAGCAACGAATAGGGATATTTGTCGCTAAATTTGTCGCAAAAATAAAAAATTATGATGATTTATTCTTTTTCGATATTCTATCGTATATACAAATAATCACACACACACAACAAAATACAATAAGTTCTAATATCCAAATAAATACATTCAATACAAACAAAACACACACACATTCAATACAACAAAATAATATTCAATAATATCCAAAAATATTTGATATCTAAATAAATACAAAGCAACACAATAAGTTAAGAACAAAACAACATTCCAAATAAAAAGTTATATCCTACAACATTTTAAACATCAACATAGTTATGATATCCAAATAACAATGTCTACAAAAGATCACAACACATGGGGAAAAAAAGAGAATCTGGTAAGTAATCACGCGCCGACATTCTTCTACCTGCATTAGAAAACAAACAAACAGCAAAAAGTATCATACATTAAAAAAAACTATATACTAACACGAAAATAAATATGCAAAGACTTACAATGATGTGCATTTTCAACCGCCATAAGGATTGACTTCATAGATCATTCCTGTTTAATGCAAAATAAAAAGTACTAATAAAAAATGTAAAAAATGAAGGAGTAACAAACTAAATAAACTAAACAATTTTAAAGGTACTAATTAAAAACATGCATACAATATCATCATCGTCGCCACCATCATCGTCTTGACTCGGAGGAATATGACTTGGACCAGAAGTAAATTGCTGAAACTGGCGCATAAGAAAGGCTTGTTGTCGTCGCATCTCTATCATTTCCTGATCCCTTTGTGAGTTTTGATGTTGTATTGCTAAAATTTGCTGATCTCTTTCATGTATTATGCCCTTCAAATTGCTAACCTCCTCAGTCAAGTTGTGTATCAGTGCCGCTACTGCTGGTGGAGTAGAAGAAATAGATCTACGAGGAGCATTATGCATGCCAGAGAACCCATACCTAGTATCCTTCCCCTTTGGATCCTCCATCGCCTCAAGCCATAAATCCATATCATTACTAACGGATGGCTCGGATCCTCAAGATCATCATCGTCTCTCGAAATTCTCTCGAGATGAGGATAATCGATCATATCTCTCCTACACAAAATTAAAAATTTAATCGAGCATTTACATAACTAATGAATTAAAGTTATAAAGTAAGTTTAAAGATTATTTCAAACCTTAATAGCTCGAGCTCTATCTCCACTCCAAGTCTTATCTTTTTTTGGAAAGTGCGAACGAAAGTATCTATAAATTCCGGCTCCTTTCCCAATTCCTTAGACTAAATATAAGAATGTTAGAAATAAAATAATAATCTGAAATAAATTTAAAAACTAATTGTAGAATTTAAAAATTACCAATCTACGTGAATGCTCCGATATTTATAGATCCGCCCAAGATATATTGCGATAAGTCTCGTAATTACAGGCTTGATTTAATTTATTCTGTTGACTTCTTTTTTTGCTCTCATCCGATTGCCAATAATTGGAGATTTTACTCCAATTTTCTGACGTGACACAGGCGGGTTTTTTTCCAGTAGATTTGGCATGACTCAATACATGCCGGATATGATCGCCACATTTTTTTTTTAAATTCTTTTAACTTCCAAGTCTTGACTAGGGTCCCAAATAAATCTCCGCTGAGATGGAAATAAAACAATTGATTATATAATCACTTATTTAATATATAAAATGAATCAATTATACCTGAAACTCGCACCACCATAATTCTTTTGTAGGTCCTAGCGTGCTCGAGTATGACAAAGAATCTCCTCTCCAATAGTTATTCACGATTTTATTGATCTCGCAAATAACAGGTACAAAATTTTCAAACCTACGATCAAGTGAAAAAAAATTGAATAAATAATTAAGATAGTTTAAAAATTATAATACTTATATTACTTACGAATCTCCCATAGGAAATATATATGGTCGACTTTCGATGTTCTCAGTAGAGGAGTGTCTGGCGGGTATAGGTGAATCAGAATGGGATGGCCGTGCCGGCGAATGAGATGGTACTGGCGGCTGATCATGTGAAGGTCCAGGAAGATCAAGAGGGCAAGTAGGTATAGTGCTGGCAGGCGATGGATCAGTCTTGCCACTACTAGTACTCTGTCGTCTCTGTCCACCACGTCGAAACTATCAACCAAAAACAAAATTAGAATAAAGAAAATAAAACTTTTATACTTAATGAAGAACATGAAAAACTTACAATATGCATAATGAAGATATGAGAGACTGCGACCGCGCTAAGCTACGATGATTTCACCACTGATAACCTATAAGAACAAATTATACAAAACATACAGAGACAAAAGATATAAATTTAACAATGAGACATTATATACACAAATAATTGAGCTAAGAAAATTTGTAAAATTATAGTTTAAAACTAAAATTATATATATAAAAACTTACCCTAGACGTCAAATTTCAAAGTCCTCATTATCATCTTCCTCATCCTCATCAGTATCCTCCTCCTCGGTCTCCTCCTCCTCTTCCTCCTCGTCCCCCTCCTCCTCGTCCCCCTCCTCCTCTTCATCATTATCATCAATTTGATTGCATCCACGCTTTATCACTACTCACTGATCTCGTAACTTTGGAATTATATATTCTTCTTTATGAAACATATTTGTAACTTTGTCTTGTTGATATGCATTGTCTTGCCAGCGCTCTTCAATTTTTTTCCGTGCTTTTGTTTTACAAACAGCCCACCATTCATTTTTGTCACGCCTCAAACTAGGATATGGAGCATAGAAAACTTGAATCGCTTGTTGTGCCAAAATAAATGGTTCATATCTCTTATAAAATCTTTTATGATTTACTTCAACCAAATTATACTGTGGATGCACCTTCATCCCCCTGACGGGGTTAAACCAGCGACACATAAATAAGATAACTCGCATCTCTGGACCAGGATAATCAATCTCTATAATTTCATCCAGCAAACCATAAAATTCATTGCTTGCACCTCCATCATTGGAAGACTGAACACATACTCCACTATTCATTGTACTTTTTCCATTTCCATATTCTTGAGTGTGGAAATTATATCCGTTTATGAAATATGCTGGCCAAGTGCGTACCATTGATTTTGGACCCCATGATAGATGGATTAGCAATTCTTGCTGAACGTGAGTTTGATTATCATAAACCTATACTCAAATGAAAATGATATTTATTTAAAAGTTAAGATATGTGTAAATAAAAATGTGGTAATTAAAACTGCTTACATATGATTTGAATCATGGTGCAAATTCCTGATCACAGAAGTGATCAAAGTCACGTGTCGGGATTTCAGAGTATAAGTTTTGGAAAATCCTATAATAAAAAATTGTATTATAACATAAACAAATTAACACTTGACGAAGAAATAGGAAATATATACTAACTCGAAATATGGCAATACTCGACAATTAAGTAAAACATATGTGCCGCCATTTTTGATCGATTAGTATATCGTTGCTTACGGTCCACTTGGTCGACTCAAGATAATTAAAAATTGAGAAAGAATTTAAATTGGGATAATTGGGATCGACCTTCATCATTCCTTCCGGATTTCCGTCTTTTGGTCTGAACGTGAGGCTCAAAATAATATGATGCAAAAGTTGTTACTTCCTCCACAATATATGCATTCACAATAAAGGCTTCAACATGTGCCTTATTTTTCACTTTTTTCTTCAAATGATATAAGAATCTGATTGTAATATAACAAATTGTATTAGAAATGAATATATAAAAAAATTAAACATTTTTATGCAATTTTAACGAAATATAGAATATGCGAAATATACCTTTCAAAAGGATACATCCATCGATAATGAACTGGTCCTCCAACTTTGGCCTCATATGGCAAGTGAACCAAAAGATGTTCCATTGAATCAAAAAATGCAGGCGGAAAAATCCTTTCTAAATTGCACAAAATAATTGGAATGTCTCTCTCTAACTTCTCCATGTGTGAATATCCCAAATCATTGAGCATATATCATGAAGAAAAATACTTAACTCTGTAGAATGGCACCCTGCATAAAAATTCGGTAAGAGTTCTTTAAAGGCAATAGGAATAAGTCTTTCCATGAATATATGGCAATCATGGCTTTTCAAACCCATCAATTTGCATTCCTTCATATCGACACATCTCCCAAGATTAGAAACATACCCATCAGGAAATCTCAATGACTTCAACCATTCACAAACAACACGTCTCTGTTCCTTATTCAATGTATAAACTGCCTTTGGTTTTGGTCCTCTACTATTTTCATCAACATCAAGGCTGGGTCGTTTGCAAATGAGTCACATATCTTTTCTTGCATTCAGATTATCTTTTGTTTTTCCGGTGATATCCATCACTGTATTTATCATATTATCAAAAACATTCTTCTCAATATGCATAACATCGAGATTATGATGAATCAAATTACTAAACCAATACGGTAACTCCCAAAATATACTTCGTTTGGTCCATTTATGGTTGCTTCCATATTCATAAGTTGTATCATGTGGCTCTTTAATAACAGATGGAAAGTGAAGAACTCTGTACCAAATATCTTGACCAGTCAATCTCAATGGCGGAGGTGTTCTTTCAATTCGATTCCTAGTGAATTCATCTTTATTCCTTCTGAAATTATGATTTAGTGGTAAAAATTATGCCATGACAATCAAAATAACTCGCTTCTTACCATGCTTCAATCTAATCGACTTTGATCTCTCCATACATATTGGGCATCCTAAGATCCTGCGATGACTCCAACTCGATAGCATACCATAAGCGGAAAGTCATTTATGGTCCAAAGAAGAGCCCTTCATTACAAACATCCGATTAGTATGAACGCGTATGTAGGAAAACCTTCATCCCATAGTTGTTTTAGCTCAATCAATGGTTGCATATAAACATCTATTAACTTCTTGATTTTTGGGCGAGCACAACCAATGTTAAAAACATATACGGTGTTTTCATGCACATCCTGTGGAAGATTATACGGAGTTAATATAATCGGCTAACAAGAATAGTGTCTTCTGATTTACAAATGGAGCAAATCCACAAAGACAGAGACCTAACCTAATATTTCGAGTCTCCTTCGCAAAATCGGATATGTTCTATCAAAAATTTTCCACGCCTGCATCGATGGATGACACATTAGTCCCTCTTACATTCGATGATTTGCATGCCAAGTCATGTGTTCGATTGTCTTTGATGCATAAAGCCTTTGTAACCTAGGAGTTAAAGGCAAATAAAACAACGACTATATGATTTACGCTGCTGTCGCCTCCTACTCGTGCTCTTGGACCTATCTTGATTACAAAATTTACAAACATCCACATCTGCATCATCTCCCCAATATACCATACAACCATCTCTGCACACATCAATTCTTTCCACTGGGAGACCTAATTCTTTCATCAGTTTTTTCATACTGTACAAATCATCAAGGCAAGATATATTATCATACAATGCCTCTTCAAAAGCTTGAACAAAATTATTAAAACACTCTTGGACACATTGTGCTCGCCTTGACATTCAACATTCTTGCGGTGAGCGATAGTTTAGTGTGAGTCTCACAACCAGCCCATAAAGGTGCATCTGCGACTCAACACCTCTGAAATTTGAGATATGCTTCATTATTCATATTCGACCGATATCATTCGTGCACCTCTTCCAAGGGTGATGCATTAGTAAACATTTGCTCAACTGTTGGAGGACAACTTGAAGTTGCACCTTGTGATTGGGGAATCAAATTCGGCCCGCTACATCATATATCATCCTCTGATATGGATTTAATTGATTATAATCACTTTGATCCCTAGAGACTTGTGTGTTGTGTCTATCATAAACTTCATCAGATATAAATGGTTCACCATGACAAGTCCAGTTATAGTAATTTGCAACGAATCCAAATCTACAAAGATGCTCTGAAACTTTGCTAGACGAAAAATCTACCATTGTGACACTTTACGCACGGACACCTTATCCGGTTACCATCCATAAACTCAACATTACTAGCGAAATTTAAAAACTCTTGCAACCCACTCATAAATTCATCACCAAACCCCGACGCTCGTAAATTCTGTTATACATCCAACTCCTTTCATATTTGCATTTTATGCTTTTCAATCAATTATATTAATATCAACTCCTAGAAATTACAATAATACGCATATACAGTTAGTTCACATATGAATTCACTATGTTTAACAATCTTTAAACATAACCGAAAAAGGACTATAGTTGTATAGAAAGCTTACTGTTAATTTAGGTTTAAACATTTTGGGATGTTTAAACCTGAAATGTTAAACAACTTAAGTTGATTGTGACAATTAATATCACAAATGAACACATTGAAAGGTAATGTGTTGGGGTTTCGGTCTTAACGAGGACATCAGGACTTAAAATGGGGGTGATTATGAAAACCCAAATTTAGTGTCAAATTGTGAATTGTGGGCTAATAATATATATAGAGAAGCTTTATAAGCTTAGATGAGAGAGTTATTATTAACATAGGTCTAGAAGTTTTGTTAATCGGCCAATTCTCTCATCTAAAGCAAAGGACAACAAACTAATCAAATTTATTGAAAATGAAATATACTAATTGCAATTTTGTCATTTAAGTAAAATTATTGTTGTAGATGTATAAAAATCGTCGAAAATGAGACATATCAAAATGTATCACCACAAGTTAATACTAATCTAATAAGCCTTAAACACTAGCTCCCCCACCACCACTGACTTTAAGATGCTTGTAATTTCTCAGGTAGATGTGCATGATTTGTTCATCTAAGCCTTATAAACTGCTTGTTTTATCCCATAACTTCCTATATGTGACTAAACAAAATCATAAAATATTCCAACTTAGTACTTAGCATTATTTGGTATGTGAACCCAAATGGCAAATTAGCAGCTTATAAGCTACGTAGTTTCTGATTAACTATATATAGTTCTGAGAATAAATAGGATAACAAAGATAAAACTTCGTAGTTAATTATCGAGTTAAATATAAGAAAAAAATAAAGCAGGCCGGATACAGCCCGGCAGAAGGGCGGGCGCGGGCCGGCCGCCGCCGGGCGGGCGGTGGGGGACGCGGCCGAACCAGGGGCGCCAAGAAGGTACCGGCCGCGAAGCCGTGGCGGCTGGGGCCGCAGGCGCCGGCGGGTTGCTCGCATGGGCGGTGGGGCGCGCTGTGGCCGAGGGGCGCCGGCTGCCACGGCGCGTCCGCAGCGGCGGCGGCGTGGCGCGTGGCGTCGATCGACCTAGCTAAGCGGCGCTGCCGTCGGCCTCGGTGGGCGCCTGGCCGGGTGGCGCGCGACGGTGAAGACGCTGCAGAAGCCGGACGCGGCCGAACGTGACGAGCAGCGCGGCGAGCGAGGATCGGAAGGCGGCGGCGGAAGGGAAGACGACGCGAGGAGAAGAAGCTTCGAATTCGTGCGGCGCGGAGGGGAAAGATAGGGCAGATAAATGAATTAACTTTTGCAACGAATCCACGGATTCGTTGCAAATTTGCAATGAATCCGTGGATTCGTTGCAAATTTGCAACGAATCGGGATTCGTTGCAAATTTGCAACGAATCCGATTCGTTGCAAATTAAAAAAAAACATCGTTTAATTGTTTTTTTATTTTGCAACGAATACTGGATTCATTGCAAATTTGCAACGAATCCAGTATTCGTTGCAAAATAAAAAAAAATAAACTTACCGTTTTAAAAAAATTTAATTTTTTATTTTGCAACGAATCTTGGATTCATTGCAAAAAATTGCAACGAATCCAGGATTCGTTGCAAAAAATTCCAACGAATCCGTGGATTCGTTGCAAAAATTTGAAACCAATCCAGGATTCGTTGCAATTTTGCAACGAATTTTATTTTTTCATTGCAAAATTTCTGACGAAAATTTATTTCATTACAAATCTGCGACGAAACCTAAAATTCGTTGCTATATTTGTTGCAGATTTGCAACAAAAATAATTCGTTGCTAAATTTCGTCGCAATAAAACTGTTTTTTTGTAGTGATTAGCCATCCAAAAGCCCACACCCTCTCTTTTTATAGAGAGGGCTGATTTCTTCCCGTTGGCCGCCATCAGTCGACTGCTGCCCTTGGCAGTCGACTGTCGCAACTACAACGGCCTCCAAACACGTCGGATCCCGATCGTTGTAGTCCAACAAAACACTTGGCGATCCCAGCGATGTAACCATCGATCATCGCTACAGAGTAATCGCGCGATCGGCTACAAGAGGTTACGTACCGCGATTCTCGGATCATTCATTCCATGGCAGTCGACTGCTGGGCATAAACCCATTAGTCGGATACTAGTCGAACCTCGTTCGACTCAGAGAAATCGACTGCTATTTCATGGCAGTCGACTGGTGTCGTGTGAAACTCAAACTTAACATTCATTTGAGCTTCCGGCGGTCGGGTAAACCTCAACACTTACGGTCGAGCCTCTGACACTCAACCATTCGGCCAAGTTCACCTAATGAGCTACTTACAATTCACTCATTCTCTCATCTCACTCAAAGTCCCTCGCCAAAGCTCTCTTCGTTCGTGGTCACATCCCTCGGCAGCATCAGGCGCATGGCTCTACAATGCTCCATCGTGTCTCTTGCCTTCGAAGTCTACTTCCTTGGCTTCGCTTCAAGTCATCTCGTCCGGCGGTCCCTCGACAGCATCAAGCGCACGACTCTACAATGCTCCTTCTCTGACTCAAGCACGAGGTTGTGAGTGGTGAGCCCGCCAAGGCTCCATGTGCGAATTACTAAGTCCTGCAAGACTCCAACGCACATATCAAATCATAATAACAACCTAACTTAAACCCTTTGCCACACACATCAAAACCTTATCATGGCAAGAGATTTCCCTAACAGAAGATATTCAACTTCTCAACGAATGAAGAGACAATGGCGGTATAAAGAATCAAAGGTCAAGTCAGTGCACTCTTTATACAAAAGGCTTTGGTCATTATTATTTTATCCCCGTGCGGTGGCGAAACGGAAGAGTTGACTTCATTTCTCAACTATATATTATTTTATCCCCGTGTGGTGGTGGAATGGAAGAGTTGAGTTCATTTCTCAACTATATATTATTTTATCCCCGTGTGGTGGTGGAACGGAAGAGTTGAGTTCATTCGTCAACTATCTATTATTTTATCCCCGTGCGGTGGCGAAACAAAAGAGTTGAGTTCATTTCTCAACTATATATTATTTTATCCCCGTGTGGTGGTGGAACAGAAGAGTTGAGTTCATTTCTCAACTATATATTATTTTATCCCCGTGTGGTGGTAGAACGCAAGAGTTGAGTTCATTCCTCAACTATCTATTATTTTATCCCCGTGCGGTGGCGGAACGGAAGAGTTGAGTTTATTTCTCAACTATAAATTATTTTATCCCCATGTGGTGGTGGAACGGAAGGGTTGAGTTCATTTCTCAACTATATATTATTTTATCCCCGTGTGGTGGTGGAACGGAAGAGATAAGTTCATTTCTCAGCTATATATTATTCTATACCCGTGTGGTGGTGGAACGGAAGAGTTGAGGTCACTCCTCAACTGCATATTATTTTTATCCCCGTGTGGTGGTGGAACGGAAGAGTTAAGGTCACTCCTAAACTGCATATTGTTTTATCCCCGTGAAAAGGAAGAGTTGAGTTCATTCCTCAACTATATATTATTTTTATCCCCGTGCGGTGGCGGAACGGAAGAGTTGAGTTTATTCCTCAATTGCATATTATTTTTATCCCAGTGTGGTGGCGGAACGGAAGAGTTGAGGTCACTCCTCAGCTGCATATTGTTTTATCCCAGTGAAATGGAAGAGTTGAGTTCATTCCTCGACTATATATTATTTTATCCTCGTGTGGTGGCGGAACGGAAGAGTTGAGGTCACTCCTAAACTGCATATTGTTTTATCCCCGTGAAACGGAAGAGTTGAGTTCATTCCTCAACTATATATTTTTTTATCCCTGTGTGGTGGCAGAACGGAAGAGCTGAGTATTCCTTCAGTTTTATGTCATTTTATCTTCGTACGAAGAAAGTGTATGTGTGATCCATGCATAAATGAAAGGGTGAAGAGGCGGTACGTCTAGTTGATTTCCATAAGAGGAGTATAGAATTTAACATAGACAGAGAAATGTCGGAAGAAGAAGATAAGTGGGGAAGGATAGAGGCGAAGGCTTACATTGTAGAAAGTTCATTACTTCGAAAAGATTGCATATTACAATTCCCCCACAAGAAGAAAATAGCAAAAAGAAACCCTTATTTATAGGGTATTATAGTTCTTTGTTGGGAGGTACCGACGGAGCTTCTTTGCATGGTTGAGGTTGACGCCATAGCTGTCGAACGTAAGATTGTTCTATGAAGATGTGCCTAGATAGATCCTTCTGGGAGACTACTAGTTGCTGGCGTAAGGAATAATTGCTGGTAGAAGCTTCCCTTAAGCGCCGCTGCAGATACTCCACTTGCTCCTCTAGGTTAGCGATATAGCGTTGTTCTTCAGTTTTTCCCTTGAAGGGAAAAGAACTGCTGCCCTGTTCAGAAGTTTCTTCCATGATGGGGAGAAGAAAAAGAGAAGATGAAGGTTAAGCGGCGAAGGTTCGAGGTCCTTATAACAACGAAGGAGGAAGGTACCTTTATTCGCAGAGAAGATAGAAATAATAAATGCAAGTAAAGAAGAGGAAACGTAAAGACAGTAGGTGAAAAGTTACTAGTACAGTAACTCTGAGAGGGATGGTTCAGATTCCACGGAAGCGGTCAGGTGAAGTCTGTTCAGAGAAGGTTACAGTCTTTTTTAATTAACATCAATTCCTTTCTTCCTTTTTATTAACATACTTGATAGTAGTTACATCATTTAAGCTACTTAGGCTTTTTATGATCATCCTTAGTAGGAGGATTGTTAGGAGGCTCCTCTGAGGGGGAAGGCGCCAAGATGACTCTGTAGAGATCGCCTTGAGCAGGAGGTATCGCTGGTGGAGCTTCATCAAAAGAGGGCAGACGAATCCTCGCCGGAGAGACTGGAACGAATGCCAGGGCCGACGGAAGTGGAGGAAGTTCAACAGAGGCCTGGGGATCTCCTATTGTGTATTCCCACGTAAAAAGAGGGTTCCATACCCGATTGTGGAAGGAAGGGAAGGGTGCTCGGAAGGACCTCCCTGCCAGAGGAGATGGAACAGTAGTTAAAGATAGAAAAGGGAGGGGGCGAAAGGTCGAAGTTGTCATCGAACGGGTCTCAGATTCCTCTGAGTCTTCAGTGGTCCAGTCGTTCAGCTCAAAAGAGTCATAATCTGAAGAAATCTCAATAGGGTGTTCCGCCGAAGCCATGAGAGTGATATGGAAGGACGAAGACATGGGGGATGATAATTTATAGTCGAGGGAAGGAGAACTGCATTCGTTCTCGGGAAGGAGAAGAAGATGAAGAGACTAATATCATAATGGCATCAGCATGGGTACTTATCAAGATATCATTTCCGAAGCAGCAAGGTAGACGAAGAAGATCAAGAGACCGAAGTAACTTAATCTTTAGCCGAGCCAAAATTGGGTCGGACATGAAGAAGATCATCTGGGACCTTCCGAGTGGGTTCCTGAGCGAAGAATGTAATTGCTCCATGCGAGACGGAAAATGGGGCGTAATTGTAAAAAGAAAGAAGCACAGAATCAACCTAAAATTCCTGACCCGTACCAAGATGTACATGAAGAACAACAAAAAGCCATGCCAATATAAGCATTCTTCAACAGCGAAAAAATAGTCATTACAAGGAGCGAGATATGACGAATTACAATTCAAAGAGCTCTAGGGGGAATTTAGATAACGCATCAACAGGGTTCAGAGAGCTAGTGTTCGTGCCGGGAGGTGGATATCCTCGTTCATCATTTAAAGCCAAGGACCCGTCAAAGCCAAGTATAAATAAATCCACCCCTTTCTTGACATAACGCCCCTTTAAGTCGGCCTCTTGCACCTTCAGTTGAGACTGGCAACTAGTGAGTTGAGCTAGACACGCAGCTAGCTGGGCCAGACTTTCGGCTAGTTAGGCTGCCAGGGCATCTCTTTCAGTTGTTGCTTTCATGGCTCTATGACCCAGAGCCGAAAGAGCCTCGGTGTATTCTCGGTGAAGTTTTGTTTGCTACCGAGCCACTGCCGACAGGGCTTGAGGAAAGGTAACCACCATTGAAGAGAGTTCTTGATACTTCTATAAACAAGACTTTTGGGTGGCCTCCCACGCTTGGCATTCTTGCCGAAGCTGCTGAATTGTAGTTGAAGAATCAGCAGCTTGAATAATGGCATCTTCAAGCTGTCTTTTATACCCTGTTAATTTATAAGTAAGAAGATCCACCTGTTGGAGTTGGCTCGACTGCAAGAAAATTTACTGTTCAAGGTCTTGATTCTTCTGTTGAAGCTCTTCATTCTCGCTCTGAGCCAAGGCCAGCCGGGTCATGGAATCTTCACATTGGCCAATCAAGTCAGATTTCTTTTGCTCCTTTTCGCTCAGCTGTTGGGTGAGCTATTTTTGGTGCGCTAGGGAGGCAAAATGGCGCGTCTCCACGTTGGACTGGAATTGAGCTATGTGAGATATCATCTTGTTATGCTTGGCCGAGACCTGAAGGAAAGAGAATGCAAATGTCAAGCGTCGGCATATAGTTGTATATATATGTATATATCTATGCCTAAGGTGAAGAGGGAAAATAATTACCTCGGCCAGCAGTTTGCTCACTTGGTCGCAGGGGCCCTGTATCCCTGATTGGTTGAAAAACTTTAACTTTGAGAGGTGATAGATTTTCAGAAGGGACCCCAAGGTAACCAGTGAAGGGTTCAGGGAAAGAATATTTTCCCCCTCCGAAGGGGGAGGGGGACCTGCTCTCTGAAGGGGAGTGGGAGAGGTATGTGTTTCTGAGGGAATAGGGATTGAGACAGATTCGGTTCGAGAAGGTGTGAGAGAATCACGATGAAGGGAGGATGAAACAGGAGAATGGGAAGGAGAATCTCCCCCTTGGGGAGAAAAGGATGGGGTGGATAAGGTGGTATCCCTTGTCCTCGGTTCGTAGATGGTTAGAGGCAGGGATTCATGTTGATCAAAAGAGGAGGAAGGAGGAAATGATGAGTTGGGAGCTCCTTCCTTAATCAGCCGCAATCTCTTCCGAGAGGAAGAAGGGACTGCCACGGACTTACCTCGCTTTGTGGAGGTTTTCTTCTTCTTGGCGGCCTCGATCTCTTCTCCCTTTACTAGAGCGTTCTGCATTAGGTTATCTGCAAAATTCGTTGATAAAAAAGATGGTCGATACAAATAAGAAGTTATATTAAAGTGTGAATGTCATCCTACCTATTGTGGTCGGGGCCGTTGGAGGGAAAGGGGACAGCCTGAAGTGACTAAGGAGAGGGGTTTTCATTAGATGGTTTGAGCAATAGTGGGATTCTCCCAGTACTTTATAAACCTCTACGAAAGGACATTGGGTCCTCATTTCGCGGAAGGGAGGTAGTTCAGGGAGTTCTAGCTTCCAGGTGTCCGAGTGGGGTAGAGGTGTTGGAAGCTGAACAAAGAAATACAACTCTTCCCATCCTTTATGGGAAGTAGGTGTTGGATCGATTTGAAACGCTAGAGGGGGGGTGAATAGCGTTAAAACTTTCTTTTTGTTCGTTCATTTAAAAATCGAGTAGATAATTAATTTGCAGCGGAAAAGATAAGCAATAAAAAGAGAAGACAAATATTTTACTTGGTTCGTAGCCTTCGGCTACTACTCCAAGGCCCTAGTGGTCCTTGACCATGCACGGAGGGTAAAACACTAAACGAACTCCTCCTCGTTGGAGGTAGGACTTAATTGATACAAGAAAGAACAAAACTTGAGGTGGAGGGACACTCCCCCTCTCCTCGTTTACGATAAAAGCTCCGAAACAAGTAAATAAACAACTGATATAAAGCTAATACCGACGTACAAAAAATAAAGAAAATTAAACCTAGACGTCGGAGAAGAAAGACTTCGTTGTCGGAGAGTTGTAGCTTGGCAGAGGCTTTTGGAAGCTTGGAATTGATGAAGAAACCCTAGGATTGGCCCTCCTTTTATAGCCTTTGAGCCCCTTTTCGAGAGGAACCCTAGCCAATCACAATTGAGCACCAATCTCCTTGAAATGGGGTGATAAGCCTTGACTCCTCGAAGCCGATCATTGACCATCAGTCGACTGATGGCCATCATCAGTCGACTGATGGTAGCATCGATCAGTCTTGAACTCAGCGATCGTATTAAGCAGCGATTGAGTCCTCCAAGCGATCGTGATGCTAGCTGCAAGGCAAAGTTAGCTTAATAAAAATATTATTTTGACAGCCTCCGACCGTCCGATCTCGACCTAGACCACCTATAGGATGCCTTTGGTCGGATCTACGCTTAAGATCATCCCCGTAAAGAGGATATGAACTTACTTACTCTCACACACACACGAGCTTACCTCGATACTTACTGTGTCGCTTTCTCTTCCGGCCTTCCACTCGATTCCTTCGGCTCCCTCCGAAGTCACTCGAGTGTCGCCTGACCACCGCGGCTTCTCCAGGTGTCGCTAGCCTTCAACTCCAGCTATAGCAATTTTCTACACACTCGATTCAGCTCGTGAGATAACTACATGAGCTTAACTTTGTATCGTTTGCTATAATCAAAACTCAGGTTCGACTTAGGTGCCTACTGCACCAACAATCTCCCCCTTTTTGATTTATGGCAAACCCACATACAAAGTTAAGTAAATAGCAAGCATGAAGAATAATGTGCATTAGAAACAAAAAAACAAAATAAATAAATAAATAAATAAATAAATAAAGAAGATTAAGTTGGAGTAGTAAGGATTTTCTTCAAGTACTCCCCCTTGAGGAAACCTCCCCCTTGACCGAGGGTGAGTCTTGAAGAAAGACCTTAATCCTCCCCTTTGAGGGTTGCTTTAAGTAATTAACATTACTTAAAGTTGGCCTTAGTAAAATGTTTAAGTTAAGAGTTCTTCTTAACTTGGCCCTTTCTCCCCCTTAAGTAAAACATTAAGCGCATAATGTTTAAAAATAAGTAAAACATTGATGGCACAAATAAGTTTAAGTTAAGAATTCTCTTAACTTGGCCTTTAATAAGTTTTCAAAACTTAAGGTTAACTTTTGGTTTAAATATAAAGTAAGAGTTAAGTTATAAAAAAAAAATCTCTTAACTTGGCCTTTAATAAGTTTTCAAAACTTAAGATTAACTTTTGGTTTAAATATAAAGTAAGAGTTAAGTTATCAAAAAAAAATTTGACCCCATAACTTTGGCCTTTTTCTCCCCCTTTTGCCATATATCGAAAAGAGTGAGGGTGTGTGTGGAAAACAAAATTAAGTGTTAAATTTAAAGTCCAAGCATGTTCCACATTATTTTGAAAATAATATACTGAAAATAAGTTCATATATAGAATGTTCGACTCATATTTGGCTTGATTGATATAAAAGATCAACCAATCCTTGTCAGAGTCGATTAGTATGTATGATTATACTCCGTGGTTCATGGCGATGCACTAGCTCTACATCTGGAACCAGGAGTAAGGTCCTAACATCTCACGCCCATCTACGTGGCTAAGTACACAAACACATTAGTCCTATGTGTTGTGAGATGTATTGGCTCCTTAAATCTATAGGTGCATGATATCTAAGGTATGTCCTATGCTAGTTCCATAAAAATGAAATTTAAGAAATAGTAGTAAGAAAATATAATTTGCAAGTTCCTATTCTACTACGCACATGCCCAATTTTCGTCTTAATAGACTAAATTCGGCTTCGGGTAGGGGTTTAGTAAATAGGTCTGCTAAGTTAGACTTTGATTCGACGTATTCGAGTTGTATGGCTCCGTTGGCCACATGTTCTCGAATGAAATGGTGTTTGACCTCTATATGTTTGGTCCTAGAGTGACATATCGGATTCTTAGTAAGATTAATTGAACTAATGTTATCTACGTGAAGTTTAGTATTCGTAAAGTCTAACTTAAAGTCGCGGAGAGTGTGCTTCATCCAAAGAAGTTGAGTGACACACTCACCCATCACGATGTATTCGGCTTCGGTGGTAGATAAGGCAACACAGTGTTGCTTCCTACTGCACCAACTCACTAGACTCGAGCCAAGAAGTTGACAACAACCACTCGTGCTCTTTCTATCGAGCTTACTACCGGCATAGTCTGAATCAGAGTAGCCGGTTAGTTCGAACTCGGTAGATCTAGGATACAAAATACCGACATTAAGTGTACCCTTTAGATATCTAAGGATATGCTTGACTAGAGTTAGGTGAGACTCCTTGGCACAGGTTTGAAACCTTGAGCACATACTCACTGCAAATAAGATATCAGGTCGGCTTGCAGTCAAGTAAAGGAGACTCCCTATTATGCTCCTATAGTATTTTAAATCAATTGGGTTTCCAATTACATCTTTTTCTATATTAACATTAGTTGTCATTGGGGTATTAATAATTTTAGCATCTTGCATTCCAAAGCGTTTAATTATATCCCTAGTATATTTGCATTGATGTAGGTATATTCCATCTTTAGTTTGTTTAATTTGTAATCCTAAGAAGAAACTTAATTCTCCTACTAAATTCATTTCAAATTCACTTTCCATTAGTGAAATAAACTCATTTAGTAGGATTTAGTTGGTGGTTCCAAAAATAATATCATCTACGTAGATTTGGGCTATGAATATGTCTTTACCTAAGGTTTTTACGAAAAGGGTTGGGTTAACTACACCTTGGTTAAAGCCTTTGGACTTAAGATAAATCGAAAGTCTCTCGTACCAAGCTCGCGGAGCTTGTTTAAGTCCATAAAGAGCTTTCTTTAATCTAAGGACATGATCGGGTTTGTCTAAACTTTCGAAACCGGGGGGTTGACTAACATAAACTTCTTCTTTAATATATCCATTTAAGAATGCAGATTTCACATCCATTTGAAACAATTTAAATCCTCGATGTGCTGCATATGCTAATAGCATTCGAATGGACTCTAATCTAGCTACTGGGGCATAGGTCTCATCGTAATCTAAACCTTCGACTTGACTAAACCCTTTAGCAACTAGTCTAGCTTTATTTCTAACTACTTCACCTTTATCATCAATTTTATTTCTAAACACCCACCTTGTTCCAATGATTGTTTTATCTTTAGGTGGTGGTACTAATTTCCATACTTCGTTCTTAGTGAATTGAGCCAACTCTTCTTGCATTGCAATAATCCAATCGGGATCAAGAAGAGCTTGGTCAATAGTTTTGGGTTCAATTTTAGAAATCAAAGATATTTGACTAAGGTTTCTGTATGAGGCTCTAGTTCAAACTCCTAGACTTGGATCACCTATCACTTGGTCGATAGGATGATTCGTTTGAGTCCTAGTTGGATTTGGATTTGAGTCTACAACTTGATCCATAGGATGGCTTGTTTGAGTTCTAGTTTGGTTGGAGTCATCTATCACTTGATCAATAGAGTGACTTGGTTGACTTAGGTTAGGATTAACACTAGACCTGATCTCCGGATCAGAGTTAGGTCTAGTATGAATCGGCTCGCTAATTGGGGTTGCCGGGGGTTTTGTAGGTTCGTGTCCTTCATCGAATACTATATTGATAGTTTCCTCGACTCTAAGGGTGTCATGGTTATATACTCTATAAGCTCTACTTGTAGTCGAGTATCCTAGAAAGATTCCGGTCGTGGTTTTGGATGTAAATTTCCCTAGGTAATCTTTAGTGTTTAGGATATGTACCTTACACCCAAATACCCTAAAGTACTTGATGTTAGGTATTTTATCGTGATAAATCTCGTATGAGGTCTTAAGGTGCCTCTTTACCATAAGGATCCTATTCTGGACATAGCATGTCGTACTCACGGCTTCGGCCCAAAACCTATCGGGTAGGTTATACTCATTTAACATTGTCCTAGCGGCTTCTTGTAGGGTTCTATTTTTGCGTTCTACTAGGCCATTTTGTTGTGGATTTCTAGGGCAAGAGAACTCATGGTGGTATCCATTTAGGTTACAGAATTCTGTAAACCTATGGTTTTCGAATTCACCACCATGATCAGTCCTAAGTCTTTTGATTTTAATATTTTTGTTGATTTTCTATTAACTTAAATAGGTTGATTAATTGATCTAGGGTATCACTTTTGTGTTTGATGAACCTAACCCAAGTAAATCTAGAGTAGTCATCAATAATGACTAAACAGAATTTACTTCCATTAAGTGACTTAGCTCCGTGTGAATCAAATAGATCCATGTGTAGGAGCTCAAGCACACTTTTGGTTCGTTCTTGATTAGTTAGTTGATATTGTGTCCTAGATTGTTTACCTTGTTGACAAGCATTACATATTTTATTATCCAAGTTATTGAGGTTAGGCAAACCTCTGACTAAGTCACTCTGACTCATCTTGTGGATGAATCTTGGGTGTGAGTGACCGAGTCGTCGGTGCCACAACCATGATTCCTCTTGCCGTGTCATAAGACACTTAGTTGAGGAGTTAGTTAAGTTAATAGTGTAAATGTTGTTATTTCTAGTCCCTTTAATAATTTTTTTAGAGGTTTCGTTTGTATTAATTACGCATTCATTTTCTAGAAATATGACCTTATAGTTATTATCACACAATTGGCTTACGCTGAGAAGATTATATTGAAAATTTTCTACTAATAAAACGTTTTGAATGACAAAATTTGAGTTAAGCTCAATATCACCTGATCCGATGATTTTGAGCTTGCCGTTATTTCCGAAGGCTACCGATCCTTGTCGTTTGAATCGAAGCTTCGAAAACTTGAGTTGAGGCCATGTGCTCCGAGTAACCATCGCCAACATCCATTGATCCTACACGCAAGGTAGTTGGATCGGATATTGGATTTATTAAAAATTGGTTGAAAAATATTAACCTAAATCATCTCACCCATGTCTACATGATCAAACATGTTAATCCTATATGTTCTTATGAGATGACTTCCAATTTTAGTTGAATTAAATTTAATGACTTAAACACTTGTCAACCTTGCGTTAGATTCGGATTTGACCTTAGGCTCATCAAGTCACCTTTTCAAGATCATGGCTTCCATGTCGTGGCGAGGCACAGAGGCCTTCTTTGATCGGAACAACGACCATTTCCTTAGACAAAGCCATTTTCAAGAAAATAGAGACTTGACTCACCTAAGATTACTTCCTGGTCTAACTAGTCTAGGATACGACGAGGTAGCTTCAGCTAGTTCTGCTCGGTCAAGTGCACCAAACTAGATACGCCTTATCTAGCCCGAATACACAAGACTCCGCTTTCCTAGTGTACTATCTTCTCGCCGCGTCCTGGTACTATGTTATCAAGTATTGATGAGTTATAGTCCTATCTAACCATTCTAAAAAAAGAAAAATCAAACTAAATAAAAACCTAACATTCAATTTATAAGTTAAAACACAAACAAATTTCATACTAGCTCCCCCTGGACCGTTGAATCGATTCGGTCTCTCCACATAGTGGATTTGGTCCTTGGGAACCCAGTACTGGTTTGATCCTAAGTTTGAAATCAAGGTGGTCTTAGAGACCCATGCTTGGACACATTTTTTATGTCGACTTACAATCGACATATACGACTTATTGGTCGTGTTTGAGCTAAACCCTAGCCCGGCCTTGTTGTACACGGCCCTTTGCGATCCAAGTAGGAGGTCAAGTCCTTTGGATCCCAAAGTAAACCTTTCCAACATATTCCTAAGATCTTCGACTTGACTTTTCAAGAGTGAGTTCTCAACTTCGAGTTTTTCAACCCGAGTTGAGTCCTTCTCTTGAACTCGACTAGTCGAAGAGGTTAGGGAGACCTCGTGTTTGAGGAGTTTAACTTCCTCAACCAGGGTCTCGACCTTGGACTCGGACTTAGCTAACTTTTTATTTAAAAACTTAATTACACTATAAAGTGTAGTAATAAGAGACCGACTTACCTTGAGTGTATCTTTTGAACCGGATGTGTATCCGTGGCTCGTCTTGAATAGTGCTTCGCAGTACGACTCATCTTCGATTTCCGATTCAAGTTCCGATTCCGACTCCGTCTCCGATTCCACCGGTTTAGCCATGATCGTTATCTTCTTCCTCGGAAGCTTCTTCCCAAGTAGCATTAAGTGCCTTTTTGTGTTTTGGTGCCTTGCTCTTGACTTTTGGGCATTCGGACTTAATGTGTCCAAACCTGTTGCATTCATAACATCTTATGTTTGAACTTTTAGGCTTACCTTCGTTGGGTCGAGTGACGGCTCATTTTCGGCCCTTGACTATCCTCCGAACTAGGTTGACTAGTTCGGCCTCCATTTCCGAGTCGACCTCCGAATCGGACTCATCCTCTTCTTCCTTCGGGGGTGGCTTGCTGGCAGTTTTCTTCTTTGAACCTGCAAATAGTGCTATACCTTTCTCGGGTTCCGAGTTAGACTGCTCATGAAGTTCGAAATCATAAAAAAGTTCATCTAATCTAAGTTTAGAGAGATCCTTGGAGACCTTGTAGGCATCGACCATGGATGCCCACAAGGTAGTCCTCGGAAAGGAGTTTAGGACATACCTTATAAGGTCACGGTTTTCGACCTTTTGCCCGATTGCATGTAGATTGTTGACTATGTCCTGGATGCGAGCGTGGAGTTGCGTTGCCGTTTCATGTTCCTGCATTTTTAGATTATATAATTTATTAAATAGAAGGTCGTGCTTACATACCTTGGCTTCATCGGTCCCTTCGTGTAGCTCCACTAGCTTTGTCCATAGGTCCTTTGCGCTGATGAAGGGGCTGACGCGATTTAACTCCTCCTTGGACAAGCCGCATTGGAGAATTTGTGTTGCCTTAGCATCGGCTTCGACTTGTCATTTTGTCGCAATGGTCCATTGATTATAACCCAAGGATTCACCCACTTCATTAGTCGAAAGTGTGAAACCCGTTTGGATTATGATCCACATCTCGATTTGGGTTTTGAGAAAGCATTCCATCCGACCTTTCCAGTAACGGAAATCATCTCCGTTGTAAAATGGAGGTTGGACGGTGCTAAAACCCTCGAGATGGGCCATTGGAGCAAAAAAAACAAGGAGACTAAAACGAAAACCTAGCAACGACAAAAACACACGAAAGTACCAAGACTTGCATCTTGGATTAGTAGTGCAGAAGAAAATCTAACAAAAAGAGATAAAACAGAATTAAAAAAATAAAAAAATCTGTAAAATGGCTAGATTGGTGGTTTCACCAAATCTTAGCAACCCCCGGCTCTGATACCAATTGTTGGATCGATTTGAAACGCTAGAGGGGGGGTGAATAGCGTTAAAACTTTCTTTTTGTTCGTTCGTTTAAAAACCGAGTAGATAATTAATTTGTAGCAGAAAAGATAAGCAATAAAAAGAGAAGACAAATATTTTACTTTGTTCATAGCCTTCGGCTACTACTCCAAGGCCCTAGTGGTCCTTGACCACGCACGGAGGGCAAAACACTAAATGAACTCCTCCTCATTGGAGGTAGGAGTTAATCGATACAAGAAAGAAAAAAACTTGAGGTGGAGGGACACTCCCCCTCTCCTCGTTTACGATAAAAGCTCCGAAACAAGTAAATAAACAACTGATATAAAGCTAATACCGACGTACAAAAAATAAAGAAAATTAAACCTAGACGTTGGAGAAGAAAGACTTCGTTGTCGGAGAGTTGTAGCTTGGCGGAGGCTTTTGGAAGCTTGGAATTGATGAAGAAACCCTAGGATTGGCCCTCCTTTTATAGCCTTTGAGCCCCTTTTCGAGAGGAACCCTAGCCAATCACAATTGAGCACCAATCTCCTTGAAATGGGGTGATAAGCCTTGACTCCTCGAAGCCGATCATTGACCATCAGTCGACTGATGGCCATCATCAGTCGACTCATGGTAGCATCAGTCGAGTGCTGACCTCTGGCAGTCGACTGTTAGACGGCAGTTGAGTCCTCCAAGCTACAGCCGACTGATGCTAGCTGCAAGGCAAAGTTAGCTTAACAAAAATATTATTTTGACGGCCTCCGACCATCCGATCTCGACCTAGACCACCTATAGAATGTCTTTGGTCGGATCTACGCTTAAGATCATCCACGTAAAGAGGATACGACCTTACTTACTCTCGCACACACACGAGCTTACCTCGATACTTACTGTGTCACTTTCTCTTCCGGCCTTCCACTCGATTCCTTCGGCTCCCTCCGAAATCACTCGAGTGTCGCCCGACCACCGCGGCTTCCTCCAGGTGTCGCTAGCCTTCATCTCCAGCTATAGCAATTTTCTACACACTCGATTCAGCTCATGAGATAACGACATGAGCTTAACTTTGTATCGTTTGCTAAAATCAAAACTTAGGTTCGACTTAGGTGCCTACTGCACCAACAGTAGGCATATTCATTAAGAACTGACAGTCCGTGCGGCTAGAAAGGTAAAAAAGGCCTGCCTTGGAAGATTTTAATTGGAAGAAGCAGTGGAATATTTGAGAGTATAAAGGGAGATTTAGGTGTTGAAATACTATAATAGCCCCCGATAAAATGCGAAAGGAATTGGGAGTAAATTGGTTTAGAGGTAGCCCATAGAAATCTAAGATTTCTAAATAGGGGGAGGGCGCAGGTAGAAACAAGCCATTAAGGAACTATTTGGAAAAGAAGCAGGTCAGACCGGGGGGAGGACAGTGTGGTCGGTGAGTCTTAGTAGTGAAACAACATTTTATAGAAGGATCTATGAATCGATCTTTAAGGTTAAAGAAATAATGGTCGCAACTTAGTTGTGTGACGGTGTGCTCGTACCAAGGAGGTGAGGTCAGGGTCTTAGGGGCTATAGGTATAAAACAGGGTAGAGCACTTACTTGAGGGTTGAAGGAGGGACGTGTGGGAAAGGATAGTCTAGGTCACTGAAATGCCGCCGGAGGAAACCGCTGGAGGGAAGAAGCGGAAAGGATGGGATTGTTAGGCATGCTAAGTCATGCATAAAAGGAAGAGGTGGAGATTTATATAGGATTTTGTGTGATGGTTCGACTATACTAGAGAAAGAGAGAAGCGCGGCCCATGGGCCCATTAGGCCGCCTCAAATATATAGGGTGGGGTTGTAAGAAGAGAGTGAATTTGAATTGGTGAGCAAAGGATGGAGTAGAGGCTTTATACAGTCAAGCTTATGACTTCGCTTAACTATTCTGGGAGTTGACTAATGATACTGCTGTTACCTTTTTCTCTGTGAACCGGGTAAAAGGGCTTGCATGTAAAACACTATCTAAACCAAATAATCGATTCAACGAAGAAAGAAAGGAAGAATGGTTCGGGCGCGATCGCCTGGGACAATTGATACGGGAGATCCAGTTGAAGTAATTGGCACCGCGAAGCAAAGGTGGAGATCGCTTCGCTAGGAGATGAACAAAAATTGGTTCGGCTTAGTAGGCCTAGAAGCAGATGGGACAGATGACAATCGACTCGATCTAGTCAGTCCAGAAGTAGTTTGGTGCAGAAAGAAGGGGAGTCGGTTCGGGCTGCTGAAGAGCCCAAGGGCTATGCCACAGGTGAGCTATAGGTCTAGATTAGTTTCATCGAAGGCAAATGGTTGAGAGGGATAGGCTAGCCTAGTTCCTAAAATATAGATGAGAAGGTGTTATACAACAGAAGGGGGGTCCCCACACAATATTCCGAGGAGCCTTCGCTCCTCGTATCTGTAACAGAATTATTCTCCAGGTGGATGTGGTGGCCACGTGTACGATAGAGAAAGCTTGCAAGGAAACGATTGATCAAAGGAAGAGAATAAAAGGGAGGGACAGGACAGAAGGAAGGGGATCCGCATTATTCCAACCAGCAAGAAACGAAGACACATTGGGAGAAGGAGAGCTATCACTTCGCCAGAGAAGGAGAGTGGTGATCTTCACCTTTCATGTACTTTTTTCTTGTATCCTGACTTGCCTATAAGAGGTTTTCTCCTCCACCTCCGGAAGTTCTTTTCCGCGAAGGAGGACATTCATAGTGAAAGTGCTTTGGCACTACATCCGGTGAGACAGCTCACCTCCGTGGA
This sequence comes from Wurfbainia villosa, assembly GCA_025175895.1. Taxonomy (NCBI): domain Eukaryota; kingdom Viridiplantae; phylum Streptophyta; class Magnoliopsida; order Zingiberales; family Zingiberaceae; genus Wurfbainia; species Wurfbainia villosa. The sequence goes on from CM045986.1 coordinate 30,947,747, forward strand.
GTAGGAATTCTTATTCCGAACCACGTTACATCCTGTGTCTTGATTTGTTATCTATGTTGGCTTGCGTGTTTTTGCTTGGCATTTTCATTTTTACTGTTGTGGCTGGAGAGAACCCCCTAAGCTTCCTTCGCGCTCCCTCGCGTCGAGAGGAAGTCCCAAGACCTTCTTCCCCATCACCGCATCAGTTGGCGCCGTCTGTGGGAACACTTGAGCAAGACGTAGAGATGCAGCCAGAAGAAATACAACACCCAGTTGCCTCTGCTGTGGAGGAAAACCCCATTACAATACTACCATCACAACTGAGAGCCCTGGTGGACAACGTCGTGACTGAGGCCCTCGCCAGAGAAAGGAGAAGGACAGGATATCTTCATCCTCATTCTGGTGAACCTTCTTCTCGAGGACCACCACCAGAGGTGGCCCCTCCATCTCGTACAACCACTAACATTGAAGTATTGCCTGGAGAGGGGCTGGGAGGGAGAGCACATCAGAACACTATGCCATTAACCCAGAATCGACAAGAAGAACAAGGCGAAAGTCAATCAACTAGGACTCCGGAGGTTTATGAGCCCAGCCCTTTTGCCATGGATATCCTTTCAGAAGTCCCACCATCATACTTTCGGAATCCCCAAGTAGAAAAGTACGAAGGTTCAATAGATCCGGACGAACACCTATCGCAATTTGCTGGAGTTGCCTCGCTCCACTATTATACTGACGCCCTCAAGCGCCGAGTCTTCCGGACCACCTTAATCGGTTCGGCACAAAAATGGTTCAACACCCTGCCCCCGGGGTCTATCACTTATTTTGCTAATTTTCAGGGGATATTCCGCCAAGAGTTCGCCAGCTGTAAGGCATATAAGCACAATGCCTCTATCCCGTTGCAAATTATGCAGGGGCCCTCAGAGTCACTCAAAGGGTATCTTCATCGGTTCACCTTCGTCGCCAGAAGCATCCCTTCCGCGAGGTTGGAGGCTTTCAGAGTAGCCATCCTGCACGGGCTGAGGGAGGGCCCCTTCCTCAGTTCCCTTTTGAGAAAGCACGCTAACAGCTATGAGAAGTTGTTAAGTCGTGCGAAAAAATTCATCAACGAGGAAGAAGGACTGAAAGTGCAAAGGGCCGAATGCGCTGCCGCAGCAGTTCCTGTCTAAAGAAATCGCCCCGCCGCCCCTCAAGTGCCTCCATGGCGAGGATATGCGCGACCTCTTTTACTGGAGGCTCCCAGGCCTCGGTTATTGCTACAGGGTGCTCGCCCTGCGCAGCCATTACAGATTATGGCTGCCGATACAGTTCCTCCCGTGAGGACTTGGAAGGAACGGGAGATGGAATTCTACAACCAGCAAGGTCTATTACAGCGACCCATGGGGTACAGAGGAGTACCTCGCAATCCTCCTGTCCCGTTCTTCTGCCAGTACCACATGGAGTATGGCCACGCTAGTGGCCGATGTTTCAAATTGCAAGTGGAGTTGGAGCGCCTCCGAGTCGCTTACCCGCAACTGCAGCCTCAGACAAGAGGGTCGGCACGGCGAGGGAAACGACCCAATGTGGCTCGTCCAGGGCCATATAATCAACCACCGCAAGTTACTTTCCCTCCAGACCCTCAAACTCCATCCCAAGGGTCTATTTCTCAAGGAGGCCCATCGAGTGAGGGCCCATCATCCGATCCAAATAACGCCCCCACACGGGGGTTATTCATGTCATTGCAGAAGGACCCACTGACGGAGACTCCAATCGGGCGTGGAAGTCATATGCTCACCTCATGGAAAGTCTGGCCATCATCACCAACCAGACTGTCTAAACCACCCCGCCGGTCTCGTTCGGGTTGGAAGATCTCCGAGGCGTCTTGCTGCCCCACACGGATGCCTTGGTGATCCGCATTTCCCTGGCCACCTACGAAGTGGCCAGGGTATTAGTTGATTCAAGAAGCTCTGTCAACATCCTCTTCCAGGAGGCCTTTGGACAGATGCAGTTGGGAAATGCCCAGCTAGAAGTTGTGGCCACACCCCTCTTCGGGTTCGCAAGACATGTGGTCCACCCTATAGGGCAGATTTCATTGTCCCTGACTCTGGGCACAAAGCCCAGGCAAAAAACCAGTATAGTCCCTTTCCTCATTGTGGATGCTCCGTCCACTTATAATGCAATTCTTGGTCATCCCTTCCTTGCTATTTTTCAGGCAGTGGCTTCCCTGTACCACCAGAAGGTGAAATTCCTAGTCGGATAGTTGGTGGGAGAAGTCCGAGGCAAGCAGAAAGTCGCTAGGAGCTATTATGTGCAAATGGTACGGGATGATCAGAAGAAGTCCCAAACTGATGACCTCAAAGGGAAGGCCATCGTCATTTCTGATATCTGCGTCCTCAAAGAATCTCCTCCCAAGGCGGACAAGATAGAGGAAGGAGAGCTGGTGGAGATAGCTCCTGGAAAGGCCATGCGGGTGGCACAGCAGCTGGAGGCCAAGGAGGAGTTGGTGGCCTGTCTGAGGAAGAACGAAGACATATTCGTATGAGATGTGCATGACTTCACAGAAATTGATCCTCGTGTTGCTGAACATCACCTCAACATCACCAGAGGAGTCCAACCCGTCCAACAGAAGCGGCGACACTTTGGACCTAAGAAGGACAAGGTGATAGCTGAAGAAGTAGAAAAACTGTTAAAAGCGGGTCATGTGAAAGAAATTCAATTCCCCGAGTGGGTCTCCAATGTAGTCTTAGTCCCCAAGCCTTCTGGGTAGTAGAGGATGTGTACTGACTTCCACGATTTGAATAAAGCATGCCCTAAAGACTGCTACCCCTTGCCTCGCATTGATCAGTTGGTGGATTCTACAGTAGGATATGAAGTAGTGTCCTTAATGGATGCCTACCAGGGATATCATCAAATACCCCTGGCTAAAGAAGATCAGAAGAGGGTTAGTTTAGTAACAGCAGGAGGGTTATATGCTTATGTGGTAATGCCCTTCGGCCTAAAAAATGCGGGGGCTACCTACCAACGGCTCATGGATAAGATCTTCGCAGAGAAAAAAGGGAAATTTGTGGAAGTTTATGTGGATGATATCCTAGTCAAATCAAAGACCACTCGGGATTTGGTTAAGGATCTAAATGAAACTTTCGCTACATTGAGACGGTATAATATGAAGCTGAACCCTAAAAAATGCCTGTTCGGGGTGAAGAGCAGAAAATTCTTGGGATATATAGTAACTGAGAAGGGACTGCAGGCTAACCCAGAGAAGGTGCAAGCGCTGTGCAATATGAAGTCACCCACTAATTTGTGAGAGACTCAAAAGCTAGTGGGGAGGATTGTTTCCTTATCTCGATTTATAGCTAGATCGGCGGACAAAGGGCTACCTTTCTTCAAGATTATACGCAAAGCTACCAAGTTTCAATGGGATGATCAGTGTGAGCAGGCTTTCCAAGAGCTGAAGAAGTATCTAGCCGGACTTCCGTTACTAGCCAAGCCAATGGCAGGAGAGCCCTTGTGGATGTACTTGGTCGTCTCAGAGGGAGCTGTCAGCTCAGTTTTGTTGAAGCAAGAAGGTTCTCATCAACAGCCTATTTATTATACCAGCCATATTCTGAAGGGGGCTGAATCCCGTTACACAGAGCTGGAGAAGTTGGCATATATTCTAGTCTTGACAACCCATAAATTGAGGCCATACTTTCTGGCTCATCCTATCATTGTTTTGACTCATAGTGAATTGGGTAAGGTGGTCATCAAGCCTAATTTTTTCGGGATATTGGCTAAATGGGTGGTAAAACTAAGCGAATATGACATTCATTACCAACCCCGAACTATTATCAAGGCTCAGGCACTTGCTAATTTTTTGGCTGAAGTACCTGTTGGTTCGAAAAATAGCTCGTCAACAAAAGAAGAAGGGTCAGATACATGGAATGTATTTGTGGATAGTTCTTCGGGATCCACGGGTAGTGGAGTTGGAGTCTTGTTAATTTCTCCTGATAAAGAGGAGACGCGCATAGTCGTGCGCCTGGGATATCGAGCATCTAATAACGAAGCGGAGTATGAAGTTATTCTAGCGGGGTTATAGGCTGCCAAAGTTGTAGGGGCCACCTCAATTATAATCCACTCGGATTCCCAGTTGGCGGTATGACAACTTCAAGGCTCTTTCACCATTCGGGAAGAAAGACTGCAAAAATACTTGAAGGCTTTTGAGAAAGAAAAGGCTCATTTTCGTTAAGTCCTTTTGAAGTAGATTCCGAGGGAGAACAACGGGAAGGCGGATGAATTGGCTCGGTTGGCTAGCACGATGGAAGGGGTGAACCCATTGGAAATTGTCTGCGTAGAAATCCCTACTTCTCTAATGATAGGCAATGTGGAGGAGGTCGTACCCGAACCTGATCCGATTCTTGATTGGAGGACCAATATCGTAGCTTATCTCCAGCATGGAAAGGTCCCTGAAGAAAAAGGGGCGACATCTATTTTAATGAGCAGAGCCAAATGATTCACCCTCTTAAACAGAGATTTATACAAAACATCTTTTGGATGACCCCTGCTAAAGTGTTTGGGAAAGGAGGATGTTGAATGGGTACTTCGGGAGATCCACGAAGATTGTTGCAGCAATCATTTGAGAGGGAGAGCTTTGGCGAGGAAGGCCTTGTTAGCGGGATACTTTTGGCCTACCCTCCAGCAAGACGCTGCTCATATAGTGCAAACTTGCTCAGCCTGTCAAAAGCATAGTAACCGATCCGAACGACCGGCTGAATTAATGAAAGTTGTTATTGCTTCATGTCCTTTTGATCAGTGGGGAATGGATATAGTGGGTCCTATGCATGTGGCACCATTATAGAAAAAATTCTTATTGGTGGATGTGGATTATTTCTCCAAGTGGGTGGAAGCAGAACCCCTTGCCAAAATCACTGAGAATGTTGTAATACAATTCCTGTGGAAAAATATTGTCTACTGGTATGGTATTCCCCGGAGGCTAGTTAGTGATAATAGGCGGCAGTTCCAGGGCAAAAAGATCAAGGAATGGTGTCAAAGTCTTAATATCTAGCAGATATTTACTTCAGTAGCCCATCCTCAAGCTAATGGGTAGGTCGAGGTCACTAATAGAATCCTTATTCAAGGATTGAAGACCAAATTGGGGGCTCAGAGAGGAAACTGGGTGGAAGAATTGTCTGGAATCTTGTATACTGAAAAGTTTATCTTTTGTATGAACATCTTTATTTTTGAAATAAGAATCACATGATCATTGTTTGCATATTTATAGTTATGCATATTGTCTGATACATTACATTGTAGATAACATAGTGTGTAGTGTCACACAGGAGATCATGTTATCAGTTCCTTGTAGAGTATAAGTAAAGGCTCACAACTGAGATGGTTTTGGATAAACCATTGGTATGGTTGAAGTGTGATTTGGTATTGGTTTGTCTTGGCCATAGAATTACACTAGTACACTTTGTGTGTATTGAGTAGGACCGACTTAGAGGTGATTCAATTTATTACTGGCTATATAATTGAATCGGACCTCGGATATTATGGTGTACATGCTCTTAATCCCGATATAATAACGGGCACATGTACTTAGTATTCATTTCTTTGATTTACCAATGGGCGAGATTTATAGAGTAAATCGATAGGCTCGGTAAGTTGGGAAATGATATTATTTACATGGTGTGTCGTTGATTATAGGAGGAAACAGTGTCCTATATATTAGGATGATCATGTCCCCTTGAGGATCTCATAAGGTTCATCATGTAAACCCTGCAGGTGGACTTGGTCTGGCATGATGATAAGGTTGAGTGGTACTACTCATGGAGTTAGATGTTAATTAATTAATTGTCAGTAAATTAATTAATTGACGGGAATTCGATATCTTAAGCACGGAGAGATATTTGTACAATTAATATATGGAGCCCATATTTATTTATGGGGTTGGTGAGATAGATCAATGATAATCCTCTAGTGGAATGGATTATCATTAATTGATCAGACTTTATGTGGGTTAGATCCATTGGGTGGCCAAGATCCAACTCCTCCTCATGGTCCCTATTGTAGCCTATTAAAACCCTCATGAAGCCTAGATCCGATGGTGGAAAATGGAACTCTAGATCCGACGGTGGAGGTTAAATTTCTAGATCCGACGGTGGAGATTAAATCTCTAGATCCGACAGTTGAGATTAAATCTCCAGATCCAATGGAAGAGATTGAAAGGAGGCTTAAGCCTAGCTCTATAAAAGGAGGGCTAAGGGCTTGGGCGTGGATATCCAATTAGGGTTAGGGTTTTTGGAGTTGGCTTGAGAGAAGAGGTGGGCGGCAACCCTATCTTGTTCTTCTTTCTATTGGGTGACGGCAAGGCTTCTAGGTTTTGGCTCTTCTTGGCCGGCGACGCCTCACCCTCTCTCTCTAGATTGGCCAGCAACTCCTCCTTCTCTCTTTCTCTCTCCTTTGGCCAGCGGCAACCTTTCTTCAAGGTTGGTCGGCACTCCTTCATCCTCTCCTTGGCCGGCGGCAACATCAAGTTCCTTGGCTTGGTGGTCGGTTCTAGATAGAAGAAGAAGTTTTGTTTTACTCTTCCCTTTGTTCGGAGCAAGCAAGGAAGGGAAGAACGTGATCTAGGAGGCTTCGACTTTTGGAAGATCGTCGCCCACACGACGTCCAAAAGGAGGAAGGACATACAATAGAAGACCTAGAGGTAAACAAGAGGTATAATTCTTGTTCAAGTATGTTTTCTTATTCTATGCAAATTGTATGTATTGTATGTGGCTAATTTACTTGGACCCTGAAGACAAACACAAAAATCGGCAATCCGTACATCGTCTATTCCGCTGCTAATCGAAGAAAAGAGGTAGGTTACTTGAACAACAAGTTTGTCCAAGTGACTACTCTATTCGAATAGCACGACGATGGATCGGTTGCTTGGGTAATCCCTCTTCGTCAAGGATTAAATTTTTAATCCGGGGACGTAGATAGGATCGCCATGCACAAGCAACCAAGTTGAAGCGGGAAGCGAAGCTTCGTCCCTTTAGTGAAAACATGATACCACTTAAGTAAACCGCATAACCAATATAACCAATACAAATATGCACTAAATTTTGAAATTATAGAATCCACCCACCTGATCTGTAGAATGTGTTAGTTATCTTCATATCTGACAGTTTATCTCAAATCAGAATCCTCCTTCGTGGTCGAAACAAATTGACGATCGACGAGTCATCGGACTCTGATTGCATCTGGGCAGAGGCTGACAGTGGGTCGAGGTAAAGTCAGCGTGAAATTGTTGCAGCGCGGTGTGGTCATGCGCCAACGACATCGGGAGGGAGGGAGATCTCTGCACACCGGCGGGAGAGGCGATGATGGTGCCATGAGCGTTGGCGAGGTTGATCACGACGAATGCTCTTGTATCCCCAATGAAGCTCGGCCCGATGGTCGCGGTGCGGTGGCCTAACCGTCGGCGCGTGTGGCTCAGCGAGCAACGTTGGTCGCAGAATCTCATGGGCAGTGAGATCGCAAGCTGCGAGGGCTGAGGGTGTCAGTGTGTGAAGGTTGCAGGCATCGCGAGGCGGTGACCGACCACTTCCGGGAGCGACGGGTAGCGGTCAGTGGGTGTTGTGGACGTCGACGGCGCTGGCCTCACGGTGGTTGCAATGTCGCACGGTGGCGCAATCTAGAAAAGGCGAAGAGTAGGCGACGTCGAAAGGGAAAACAGAGGGGGCATGCGACCGCAGAGGGCGGCGTGTGAGCGACGCGGGTCGCGCAACCACGTGCACGCGACGCAAGGCAATGCGACCGAGCGCGACAACGGCGACGATCGCGAGAAGAAGCGAGATTCCCTAAATTAAAGTTTAGGAAAAATTATAACCTAGGCTTAATTATATACCTAGGGCTTAATTTGGATACCCTTAGGGTTAATTGATATCACGATTAATAATAATTTGATTTATCCCATTCTAATAAAAAATTTATCCTGAAATCATCAACTAAAATACTAATTTCTTTTTAATAGACTAAATAAATTAATTTTATTTATCTCATTTTAAAATTATATTATGATTATTTAAATTAAATTTTTATTTAACTTTAAATTTTTTTTTTTGATATATTACAAATACTCTAAATTGAAGCTACATAATCCAACAATTAACCCCACTGCAGTAATCCTATTGTATATTCATAACATACTCAAATCAAAACTTACCTAACTCATTCATCCACAGTCGAGCCATTCCCAATAGATCATCACGACCGATCCAAATTGACAACCGCAAAGGAATGAAAGAGATGGATCATGCTTATCAACCCTAACAATTCCACCAACGGTACTCCTTTTTCCTATCCTCTGCTCACAGGCTCCAGATCCCTGCCCACATTGACCAATCAAGCTCAGGACGAGAAATCCACAGCTTGGTATAGATCTCATCCAGAATTGAGGAGAAAAATAGCCCTTACCTTGCTCCGGCTTCGATCGGGAAGAACAACTCCCGATTCGCAACGTTGTCGACCCGATTCTTCCCGGCCTTGCTCTTCCACTACTCTCGCTCGCCCGTGAAGTCGTCAAGGTCAATGGCTACCACTTGTCACGAGGTGGACTTCGCGAGGATGAAAGGAATCTCGAGATGAAGAAGGCGTTCGGCGAGGAAGAGAACTCACACAGAAGAAATGAGATCGCGACTGGGAAAAGGAGAAACATATTGGGATTTAAGGTGACGGCAGTGAGAGGTTGTGTGTTACATAAATGAAGCGGTCGGGTTCAATTAAAATGGGTCGGGTCCAATAGAGCGGGTCACGTCCAATCCTATAAGTCCATTAAATCTTTCTCCGCAAATTGCCATAGAAATTTCCATTTAAGTCTAGGAAAATTTAGAAAAAATCCTAGAAAATTCCATAGGATATTTTCCTAATTATCAAACATTTTTTTCCTGTGGTATTTTACACGACTGGTGTTCGGCTGCGGCAAAAAGTCTAGGCAGCACACTGCAAGCATTGGGCAGTCGACTGATGGCTTAAGTAGTAGATTTCCATAGATGGCAGTCGACTACTAGTCGAGGTTCTGGAGCGAGTAACGCTGGTAGCCGATCGTCATCGACTATGGCCTCGTCGGTGTATCGATGGGTAATGGCAACATTGGCTTGAATGTCGATGTAGATTAAGTCCGTTGTGAGATAACAGTACTGTTGGCAGTCGACTGGGGCCTTAGAGCAGTCGACTGTCGGGCGCAAATCCAGCCCAAATGCAGGTTATAAAAGTAGCTCGTGGAGGAGGATTTGGCAACAATTTCTTGGGCAATTTTGAGGTGATTTGCTGGTGCAAATCAGGGTCTTCAAGCTCGGTTCAAGCAATCAACAAGCAAGCATTCAAAGCAATAGTTGTAAAGTTTTCTTTACGTTGTTTTGTGTATTTCATTTATATTTGCTTGTATATCTCATGTATTTCTTTTGTAATCCTTGTACGAGGTTTCTCCACCTCTGACTTATTATCGAGAAGGAGGATTTGTGATTAGTGGTGGTGTTTGCATCGCTAGGGCTCATTCAAGCCCAACCCATGGAGTAGGAACCCTAAGGTTTTGAACCACATTATATCGCGTGTGTTTGTGCCTGTGTTGTGTATTTGTTTTTATCATTATTATTTTTGCTGCGTACACTAACGTTTGTAGCAAGCACATGATCGATTTCCATGTTCGTCAATGACACGCTATTCACCCCCCCCCCCTCTAGTGATAATCCATTCCCAATAAGTGGTATCAGAGTGAGGCCACTCTTCAAGATTTAACAACTAAGGGAGAACGCTAGAGGGAAGAAGAAGGATGGAGTTTGAAGAAAAAGTGGGATGGGATGTCAACACTCTGATTTCATATGTGTTCTATGGACGAGAAGGCTTCAATCAATGGAATGGAAGGATTGAAGACTTCATGATGATGATGGACATTGAAGATTGGTCCACCTTGATGGAAGGATTTGAATATCCAAAGGGGCCAAAGGGAGGATTCCTCAAGATGAAGAGAAGGACCGAGGAACAACTCCAAAAGTTTAAGAAAAATAGAAAGGTAATAAAATTGTTAAGTGATTTAATTCCTAACGATGTTTTGTCCAAGTTAGGTGAATATAAGGATGTAAAGGAATTTTTTAGTGAATTGACCAAGCTCCATGAAGAACCATCCATGGCTCAAGTAGAAAGAGAGCCCGAAGAAGAAGCAAGCTCGTCCTCACAAGAAAGTGAGGATTCGGAGGTCGAAAGGTGTTCGACGTCCGAGGAGGAAGGAGAAGAGGTAGAAGACGTGGAAGAAGCATCCACCTCTAGGATTGAGGGGGAGGACATTAGATCATCCTCAATGCCAGAGCAAGAAGAACATTGACCATCTACCTCTGATCGAGAAGAAGAGGAAGTTCAAGATTCCCCTACCACGGAAGGTAACTCAAGCACATTAATTCAAAATAAAAAACATATTATGTGTTTTGAGTGTAGGATATATGGGGATTATAAGAGCAAGTGTCCTAAGAAGGTCAAGACGACTCAACCGGCACCAAAAATTCAAGAAAAATCAAAGGATGTCAGAGTCCTCAGTAAGAAGAGCAAGGAGCACGTGGTGTGCTTCAAGTGCCAACAAAAGGGGCATTATATGAGTCAATGCCCTAGGGGGAGGAAGTAAGGCCAAGAAGGAGTCAACAATGTAGGGGGAGTTTCTAAAGCAACCCCTAAGGTATATTTTCATAATGCTCATTCTTTATGTAAGAATCAAAAGCATGCTTTTAATTCACTTGTAATTTATCATAAAGAGCATGCTAGAAATAGGTTTTATTGCTTAGGGACTAAACATGTTGATTTTAGGTCTAAGGACAAGTCTAGAAACAATGACTCTAGACCTATTTCAACTAAGCAGAAATTTGGGACTAATGTCCCTAGAAAAATTCTACCTAAGGCAAGTATTAGGAAAATAGAAGACCATCTAGGCTTTAATAAAAAGAAATCTAGACATATGCCTAGGAAGGGCAAAAATGATCAAGGAAATAATGGCTCACCAAATTAGAAAAATTGGAGTTAGAGAATCAAGTTTTGAAGGCAAAATTTGAGAAAATGGAGAAGACCCTTGAAAAAATGCAAAATCAAATTAAAGGGTCAAATTGCCAAAATCTAGGGCCTAGGAGTCAAAGTCAAGGGCCTAGGAAACAAGAACCATCCAAGGGCAAGAAAAATTTAGGTCACAAACCTAAGCCCAAGGAGACTTACCACAATGTTTCATTCAATTATGGAACTAGTACTAGGTCTAGGAAAACCAAGGTCACAAGGGAAGTCATCCCTAGAGTTGAACATGGTAGGTGTCTAGTGGCTAAGGTTTCGAAGAAACCTAGGGAGGCCACTAAGAAGGTTACAAGGGGAGTCACCCCTAGAGTTAACCTAGGCAAGACCACAATGACCAAGGCTATCAAGCCTAAGAGGATCATTAGGAGGGTATCTAGGGTGGTCATCTCTAAGGAATACCTAGTAAACCCAAGGAGCTCCAATAGGTATTGGGTTCTTAGGAGCGTGATCGATTCACGCTAAATGGGTTAAGTTGTGTCAACTTTAAATGGATAGGTAGTTAATCTAACCATGGTAAAGGTGGCACTTTAGGTCATTTTTAAAGTTATGGGTACCTTGGAAATAAGTTTGATTTTATATCCTAAAGGATTTTAGGATGTGTCAATATCATTTAAGAAGTTTGAAAAACTAATCAAATTGGCACAAGTTAGGTCTTAGAGTCATGGCGTGTCATTTTGGATTTTTGGCACACTTGGGGGATAAGTGATTATATGGAAAAATGAACTTAATAATAACAAATGATAATAAATATTAAAATTTAGGTATTTTTATACCTATACCTTTTATTTTCCATGCTTTATTTGTCATATGTCATGTCATGACATCATATTTATTTTTATCATATAATATGTCATGATCATGTTTAGTTTAAGTTTTTATGTCATGAGTGCTTAGGTTCATTTTTATGCCATGACATCATGATTTTGGCACATGCTTATTTATGATATCATTATATGTCATAATCATCATTCATGCATTTAAAGTAATTAAAATTGATTTAAGGACTATGACATGACTTGAAGTCCCATGTATAAGGGAATCAAGTAGTGTTGCCTTAGAAAAATGCATGAGACCTTAGATTAGGATGAACAAAATTCATATCTCACATCAAATTAACATGTGTGTGTTTTCAAACACTCTAGATACATGTGAGATACTAAGAAATGAGTTAAGTTCAAGGTGCATAGTTTTTGCATCTAGATGAACTAAAACTCATCTTATACCATAGTGGATCATGGGGAAAGCTAATGTGCAAGTCATGTGCATTGAGCCCATTGATCATGATCCAATATAGGTTTTCAAAAATATTTTAAAATCAATTTAGGAAACCTTGGTGAAGTCTATCTTTTGATAGCAATCACCATTGATAGAGTTGATACAAAGTAGGGTCAAAACATTGAACTTTTCAATAGTTTTGAACTTTATATCAATCTCATTATTTTATGGGTATTTTATTTTTCAAATATTTTCACCCATTGTATTTGTTATAAGTAATATACGTATGAATTTTCAAGATTTTTCAAAATACGTATTTTTACTTATGTATTTCTCAATTTTAGTTTCTGAAACTAAATTTTTGCATTTGCAGAAATCATCGATTCGCTTATGGCAATCATTGGCGTCGAAGGATAGTCGATCACGTCTGTCGTCATTGTCAGGTCTAATTTCGGGTAAACAAGGTTTGTTTAGCCTGATTTCAGCTATGTTAGGCTACCATAACTGCTCCTAATCCTATGATATGCTTTAGAAAGTACTGGAAAAGGGTGAAAATTCATTGAATATGGATTAGGAGAGTTGTTCGGGTGTGTATCAAATTTTAAGGTGTGTGAAAGTTCAAGGTTGAACTTTAACCTTAATTTTGATGGTTTAGTGTTCTTATAGGCTTAGGGACTCTCCAAGGACATTGTTGGTGCAATGGTCAAAGGGGAGCAAGCCTTTAGAGGGAGGTTATCCATCATGAGATGATGGATGTGTTCTTCCTCATGACGGGGGAGAATTTGGAGAGTTGGAGAGTTTAAAGGAGTGTCTCTCTTTAGTGATATGTGACTTATCACTAAGAAGAGTGAAGACATCCTGGATATTTGTGGACCAAGGGAGAGATTGTAATATCTCATTGGAATATGAGACATTGACACCCTTGGGGAGAACCTTTTTGATGTATGTCAAAAAAGGGGGAGAATTGATGGGAAAATCAATGGGAGAATTTGAGATTACCATTTTAGGAGAATTGGTAAGGAGATTTGAGTTAGGTGGCCTAACTAAAAAGTGTTTGTGGTTTTTGTCAAACATCAAAAAGGAAAAGATTGTTGGTGCAATCAGCTCAAGTCACGATTGACCAGACTCGAGTTTGACTCAAGCAGTATTTTGATGTTCGACAAAATGTATGACAATGTGATTATCATGGGAAAGTCCAAGTCATGGGTACTTGGTGTTGGTGCAATCGGCCCAGGTTGACTCGAGCAGTACCTTGATAGTATTTTGATGATAGACAAAACTCATGACATGGGATTGTCATGGAAAAGTCCAACATGGGGTTGGCATGGAAAATCCAAGCATGGAGCTTGGTGTGGAAGTCCAAGGGGGAAGCCTTAGCATGGGAAAGTCCAAAGCATTGCGAAGTCGTGCGCTTGGTGCTTGGCATGGGAAAGTCCAAAGCATTGCGAAGCCATGCGCTTAGTGCTTGGCATGGGAAATCCAAAGCATTGTGAAGCCGTGCGCCTAGTGCTTGGTGAGAAATGCATTGCGAAGCCGTGCGCTTGGTGCATTTGGAAAGTCTTGAGAACTTGGCAAGTTCACTAGGCTCGGGACCTTGAGTCGGTGAAGGATGGCATTGCGAAGTCGTGCGCTTGGTGCATCCGAGGGACCGTCGGACGGGGAGCGAATGGAGTGAGCCCAAAGGGAAGCATACTTCTAGGGCATGAGATGCGAAGGATGGTGTTGCGAAGCCGTGCGCTTGGCGCATCCGAGGGACGTAGGCCGAGGGAAGAGAGCTTCGGTGGGGAACTCCATGAGGGATAAGGTGGACTTGGCCAAGTGGCTAAGACTGAGTGTCGGACGCTCAAACAACTTTGTGTTTAAGGTTTTAGCCGACATCAGTCGACTGGCATAGGTGTCAGTCGACTGCTCTAGGTCGTATGGGTTCGACTAGTGTTCGACTGAACCAAGTCGGTGATCGATCATTGCGAGGAGGCGGTCATCGTTGGAAATCGATCATTGCCGAGGGATGGCGATCGATGACAGCCGCGAGAATGGAGTCGAGCTCGCGGCCTCGGTGATGGATGATCGATCGGTGATGGGTGCCATCAGTCGACTGATGTGTGATCCGTTGGAACTTAACCAACATGGATCTGGCCATTGTGAGACAACGGCTACGGGACCAGTCGACTGATGGTCACGATCAGTCGACTGATGGGCGCAAAATTAGCTTGATGTAGGTTATAAAAGGAGCTCAAGAGGGAGGATTTCGCCAAGACTTTTGTGAAGCTATTGGAGGGGAATTGCTACTGCATTCCAGACCTTCAAGAGCCATCTAAAGCAAGCAAGCGTTGTAAAGTGTTCTTTACGTGTATTTCGTATTTGTCTTTGTATTGCTTGTATTTTATATATTACTTGTTGTAATAGCTTGTGAGAGGTTTCTCCACCTCCAACGTGTAGTCGATAAGGAGTGTTGTTAGTGTCGTGCGCATAACACGAGCTCGTTGAGCTCACCCCGTGGAGTAGGAACTATTCGGTTTCGAATCACGTATATACTTGTGTATTGATTGTGCTTGTGTTGTTATTATTTTTATTGTTATTCCGCTGCGTATATTAATGACACTTGTAGACAAGCACACGAGAACGAACAAATTCCACCATCCAACGATCGAGGGCTATTCACCCCCCTCTAGCCGGCCGTTTCGATCTCCAACAAGTGGTATCAGAGCCGAGGTCGCTCTTCAAGGACTAACCGCCACGAGAGCACTATAAGATGGCCGGCTACAACATCCACCCACCTAAATTCGATGGAGATTTTGCTTGGTGGAGGAAACGGATGGAGGTATATCTTGAAACCGATTTTGATTCTATGTTAATTGTAAAAAATGGTTTTAAGATGCCTAGGGACAAAGAAAACAAGCCCATGGAAAAATCAAAATGGACCCAAGACCAAATCAAAGATTTCAAGACAAATCTCAAGGTAATCAAGTTGTTTAGTGATTTGTTACCTAACACTATTTGGTCTAGTTTGGGTGACTATAGGGATGCAAAGGAATTATGGGAGAAGATAATGAAATTTCAAGAAAACTCCCAACCGGCACATGTAGAGGATAATGCCGAAGAAGAAGCACCATCTATTTTTGATGATGTTGATGATTTGGAGGAGACCTCCACCTCTAGCGTTGAGTGGGAGGAAAGAATTTCAATTCCAGAGCAAGATCAAAATGAAGCTTCTACCTCCGGAAGAAGTGAAGAGGCCTCCACCAACTCCCTAGGTAACTCAAGTGTTGTTATTTTAAATAAAAATCACATAATATGCTTTGAGTGTAGGGAGAAAGGGCACTACAAGAGTAAATGCCCTAAATTGGATAAGGAAAAGGTATCAACACCAAAAGTCAACCCAAAGTCAAAGGATGCCGGTGTTCCCAAAATCAAGAGCAAAGAGCACATTGTGTGCTTTAAATGCAACCAACGGGGGCATTACCGAAGCCAATGCCCTAGGGGGAGGAAGAAAGGGCAAAAAGGTGTGACTCATGTAGGGGGAGCTTCTAAAGCTAACCCTAAGGTACATTTAAATAATGCACCTTCAATTTCTAGAATTAAAAAGCATGCTAAGAATTATTTTAGTTCTCTTACCATTATTAATGAAAAGCATGCTAGGAGAAACAATAAGGTTTATTGCTTAGGTGCTAAGCATGTTAGTTTCTCTAAGGACAAACCTAGGACTCAAAATTCTAGACCTATTTTACCTAAAGAGTCCATTAGGAGAGTTGAAAACCATCTAGGCATTAACCCTAAGAAGGGTAGACACATGCCTAAGAAGAAGAACATTTTCCCTAAACCTAATGAAAATTCAAAATTGAGGGAATTAGAGGTGGAGAACCAAGCCTTGAGGTCAAGGCTAGAAAAATTGGAGAAGACCCTAGCAATAATATCAAACTCGGTTAAGGGGTCAAATGCCCAAAAGTCAAGACCTAAGGTTCAAAAACGGTCTAAGGGCAAGGAAGGTTTGGGTCACAAACCTAAGCCCAAGAAGGCTTATCATAATGTTCCATTTAATTATGGAACTATTTCTAGGTCTAGGAAAACCAAGGCTAATAGGGAAGTCATCCCTAAGACTAGTCATGGTGTGTGCTTAGTGGCTAAGGACTTAAGGAAAACCAAGAAAGCCACTAAGAAGGTCAATGGAGGAGTCACCTCTAGAGTTGACCCAAGTAAGACCCAAAAGACTATGGTTTCAAAACCTAAAAGGGTCATTAGGAAGGTATCTAGGGAAGTTATCCCTAGGGAATACCTTGTTAACCCAAGGAGCTCCAATAGGTATTGGGTTCCTAGAAGCGTGATTGATTCACGCTAGATGGGTTAGGGTGTGTCAACCCTAAGTGGATGGGTAGTTAACCTAGCCATGATGAGTTGACACATTAGGATGTGCCAATATGGTTTGAGAAGTTTTAAAATGATTTAAATTGGTACAATTAGGTCTTAGAGGTATTTGTGTGCCATTTTGGGTTTTTGGCACACTAAGAAAATAATGACATTAAGGCAAAATATATTTAATCCCTAAAAATGACAAATTGATTTTCACACTTAGGTATTCTATACCTTAGTATATTTTACTTGTCATGATTTGTTTGTCTTACCATGTCATGACATCATTTTCATTTTTATCTATAAAATGTCATGATCATGTTTAGAATTATTTTTAGATGTTATGTATGCTTAGTTCTCATTCACATGCCATGACATCATGATATTGGCATATGTTTTTATCTAAATCATATTTATGTCATAATCATATCATGCATAGTTTAAAATGGAGTTAAGGACTATGGCACAACTTGAAGGGAATCAAATTAATGTTGCCTAGAAATATGCATGAGAACATAAACAAAACAAAACCCACATCTCACAAAAAATTTGACTTGTATGTGTTTTACACATCTAGATATTGGTGAGATGTTTAGGAAAAAGAAAATAAAGGTTTGAAAAATATTTTGAAAACATTTTGAAAAACCTTGGTGAAGCCTATCTTTTGATAGCTATCACCATTGAATGAGATGATACAAAGAGGGCTCTTTATTGAAGCTTTTCTTAAATTTTGAACTTTGTATCAATCTCCTAGTTTAATGGGTAAAATATTTTTCACCCATAATATTTGTGATAAGTAGTATACATACCAAATTTCAAGATTTATCTACTTATGTGTATTTACTTATGAATTTTGGAAAGTCATTTCTAAAATTCAAAAAGCTACTAATCGATTATCGATCGTTGCCGGGGAGGCGGTCGGTGATAGTGTGTCGATCGGTGGTTTGTTGGTTAGGCCCATGTTCAGCTGTGTTTTGGTCCCCTAACCACTCCTAACCCTAGGATATGCTTGGGAGAGCATTAGAGAGGGTAGAAATCCATTGGATATGGATTAGGAGTTGGGTTGAGGGTGAGTATTAATTTTAAGGTGGATGAGAGTTCATTGTTGAACTTTGCCTTAATTTTGTTTGGTTTAATGTTCCTATTGGCTTAGGGACTCTCCAAGGACTTTGTTGGTGCAATGGTCAAGGGAGAGCAAGCCTCTAGGGGGAGGTATCCATCATGGGAAGATGGATGTGTATTTCCTCATGGGAGGAAAATTGGGTTGCCTCTCTTTAAGTGATATGGGATCACTAGAAAGATTGTAGGCATGTGTTCCTCCAAGGGAGAGATTGTAAGATCTCATTGGGATATGAGACATTCATACCCTTGGGAAGAACCTTTTTGATGTAATGTCAAAAAGGGGGAGAAGTTACCAAGTTACCAATTAGGGTTCGTTGGAATTCTCATTGGGATATGAGAATTGCCAATATGGGAGAATTGGTAGACTTGAAATGGTAGTTTTGTCAATCATCAAAAAGGGGGAGATTGTTGATGCAATCGGCCCAGGTTGACTCGAGTTTGACTCGAGCAGTATCTTGATAGTATTTTGATGATAGACAAAACTCATGACATGGGATTGTCATGGAAAAGTCCAACATGGGGTTGGCATAGAAAATCCAAG
Source organism: Wurfbainia villosa (assembly GCA_025175895.1). NCBI lineage: Eukaryota > Viridiplantae > Streptophyta > Magnoliopsida > Zingiberales > Zingiberaceae > Wurfbainia > Wurfbainia villosa. The sequence goes on from CM045986.1 coordinate 30,965,994, forward strand.
CATGGAGCTTGGTGTGGAAGTCCAAGGGGAAAGCCTTGGCATGGGAAAGTCCAAAGCATTGCGAAGCCGTGCACTTGGTGCTTGGCATGGGAAAGTCCAAAGCATTGCGAAGCCGTGCGCTTGGTGCTTGGCATGGGAAATCCAAAGCATTGCGAAGCCGTGCGCTTGGTGCTTGGTGAGAAATGCATTGCGAAGTCGTGCGCTTGGTGCATTTGGGAAGTCTTGAGAACTTGGCAAGTTCACTAGGCTCGGGTCCTTGAGTCGGTGAAGGATGACATTGCGAAGCCGTGCGCTTGGTGCATCCGAGGGACCGCCGGACGGGGAGCGAATGGAGTGAGCCCAAAGGGAAGCATACTTCTAGGGCATGAGACGCGAAGGATGGCGTTGCAAAGCCGTGCGCTTGGCACATCCGAGGGACGTAGGCCGAGGGAAGAGAGCTTCGGTGGGGAACTCCATGAGGGATAAGGTGGACTTGGCCAAGTGGCTAAGACTGAGTGTCGGACGCTCAAACAACTTTGTGTTTGAGGTTTTAGCCGACATCAGTCGACTGGCATAGGTGTCAGTCGACTGCTCTAGGTCGTATGGGTTCGACCAGTGTTCGACTGAACCAAGTCTGGCTGATCAGTCGACTGCCGAGGGAGGGCAGTCGACTGTTGGGAGAATCAGTCGACTGTCGAGGGATGGCAGTCGACTGATGACACTGTGCACGGGCACAGAATGGAGTCGAGCTCGCCAGCACTCGACTGATGGATGATCAGTCGACTGATGGGTGCCATCAGTCGACTGATGTGTGATCCGTTGGAACTTAACCAACGTGGATCTGGCCGTTGTGAGACAACGGCTACGGGACCAGTCGACTGATGGTCACGATCAGTCGACTGATGGGCGCGAAATCAGCTTGATGCAGGTTATAAAAGGAGCTCAAGAGGGAGGATTTCGCCAAGACTTTTGTGAAGCTATTGGAGGGGAATTGCTGCTGCATTCCAGACCTTCAAGAGCCATCTAAAGCAAGCTACAAGCAAAGGGTTCAAAGCAAGCATTGTAAAGTGTTCTTTACGTGTATTTCGTATTTGTCTTTGTATTGCTTGTATTTTATATATTACTTGTTGTAATAGCTTATGAGAGGTTTCTCCACCTCCGACGTGTAGTCGATAAGGAGTGTTGTTAGTGTCGTGCGCATAACACGAGCTCGTTGAGCTCACCCCATGGAGTAGGAACCATTCAGTTTCGAACCACGTATATACTTGTGTATTGATTGTGCTTGTGTTGTTATTATTTTTATTGTTATTCCGCTGCGTATATTAACGACACTTGTAGACAAGCACACGAGAACGAACAAATTCCACCATCCAACGATCGAGGGCTATTCACCCCCCTCTAGCCGACCGTTTCGATTTCCAACACTTGGCATGGAAAGTCCAAGTGGGACACTTGGCAATGGGAAAGTCCAAGTCATGAGTACTTGTCAAGGAAAGTCCAAGCATGAGTCTTGGCAAGGGAAAATCCAAGCTTGAGTCTTGGCAATTGGAAAGTCCAACATGGGTTGGCATGGAAATTCCAAGCATGGGTCTTGGCATGGCAAAGTCCAAGCTTGAGTCTTGGCAATTAGAAAGTCCAACATGGGTTGGCAAGGAAAGTCCAAGGGTTGATATTGGCAGCGTAAAGTCCAAGCGGGAGTCTTGGCAGCATAAGTTCAATGGTTGGCGGCGTAAAGTCCAAGCAGTAGTCTTGGCAGCGTAAGCCGAATGTGCCTTGACGGTGTAGACCAGCTTAGCATGATAATTGCCGATAGAAGCACCTGAAGGCTAGCATATGGATGAACAAGTCATGGATGACTTGGAGGGATCCGATAGGTGTGAGGCTGACGGAGGTGGCTAAAAGGCTTAGGTCTAGGCTAAGGGTGGTTTAGCAAGTATGAGGGCATCATACTTGGGGTTAAACCTCATGGTTGAGGTTATCAGCCGGCTGGGACTTTGGACCAGTCGATTGGTCAAGTGTTTTGACACTTGGAAGCCGAGTTGACTCTTGGCAGTCGAGTGGAATTATGACGATCGGCTGTGAGTCGGATCGGGTGTTCGATCGCAACAAAAGTCTAGCGATCGGCCCATCGGCGTAAGCGATCAACTAATGGCTTGAAGCGATTCGGGTGTTCGATCGCAACAAAAAGTCTAAGCGATCAAGCCGCCGCATTGGCGATCAACTAATAGCTTGAGCGGTTGGATCGCCATGGATGGTAATCGATCGCTAATCGAGGTTACGGAGGCGAGAATGCTCGGTAGCCAAGCTAATCGATCGGCTACGGCCTTGGCGATCGGCCCGATGGGTAATGACGATCGCGGTGTATCCATTAGCAGATATGTCGGCGTAGAAGTCCGTTGTGAGATAATGAATCTTGGCGATCGCCGAGCACAAATTCAGCCCGAATACAGGTTATAAAAGCAGCTCGTGGAGGAGGATTTGGCAATCATTTCTTGGGCGATTTTGAGGCGATTTACTGGTGCAAATCAAGGTCTTCAAGTTCGATTCAAGCAATCAACAGGCAAGCATTCAAAGCAATAGTTGTAAAATTTTCTTTACGTTGTTTTGTGTATTTCATTTATATTTGCTTGTATATCTCGTGTATTACTTTTGTAATCCTTGTACGAGGTTTCTCTGCCTCCGACTTATTGTCGAGAAAGATGGTTTGTGATTAGTGGTGGTGTTTGCATCGCTAGGGCTCATTCGAACTCAACCCGTAGAGTAGGAATCCTAAGGTTCCGAACCACGTTATATCGCGTGTATTTGTGCTTGTGTCGTCTATTTGTTTTTATCATTATTATTTCCGCTGCGTACACTAACATTTATAGCAAGCACACGATCAATTTTCATCTTCGTCAACGACATGCTATTCACCCCCCCCCCCCCCCTCCCTCTAGCGACAATCCATTCCCAACATATAATAATTTGTGAAATTTAAATGCAATGAAAACAAAAGAAAAACCTTAAATCCATATCTGAATCTAGAGACATTTTTATTTTCTTTGTAACCTAAAGATTAGAAATCAAATCAACCGTAGGGTCTAATCTTCCATTGGTGCAAGGGTGATTGTTCTGAATCCTCAATCCGATGGGGAGAGAAAAATAGTCGTCTAATCACTCCTCCTATGCGAATTAATATGAACGGTAACAAACTAATACGACGTTCTACACATATAAGTCCACATTTGATAAAACAAATCTATGATTAAAATACCCAATTAGATCACTTAATGGATTTATTAATTCACAATGATAAATCGGCATGATATTAATTAACATGTTAGTCCACCTAATTGAGTCTAAATCCAATACGATAAGTAAATCTAATAATCATTTAGAATCGTATCTACAAACAAAGGTCAACCTTGTTGACCTCACTTAAGTCTTAATTGACCATGATTGGAGATTTATTTGTCACAATTTAAAAAATTAAAAAGTCCAAAGCCTCGAGTGACTAGCCGATCTCATTTCAACCTTAGTCATCCACACTTAATAGAAAGCAGTGTAAGATAATATTCAATCACCCCAAACTTTTCTAAACTCCCTTATTATTAACTTTTCTCAGCCTCAAATCTATCAACTACAGAACTTCTTAATTTAAGTATAATTAGTTTCTCAATACTTGATTCTTACAAATAGACACAGTCAATACAAAGTGTGACTCAACATCTCACCAAGCTCCTAGGGTAAGAATTCCTGCCTGGATTCTAATCTTATTGCAATGAAAAATAATATTCAAGTTATCAAAAAATAAAAATAATATTCAAGTCTTGCGTTTGAGTTCAATGTCTGTCATCCTAGCTTCAATAAAACCAACCTATTCACTATTATGATTAATGTGTCCATTGAGAGATACAACAAGAGGGGGAAGAGGTGATATATGGTGCTCCTTAATAAGAAAAAATCTCACGGTAGAAAAACACCAAATTGTAGGCAGTGAGTCTGGTTATGGATTATTTATGTCGAGAGTATGTATAAAAATAAGAAATTTACAACATTCCAAAAAGAGTATTTAAGGTAATTCTAGGTCTTCACTCTTACTCCATGACATATGATAAGTCCAATATGGTCTACCTCTGAAGATTCCACAAAGAACCACTCCTTCAAAAGAGTTATTAATTAAATTTTTTTACAATTACAACTTTTAGATGTTTATAATAAAAAATCTCCTCTAACATATAATGAAATGCAATCTAAGTAAAGAGATTACTAAGAGTTTGAGTTGAAACCATTAACTTGATCAAGCCTTTAGAAGCTTTGAGGATTATTAATTAGTAATTGATCAGAAGTGTTTTCATAATGTTTTGTTTAATATACTCTCGAGTGATTGGATTGGATTTGATTTTTTTTTTTTTTTGTATTTAGCAAAGGATTTGACTTAATTATCTGTCATACTAATCGTGTATTAAATATTGCAGGTACGCGATAGAGTGCATATAGCCCTTATGGAGCTTGTAATTCAATGCAGTGAAATTGCAAGAATAAATTAATAACTTTTTATATCAAAATAACTAAATTATATACAATATTCAAGTAATTAAATAATCTAATTATAAGTAAAAGCAATTAAATTAATATTTATTTTTCTCTTGTATATTTTATTTATGCAACGGTCTTTAATCTTGAATTGCGTACAACTGTAGTTTTATATTCTGGATGCATATTATTTAGATATCTTATATTGTTTTAAATCTAATTTTCTAAACTTATATATCATATTTTACCATTTAAGTCAAACTTGGCCAAAACTTATATCAATGTCCAAATAGAACTAGTCGATAAATGACTTTTAAAACATTACTGTCGAACTAAATTTTAGATTTAAGAGTCTCGTAAATGCTTTCAAACATTTGACCATATTTATACATTCAACTTTTGTCTAGTAAATAGTTGTAACACTAGACCATAACGACGTATCAAAAGCAATAAAAAAACACATTCAAACTGTTTTTTTTTTTTTTTTTTTTACATCAGGTGTCAGATATGATTTTTCTTCCCTACTAATCCTGATGGCTGACCGGCCCCGCCCCAAGGCCTTCAACGAGAGTCCCCACCGGTCAACGAGGGTAAATCAGGAGACGCGCGACCCGCTACGTTAGAGCTCATGCTACGCCAATGGACCGACCACGCTGTACAGAAAGGACATCGAGCATCGCTATTCTCGCAGCGCGCGGTGCCAGGCCGAAATCAAACCCTGACTGCTCAGAGAGGATCTTCGTAGTTTACCGTCGCGCCGTTGCCCTGGGGCCAAACTGTTCTTTATTCATATCTATACTTAAAGTGGTTCATTATTCTTCTCTATACTTGATACATGATGTTATTAAATATCTATTATATATGACCACTTAACTATTATGATCATTTAAGATATGTTTTATACATCGTCAATTTTATTGTCAATCAATTTGGTCAATAGGAAGTATTTTAGAGAGCTTCATGGACAATTTATTAAAATCGGACTTTTTAGGGTAATTGCCCGGAAAATAAAAAACCATTAGCAAAACACAACACAGAAAAATGTACAGTTTAATGGCCCCAAAACAAAAACAAGATCCTATTTCAAAAACAATAAAATACCACTAAATATTGAGCGTAAAAGATGTAAGTTTTTTCTACTGCATCTGTTTCAAAATCGTTTTTCTTACAATAAAATGAGAGAAAAACACTACGCTTCCTAGGCTAGCCATTTGTTTTAATTATATGTTGTGTGCAAACCAATATGAGAAGAATAAATCAACAAATCATCTATACATCGGCGTCAACATGGTTTCATGTAGGACACCATATCATGTGACCTCAGGCATCCCTCATGGTCTCAACAGTTACATGAAACATTTGGGAAGATCACATACTCCTCGTTAGCCGTCCCTCAATTTCAACACTGTCCTCTCAGGTTTTCCAGGACAGATAGACTTGAAGGGCCCAAGCTACTTGTTCCTGATGCAGCTGTGCGCTAGAGTTCGACCTCTTGAAGGTCATCGCCAAGGGAAGTACCATTCTGCTGAGAAGATGAGCTGCTGACCAAGCGAGTCTGCTTACTGTGAGTGGGTGAGAATATTGTGGGACCATGACCTAAGTTTGCACCAGTCATGGTTTGATTGAATGACTCATAATTCCCGCTCCAAGATGCTGCTCTCGATCTTGATATGGGAGCATTATTGCTTCGAGAGGTAATACTGTTCATGCTTGGAAATCGCTGGATGGAAGATGAAGCTGATGGCGGTGAGGAAAAGGATGCCTCTCTTATTGCTGGTTCTACTAGATCTTCACCAGTGGTGACATCTTTGTTGTTTTCACCAGCTGCATCAGTTGGTTTTTCACAAGTCGTTGCAGGTGCTGCAGGCACAAAGAATTTTGCACCAACTAATGGTTTTGCCGATGCAACTGCAGGTGACTGGTAAGTGTTTCTGATAGCACCACTGCCATCGCCAGCACCACCGCCACCCTTGTTGAATGTATCAACATACCTGTGTGAAAACTATATTAACATCCCTAGCCTAGAGATTTTCCAGAAAAAAATTATAAATAATTAAAAAATGATGTGTTCTTACCTCGACCGGACTCCCATTCTGCCTCGGGCAGAGAACTGATTTTGGCTGGGTGGAGTTGGTGGGATTGCAGAGTTCTGTTCCAATGGAGTCAAAGGTTTATCTGCTTTTCTGCCCTTATCAGCAAGACTTTCCAGCTTCAAAGTATGATTGGCTATGTTGTCACTATTGAAAGCATTACGAATCTTGTAATCTGGCATACCATTCTGGAATGACGTTGCTGTTGGAGGCGGGGGAAGGGGGGACTCCTCTGCTGAAGGATCAGCTCCTTCCTCCACCCATCTCTTGAGCTTTTCATCATAATAGAACTTGTTACTTTCACCCAGTTTTGCCTTCACATTGAGAGAACAGAAGCAACAGTGAGCCCGAGTAACACGAGGTGTGTGAAGAAGAATATGCATGTTCACAAACAAATCATGTCAAGAAAAATTAAATACCTGGCGGTGGGATCTTGACACCCACCCCATGGTTTTCTGAAGAAGTTGTGAGCCAATGCGTCCAAAGCGTGAGCCACCAGTTGTAGCTTTGCTTTGTGCATTGTCTGGGCTTGAATCCTTTCATAATGTTCCAAAAAAGTTAGTAAAGAAACAACTAAGGTTCCTTCACCAAAATAAAAACACAAGACACGAAATTTAATTGAAAACGAAATGGAATCGACAGAAAGAAATCATATTCTCTAACCAACTGCTTTCATTTTCATCAAAGAGGAAAATTCTACCTGTTTTGGGGTTCGACCAAAATCTGGCTCTGAAACACTTCTATTGTGCCTAATGGCTTTACTATTACTATTACTTGACCACTCAGTCATTGTCTCAACTGATGCTGACGGAACTAAAGAAGCCATGGCCATTGTTGATTGGCTGTTTGAGAATTTAGGGGCAACAGAATAGGTTTCTTTGTCATTTACATTCCCCGATGGCACAGGTGGAAGAGGTGCTGGTGGTGCACCAATCATGCGATGAATGGACCTATCAAAGGTAGTAAACAACTTTCCAACTATATTTGCAGGAGCCAAACTTGAACCATAGCCACCCTGGAAAAGTACAGTGAAAAAATCGTCAGAAAAAAGAAAATGTCAAGGCTGTAAAAATTGGAAACGATTATTGGGTCCCCCTAGCGAACTACCTGTTGGTGGGTACGCAATCTGTCCTCTAGAGAGGCTAACACTGATTTCCACATTTCAACATCAGAAGTACGAGCAGAACTCTTCAACAATTTTGAAGCAGATTGACAGTACCTGCATTATAACTAATATGTTAGGTGCTTTATAACTGATATGTTAGGCAAGAAGGATGGCAGAAATACACAATCTTACTACTCACTTCAATGCATCAGAAATCTTTCCCACTTCTGCCAGCATGTAGGCATAAATTATCTTGTACGGCTGGAAAGGTAGTAGGATGAACTGAGAATTTCCTTGCACCTTTGAATATTCATAAAGTTCTGTTCTCTGTACAAAGGATTGAAAAAAAAAAATTAACTGTTTGTCTGGTTTCAGCATATGTAGGCAATGATGGCAGGAACTAGAGCATGTATAGTTGAATTTCATTTCACGATAAGCAGTAATTATTGTGTACACGTGGGACCAAAAAATGACTTGGGACCAAAAAATGACTTAAATTGTATAAAAGTAATCTTTATGATCCATTATTGCAAGCACAGAAGTTTCTCCAAATATTTCTACATCAGAAAAGAACTAGCAAACATTGAACAATCACATTGCAATATAAGTGCTTCTGTAACAAATTCAGCAACATTGAGAATTATTCAATTCATAGGTCTCATTGATCTTAACATCATATTTTACTTGAGCTATAAATACAAAGAAACCAGAAGATGCCCAAAGTAACGTATGATGATTGTTCATGAACATCTGACTTTTGTATAAGCGCTCCAGTGACAAATTCAGTAAGCAACATTAAGAATTCATAGGTCTCATTGATCTTAACATCATATTTTACTTGTAACTAAAAATATAAAGAAACCAGAAGGTGTTCCCAAGTTATGCATGATGGTTGTTCATGAACATGTGACTTTCATATAAGTGCTTCTGTGACAAACTCAGGGAAGTATCATTAAGAATTGTTCAATTCATAGGTCTCATTGATCTTAACATCACATTTTGCTTGTAGCTATAAGAATAAAGAAACCAGAAGATGTTCCCAAGTAATTTATGATGGTTGTTCATGAACATCTAACTTTCGTATAAGCAACAGAAAAAAAATGAACCAAAACTCAGAAGGTTTTAAACATAAATCAAGAATTTACAGCAAGAGTTCTAGAAACCATAAATTAGTTCTTTTGTGTTTAAAAGTTACAATGAAGGGTAAGATGCCAAAATACTAGGGACATCTTCCATCATAACAAAGGTTCAAAATTTTAATCCGTGCCAAAGTTTCAGTTTACTCTTAGAACAATAGGATTCCGATACTGTATCGTGTTATACCGATACAAATTTGATATTTTTTAAATATAACATATATATATTAAAAATATTTATATTGATATTTGATTACTATATAAGCTTTTCCTAATAATTTGTTTCCATCTTCATCCTTAAAAAGGTGTTTTTTCCTTAATATCTATAACAATCCTTAGTCTTTGTTGTTTATTTGTAAACAAACGAAGGGGGAGAAGAAGCAAATGAAAGAGAGAAAGAAATTACAAAGGGAATTGACTATATAAAAATAAGAAAAACATGAAAGAGGGAAAGAAATTAACTTTCTAAATCCTAACTCCCCTAAACTCTAAACCATAAACCCTAAACTCTATACCTAAAAAGATGAAAATAGAAGGAAAAGAAGAAAGAAAATTAAAAAAAAAAAAACAGGGGCCTGTTTGCGGCCAGCGAGTCCACCGCGACCTCATGGTGGCTTCACAACACAACCTCGTGGAGGCCTCTGCAATGTCGTGGCGACCTTGCGGAGACCTCCATGATGTCGTTGCCATCTTGCAGTTCAGCATGGTGTCGATGTCAAAATGATTTCGGTGTCGACTGACAAGCAAAATGGTAAATTTCACTCATGCTAACCAGCACGAATCAGTATCACAAACCTTGGTATCAGCTCTCAAGAAAGCAAGTAACATAGGTGAAGTAACCATACTTGAGTGCAGATATGCAACAATGAACCTAGGGTAACCATTATCACAGTGATGCACAAAGGTTGCAAGCAAACAACAACAACAACAACAACAACAAAGCTTTATCCCACTAGGTGGGGTTAGCTATACAAAGGTTGCAAGCAAACATCGGCTTAAAAAAGACCATTTGACTAAATACATGCAGTTGATTTTTCAGCCTTAGAGAGGGGAGAAAAGAAACATAACTATTCGACTTCAAGCATCATATAAAAAACACAAATCAGCAAGCACCATAACAATGAAAGACAGAAACTGAAATAGTTACAACATAAAAACACCTGAATTGCATCAGGTGTGGCATATGTCCTCGGATATCTCAAGTGATCGGCACCAATAAGACAGAGTCTTGCAGTCTCAGTATATGGTTCAATATTTGCTTCAGCTACTAAGTAACAAGTATGAGCTGCAGTTACCTGCGTCAATATGAATTAGAGGAGTAAACCAGATTAAACATCTATAATTAGACAAAAATAATAATAAGCAAAAGCACCAACCTCTCCTTTGTCCTTCCATAGGCAGTCTCCCAGATGAATAATTACCAATTCATCATCTTTTGTTCTATTTGCAGTTATAATTGCTAAATTCTCTTCCCATTTATCCAACATCCCACTAGGCTGAACCTGTCAAGTGCTAGAGAAGCAAATGAGAACCAAAACTGAATGCTGAAACATGCCAAAATGGAATTTCATATTACAAATCAACCATAAACAAAGGTATAAAAAATAATTTATTGAGAAAGAAAAACACTCTAGGAAATCAAAGTTTCTGGAATCATTTATAAGTTAATTATGTTGAACTAATATTTCATCTCTGAGATGTTCGAGGAGAATCACCAATGACAATATAATGCATTTGACAGAATTTGTTGTAAGCCAATTCGGGAGCATGAGAAATTGGTAACCTCTGCAAATATTGTGTTTGCAGGGTTATTGTGGAAAACTAAAATGCCAACAATCTACAATCATGAATCTAGTTCAAGCAATGCTCAGTGATGCACCTGTAGAATTCCCAGTACTTTCTGCTTTAACAAACAAATATAATCAAAGATTTGTGTTTGAAATCCAAGAACTTGAGATATAAATATGTTGTTTCATATGCATGGCATAATGGTTCAAAAGTGAAAATCCATAGGAACAACAAGAATGGTATTTGATGCAGATATGATCAGATGTACACAAATATCTCACAATAGGTTTGCTGCCTTGGGTATTAAATTAAAAAAATGCCAAAACCGACCCTTTTTTCCCTCTTTCCTCTTCTTCCAACCTCCTTTCCCTCTTCTTCTCACTGCCCAGATAACTAACTTCATTGCCTTCTCTTCTCACCTCCTGTCCCTACCCCTCCACTAACCTCTTTCCTCTCCTCCCCCTCAAACTGCAGCCCTAGTAAGTAAAATGACCCTCAGCATTATTTGATCTCACAGTTACTGTAGAATGTCAGACATTGTCGGTCCTATTACCAGTTATACACAAAAAAACCCATTAGTAAGAAAGAAGATGCAAATGAAAGTGTGACTGGCAGTCAATTATCAAGGGTCAGAATCAAACAAAAGGTGCAACACCATATCTACTAATTGAAGTCATAAAAAATGATATAAACATTTGTCCCTTGCTGCACCAATCATATTCATTGGATTGACCAGAGATTTATTTTCAATCAAATAAGAGATCAATTATACCTTGAAGAAGGGAAGAATAACAGAATATTCATCTTGAAGCAAAATTAGAAGTTAATTTTTAAGTACAGATTGAGTTATTCAATCACCTTTGCCGGCTGCATAGGTGAAGCCAAAGGTAAGCTATTAACTACATTCTCCATTGGTAAAAACACATCTGCAGGTTGTCCAGCGATAAGCAGACACAGTGATCGTAAAGGTGACCCAAATGCAAGCTGATGTTGTGCCATCTTCTTTATTGTGTCAACATAAAACTGCAACCAAAATTATTAGACCTACCAGAGCTAAAGAAGAATAAAAATTCTCATTATAAAAATGAAAAGAAAACAGATATTATCTAAGATCAAATTGGATCCAACTAAATGAGCCATCTTTTTCACTGTTGAAGCATGGAATTATAACCAAATTATGAGGTCCATCAGAAGAATCAAGAATTTTTCCCATCAGAAACATGAATAAGAAATAAATAATATTTACAACCAAATCAATATCAACCAATTTTGCAAGTGCAGAAAACAGAACACAAGTAAACACACCTTGTCTCCCAGCTGTGCAGCAAGAACAAGAGCAGGGCCCCATAATTGACCTTCTTGAGCAGATTGGAGAGCCTCCCTCCTCTTACCAGAAACAAGAAGGCTCTGCACCATAGCAGCAGTTGCCTGAAAGAAGTTTGACAGAACAAAGACTTTCACAACAAGTTCACTAGATTATACAAAACTCGGATGAACTCAAGATACCTGAAGCTGGCTCTCCGATGGAATATTATCCAAACAATAAGCATATGAACCATACCCTCCAAGAGGAGCACTGCTTATTTTTGACGAAGAAAAAAGATTGCACACTTCCATTTCTGGGCCATTAACATCCTACAAGCAAGAGAATTTTACTGAAGGTACAAGAAAATTGATAAAACCTGAAGAATTCTAAAATAAAAATTAATGAGGAAGTATGGTTCACACTTAATAGCAAGGACTTTTTTTTGTGTCATTCTTAAATGTATGCACTGCTTAGATAGAAATAACAGAACAGCTTAAAAAATTAGCTCTTCACATAAGGAACAAATGACAACTAATACTTATAGTCAACAAGAGATTACTCCTTAAAGAAGACCTCTGTTTGTACTTGTCTACTAACCTACAGCATCCTACTACGCAAGGGTATTTTAAATATAGTACAGTCCAAAAACCTCTCATCAGCTGTAAATGCTAAGCAAGGGATTAAAAAAAAAACACTAAATCAGCCAAATTTTGGTTAAGGTGATAGTTAAATGGTATCTGCCAATCCAAGTGCTACTACTAATTTATCTGGAAATCATAATCTCAGAACAGTTTCCTATCTTGTAGAAAATCCAGGTTAGCATCAGTGATTTGTGTAAATTAGCTCATTGAATCCCAGAAACACAACAAGATCTGATCAGCTCTGGTAGCTGCTGAATTCAAATTTTCTATAGATGCAGACAGAAGCACAATGACCGCTTTCAGTAATGTGGTCAAAAAGTATTGGTGCCAACATGCTGGGTATCCTGTCTTCGATAAGCAAAAATTGATCTCCCAATGGTCAAAGACTTATGCATCAGTCCAGTAATGAGTGAATGCATAAAAAGAATCTTTAGCAGAAATTTTTTTGTATGACATAACCAATCATAAGACTCCTATTGTCTCTACCTCATATTATAACAATGTTTATCCTATTTAGTTTATTGGTTGAAACAAAAATCATCTCACTTGTACCAAAATAAAAGAACACAAAATTTGTTCAAGATAGCAAGTTCGTGAGGCTAACAGCTGAACCAAAATCAATGGAGAAATCTTATTTCAACTAGTAAACTTCTGATGAAAGAGATTAGCAAAATCAAAATATTGCACGTAAGCTATAGCACAAATTTTTTCACAGTTATGATCCTGTGAAAAATTCTACTTCAGCTTCTCCACGATGAAGCTTTGCAGTCCCCTTTGTCTCCTCATATTTACGTTACCCATATTCATCCTTGATTTGTTTTGCCTAGTTCCACTCATAAAAGGTGATGATGATAAAATATACCAAACAACAATGAACCACTGTCTGGTTTATCTTAAAAACCAATCAGATTGGCAAAAGCTAATTAATCAGAGGAGGGGGAGATGCAGCTCAAGAGGAGAAACTGCCTAAATCCTCATCCTTCAGATATGTCACACAAACCTGTGTCTAAAAAAGTGAGCAAGATCTATAGACAAATATAAGTAAAGCTTTTTACATCGCCATTATAACCATAAATTTAAAAAAAACATATATAGTCACTCTTGTTTGCCTTAGGAGAAATCAATAAAGAATCTTAGAACCAGTAGATTGGTTCCTAATTCAAATATCTAGAACTGGAAGTGCTTAAATGGATTGACAACATGTATTTGCTGCTCCAACAATAACATTCTTTGAAGAGAAAAGACCCTGCATTAGGAAAACCAATAACAATGATGTCCTTAAGGTGGAATCCATATTCCTGTGGCAATTGTCAACCAGAATGACCACCACCAGAAGCATTATCAGACCAACCTACACCATGTTTGTTGATGATTTAGCTTCCCATATTACATACTGAAATAATGATATGGAATTGAAATAAGAGGTCAGAATAGAATTTCCACATGAATCAAGTTGCACCATGGTATGGCGAAAAGTTGTTATTATCTAGATATGAGAACTCCAACAAAACCAAATATTAATTCCATAAAAATGAAATGCAAGACTTCAAAATGACAATGGAGTTCAGAGCATAATGGTTATATAACCATTAGGAAGAAAAAATTAGCAGACAAGAACTTTAGAGTGAGAGGAACACAGGCATTATCTTTTTGACATTGTGAAACGAAACAATCATATAACTGTAACAAGAAAAATATATGTATAATTAATTTAATTTGAGAGTAATTCTATAAAAACCTCTTGTGATGGATCAGACCCAAAAGGTGATCGAAGTTTTCCATAATTTTGCAATGATATTTTGAGCAACGAAACAAGCAACTTCAAAAGCTTCCCCTTCTGGAACTCCATGACAGGAGCATCATAGCTAGAGATTCTATCATCTAACCATTTATTTATATCCTTTGTAGAAGCACTCCCGCCAACAAGAGGACCTGGAAAATTTTGACGGCACAAAGAATGGAAGTAATCCAATGCAGTGCTCGAACCAATACTCGAAGCATCAAGTTTATTCGTCACAACTTCAGACAAGCTAAGAATAGAAATCACAGCAGCAGGAGTTCCCTTCAAAATGAAACAAATTTTCAAATGCAAGACACACAAAAAAAGTTAAAAAACTAAAATGCACCAACAAAACCAATGTCAATTTTTGGAGCTTACCTGGCTTCCATAATTTAAGTTTGCATCAAAAGAGGTGGCATTTTTCACAACTAAGAGCTTCCCTCCAAACCCAAAAGCAACCAAAGCATGAGCAGGGCATCCAGCTGACGATCTTCCTTCATTAGAATAAGCGAACTGGGAATAAGAAGCTTTTGTATCTTGAAATGAATGTTGTGAATAGTCAACTGAGTTTTGATTGCCTAAGAAGCTGCTGGACATACTTTTCTGAATGCCATGTGGCATATTTTGAGAATAAGTTGGATATCTGCTTTCCCCATTAACAGAGTTGTGTGGCATCATAATCCCATTAGAGCTGCCCAAATCATGATTAACAATGGGTTTAAACATCTGAATACCCACATTCTTTTCTGCCTCAGTTCCAGTACGTATGTTCGGATTGTAAAAGCTCTGTACCTCCTGGTTTCCGGATAAACCTCCAGCCTGGAGCATGTTGTGCTGATGAGAATAGCTACTTGATAGAGGAGCCCAGTGCTGCCCAAACTCTTGGCTGTCCAGTGTTCCCTTAGAACTTTGTTCAGTCTGGGCAACTTGATTATATACATCGTAGTTCCCACTTGATAAGCCATTTGAAGCTACTACCTCATTCTGAACTCCAGTTAGTATCTGGGTAGTGTATGACTCAAGGGAATACCAGTTTTGGGTGTTGGTGTCATAGTACCATCCGGGATACTGAGGATCAAATACCATATTAGGAGGGAATTCCATGTTCTCCTTATAATCCAGGTTCCAATTGGTAGTTGTAGCATTTGAAGCTGTTGTACTTTCTTCAGCTATGGTCTCCAAGACTGACTCTGAAGTTTGCTGAAGGTATAGATTATCTGAGCTACCCAAATTGGAGTTGAAAGCAGGACCTTCTGCACTGTCCTTAAAGTTTCCTTGTGAATCCACTCTTGATGAATCATGTTGATTTTGTGCAGTCGTCCCTGCATCATAGCCATCTAATTTATACCATTGCCCAGTAGTTGCATCATACTTCCAACCTGGGTAGAGACTCTCCCAATACTGTGCATCAACACTTGTGTTCTGATCAGTAGCTGAGCTTAAGAGTTGGGAGTCTTGCATATTCAAGGAATTTGTATGTGCGTCCAAGTTTTCAACTTGATTTTCCACAGGGGAAAAATTAAGGTCAGCATTGGATTTCAATCTATCTGATGATGGATCAACATTCTCAGCAAAGAAATCTGAATACCTTTCCAACCCAACATTGTCAAACGGCTGTGAGCTGACATTGAAGGCACTCCACTGAATCTCTTTTACACTAGTTCCCTTAGATCCAGAAAGTAGAGTCGATAATGAACTTTGTTGTTCTATCACAGAAGTCACAACTGAACTTTCCAATGGGGCCTCCTGGTATAAAGAAGAATCCAAAGGTGGGCAGTTTGCAGAGGCCAAAGGGTCATTCGAAGAATCCGAAGACTGCAAGGTCTCACCTTGTTGCAGTCCATTTGATTCGAAAATCAATCCAGCATCATCAGAATCCCCCACAGAGGTACCAATATCATCATCAAGGCTGAGGTTAGATAAATCTCTCACGATTTCTTTGGGACGAGGATGGGAACCCGCTCTACCAAAATCATCATCTACTAGTTTGTTGAAGAAATCCTCATCGGTCTGATCTTCCACATGAAAAGGAGGAGATTCCATCTGATTCTCAACAAAGCGAAGCTACCAAGGCAAAAGAAAAAACGTTCCCTTCTTCCCACAAGTATCAGAACATAACTTTTCTTGATCCACCGGGCCACCGACTTATTTCAAGCCGGATCCCTCCAAAGAGATCAAAAAAATTATCAAAGATCGAGCTGACAGGCGATCCTTGCTTGTAACCGCCGATTCGATTCGACAGAAATCGTATCCAAAACCCTAAAGGATCTCCATTATCCCAAAATTACAACTTCCCAAATGATACTAGAATCACAGGAAGCCACGTCGAGCAAGATCAGGTAAATCTTCCGATCTCCACCGATCTAACACCAAAAACGACACTGAAAGATACAAATGACAACCAGGGACGACGAATCAGCCTTTAGAAATCAAAACTTACCGAGCAAGACGCCGAAATCGAAGACCGATCAGGAGGGCCAAGATCTGAGAGGACGGAAGCGAAAGAGGAGACGAACCCTCGTTCGCGATCTAGCCAACACCTCGCCCCAAGTTCTTCCCCCTTACCTGCTCGTTAATTTGTTTCCAATTCCCCTGTTTTTTCCCAAATTCCCCGGTTTAACATTCGGCCACTTGCAAAACCAAACCGAAACTCTACGAAATGGTAGAAATTATAAATTAGGCCGGGCGTAACTGGAAGTTTGTAATGAAAAGGCTACGGATACTACAGTGGTTGAGTGGGCCGTTCACCACACGCTTTCTGAACCGCTCTTCGTGTGGGATCCACGTCTCTGAGTGCCGTAGCGCATCCGGGTTGACTTGTCTCGGTGTTTGACCAGACGATCAAATCCGTCCGGCTCAATCTGGTTGTTCGTTAGATGAACCGGAACAGCCGACCCAACAGATGAACAAGATTAATTAAATTGAAGAATCTAAACATCGACCTGTACAACATGTATTAAAATTAGTCATGCACGTTGGAATCAACATATAAAGTGAAAGGAACTTAGCCTAGACTCGATGATCGGATTAAGTTTAACCTCGAATCATGCTCGCATGACCTCATTTGAGTTGGATCAATTGATTTGAATCTATTGGGAATGCTAGATTAGTGATAAAAAAAAAAACACCAAAAATTAAAGAAACTTCTTAGATTAAGTTTAACTTCGACTCATACTCGAATGACCTCATTTGAGCTAAGCCAATTAGTTTGAATTTGATCGGTTATTAAAATTTAGAGATGAAGTTATATAAATAATAATAGGATGAAAATATTTAGATAATATTTATTGTAGTCATGAGTAAAGCCGACCTGGGAAGGGTTGTTAGGGCTCTCGCACGTGGTCCAAAATTTTTTTAAAAATTTTAGGGCACAATTTTTAAAATTTTATAGTGAAAATGAAATCTAATTTTTCAATTTTGTTCGGGATTCTAAGATTAAATTTGAAAATCCTGATCAATTCTAGTCATCAGTGTATCAGTTGAGTTTAGTGCCAGAGTTATAAATAAATCTTTGGATGGAACGCTACATAAAATTACATGACAGCAAGTTATTTGTTAATTGGCTTATTATAGATCCTTTTTTGGTGACGTGCTTAAAAATTTCTATTTTCAAATAAGGAATAAAATTCTTGTAAAATTTAATATAAATCTTGAGCGACAATTTTCATTAGTTAACTCGAGTGGCTTTTAATATTTTATGAGATGTGTCTAAAAAATATTTAAAAATACAATACATCTTAATACAATAAAGGCAAAAAAAAAATACAACTCTAATTAAAGAATCATCAAAGACATTCCTCCTTTCTAAAACACCAAAATAGTAACTTTTATTTCAAAAAATATCTTTAGGTTAGCGCTATTATAGTAGCTGCTAAAATTAAATTATTTAACTCGATGAAAAAAAAATAGAGAGAAAGGACTTCTATATTTAAAACTCTATAAACTTGGTGGAAATTATTTAAATTTAATCAAAATCGATTTAAGTAGTCAAAATCATTATAAAATTATTGTAACAACTGACTATTACAACTACTAAATACTATTATAGTAATGGTAAGAGTCATTTAAAGCAATTTTCATCTTTTTTATAATGATTTTACCTTTTTAAATGATTTTGAAATTTGATTTAAAATAATTAAAATCATTATAAAATTATTGTAGCAGAATATATTTAATATTAAATATATTTCACATATTTCATCATGGTTTGAAATTCAATTGAATTTTATTTTCATATTATAGGAATATTATGATAAAACTTCGTTTGAAACAATGTTGAAGAAAGCAACTTGCCATTTGAAGGACATCAATTGTGGATTTTTTTTATCCATCATTTTCGATAAAAATGAAGATGCTCAACAAATTAGATTGATAGTACGTACTAGAGCTCGAGTAGAAAAGATTAATTATTAACTGATGCGGCGAGAAAAATTCGCTTTACCCCCTTTCGATGCGACGAAGGCACGAAGGGAGCTTTTTGGGGGGTTCTCACAGACCGTAACAGTAAGAGGATATAGAAGACGAAGTCAGGAAGCATAAAACCCACACAGACAGCGAAAACGGGATCACAAGATATAATGTGGTTCGGAATGAGTATTCCTACTCCACGGAGGTGAGCTTTCTCACCGGGGACAATACTCAAGCACTTTCCACTGTGAATGTCCTCCTTTACGGAAAGGAAACTTTCCGAGGTGGGGAAGAAAACCTCTTACAGTTTAGTTACAAATACAAGAAAAAGTACGTGCGACTCAAGATCAGGGTCGCTTTCCTTCTTCTCCGGCGAAGTGATGACAACTCTCCTCCTTCTCCTCCTACGTCTTCGTTTCGTGTCTGATGGAATGATTGCGGATCCTCTTCCTTCTCTCCTCCTCTTGCCTTTTATCCTCCTTCTCTGATCCATCCCTATCTCGCGGGTGGTCCTCATCATACACGTGACCATCACGTCCACCTGGAGAATAATTCTGTTACATGTACGAGGGGCGAAGGCTCCTCGGAATATTATGTGGGGACCTCTCTTTCTGTTACATACCACCTCCTCATCCATATTTCAGTGAACTAGATTAGCCTGTCCCCTTCAACCATCTACTTTTGGCGAAACTAACTTAGGTTTATAGCCCACGGGTAGTATAGCCTTAAGGATCATTTGGCCGGACCGATTCTTATCTGCCCCGTTCGTCTTCTAGGCTTATCTGGCCGGACCAATTCTTATCCGCCCAGTTTATCTTCTAGGCTTATCTGGCCGGACCGATTCTTATCCGCCCCGTTTGTTCTTCTAGGCTTATCTGGCCGAGCCGATTCTTATCCGTCCCGTCTATCTTTAGGCTTATGTGGCCGAACCGATTCTGGCCTATTTTCCAACGAAGTACTTCTTCGCCTTGCTATATCGATTACCCTTGCTAACTTTCCTGTACCAATTATTTCAAGCGCTTGCGCCCGACCCGTTCCTCTCTTTTTCTTCCACTGAACCCTCTAATTGGTTTGGATAGCACCTTGCCTATGAGCTCTTCATAAAGAAGAGGTAACGGCGATATCATTAGTCAACTCTAAAAAATAGTCAAGCGAAGTTATAAGCTTGACTTTCCAACTATATAAGGTTCCTACTCCATCCTTGGCTTTATTAATTCAAATTTACTCCTTTCTTAAAGCTTTTCCGCATATACTTGAGGCGGCCTAATGGGCCCATGGGCCCCGCTTCTCCTTTTTCTCTCCTATAATCGAATCGTCACAAAAACCCTATATAAACCTCTGCATTTTTCTTTTAGGTATTACTTAGTGTGCCCAACAATACCGTCCCTTCAACTTCTTCTCTCCTGCGACTTTCATCGGCGGCGTTCCAGCGACCCACCCCTCTCCTCCTTATACGTTATTCTTCTAACCCCCCAAGTAAGTGCTCTGTCCTGCTTTATACCTATGACCCCTAAGACCATCCCTTCCCCTGCGTGGTATGAGCATACCATAACCCAACTAGACCGCGACCATTATTTCTGTAACCTTAAGGACAGGTTTATAGACTCTTCCTTAAAATGCTGCTTTACGACCAAGATGCACCGACCCAATCGTCCTTCTCCTGATCTGACTTGCTTCTTCTCTGAACAGTTTCTTAACGACCTGTCCCTACCAACACCTGCTATCTATTTAGACATTTTAGACTTCTATGGACTACCCCTGAATCAATTCACCCCCAATTCTTTTCGGATTCTGTCGGGAGCCCATATAGTGTTTCAACACCTAAACCTTTCTTTAACCCCTGAAATATTCCATTGTTTCTTTCAATTGAAATCTTCCAAGGTAGGTCTTTTTTATCTATCTAGCCGCCCAGACTACCAATTCCTAGTGAACCTGCCTACTTCCCATAAGGGATGGGAAAAATTATACTTTTTTGTACAACTTCCAGCATCTTTACCTTATTCCAATACCTGGAAGGTAGACCTTCCCGAGTTGCCTTCCTTCCGGGAAATGAGGACCAAATGTCCTTTCCCAGAAGTTTATAGAATATTAGGAGAGTCACACTACTGTTCAAATCATCTGATAAAGACTCCCCTTTTAAGCCACTTTGGACTATCTCCTTTACCTTCGACGACCTCGGTTGCTGTAGGTAGGATGATACTTACCTTGCAATATAATTTTCTTCCTACATTATTTATCTTTCTCACCAATACATTTTGCAGATAATCTAATGCAAGAAGCTTTGGTAGAAGGAGAGGCGATTGAGGCTGCCAAGAAGAAGAATGCCTCAACCAAGAGAGGTAAATCGGTAGCAGCTCCTTCATCTCCGTGGAAGAAACTGCGGCTCACTAAGAAAGGAGCCCCGAGTTCATCCGCTCTTCCCCCCTCTTCTTCCGATCGGCCTGGTTCGCGATCTCTAACCATCTACGAACCGAGAAGAGGAGACTATACCTTATCCATCCCCTCTTCATCTCCTCAAGGAGGGGACTCTCCCTCTCATTCTCCCAATTCATCCCCTTCTGCACATAATTCGCCCTTACCTTCTCGTACCGAGTCCCTTTCTGCTCTTATCCCCTCCGATACACTTGCTTCTCCTACCCCTCTTCAGCGTGTCAGACCCACACTTCCCTCTGAAGGAGAGGATCTTCCCCTTCCCATTCCCCCGAAGGCCACATTGGGGTCCTTGCTGAAGATTCGTCATCCTTCGGAGGTAAAATTCTTCAACCAATCGGGCGTACAAGGCCCTTGTGAACAAGTGAGCAAATTGCTGGCTGAGGTATCTACTATCTCTTTCTCCTCTTTACTATACGTCCCTATGTGTCAGCATATACTGATGTTGCTTTCCTTCTTCTAGGCCTCATCCCAGCACGACAAAATGGTAGTCCAACTGGCTCAGTTCCAATCCAGTGTAGAGACACTCCACTTCGCCTCTATAACGCAACAGAAAAAGCTCGTTCGACAATTAAGCGAGAGAGAGGCGAAGGAAGCTGACCTGAGGGGCCAATGTGAAGATGCGATGACGCAATTGACCCTGGTCCAAAGCGAAAAGGAGGAGCTGCAGTGAAAAAATGAAGAACTCGAACAACGAATCTTCTTCCAATCCAGTGAATTGCAACAGGTGGAGATCCTCACCCATGAACTAAAAGAATATAAGGGGCATCTTGGGGACGCTATGATTCAAGCCGCCGATTCTTCGACTGCTATCGAGCGACTCCGGAAGAACGTCATTGCCGGTGGAGTGCCAAGCCTGGGAAGCCACCAGGAAATCTTGCATCGAGAAGTGCCAAGAACTCTCCTCTCTGGTGGCGGCTCTTCCTCAAACTCTATCGGCAACGGCTCGGCAACAGTCTGCTCTTCAGAAAGAACACTCCGAAGCCCTGTCAACTTTGGGACGGCAAGCTATAAAAGCAGCCACCGAGAGGGATGCCTTGGCAGCCCAACTAACGGAGAGCCAAATCCAACTGCTAAATGTCGTAGGAGCAGGTGAAGGAGATATGTTAAGAAGGGGGTAGACCTGTTCATATTAGGTTTTGATGGGTCTTCGGCTCAAAACGCCGAACGAGGATACCCGCCCCCTGACACAGACACCAACTACTTAAATCCTGTAGATGCACTAGCCAAGTGTCCTTCTGAACTATTTGAATTGTAACTCCCAACATTCTCTTCCTTGTAATGACTTTTTCCTTAATGCTAAAAAGTAAATTTGGTTAACATAGCTTTTTGTTATTATCCTTGCATGTCTCCTTGCGGGTCAGAAATTCTGAACCAACTTTAAGCTTTTCTCTTTTTATACTGTCATTTCTTTTCTCGTGTTGTATGACGCAATCATCTAGTTGGTTCGGGGACTTACTTGGAAGGTCTCGAATGATATTATTCATATCCGACCCAATTTTGGTTCGGCCACCACTTTAAATGACTTTCGTCTGTTGATCTTCTCTATCCCTCTTACTGCTTCGGAAATGATATCAGTCTCTTTATCTTCTTCCCCTTCCCAAGAACTACTGTCATCGCTTTCCTTCCACTATAAATCATCACCCTCCATGTCTTCGTCCTTCTATCTCACTCTCATGGCTTCAGCGGGACACCCCATCGAAATTTCTTCATATTCAGAATCTTTCGAGCTGCAGGACTGGTTTTCTGAAGACATTGAAGATTCAGAGACCCGCTCGACCGCCACCTCAGCTTTTCGCCCCCTTCCTTTTCGGCCTCACACCCCAGCTCCAACCCCTCCTACAGAGAGGTCTTTTCGTGCACCATTTCCCTCGTTCCGCAATCGGGTGTGGAACCCTCCTTTAACATGGGAATACACAGTAGGAGATCCCCGGGTCGCCGCCGGACTTCCCCCACTCCCACCGGCTGTGGCCTTCCTCCCAGTCTCCCCGGCGAGAGTTCATCCTTCTCCTTTCAATGAAGGTCCATCAGCAATACCTCCCGCTCAAGGCGAGCGCTTCAGGGTCATCTTGGCGCCTTCCCCCCCAAGGAGACCTCTAACGCTTCATCTGTTAAGAGTAATCAGAGAAAATCTTCATAGATTAACTGATGTAACTATTTAAATATGTTAATAAAAATGAAGGAGGAAATTGGTATTCGCTTTTGTCGTTTTCCTATATAAGTGAGATTTCTGTCCTCAGAAAGACTGTAATCCGGCCTGAACATACTTTCTTTTACCATCTCTCGGGGATTCGGACCCCTTTACTTATAATTACTGTACCAACGACTCTTCACCTACTGTCTTTGCACTACCCCTTCTTTACTGGCATTTATTATCCCTATTTCTTCTACGAATAAATGCGCTCTTCTCCTTCATCGCTATAAAGACTTCCAACCATTACCATATAGCTTCCATCTTTTCCCTTCCCTTCCCTTCGCCATGGACAGAATATGTGAACAGGGCAGTAGTTCCTCTTCTGCTGAAGAAAAGATTGACGATCGCCGCTATATAGCTAATCTGGAGGAGCAAGTGAGGTACTTGCAAATAACGATCGAGGAAGTCTCCGCTTAGCAACCACTCTCACAACGTGGTAGGGTCCCAAAAGGAACTATCTAAGCGGATCTTTACTGCAGAATCCTACTTTAAGAACTCATGTGCCAACCTCATTCAACAAGAAAGAAGCTCACGCTCCTCCTAACTAAGAACTGTAATACCCTGTAAGGGTCTTTTATTTCCTTCTTGTAAGAAGAATTAAAATGTATAATCTTTCTAAATGAATGAACTTTTCCTGTTTGTCTTCTTCTTCCAGTGTATCTTGAGTTATGCCCCGCTTCACCTTTTTCATATTTAAATAGAATGACACACAGCTGGGGCATATTTCAGCTCTTCTGCCCTTTTACCCTACTAGGAATATAATAATATAGAATCGCTAAATGAGTCAACTCTGCTGCTCTACCGCTGCACGGGAATAAAATAATACAAAGTTAAATAATGACTTCAACTTCTTCCGCTTCGCGAGGACAAAAATGATATATAACTGAGGAAATCTTAGTTCTTCCGTTCCGCCACCACACGGGGATATAATAATATAAAGTTGAATAGTAAGTTCAACTTCTTCCGCTTTGCGGGGATAAAAATGATATATAACTGAGGAAATCTCAGTTCTTCCGTTCCACCACCGCACGGGGATTTCTTCCGCTTCGCGGGGATAAAAATGATGTATAACCGAGGAAATCTCGGTTCTTCCGTTCCACCACCACACGGGGATTTCTTCCGCTTCGCGGGGATAAGAATGATGTATAACCGAGGAAATCTCGGTTCTTCCGTTCTACCACCGCATGAGGATTTCTTCCGCTTCGCGGGGATAAAAATGATGTATAACTGAGGAAATCTCGATTCTTCCATTCCACCACCACACGGGGATTTCTTCCGCTTCGCGAGGATAAAAATGATATATAACTGAGGAAATCTCAGTTCTTCCGTTCCACCACCGCACGTGGATTTCTTCCGCTTCACGGGGATAAAAATGATGTATAACCGAGGAAATCTCGGTTCTTCCGTTCCACCACCACACGGGGATTTCTTCCGCTTCGCGGGGATAAGAATGATGTATAACCGAGGAAATCTCGGTTCTTCCGTTCCACCACCGTACGGGGATTTCTTCTGCTTCGCGGGGATAAAAATGATGTATAACCGAGGAAATCTCGGTTCTTCCGTTCCACCACCACACGGAGATTTCTTCCGCTTCGCGGGGATAAGAATGATGTATAACCGAGGAAATCTCAGTTCTTCCGTTCCACCACCACACGGAGATTTCTTCCGCTTCGCGGGGATAAGAATGATGTATAACAGAGGAAATCTCAGTTCTTCCGTTCCACCACCGCACGGGAATTTCTTCCGCTTCACGGGGATAAAAATGATGTATAACCGAGGAAATCTCGGTTCTTCCGTTCCACCACCACACGGAGATTTCTTCCGTTTTGCGGGGATAAAAATGATATATAACTGAGGAAATCTCAGTTCTTCCGTTCCACCACCGCACGGGGATTTCTTCTGCTTCGCGGGGATAAAAATGATGTATAACTGAGGAAATATCGGTTCTTCCGTTCCACCACCACATGGAGATTTCTTCCGCTTCGCGGGGATAAGAATGATGTATAACCGAGGAAATCTCGGTTCTTCCGTTCCACCACCGTACGGGGATTTCTTCCGCTTCGCGGGGATAAAAATGATGTATAACCGAGGAAATCTCAGTTCTTCCGTTCCACCACCACACGGGGATTTCTTCCGCTTCGCGGGGATAAAAATGATGTATAACCGAGGAAATCTCGGTTCTTCCGTTCCACCACTGCACGGGGATTTCTTTCGCTTTGCGGGGATAAAAATGATGTATAACCTAGGAAATCTCGGTTCTTCCGTTCCACCACCACACGGGGATTTCTTCCGCTTCGCGGGGATAAAAATGATATATAACCGAGAAAATCTCGGTTCTTCTATTCCACCACCACACGGGGATTTCTTCCACTTCGCGGGGATAAAAATGATATATAACCGAGAAAATCTCGGTTCTTCCGTTCCACTACCACACGGAGATTTCTTCCGCTTCGCGGGGATAAAAATGATGTATAACTGAGGAAATCTCGGTTCTTCCATTCTACCATCACACGGGGATTTCTTCCGCTTCGCGGGGATAAAAATGATATATAACCGAGGAAATCTCTGTTCTTCCGTTCCACCACCATACGGGAATAAAATAATATGTAGTGCTCAAAGGCCTTCAGCATAAAGATTGTGATGTTTTCACACCACTGTTCTTCCTATCTTCATCCTTCTTATGAAAGCGAGGGCTTCAACACATAATGGGCCATCTGCAGAATAAATCCTCGTTTTACTTCCACTTAGGGCCTCCTTTTCTATAAACGAGGAGCCCAATAATCATTATAAGCCCATTCTTTCCCCTTTTTATAGGGGATTCTTCGTCTTCCCTTTTATTACCTTCATTCCTTATGCCTTTTCGTCTTCTTCGTCTTCATTTGTTCCTCTTTCTGTCGCCATCCTCCATTGCCTCAATCCCCCATTTCAGCACCTCCCTTCTTCATTCTCAGACTAGCAAGATGCATTCCACTTTCTTCCAAGAAATATCAAGTCGTTACTCACACCTCAAGCGAGGCGAGGGTCAGCCGCCAGCTTCATCCTCCTCTTCACCTTCCCCTATTGCCATCACTCCTGCGCTGTCTCGCCTTTCTTCTTCGCTTCCGCCCGAAACCCTCATTACCTCCATGCTAGAGGAAACCGACCAGCCCCTCCTCTCTTCCTCTGTCACTTACAAACCCTAACTCCCTTACTTTTTCCCCATCCGCTGTAAGTGTCCAGAAGACACCTTCTCCTTCATCACAATCTAAAGATGAATCCATGGAAGGCATGCTTCCATGTCAGCCAACAATAGATGCTTGCGCATCCTTACCTTCTTTTTCCCCTGAATGCAACTCCACTTTTGAACCTATGGTGATTGACAATTCTCCATTGCCTATCTCCCCTTCTGCCTCTCGCCTGAAGAGCCCTTCACCTTTTATCGGCACTAGCCCACGTCCTTCTACTTCTTGCCTTCCCATCGAAGGCTCCTCCAGCCATATGCTCATCATATCGTCCTCTCCGGATTCCTCACCCAACCAATTTCCTTCTACCATTCCTGACGTGCCTACCTCACAACCGGCCATGGCACATTTTGCCCCCCGGCTCCTGCTTCTTTGCCCCCAACTATTACCTCTGTGAGCCTTCTGACCAATGCTCCTTCTTCGTCCCCTTCTCAACCTATGGATACCACCCCCATTCTTCCCTTGATGAGTGAACCTCTACCTTCGGGGTCATCCGTCCCTTCTTCTTCCCGTTCTCCTCGGAGTCTTTGGATCTTGAATTTAGAGGAACTGATCCCCCGCATGGAAGGCCTGCGCCACGCCCTCAACTTGATATGTTTTTCTAATCAGCTTTTCTAATTTTTCTTACTGAATAACTTCTTTTCGACAACCGGCGTACAGACCCTAACCAACTACCAAGAGTTGGACCACTCTCTCCACCAACACCGAGCTCAGTTTCTGGAATCGGAACGACGACAGCGGGAGGATTTAGCGGCAGCCGAATCGAAACGGCTCCGATGCAACAACTGCAACTATGCTAGGAGCAATTGGCAGGAGCTCGCCACCAAATTCAAAAAGATGCCAATACCATCGCAGCATTACAAGAACAACAGCGAGCGGGTGTGGAATCACCTTTACTACAGCGGGAGGTTCAGCCGATCCATCTTGACAAGGAGTCTTCCTCTTCTCAAGAATTGACCCGCCTTCAAGAACAGGTAGCAGAGCTCCTTCAGGGGAAGCAACATGACTCAGACACCATTACTCGACTCCAGGTTCAATACCAGAAAGCGGAGGATAAAATAGGGGACCTCCGCACTCGCCTGTGCAAGGAGGTACAAGAAAACTCCTCTCTCATAAATTCTAGGATGCATGCTCACGCCCGTCTACACAGGCAGGAAACCTCCCTCCAGAGGTTAAGCGTTGAGCTGACCCGCACCAGATCCTACTCTGAGGCGGTGGAGGGAATTTCGGCCTCGATGCGCCAGAATATGATGGACATGACAACCCTTGTCCAACAAGATCAATCCTCCCGAGCCGATGAGATTTCCATCCTAGCCGATGCTATTATGGAGGTGTCCCGACGCTATGTTGACGTACGCCGAAATCTTCAAGAGCAACAAGAGAAATGTCATAGGCTTCATCGGGATCGGAGCCCTGACCGTCCGAACCGCCAAGAGCGACTAATCATTCTACTGCGCGCCACTTATCAAGACGGGTTTAATGAAGCGGTCCGGCAATACGTTGATCAAGGACTTCCTCCCCCGACATATCCTACTTTCTCTTTAAATTGGGAAGCCGGCTTTCGGCGCTATCCCCCTGACAGGTTTAAGTTATAGCTTGATGTATTGTCTCGGAACAGAACTCTCTTTCCATCCTCTTCTCTTTTTCAAAGTTTATTAGAGGTATTGTATTGCAATTGCGAATGACTCATTAATCAAATTCGGGTTCCTTTTGCATCTGACTAATACAATCAAGTTAGGAAGTACACCCCTTCGGGAGTCCCACAACTCCTCTTCTTCTATCCCCCACTTCTCATACAGTGTGAAAAAGTTTTAAATGAATGGCGTTCCAAGGTCGTGGAAGTTCCTTGCCCTGGTCATCTTTTAGATAATATGCTGACCCTACTACGCGGCATGTTACTTCATAGGGTCCTTCCCAGTTTGGAGCTAACTTTCCAGGGTTTCCAGCGGGATTAACTTTACGCAAAACCCAATCCCCCTCCTGAAATCTTCGAGGCATGACCTTCTTATTAAAGGCTTGTTGCACTCTCTGCTTGTAAAACTCCGCTCGCCTCCGTGCCATCTCCCGCTTTTCTTCCACCAAGTCTAACTCAGTGCTTCGGATAAGTTGGTTCTGCTCTGGTTCGTCCACCTCTATTCGAGCGCTACTTAAAAGGGCCTCAACCGGAATAACAACTTCCGTCCCATATACTAAACTGAAAGGAGTCTCTCCCATTGCAGTTTTTGGTGTGGTTTGGTAGGCCCACAAGATTCCGGGCAATTCTTCCACCCAATTCCCCCTTTGACTGTCCAATTTAGTCTTCAACCCTTGAATGAGAATTCTATTAGTGACTTCAACTTGACCATTAGCTTGAGGGTGGGCTACTGAAGTAAAAGCTTGTTGAATGTTGAGACTTTGACACCATTCTTTAATCTTTTTGCCTTGGAACTGACGTCCATTATCACTAACTATCCTCCGAGGAATACCATATCGACAGACAATATTCTTCCACAAGAATTGTATTACAGCATTCTCGGTAATTTTGGCTAGGGGCTCTGCTTCCACCCATTTGGAGAAGTAATCTACAGCCACCAATAAAAATTTCTTCTGTAAAGGTGCCACTGGCATCGGACCCACTATATCCATTCCCCATTGATCAAAAGGACATGAAGCGACCACAACTTTCATTAATTCAGTCGGCCGTTCAGACCGGTTGCTATGCTTTTGACAAGCTGGGCAAGTTTGCACTATGCGAGTGACATCTTGTTGGAGAGTAGGCCAAAAATATTCTGCTAACAGGGCCTTCCTTGCTAAAGCTCTCCCTCCTAGATGATTACTGCAACAACCTTCATGAATTTCCCGGAGTACCCATTCAGCATCCTCACTTCCTAAGCATTTCAATAAGGGTCGTCCGAAAGATGTCTTGTATAAGTCTCCATTTAAGAGGGTGAACCGTCTGACTCGGCACATTAATGCAGATGCCACTCCTTTTTCTTCAGGGACATTCCCATGCCGTAAATAAGCTATGATGTCAGTCCTCCAATCAGGGATTAGGTTTGGTTCGGGTGCGGCTTCCTCCACATTGCATATCGCTAGGGAAGTAGGGATTTCCACATGGACCGTTTCTAATGATTTCACTCCTTCCATAGCGCTAGCCACCCGAGCCAATTCATCTGCCTTCCCGTTATCCTCCCGTGGGATTTACTTCAAGAGGACTTGCTAAAACTGAACTTTTTCTTTCTCAAAAGCTTTCAAGTACTTGTGCAGCCTTTCCTCCCGAACCGCGAAAGAACCTTGAAGTTGTGATATCACCAGCTGGGAATCCGAATGGATTATAATTGAAGAAGCCCCCACCGCCTTAGCAGCCTGCAATCCTGCTAGAATGACTTCATATTCCGCCTCATTATTGGATGCCCGATATCCCAGGCGTACGGTTATGTGGGTCTCCTCCTTATCAGGGGAAATTAACAGAACACCGACATCACTGCCCGTAGATTCTGAAGAACCGTCTACGAATATGTTCCATGCATCCGATCCTTCCTCTTTTGTCAACGGACCATCTTCCGGGCCACAAGGTACCTCCGCTAGAAAATCAGCGAGCGCTTGGGCCTTGATAACCGTTCGGGGTTGGTAGTGAATATCATATTTGCTTAATTCTACCACCCATTTGGGCAATCTTCCGAAGAAATTAGGCTTAGTGAAGACCTTGCCCAATTCGCTGTGAGTTAGAACAGTGATGGGATGAGCCAGAAAGTACGACCTCAATTTGTGGGCGGTCAACACTAGAATATATGTCAGCTTCTCTAGCTCTGTATAACGGAATTCAGCCCCCTTCAGAATATGGTTGGTATAATAAATAGGCTGTTGGTAAGAGCCTTCTTGTTTCAATAAAACCGAACTAATAGCTCCCTCTGAGATGACCAAATACATCCATAATGGTTCTCCGACCATTGGTTTGGCTAACAGTGGGAGTCCAGCCAAATATTTCTTCAACTCCTGGAAAGCTTGCTCGCATTGATCATCCCACTGAAATTTAGTAGCCTTACGCAGAATCTTGAAGAAAGGCAGTCCTTTGTCCGCCGATCTGGCTATGAATCGGGATAAGGAAACAATCCTGCCCACCAACTTCTGGGTCTCTCGCAGGTTAGTGGGTGATTTCATGTTGCACAGCGCCTGCACCTTCTTAGGGTTGGCTTGCAACCCCTTCTCAGTTACTATGTACCCCAAGAACTTGTCGCTTTTTACCCTGAACAGGTATTTGCTAGGGTTTAGCTTCATATTAAACCGTCTCAATGTAGCGAAGGTTTCATTTAAATCCTTGACTAAATCCCGAGTGGTCTTTGATTTGACCAAGATGTCATCCACGTAGACTTCCACATTTTTCCCTTTCTGCTCCGCAAAAATCTTGTCCATGAGGCGCTGATAGGTGGCCCCTGCGTTCTTTAATCCGAATGACATCACCACATAAGCGTATAACCCTCCTGCTGTCACAAAGCTAACCCTCTTTTGATCTTCTTTGGCCAAAGGTATTTGATGGTATCCTTGGTATGCATCCATTAGGGACACCACTTCATATCCTACCGTGGAATCTACCAACTGATCAATACGAGGCAAGGGGTAGCAGTCTTTAGGGCACGCTTTATTCAAATCACGAAAGTCGATACACATCCTCCACTGCCCAGAAGGCTTGGGGACCAAGACTACATTGGAAACTCACTCGGGAAACTGGATTTCCGTTACATGACCCGCCTTTAGCAGTTTTTCCACCTCTTCAGCTATGACCTTGTCCTTCTCAGGTCCAAAATGTCGCCGCTTCTGTTGGACAGGTCAGGCTCCTCTGGTTATATTGAGATGGTGTTCAGCCATGCAAGGGTCGATCCCGGTGAGATCATGCACATCTCCCGCAAAGATGTCTTCATTCTCCCTTGAGCGAGCCACCACGGCTCCTCCTTGGCTTCCGGTCACTGCATCACCGTGTGGCCTTTCCTGGAGCGATTTCCACCAGCTCTCCTTCCTCTATTTTGTCGGCTTTGGGAGGGGATTCTTCCAAGACGCAGACATCAGAAATGATGATAGCTTTGTCTTTGAGATCATCGGTTCGAGCCTTCTTCTGGTCATCCCGAACCATTTGTACATAACAGCTACAGGCAGCCTTCTGTTCCCCTCGTACTTCTCCCACCAGCGGTCCAACTAGGAATTTCAACTTCTGGTGGTATGGGGAAGCCACCGCCTGAAAGATAGTAAGGAAAGGACGACCAAGAATAGCATTATAAGTGGATGGAGCATCCACAATGAGGAAAGGTATAATATTGGTTTCGGCTGGGCTTACGCCCGAGTTAGAGCGTGAAATCTGCGTGGGTGGACCACATGCCCTACGAACCCAAAGAGGGGTGTAGCCACATCTTCTAGCTGGGCATTTCCCAGCTGCATCTGTCCGAAAGCCTCCTGAAAAAGGATATTAATAGAGCTTCCTGAGTCGATCAGCACCCTAGCCACTTCGTAATTGGCTAGGGACATTCTGATAACTAAGGCATCCGTATGGGGCAGTAGGACACCTTGTTGATCTTCTGGCCCGAATGAAATGGGCGGTGCAGTCTGTACAGTATGGTTAGTGATAATGGCCAAACTCTCCATGAGACGGACGTATGACTTCCGCGCCCGGTTGGAGTCTCCGTCAGTAGGTCCTCCGACTATAACATGGATAACCCCCCGTGTGGGAGCGTTATTTAGATTGGATGAGGGACCCTCACCTGATGGGCCTTCTTGAGAAACAACCTCCTGGGATGGCGTTTGGGGGAAAGTGACTTGAGGTTGTTGGTTAAACGGCCCTGGACGGGCTACATCGGGTCGGGGGCCTCGCCGTGCTGGTCCTCCCGTCTGGAACCGCAATTGTGGATATGTAGTTAGGAGGCGATCCAATTCCTCCTGTAACTTGAGGCATCGGCCACTAGCGTGGCCATATTCCTTATGATATTGGCAGAAAAAGGGGGCAGGGGGGGGGGGTTACGTGGGATCCCCCTATATCCGAAGGGTCGTTGCAGCAGACCCTGTTGATCATAGAATTCCATCTCCCGCTCCTTCCAAGTCCTTGCAGGAGGAAGTGCTTCAGCAGCCATAATTTGTAATGACGGTATAGGGCGAGCGCCCTGTAACAATGGCCGAGGCCTAGGATCCTCATGTCGAAAGGGTCGCACATAACCTCGACGAGGGGGTACTTGAGGGGCAGCGGGACGAGTTCTTTCGACCGGGACTGCTGCGGCAGCACGTTCAGCTCTCTGCACTTGCAGTCCTTCCTATTCGCAGATGAATTGTTCCGCCCGACTTAACAGCTCCTTATAGCTGTTGGCAGGTTGCCTCAAGAGGGAGTTGAGGAAGGGGCCTTCATTCAGTCCGTAAGGAATGGCGACTTTGAAAGACTCTATTCTGGCAGAAGGAATACCCCTAGCTGCAGAAGTAAACTGGTGAAGATACCCTCTGAGCGATTCCGAGGGCCCTTGCGTGATGTGCATCAAGATAGAGGCATCAGGCTTATACACTTTGCAACTGGCAAACTCCTGGCTGAACATCCCCCGAAAATCAGCGAAACAAGTGATGGATCCCAGAGGCAAAGTATTAAACCATTTTTGTGCCGAGCCGGTTAAGGTGGTTCGGAAAACTCGGCATTTGAGGGCATCGGTATAATAGTGGAGCGAGGCTGCTCCATCGAACTGCGATAGGTACTCTTCGAGATCCGTCGAGCCATCATACTTATCTATCTGAGGATTTCGGAAGTAGGATGGGGGGACTTCAGAGAGGATGTCCATGGTAAAGGGACTGGGCTCGTAAACTTCTGGAGGTCTGGTCGATTAACTTTCGCCCTGTTCTTCCCTTCGAGTTTGGGTTAAGGGCATAATATTCTGAGGTGCTCTTCCCCCAAGTCCTTCTCCAGGCACTACTTCCACATTAACGACGGTATGAGATGGAGGAGGCATTTCTGGGGGTGGGCCTCGGGAAGAAGGTTCACCGGAATGAGGATGCAGATATCTGATCCTTCTCCTTTCTCTAGCAAGGGTCTCTGTAATAGCGTCATCCATCAGGGTCTTCAACTGTGATGGTAGGAAGGTGATGGGGCACTCCTCCGCTGCAGAGGCAGCGGGCTGTTGTATCTCTTTTGGTTGAATCTCGACGTCCAGCTCAATGTTCCCACAGACGACGCCAACTGATGTGGCGAGGAAAATTCGCTTTACCCCCTTTTGATGTGACGAAGACACGAAGGGAGCTTTTTGGGGGGGTTCTCACAGGCCGCAACAGTAAGAGGATGTAGAAGACGAAGTCAGGAAGCGCAAAACCCACACAGACAGCGGAAACGGGAACACAAGATATAACGTGATTCGGAATGAATATTCCTACTCCACGGAGGTGAGCTCTCTCACCGGGGACAATGCCCAAGCACTTTCCACTATGAATGTCCTCCTTTACGTAAAGAAAACTTCCCGAGGTGGGGGAGAAAACCTCTTACAGTTTAGTTACAAATACAAGAAAAAGTACGTGCGACTCAAGATCAGGGTCGCTTCCCTTCTTCTCCGGCGAAGTGATGACAACTCTCCTCCTTCTCCTCCTGCATCTTCGTTTCGTGTCTGATGGAATGATTGCGGATCCCCTTCCTTCTCTCCTCCTCTTGCCTTTTATCCTCCTTCTCTGATCCATCCCTATCTCGCAGGTGGTCCCCATCATACACGTGGCCACCACGTCCACCTGGAGAATAATTATGTTATAGGTATGAGGGGCGAAGGCTCCTCGGAATATTATGTGGGGACCTCTCTTTCTGTTACATACCACCTCCTCATCCATATTTCAGTGAACTAGGTTAGCCTGTCCCCTTCAACCATCTACTTCTGGCGAAACTAACTTAGGTTTATAGCCCACGGGTAGTATAGCCTTAAGGCTCATTTAGCCGGACCGATTCTTATCCGCCCCGTTCGTCTTCTAGGCTTATCTGGCCGGACCGATTCTTATCCGCCCCGTTTATCTTCTAGGCTTATCTAACCGAACCGATTCTTATCCGCCCCGTTTGTCTTCTAGGCTTATCTGGCCGGACCGATTCTTATCCGCCCCGTTTGTTCTTCTAGGCTTATCTGTCCGAGCCGATTCTTATCCGTTTCGTCTATCATTAGGCTTATGCGGCCGAACCGATTCTGGCCTATTTCTTAACGAAGTACTTCTTCGCCTTGCTATATCGATTACCTTTACTAACTTTCCCGTACCAATTATTTCAGGCGCTTGCTCCCGACCCGTTCCTCTCTTTTTCTTCCACTGAACCCTCTAATTGGTTTGGGTAGCGCCTTGCCTATGAGCTCTTCATAAAGAAGAGGTAACGACGGTATCATTAACGAAAATATATCCCAATCAATCTTAATTATGATGAATGATACTGTTGTAATAAAAATAAGTATAAATAGGCATTAGGCCGAGTCAAAAAAGATAGTAGCTCAAGGAGATGAGTCGAGTTAAAAAGTATCAGCTCGAGAGGGAGAGCTGAGTCAAAAAGATATTGAAAGACCGAAAAATATGCTAGAGGGGGGTGAATAACATTCGAAAAACTTTTCTTTTCGTTGTTAAAACCAAAGCTTACAATGCAAAATAAAAAGCACACGATACAAAGACACAAAAGAATTTACTTGGTTCACAGTCTACCGGCTGCTAGTCCAAGGCCCTATAAGATATCGAAAAAAAAAAATAAAAAAAAAAAAAAATAAAATACTCTTTGTTAATTAGGAAATTATCTTATATAATTTTCCAGGAATTCATAGAAATTTTTTCGGATTTAAAAGGGGTTCGTATGATCGATTAGGAGGAAGATTAAGACTTTAAATGGTGGTTGGGTTGACTTGAGTTAACTCGGATTTAACCTAGGTTAGCTTTAAGTCAAGTTTGAGCTAGCCCAACCGAACCGGTCGCCTTTGATACCGATTCCTATTTTCCTCTCTGCGATCCCTCTTTTTCGAATATGATCTTTTTCTTCCGGCCTCTTCTCCCTTTCGATTTCTCACCGCAGCAGCTCCACAATCGCCGATCTCTCCTCTTCACCGGCATCTTCTCTTCATTTCTGCTGCCCGACAGACAGCATCGTCGCCCCATCACCGCCGCCCTTCTTCGTCGAGGTCGAGTAGCCGCAGCCACTGCAACCAACTCACGATTACTCAAATCGCTTGTCGGTTGATTTCTTCCTTCCTTGTAGACGTTCTCTCGATTGCCGAGAGCTTAACCTCACCGGAGCAACCTGCTAATGTTGTTGTGCTCTAGCCATTGCCTGCATCGTCGGCGAGTGGTTTTGTTTGGGTTGTTTGTCTTCATCATATCAAGGTCGTGAGCTTGCCCTTGTCTTGATTTTAAGAGTCTCCAATGCATATGGTTCTTCTCCGTGTTGTGGTCGCTTCGAATCCTCGCTGAGGATAAACTGGCAGTCTCTCAATGGGTCACTGGCTGGGACTACCGCTGGTGTTCTCTGTTCATGAGTTCAGTCGCTGACTTTGCATCTAGACGATCATAATATCACCGACTTTCCCTGGTAGCGTTCCATTGGTTTCCTATTATGCTTGATTTGGTTTCAATTCACGGTGGATGATGGAAATGAGGATAGGTAAGCTTAAATACTATGTTATTATAGATGTTTGAGATTATTAAGTTCGGGTTGTACTTATAATTTAATTGTTGGATTTAGAACTGATTCCCATGAGTGGATCAACAAGACTGGGTGTTTTGACAACGGGTTCGTCTTCTAGATAAGTTAAGGGAGATTGAATCAACTAAAGGTACATATAGATTTGGGGTTGTTCTATTGGTAAGTAGGATGTGGATGTTTATAGTTGTGTATCAGTTTTATTAAGTAAACTGATCTGGATGCGCTACAATTATGTAGTGATTATGTAGTTCTCTGTTCGTTGTGTGATGCCATGGATTCAGAGTTGGGACCTTGATTCAGGATAGGTTCATGGATGTGAAGGTCATCAGCATGATCTATGTTTCAGGTGGGTAATATCTACCTTGGTAAGGTAGTTTCGACTAATTCCGGTGCATGAATTTGGATTTATGCCAAATTCTTTTACCTTGACTCCACTCTTATTTAATCATGTGCTTGTACTTAGCCTTGACCTTTGAGATATATTGTTGTTACTTCATTGTTTATCTATCACGGATATGAACTACAAACCCTATTGTGTGTTAGTTGATGGATGTTCAGTTAAGTATATGTGGTTAGGGTTATCTTTGTGACCTCAGATTGGGTTACTGTGTTACATCACTAGGGTTAGGTGATGGATTAGATTATGGAGTCGATTGTTATATCATACACATATCAGTGATGCATCTATGGTGGATCTAGTTGTCTATACATAGATAAGTGTGTGGTTGTTAGTATGTGTCTATAGACTAGAGGTCCTTGTGTGATTGTATATCCATTATGGATCGTATATCTGTGTATGGTTATATGGATTGCCGATAGTATATCGCTACGAACTGGAGGTCTTAGCTTGGTTGACTGTCAGTTGTGTTTGACTCTCTGTGTGGTAGAGAGAGTGCCTTGTGGATTGGTAGTCCTTGCATAGTTGCCTTTTGATTGACCAGGACTCCCCGTGGGATAGGGAGTGTTGCGAGGATACGTATGTAGAGCTATACATCATTACATTGCATGCATGCTGTCGACTGGGGTCTCCCTTGTGGTTGAGACGGGTCGTCAGTCATCCTGCCTCCCCGACCACTCAAGGTAGTAGTAGCAGGGTTGAGGGTAGAGCATTGGATGTATCCACTATAGATGATGGTAGCTGGAGATGCGCACTTGGGCACTGTGCAGAGTGGTAGTTAGCGGACTCACCCACTATAGACGGTGGTTGCGTGATTTGTAGTTGTCCTGTGTGCAGCGCTTGTTTACTTATAGGTAGGGACGGCTTGGCTAGCATTAGGGACCCCTTAGAGTAGTTAGCTCTTTACGCTTATATGCTACTCAGTCATACTACCCAACTCGGCCACTCGAGAGTAGTGGTAGCTGGAGTCAGGATAGTAGTCA
This sequence comes from Wurfbainia villosa, assembly GCA_025175895.1. Classification (NCBI taxonomy): domain Eukaryota; kingdom Viridiplantae; phylum Streptophyta; class Magnoliopsida; order Zingiberales; family Zingiberaceae; genus Wurfbainia; species Wurfbainia villosa. The sequence continues at coordinate 31,003,606 of CM045986.1, forward strand.
TGTTATGCCACCTTGGCCACTCTGGGATCGTGGTTGGATGGGTCCGCAGACATGGTCATGCATATGCATTGCTGATATATATATATATGTATGCATGTATTTGATATATGTTTTACATATGCTTGTGAGATGCTGCATTTAATTGAGTTATGTTTGCTGCATATGCTTGTTCATCATGATACATGTTATTTGCATATTATATACTGTTTTGTGTTGAGCATGATATATGTGTTGGTCCAAACTGTTGTATGCATTTGATTAGCGTCATGTCATAGTGTAGTATGGACCGAGTTGTTATTACATGTGATTATATACTGTTCGTATGTCTGAGTGTTGGTCAGATATGGGATTGACCTTGTACGTTGTATGGGTTATGTTATTGTATACTTGTTCAGGATGATATAGCTTATAGTATTGCAGACCGTCAGGTACGTTAGTACATTACTTCATGTTCAGTTAATCAGTTTAGTATATACATTGAGTATGACTATACTGTGGTTACTCTAATTACATTTCAGACTGTATGTCTATTGGACTCATTCTGTATACTTGTAGATCTTCACATGTATACTGGTAGATCCCTTTATCCTATATGTTGTTCATACATTTTCTACATATTACCCCTGAGTTTATACTCACCACCTCGGACCCTAGGTTTCATATCACCCAGGTAACAGGTAGAAGATTCCTTGGATGTTCGGAGCTTCGCCAGCTGATCCCATCTCACACCGAACGGTTGGATATTATTTCCACATTGTTGTATTAATTCTATTTGGATTGATGTTTTTGGGTTTTATCCTATATCGTTTCCGTATTTGTGATATACGGATGTGTTGCATGTATTTAGCCTTTGATGTGGTTTCTATTATGATTCTTGTTGTGTCAAGTCACTCCAGAGTAAATAGTTGAGTCATTGTGTATTTATAATTTGTCAGTATATTTCGCTGTGCTTTATGGATTATGTCCATATATATGTTATGTGATTGAGGCCGAAAGGCTTTATGTATATCAGGGAATTGTATCACGTACAAGGGAGATGCTGTCCGATTATTTTCGGCTCGGTATACTCTCGGGGCGTAACAATTTTATTGGTATCAGAACCCTAGGTTGCGAAGTCCACTTTTAGATTTTATTTCGTTAGGACATCGAATTTTGCTTTACTCGGTTTTGATTTTTTGAGTTCTGGGATCTAGCTGTTGCGGACATCTCCAAGCTACAAGGTTTAAGGTATGTTAACTGTTATCACATATCCTTCTGTTGGCTATGCATTTAGTTGTTTATAACATGGATGACTTATAGGGTGTTAGTTACTATTCGTAACCGTGGTTTGAGTTGACCACGGGAACAACTTGTTGAGTCTGTGTGTCTTGGACCTGTTGTCGAAAGGGTAAATTACCTTTGAGAGCCGACTGATACCGAGTCGGAAAGCAGGGGTTAGGTAGTCACATTTCTTGTGGAGATCAAAGATTATAGTCCTAAGAATTTTCCCTAATTATGCTTATCAAATTATTACCTGTGGAGTAATGGACTAAGCGAGTATACTATTGCTGATGCAGATAGTAGAGAATTAGTGGATGATGTATCATAGGGAATTTTGATCCCTGAGATTGTCATGCTAGGTTGTATAACTTTGAAGGTACTTTTGAGTACTTAATTTGTGTTATACAAAAAAAGTAGTATTAGTTGCATACCATTATTGGGATCAAGTCAATATTTAGTGGAAGACGTAAGAAATAGCCTTCGGGAAATAATGTATCACTTGGTCACAGTTTAGTGATGTTGTGAGAGAGTATTTTCCCACATCATCTTCTATGACTCTATGTCAGAGAATTCTTGAGCTTCAAGTAGAGTGATCGTTTGGTAATGGGAGTACCATGCAGAGTCATTAGACTTGCGATGTCACACCCCGAGAGTATGTCATGTCGAAAAGCAAATGGACGACATCTCCCCTGTACGTGGCAACATCTCGTATTAATACAAGGCCCGTAGGCCACAACAAACAACAAACATATATATATGTAAACAAACCACAACGAAAAATAACCACAATCATCATAACAAACTACACAGCGGAAACATAAAACAACCATATCACAACTACATACAATGCATACCGGTATGACTGACACATCACAACAAAACAGAACATCGACAAAATCCAAATCCACAAGTCCACAACACAGTACATCACGAAAACTCCAAATGCATTACACCCATAAGAAAAACCCAAAACAACCACAAGAGTCTCGGAGGTGAGATAAGATGTCAGCCAGTGGTGCTTCAAGCCGTCACGAAGACTCTACCTGTTACCTGGGCAACAGAAAAACCCAGGGTTCATGGTGTTAGTTATAGCCCTAGAACCAATCATGTGATGGTTGAATAGGGAACATTTTGTATCATATTCTATAAAGGTAAAGGATTGGTTATTATATTTACGTCTTGCTTGTGCCAGCTAAATTAAATATAATAATGTCCTAGAAAAGTAGGTTCTTATCTACAACACATCAATTGGCAGAATTGATTATGAGAGGCTGTAGAGAACACTTTCCTAAATGTTTCTAGTCAAGTATTAATATGCAAGGGCAATATTAATACATAAAGACTAGCATGTAGGTCAATTGATGACTTGATCTCACAAGTCATGGATATATGATATCAAGTTGACACATGGGTATATATTAGAGAATATATACTGAACTGACCCGCCATGAGAAAGTTTCATGGATCGTCATATGAGTGTCATAAACTTTCTCATGTGACTATTGGTATGAATAGTCCTCAAACCTGAAGTCACTACGGTTCCCTACATAAAGAGTTATGTACTTTGGTATCGTCAAACGTCACCCGTAATAGGGTGGACCATAAAGGCGATTACTAGGTATATAACAAATTGTGCGGAGGGATGTGAGTAATGTAGATGAGATCTATCCCTCCCATATGACGGGAGTGATATCTGTGGGCCCCTTGATTGAGTAGAACTACTAAAACATATGACCATGCTCGAATAAGTCAATATGAGATATTGAGCTCATTTGTTTGAGTTAGTTTACTCAGGGATCAAGAAACACATAGATTGATCAAGGATGACATGGTCTATGCCTCATTGGTCAATCTGATATCAAGGATAGAAGGACACGGTCATACATTATAGTAGTCACGGAAAGGTTAGTCGGATCTTGACTTATTTCGTAACTTGGGTAGCAATGATGTATTGTTAGATGCCGCTCATTGCTTGTGTATCTAAAAGAGTTTAGATCCACTGCCAACGTTATGAGAGCCTATAGGGTCACATACAAAGAGCATGATGATTAGAAGAATTAGTGCATTCTAGTTTGACTAGAATAATTTGGGAATAAGCTTAAGTACAAAATGGTTTTTGGACTTTAAGCTTAATGAGAATTTTAGCTTATTGATTTAATGAGATTAATTCAATATGCTAAGCTTATTAATTTAATAAGATTAAATAAATATGTTATCATGATAGCCTAAGCTTAATTGATTTAATAAGATTAATTCAATATGTTACCTTATTGATTTAATGAGATTAATTCAATATGATAACATAAGCTTATTGAATTAATAAGATTAATTCAACATGCATGAATGCCACATAAGCATGCCACATAAGCAGGCCACCTAAGCTTGATGAGGTGGAAGGAGTCAAAGGGTTTTGACCTTTGGAATTTCTCCACATGTGGCCGGCTCCTTGTTTGATTATTTTTCAATGCAATTGATTGCATTGAATGTGATAGGAGGTGAAAGGTTTTTTCAATCCTATAAAACACTCCATGGGGTGGCCGGCCAAGGTGGTGGAAGCTTGAGGCTTGGAGAGAGCTTGGTGGTGAGAGGCTTTGGTTGTGTGGCTTTTGTGAGTGTAGGCTAGCAAGAAGAGTAGTTTTCTTCTTCCTTTCTCTTTTTCCCTACCTTCCTCTCCTTTAGGGACTTCTCTAGCAAGAAGTAAAGGAGAGCTCTTCTAGTTTCTTTTGTGAGACAAGAGCTTGCTCGTGTGGATACATATAGAGGCACAGACATTTGAACGTGCTAAAAGATCCAACAAACCCAAGGAGAAGCGGGATTAAAAAGGGCACGCAACAAAGGTAATATTCTCCTATAAGATAGGTTTTGAGAAATTTATTTTTTTGTACGAGGTTTTCTTTCGCAAGGATCACTTGGAAGGGATCCTATTTTTCCGTTGCGCATATGCTATTTTGCATAAAAATCCCTACAGTGGTATCAGAGCCACTTGCGAAAGATCGTATAAAAAAATAGGTTTTCTCTATTTTATATATGATATAGAAGTAGGATAAATTTTATTATGAGTTGATAATTGCATTAGTAATTTTTCAAACATAATAAAATATCCGATGTCTTTTAAAAGTTAAAATTGACATGGTGCATGGTTATGGCCTAGTCCCAAAAAGTTTGTGAATGTGTGTGTTGTAATTCTTAATACGGCCTGCGTGTCGTGCCTTTCTCCTAAAATTCTTGTTGTAAAATTAGTTTTAGACTCGAATGTAACTCGAGTATTTCTCCTTTTGTAATATACAAAATAAAGATGGAGGGTCCATTGGAAGATGTCGTTACAAGGAGGAAGTCAACAACACAAGACAACCAAAAGGAAGCACTTGGGAGAAGATGCTATCCCTAGGTTGACCAATCAATCTTTTCATTGGCTTGAGAAGATTGTAGAATAAGGGCCATAACCATGACACGCTTAGTTTAATATGTATGTGATGCATGTTAATTTAGCTTATATGTGATGTATGCTAATATGTATGTGATGCATGTTTAAGTTTATTTCTTAATAAGTCAAAAACGATATGCCTACCAAAGTTTGGTACTCACTACTTCCTCGATCATTTGTTGTTGGGTTTGCCAAAGAAAAGCAATGCATTTTATCTTGGAAGAGTGCGAGTGGACAATCGTGATGTCCCGCTATCAAACTTGGTTAAGACTTAATTAAGTTTTTCTTAATTAATTAAGAAAGTAGAGGCATATATTAGCTTTGAACATAAGTTTTAAAAATTAGTTTTGTGTGATTTTTGAACATCAGCTTTGTCTTAGAAAGTGGTCGTTGCTCCGATATCAAAGAAGGCCTCTGTGCCTCACCACGCTGGAATAAGCACTAAACTAATCTAAACTTAACCAAGGCTATTAAAGAGTTACATCAGATGTAATTGGCAAAAGATTGCCTACCTAATCATACTACGTCTTGGGCGATTAGCCAAAGCTAACTCAAGACGAAGTATGATGTGGACCTTTATCCCATATAAATTTATAGCTAAATAGAAGCTAATGATGTAAGCAAAATGTGTTTGCCTACATCAATGATTAGCTCATATCAAAGCTATGAGAATTTAGTGGGAGCCTCATTTAATTAAAGGCCTAATTAAATGACTTAGGTATGATACTTAATTTTGCATTTTAATGTTGTAGATCACCATGTCATCTAACATGACACACCCCCTCAACTTGCGATCTATCCTTGAGAAAGACAAGCTCAATAGAGCTAACTTTCTAGACTGGTATAGGAACTTGAGGATTATCCTCAAGCAAGAATGTAAACTGTATGTCCTAGAGCAGTCTATCCCTGAAACACCCGCCCCTGCGGCCACTCATGCTGAAAAGGATGCTTATAAGAAGCATCAAGATGACACATTAGATGTGTCATGTCTTATGCTTGCCACCATGAACTCTGAGCTTCAGAAGCAACATGAGAACATGGATGCCTATGGTATGGTTGAGCATTTGAAACAACTATATCAAGGACAAGCTAGGCACGAGCATTTTGAAGTGTCTAAGGCTCTTTTTGCATGCAAGATGCAAGAAGGAACATCTGTAGGAACTCACGTACTTAAAATGATAGGGTACGTTGAGAACCTTGAAAGACTAGGTTTTCCACTGAGCCAATAATTGGCAACCGATGTTATCCTGCAATCATTGCCGGAAGCATATAATCAATTCGTCATGAATTATAACATGAATGAAATTGATAAGCCTTTGCCTGAGATTCTCAGCATGTTAAGAACTGCTGAACCGAATCTCAAGAAGAAAGTTAGTAACGTACTAATGGTCAAGAAGGGCAAAGGTAAGCGTAAAGGCAAGGGTAAGACCCAAGCCAAAGGCAAGGCCAATTCATCCACTTCAAAGGGTAAAGGTAAAGTACCTAAGGAAGGGGACTGTTTCCATTGCGGTGAGACTAGACACTAGAAGCGGAACTGCAAAGTCTACCTTGAGGAAGTAAAGAAGAAAAGAAGTGGGACTTCTGTCTCAGGTATACATGTTATAGAAGTTAATCTATCTATTTCTTCTACATGGGTATTAGATACCGGATGTGCATCTCCCATTTGTACTAATGTGCAGAGACTGAGAAATAGTAGACTAATGGCAAAGGGCGAAGTGGACCTACGAGTAGGCAATGGCACAAAAGTTGTTGTTGTAGCTGTAGGAACATATTCTTTGTCTTTGCCCACTGGGCTCATCTTAGAACTAGAGGAGTGCTTTTATGTACCTGCATTAACGAAGAACATAATTTCTGTATCTTGTTTAGACAAGAAAAACTTTTCTTTTATAATAAAGGACAAATGTTGTTCCATTTATTTGAATGAAATGTTCTATTGTAATGCACCACTTATGAATGGTCTCTATGTTCTAGATTTAGAAAACCCAATTTACAACGTAAATACCAAATGGTTCAAATCGAATAATTTGAACCAAACATATCTCTAGCACTGTCGCCTAGGTCACATAAATGAAAAATGCATATCCCAACTCTATAAAGATGGATTATTGGACTCATTTGAATTTTAATCATATGAGGTATGCGAATCTTGTCTTTTAGGAAAGATGACTAAAACTCCATTTAGTGGACATGGCGAGAGAGCGACGGACTTGTTAGGACTCATACATACTGATGTATGTGGCCCTTTCAATGTCGAAGCCAGAGGAGGCTATAAGTACTTTATTACTTTCACTGATGATATGAGTAGATTTGGCTACTTATATTTGATGAGACATAAGTCAGAATCCTTTGAAAAATTCAAAGAATTCAAGAATGAAGTACAAAACCAACTTGGTAAGCGTATTAAGCTACTTCGATCAGATTGAGGTGGTGAATACCTTAGTTAAGAGTTTCGTGATCACCTGGCTGAGTGTGGGATAATATCCCAACTCACTCTACTTGGAACACCACAATGGAATGGTGTATCTGAGAGGAGAAATCGTACTCTATTAGATATGGTATGATCAATGATGAGCCAGACTGATCGACCTACTTCTTTTTGGGGTTTAGCTCTAGAGACAGCCACTTTCACACTTAATCGCGTCCCATTAAAAGCCGTAGAAAAGACACCATATACGTTATGGACTGGGAAGAGTCCCAAAATGTCTTTTATAAAGATTTGGGGTTGTGAAGCTTATGTTAGACGTCAAGTCTCAGATAAACTAGGACCCAAATCAGATAAGTGTTATTTTGTAGGATATCCCAAGGAAACTAAGGGATATTGCTTTTACAATCCCACACTTGGCAAGGTGTTTGTTGCCAGAAATGCTGTCTTTCTAGAAAGAGAATTTATTTCTAGAAAAACTAGTGGGAGTAAAATTCATCTTGAAGAAATTCAAGATGAAGATAACACTAAGGCTTCGATGGAAAATGAGCAGGCACCACAAAGTGTTGTGGATGAAATTGTTGCCCAAAGAGTTGTGGAGCAAACACTGCATTCAAGTAGACCAACCTCTTCGTAGATCGATTGGATCCGTCGTCGACCCGAGAGATATTCTTTTCTCTTGGTGACAACGGTGATGTATTGCTTGTCGATCTTGGCGAGCCTACATCCTATCAGAAGCTATGATGAGCCCAGATTCCGAGAAATGGCTAGAGGCCATGAGATCCGAAATGGAATCCATGTACACTAACCAAGTATGGACTTTGGTTGATCCACCTGAAGGGGTAAAACCCATTGGGTGTAAGTGGGTATTTAAAGTAAAGACTGACATGGATGGTAATAAGCATACCTATAAAGGTAGATTGGTGGCTAAAGGATTCAAACAAATTCATGGTATTGACTATGATGAAACCTTTTCACCAGTTGCGATGCTTAAATTCATTTGGATCATACTTGCTATTGCAGCCTACCACGATTATGAGATCTGGCAGATGGATGTCAAAACCACTTTTCTGAATGGAAAGCTACTCGAGGATGTGTACATGACACAGCCTGAGGGTTTTGAAGATCCAAAGCATCCTGGAAAGGTATGCAAACTGCAAAGGTCCATTTATGGACTAAAATAAGCCTCTCGAAGCTGGAATCTTCGATTCGATGATGCAATCAAGGAGTTTGGTTTCATCAAGAATGAAGATGAACCTTGTGTCTACAAGAGAAATAGTGGGAGCACCGTTGTATTTCTTATCTTGTATGTAGATGACATACTTCTCATCGGAAATGATATTCCCTCACTCCAGTCTGTGAAGATGTGGTTAGGGAATTGTTTCTCGATGAAAGACTTAGGTGAAGCTGCCTATATTCTAGGCATCAAGATCTATAGAGATAGATCTAAAAGATTACTTGGCCTAAGTCAGAGTACATACATTGATAAAGTGCTAGATCGTTTTGCTATGCAAAATTCCAAGAGGATTTACGCCTTTATCACATGGTGTGAGTCTTTCGAAGACTCAATGTCCCTCTTCTAAGGAGAGAGATCGCATGGATAAGATCCTTATGCATCTGCTATAGGGTATATCATGTACACCATGATTTGTACTCGTCACGGCGTCTCGTATGCTTTGAGCATGGCGGTAGATACGATCGGATCGGTGAAAGTCACTTTGGATAGCGATCAAAAATATTCTTAAATACTTACGAAGAACGAAAGAATATTTCACGATATTTGGAGGCAATGAGAGCTAGCGTAAAGGGTTACGGTGATGCAAGCTTCCAAGCAGGACAAGGATGACTATAGATCACAATCGAGTACGTGTTTTGCACGAATGGTGGGTGTGAGTGGAAGAGTTCGGCGAGACATAGTTCTTTGATTCTACAATAGCCGAGTATATTGCTGCGTCGATGCGTAAAGGAGGTCTTTGGCTCCATGAGTTCATCGATGAACTTGGGGTAGTTCCTAGCATTGCAGATCCAATAGACCTCTATTGTGACAACAATGGGGCTATTGCACAGGCTAAGGAACCTCGATCACATCAGCGGACCAAACACATACTGCGGCGCTTCCATCTCATTCGAGAGATCATCGATAGAGGAGATATGAGGATATGTAGAGTACCGACAGAAGCTAACATCGCAGATCCATTGACCAAGGCTTTGGCACAGAGGAAGCATGATGGTCACACTAGGTCACTAAGTATCAGATATTATAGTGATTGGTACTAGTGCTAGTGGGAGATTGTTAGTTATAGCCCTAGAACCAATCATGTGATGGTTGAATAGGGAACATTTTGTATCATATTCTATAAAAGAAAAGGATTGGTTATTATATTTACGTCTTGCTTGTGCCAGCTAAATTAAATATAATAATGCCCTAGAAAAGTAGGTTCTTATCTATAGCACATCAATTGGCAGAATTGATTATGAGAGGCTGTAGAGAACACTTTCCTAAATGTTCCTAGTCAAGTATTAATATGCAAGGGCAATATTAATACATAAAGACTAGCATGTAGGTCAATTGATGACTTGATCTCACAAGTCATGGATATATGATATCAAGTTGACACATGGGTATATATTAGAGAATATATACTGAACTGACCCGCCATAAGAAAGTTTCATGGATCGTCATATGAGTGTCATAAACTTTCTCATGTGACTATTGGTATGAATAGTCCTCAAACTTGAAGTCACTACGGTTCCCTACATAAGGAGTTATGTACTTTGGTATCGTCAAACGTCACCCGTAACAGGGTGGACCATAAAGGCGATTACTGGGTATATAACAAATTGTGCGGAGGGATGTGAGTGATGTAGATGGGATCTATCCCTCCCATATGACGGGAGTGATATCTGTGGGCCCCTTGATTGAGTAGAACTACTAAAACGCATGGCCATGCTCGAATGAGTCAATATGAGATATTGAGCTCATTTGTTTGAGTTAGTTTACTCGGGGATCAAGAAACACATAGATTGATCGAGGATGACACGGTCTATGCCTCATTGGTCAATCTGATATCAAGGATAGAAGGACACGGTCATACATTATAGTAGTCACGGAAAGGTTAGTTGGATCTTGACTTATTTCGTAACTTGGGTAGCAATGATGTATTGCTAGATGCCGCTCATTGCTTGTGTATCTAAAAGAGTTTAGATCCCATCAGCGTTATGAGAGCCTATAGGGTCACACACAAAGAGCATGATGATTAGAAGAATTAGTGCATTCTAGTTTGACTAGAATAATTTGGGAATAAGCTTAAGTACAAAATGGTTTTGGACTTTAAGCTTAATGAGTACAGCTTATTGATTTAATGAGATTAATTCAATATGCTAAGCTTATTAATTTAATAAGATTAAATAAATATGTTATCATGATAGCCTAAGCTTAATTGATTTAATAAGATTAATTCAATATGTTACCTTATTGATTTAATGAGATTAATTCAATATGATAACATAAGCTTATTGAATTAATAAGATTAATTCAACATGCATGAATATCACATAAGCATGCCACCTAAGCATGCCACATAAGCATGCCACATAAGCATGCCACCTAAGCTTGATGAGGTGGAAGGAGTCAAAGGGTTTTGACCTTTGGAATTTCTCCACATGTGGCCGGCCAAACAAGAAGTGTTCAATGCAATTGATTGCATTGAATGTGATAGGAGGTGAAAGGTTTTTTCAATCCTATAAAACACTCCATGGGGTGGCCGGCCAAGGTGGTGGAAGCTTGAGGCTTGGAGAGAGCTTGGTGGTGAGAGGCTTTGGTTGTGTAGCTTTTGTGAGTGTAGGCTAGCAAGAAGAGTGGTCTTCTTCTTCCTTTCTCTTTTTCCCTACCTTCCTCTCCTTTAGGGACTTCTCTAGCAAGAAGTAAAGGAGAGCTCTTCCAGTTTCTTTTGTGAGACAAGAGCTTGCTCGTGTGGATACATATAGAGGCACGGACATTTGAACGTGCTAAAAGATCCAACAAACCCAAGGAGAAGCGGGATTAAAAAGGGCACGCAACAAAGGTAATATTCTTCTATAAGATAGGTTTTGAGAAATTTATTTTTTTGTACGAGGTTTTCTTTCACAAGGATCACTTGGAAGGGATCCTATTTTTCCGTTGCGCATATGCTATTTTGCATAAAAAAAAATCCCTACACATGGTGGTTAGTATAACTTAGCAGGTAATAGGAAAAACATGTATATATCAAATATCACATGCAATTCAACAACATAACCTAGAGGTACAACAGGTATACTAGCATAGTATATAAATACATGCATATACCGTCTAACCAAATAAACAACGTATAATGCAGACATACTTGAAAGTCTGCTACGCTACTCTGATCCAACCAGAGGATATATCCAACATATATAACAGGAAGAGTAATACTAACTCACAATATACTCATGATACAGGTCAAGGTATCTAATGGTCTATCCAATAATTATACAAGTGTCCGACACAACCGTATGGTAGATGCAAGAAACATGTATGAGGATGATGTACAATCAAATGCAAATATATATATATATATATATATATATATATACATACATGCATATATGTATATATATGGCAATATGCAAAAATGTCATAAGTCACAGCAATGCAGCATGCATGGTCATGCCGGCTCACCCTAAAGCTACCACGACCCCAGTGTGGCCTCGGTGGCTAGAGCATGACAATTGTCCCAACTCAACACCAACCACTACTCTCGAGTGGCTGAGTGGACAGTATGATCGAGTAGCATATAAGCGTGAAGAGCAAACTATACGATGGGGGTCCTTGCTGTTGGCAACTCCGACAGTCACTACCCATGAGTGGTCGAGTGCCACACACGCAGGACTACGACACGTAAATTCCACTACCACCGTCTATAGTGGTATAGTGCGGCACAACAATGCTCTGCCCTCACACCGGTTACTCCTCCTATGAGTAACAGTGGAGGTAGGATAACTGACGACCCTCTCAACCATAAGGGAGACCACGTCGCCAACATGCATGCAAATGACATGAATGCTCTGTCACAAATACATATCCACCACAGACTCTCTATTCTACAGAGAGTCATACTAATTAGATTAACGCACTCTCTATCCTACAGAGAGTCGTACTCAACTGATCATAACACTCTCTATCCTATAGAGAGTTATATCAATCTAATCGATACACTCTCTATCCTGCAGAGAGTCGTACTCAACTAATGGATGCACTCTCTATGTTGTAGAGAGTCATACTTATTGATCGACGCACTCTTTATCCTGTAGAGAGTCGTACTCAACTGATTATAACAAGCTAGGACCATCGGTCCGTAGCAACACACTAAGTACCATTCACCTGACCATTTACACAATACATGGTCGGTGGTAAACATGCAGCCTAAGGGTACTAGAATAACCCAAGGTTCAAGACATTATCTTCCTAAGGATGACCCTTTTGCCCAATTTACAATCTGATCGTCATCCAGACTTTACTATTTGCACTTAACTAAACAAATTCTAAGTTACTTACATCATATATATATATAACTCCTAATCATGATGAAGTGAAATATGATAACAACAATGGAGTTTAACAGCCAACGATAAGGTATCAAGCGCAAGAGTAAATAAGATCAGAGTCAAGATAACATGATCATATAAGATGATCATATATCTAAATCTGTATGCATTAAAACTACCTGACCAGGGTAGGAAATTACCCACCTGTTATGCAAACTATGTCAATAGTCTTCACATCCATGAACCTATCTTGAATCAAGGTCCTGAAATCATCATATACAACTAGATTATGTTATCAATTCCAATATTAGGATCAAATCCTTATCCTACATCAACTAACTGAACAGTTTCTTCCATTAGCTCGGTAATCACCGTACCAACTATCAATTTAATCATAGATAACTAAATAACATCTCAATCTACAATTTAAAATAACAATTCATAGCATTTACCTAGTTTCAAATCCAGTTTCTGCCCAATCCATCAATTGCCGATTCAACAGAGCTAAGCTCTCAAACATGACTCATCAATGCAGTAGAACACAACCCGGTAAATCCTTGCTCACATTTCTGTGAACCACATTAAACCAAGTAACCTACCTATACAACAAAAATCACAGATCCATAACGAAACTCACCTCAATGTGACCTCACTGCTTTGATTCACCACACTGCCACAACCCTTCACAACCGACAAGTCTCCTGTTCACAGCTGCACAACACTCTCACAGCCAGCATAGCCTTATTCACTGCTGCACAGAACCTTCAACATGGTGAAAATGGGAAATCTGACCCAGAAGTAGGCGATGACACGATCGACACAGGGAAATGGTGATAGTCAAGCTACCCCTTTGCGATGGTAATCCCGCGATCCCAAATCAGAAATGCTGTAGAGATGATTGGGAGGGAGAGGCATTAGCGTTAGAGCACAGAGAGAGATCGGAGGCAAATCGACTGGCGACGAAGATCGGGAAGAGATTGCGATGCACGACAACAGAGGGCAGGGCGGTGAGATCAACTCGACAGATCAAACAACCGACAGCCGATCTAGGTAATCAAAGGCGGCTATGACGGCAAACGCAAGCTGGCGTATCAACAACGGATGGGCAACGGTGTCGCATGAAGGTTGGAATCGATTGTAATATGTGCTAGCGCGGAGCAGCAGCGTCTGACGTAGGGCAGTGGATCCAACTCACAGTGACCGAGGCATGGTGACGGCGGAAGATCGAGCTTGGGCTCGAGCGGCGACGGTGAAGAGAAGGATAAAGGCCTCTGGTCACTTCGGAGACGAAGAGGAGGTGATCGGCTGCATCGCGGAGAAGAAGAAGACGTAAATGAGAGAAATAGGGAAGAAATTGCGAATGAGAAGGAAAAGTTCACGATCGGGAAAAATAATAAAGAAGTCGATCGGTGAGGAAAAGAAATCGAAGAAACTCCTGGGAATAAAAGTGACGATCAGCTGTTTTAGGTGGTCGAGCTAGCCCAAGTCTAATCCAATCCCCTATTTAAGCCTTAATCTTCCTCCGATTCGATCATAGGAACTCAATTAAATTCCAAAAAAATTCTAAAAACTCCTAAAAAATTCCACAAGATAATTTATCAATTAACAAGGAATATTTTTATTACATACGAGGGTTACGACCACCTATAACTCGAGAATGTGATCGACATGTCTTAAGCCACCCACGGTTTATTGGCTGACATCTTGATCAGGATGTTTGGATCTCCTACTAGATCCTATCAGAAGGAATTAGACCGAGTCATGTGTATGGAATGACTCCGTAGCAAGTGTTTAAGAGTTGAAGATTTGATAAGCAGACATTCAAGTCAAATTATTGGAATCAGAAGTCTCCGAATGTTTGACAGAAGGAGCAAGATTAGAGTCATGGGCTACGAGCGATTATTGAAGAGTTTTCCGATCATAGAAGACCGATTGCAAATCGTCAGCATCTTCTCATGTTTATCAGCGAACTCAGAAGAAAGACTCCGAAGGGATTATGTGCGTGCAGTGCGGGTCATGATGACACGCAAAGTCAGATTATCAGATTGAGCATTTTATCTGCTTCTACTATAAGAAGCCAGTATCTACAAGGAGAGAATGTACTTTGAAGACTCAGTTGAAGACTATGGATGATTCTTTAGAGAGGATGATCCACAACCTCGGAAGCCGAGATCATCGTAGAAGATTGGATTATCACATTAGCAATGACCTATTACCTCAGACATAGTGGAGTTCCTAGATGATTCCCTCTAGGGGAAGCGAGTTACTCAGCAGTATCAGTAGAAGACATCTCAGAAGACTCAGACGTCCAGACAACAACTGTTACCTCTCCAGATGCAGCTATACCTTTCACAGAGTTGGAGCGTGCTATGATGTTAGCAGCAATTCAGTACTTCACAGTCGGTGGTGTACTCTTTACTCGAACAACAATATTTACCATCTCCATTGCAGTCATTTTGGATATTGCATCTCAGTTCAGCAGTTGATTTCAGTTCCTCCATGGTAGTTTTTGGCACCTACATGAGCTCAGCCGTCAAGAACAGATATTGGGCGAATTTACATGGTTACTCGGGAAGAGGTATAGAAGACCGAAGAAGTGGTCATTCGGGGTGTTACTTTTGGTTACCCTATTTGCTGGTGTATCGAGAGATATAGGTAGTTTACAGGTATCTTTATCTGGAACGTTCTTAGATAGGATTAGAAGGGTTCCTATCGACTTATGGGTTGGTGATTTTTCTCTACCGTCAGGTGAGATGTTGATCAACAACCAAGAAGTCAAGGGATATCCTTAGCCTTTGCTAGACATACCTCTACTATGGACATATTCTTACAGATAGTTAAATTGTTGAAATGAGGATATAACATGTTTCTCGGATGTGCATATAATTCGAGAGTATTCGGATATAGTTTCAGATGAACTCCCGGGTTTGCCACTGCATGGGCAAGTGGAATATGCGATTGGGGGTGATTTCGGGAATAGTTCCGATATTGAAGACCTCATACTGGGAGATGATTTTATTGGTATCAGTGTTGCTAAACGCTGTGGAAATTGAAAGAACGTAAGTTGCGGTTATAGGAGGTGTTGGATGGGAAATTTATCTGTCCTGGTATTCCTTTTGGAGAAGATTCGAAACTCTTTGTTAAAAGAGAGACAGATCTTTGAGGTTATGCATCGGTTATCGATGATGGAATGCAATAGTTGAGAATGAATATTCTTCGTTATGGATAGATGATCTATTTAGATCAGTTAAAGAATATCTGTATATACTCTAGGGTTGATTATAATTGGAGTGTTGATATTGTAGTGACTTGATGTCATTCAATTACCCTTGTGGGTGTGATGATTGAGATATCATCTTCTTGGAGTAAAAAGAATGCGGGTGTGTAGAAGACGACATTTCATACTTGGTATGAATTTTATGAGCTGTTGATAATGTTGTTAGACTTATCGATGATTTAGTCATTCATGGATTTGAGGGATCAAGTACTCTTGGAGTATTTGAGATCGATTGTCATCATATCTATGGAGGATATATTTATGGATATATTCCCAATCTTGAGGGAAGTTGTGGTTTCCCTAGATTGATTTGGTATTTACCGTAGATTTGAATAGTAGATTAATTTCTCTTGCGAGAAAGCAATTCTCCGTCTCTGAGGAGGATAGTGGTTTACGGAGTTGCATTGGATTTAGGACGAGTTGATTTAGAAGGCTCGTCATTCGAGAGTGGTGATGTATTCAGAGCGTATCCGAAAATAGCGAGTTTGAGATGTTCTTCGGGGTGGAACGACATGTAGGACATGGTTGATTTCGTAGTTCAATGTTGGGTGTGTCAATAAGTAAAGTTGGAATATTAGTGATCAGTAGGGTTACGTTCCAAGATGGAAGTGGGAGCCTAGTATGTTAGATTGCTATGAGAGATTATCTAGAATTTGGTAAGGATGTGATGCGATTTGGATAATCGGTGGTCGATTAGTCAAGTCTGCTCATTTTCTACTGAGCCGTAAGGTGGATTTTGTTGGATCGGTTTATGGAATTATATCCATGGAGTATCCTTGAGTATCATTTCTGATAATGATTCATGATTCATCTTATGATTCTGGCAAAGTCTCCCACCGGTCATGAGTATAGAGCTCCACTATGGCACAATTATGTATCTTTGATAGATGGTTGATATGTTGAGAGTATCCATGATAGATAAATACTTGAGATGGTTGTTGTGACATCTCGTACTCGTACATGAGTCAAAAATTTGGAGATCAAATTTTTATTAGTGAGGAAGAATGTAAGATATCGGAAAAAAAATAATAATAATAAAATAAAATACTCTTTGTTAATTAGGAAATTATCTTATATAATTTTCTAGGAATTCACAGATTTTTTTTCGGATTTAAAAGGGGTTCATATGATCGATTAGGAGGAAGATTAAGGCTTTAAATGGTGGTTGGGTTGACTTGAGTTAACTCGGATTTAACCTAGGTTAGCTTTAAGTCAAGTTTGAGCTAGCCCAACCGAACCAGTTGCCTTTGATCCTGATTCTTATTTTCCTCGCCGCGATCCCTCTTTTCTGAATATGATCTTTTTCTTCTGGCCTCTTCTCCCTTTCGATTTCTCACCGCAGCAGCTCCATAATTGCCGATCTCTCCTCTTCACCGACATCTTCTCTTTATTTTCGCCGCCCGACACGTTGTCGTCGCCATCGCTCGCCGCCGCCTTCGCGTCGAGGTCGAGTCGCGATTTTCCTTCCTTGTAGACGTTTTCTCGATCGGCGAGAGCTTAACCTTGCCGGAGCAACCTGCTAATGCTATTGTGCCCTAGCCATTGCCTGCATCGTCAGTGAGTGGTTTTGTTTGGGTTGTTTGTCTTCATCATATCAGGGTCGTGAGCTTGCCCTTGTCTTGATTTTAAGAGTCTCTAATGCATGTGGTTCTTCTCCGCATTGTGGCAGCTTCGAATTGTCGCTGAGGATAAGCTGGCAGTCTCTCAATGAGTCATTGGCTGGGACTGCTGTCAGTGTTCTCTGTTCATGAGTTCAGTCGCTGACTTTGCATCTAGACGATCATAATGTCGCCGACTTTCCCTGGTAGCATTCCATTGGTTTCCTATTATGCTTGATTTGATTTCAATTCACGGTGGATGATGGAAATGAGGATAGGTAAGCTTAAATACTATGCTATTATAGATGTTTGGGATTATTAAGTTTGGGTTGTGCTTATAGTTTAATTGTTGGATTTAGAACAAATTCCCATGAGTGGATCAACAAGACTGGGTGTTTTGACAATGAGTTCGTCTTCTAGATAAGTTAAGGGAGATTGAATCAACTAAAGGTATGTATAGATTTGAGGTTGTTCTATTGGTAAGTAGGATGTGGATGTTTATAGTTGTGTATCAGTTTTATTAAGTAAACTGATTTGGATGCGCTACAATTATGTAGTGATTATGTAGTTCTCTGTTTGTTGTGTGGTGCCATGGATTCAGAATTGGGATCTTGATTCAGGATAGGTTCATGGATGTGAAGGTCATCAACATGATCTATGTTTCAGGTGGGTAATATCTACCCCGATCAGGTAGTTTCGACTAATTCCGGTGCATGAATTTGGATTTATGCTGAATTCTTTTACCTCGACTCCACTCTTATTTAATCATGTGCTTGTACTTAGCCTTGACCTTTGAGATATATTATTGTTACTTCATCATTTATCTATCACGGATATGAACTACAAACCCTATTATATGTTAGCTGATAGATGTTCAGTTAAGTATATGTGGTTAGGGTTATCTTTGTGACCTCAGATTGGGTTACTGTGTTACATCACTAGGGTTTGGTGATGGATTAGATTATGGAGTCGATTGTTATATCATTCACATATCAGTGGTGCATCTATGGTGGATCTAGTTGTCTGTGCATAGATAAGTGTGTGGTTGTCAGTATGTGGCTATGGACTGGAGGTCCTAGCGTGATTGTATATCCATTATGGATCGTGTATCTGTGTATGGTTATATGGATCGTCGATAGTATATCGCTACGGACTGGAGGTCTTAGCATGGTTGACTATCAATTGTGTTTGACGCTCTATGTGGTAGAGAGAATGCCTTGTTGATTGGTAGTCCTTACATAATTGACTTTTGGTTGACCAGGACTCCCCGTGGGATAGGGAGTGTTGTGAGGATACGTATGTGGAGCTATATATCATTACATTGCATGCATGCTGTCGACTGAGGTCTCCCTTGTGGTTTAGA
Source organism: Wurfbainia villosa (assembly GCA_025175895.1). Taxonomy (NCBI): domain Eukaryota; kingdom Viridiplantae; phylum Streptophyta; class Magnoliopsida; order Zingiberales; family Zingiberaceae; genus Wurfbainia; species Wurfbainia villosa. The sequence goes on from CM045986.1 coordinate 31,022,497, forward strand.
TGGGTCGTCAGTCATCCTGCCTCCCCGGCCACTCAGGGTAGTGGTAGCAGGGTTGAGGACAGAGCATTGGATGTGCCGCGTTCAACTACTATAGACGGTGGTAGCTGGAGATGCGTACTTGGCCACTGTGCAGAGTGGTAGTTAGCACACTCGCCCACTATAGATGGTGGTTGCATGATGTGCAGTTGTCTTGTGTGCTGCGCTTGTCTACTCATGGGTTGAGACGGCGTGGCTAGCAGCAGGGACCCCTTGGAGTAGTTATCTCTTTACACTTATATGCTACTCAGTCATACTACCCAACTCGGCCACTCGAGAGTAGTGGTAGCTGGAGTCGGGATAGTACTCATGTTGTGCCTCCCTGGCCACTCTGGGGTCATGGTTGGATGGGTCTGCAGACATGACCACGCATATGCATTGCTGATATATATATATGTATGCATGTATTTGATAAATGTTTTACATATGCCTGTGAGATGCTGCATTTGATTGAGTTATGTTTGCTGCATATGCTTGTTCATCATGATACATGTCATTTGTATATTATATACTACTGTGTGTTGAGCATGATATATGTGTTGGTCCAAACTGTTGTATGCATTTGATTAGCGTCATGTCATAGTGTAGTATGGACCGGGTTGTTATTACATGTGATTATATACTGTTCCTATGTCTGAGTGTTGGTCAGATATAGGATTGACCTTGTATGTTGTATGGGTTATATTATTGTATACCTGTTCAGGATGATACAGCTTATGGTGTTGCAGACCGTCAGGTACGTTAGTACATTATTTCATGTTCTGTTGATCAGTTTAGTATATACATTGAGTATGACTATACTGTGGTTACTCTAATTACATTTCAGACTGTATGTTTATTGGACTCATTCTGTATACTTATAGATCTTCACATGTATACTGGTAGATCCCTTTATCCTATATGTTGTTCATACATTTTCTACATATTACCCCTGAGTTTATACTCACCACCCCGAACCCTGGGTTTCCTGTCACCCAGGTAATAGGTAGAAGATTCTTTGGATGTTCGGAGCCCCGCTAGCTGATCCCATCTCACACCGAACGGTTGGAATTATTTCCACATTGTTGTATTCTATTTGGATTGATGTTTTTGGGTTTTATCTTATATCATTTCCGTATTTGTGATATACGGATGTATTGTATGTATTTGGCTTTTGATGTGGTTTCTATTATGATTCTTGTTGTGTCAAGTCACTCCGGAGTGCATAGTTGAGTCATTGTGTATTTATTATTTGTCAGTATATTCCGCTGTGCTTTATGGATTATGTCCATATATATGTTATGTGATTGTGGCCGAAAGGCTTTATGTATATCAGGGAATTGTATCACGTATAGGGGAGATGTTGTCCGATTATTTTCAGCTCGGTATACTCTCGTGGCGTGACAGGCCATGCGATCCTTGATCACCTTCGAAGGGCAATCACTAAAAGTCTCTTCCTCGTTAAAGGTAAGAGACAAGACTATTACAAAGATGATAAGGTTGGTAACAACCTTACCAATCCTTATATAAATTAAGTACAAAATAATAATAATAATATACCGACAATAAATAGTAGATGATGGACGGTTGGAGTAGCATTGTAGCATGAAGAATCACGGCCCGAGAGCAAGAACACTTAGTAGTTCATTGATTACTAGGGTTTGTGTCTTCCCCTCCTTTTATAGACTAGTGCCTTGAAATAAGTCCTGATCTAGATCCAAATCTCGTGGATCTTATCTTGAGGTGACAACTTATCTTATCTTGAGGTGCCAGCTTTGATCGATAACTCTTCGATCTTGTATTTTGGGTTGATTTGTCAACATCAATCGACTGCGTTCATCAACAGTCGACTGCACCATGTCAGTTGACTAGTAATTCCTATCAGTTGACTACTGTAAGGTACTTGCTTGATATTTCTTTAGTATTTTACCCGCATTATAAGATTAGCATAGAATATTCAAGCATATTAATAGTGACAGTCCTTTGACTGTCCGATCTCGACTTCGACATTCCTCCAGAAGCCTTGGTCGGACAATGCCTTACATTGTCCCTTTACCGAGGACGCATCCTTACCATCGCTCCACACCCAGAGTTTACCTTTGCTAAACCCCTGATCCTCTGATCAGTTGGACTTATCTACTTAGCTTGTGACCCTACAAACTTATTAAGACCTACAAGCTTGACACAGAACATTAGATTACAATATAACTTAACTTTAAACCTTTGTCATAATCAAAACTCATATTCGATTATCTAGTTCCTCTACACCAACAATCTCCCCCTTTTAGATTTATGACAATTTTGTTCAAAGTTAAGGAAATAAAAGCATAAAAGCATTTAAATATTACTTTTCAAGACTCCCCTTTAATTTTCTTAACTTTACTCTCTTCCCCTCTGACATATATCAAAAAGAATGAAATATTAAGTTTTTTTAAATTCTGCACCAACAATATTTAACCTATTAAGATGTTACCTTCCAACCTTTAACATTGTTATAAAATTTTAAGAAAGAACTTCAAAACTTAAGGTTAACATTAATATTTTTTTTAAGGAATTAAAGACATGTTTAAATTTATAAGATATTAAAGGCTCATGTCTATTAGATTTTACGTCAAACTAGATGTAGCTAGAGATATTAAGTTTGTCTAACATAAGTCTTCTCTCCCCCGTGGCATAAATTTGTCTTTTTTTTTAATAACACATGAAATTTTCAAAGTATAAATTGTAATATTTTTCAAATATATTTTAAAACCCCTACAACTACTGGTCTTTCAATTAGAACCTCTCCCTTAACTTGACATCCTTGTTAACCACAAGGAAGGCTTATATAGAGGGTCTCAGTCAATCAAAACCTCCCCATTTGTCTAACAAACTCTTAGGACATCCTTGTTGGCCACAAGGAAGACTTACCTAAGTGTTTAATGAGTCTAGGTGTCTAAAGTTGACCTAAGGATCTAGAAGTTCAGTATTGGTCAACTAATTATCATTTTAAGAAACATAGTTTTTTAAACACTAAGTATAACTACGTACACATAACAATCATGACAACCAATAAAAATAGTTTTAAGAATATATTTATATGTAAATTTTGAAATCGTTTTCAAAACTATTTTCAACTTATTGTCTTTAACATCTCACCCATTTTACATAATCAACCAAGTTATCCTTATAGATATTATGAGAGGAATTTAATTTTACTTAGTTAAGTGTAATGTCTTAGAAATTAATTAACCTTGGATTAGATTCGAATTTAACCTTTAGTTAGTTAAGTGAACATTTCAAAAGAGGGCTTCCAGATCATGGCGAGGCACAGAGGCCTTCTGTCACGCCCCAAGAGCATGCCGTGCCGAAAAGCAAACGGACGACATCTCCCCTGTACGTGGCAACATTTCGAGTTAATACAAGACCCGTAGTCCACAACAACAACAACGAATATATATGTAAACAAACTACAACAACATAACAAAATAACTACCACAAATACACAGCGGAAACATAAAACAACCACATCACAACTACATACAGTGCATACCGGTATGACTGACACATCACAACATAACGAAACATCGACAAAATCCGAATCCACAAGTCCATAACACAGTACATCACGAAAACTCCAAATACATAACAACACGTATGGAAAGCCCAAAACAAACACGGGAGCCTCGGAGGTGAGATAAGATGTCAGCCAGCGGTGCTCCAAGCCGTCATGAAGACTTCTACCTGTTACCTGGGCGACAGAAAAACCCAGGGTCTATGGTGGTGAGTAAAACTCAGCAGGTAATAAGATAGAACATGTAAATATATATATATCAATATCACATGTCATTTAACAGCATAACCTAAAGGTACAACAGGTATACCAACACAGTATATAAATACATGCATATACCATCTAACCAAATAAACAACGTATAATGCAGACATACCTAAAAGTCTGCTATGCTACTCTGATCCAACCTGAGCATATATCAAACATATATAACAAGAAGAGTAATACTAACTCACAATATACTCATGATACAGGTCAAGGTATCTAATGGTCTATCCAACAAATGTACAAGTATCTGACACAACCGTATAACAAATGCAAGAAGCATGCATGAGTATGATGTACAACTAAATGCAGCAAGCATAGTACAATCAAATGCAACATCACAATAAGCATATATATATAGACTGCATCTATATATATATTAATCACAACCATCCATATATATATATACATGCATATATGTATATATATGGTAATATGCAAAGCGCCATAAGATACGACAATGCAGCATGCATGTCATGCCTGCGCACCCCTACTCGCTACCACTCCCCCAGTGTGGCCTAGGTGGCACGACATGACAACTGTCCCAACTCAAAACCAACCACCGCTCTAGAGTGGCTGAGTGGGCAGTATGATCAAGTAGCATATGACCGTAAAGAGCTCGCTACACAACGGGGATCCCTGCTGTTGGCCACTCCGACTGACACTACCGATGAGTGGTCGAGTGTCACGCACCCATAACAAACTGCACGCAACTCCAACTACCACCGTCTATAGTGGTAGAGTGTGACACAACAATGCTCTGCTCTCACACTAGTTACTCCTCGGGGAGAAACCTGGGAGGCAAGATGACTGACGACTCTCTCAACCCCAAGGGAGACTATGTCGTCAGAATGCATGCAAATGACATGAATGTACTGTCACATGTACATACATCTACCATAAACTCTCCGTTCAACAGAGAGTCGTACCAATCTGATCAAAACACTCTCTATCATGTAGAGAGTCATACTCAACTGATCAACAGACTCTATCCTGTAGAGAGTCGTACTCAACTGATCATAACTCTCTATCCAATAGAGAGTCGTACTCAGCGATTGATGCACTCTCTATTAGCGTGAGTCGTACTAAACTAATCATATCAATTTGGGACCACGGTGCAGTAGCCACTAATCACCCTTCACTTAACCATTACACAACACTTGGTTGGTAATAAGTATGCAACATACGGGTATTAGAATAAATCCTACCTTTAGGGCATTACCTACCCACGGATGAACCTTTACCCAATTTACAAATCAGGTTATCATCCGTACTCCAACATCTACACCCTGCTAAACAGTTATAGATCTACCTACATCATATATGTAACTCCTTAATCATGAAAAAGGAAAATGTGATATCAACATTCGAGCATATATAGCCAACGACAAGTATCAAGCATACGGATAATAAGAGCAGGGTCAAGATAATATGAACATATAAGATGCTCATATCTATGTCTAAATCTGAATGTAATTACATCTACCTAACTAGGGTAGAAAATTACCCACCTACTATAGTGCTTGTAATAATAGAGTCCTCACGTCCATCGACCTGTCTTGTATCCACGTCCTGTAAATATCAAATATTATGGTTAAGTGCAAGCATAGAACGAATCATCGAATCAAATCCTACATCGACTTCGTATCCCGATCAACTAGATTGATCTAGTTATCCAATTAACCTAATCAATCCTCCATATTAATCCCTATCAACCATTAAACCAATTAGCAACCTATTATGCTTTTACAAATATCCATATCTGAATTTACCAACCTTATTCACACTTGCACAACTTCTTGATCTCAAGTGGAGGTATCACATCCAAATCACATAACCGAAGCAAAGACACTCACGTCAATTTCATTAAGACTATCATGTTTGTAATTCAACCAACCGACCACTTAAGTATCAGCTTACCATGAACTAGCCATACAATTATTCTTCACCCACCAATCAATTCAACATATAACCTCACATTTAACACATTCACAACTTCAATTTGCTATCAAAAATATGCACTGAGAAATATAAATCCCACCGAAACCCCTAGATGAAGCACACAACCCACTCAAGACTTCTACTCTCACTCACAACCACACAAAAATCTCCACAGCCATTTATAGCTTACCCCCACAACCCCAAATCATCGACAGACAACCAAAATCATCCAACAACAAATAAAGAGAATGAACAACTGGACTATACCTGCACTTGGGAGCCACCGTGATATTCCTTTTCTAATCCTCCCTATTTCCTTTGTTTCCCGCAACAATCAAATGCCTAATACATCAAACTTCTGTTCATTCGGTAAGAATTTCAAAGGGAAAAGAGATCTCGTCCAGAGCAGCAACCACTCACCTAACTCTAGCAGAACACGCAGCTCCCGAACAGAACTAGGTGTTGACATCACCGGCAAAGGCTGAGGCATCGACGTGGCTTGCGTGGAGATCCATCCCTAGAGATCGCGATCGAAGAAATCAGCAACCCTCAGCCGGCAGTTCATGCTCGCAGTGAAGATCAACGGTGATGGCCAAGGGTGGTGGTCGCCGACCGTGTGCGTAGGGGCAGCGATCGATGATCCTGTGCGCGTGATGAACAAGGCGGCTGGAATGCGTGCTGCTCAGCCCGGGGGTCGCGATCAATCCTGGATGGTCACACGGAGACGACGAGGCGAGGAGGGCAGCGCGTGAAGTGAGGAGGGTGGCGCGCGAAGTGAGGAGGGTGGCGAGAAACCGAGAGGAAGAAGAAAGGTTTGTGGCGGAGAAGAAGAATCGAGGAAATGAAATGAGGAGTCGCGTGGTGATAAATGGGGAGAAGGATACTCGCGGAAAAGAAACTGCAGTGAAGAGAAAAATGGCAGAAGGGAAAACGGGTCGGGTTTTTGGGGATAACGGGTCGACCCTATAAGCAGTTAACCCTTGGTTTAACTAAACCCTATTAACCCATCATAAGCAGATAACCCAAACAGACTTTCCCAAAGCCTATTAAATCTTTCCCCGCAACTGCCTAGAAATTTCTATTTAAGTCCGGAAAATTTCTAAAAATTCCTGGAAAATCCCATAGGGTATTTTCCTAATTAACAAGAATTTTTTTCTCAGTATTTTACACCTTCTTTGATCAGAACAATGACCACTTCCTTAAACAAAGCCAACTTGAAAAAATTACACACTTAATTTACTTAGGGGCAAATCCTGGTCTAACGAGTTTAATTAGGATGTGGTGAGAAGCTAGATACTCCTTATCCAACTCTAATACACTTGACTTAGTTTTCCTAACATACTATTATCTCACGTGTCCTGATACTATGTTGTCAAGATTAATTAATCAAATCATATCTAATCATTCTATCAATTTAAGGCTAATATGTATGACATGACTTAAATAAGTATGATGAATAAACATGATATGTATGAATGACTAAGTCATATTTGATTAATTCAATAAATTTAAATTAGTTGATTTCTTGGGTAGACTTTTATTTGTTCCATAGTTATAAGGTACTATATGATAATTAGGTTTACAAATTTTAGGATCTTGATTTTTGATTAACTTAGACTTGTAATCCAAGTCTATATATTTATTTGTTGAATTTCTAAAAGTTGAAGGTTTAATTACTAAATTATTAATTTATGTATAATCAAATAGAACTTTATTATAACTAATTTTATTAGTTTGATTATTTAATATTGAATCCTTAATTAAGTTAGATTTTGAATTATTTAAAATAGATTTAATAGGATTATTATAATTTTTTAAAATAGGATTATTATAATTTTTCAAAGTAGAATTAATAGAATTATTATAATTTTTCAAGATAGGATTATTAGAATTTTTAAAAAATTTCAAGATAAGATTATTAGAATTTTTCAAAGTAGAATTATTAAGATTAGATTTGGAATTTTCTAGATTAGATTTGGAATTTTTTAATTTTAATTTCAAATTTTTTAAGGTTGAATTTTTCAAAATATAATTTTTTTAATTCGGAATTATCTTGATTAATCAGATCTAGGATTTGATAATTCTGTACTATATTTTGATTATTCTGATCTATTAAGTCCTAGGTTGGTTTTATTCTTGATTTAATCTAGATCTATGTTGATTAAATTAAAAATTTGATTAAGCTCTTGATTAATTTTATCAAAGATTAGATTAATTCGATCATTTTATTCAATAATAATATTATTATTTAAACTAATTAAATGTGAATTATTTAATTGTTTATTAGTTGAATTATTAATTGTGTTAATTAATTGACAACGATCAATTAATTTACTAGCTTTAATACACAATTTATCTAAATTATCTAGTATTTTAAAACTTAAATTCTCAAAACTTTTAATTTTATTAAACTTCTTTATCTCTGGGCATCGATTTTTGTAGTGATAGAATCTTCTGCACTTGAAGCACTTGATGTATTCCTTGTTCCTTCGGACTTCTGACATTCACTACAAGAAAAATGGTAAATAGCGATGAATTATTTTCGTCGCTAATTCCAAATATTCGCCGCTAAATTATATTAATGACGATAATATTTCGTCGCTAGAATCACCATAATAAGCTTGTCGCTAAGAGACTTTAGCGATGAAATATTAATTTTTTGTCATCAATCTTAACCACGAAAGGAAAAACGTCGCGAAAAACAAAAATTTTGTTACTAAATCTAGAATATCGAAAAGCGGAAAATCACTAATATTGGTGATGAAATAGACCAACTTCGTCGCTAACAATCAGTCGATTGAAGAAAGAAATAGTCGACTGTCTATTATTTGGCCAGCCATAGAATCGGGAGAGCCTTGATTGGCCAATCGACTGATACACAAAACGTTAGCGATGAAATTAAATATTTCGTCGCTAACCCTAAAAATCCTATTGTTGTATATCGACGGTTAGCGACGAAATGAAACAAAATTGTCGCTAACTATGAAAATATAAATTTTCAGAATTCATTTAATTTTAATTCGATATCCTGTAATACAATATCAATCACACAATTCAAATATTTTAACAATAATTACATTTAACCACAACTAACATAACATAATTGAAATATATATAAGTAGAAACCAAATTTTAAGTCCAAAACATCCAATTTCACAAATTCATAGTCTCCAAATTCAAAAACATTCAAGTTTACAATTTCTTTACAATTTCACTAACTCAAAATAGAAGTGTTCAAAAACTCTATGATGGAGGAGGAGGTGGACCTGAAGATGACTCATATATCAATGATTGTAAAGCTCCATGGGCAAGCCGATTCAGAATTGCTTCAAACATATCTTGTCTCAATCTCATTGATTCCAACTCATCTTGGGTGTTTGCTAATTAAACTCGAGTGTTTGTTAGCTCCTCTTGCATCCCTTCTAATCGTTGCTCAGTGAACTCAAGTTTTTCACACAGTATTGCATTAGTTAATCTGGAGGATGAGCTAACATCCAAAGAAGTGGATCTAACTAGTTTTGGCCCACTTTCAAGTCCTCTAATATATCCAGAATGAACATCAAGAACTTGATCATAAACCTGACCTACAATCTGGACTACATCGATGTCATCTCTAATTTCTTGTGATTGAATGTGCTCATCTCACAGACTCACCATATCACCCTAAGAATAACAAACATGTTATTAATATGTTTACAAAGAATTATGCAAATTTAAAAACAAATTTACTAAATTATATCGATTATATCTTACGTACGCAACCTCGGCTCTCTCCCCACTCCACCCTTTTGACGAGATACAATGGGTTGTATTAAAGACAGTAATCCGATCTTTTCTGAGACTGATCGGTCTGAAAAATATTATAATGTGTTAATATTAAAAATAACAAAAAATATATTATAACTATAAAGTTTGTACTTACACTGTCGTAACTGTATTGATGAATGATTTTGATCCATCTCGATAGGTAAATGGTAGTTGTGAATGATTTTGAGCATTTGCTGCCGATTGTGTCTACAATATAAAAATTTGTTAAGATAAAACGTAAACCATGAGTTATAGAATAAATATTTTAATTTATATATAACTTAGATAATTGGAATAGATTAAGTTACCTGGAATTTCTCTGATTCAAACAGATCGCACATATAGTTCCAATCTTCCTGTGTCTCGCAAAACTCGATTGGCATATGATGCTGGCGTTTAGTAAGGGGAAGATATAGTAGGCTCTTATAATGAGTGTGCATCTTATTTCGTTTGTCTATGTACCTTACACTCATTAATCTGTCGGTCTTCTTTCTTACCGACGTTGCCTCCTCAACAAAACTGATATCGAAAGTAGCCTGAAATAATACCAATATTGAAATTTATTAATGAATGATGGTTGATTATATAAATATCAAATTACTCATATTTACTGATAATCGATCATATATCATCTGTTTATTGTCCATGGGGATATACTTTCAACCCTTAGCTTGTGGAGGAGTGAACTTCTTAATTGACAGACCTAACTCTGTCATAAAAGCAGTTGCATTTTGCCTGATAGGATGGCCATCGCTCTTACAAAAGCTAATGGGTAATTTATCTCGTTCCTCAATTTGCCATCGGAGCTAATCGGAGTATGTGCCTCGTGTCTCTCTACGTATCAGACGAACTATAAATAAAAAAGTGTTAATAATTAACAAGTCAAATAAATAGAAAACTAAATAAACATATTTAAGACCACATAACTAACCAGTTGGAGCATAAACACTGTCAGCGTTAGGTGTAGGCACAACTGGGGGGCGCTCAATTCTCTTAGGCGGCATAGCTGTGACATAAGCATTATATACAGACCGACATATATGAAAGATTATATTAAATATGTGAATTATAAATGAAGAACAATATAAATACCATATAAATACGTCTAATCTCTATCATCATCTGAAAAGGACAAACAATCATCTGACTCACTATCAATTTCACTATCTTCACCCTCATCATTACGATTACTTTGAGCGCCCATATCCAGATCCACTTGTGCATTTGCCATATTTATTTATTGATGCTCAACATCTAATCTGTCACGCTCCGAGAGTATGCCGTGCCGAAAAGCAAACGGACGACATCTCCCCTGTACGTGGCAACATCTCGGGTTAATACAAGGCCTGTAGGCCCACAACTACAACATAATAAGCAGATATAAATATACCAAACACAGAGGAAACATAAACCACCTACCCACAACATACATACCGACATAGAATTCGACAACACATAGGTGTACACCACCTGACAAGTCCATAGTAATAAAACCATACAAAAAGCATTGACACAAAACAAAGTCAACGACATAAAGACAAAGTCCATACATAAACCAAAGTCTATGACATAAAACAAATTCCTCGGGAGACTCGGAAAATGAAGATGGGATGGATCGTCGGCGCAGCTCCAAGTCGTCACGAAGACTTCTACCTGTTACCTAAGTGACAGAAAAACCCAGGGTCCATGGTGGTGAGTAAAACTCAGCAGGTAATAGGAAAACATGTATATATCAATATCACATGTAATTCGATAGAAAAATCTACAGGTATATCAGGTAACACTAGCATGATAACATATCCATGTATATACCTTCTAACCAAAGGCCAATATAAAATGCAGACATACCTGAAAGTCGGCTATGCTACACCTCTCCAACCTGAGCACATATCCACAATATATATATATATACAGGAAGTCTACTCTAAACCATATAACGATATAAATATGGGTCAAAGAATGCAATAGACAATCCAACTACTATACAGGGATCCGACACAATCGTATAAGTGATGTGGGTAGCGTGTATGAAGATGATGTACAATCAAATGCAACAAGCATAGTACAATCAAATGCAACATCACAATAAGCATATATATATATAGACTACATCTATATATATTCACTAATCACAATCATCCATATATATATATATACATGCATATATGTATATATATGACAATATGCAAAAATGCCATAAGTCGGCAATGCAGCATGCATGGTCATGCTGACTCACCCTAAAGCTACCACGACCCCAGTGTGGCCTCGGTGGCTCGACATGACAACTGTCCCAACTCAACACCAACCACTACTCTCGAGTGACCGAGTGGGCAGTATGATCGAGTAGCATATAAGCGTAAAGAGAAAGCTACTTGATGGGGGTCCCTGCTATTGGCCACTTTGACAGTCACTACCCATGAGTGGTCGAGTGCCACACACGCAGGACTATGACACGTAAATCCAACTACCACTGTCTATAGTGGTAGAGTGTGACACCACAATGCTCTGCCCTCACACCGGTTACTCCTCCTATGAGTAACTGTGGAGGCAGGATGACTGACGACCCTCTCAACCATAAGGGAGACCACGTCACCAGCATGCATGCATATGACATGAATGCTCTGTAACAAATAGACATCCACCACAGACTCTCTATTCTAAAGAGAGTCAAACCAATCAGATCGACACACTCTCTATCCTACAGAGAGTCGTACTCAACTGATTATAATGAGCTAGGACCACTGATCCGTTGCTACACACTAAGTAAAATTCACCTGACCATTTACACAGTATATGGTCGATAGTAAACATGCAACCTAAGGGTATTAGAATTAACCCTACGTTCAAGACATTACCTACCCATGGATGACCTTTTTGCCCTATTTATAATCAGGTCGTCATCCAGACTTTACTATTTGCACTTAACTAAACAAATTCTAGCTTACTAACATCACCTATATATATATAACTCCTAATCATGGTAAAATAAAACATGATAGCAGCAATGGAGATAACAGCCAAAGGTAAGGTATCAAGCGTAAGAGTAAATAAGAACAGAGTCAAGGTAACATGGTCATATAAGATGATCATGTATCTAAATCTGCATGCATTTAAAACTACCTGACCAGAGTAGGAATTACCCACCTTGCTGTAAATGCTCATAGTAATAAAATCCTCATGGCCGTGGACCCGTCTCGTATCCACATCCTGCACATTTCAAACATTGTGGTTATGTTCAAGCATACAACAAAATATGAATTAACTACTACATATTTCCCCATATCCACATCCCTTATCGAATACGTGTTATAACTTCCATTTTGTAGCCGAGATCAGAGCATCACACAGCTCGATCGACAACTGAAATTTTGCACTAATTTCAAGACCTGACTAATCTCAACCAAGCCCTAATTACTCGCCTTGAAACGGTGCATAACCACCCATAATTACACCAAATCAGAGATCTAACCACTCTAATTGACACACTCCGTTCCAACCGACTCTTTTCCACTTAGCCCCAATCGACTATAGATCAATATACTCCTTTCTTCACAAATCCATTTACAACTTGATTCACAACCATACTGCTCCTCCCAACCCACACACAGAACACTCCACTCTTCACAGTCGGCTCGTCCTTCCTGTACCAGCCCATCACAACCATCCCAACCTATTTTATTCACCGGAACAGGACACACACATCCTCTCCTCTCGCTCACAACCAATACAACAACACATCAATCTGCTCACAGCTGACCAACTACAATCATAACCTCCTCCATCAACCCTTCACACTGTTAACTAGCTAAATCAAGGCAACAATGAACGATACCCAAAAATCACAGCTATCCATTGAGATAATCAGAATCAATCTTATCCATAGCAATGCAACAATGAACTGAACTACACGGACATAACCAAAAAGAAAATGGCTTGCTTACCGGCAATTTGATCCTCACCGACAACAACTCCTCGAAACTTGGCAGCCCCGTTCAATTGCTCGAGACCGCTGCCCAAACCAACAAAATTCAAGTTTAGCCATGACAAATCCACAGAACTCCAAAATCTCGTCCATTGTAAGAAAAATCCATGCCTCACCTTGTTCCGGCTGCGATCGATCGGATCAAACCCACCTCCGACAGTGTGCAATCGGGAGCAAGTGACGCTGTCATCGACCCAAGCCTCCAAAACCACGAGCACCCTAGTTGCTCTAGTTTGTCCGCGAGCATCGGCGAGGGAATATTGCTCGACATCGTCCACTTGCATAGCAAAGCTAGCAAGCTCTAGGGTGGCAGGTGTCGACGAGGTCGCGAGCGGAGAAAAGGGGATCGCACTGAGGAGGGGTCTCGAGATGCGATCCGTGAGGAAGAAAAGGAAGAGCTCGCTGAAGAGAAGGAACGTCAGCGATGAGGAGGTGAGGAAGCGCGTCGGGGAAAGAAGAATCACAGCTGGGGAGGGGGGGGGGAATGCACGGGAATAATAAAAAGTCGACGATCGGTGAAACGGAAGAGAAAGTGCGGCTTGCATTACGAAGGGGAAAATGGGTCGGGTTGGGTTTGTTTAACGGGTTGGATCCAATAACCCTATAAGATGTAAACCTAGCTTCAATTAAACCCCTTTAAGACCGTTAAATCTTCCTTCGCAATTTGCCTTAGAAATCTCCGTTTAAGTCTAGGAAAATTTCTTAAAATTCATATAAAAATTCCATAGGGCATTCACCTAATTACCCAATTTTTTTTTCTCTGTGGTATTTTACATAATCGACATAGTTGAGTTATCTCCAAGTCTTCACCAACTACTGAAGTTGAATCATTAGATGAAATCTCTTGGTTTAGCTCTATATTCAAGATATTACAAACCTCAAAATCTTTAGATACTTCATCAACTTTTGTTACTTCGTATATTTCTCGATGGTGAACCCTTTTGTCACGCCCCGAGAGTATGCCGTGCCGAAAATCAAATGGACTGCATCTCCCCTGTACGTGACAACATATACAGTTAATACAAGGCCCTTGGGCACACAATCACAATATAGTAAACAAAACGACATCAAAACACAGCGGAAAGATAATATCACATACCCACAACCACACATACCGACATACAAATCCGAAACCACATAGGTGTACACCGACCAACATGTCCACAATACCAAAATAGTACATAAAACTTCAAATACAAACTGAAGTACATGAAAAGAACTAAAATCCACGGGAGGATCGGAAAGTGAGATGGGATGGATCGTCGGTGAAGCTCCAAGCCATCACGAAGACTTCTACCTGTTACTTGGGCGACAAAAAAACCCAGGGTCCATGGTGGTGAGTAAAACTCAGCAGGTAATAGGAAAAACATGTATATATATATCAAATATCACATGTAATTCGACAGAAAAATCCACAGGTACATTAGTTAACACTATCATGATAGACATATCATGTATATACCTTCTAACCAAATAGCCAATGTAAAATGCAGACATACCTGAAAGTCTGCAATGCTACATCTATCCAACTTGAGCACATATCCACAATATATGTATATAACAGGAAAACTAGTCTAAACCATACAACATAAACACTTGTCAAAGAATACAATAGTCTAACCAACAAGTATATAGGTATCTGACACAACCATATAACAGATGCGGGTAGCATGTATGAAGATGATGTACAACCAAATGCAATAAGCATAGTACAATCAAATGCAACATCATAATAAGCATATATATAGACTGCATCTATATATATATACTAATCACAATCATCCATATATATATATACATGCATATATGTATATATATGGTAATATGAAAAAATGCCATAAGTCACAGCAATGCAGCATGCATGGTCATGCCGGCTCACCCTAAAGCTACCACGACCCCAGTGTAGCCTCGATGGCTCAACATGACAACTGTCCCAACTCAACACCAACCACTACTCTCAAGTGGTCGAGTGGGCAGTATGATCGAGTAGCATATAAGCATGAAGAGCAAGCTACTCGAAGGGGGTCCCTACTATTGGCCACTTCGACAGTCATTACCCATGAGTGGTCGAGTGCCACACACGCAGGACTACGACACGCAAATCCAACAACCACTGTCTATAGTGGTAGAGTGCGGCACCACAATGCTCTGCCCTCACACCAGTTACTCCTCCTATGAGTAACCGTGGAGGCAGGATGACTGATGACCCTCTCGACCATAAGGGAGACCACGTTGCCAGCATGCATACAAATGACATGAATGCTCTATCACAAAAATAGACATCCACCACAGACTCTCTATTCTACAGAGAGTCATACCAATCTGATCAATGCACTTTTTATCCTGCAGAGAGTCATACTCAACTGATCATAACACTCTCTATCCTGTAGAGAGTCATACCAATCTAATCGACACACTCTCTATCCTACAGAGAGTCATACTCAACTGGTCATAACAAGCTAGGACCACCGGTCCGTAGCGACACACTAATTACAATATACCTGACCATTTACATAATACATGATCGGTAGTAAACATGAAACCTAAGGGTATTGGAATCAACCCTACGTTCATGACATTACCTATCCACGGATGACCTTTTTGCCCAATTTATAATCAGGTCGTCATCCGAATTTTACTATTTGCACCTAACTAAACAAATTCTAGGTTACTTACAATCACATCTATAACTCCTAATCATGATGAAGTGAGATATGATAACAACAATAGAGCATAACAGGCCAAAGATAAAGTATCAAGCACAAGAGTAAATAAGAGCGGAGTCAAGGTAACATGATCATATAAGATGATCATATATCTAAATCTGCATGCATTAAAACTACCTGACTAGGGTATGAAATTACCCACCTACTATGTAGCTCGTGTTGATGGTCTTCATATCCAAGATCTCTACCTCGAATCAAATATCTGAAATGGTAGAATCCAATATAACCACATGCTAGCATAATCAAACTGTAGGAATAAGAATCTAATCCAATCTTAATCCTTGATCGATTAACCAAATAATCTAATTCTATAAGATGAACTAACTTATATATTTGTATGCATTCGTAACATCTAAATCTGAACTTACCTTACACGACATCAATTCTCATAGCTTATATGGAAGAACAACTCTCTTCTACAATCATCCAGCTTCTTGATTCACTATTGAAGTAGCAATCTATAACAACAAGATGAATTCAACCATAGCTACAACTTAACACTAATTAATCTAATTTACATAGCTATTATCCAATCCAGATCTATACAAATCCATCTTACCTTGTGTTAATTCAATATCAACGGCTTCAATCAACCCTAGATTATCCTAAACACATATCCCCCGTCGATCTTCAAATTCAACTGTTTATCAATTCTCAATCACCTATAGTTGCAGCAGAACCCATGAGTCGAATCCGGAGAAAAAAAAATCCCATTTCGATATCCCCCGCAACAACCCATTTATAGATATGAACCCTCAATTCCTTGTGATATGTGGTGGTGACATTCCTCCTCGCTGCCATGACAACATAGCCGGAACCCCTTGGAATCATTGATCACCCCAGAAAAGAGAACTATTCCCCAAATCGGACAGTGTCATAAAATGAGAGATCGCTAGCCCTCCCTCTTGAACTCAGGTTAGATCACAAGATGCAATGATCCAAATCGCGGTCGCCACAATGGAAGAAGAAGATGAAAGCATCACTGGCTAGTGAGGCTACGACGATCCGAACCAGGGGTCACCTCTGTTAGCATGGAGAAAGATGGATGAGAAAGGAGGCACCGAAGACAAGCTGACGCATCAGGCAGTGGCTTAGGCGGCTGGTAACACCGGTGGAGTTGCTGCTCACACTCGCACTGAGGTGAGCGGCGACTGAGGGATGGGGTGGCTGTGATGGTGAGAAGTCGACGACGTGAAGTGATCCTTTGCAGCTAGAGAAAAGGGCGCGCCTGCTGCTGTCCAGATCAGAAGAAGAGGTCGGCGACGGATCAAAATTGGCTGCCTGAGGATGATCTGCTCGATCGGAAGAAGAGGAGCAGTCGGTGAGTTGAGCTTCGCGGTCAAGAGAACCAGATTGGAATTGGGGGAAAAACAAGGCATCCCGGCGGTGGGCGAAAAGGAGAGGAATCGAGCTTGCCCTCCAGCCGGACCTTCCACCACGAGAGGGAGAGCTTCGGCATCTTGGTCGCCTTGGAGAAGAAGAGAAAACGAGAGGAGAGGAAGGGATACCGCACAAAAGAAAGGAGGAGTCGGGGAAGAAAATCACGATTGGGAAACTGCTCGTGCGAGAAACGACGGAAATAAATAAGGAAATGGATAAAACAGATCATCATTGAAAGCAAATGGGTCGGATTTGGGAAATTGGTTAGGATCGGGATTAAATTGGTACTTATCAATCCATTAAACTTAGCATTTTATATTTAAACCCAAACAGGCTTTCCCAAAGTCTATTAAATCTTTCCCGCAACAACCATAAAAATTTCCATTTAAGTCCAGGAAAATTTCTAAAAATTCATGGAAAATTCCATACGGTATTTTCCTAGTTAATAAGAATTATTTATTATTATTATTATTTTTCCCAGTATTTTATATTCTCCCCCACTAATAAAAAATTTGGTCCCTAAATTTCGTACTAACATGCAAAAATTACTTCAAGCAAGTTTCCGATAGGACTATATATATTCCTCGAGTGAACAAATGAGGGTATCGAGCTCGGATAGTATCTTCCAGCTCCCACGTAGCCTCCTCATCAGTATGATGCTTCTATCCAACCTTTACGAGTCAGATGGTCTAGTTCCACAATTGTCTCTCCTTGCGACCAAGAATCCACACTGGAATCTCCTCATAGGTCGCATTAGACTGAAGTGGGATTGATACCTCCTTCAAAACATGATCAACATGCGACACGTATTTCCTGAGCATAGAAACAGGAAATACGTTGTGAACACCCGCAAGTGCCGGAGGTAAAGCCAACCAGTAAACTACACCTTCAATCCGCTCCAATATCTTAAATGGGCCAATATAACATGGAACTAATTTCCCTTTTAGCCCAAATCATTTCACCCATTTCGTAGGTGAAACACGCAGAAATACCTAATCCCCAATTAAGAATTCCAAAGGCCTTCGCCTCCGGTCTGCGTAACTCTTTTGTCAACCTTGTGCCTCTAGTAACCATCATCCGATGACGCGCTCCAACTCGGCATCATGTTGGATACTCTGTGGCTCCAATAGCTGTCGTTCCCCGACTTCCTCCCACAACACGGGAGATCCACAGGGTCTACCATATAGGGCCTCAAATGGAGCCATCTGAATATAAGAGTGGTAGCTTTGTTAAAGGCAGATTCCACCAAATGAACGTGGTCCTCCCAACTTCCTCTAAAATCCATGACACAAGATCTTAATAGGTCCCCCAGAGTCTAAATGTTATGCTCAGACTGTCCATCTATCTGCGGATTAAATATTGTACTGAGTCGAAGCTCTATGCCCATGGTCTGATGCGGACTCCACCAGAATCGCGAGGTAAATCATAGATCTCTATCAGATATAATACTAAAATGTATGCCATGCAATTTGATAATCTCTTGGCAGTACAACTCTGCCAGAATGATCCAACGGATCCGACCCACGAATAGGCAGAAAGTTAGCTGATTCGGTTAGTCGATCCACGATCATCCAAATCACATTATGTCCTTTACGGATTCTAGATAATCCCACAATGAAAATCTATAGTGATACGCTCCCACTTCCATTCCGAAATTGAAATTTCCTGGAGCAATCCAACGTGTTTCTGATGTTCAACCTTCACCTACTGACATACTAAGCATCGAGCAACCATGTCTGCACTATCTCTTTTATACCGTTCCACCAATATACGCATTTCAAATCTCGGTACATCCAAGTACCACCAGGATGTATAGCAAATCTCGAATGATGTGCTTCATGTAGCAATTCTTCCTTAACTGGATGCGTGTCCGAAACACATAATCGTATTAGAGACGGAAAATTATCTTCTCACAAGAGAAGTCCATCTATCATCCAAAATCCACTCCACCTCACACTCTGTAAGTGCATGGAAGACTATAGCAACCAATCTCACTCGTTGCAATTGTTGCAACTGTTCGTGCTCCAACAACTCTCAGGTAGCTACCCAGTAGCTAGCCAAAACCCCACGAGCATTCCTGCTCCATACATTCACAAATCAAGATAATAACTACTAAAGTCACGTCATGTATATGACAACTTATCTCGTAGTTCCTCAATTAGCGCAAGCATGAGATACGTCTCATTCAACTACATCGGGATTGCTCTGATCTCTGTACGATGCATCTGTGTACAACATCCTTCTATCCATCCCGGAAGGATTAATTAATACTCGTGAAAAAATTAACCATCGTCTAGGTCCTGTAAACTGGTTTCACCCGCTTCCGACTAAGTGAATTCCATCACTCTCTTGGTCAACTAAGTCCGTGGTATAGTAATGTCAAACATTCCATCCACATCTACAGTATTAACCAAAACATACCAGAAAACCACCATCTACAGTGGTCGAGTGCGCAACTCCAACTACCACCATCAATAGTGGCCAAGTTACACAACTCCAACAACTACAAACTGACCCAATCGTGTCCAGAATACACAATTTTTCAAGTCTATAGATGACTAAGTCGTTAAATAGTCTAATATTATTAACAACATCTCATAAATTCATACTAAGTATGAAATATCATCCTTCATGCACCTGCATCCTATTTACTCTAAGCTAATGATATATCAATCATCACACGACAATGATAATTATATGACATCATGTCACTACAATATCAACACTCTAGTCGTAAATCAACCCTAGAGTATACACAGGGGTCCTTTGCTGATCTAAACAGATCATCTATCCACAACAGAGGATATTCACTTTTAACAACTATCGCATTCCATCATCAAATAATTGATCCATAATCTCAAAGGTACATCTCTCTTTCAACAAAGAGTTCCGGATCTTCTCAAGGAGAAATACTGGGATAGATAAAAATATCCCCTCCAACATCTCCTATAATCGCAACTTATATTTTTCCAATTTCTATAGTGTTTAGCAACACTGATACCAACAAAATTATCACTTGTATGAGGAATTCAATATCGACACTATCTCCGCAATCAATTCGATCGCCTACTCCACTTGCGTATGTAACGACAAGCCTAGGAGTTCATCCGAAACTACATCCGAATACTCTCAGATTATACGCACATCCGAGAGACATATCATACCATACTTTCAACAAGTTAACCATCTGTAAAGATATGTCTATAGTAAAGGTATGTCTATCAAAGTCTAAGGGCATCCCTTGATTTCTTAATTGTTGGTCGGCATCTCACCTGAAGGTAGAGATACCACTGACCCACAAGTCAATGTAAAGGAACCCTTCTTATCCGAACTAAAAGATTCTAGACAAGGATACTTGTAAACTACAAGTATCTCTCAATATATTAACCCAGAGAGTAAACTAGAGTAATACCTTGAATGATCAATTATCTGTTGATCTGATCCAAAGGCTCCCCACAGGTCTCAGCCTTTCTCCGAAGAGAACAATATCATATCCAACAGTCTGCGACAAAGCGGTCGCATTTCTGCGACGAATGCCCCGGGAATTTTTCCTAGATCATTTGATCCCATCACTTAATCCTGTGAGCTGCAATTGTAGATTACCGAATAGATACGACCATCGTCATATACTCTCTCCTCTGTACAAAGCTAATCCACATCTGGAAGGTAACTATTGTTGTTGTCTGCATGAGTCTTCTACGATGTCTTCTGCTGAAATTGCTGCGTAAATCACTTCCCTTGAAGGGAAGTATAATGGAACTCCTACCACGCCTGAGGTAGTAGGTCATTGCTGGTGAGATAACCCAATCTTCTGTGCTGATCTCTGCTGTCGAGAGGGTGCATCATCCTTCTGGAACACCATCGATAGTCTTCAACTGAGTCTTCAAAATACACCTTCTCAACTGTACTGGTTGCTTACAATAGCAACAGATGAACTGATCCAATGGATAATCTGACTTCACATGTCTTCATGATCCGCACTGAATGCACATAATCCCTTCGGAGTCTTTGTTCTGATTTCTCTGATAGCATCAGACAATTCTGACGATCTACGATTGGTCTTCTATGATCGAAAAACTCTCCACTAGTAGCTCGTGGCCTATGACTCCGATCTTGCTCCTTTTGTCCAATATTCGAAGGCTTCTCTTTCCCACATCTGACTTGCAATATCTGCTTATCGATCTTCATCTCCTAAACACTTGTACGGAGTCATTTCTAAACTCATGACTCGATCCTGTGTCTTCCGACAGGATCTGATAGAAGATCCAGTCATCTTAATCCAAAAGTAAGCCAATAACCGTGGGTGACCTAAAACATCCATTCACATTCTTGAGCTATTAGGTGGGCGTAAACTCTGCAAGTCTAATGACTCTGCATGGTATTCCCGTTACCGACGATCGCCCTACTTGAAGCTCAAGAATTCCTTACAATGTGTCACAGGAAGTGACGCAGGGAAATACTCTCTTTTCACATCACTAAACCATAATCAAGTGATATATTATTCCCCGAAGATTATTTTTTACATTTACCACCAAATACCGATTTGATCCCGATAATGGTATGCAAATAACTCTACTTTCTCTGTATAACATGAGTTAAGTACTCAAAGGTACCTTCCAAGTTATACAACCCAGTACGAATGAATCAGCGATCAAAATCCCTATGAAACACCTTATACTTACCCTCCGCTTGCTATATATGTATGGCAATAATAGTATACACATCTAGTCCATTACCCCATGGGTAATGATCTGACTAGCACCGTTAGTGAAAATCCCTAAGACTATAGTCTTTGATTTCCACAAGAAATGTGACGACTTGACCCCTATTTTCTGACTCGGTATTAGTTGGCTCTCAAAGGTAAATCACCTTTTCGACGCAGGTTCAAGACTCACAGAGTCAACAGGTCGTTACCGTGGTCAACTCAAACCACAATTACGAAGAATAACCAACACACTACCTGTTATTCCCTGTTATAAACATTAAAAGCATAATCAATAAAACCTCGAGTATAAACCCTAAAGCAACTCCGGCTGGTCGCCACGGTGGATGACCCCTACTACGAGTCTGTACAGGTGTCATAACTCTAATTGTATACACTTGTTAATTAAGTCTAGATAAGTATCCAACTAGAAAATAAGTTATCAGGAATACTTACTTCGTGCTGCTTGGAGCTCATGCTGTTGTTAATCCCATCTCACAAAAACCAAATCCGAAAAATAAACTGACTCCCGAGAATCCAAGACTCAAAAATAAAATCATTGTATGGCATCGCAGAACCTTTGGCTCTGATACCAATAAAGTTGTCACGCCCCGAGAGTATGCTATGTCGAAAATCAAACGGATGACATCTCCTTTGTACGTGACAATATATACAGTTAATACAAGGCCCTTGGGCCCACAATCACAATATAGTAAACATAACGACATCAAAACACAGTGGAAACATAATACCACATACCCACAACCACACATACCGACATACAAATTCGAAACGACAAAGGTGTACATCGACCAACATGTCCACAATACCAAAATGGTACTAAAACTCCGAATACAAATTGAAGTACACGAAAAGAACTAAAATGCACAGGAGGATCGGAAAGTGAGAAGGGATGGATCGCCGACGAAGCTCCAAGCCGTCACGAAGACTTCTACCTATTATCTGGGTGACAGAAAAACTCAGGATCCGTGGTGGTGAGTAAAACTCAGCAGGTAATAGGAAAAATATGTATATATATATCAAATATCACATGTAATTTGATAGAAAAATCTACAGGTACATTAGGTAACACTAGCATGATAAACATATCATGTATATACCTTCTAACCAAATAGCCAATGTAAAATGCTGACATACCTGAAAGTCTGCAATGCTACATCTATCCAACCTGAGCACATATCCACAATATATGTATATAACAGGAAAATTGGTCTAAACCATACAACATAAATACTGATCAAAGAATGCAATAGTCTAACCAACAAGTATATAGGTATCTGACACAACCATATAACAGATGACGGTAACACGTATGAAGATGATGTACAACCAAATGCAATAAGCATAGTACAATCAAATGCAACATCACAATAAGCATATATATATAGACTGCATCTATATATATATACTAATCACAATCATCCATATATATATATATACATGCATATATGTATATATATGGCAATATGCAAAAATGTCATAAGTCACGATAATGCAGCATGCATGGTTATGCCGGCTCACCCTAAAGCTACCACAACCCCAATGTGGCCACGGTGGCTCGACATGACAACTGTCCCAACTCAACACCAACCACTACTCTCGAGTGACCGAGTGGGCAGTATGATCGAGTAGCATATAAGCTTGAAGAGCAAGCTACTTGACAGGGGTCCCTACTGTTGGCCACTTCGACAGTCACTACCCATGAGTGGTCTAGTGCCACACATGCAGGACTACGACACGTAAATCTAACTACCACCATCTATAGTGGTAGAGTGCGACACCATAATGCTCTGCCCTCACACCGATTACTCCTCCTATGAGTAACCATGGAGGCAGGATGACTGATGACCCTCTCGACCATAAAAAAGACCACGTCGCCAGCATGCATGCAAATAACATGAAAGCTCTGTCACACAAATAGACATCCACCACGGACTCTCTATTCTACAGAGAGTCATACCAATCTGATCAACACACTCTCTATTCTACAGAGAGTCGTACTCAACTGATCATAACACTCTCTATCCTATAGTGAGTCATACAAATCTAATCGATGCACTCTCTATCCTACAGAGAGTTGTACTCAACTGGTCATAACAAGCTAGGACCACCGGTCCGTAGCGACACACTAATTACAATATACTTGACCATTTACATAATACATGATCAGTAGTAAACATGCAACCTAAGGGTATTGGAATCAACCCTATGTTCAGGACATTACCTACCCACGAATGACCTTTTTGCCCAATTTATAATCATGTCGTCATCCAGACTTTACTATTTGTACCTAACTAAACAAATTCTAGGTTACTTACAATCACATCTGTAACTCCTAATCATGATGAAGTGAGATATGATAACAACAATAGAGCATAACAGGCCAAAGATAAAGTATCAAGCGCAAGAGTAAATAAGAGCAGAGTCAAAGTAACATGATCATATATCTAAATCTGCATGCATTAAAACTACCTGACCAGGGTATGAAATTACCCACCTACTATGTAGGTCGTGTTGATGGTCTTCATATCCAAGATCTCTACCTCAAATCAAATATCTGAAACGGTAGAATCCAATATAACCACATGCTAGCATAATCAAACTATAGGAATAAGAATCTAATCCAATCTTAATCCTTGATCAATTAACCAAATAATCTAATTCTATAAGATGAACCAACTTATATATTTGTATGCATCTGTAACATCTAAATCTGAACTTACCTTACACGACATCAATTCCCATAGATTATCTGGTAGAACAACCCTCTTCTATAATCATCCAGCTTCTTGATTCACCGTTAAAGTAGCAATCTATAACAACAAGATGAATTCAACCATAGCTACAACTTAACACTAATTAATCTAATTTACACAGCTATTATCCAATCCAGATCTATACAAATCCATCTTACCTTGTGTTAATTCAATATCAATGGCTTCAATTAGCCCTAGATTCTCCTAAACACATATCCCCTATTGATCTTCAAATTCAACTGTTTATCAATTCTCAATCGCCTATAGTTGCAGCAGGACCCATGAGTCGAATCCGGAGCAAAAATTTCATTTCGATCTCCCCCGCAACAACCCATTTGCAGATATGAACCCTCAATTCCTTGTGATATGTGGTGGCGACATTCCTCCTCGCTACCACAACAACACAACCGGAACCCCTTGGAATCATTGATCACCCCAGAAAAGAGAACTATTCCCCATATCGGATAGTGTCATAAAATGAGAGATCGCTAACCCTCCCTCTTGAACTCAGGTTAGCTCAGAAGATACGATGATCCAAATCGAGGTCGCCATAATTGAAGAAGAAGACGAAAGCATCACTGGCTAGTGAGGCGACGACGATCCGAACCAGGGGTTACCTCTATTAGCACAGAGAAAGACGGATGAGAAAGGAGGCACTGGAGACAAGCCGACACATCAGACAGTGGCTTAGGTGGCTGGCAACGCCGGTGGAGTTGCTGCTCACACTCACACTAAGGTGAGCGACAACTGAGGGATGAGGTGGCTGTGATGGTGAGAAGTCGATGACGTGAAGCGATCCTTTGCAGCTAGAGAAAAGGGTGCGCCTGCTGCTGTTGAGATCAGAAGAAGAGGCCGACGACGGATCGAAATCGGTGGCTTGAGGATGATCTGCTCGATCAGAAGAAGAGGAGCGATCGGTGAGTTGAGCTTCGCGATTAAGAGAACCAGATCGGAATTAGGGGGAAAATAAGGCATCTCGGCGGTGGGCTAGGAGAAGAGGAATCAAGCTTGCCCTCCAGCCGGACCTTCCACCACGAGAGGGAGAGCTTCGACATCTTGGTCGCCTCGGAGAAGAAGAGAAAATGAGAGGAGAGGAAGGGATATCGCACGGAAGAAAGGAGGAGTCGGGGAAGAAAATCGCGATTGGGAAACTGCTCGTGCGAGAAACGATGGAAATAAATAAGGAAACGACTAAAACAGATCAGCATTGAAAGCAAACGGTTCGAATTTGGGAAAATGGTCGGGATCGGGATTAAATTGGTACTTATCAATCCATTAAACTTAGGGTTTTATATTTAAAGTTAGGTCAATTAAACCCTATTAACCCCTCATAAGCAAATGACCCAAACAGGCTTTCCTAAAATCTATTAAATCTTTCCCGCAACAACCTTAAAATTTCCATTTAAGTCCAGGAAAATTTCTAAAATTTCTTAGAAAATTCCATAGGGTATTTTTCTAGTTATCAAGAATTATTTTATTATTATTTTTTCCCGGTATTTTACACCTTTGCACTACCTTCCAATGTCCTCCACGTTTGATATTATTCAAATAATACACTTGATTTGCTTGGTTTGCCAAAATGAATGGGTCATCATCGTACCATGTTTTAGAAGTGTCAATACACAAGAGATCATACTCTTCCACCAACGTTTTTTTTTGGATTACATTGGAACCATTCACACTAAAATAATTGGACTTTATACCTAAAAGAGTAAAATATTTGAACCACATCCTTCAACACTAAAAAAATCCAAATTGTCCCCATTGTCAGAGGATGGCATGCTGACCCCACTATTCTAAGTAGTTCTGCATGAATCATGGGACCTCGTATAATATTGAATTTCATTTACAATGCATGCATCATACATTTGAACTTCATCATCAGGTCCCATTGCTAAATAGTATAACTCATCTGTGATCTCTGAATTTGTAAAAAAATTTAGCAATTAAAGTAATAACTTAATATAAAAACTTACTTTAGATATCGATCGCCTTCTTTATAATTGTTCAGAATGTACCAATGTGCTTTCTTAAACAAAGATAATGAAAATTTCAGACTGTGTTGGTTGCCAAAGACTCTTGTTTTTTGTGAGAAAACACTTAATTTGTATATTGATGGTTGGACATCTTTATTCCGTTCCGGTCTAGAAAAGCTTATCTCAATCTGACTCATATATAACGAACTGAAAGTCAAGGCCTCATTTACAATATACCCCTCTACAATAGATCCTTCAGGTAATGCTTTATTACGAACATATTTTTTTAGTCTTCCCAAATATTGCTCAAAGGGATAATCCATCGTGACGAAACTGGCCCAGCTAACATGGCTTTACGAGGTAAATGAACTGTCAAATGAACCATAATGTCAAAAAATGCCAGAGGAAATATCCGTTCCATCTGATACAATATCAAGACTATTTGCTCCTCCATTTCACATATGTTCACTGTGTGTAAAGATCTTGCAGTAATCTTTTTGAATAAATCACATAACTCAATTAGTGTGCTATATATGCCTGTTGGGAAAAATTTACATACAACAATTGGAAGTATTCTTTGCAACAATACATGACAATCATGTGATTTTAGTCCATATATCTTTCCTTCATTTTCATTCACATTTCTAGATATATTAGCAGCATAACCATCTAGAAACTTTATAAATTTTAAAAATTGACAAAATTCACGCTTTTCTTCCAATGTCAACGTGTAACTTTCATATGGTTTTCTAAATTTGTCACCTACTGACTGTAAATGCAATTCACTCCTTATCCCCATATTTTGTAAGTCTAATCTTGTTTTGAGAGTGTCATTTGACTTTTCATCTATATTTAATAATGTGCCAATTAAAGCATCACAAATATCTTTTCAATATGCATCACATCTAAATTGTGTCTCAACTTGAAGTCTGACCAATATGGTAACTAAAAAAATATAGACTTCTTTACCCAATTTGTATCATCTAAAGATCGCTATCGTTTTTTACTAAATGAAGGATGCTTACTGAATGTCACTTAGGGTAATGCATCTAACTGCGATAAAATCTCATATCCATTCATTATTCGTGGTGGTCCTTTTTCAACCATTTTATTGAAATCTTTATTTCTATGCCATGGGTGTTGCACATTCAAGAATCGATGGTGAGATGTGTAACATATTTTACTCCTTAATCCATGAGATTTGCTTTCATTCAGACATACTGAACATGCCTTATAGCCCTTTGTGCTCCATCCAGAAATTGCTCCATATGCTGGAAAGTCATGAATGTTCCACATCACAGCAGCATGTAATTGAAACACTTGTTTAGCCGATGCATCATATGCTTCCACCCCATAATCCCATAGCTCCTTCAGTTCATTTATTAGAGATCGTAGGTATACATCTATCTCTTTGCCAGGTGATTTAGGCCCAGGAATTAAAATAGACATAATCATATATGGTGGTTTCATCATTTTCCATGGTGGTAAATTTTAATTCACAAGTATAACAGATCACATACTATAAGCATTTGACATGCTTCCAAATGGATTAAACACATCAGTAGCCAACCCTAAGCAAATATTTCGTGGATCACCTACAAATATTTCATGTGTATTGTCAAATTCTTTTCATGATTCACTATCAGCTGGGTGTCTTAATACACCATCTGTTTCAACTCCCTTTTCTTTATGTCATCTCATATCTTTGGTCATATGCTTCGAAATAAACAATCGCTTAAGTCTCGATTTCAGAGGAAAATATCGAAGAATTTTTTGAGGATTCTTTTTCTTATTCATCCTTTCGTACTTGTATCTGGGCTCCTTGCACACTGGACATGCATCTTTATTCTCATGCTCATCCCAAAATAATATACAATCATTCTTACATACATGTATCTTCTCATATGTCAATCCTAACTCTTTTAATAATTTTTTGGCTTCATAATAAGAGTTTGGATTCACATTCGGTTTAGGAAATGCCTCTTGCAATAACTGAAGTAACATATCAAAAGATTTATTGCTCCAGCCATTTAACACCTTCACATGCATTAGCTTCACCACAAAATTAAAAATCGAAAAATTAGTACAATTGTGATACAGTTCTTTTTGTGCTTCTTCCAACATTGAAGTATAACTTCGTCTACAATCATTTGCATTTGTGTTTTCATTGATATCATCTGATTGAGGCTCATTGTTGTTTATATTTTTTGCATTTCATAAATTAGTAAACATGTCTTCAAAATCGTCTTCGAAATCATCTACTTCAAAATCAAAATCATTTCCATCTTCATTGACAATATTTATATTACTGGATGATGTAGAAGCTTCTCCATGAAAGTTTCAGACTTCATATAATCTATCAAATCCCCACCTATAAAGATGTCCTCACACATAATCCAATTCATATTGAAACAAATTGCCACACTATTGACATGGACAATGAATTTTCGATAAATTCAAACTGATCATGTAATTCTCTACCATATTTATAAATTGATTCAACCTATTTATATATTCAGGACTAATCCAATTCTGAATCGTTATCCAACTTTTATCCATATTTTTAAACCCTGGTTAAACATATATAAAATAATTTTGATATTAATTTTCAATAAAAGTAATTTAGCAACTTAAATTTATTTATCACATACAAAATAATCAAAAAATTTATAATTTAAACCTCACACAACATAACCTACAATTTGATTTATAACCCTATGTTTATCATCAAACATTATAATCTAAGAATAAGAAAACCCTAAATTTATCCTCTAATCGCAAAATAATCCTAAAATCATCATCTAAATGACAACATATATCCAAATTTATCATCTAAGCAATAAGTTACTGCTTGATTACCATAAATAGGTCCAAATATAAATGATTAAAAAACCCTAAATTCATCATCTAATCTTTAATAAAACCCTAACAATCGCATATATAAACTACAATAAACTTAAAACCTAACAAATCCCTAAATTCATCATCTAATTATAACAAACCCCTAAATTTATCATCTAATTATAACAACAATACAAAAATATCATTAATTTTATTTTAAAACTTGGAAGAAAGAATCCAGAAAAACCTAAGTCGTCGAAGGTTAGCTTGAGACGGAGCTGAGAAGGATGTTGGAGCTACTGTCGGAGCCGGATAACCAAGAGAAAGTCAGAGTTGGAACAGGAGAGAATCATTAGAGAAGAGAAGTCAGTGGAAGGGCGCCAGAGAAGAGAATTGTCGGAGAGAGAATCGCCAGAGAGAGAATCATCGGAGAAGAGAATCGCCATCGAAAGAGAGGAAGGACACGTGGAAAAATTAGGGAAATGGGCGCGGGGGGGGGGGGGGGGGTCAGGTTTTTTTATATGTATATTAGCGGCAAAATATTTTTCTTGGTCTCTAATATTTATTATCTCAACGAAGAATATTTAAATTTTCATCACTAATATATTAATATTAGCGACGACCAATACATATCGTCGCAAAAATAGGCACATTAGGCGACTAATGGTATACATCAGTCGATTGACCATAATTTGGTCGACCATAGAATATTTTTTACTCGACTGGCCACTCAACTGATCAGTTAGCGATGAATATTTATTTATGTCATCACTAATCATTAGTTGACTGGTGATATAAGACAGTTGACTGCACATAATTTGGCCGATCATGGATGTTTTTCACTCGACTGGTTAGTCGACTGTCAATTTTGGCGACGAATTAAAATAATATCGTCGCTAAATGTAAATATATTAGCAATGAAATATATATTTCGCCGCTAATACTCATTTGGAATATAGGCTAGCAACGAATATTTTTAATTTGTCTCCAATACTTTTTATATTTGCGACGAAAAATTACTCTTTCATCGTAAATATGATATTATTTATGATCATTATAAAATTCATCGGTATTTACAAGTATTAGTGACAAATTAATAAGTCATCGCTAATATTTCGTTGCTATTTGACTGATTTCTTGTAGTGATTGGTGCCTCATTTATCGTCAGTTGCGTCGTTCGAGTATTACAAGTATGAAACTTATTTTTATAGCGTCCTCTCTCCCTGCACTTGAAACAAATATTATAAAATTTAAAATTTAAATTTAATTTGTTACTTCTAAGTCCTGATCTAAACTCTCCCCCTAAATCCTTGATATGATAGATTTATCTATCTTCCTGCAATGTCAGTTACACAAAAAAAATATCACAAGACTTGGTCTTGGATTAGTAGTGCAGAAGATAATAAATACAATAAAATAAAAAAAACAAAAAGAAAATGCTCGAGTGGTGGTTGCACCGAATCTGAGCGCCCCTGCTCTAATACCAAATGAAGGACCGAAAACACGCTAGAGGGGAGGGGGTGAATAACATCCGAATTTTTTTTCTTTTCATTGTTAAAACCAAAGCTTGTAGTGGAAAATAAAAAGCACACGACACAAGACACAAAAGGATTTACTTGGTTCACAACCTGTCGAATGCTAGTCCAAGGCCCTACGATCCTTGATCATCTTTGAAGGGTAATTAGTAAAAGTCTCTTCCTTGTTGGAGGTAAGAGACAAGATGATTACAAAGATAATAAGGCCGGTAACAACCTTTCCGGTCCTTATACAAATTAAGTACAAAAAAAAAATAATAATTTACTGACAATAAATAGTAGAGAACGCATAGTCGAAGTAGCATTATAGAATGAAGAATCACGGTCGGAGAGCAAGAGCACTTAAGAGTTCATTGATTACTAGGGTTTGTGTCCTCCCCTCCTTTTATAGATTAGTGCCTTGGAATAAGTCCTAATCTAGATCCAAATCTCATGGATCTTATCTTGAGGTAGCTAATGCACGCGAACACGACCTCAAATCTCGCAATGGAAACCATTGAGGACTCGAAGCGCGCGCTTGCGCTCAATGCCCGCAAGTGCATGGATGTTATCAAGTAATAAAATGATTATTGATCCCACAGGGACTGAGATTCGAGTACTGATTGGTTTAGTGGGCGTTATTATTCGGAGTTCCGTTCTAATGGTTTTGATGACGAGGGTTGTCGGTGGACCTAACTCTAGTACGGTGTCACACGGAGGAAGAGAAGGGTTTCTACGAGTCTTTTGAGGGAATTCTAGGATTTTGATTTCGCTTGTGTGTCGCAGAACACGCTATCAATTGGGTATTATCTAGACTTCTAACTATGGTCTTGTGGAAGGGACATCATACACTTCCCCGATGAGCCTTCGCATCTATCGGGAACTACCTCTGCCATACTAGGTTGACCCTGGCTTTAGGACGGGATAGGCGGTACGAGGATTCCATATCAATCCCTATGATGAGTCAGAACGTGAAATGTTTTCAACTCTATCACACCCTTCTATCTGCAGTTATCGAAGATGAGGCCAACCCCTAGGTTCCTCCTTAATTCTCCTAAATCTTTGATACTGTCACCCCTCGTATCGGCTATGCACAGTAAATAGAAGACTAGAACAAATAGCTATCGATCTAAACAATCACCAATTGCAAATATGATTTCAAGAATAGAAATATATTTGAAATAACATGTTCTACGCACACAAACTACTCTCTAATCCTAGAATAGGAGAATTTACTCCATAAATACGAGAAAAGAAATACAAAGCATATTAGAATTCATAGAAACAATGTAAACTATGCAAAGAACATGAATTACAATGCACTTTGGCTCTCCTCTCTGGCATTGATGTGCATAACTTGATCCTTGAGTGACCTTCCTCCCCGTTCCGAGTTTTCGAAGCATTTTAGGGCC
Organism: Wurfbainia villosa; assembly: GCA_025175895.1. Classification (NCBI taxonomy): domain Eukaryota; kingdom Viridiplantae; phylum Streptophyta; class Magnoliopsida; order Zingiberales; family Zingiberaceae; genus Wurfbainia; species Wurfbainia villosa. The sequence continues at coordinate 31,055,387 of CM045986.1, forward strand.
TCGAAGTGCTGTCCCAGCCATCGTGCCTTTCCCCTAGGGTTTGGGCGTAGCTTCCTTTATATAGACATTAGGCCGGATCTCCCCGAAACCTAGAAAATAATAGAATTGTGTCGAAATTGCCCAGCGCCACACGCCCGTGTGGATTCACACGACCAGGTGTGTGGTATGGGTGCAGCCGTGGATTCACAGGGCGTGGTGTGTGTCATACATTCTAGATGCCAAATGCCTTCTTTTCGCTCCAAAAGTGCATCATTTTCCTCGTAGAATGTTATCCTGCACACAAGAGTACAAAGAGCATATCTCCAAACCAAAAAATAGGAAATGCATGCAAAATAAAGTGAAATATGCAAGAATCAAATATAAAATGCAATGGGATGTGAGTGAAAACTACTCCTAAACCCCTATATGTTTTGCTCACATCACTTCCCCCAGACTTAAGTCTTTGCTTGTCCTCAAGCAAACCTCAGTGCCATAAAATTTTAAAAAGGTATTGTTCCATACTTAGCATGTTAACTAGATTTATCAAGTGGTATTTTCAATCAAAGCAAATAGATATGCTCTAAAAATTCACTAAGTTAGCTTCTCGTGCATGTGCTAAGCGAATCTCCTTAAGGGGTACTTGTTCCATAGTAAGTTAAGTTGTCATCTTATAGCTTTCCTAAGGTTTCCACCTCTTAGGCACTTACCTGCGCAAAGCGAAGGTCGTTCCCTAGATCTAGCATAAAGTCTCAAAGGCGTGCTCGGTATTGAGAGAAATTGGTAAGTGTTTCCCCAGTAACCTAACTCAGTCTTAAAGGGGCACCTAACCATTTCCACCCACGACAACTATTTTTTTATCTCTCATAATCTTTTTCAATTTTTTTTACTCTTTTTTTTTTCTTTTCTATTTTCATTTTTGTTTTCTCTGGGGATTTTGATTTTTCTGAATGGGCTTCCACAATCCGAGCATCTCTAGTAACTAAAATGCTAAATCTAGAATCACCTATGGATTCTAAAGTACTAGACTACTAAGATGAATCATAACTAGGTACGAACTAGATTTTTCCTTTCAGAATTTTCATCATGTGTAGATGTAAAATAAAAGCTAACCAGTGTAAGTCTAGAGCATCCATTAGAGCAAATAAAATACCATGAGGTAAATGAAGTTAAGCTACCCATGGAAACAACTCATGAAGAAAACTTTTAAAAATACTACTGAGGCAGCTTATAGATAGCAATAACTAAGTGCTGAAAGAAACTAAACAACCTATGCATGAATAAATGAATGCTAACTAAAATGCAAATATCAGGATAAAAACTATTGCTAGAAAGTAAATCAAAAGTTAGGCCCCTAGACTTATATGAAATCATACCTCTAATACGGTGGTCGAGGCGGGAAGTTTGGTAGCCTCGGCATGTCTAGCTCCTGGGAGAACCTGGTGCTCAGCCGCTGATGCCACATGTACATGTGGTCGATCTGAGAGCTGGTGAATGCAGCGACTACTCTGTGCTCCTCCTCCCTAGCCCACTGTACCTTCTAGGCATGCATGTGCTGCCTGACCTCTTGACAGTGTAGGATATTTGAGGCCGCTAGAGGGGGGGGGGGAATAGCGTCGCATGATGGAATTCGATCGCGTGCTCGTCTCTACAATTTCGTTAGTACGCACTGGAATAGTAATGAAAGCAATAACGAAACAATTAACAACACGCAAACACAATTGTTTAACGTGGTCCGAAATCGAACGGTTCCTACTCCACGGATCGGGTTCGTACGAACCCTAGTGATGCCAATCACACACCACTATAATAAACACTCCTTCTCGGAACAATCCGAAGGCGGAGAAACCTCATACAAGATGATTACAACAATAATCAAAAGCTACAAGCAAATACAATGAAATACAAAGCAAGACTAGTAAAGAAAAACACTTTACAAATGCTCTTGAATGCTTGATTGCTAGGTTGATCGAGTAGCACTTGGAGACCCTGAATTGCAGCAGCAACTCACCCCAAATCGCCTCAAAGAACCATGCCAATTTCCTCCATAACGAACTCCTTATAAAGCTTCAACTTGTGCTGGAAAAAGTCGATCAGTCGACTGATCGGGACCATCATTCGACTGATGTCATTGTTGTCGTGAGACAACGGCTAGATCGACGCTGGATAAGTCTAACGGATCTACCATCATTCGACTGATCATACCCATCAGTTGACTGATGGAGTCCTCACTCGACCAGTCGAGTCTCGACTCCATTCTGTGGCCGATTTCTCGAGCACCAGTCGACTGATCACACGATCAGTCGACTGCTCGAGCCATCAGTCGACTGCCCACCTCTTGCAGTCAACTGCTAGGCCACTTCCCGCAGTCAAACCCTAGTTGACTCGGTCCAGTAGACTGTCACATGATACCAGTCGACTGACACACCTCAAACATGAGGTTTTATCCCAAGTATGGTGTCCCCATACTTGCTAGATCACCCTTAGCCTAGACCTAAGCCTTCTAGCCACCTCCATCAGCCTCACACCTCTCGGATCCCTCCAAGTCATCCATGACTTGTTCATCCATCGCGCTAGCCTTCAGGGTCTTCCATCGGCTATGTCATGCTAACAGTGTATACACCGCCAAGGCACATTGGACTTACGCCGCCAAGACTCCCGCTTGGACTTTACGCTGCCAATACCAAACCCCTTGGACTTCTCAAGTGCCAAGACTCAAGCTTGGACTTTCCCTTGCCAACCCATGTTGGACTTTTCATGCCAAGTACCCATGACTTAGACTTTCCTTGCCAAGACCCATGCTTGGACTTTTCCCAAATGCCAAGTGTCCCACTTGGACTTTCCATGCCAAGTACCCAAGACTTGGACTTTTCCATGACAATTACATTTTCATATATTTTTGTCGAAACATCAAAACATCACTCGAGTTAAACTCGAGTCCTGGTCAATCGTGACCTGGGCCGATTGCACCAACAATCTCCCCCTTTTTGATGTTTGACAAAAACCAAACAAAAACATTGAGTTAGAACACTAACTCAAATCCCTTACAAATTATCCAAATTGGTAATCTTAAAATTTTTCCAAATGTTCTCCCCCAAACATTCTCCCCCTTTTTGACTAACATCAAAAAGGTTTTCTCTCAAAGGAGGTCAATGTCTCATGTCTCAATGAGATCTTACAATCTCCCCCTTGGTCCAAAATACCTAGGATGCCTACCATCTTCCTAGTGATAAGTCCCATATCACTCAAGAGAGGCAATCCTCTTCACTCTCCCAACTTCCAAGTTGGGTATCAAAAGCCCATCAATTTCCCCAATTGATGATACTTATCCCATAACTTCTCCTCTTCAAGGAGAAAAACACATCCATCATCCCAAGATGGATAACTCCCCCTAAAGGCTTGCTCCCCCTTGACCATTGCACCAACAATGTCTTTGGGAAATCCCTAAGCCAATAGGAACTCTGAACCATCAAAGATAAGGTTAGAAGTTCAACACTGAACTTTCCAACACCTTAAAATTGATACAAACCCTAAACACCTCTCCTAATCCATATCCAATGGATTTTCACCCTTCATCATGCTTCCCAAAGCATATCCTAGGGTTAGGAGTGGTTAGGGACCTTAGCCGCAGCTGAAATCGGGTTAAACAACCTTGGTTACCCCGAAATCAGGCTATCAGTCGAGTGATTCGTAAATCGATCGATGACGCATCATCGATCCGCCACCTAGGGCGTCGATCGATCTGAAAATCTCGATTTTCAGTTATCAGAAATGAGTTTTAGAAAATCATAACTAATTATACGTATATCAAAAAATCACGAAATTTGATACGTATAATACTTATGACCAATACAATAGGTGAAAAATGTTTGAAAAATATTTTACCCATAAAATAGCAAAATTGATACAAAATCCAAAAGTGACTAAAAACTTTAAAGTTTAAGCTCACTTTGTATCAATCTCATCAATGGTGATTGCTATCAAAAGATAGACTTCACCAAGGTTTTTCAAAATGATTTTAAAATGTTTTCAAAACCCTATTTTGGATCATATTCCTTGGGCTCTATGTACATGACTTGTACACAAGCTTTCCTAATAATCCACATGTTGAGTTAAGATGAGTTTGGGTTCAACTAGATGCAAAAACTATGCACCTTGAACTTAACTCATATCCTAGCATCTCACATGTATCTAGGGTGTATAAATACACATACATGTCAATTGGATGTGAGATGCGGGTTTTGGTTCATTTAATCTAGGGTTTCATGCATTTCCTAGGCAACCCTACTTGATTCCCTTATAAATGAGACTTCAAGTCATGTCATTGTCCTTAGTTCAATTTTAATCAATTTAATGCATGAAATGATCATGGCATAAAGATAGCAATAATTAAGCATGGCCAATGATCATGATGTCATGGCATATGATAAAGTCTAAAAACACATGACATTTAAAACCTTAATCCTAAAACATGAACATGACATATACAATGAATAAAAGTAAGCATGATGTCATGACATGTTATATGGCAAACAAAGCATGACATATAAAATATATAGGTATAATAATACCTAAATCTTAATATTAATTTCCATTTGATATAATTCATCATATTTTTTCATATTTCTACTTTTCTCCCAAGTGTACCAAAAACCCAAAATGACACACCAACCTCTAAACCTAAATTGTGCCAATTTGATCATTTTATCAAACTTCTCAAATAATATTGGCACATCCTAAAATCTTTTAGGATTAAGACTCAAATGTATTTCCAAGGTGACCCTAACCTTGAAAATAACCTAAAGTGTCAGTCTTTATTATGGTTGAGTTAACTACCTATCCAATCAAGGTTGGCACACCCTAACCCCATCTAGCGTGAATCAATCACGCTCTTAGGAACCCAAAACCTATTTGAGCTCCTAGGGTTAATTAGGTATTCGTTAGGGATAACCTCCCTAGATACCTTCCTAATGACCCTCCTAGGCTTGTTAGCCTTGGTCATTATGGTCTTACCTAGGTTGACTCTAGGGGTAATTCCCCTTGCAACCTTCTTAGTGGCCACCCTAGGTTTCCTAGAAACCCTAGCCACTAGGCACAACCTTTGGTCAACCCTAGGGATGACTTCCCCATTGACCTTGGTCTTCCTAGACCTAGTTAGTGTTCCATAATCAAATGTAACACTATGGTAAGCCACCTTATGCTTAGGTTTGTGACCCAAACCTTGCTTGCCCTTGGTTGACTTTTGACTCTTAGGTCCTAGGTGTTGACTTTGACTTTTGGACCCTTGAAATTGATTTTGGATGTTCCTAAGGGTCTTCTCAAGTTTTTCAAGCCTTGACCTCAAGGCTTGATTTTCCAACTCTAATTTCCTAATTTTTGATTTCTCATTTGGTCCTTGGACATTATCCTTTCTAGGCATATGCCTAGTCCATTTTGGATTAAAACCTAGATGATCCCCTATTTTCTCAATTGATTTCCTAGGTAGAATATTTTTAGGGACATTTGACCTAGATTTGCTCTTAGATAAAATATTTTTAGGGACATTAGTCCCAAATTTCTCCTTACTTTCAAAATGAAAATTCTTAGCTCCTAAGCAAAAGTACTTGTTCCTATTGGCATGCTTTTCATAAATTGCAAGAGAATTAAAATTCTTAGCATGCTTTTGACTTTTAAATTTAGAAGGAACATTACTAAAATATACCTTAGGGTTTGCCTTAGAGGCTCCCCCTACTTGTGAAGCTCTATTTTGAGTCTTTTTGCTCCCCCTAGGACATTGATTCCTATAATGTCCTTTTGAATTGCACTTGAAGCATATGATGTGCTCCTTGCCTTTAGGTGTTGGGGAACCGACATCCTTGTCTTTTGGTGCCAGTGGAGCTTTCCTAATCTTCTTTGGGCATTTGCTCTTGTAATGCCCATACTCCCTACACTCAAAGCACATTATATAAATTTTATTTGAAATTAAAGTGTTTGAGTTACCTAGGGTGGTGGTAAGAGCCGGAGTTGAATTTTGAGCTTTCTCATCTTGACCGGATGATGAAGGCTCTTCTTGAGGTTGATCCGGTGTAGATGATCTCTCCCCCTCAATCACGGAGGTGGATGCTTCTCCCACCTCTTCTACTTCCTTTTCCGATCCGGAAGTTGACTCCTCACTTTCTTGTGAGGATGATGAAGCTTTCTCTTCGGTCTCCTCCTCTTCCAAGTCTTCTTGGACCGATTCGGGATTGTCGTAGAACTTGACCAACTTGTTCCACAACTCCTTGGCATCCCTATAGCTTCCTAATCTAGACAAAATGTCATTAGGTATCAAATTAACTAACATTTTTGTTACCTTAATGGTTGTCTTGAATTTTTGCCGTTGCTCCTCGGTCCATTGCTTCTTTTTGAGAATTTCACCGTTCTCTCCTCTCGGAGCATCAAAACCTATAATCACGGCAAACCAATTTTCTATATTCGACATTAGAAAATATTCCATCCTACCTTTCCAATACGTGAAATCTTTGCGGTCAAAGGCGGGTGGAGTCGCTATGTCATCGCCCCATCTTTCTCGAAGATCCATCGTCTTCCCTCTAGCTTCTTTAGCTCCCGGCATTTAATCCGTAGAAGAGCCCCGGGCTCTGATACCACTTGTAGGATATTTGAGGCCGCTAGAGGGGGGCGGGAATAGCGTTGCGTGATGGAATTCGATCGCGTGTTCGTCTCTATAATTTCGTTAGTATGTAGTGGAATAGTAATGAAAGCAATAACGAAACAATTAACAACATGCAAACACAATTGTTTAACGTGGTTTGAAACCGAACGGTTCCTACTCCACGGATCGGGTCGTACGAACCCTAGTGATGCCAATCACACACCACTATAATAAACACTCCTTCTCGGAATAATCCGGAGGTGGAGAAACCTCGTACAAGATGATTACAACAATAATCAAAAGCTACAAGCAAATACAATGAAATACAAAGCAAGACTAGTAAAGAAAAACACTTTACAAATGCTCTTGAATGCTTGATCGCTAGGTTGATCGAGTAGCACTTGGAGACCCTGAATTGCATCAGCAACTCGCCCCAAATCGCCTCAAAGAACCATGCCAATTTCCTCCATCACGAACTCCTTATAAAGCTTTAACCTGTGCTGGAAAAAGTCAATCAGTCGACTGATCGAGACCATCAGTCGATTGATGCCATTGTTGTCGTGAGACAACGACTAGATCCATGCTGGATAAGTCCAATGAATCTACCATCAGTCGACTGATCATACCCATCAGTTGACTGATGGAGTCCTCACTCGACCAGTCGAGTCTCGACTCCATTCTGTGGCCGATTTCTTGAGCACCACCGATCGATCACATCACCGATCGCTGAGCCATCACCGACCGCCCACCTCGGGCAATGATCACAGGCCACTTCCCGCAAATCAAACCCTAGTTGATTCGGCCCACCGTGATCCGCACATGGCACTGGGCCGACTGACACACCTCAAACATGAGGTTTTAGCCCAAGTATGGTGTCCCTATATTTGCTAAATCACCCTTAGCCTAGACCTAAGCCTTCTAGCTACCTCCATCAGCCTCACGCCTCTCGGATCCCTCCAAGTCATCCATGACTTGTTCATCCATCGCGATAGCCTTCAGGTGCTTCCATCGGCTATGTCATGCTAACGGTGTATACACCGCCAAGGCACATTGGACTTACGCCGCCAAGACTCCCGCTTGGATTTTACGCCGCCAATACCAAACCCCTTGGACTTCTCAAGTGCCAAGACTCAAGCTTGGACTTTCCCTTGCCAACCCATGTTGGACTTTTCATGCCAAGTACCCATGACTTGGACTTTCCTTGCCAAGACCCATGCTTGGACTTTTCCCAAATGCCAAGTGTCCCACTTGGACTTTCCATGCCAAGTACCCAAGACTTGGACTTTTCCATGACAATTACATTTTCATATGTTTTTGTCGAAACATCAAAACATCACTCGAGTTAAACTCGAGTCCTGGTCAATCGTGACCTGGGCCGATTGCACCAACAGACAGTAGGCAGCCTCCTCCTGGAAATGAACTCGGGCCTCGTTGTAGAACTCCTCGGCCCGCTGGAAGTGCTCCCGTAGGCCCTAAAACTCCACCTGCATGTAGACACTCTACTCCTCCCATCGCTGCCTCTACGTCTACTGCTCGGCGTATATATCATCGAGGCATGATCAAAACTCAAAGAAATCATAGGCGAATGTACCTGCATCCTACTCAAAAGTAGAAAAAGATGATGGTGTAGGTGCAGGCTCTCTATGTGGACTAGGTGGGCTCCTATACCTATAAAAATAAACTCACGGTATGATCCTTTTATCCCTTGCGTGACATGGCTGTGTGTAAACACACGACCTGGCCGTGTGCTCCCCTGTTTCTCTTCCGAAGTGCACCGTGGTCCAAATTCTCCCACACGCCCTACCGTGTAGGCTCAAAATAATTTTTGTTTCTACTTAGCAAGTTCTTTCCGACCCTAAACTACTTGTAAAGATGATAATGGAAAAAATTAAAGTCTAAACCATACACACGAATGAAGAAAGATTAAAAACATGTAAAATTTAACTTGGGTTGCCTCCCAAGAAGCGCTTGTTTAAGGTCTTTAGCTCGACCGTACCCCTATGTCTCAACTTGGCTCTAGAGGCCCAAGAATATTTTTCTTCCTCCCCTTCTTGATGCGTTTGAATCTTGCTCATGGGGGACCAAGATATTTGCTCACTTTACACCTCCTCCCTTGTGGTCCCTCATCACTATATCTCTTAAATCTGGCTCGTAGAGGAGCAAGATACTCTCTTTATCCCTCCTACCTTGGAATCCTCCATCACCACATCTCTTAAATCTTGCTCGTGGAGGGATAAGATATTTACTAGCTGCCTTCCTTGGTTCAAGATTGAACATGCTTATCTTCACAGAATTATCAGAAGTTTGATCATAGTATTTCATTTTGTCCAAATGTTGTAAATAACATAACTCACCATGGATATCCTCACCAAAAGATTGATTAGTAGACTCTATTAGGTCGAATGAAATTTTATCATCACAAATCATTAGATGAGCTTCATTATTGGTAACTAAAGTTCTGGTAAGGGTTAAAGCAGGCTCTTCTGGGTCCTTGAGGTCAGGAGGTGTTTTGATTGAAGTAATGTACTCCTCGATTAAAGTATCAATTATATAATCCTCAAGTTCTTCTTCAAGTGGTGATCAAATGGATTATCCTTCTTCACTTCCCATGCCATCTACGTCTTCCTCATCCATTCGTTCAAAGTGAGTCTCTGCCATATTAGGTGTAATCCAGTCATCAAAGCCACCTTCTCGTCATTTGGTTTCTTCTCTTACTAGATCTCATTGTCTAATCTCCGCAAATTGTTGGCTATGCTCCTCGCATTCCCTATTAAAGTCGACTAGCAAGGCTTCTAAGCGGGGACTTGGTTTTGGATAAAATTCACATGGTGATTCATAGCTCTCATGCTCACTTGGGAAATAATATTGAGGGTTCAAGTAGCCAGGGTCATAAATATATAAAAATGATTCATCTTGTGGCCACTGGTTGTAATCATAGGTGACATCTTCTTGTTCAAATTTTGAAGGTTCAAATATATCCAGATAATTATTAATGGTATGCCATGTTTCACCACAATGCTCACAATAAATGTTACCAAAACTCATAGCATTAACTTGACCATAATCATGAGAAAAAGCATGCATGTTTATCTACAAGAAAATATGAATAAGGAAAGGAACAACAATGCCACAACAAGAGACTAAAGCTGCTAGAACTATGATTAACCTAAAAGGAAAAAAAACTAAAAAGAAAAACTTCTAGAAAATAACTAAAGCTAGAAGAAAATTAAAAACTAAACTTAGTACTAAATTAAACTAAAAATTAATAAAGAATAGGAAAATAACCATAAAATGTATAGAGATAACTAAAATTTAAAACTATATAAACTGAAATAAAGTAAAACTAGAAAGTAAATCTACTATAGGTTCGATCCCACTGTCCACCTCTTAATTCGATATCGAATCAATCAGTCCCCAGCAACGACGCCAAAAATTTGATGCACATGAATGCGACCTCAAATCTCATGACGGGAACCGTCGAGGACTCGAAGCGTGCACTCACACTCAATGCCCATAAGTGCACGGATGTCGTCAAGTAAAAAAAAGATTATCGATCCAACAGGGACTGAGATTCGAGTACCGATTGGTTTAGTGCACATTATTGTTCGGAGTTCCGTTCTAATGGTTGTGATGATGAGGGTTGTCGACAGTCCTAAGTCTAGTACGGTGTCACACGGAGGAAGAGAAGGGTTGCTACGAGTCTTTTAAGGGAATTCTAGGATTTCGATTTCGCTTGTGTGTCGCAGAACACGCTATCAATTGGGTATTATCTAGACGTCTAACTATGGTCTTGTGGAAGGGACATCATACACTTCCCTGATGAGCCTTTGCATCTATCGAAAACTACCTCTGCCATACCATGTCGACCCCTGGCTTTAGGATGGGATAAGCGGTACGAGGATGCTGGATCAATCCCTATGACGAGTCGGAACATGTCCCGTTTCTGACTCTATCACACCCTTCTATCTGTGGTTACCGAAGATGAGGCCAACCCCTAGGTTCCTCCTTAATTCTCCTAAATCTTTGATACTGTCACCCCTCGTATCGGCTATGCACAGTAAATAGAAGACCAAAACAAATAGCTATCGATCTAAACGATCACCAATTATAAATATGATTTCAAGAACAGAAATATATTTGAAATAACATGTTCTACGCACACAAACTACTCCCTAATCCTATAATAGGAGAATCTACTCCATAAATACGAGAAAAGAAATACAAAGCATATTAGAATTCATAGAAACAATGTAAACTGCGCAAAGAGTGTGAATTACAATGCACTTTGGCTCTCCTCTCCGGTGTTGATGTGCAAGACTTGATCCTCGAGCGACCTTCTTCCTCACTGTTGGGAGTTTTCGAAGCTTTTTAGGGTGTTGGAGTGCTGTTCCGACCGTCGTGCCTCTCCTCTAGGGTTTGGGCGTAGCTTCCTTTATATAGACATCGGGTTGAATCTCCTCGAAACCTGGAAAATAACAGAATCATGTCGAAATCGCCCAGCACCACATGACCGTGTGGATTCACACGGCCAAGCCGTGTGTGGCACTGGGGTGCGAGCTATGTGGATTCATAGGGCCAGGGTGTGTGCCCATCTGTTCTAGCTACTAAATGCCTTCTTTTCACTCCAAAAGTGTACCATTTTCCCCATAGAATTTTATCCTGCACACAAGAGTACAAAGAACAGATCTCCGAACTAGAAAATAGAAAATGCATGCAAAATAAAGTGAAATATGCAAGAATCAAATATAAAATGCAACGGGATGTGAGCGAAAACTACTTCTAAAACCCTATATGTTTTGCTCACATCAGTGGCAGCTTTGATCAATAACTCTTTGACCTTGTGCTTTGGGCTGATTCATCGACATTAGTCGATTGTGTTCATCATCAGTCGACTGCACGAATTAGCTACTACGTTATCCACATATTCGTATCCCTTATCGAATACGATTTAGAAACCCTAATTAGCCAGACTTGACCATTTAATACCATAATTAACCCAGTTCACAAATCCACTCGCAACATAAATAGGGCTTCACCCCAACACACTATACAGATATAAAATCTGACAACCCTACTATAATTAATTCTATAATTAACTCCATCATTCCCGGTTAACAAGTATGCTAACCTATAACCATTTACAACCATTTCAACCAACCCATATCCATCCACACACGATAACGGAAATCAACAATCAACAATAATAGCCAGACAGGAGATAAATCATGCTTACTCATTGTTGTAACCTCCAACGACAGCAAGGTCCTAATCCTGGCAGTCCCGTTCAACTGTTCGAGACCACTGCCCAAACCTATCAACATAATTGGACACAACCAAGGCAAATCATCACAACACCCAAAATTTAGAAACTTCAGATACGAGATAGACTAAATTGATCTTACCAATCGTTGGAACCTCCACCAGCAGCAAGGCCCCCAAAACCTGGCAGCCCTCCGTTCACTGATTGAAACCACTGCCCAAACCCCAATAGCATCACCCATGAAATCCTTACCAAAAGCAATTCACAGAACAAAAAGGGGAATTGAGCTTGCTTACCAGAAATTGAAGCTTTGCAGGTAATAGAATCTCTCCGGCAGCAACTCCCCATAATCCGATAGTCCTGTTCACCAGACAATCGACTGCCCAAATCCAACCTGGTTGAGGAACGACCACCACTGTAGCGCCCGCCCTTATCTGCTCTCAGGGCGGCGCTACTTTAGTCTATATATATTTTTTTTTATTAGCATACTACATATGGATCCGTTCAAAGTCTACATGCTTAAACAGGTTATCATAACTGAAACCTTCTTTGGCACATGCATCACCTATCTTATTCATCATTAGCATGACCACATATCTTATCTCATTTCATAACATGCATAACGAAAGGATTCGTTCATGAGTTCTAACATATCGAACCTCTTAAATAAAGGGATACTCATTAAACACAAGTCTTATAAGCGGAAGCAATGTCTTAAATTGTTCTTAGAGCATATAAATATAAGCAGATAGTGAAGGGTCTTCTTCCACCATGCCACTATCACACACACACATGGCCCCTCCTGCCACTTCCTCTAGTCCAGACTTCCTTTATCTGCAGTATATGGACAACATAAACTATAAGCATATAGCTTAGTAAGATCCTTGCCTACTCACAAAAGCCACGATTTCATCAAACTATTAGAACATGAGCATGCTGGCATAGAAATGATCTAGGCATTTCATAGTAACACTAATCAACAACATATCTAGGTAATAGTACAAAAAGAACTAAGCATGGCATAGAATTGTTCATAAGCAGGTTAAGCATAATTAATCTAAGCAGGGCATACTTTGAACATGAGCGTTATAACTGCATAAACTAAGCATGCATGAAAGACGTATTCATAAGCGTTTTAAAACTTAACAATAAGCATTCCTAACCTAAGCCTTCGTAACAACATACATCTTAATCCTACATAAAGTACATAGGTACGAACATTCTTCAAAGTAACCATAACCATTCATCAGGAAAATCCAAACACGCATAAAGGACGTAATCATAAGCATTTGGTTAACTTGAACATAAACATTTGTAATAACATAAACCCTAATCATGCAGAAGGAACATAATCGCAAGTATTCTTAACCTTACCCATAACCTTCACCACATCATAAATTCTAACTAGCATAAAGTACATAGTCACCACATACTTAGACTTAACTCTAAACATCATAACTTCATAACATCTAGCATGCATAAAGAACCTAGTTCGTAAGCATTCAGAGCATTTAACATAAGCATACACAATATCATAAAAGTCTTTTCTTTTCAAAACATATACTTATAAATACTTCAATATCATCATAACTTCATAACATCTAGCATGCATAAAGAACCTAGTTAAGTAAGCATCTGAGCATTTAACATAAGCATACACAATATCATAAAAGTCCTTTCTTTTCAAAACATATACTTATAAATACTTCAATATCATCATAACTTCATAACATCTAGCATGCATAAAGAACCTAGTTCGTAAGCATTCAGAGCATTTAACATAAGCATACACAATATCATAAAAGTCTTTTCTTTTCAAAACATATACTTATAAATACTTCAATATCATCATAACTTCATAACATCTAGCATGCATAAAGAGCCTAGTTAAGTAAGCATTGAGCATTTAACATAAGCATACACAATATCATAAAAGTCTTTTCTTTTCAAAACATATACTTATAAATACTTCAATATCATCATAACTTCATAACATCTAGCATGCATAAAGAACCTAGTTCAGTAAGCATTGAGCATTTAACATAAGCATACACAATATCATAAAAGTCTTTTCTTTTCAAAACATATACTTATAAATACTTCAATATCATCATAACTTCATAACATCTAGCATGCATAAAGAACCTAGTTAAGTAAGCATTGAGCATTTAACATAAGCATACACAATATCATAAAAGTCTTTTCTTTTCAAAACATATACTTATAAATACTTCAATATCATCATAACTTGTTTGGGGGGCCCCAGGTTAAGTACCACATAATGCGCATTCCCTAATAGGCTGGGGTAGCGAGCCACCAGTCCTATTAGAGCAAGACCTCTTACGTCTTACCAGGGCAAGACCTCTTACGTCTTCTTGTGTCCCTATGGATTTGATTAACGACCACCTGACGGGTCGGGTACTTAACCTCTTGCAAAGTAAAATACTTAATTCTTTTCTTTTCTGGACATAATATAAAGAATGCTCTTGATCCCCATCATAAGAAGGGAAGCATCTTGATCTTATCTTGACATAAGGAGAGCTCTTGATCCCTACTTGAAAGGGAAGCATCTCCATCTTATCTTATCATAAGGAGAGCTCTTGATCCCTACTTGAAAGGGAAGCATCTCCATCTTATCGTATCATAAGGAGAGCTCTTGATCCCTACTTGAAAGGGAAGCATCTCCATCTTAGTCATTTTATAAGGACACATGCATTCATAACATAAGAGTACCCTAAAGGGGTCCTAAAGCATAAACGTGTTCATCACATAAGCATGTTTCATGACACATTGCATCGTAAACATGAAGCATATTTCCTAAGCATATTCATGACATATTAAATCACAAAACATGTTCTTCACCTAGGTATATTTCATGGCACAATACTCCATAAACTTGAAACACATTCCCGAAGCATATACATGGCATATTACTTCACACAACATGTTCATCACGGCATATTACATGGCACATTACATCATAACATGAAGCATATTTCCTAAGCCTATTCATGGCATATTAAATCGAAACATGTTCATCACATAGCCTAATTTCATGTTGCATTGAATCATAACATATTCATCACCCAAGCATAGTTCATGTCATATTAAAAACTATACACATAGCACAATTACATATAGGGGTGTTTTCATGAAACCCTAACCCTAAAACCATGGGCTGGCCGAAACTTGTAAGGGGTTCAACTTAGGTTTAGTCCCCTAAAATTCATTCATAAAGCATTATAACCTAGCTTAGCATCATGAGGGATATTTTCATGCCACCCTAACCCTAGTTACCTAGGGTGGCCAAAACCTATAAGGGGCTCAACTAGGGTTCTTGTCACCTAATATTCATTCATGAGCACTATAACTTATTCTAGTGTCATTAGAACCATTTTCTTGCAACCCTAACCCTAGATAGAGGAGTTGGCCGAACCATGGAATGGGTTCAACTAGGGTTCTTGTCACCTAATATTCATTCATGAGCACTATAACTTATCCTAGGGTCATTAGAAACATTTTTCTTGCAACCCAAACCCTAATTATATGAGTTGGCCGAAACTTGTAATGGGTTCAACTTAGGTTTAGTCCCCTAGAATTCATTCCTAAAGCCTTATCATGGCCTAACCTCATAAGGGGGAGTTTCCATAAAAAAAAACCCTAACCCTAAAAGGCCTTGGGGCCGAAACCCATAAGGGCACCAAGTTAAAATTTTGTCCCCTAAAAATTCCTATAGTGTGCATACAACCTATAGGAGTTCCCTAGCATCATTTTCATGAATCTTAGCCCAAAAACTTAATTGGCCGAAACCTACAAGGGCTACACTTCATCTTCACGAAATTTAACCTAATTTAAACGAATACCTGCTGCAGGTGAGGGAAATCTTACATCCTTCGCTTTGCTTGGGGAGATGACCTAATGGAGGTCACCTAGCTCTCTCCTAGCTTGCAAGGGGCTCTCGGCCAAAGGAAGAAGAAGAGAGCTTGGGTTTCGGTGAGAATGAAGAGAAGAGGAAGAAGGAAGGAAGAAGTGGCCAAGTGGAACTTCTCTCTTCTTTATAAAGGGGAGGAAGAGAAGTTTCTCTTCTCTTTGTCAAGCCTCTTCATTTACCCTCCTCCCATTTATCTATAGGTTCCCCTTTTCCTCTAATGATATGATTCTATTGGGCTTATGGTTAGTGGGTGCATCTATAAGGCTTGGCTATCTCTAGAGGTGGGGGGTTCAATTCCTAGGCTTTGCATCTCTTTTTGGCTTATTTTCTTTTATTTCTCCAAAAAGGCCTACATAAAGCCCATCATCATAAAGCCAAAAATTCTCATAAAATTGCTAGAATTTCACGGGCGTTACAACCACCTCCTCAGAACCATCACGAAACACAGATCAGAGATGAAGGATGGCCTTGACCTACCCAATTCCGACGACGATCCCCCTGTTCACCGGCGAACTTAACACCCCCGAGGCACAACCCTATCTCCCGCTGAAACTCCCGGATCTGGCAGAAAAGTCGTCGATTTTTCTCTTCCCGAGCAAAGTGCCATCGCCATTGACCCAAGCCCCCCAAATCGAGAGCCTCCTTCGTCGCTCAGGTATGTCTGCGAGCACTATCACCTGCTGCCGTCACGCGAGTAGAGGAGCCGACAAACTCCGGCGGCAGGAATCAAAGAGATCGCGCGGTGGAGGAGAGAAAACGAGAGAAGAAGGGGTCAGTTCGTGCGGAGAGAAGCGTCGACCGGCGCCGTGGTCGTGGAAGGGATAAGGAGAGCGCGATCGGGAAACGCTCATTGAAAAAATAAAGTCAGCGGCGTCAAACGGAAAGAAATCGTAACGTTAAGGCTTAGCGGGTCGGATTTCAGCTAAACGGGTCAAATTTCAGACCCGTTAAGCCCACTAACTCATAAACAAAAAGAATCTTAGAAATCCCCATTCGAGTCCAAAAAAATTCCTAAAAATTTCTGGAAAATTTTTATAGGGTATTCTCCTAATTACCCAACATTTATTATTATTATTATTATTTTTTCTGTGGTATTTTACAAAAGTCCTCCCGGTGTCGCCCGATTACCACGGTTCCCTCCGGGTGTCGCTGACCTTCATCTTAGCTTAGTAATTCTGCACACTTGATTCACCTCGTGAGATAACAAAATGAACTTAACTTTGTGTATTTGCTATAATCAAAACTCAGGTTCGATACAGGTGCCTACTGCACCAATAATCTCCCCTTTTTGATCTATGACAAACAAACACAAAGTTAAGGGAAATTTAAAGCATGAAAATAAGTAAAGTAAACGATAAGCTCACTTAAAAGAACTCCCCCCTTAACCTAGGTGATTTTTGAAAGAAATACAAACATTTTTTTAAATTTAAATGTTGTGGTACTCCCCCTTAACTTACGCTCTTCTCCCCCTTTTGCCATGAATCAAAAATAAGATTGGAGTTTTATAAAAAATAAGGTGTTTTAAAATGCATAATATTATAGCATGCATAAAAAAATGAGTATAAGTCCAAGCATACGTCTCAAATTGGTTAAGTAAATTGGTTCAAGGTATATCCCTCTGCACCAACAATAAGTTTTTGAAACTTAGCTTTGATTTTCAAAATACTTATAAGCTAATTTTCAAGAATAACTTTAAAGATTTATAACCCTTAGGGTTAGTTTGCTCTCGCCCTTAGTCTAGTATATGAGGTATAAGAGAGTTAGGGGGTGCTAAACTTTGACCTAGAGAGTTTTATCTAATTATTTGTTTAAGCACAATAGTTAAAAAATAGACATCTTTTTGAAAAAGTTATATATTTTATAATTATTCCTTAATCATCTCACCCATTCTATGTGTCTCAGATTTGTTCACCTTATATATTATGTGAGATGATTTTAACTTAATTAAAGTTAGTCAACCTTGGGTTAGATTCAGATTTAACCCTAAGCTTGTCAAGTAACCTTTTCGAGAAATTGACTTCTAGGTCGTGGCGAGGCACAGGGGCCTTCTTTGATAGGAACAACAACCACTTCCTTAGACAATGCCAAGTTCAAAAAAATGATAACTTGAGTCACTTAAGACCACTTCCTGGTCTAACTAGTTTAGGATACAGCGAGGTAGCTTCAGCTAATTCCACTCGGTCAAGTGCACCAAGCTAGATACGCCTTATCTAGCTCGAATACACGAGACTTTGTTTTCCTAATGTACTATCATCTCGCCGCATCCTAATATTATATTGTCAAGAGTTGACTAATTACTTGTCCTATCTAGCCGTTCTAAAAAGTAAAATAAAAGTTTGATCATGCTAAGTTATCGGGTATACTATTTTGGTATTAGCTTCCCCTGGACCATTGAACTAATTGTAGGGGATCGATTGGCCGACTAGAGGGGGGTGAATAGCCCTCTTACGATGGATGTCGAAATTCTCTCGTTCGTTTGCTCGTCTACACAATCGTTAGCGAAGCGGAAGCATAAACAATAAAGACAAAGCAATAAATGAAAATACAAACGCTAACAAAGAAGATGTAACGTGGTTCACGGCTATGCCGCTAATCCACGATCCCGATTCGTCCGAGTCCTCCAAAGCCAATCACTATTGGTCTCTCCTTTGCACCAAGCTAGGTGGAGGTAACCTTTACAATCAAGATCACTCTTCTTACAATAAGAATGGAGTAAAAACAAGTAAGAAGAGTTTAGAGCTTGTGGGGCACTAGGAAGATCACTTAGAGCATAAGCATTAACCTCTCAAAGGCTCACACCCTCTCTTTTTATAGAGAGGGCTGATTTCTTCCCGTTGGCCGCCACCAGTCGACTGCTGCCCTTGGCAGTCGACTACCATCACTACAACGGTCTCCGAACACGTCGGATCCCGACCGTTGTAGTCTAACGGAATACTTGGCAATGATCGATGGACCTCACCCGATCGGCCGCCCTAGTCGATCGCCCACGGCCACGAGCGGTTCCGCGTCTACATCCTCTCGGTAGTCGATCGCCATTCCATGGTATCATTACATGGCGTGAAACTCAAACTTAACATAAGTTTGAGCTTCCGGCGGTCGGGTAACCCTTGCGGTCAAGTCTCCGACACTCAGCCATTCGGCCAAGTTCACCTAATGAGCTACTTACATTTCACTCATTCTCTCATCTCACTCGAAGTCCCTCGCCGAAGCTCTCTTCGTTCGCGGCCACGTCCCTCGGCAGCATCAGGCGCACGACTCTGCAATGCTCCTTCGCGTATCTTACCTCCGAAGTCTGCTTCCTTGGCTTCACTTCAAGTCATCTCGTCCGGCGGTCCCTCGGATGCTCCAAGCGCACGACTTCCGCAAAGTCATCCTTCACCGACTCAAGGACCGAGGTTGTGAGGGTGAACCCGCCAAGGCTCCATGTGCAAATTACTAAGTCCTGCAAGACTCCAACGCACATATCAAATAACAATATCATCCTAACTTAAATCCTTTGCCACACACATCAAAACCTTATCATGGCAAGAGTTTGCCCTAACAATCTCCCCCTTTTTGATGTGTGACAATCCGTTTAAGTTAGGTAAAAACATTTAATGAAAATTCTAAGGTAAGAAAGCATGTAAACATAAACATGATATAGCAACATGCAACTCCCCCTTAATCCATGAAACTCCCCATACAAATTTTCAAATTTTCTCCCCCTATCATAATTTACTTAAACATAATTACTTCTCCCCCTTTGACACCATCAAAAAGATTTACACTAAGTTATAAACCCATGACATCAAGTTTAATAGAAGGAAAATACCAAAAACATGATTAAAATTGAAATCAAAAAATATTGGACTGTAGTTCAGGTGGGCGATCATTGCTATCGATGTGATCGCACAAGGATTCCAAAATTCTGATTTTCTGGGTGAAATTCAGAAATGCATTATAAATTCCAGAAAATTCAAAAAATCATGAAATTTGAGGAACATATTTATTTTAAGTATATCTATCAATGAAAAATAGTTTTTCAAGAAAAATCATTATATTTTCTGAGATTTGCCAAAAATCCAAAGGCTTTAAAAACCACTAGTTTTTGAGCATGTTAGTATCCATTTTAACACCTAGTATTGCTTAGGATTATTTCAAAACATGAATACATGGATTTTAAAGTAAGAAATTGTTTTGAAAACATATGAAATATCCAATCATGATCTTTGGGCAATATGTCTATGAATTAAACATAAGCCTTCCCCATGATTGGTCTATTATTGCTATTTTGATACCTTAAATGACCATCTAAATGCCATAGGCATTAGTGGACATTTGTATCATCCTAACATCTCACCCATGCTAAGTTTTCAATCAAAGTAGCCTATGGTGAGTGTGAGATGCATCCTAGGGGGTATTTATATATACTTAACCATCATATTCATACAATTCTATCAAGGTTAAGTATCAACCTAACAATCCTCATGATCATAAAGATATATATGACTTAATTTCACATTATGATCATGAAATACATGTATTCATTGAATTGTTCTCATGCATTAGGTATTATATCATGATAATAAACAAAGTATCACCTAAAACATGATTTAAACCTATTTCTCATGATGACGTGCCAAATTTTAAAATCATAAATCATGATTGCAAACATACATAGCAATTACATTAATCATCATGATTTAAGCATTATTAACCATTTATAGGCACGTTATCATCACCTAACACTATTTAAAAAAAATGTTGTCCCGCCATCCTAAGTTAACCAAAATATGATATAGGTCAATTGCATATGGTTGACTACCCTAGGGGTTTTCTAACCCTTAAGGATGGATTTTGGAACCCAAAATAAGTTCTTGCCTATTGGGTTCACTAGATACTCCTTGGGGATCCATTTCCTAGCTATTACCTTCTTTTTATCTTGTCCCCTAGTAATTAGGCATTTATAGGCCTTTTCATTTTTCTTTTCTTTATAACCTAGGCCTTTCTTATTAAAACTTGCACTTTGGCTCCCAATTATCATATTCAATGTGTTGGAGCCAATTGTGAATTTTTCTAGGGCTTTTGTTAAATAGTCTACCTTTTCCCTTAAGGCCCTATTTTCATTTATACATGCATCACTAACATCTAATGGCACATAAAGATCATGTGAGCATGCATCATTTAAGATAGAAGAAATATTATCATTTAAGCATGCATTTTCTAGCTTATTTTCCAATGCCTTAATTTGATTAAGCATGCTTTTATTTTTTTTTTTCATTCCAAATAAGTCCTTAGTTAAACTAGAAATTATGAAAACTATTTTCTTAGGAGAGGCATTCGTTACCATAGTTTCCATATCCTCTTCTTCTTCTTCGGATGAGGAGGATGTAGAAGCTCCCCCTTCACTTGAGCTCTCTCCTCTTGAGCTTGATCCTTCATTTTCGGAGGAAGAGCAATCCAAGTCATCAAAGGCCATCAAGGCCAAATTGGTGACAAAGGCATTCTCCTCATCCGATGATGATGAGGAGGATGAGGATGGGTCATCCCAAGTCCTTGCCTTTAGAGCTTTGGTCTTCCCCTTTTCTTTTGTCTTCTTCTCCTCTTCCTTCTTTTTCTTGTTGGAGATTTGACGCCGCTAGAGGGGGTGAATAGCGTAGAATTCATTTGTAGATGGAAATCGTTCACGTGCTTGTCTACAATTTCGTTAGTACGCAGCAGAATAACAAGAATAATAATGATAACGAAACATACAACACACAAACACAAAGATATAATGTGGTTCGGAACCGAAACAGTTCCTACTCCACGGATTGGGTTCGTACGAACCCTAGCGATGCCAATCACACACCACTATGATAAATACTCCTTCTCGACACAAGTCGGAGGTGGAGAAACCTCTTACAATAAGATTACAACAATAATCTAAATACAACAAGCAAATATAAGAGGAAATACAACAAGAGAAGTAAATAGCACTTTACAAAAACTCTTTAGAAGCTTGCTTGTTGATTGCCTTTGACTAGCACTTGAAAGCCCTGATTTACAGCAACAAATCGCTTCAAAACGTCCAAGAAAATCGGTTGCAAAAACCCTCCCGTCGAGCTCCTTTTATCCTTGCGCGCGACCTGGATTTCCGCCCATCAGTCGACTGCCATAAGTCACCAGTCGACTGATGCCACTGTTGTCGTGAGACAACGGCTCGATCCACGCTGGAAAAACTCCAACGGATCTCTTGGCAGTCGACTGTCGTCCCTTGGCAGTCGACTGCTGTCGACACCAGTCGACTGCTCCAATGAGCAGTCGACTGCCAGAGCAGTTTTCAGCTCCAAACTGTCAGTCGAACTCAAGTCGACTCACGGCAGTCGAACCGGCCATAATGCCAGTCGACTGCCAACCTCAAACATGAGGTTTAAACCCAAATATGGTGCCCCCATACTTGCTAGACCACCCTTAGCCTAGACCTAAGCCTTCTAGCCACCTCCATCAGCCTCACGCCTCTCGGATCCCTCCAAGTCATCCATGACTTGTTCATCCATCGCGCTAGCCTCCAGGTGCTTCCCTCGGCTATGTCATGCTAACGGTGTCTACACCGCCAAGGCACATTGGACTTACGCCGCCAAGACTCCGCTTGGACTTTACGCTGCCAATATCAATCCCCTTGGACTTCCAAATGCCAAGACTCAAGCTTGGACTTTCCCTTGCCAACCCATGTTGGACTTTCCATGCCAAGACCCATGCTTGGACTTTCCATTTGCCAAGACCCATGCTTGGACTTCTCATTTGCCAAGACCCATGCTTGGACTTCTCATGCCAAGTACACAAGACTTGGACCTTCCCAATTGCCAAGTGTCCCACTTGGACTTTCCATGCCAAGTACCCATGACTTGGACTCTACCTTGCCAAGACCCATGCTTGGACTTCTCATAATCACATGGTCAACCCCAGTCAACCATCAAAGTCTCCCTCGAGTCAAACTCGAGTCTAGTCAATTATAACCTGGATCGATTGTATAAACAATCTCCCCAACATATTAACCGACATCAATGTCAAAACATCAATGTCAAACCACTTTGTCAAACATCAAAACATCACTCGAGTCAAACTCGAGTCCTGGTCAATCGTGACCTGGGCCGATTGCACCAACATTTCTTGCTCCCCTTTTTCTTCTTCTTTTCTTCTTTCTTTTTCTTCTCTTCCTTGCTCTTGTTTAGGAGGGGACAATTATCCCTTATGTGTCCCTCTCCTTGGCAATTGTAGCAAATGATTTTCCCCCTTGGTCTTCTATTCCTATCATTTGATTTGTTAAAATGAAAACCTTTTAAAGCACGTCTTACCCTCCTTACCATATATGCTTCTTCGGTGCTATCCATGGAGGAGGATGAGGATGCTTCATCATCGGAGGAAGAGGGGATCTCCATCTTCTTCTTCCCCTTGTTTGCCAACAATGCTACTCCTCTTGAGGGTTGTATTTTTGGCTCTTCTTGTATTCCTTCAAGCCTAGATTCATGTAATTCCATAGTGGAGAAAAATTCATCTAGAGTACTTACCTCTAGATTCTTTGAAATGTAAAATGAGTCCACCATTGAACTCCACTTGGATGATCGGGGGAAAGCATCTATGGCCTTCATTATCATATCGCGATTTGAGAGCCTTTCGCCTACACTTGTTAGTCCAATCAAAATTTCCTTAAACCTAGAATGTAAGGAAGTTACCTTTTCTCCCTTTTCTAATTTAATGTTGGATAGTTGGGAGCGGAGGAGATCTCTCCTTGCTAGCTTTGCCTCGGATGTGCCTTCATGAAGCTCAATTAGCTTCTCCCACATCTCCTTGGCACTTAGGCATTCTCCTATTCGGTTGATTTCTTGTTGGGGGAGCACATTGAAAAGATGATGCTTTGCTTTTGAATTTGCAAGGTGCTCTTCCCTTTGCTTTTTGGTCCACCTAGATTTCTCTATTGGCTTCCCCTCTTCATCCCTATGCAAAACAAAACCGGATTCCATTGTAATCATAATATCAAAATCCGTTTCGAAAAATACCTCCATTCGCTTCTTCCACCAAGCGAATTCTCCTTCAAACTTCGGTGGATGAATGTTGGAGTCGGCCATTTTGAATGTTGCTTGTTGTGGCAGTTAGTCCTCGACAAGATTTCCTTTTCTCTGATACCACTTGTAGGGGATCGATTGGCCGGCTAGAGGGGGGTGAATAGCCCTCTTACGATGGATGTCGGAATTCTCTCGTTCGTTTGCTCGTCTACACAATCGTTAGCGAAGCGGAAGCATAAACAATAAAGACAAAGAAATAAACAAAAATACAAACGCTAACAAAGAAGATGTAACGTGGTTCACGGCTATGCCGCTAATCCACGATCCCGATTCGTCCGAGGTGAATCACTCCTCCAAAGCCAATCACTATTGGTCTCTCCTTTGCACCAAGCTAGGTGGAGGTAACCTTTACAATCAAGATCACTCTTCTTACAATAAGAATGGAGTAAAAACAAGTAAGAACAGTTTAGAGCTTGTGGGGCACTAGGAAGATCACTTAGAGCATAAGCATTAACCTCACACCCTCTCTTTTTATAGAGAGGGCTGATTTCTTCCCGTTGGCCGCCACCAGTCGACTGCTGCCCTTGGCAGTCGACTGCCGTCACTACAACGGTCTCCGAATACATCGGATCCTAACCGTTGTAGCAATACTTGCGGCGATCGATGGACCTCACCGGTCATTCGCCTCATTCGATTGCCCGATCGGCTCTGGCGGTTCTAGTGCCGCGACATCCTCTAGCGATCATTGCCATTCCATGGCGATCGCTAAACATAAACCCATCGATCGGATACGGTCAAACACACTCGACTCGGAAGATGCCATTACATGGCGATCGGGTGTCGTCAAACTCAAACTTAACATAAGTTTGAGCTTCCGGCGGTCGGGTAACCCTTGCGGTCAAGTCTCCGACACTCAGCCATTCGGCCAAGTTCACCTAATGAGCTACTTACATTTCACTCATTCTCTCATCTCACTCGAAGTCCCTCGCCGAAGCTCTCTTCGTTCGCGGCCACGTCCCTCGGCAGCATCAGGCGCACGACTCTGCAATGCTCCTTCGCGTCTCTTGCCTCCGAAGTCTGCTTCCTTGGTTTCACTTCAAGTCATCTCGTCCGGCGGTCCCTCGGATGCTCCAAGCGCACGACTTCTGCAAAGTCATCCTTCACCGACTCAAGGACCGAGGTTGTGAGGGTGAACCCGCCAAGGCTCCATGTGCGAATTACTAAGTCCTGCAAGACTCCAACACACATATCAAATAACAATATCATCCTAACTTAAACTCTTTGCCACACACATCAAAACCTTATCATGGCAAGAGATTGCCCTAACACCAATATGGTCTATTCAAATAGTGAACTTGATCCTGGGGAATCCAATACTTATTGGTCCTTATATGTGAGTTTAATAGAGTTTTAGGGACCCAAGCTTGGACTCGTTGATGACTATGATTTACGATAGACATATATGATCTATTCGTAGTCTTTGGATTAAACCCGAGTCCAGCTTTGTTGTACACATCTCTCTGAGTTCCAAGAAGTCGATTAAGATTCTTGGACCCCATTGAGAACTTCTCCAACTGAGCCTCGAGCTCTTGGACTTGCCCTTTCAAGAAAGAGTTCTCTTCTTCGAGTTTTCCAACTCGAGTTGAGTCCTCCTCTCGAACTTGACTAGTCGAAGAGGTTAGAGTGGTCTCTTTCTTGAGGGTTTCATCCTCCTCAAGCAAGGACTCAACCCTAGACTTAGATTTAGTTAATTTCCTAGTAAGCATTTTAATTGTAAGGTGAAGTGTACTAATTAAAGAGCGACTAACCTTGACTTTCCCTTTTTGTCCGGCTTTGAGTTTCCTCTCGAAGTAGTCTTCGGGGTCGGAGTCAGAGTTGTAGTTGGACTCGACTTCGGATTCTGACTCGGACTCCTCTAATCTTGCCATGTAAGCTATGTCGACACCTTCTTCTCCATTGTCCCAAGTTGCATGGAAGGCTTTCCTTGCTCCCTTTTGCTTTGGCTGCCTCCTTGACTTGAATTGCTCCTTGTTCTCATTCTTCAATTGCCTTCTTTCTTGTCGAACTATTCTCCGCACCATGTTGACTATTGCGGCCTCCTCTTCGGATTCGGATTCAGATTCATCCTCGGGTTTGGATCCATCTTCTTGCTCAGGAGGTGGCTTGCTCTTCTCCTTTCTTCTTCGTCCTGCAAGTAAAGCAACACCTCTCTTGGCCCGGACCACGTTAGTTTGTTCATGAAGTTCGAATTCTGAAAATATTTCATCTAGTATAAGTTTTGAAAGGTCCTTAGAAACCTTGTAGGCATCAGCCATGGATGCCCACAAGGTAGTCCTAGGAAAAGAATTTAAGGCATACCTTATAATGTCTCAATTTTTGACCTTTTGTCTGATGGCGTGCAAGCTATTGACAATATCTTGAATGCGGGCGTGTAGTTGTGTTGCCGTCTCATATTCCTACATCTTAAGATTATATAACTTATTGAAAAGCAAATCACGTTTACATACCTTCGCGTCGTCGGTTCCTTCGTGTAGCTCTACGAGTTTAGTCCATAGATCTTTTGCGCTAACGAAGGGGACGACACAGTTTAGCTCCTCTTTAGAAAAGCCGCATTGGAGGATTTGGGTAGCCTTTGCATCAGCTTCCACTCATCTTTTCATGGCATTAGTCCACTGATCGTAATCCAAGGATTCACCCACTTCATTAGTAGGAAGCGTGAATCCGGTTTGGATTATGATCTACATCTCGATCTAGGTCTTAAGGAAGCACTCCATCCGACCCTTCCAATAATGGAAGTCATCTCGGTTGTAAAACGGAGGTCGGACAGTGCTAAACCATTCGAGATGGGCCATTTAGACAAAATAAGGAAAACAAGTACCTCGCAAAACAAAAACAATCGAAATGTACCAAGACTTTCATCTTGGATTAGTAGTGCAGGAGAGTGATCTTAAACGAAAAGAAAAACTCATAAAAACAAATATAAACAAAAACAAATCTGTAAAAATTACTAGATTGGTGGTTTCACCAAATTGTAGCACCACCGGCTTTGATACCACTTGTTGGATCAATTGAGCGCTAGAGGGGGGGTGAATAGCGCACGACAATCTTTTTCTTTTTCGTTCGATATAAAACACGAGTAAGAGTAAACACACATCAAAAAATAAATGAACATAATTTATTTTACTTGGTTCACAGCCTTCGCCTGCTAATCCAAGGCCCTAGTGGTCCGAGACCATGTACGGAGGGCAATTCACTAAAACACTCCTCCTCGTTTGAGGTAGGAGTTGACGGTTACAAAAGCTCGAGAAAACTCGAGGTAGAGAGACACATCCCTCTCTCCTCGTTATGATAAAAAGCTCGATTCAAGAAATGAAATACAATGTAAAAGAAGACGACAACTTAAAAGTAATACCGACGACTAAGTGGTTGAAGGATGAGCTCGTGTCGTCGGCATTTCGGTAGCGCTTCATCGTCGAAAAGTTGCGGCATTGTGGAAGCACTTTGGAAGCTTTTGAATGATGGAAAAGGGGTGGAGATCCCCTACTTTTATAGCCTTGTGAAACCCTAATCGTTGAGATAAGGTTTCATGAGGTGATGCCACCTAGCCCTTGAGAAATGGTGATAAGCTTTGACTCTCCTCGAGGCTGATCCTTGACTAAAAGTCGACTGATCAATCCTATCAGTCGACTATTGGAGGCATCAGTCGACTGATACAAGCCATCAGTTGACTGATGGCAGGGTTTCTAGCTGCAATGAAGAGTTAGCTCAAAAATGCAGTTAGTATAAGTAAATTCGATGGCCATTTACCATCCGATCTCGACTTAGACCTTCCATGGGAAGTCTTGGTCGGATCATCGCCTAAGGACATCCCCGTACGGAGGACACGACCTTACTTACACTCACTCACACGAGCTTACCTCAACCTTTACCTTTGAAGCTTCACTTCTGGTCTTCACCTAAGTTCTTCGGCTCCCTCCGAAGTCCTCCCGGTGTCACCTGACCACCACGGTTCCCTCCGGGTGTCACTGACCTTCGGCTTAGCTTAGCAATTCTGCACACTTGATTCAACTCGTGAGATAACAAAATGAACTTAACTTTGTGTATTTTCTATAATCAAAACTCAGGTTCGATACAGGTGCCTACTGCACCAACAATGTAGCCGTGTATGGACGTGTGATTTGTCGATACAGTGTCGCTATGGACTGGAGGTCCTAGCTTAGTTGTTGTCAGCTGTATATGCCTCTCTATAGAATTGAGAGTGTGTTGTGGACATATGTATGTGCTGTCATGCATTCATTCCATTTACATGCATGCTGGCGACTTGGTCTTCCTTGTGGTCGAGAGGGTTGTCAGTTATCCTGCCTCCCAAGTTACTCATGGAGGAGTAACTGGTGTGAGGGCAGAGCATTTGTTGTGTTGCACTCACCCCACTATTGACAGTGGTTGTTGGAGTAGCATGCAGTTGTCTTGAGTGTGTGACACTTGACCACTCATAAGTAGTGACAGCCAGAGTGGCCAACAGTAGGGACCCCCGTTGTGTAGCTAGCTCTTTATGCTTATATGCTATTTGTTTATACTGCCCACTCGACCACTCGAGAGCAGTGGTTGTTGTTGAGTTGGGAAAGTTGTCATGTCGTGCCACCTAGGCCACACTGGGGTCGTGGTAGCTAGTAGGGTGCGCAGGCATGACCATGCATCTGCATTTCCGTGGTAGATGGTGTTTGCATTTATATATATATATATATATATATATACACACACACAAACTATATATATGAACGTTGGATGATGCATTTGTTTGAGCTATGTTTTTTGCATTTGATTGTACATTATCTTGCATTCCACTTGCATATTTTATATGGTCGTGTGTGGATTACCAGTATTGAGGTGGTCAGACTATTGTATACCTTTGACCAGTACCTTGAGGTGATACGGGATGGACCCGGTTCATCATTGTATTTGACATAGGATGTTAGTATGGGATTTTTGTTGATTATAGAGTTAGTATTACTCTACCATGTTGTAGGTGTTATATTATGGTACTTATACTCAGGTTATATGAGTTGCATCATTGCCGATCATCAGGTATGTCAGTACCTTATTTTGTTATAGTTGATCAGTTGGTTATACAGTTGTATTATCATATTGATATATAAATATTTATTGTATCTTTAATCAGTATATTGTTGACTCGCATGTGATATATGTTGGTGCAATCGACCCAGGTCATGATTGACTAGACTCGAGTTAGACTCGAGTAGTGTTTTGATGTTTGACAATGGTTTGGGGAGATTGTTGGTGCAATCGACCCTGGTCATGATTGACCAGACTCGAGTTTGACTCGAGGGGTATTTTGATGTTTGACGATGGTTTGACCATTGTTTGACTATATGATTGATATGGGGTTGACCATATGATGGAGAAGTCCAAGTCATGAGTACTTGGCATGGAAAGTCCAAGCATGGGTCTTGGCAAGGGAAAGTCCAAGCTTGGGTGCTTGGCATGGAAAGTCCAAGCATGGGTCATGGCAAGGGAAAGTCCAAGCTTGAGTCTTGGCAAATGGAAAGTCTAACATGGATTGACAAGGGAAGTCCAAGGGGTAATATTGGCGGCGTAAAGTTCAAGGGTGGAGTCTTGGTAGTATAAGTCCAATGGTTGGTGACGTAAAGTCCAAGCGGGAGTCTTGGCAGCGTAAGCCCAATGTGCCTTGGCGGTGTAGACCACATTAGCATGACAATAGCTGATGGAAGCACCTGAAGGCTAGCATATAGATGAACAAGTCATGGATGACTTGGAGGGATTCGATAGGCATGAGGTTGATGGAGGTGGCTAGAAGGCTTAGGTCTAGGCTAAGGGTGGTCTAGCAAGTATGAGGGCATCATACTTAGGCCATGTTTGGTGAGGGGTAATCAACCTTGTAATGTAATAAAGATTACATTACAAGGTAGATTAATTTATTTGGTACAATTTTAAAGACGTAATGTAATGTAATTGGATTACAAAAGAGGAGGCAAGATTTGTAATCTGGATTACAAAGGAAAAGTATGTAATCCGATTACATTACAGACTCAATATTTATCAGGACAAATATATCCTTCTTTTGTTTTTCTCATTGCTTCCCGACACTCATCGACGGTGACCACCGACGATGGTCGCCAGCGATCGACGACCGATGATCGCCAGCGATTGATAATCAAACGGTCGACAATCGACCGACATACATCAGCCGATGATCGACGACCGAACGACGACTGATCGACGGTCGACAATCGACCAACGGCGGGCAACCAGTGATCAGCGATCGACCACCGGTCGACCCATGACCGACCACCGACCCACGGCCAGTGATCGACCCGCGGTTGGCTACCGACCTACGGTCGATGACCGGGGACCAAAGACCAATGATCGACGACCGATCGCGGTCGGCCGTCGACCACCAACTGCTGACCACCGATCGGCGACTGCCAACCGTCGACCGCCGACCATCGACCGTCGACCACCGACTGTCGACCGTCGATCATCGGCTGTTGGTCGGAGGTCGGCGTCGACCGACGACGATTGACGATCAACGATGATGGTTGACGATTGACCGACGATGGTCGACGATCGATCGACAACGGTTGACGATCGATTGACAACCGCCGACACATGGAGTCAACTAAGAATTTAATTATCTTCAAATGAAATTATAAGGGTATTTTTGTCATTTTATAATAATATGAATTACATTCCTTATAACAAATAATAAACAGCAAACAAACATATGTAATCACTTTTGTAATCAAAGATTACACACCAATCGCTAACTAAATACAATAATGTAATACACATTACATTACATTACAAACTTGATTACATTACAAAGTTGATTATATTACCTCGTACCAAACATAGCCTTAGTGTTAAAACCTCATGGATGAGGTTATCAGTTGACTGATATTATGGTCAGTCGACTGATGTGAGTCGACTGCAAGAAATGACCTAGTAATCGACTACTAGCATTGGGCAGTTGACTGTTTGCTTGAGCAGTCAACTTATATGGTGATCAGTCAACTGATGGTCGAGTTTTGGGGGACAAAAAGTTTCTGAGTCTACTATTAGGGTTTGACAGTCGAGTGATGGCTTGATCAGTTGACTGATGGGCATGATCAGTCGACTGATGGCTTATCCGTTGGAACTTATCCAATATGGCTCGAGTCATTGTGAGACCTGACGTGATGGTCTCGATCGATCGATTGCGGCGAAAATCGACCTAAATCTTGTTGGGTTTCCGCGCACGGCGTGTGTGTGTTCGATCATGTTTCGTAAACATGAGCACAGCGGAAGCAATTAAAAATAATAAATCTATATTTATTACAACACACACAACACACGCATGCATATTACAACAAGTGTAGACATAACTGTAAATTAAAATTTGCAATAAAAGAAATTATCTACGTTATACCTTTCGTATGACGTGTAGCGGGAACGGCATCAACCGGAACGATTCTCGTAAGAATCGTCTCTATCTGTATCCACGCCGAGCTCCTCGGGATGACTTCGCTAAGTCACGAGCTTCGTCTTCGTATGGGTTACTAGCCTCGTGTTGAAGACGACGTGATCGAGAGATGATCACGATCCGAATCCAAATTCGGATCCTAAAACGAGTTCTCAAAACTCGCTTCTCCGGAGAGGTATTCGTCAACCAATTGACGAATCCTTCATCCTCCACCTCAGAGGATTACCGGAGATCAAATCCCCGGTAAGTTAGGCGCTATCGGAGCACTAACCGTCGTCCAAACGACGCTCCGACAACAAAGAAACAAGCTGTCCAGAAAAACTGGACAGCTTTTGGTGGAGGAATAGAGGCCGGCCAAGGAGAGATGGAAGCTCACCTTATCACCGAACCTAGAGGAGATCACCGGAGGGTCGCCGGAGGTTCACCGGCTGAAGCTTGGTCGCCGGCAATGACTTGGACGGTGGCACACCTAGGGTTAGCGCCGACTAGTGGAGGAGAGGGAGGGGGCGGCACAACTAGGTTGGGCGGCAACTCCAATTAGGGTTTTAGGATTAGGGTTTAAGCCCTATTTTATAGAGAACTAATTCTCTTAATGGTTAATGGATCATATCCATAAAGCCCTTTAACCCGCTCCATTAAGATAAGTTAAAATAAACCAAACCATGATGGTTTATTTTAAGTTAAAACGAACCGAACCAACCTTTGGTTCATTCGTTTAATATAAACCAAACCCTTTGGTTTATTCTCATGCATTGGATTAGAACCAAACCATTTTGGTCCATCCATTATGTCTTCATAAGACACGGCCCATCCACGCTTCCATTGCGACTGAAACAATTTCATGCTCGCTTTATGTTTGGTCCAACCAAACATAGTTTCTCTCGCCGAGAATCCCATTCTCAAGCTCGTTTAAATCCTTTGGATTACACTCGTTGTGCGTGTGACCAAATAGGTTCTCGGTTTATGTTGGCCGCCTATAATTAATCATTAATTATAGAGCGATCATGAGTGGCACCTAGTAGTACATCATGATCCCCAATTAACAAAAAGATCAACGGTTGATCGAACTATTTACAAACCCTTGATGCTCGAATGAATCGTGCCCCATTCCCTTCACTCATCTTATACCCACTTGGTTCAGGACATAGTCTATTGTGTCAGTCCCCACTAGGCTGACTACGTCACACCTAGCCCAAGTATCATTTCCTCGTCCTACGGATTCTAGTTACTCCACATGTATCGAAGAGTACCTTACTCTAAACATGTAATGCTTTGGCCAAAGACTTTAGTAACAATGACGAGAGGCCATGGGTATACATCTCCTCGCAAGGAGTGGTGAATCCTTTATAGGCTATTCAAACACCTTCGATCACTGACTTATACCCAATCATCCGGGTCCACATCTCCTCGAGATGTTTGCTTAAGATGTCAAAGCATAAGTCTCCATGATCAAGATGACTTGAATACCGCAAGTCAAAGGAACATCGCACTTAAGCTACGAAGAACTTCACATATCTATATATGCAGAGAACCATATGAAGTCTTACTACCGGTCACTCCAATGAACTAGTTACCATAACTAGCATCCACGATTAACGGACATCACTATGTCTCGGCCCGGTGAGAATCACCGCTTGGATACACCAAGGAGTATACCTCGTGCTAGTCTCGTGAATTGATGGTGTCCAAATCCATCAATTCATCGACTAGGATAATTCCGATACATCACAATTACACATGTAGAGATACTCACTAGTTGTGATCCAATCACAAATTCTCTTATCTTTGTGAATCGTATCGTGGACATTCGAAAATGAGTTTAAGATCCAATCAAATACATAAAACATGTATACTCAAATAGTGAATCTTCATTTATCATATAAATGGTTCATACATAAAGCGATTGCCTTAGGACATCTCTCATATATTACTAACAGACTCCCACTTGGCCTAATGCCAATCGCTACGGTATCCAATACCATAAGCTCGAACATGACCCACAAACTTATTTTGAGGTAATGCCTTAGTCAAGGGATCCGCTAAGTTCCTTTCAGTGGGAATTTTCTCGATTTGTATTTCGTTCCTACTGATGATCTCTCTGATAAGATGATAGCGGCGAAGCACATGTTTGGATCATTGATGAGACCACATCAAGTTCAGAGATGAACTTCTTGATCCAAACCGCTTCCTTTGCTGCTTCCAAAGCTGCAATGTATTCTGCCTTAGTGGCAGAATCCGCTATACCGTCAAGCTTGGAACCTTTCCAACTTATTGCGCCTCCATTCTAGGTGAATACATACCCAGACAAAGACATGGAATCATCCTTGTCTGTCTGGAGCTGGCATCCGTATACCCACGTATCACCATGTACCCTTCTCCATATATTAGGAACACATCCTTAGTTCTTCTCAAGTACTTAAGGATCGTCTTAACAGCCGCCCAATGATCCATTCCTGGATCGGACTGGTATCTGCTCGTGACACTCAGAGCATACGATACATCGGGCCTCGTACATAACATAGCATACATGATAGATCCTTTTGCGGATGCATAGGAAATCTTACTCATGCAAATCCTCTCGTCTTCTGTGCGCGGACACATAGACTTCGAAAGGTGTACCCCATGCCTGATGGGTAGGAAACCTTTCTTGGATTCCGACATGCTAAACCTCTTTAGCACTCGGTCTATATATGTAGACTGCGAAAGACCAAGCAACCGTTTCGATCTATCTCTATAGATCTTAATCCCGAGGATGTAAGTTGCTTCTCCCAGGTCTTTCATGGAGAATGTCTTGGATAACCAAACCTTCACTGACTGTAAGATTGAGACATCGTTTCCTATAAGTAATATGTCATCGACATACAATACTAGGAACAATCGCACTCCCACTAACCTTCTTGTACACACAAGGTTAAATGCGGATTTTGTGAGAAATCAAACCTTTTGATTGTCTCATCAAAAGCGGTTATTCTAGCTCTGGATGCTTGCTTCAATCCATAAATGGACCGCCGCAATTTGCATACCTTGGTTTTATCAACCGATGTGAAACCCTCAGTGTATCATATACATGTCCTCGAAAGCGTGTTTCCATTAAGGAAAGCTGTTTTCACATCCATCTGCCATATCTCATAATCATAATGAGCCGCTATGGCCAGGAGCATCCGAATGGATTTAAGCATAGCTACAGGCGAATAGGTTTCGTCATAATCAACACCTTGCTTTTGACGATATCCTTTCGCCACCAATCTAGCCTTATAGGTAATCACATTACCATCCATGTTGGTTTTCTTCTTGAAAACCCACTTGCACCCTATAGGCTTTATCCCTTCAGGTGGGTCAACCAAGTTCCAAACTTGGTTTTCATACATGGAATCCATTTCCGACTTCATGGCACCAAGCCACTTATCCCTTTCTGAACTTGTCAGCACTTCTTCATAATTGGTAGGCTCCTCATCATCAATGAGTAACACGTCGTTCGATTTACTTACGAGAAATCCATATCTCTCAGGAATATTGCGTGTTCTACCAGATCTATGAAGATGTGGTGTTACAATAGGTCCAGCCGATTGCTCATCACTATGAGTTATCTACATTGTGCTCATCGTATCTCATCAATGTCTATTTGAGTCTCTCGAGCCTCCTCAAGCTCGACGACACTCCCACTGTTTTCTTGCAAGAGAAACTCTTTCTCTAGAAACACAGCATGCCTTAAAACAAACACCTTTTGTTCCACAGGATGATAGAATTGGTAACCCCTTGTTTCCTTAGGGTATCCAATAAATAGACATTTATCAGACTTAGCATCCAATTTGTCTGATACAGTCCACTTCACATAAGCAGGACAACCCCATATCTTCAAGTAAGATACATGAGGTTTCTTACTATTCCATATCTCATATGGAGTAGTTGAGACTACCTTGGTAGGCATTTTGTTTAACAAGTAAACAGCTGTCTGAAGTGCATAGCCCCAAAAGGACTTGGGAAGAGTTGCATGATTCATCTTTGACCTAACCATGTCCAACAAG
The DNA here is from genome assembly GCA_025175895.1 of Wurfbainia villosa. Lineage (NCBI taxonomy): Eukaryota > Viridiplantae > Streptophyta > Magnoliopsida > Zingiberales > Zingiberaceae > Wurfbainia > Wurfbainia villosa. Next base: position 31,090,735 of record CM045986.1, read on the forward strand.
GTCCGGTTACGCCTCTCAGATACACCATTATGCTGTGGTGTATAGGGCGGAGTCCATTGAGACAATATACCATTGTCTCTTAGATAATCAAGAAACTCTTGACTTAAGTATTCACCACCTCGATCCGATCGAAGTATTTTAATACTCTTGTCATGTTGTTTCTCTACTTCATTTCTGAATTCTTTGAACCTTTCAAAGGCTTCAGACTTGTGTTTCATCAAGAACACATACCCAAACCATGAGTGATCATCGGTGAAGGTAATGAAGTAGCTATAGCCTCCTAAAGCTTGAGTTGACATAGGTCCACATACATCAGTATGTATTAGACCTAGTAACTCTCCCACTCGTTCACCTTTTCTAGTGAAAGGTAACTTAGTCATCTTGCCTTTTAAGCATGATTCGCATGTATCGTATGAATCCCATTCAAACGATTCCAGAATTCCACATCGGTGTAATTCGGACATGCGTTTCTTGCTTATATGGCCAAGACGACAATGCCACATATAGGAGTTTATTCGATTATCCTTTCGAGCACGCGTGTTGCTCGCTTCGATATTGAAAATGTCACTGGATACGTCCAACGTATAAACACCATTGCTTAAAGTTCCAGTCCCATAAAGAACTCCATTCAAAGTTATGTAACAACAATTGTTACTAAAAGTCAAATGGTACCCATTTCTATTTAAACAAGAAATAGAAATGATGTTCTTTATCAACGAAGGAACATAAAAGCAATTGTCCAGTTCTAAGACAAGTCCTACAGGGAGTTCCAACAAATACGTTCCGATGGCGAGTGCAGCAACCGTTGCTCCATTCCCAACACGTAAATTTGACTCTCCCTTGACGAGTCTTCTTCTATTCCTTAGCCCATGTATGTCATTACATATATGTGAGCCACACCGATGTCGAATAACCAAAGTATGCGAGGAAATAGAATGACAATCAATAAAGAAGATTTCTGAAGAAGATGGGGCATCCGATGCCTTATCCTTCTTCACGGACTCAAGATAAATCTTGTACTTTCTTCGCAAATGGCTCTCCTTGCCATAATGATGGCAAGTTTCCTTTTGTGCTAGTTCTACCTTCTTAGCCCTTTTCTTCTTTCCCTTCTGCTGTTCCTTTGACTTCCTCTTAGAACCTTTCTTCGAGGAATCAACTAACAACACCGTCCCCTGCTCATGCTTCTCAGAAGACTCCACAGTCTTCAGCATATTGAGCAGTACCACAGATGAACCTCCTAGCATCTCAGAGGTGAAGAGGAGCTTTGAGACTTCTAACCTTTCGAATCTCACTTGCTCATCAACCAACTCACAAAGATGAAGGACTACGATATGAGCATCCATATGCTCATGCGCTTCCGTAGCTTGGGTTCCATCGTGGCTAGCATGATGCAACTCATTTGTTGAATCACTCACATGTTTACGATAGGCCAACAATTGGTCGAGTTGCATCACACTAGGACGGGAAGAGGCGCCGAGGACATTTGCAAGCTTTTTCAACCTTGAGAACAATTCTCAAGCTTCTAAGCTAGTCCATGAAGCTCGGCCCGATCAATTTATTGAATCCAAAATGGAGCATAAATTAAAAGACAACATGATCAATCTTAGAAATACAAAATGAGCATATATGAGAAAGATGATTTTAAAATGCATCAATATACATTTATAAATCCCATTCATTTTCGAATTTCAAAAACCCCAAAATCACTTCGGGAGATCGTAGGTCCATCTCCGAATGGGCTGATATCCATCATAGTTATGAACAACCTTGGAGAGAGTCCAACAAGCCATTCATAACTACGACGGTAGGTATCAACTATACCGATTGCATATCACGTATATGCAACTATCACAATGTGCTATCAACTAATTGAATGTTCACACATACATCGGGTTGTTAACACATTAACAAGTATGCATCATATGCATAGCACCCAACTTCACCTCCCTTTACATCGACCTTGGAGAGAGTCCAACAAGCCGATGCTCCAGGTTAAAGCCAACCCATTAATCGGGACATAGTTTTAATATGGTTAGAGCGCATTCAACCAATTAGCCCAGCTTGGAGAGAGTCCAACAACCAAAGCTAACGATTGACCTCTGACTCTTACCATATTAGTATTAAACTATTCCATGGTTTGAACATATTCGAGTTGTAGGGCTTGGAGAGAGTCCAACAACCCAAACAAGAAACAGAACTCTGGTTCTAACCATATTAATGGAAGGTGTAGGCTTTAATATTGATTAAGGGTTTTTATGTCTCATCCTCTTTGCATGCAAATAACTATTATCTACATGGCATGGCATACATGGCATACATCTACATGTCACGACACGCATGACATAATGTTATGCATCTAATGCAATTACATGGCATACAATTATGTCATGTATATAATTTCCTTATATGTCATAACTATTTATGGAAATAAAATATGTTTAAGATTTGATTCTCCAAATCAAATCATAATTAAATTAGGAAACAAATTTCCAAATCTAATCACATATTTTATTCATGGAATTATTTGATTAAGGAAAATCTATTTAGGAAACCAATTTCCTAAATCATTAAAACTACTTATGGAAATAAAATATTTTAAGATTTGATTTCCCAAATCACATCATGATTAAATTAGGAAACAAATTTCCAGAATCTAATCAAATATTTTATTTATGGAAAATATCAATTTCCATAAATACTTCCAACTTTCCAAAAGTGGAAGATTTCCATAAATACTTCTAGACTTTCCAAAATTGAAAAATTTCCATAAATACTTCTAAATTTCCAAAATTTAGAAAATTTACAGAAATACATTATGACTATCGCAAAACCATTTTTACGATTATGTCGAAACACAACCTGGGCTCTGATACCACTGTTGGGTTTCCGGCACCGCGGCGTGTGTGTGTTCGATCATGTTTCGTAAACATGAGCACAGCGGAAGCAATTAAAAATAATAAATCTATATTTATTACAACACACACAACACACACATGCATATAACAACAAGTGTAGACATAACCGTAAATTAAAATTTGCAATAAAAGAAATTATCTACGTTATACCTTTCGTATGACGTGTAGCGGGAACGGCATCAACCGGAACGATCCTCGTAAGAATCGTCTCTATCCGTATCCACGCCGAGCTCCTCGGGATGACTTCGCTAAGTCACGAGCTTCGTTTTCGTACGGGTTACTAGCCTCGTGTTGAAGACGACGTGATCGAGAGATGATCACGATCCGAATCCAAATTCGGATCCTAAAACGAGTTCTCAAAACTCGCTTCTCCGGAGAGGTATTCGTCAACCGTTTGACGAATCCTTCGTCCTCCACCTCAGAGGATTACCAGAGATCAAATCCCCGGTAAGTTAGGCGCTATCGGAGCACTAACCGTCGTCCAAACGACGCTCCGACAACAAAGAAACAAGCTGTCCAGAAAAACTGGACAGCTTTTGGTGGAGGAATAGAGGCCGGCCAAGGAGAGATGGAAGCTCACCTTATCACCGAACCTAGAGGAGATCACCGGAGGGTCGCCGGAGGTTCACCGGCTGAAGCTTGGTCGCTGGCAATGACTTGGACGGCGGCACAAAGGCTGGGCGGCGGCACACCTAGGGTTGGCGCCGACTAGTGGAGGAGAGGGAGGGGGCGGCACAACTAGGTTGGGCGGCAACTCCAATTAGGGTTTTAGGATTAGGGTTTAAGCCCTATTTTATAGAGAACTAATTCTCTTAATGGTTAATGGATCATATCCATAAAGCCCTTTAACCCGCTCCATTAAGATAAGTTAAAATAAACCAAACCATGATGGTTTATTTTAAGTTAAAACGAACCGAACCAACCTTTGGTTCATTCGTTTAATATAAACCAAACCCTTTGGTTTATTCTCATCCATTGGATTAGAACCAAACCATTTTGGTCCATCCATTATGTCTTCATAAGACACGGCCCATCCACGCTTCCATTGCGACTGAAACAATTTCATGCTCGCTTTATGTTTGGTCAAACCAAACATAGTTTCTCTCGGTCTGAGAATCCCATTCTCAAGCTCGTTTTAAATCCTTTGGATTACACTCGTTGTGCGTGTGACCAAATAGGTTCTCGATTTATGTTGGCCGTCTATAATTAACCATTAATTATAGAACGATCATGAGTGGCACCTAGTAGTACATCATGATCCCCAATTAAGAAAGATCAGCGGTTGATCGAACTATTTACGAAACCCTTGATGGCTTCGAATGAATCGTGCCCCATTCCCTTCACTCATCTTATACCCACTTGGTTCAGGACATGGTCTATTGTGTCAGTCCACACTAGGCTGACTACGTCACACCTAGCCCAAGTATCATTTCCTTGTCCTACGGATTCTAGTTACTCCACATGTATCGAAGAGTACCTTACTCTAAACATGTAATGCTTTGGCCAAAGACTTTAGTAACAATCCGACGAGAGGCCATGGGTATACATCTCCTCGCAAGGAGTGGTGAATCCTTTATAGGCTATTCAAACACCTTCGATTACTTCGACTTATACCCAATCATCCCGGGTCCACATCTCCTCGGAGATGTTTGCTTAAGATGTCAAAGCATAAGTCTCCATGATCAAGATGACTTGAATACCGCAAGTCAAAGGAACATCGCACTTAAGCTACAGTAAGAACTTCATTGACATATCTATGTCACGAGAGAACCATATGAAGTCTTACGGTGGTCACTCGATGAACTAGTTACCATAACTAGCATCCACGATTAACCCGGACATCACTATGTCTCGGCCCGGTGAGAATCGGTGCTTGGATACACCAAGGTATACCTCGTGCTAGTCTCGGCGAATTGATGGTGTCCAAATCCATCAATTCATCGACTAGGGATAATTAGATACATCACAATTACACATGTAGAGATACTCACTAGTTGTGATCCAATCACAAATTCTCTTATCTTTGTGAATCGTATCGTGGACATTCAGTAAATGAGTTTAAGATCCAATCAAATACATAAAACATGTATACTCAAATAGTGAATCTTCATTTATCATATAAATGGTTCATACATAAGGCGATTGCCTTAGGACATCTCTCATATATTACTAACAAATACAAGTTATAAAAGCAGCTCATGGAGAGGGATTTGGCAATGGTTCTCTTGGGCGATTTGAAAGGGAATAGTTAGTGCTTTCCAGTCCTTCAAGGCTAGTCCAAGGCAATCAAAGATCAAACAATCAAAAGCTCCTTGTAAAGTATTTTTCTTTACTTGTATTGCATTTCATATTTGTATTACTTAGTGTAATCATTTATACGAGGTTTCTCCACTTCCGGCTTGTTGTCGAGAAGGAGTATTATTGATTAGTGGTGTTGATTGCATCGCTAGAGCTCATTTGAGCTCAATCCGTGGAGTAGGAATCTTGAGGTTCCGAACCACGTTATATCTCGTGTACTTATGCTTGTGTTATGTATTTGTTTGTATCATTATTATTTCTGTTGCATATACTAACATTTTGTAGCAAGTACGATTGAATTCCATCATCACATCGAAACACTATTCACCCTCCTCTAGCGGTCATCACGGTCCCAACAATTGGTATCAGAGCTAGGAGCTCTTCACCGGCTTCACATTCGAGGGAGAACGCTAGAGGGAAGATGGAATTTGAAGAAAAAGTTGGATGGGACATCAACGCCCCAATTCCATACACCTTCTATGGACAAGAAGGTTTTGAGTAATGGAGGACACGAATGGAGGACTTCATAATGATGATGGACATTGAGCTATGGTCGGCCTTGATGGAAGGCTTTGAATTTCCAAGAGGACCAAAGGGAGGATATCTCAAGAAGAAGAGATGGACTCAAGATCAACTACAAAAATCCAAAACAAATGACAAGGTAATTAATATGGTAGTTGATTTAATACCTAATCAGTTATTATCCAAAATAGGTGAATTTCAAGATGCCAAGGATCTATGGAGGAAATTGGAAATGCTTCACAAAAAATCCAAACCAACACAAGAAGAAGAAAGCTCTTCCTCACAAGAAAGTGAGGATTCGGAGGTTGAAGAGTGTTCGACATTCGAGGAAGAAGAGGAGGTGGAAGAAGTCTTCACCTCTAGGAATGAGAGGGAGGAAGTTAGATCTACTTCGGAGCAAGGGCAAGAGCAAGGAGAGCCATCTACTTCCGGGAGAAGTGATGAACAAGCTCAAGAGGCCCTCACCACCACCCTAGGTAACTCAAGCATTTCGTTTAAAAATAAAATTTATATAATATACTTTGAGTGTAGGGAAGTCGGGCATTACAAGAGTAAGTGCCCGAAAAGAGTTAAGAAGGCTCCTCCGGCACCAAAAGTCAACGAAAAAATTAAGGATGCCGATGCCCCCATGAGAAAGAGTAAGGAGCACATAGTGTGCTTCAAGTGCCATCAAAAGAGGCACTATAGAAGCCAATTCCCTAGGATAAAAGGAGAATCAAATGTAGGGGGAGCCTCTGAGGCGAACCCTAAGGTAAAATTCAATAATGCACCTTCTAATTTTAATAGTCAAAAGCATACTAGAAGTAATCTTGCAATTTATCATAAAGGACATGCTAGAAATAGGGTGTATTGTTTAGGGCCAAACATATCGATATCAGAACTAATGAGAAATTTGGGACTAATATCCCTAAAATAATTTTACCTAAGAAAAGCATTAGGAAAATAGAAGACCATCTAGGCTTTAATTCAATGAATTCTAGATATATGCCTAGAAAGAACAAATCAATTCAAAGAAATAATGGGCCCACCAAATTAGAGAAATTAGAGTTAGAGAACCAAGCCTTGAGGTTAAGGCTTGAAAAACTTGAAAATACTCTTGCAAGGATACAAAATTCAATTAAAGGGTCAAATGGTCAAAATCTAGGTCCTAGGAAGCAAGAGTCATCCAAGGGCAAGAAAGATTTGGGTCACAAACCTAAGCCCAAGAAGACTTATCATAATGTTCCATTCGATTATGAAACTAAACCTAGGGCTAGGAAGGCTATGGTTACTAGGGAGGTCATCCCTAAGGCTAACCATGGTAGGTGCCTAGTGGCTAGGGTTTCGAAGAAAACTAGGGAAGCCACTAAAAAGGTTACAAGGGGAGTCACCCCTAGAGCTAACCTAGGGAAGACCATAATGACCAAGGCTACCAAGCCTAGGAGGGTCATTAGGAGGGTATCTAGGGAGGCCATCCCTAAGAAATATCTAGTAAACCCAAGGAGCTCAAATAGGTTTTGGGTCATAGGAGCGTGATCGACTCACGCTAAATGGGTTAGGATGCGCCAACCTTGAATGGATAGGTAGTCAACCTTACCTTGGTAAAGGTGGCACTTTAGGTCATTTTCAAGGTTATGGGTACCTTGGAAATAGGTTTGAATTCATAATCCTAAAGACTTTTAGGATGTGCCAATATATTTTGAAGATTATGAAAAATCAATTAAATTGACACAAATTAGGTTTAGAGGTCATAGTGTGTCATTTTGGATTTTTGGCACACTTGGGAGAAAAGTGATAATATGACAAACTAGATTTAACCTTAACAAATGGAAATTAATATTAAAATTTAGGTATTATATACCTTTATATTTTATTTTCCATGATTGATTTGCCATATAACATGTCATGATATCATGTTTCTTTTAATCATATAAAATATCATGATTATGCTTAGGACTTTTTATGTCATGTATGCTTAGGTTATATCATATGTCATGACATCATGATCATTGGCCATGCTTATTTATGTCATCATTTATATCATGGTCATTCATGCATTTAAAGTAATTAAAATTGATCTAAGGACTATGACATGACTTGAAGTCCCATGTATAAGGGAATCAAGTAGTGTTGCCCTAGAAAATGCATGAAACCCTAGTTTAAGATGAACAAAACCCACATCTCACATTACATTGACATGTGTGTGTATTGATACACCCTAGACACATGTGAGATGCTAGGAAATGAGTTAAGTTTAAGGTGCATAGTTTTTGCATCTAGATGAACTTAAACTCAACTCATACCATGGATGAATCTTTAGGAAAGCTTGTGTACAAGTCATGTGCATTAAGCCCATAGACCATGGTTCAATATAAGGTTTTAAAACTATTTCAAAATCATTTTGAAAAACCTTGGTGTAGTCTATCTTTTGATAGAAGTCACCATTGATGATATTGATACAAAGTGAGCTCAAAACAATGAAGTTTTTCTCATTTTTGAACTTTGTATCAATTTCACTATTTTGTGGATAAATTATTTTCAAATATTTTTCACCCATTGTATTTGAAAAATATTTGAAAAATAAGAGTAAGCATCACTCCTTAGTTTTGATGTATGAACCACAGTTAAGAGTTAGGATTCACGTGTGATCTAATATAATTGTTAAGTGTGCAAGCTTAACAGGAAGTCCTAGTAGGTTGAGTTGATCGGATACTAGGCATGAATCTTGATAGACCAGGAGGATCGGACACCAGACATGAAGTCCAAAGGGGTCAAGTGGACTGGATATTTGTCATGAAGACTGGTTGGGTCAAGAGACCGGACAATCGACAAAAAGTCTAGCTGGGTCAGGCAGACCGGACAGCTGGTGGAAGCCTTGATACGTCAGATCGGATGTCAAGAATGGTAAGTCCGGCAGGTAGTCGGCAGGTAAGCCTAGAGTGAAGAGGTGAGGCCGAGTCCTCTATAGGGAAACAAAGTTAGGCGTCGATCTGACGAAAAGTCCGCGTGAGACTTAGTAGTCAAGATCAAGAAGTATTACTACTGCTATCATAATTCATGTTATATATTTTGTGCTAAGCCTGTTTTGCAGGGATCAGTCGACTGAATGGATTCTAGTCGACTGAAGTCCAATCGACTGAAGATGCATCAGTCGACTGGATACCTATTTGGCAGGATAAACTGTTGATCGATCGGAGATCGTGCGACGCAGATGGAAAGGTCTTGAGTCGACTAAAGAGTTTGAGTCGACTGAAGAGTTTGAGTCGACTGAAGAGGAAAATTTCCCGATGCGGAGCTGAGTAATGTGGAGTCGACTGAAGAGGATTCAGTCGACTGGAAGACCACGAATTCCATATCGACAGGCTGATGTGGAGTCGACTGGAAGACATTCCAATTGACTGAAAATAGTTTATAAAACTTGTGCTCGACCAGATCTCAGAATAATCAACTTTTACGTCAAAGTGCTGTCGAAATCCATTCTCGTCCACCAAAGCTAAAACTCTTCAACAAGGCGATCTTCCGACACTCCGAGTGTACTTCTACCATCTACTTAGTGTCGGTATACGTCTTGTATTTGTTTATTTAGTTTTTTGCTATTGTACTTAAATTCAAGAGTGAGTAGTGTGTTACCCATCTCTATTATTTGTAAAAAAGCGAAACCCTCTGAAGTTGAGAGTTCTCGAATCGGAGGGTATTTAGTGAATTGCCCTTCAAAGTAGCTCGCGGGGGAGCTACGAGCCTTAGAGTAGCAACCCGATTCAGGTTGTGAACCAAGTAAATTGCTGTATCTAACTTATTTAATTTCCGCTGCATATTTTGTTTAGATAAAATTTATAAAATACCGAGATTCACCCCCCTCTCTCAGTTTGCTCGATCCTACAATTGGTATCAGAGCAAGAGGCGCTCCGAGTTGGTGAAACCACCATCGTGAGCTTTAGATTAGTTTCCAATATTTTTTATTGCTCTAGAATAATTTTTATTGCTTTAAAATAATTTTTTATTACTCTAGAATAATTTTTATTGTTTTAGAATAATTTTTATTGCTCTAGAATAATTTTTATTGCTTTAAAATAATTTTTATTGCTTTAGAATAATTCTTATTGCATTAGAATAATTTTTATCATTTTAAAATAATTTTCTGCATATTAAATTAAAATTCATCATTTTAAAATTCATTAAAATAATTTTCTACATTTTAAAATAATTCTCTGCATTTTAAAGTTCATTAAAATAATTTTCTGCATTTTAAAATTTACAAAAATAATTTTCTGCATTTTAAAATTTATTAAAATAATTTTCTACATTTTAAAATATTTTTTTGTTTTTAAAATTTACTAAAATAATTTTTTGTATTTTAAAATAATTTTCTGCATTTTAAAATTCACTAAAAAAATTTTCTGCATTTTAAAATAATTTTATGCATATTAAATTAATATTCAACATTTTAAAATTTACTAAAATAATTTTTTGCATTTTAAAAATTAATATTCTACATTTTAAAATTCATTAAAATAATTTTCTACATATTAAATTAATATTCAGCATATTTAAATTAATTAAAATAGTTTTCTACATATTAGGATTTTCTACATACTAGATTTATTTCAATTAAATTAATTTTTATCCTTAGAAAATATTTTATTAATGATGTCACACTTAGTGTAAAATACCCCAGAGAAAATAATAATAATAATAATAATAATAATAATAATAATAATAATAATAATAATAATAATAATAGGTTGGTGATGCCTGGTTAGGGATTTACTTAGACCTAACCTAGATTTAAATCGTATGGGTTTAATTGAAGGGAGCTTGGGGTTAAATTGATCTAGGTTTAATTGAATCAAGGGTTAATGGCTTATAGGATTAAACCCAACCTATTAACCCTCAAAACCCAATCCACTTCCTCTCTCGTTAACGCACGCCGTTTGACTCTTCCCTCACCGCACGCAGTTTTCATCCTCGCGAGCATTTCCCAGCCGCGATCTTTACTTCCCCCTTTTATTGCTTTCTCCTCGCGACGAACCCTCTTCACCGAGCTCTTCCTTTTCTTCCTCACGGATCGTGTCTCGCGACCCCTCCTCAGCGCGATCCCCTTTTCTCTGCTCGCAACCTCTTTGACTCCTCTTCCTCCTCACTGCACGGTTCTTCTCTTCCCTTCCGAAATGCTCGACTGCCGAGCAATCTTGCTTCTCATCTGCTCCAAGGTTGGCCGACGGTGGACTGGTGGGTGAGTGGATGGAATGAAGGAGGCCGATGTTTAGCTTGGTGGGAGTTAAGGTCGGTTGAGATGGCTGTGAGTTAGAGATTCTTTTTGGCCGACTGTGTTCTGTGTGACGGCTGTGATGTTCCGTGTGTGAGCTATAAAATGGATGTGGATGGTGTATTGAGCTCAATGGGAGGTTGCCATGTGATTGTGGGTAGTTGTCGTGTCCTGTGGAGCCGTGAGTTGAAATTTTAGTTGGTTATGGGTTGTTGGTGGCTGCGTGAGGAGCTGTATGGCTGGAATTGAGTTGTAATTGGATTGTTGTGTTGTTGTAATGGCTATGAGTGAGAGGAGAAGATGTGTGTGGCATGTTCCGGTGAATAGGACAGGTTGGGAAGGCTGTTCACGGGCTGTGTAGGTTGTGCAGTGCTGTGCGTGATCTGTGGAGTTGGTTGTGAGGTTTTTATTTGGGTGTTTGACCGGCTGTGAAGCAGTAGCTTTGTTTGGGCTACGAATAGGGATGTGTATCAGTGTGAATATGGGTTAGATTTATACTTAATTTGTTGGTGATCCTATTACATCAAATTAAGTGTAAAAAGATTAAATCTTCATGAGATTGACTTTGTTAAGTGGGTATGGAGTTAGATGAGTAGGTTAGCACTTTTGCTAATTAAAAATGGTAGGTTAAATTAAATGGTCAAGTCTGGCTATTTGAGCTTCTAATTCGTATTCATTAAAGGGATGCGAATACAACAACGATAGAATAATAAAATTATATATCTATTGTCATATGCTTGAACATAACCACAATGTTTGAAATGTGTAGGACGTGGATACGAGACGGGTCCGCAGCCGTGAAGATTTTATTACTACGAGCATTTACAGTAGGTGGGTAATTTCTACCCTGGTCAGGTAGTTTTAAATGCATGCATATTTAGATACATGATCATCTCATATGATCATGTTACCTTGACTCTGCTCTTATTTACTCTTGCGCTTGATACCTGATCTTTGGCTATTAAACTCTATTGCTGCTATCATGTTTCACTTCATCATGATTAGGAGTTATATATGTGATGTAAGTAACCTAGAATTTTGTTTAGTTAAGTGCAAATAGTAAAGTCCGAATGATGACTTGATTGTAGATTAGGCAAAAAAAAGGTCATTCGTGGGTAGGTAATGTTTTGAACGCAGGGTTAATTCTAATACCCTTAGGTTGCATGTTTACTACCGACCATGTACTATGTAAATGGTCAGGTGAATTATACTTAGTGTGTCTCTATGGATCGGTGGTCCTAGCTCATTATAATCAGTTGAGTACAACTCTCTGCAGGATAGAGAGTGCATTGATCTAATTGATTTGACTCTTTTTAGAATAAAGAGTTTGTGGTGGATGTCTATTAGTGATGAAGCATTCATGTCATTTGCATGCTTGCTAGCGATGTGGTCTCCCTTATGGTCGAGAGGGTCGTCAGTCATCTTACCTCCACGGTTTCTCATCGGAGGAGTAACCGGTGTGAGGGCAGAGCATTGTGGTGTCGCACTCTACCACTATAGACGGTGGTAGTTGGATTTGCATGTCGTAGTCCTGCGTGTGTGGCACTCGACCACTCATGGGTAGTGACTGTCGGAGTGGCCAATAATAGGAACCCCCGTCGAGTAGCTTGCTCTCTATGCTTATATACTACTCGATTATACTGCTCACTCGGCCACTCGAGAGTAGTGGTTAGTGTTGAGTTGGGACAGTTGTCATGTTGAGCCACCGAGGCCACATTGGGGTCGTGGTAGCTTTAGGGTGAACCGGCATGACCATGCATGCTGCATTGCCGACTTATGACATTATTGCACATTGCAATATATATACATATATGCATGTGTATATATATATATATATATGGATGATTGTGATTATTATACATATATAGATGCAGTCTATATATATATATATGCTTATTGTGATGCTGCATTTGATTGTACTATGCTTGTTGCATTTGGTTGTACATCATCTTCATACATGCTACCCGCATCACTTATACGGTTGTGTCGGATACCTGTATAGTTGTTGGATTGTCTATTGTATTCTTTGACCCGTATTTATGTCATTATATGATTTAGAGAAGACTTCCTGTATATGTATATATTGTAGATATGTGCTCAGGTTAGATAGGTGTAGCGTAGCAGACTTTCAGGTACGTCTGCATTTTATATTGGCCATTGGTTAGAAGGTATATACATGGATATGTTATTATGCTAGTGTTACCTGATATACCTGTAGATTTTTCTATCGAATTACATGTGATATTGATATATACATGTTTTCCTATTACCTGCTGAGTTTTACTCACCACCACGGACCCTAGGTTTTTCTGTCGCCCAGATAACAGGTAGAAGTCTTCGTGACGACTTGGTGCTGCATCGACGATCCATCCCATCTCCATTTTTCGAGTCTCCCGAGGAATTTGTTTTATGTCATGGACTTAATTTATGTTATGGACTTTGTCGTTATGTCATGGACTTTATTTCTGTGTCCGATGCTTTATGTACGGTTTTAGTACAGTGGACTTGTCAGGTGGTGTACACCTGTGTGTTTTCGATTTGTATGTCAATATGTATGTTGTTGGTATGTGGTTTATTTTTCCGCTGTGTTTGATATATTTATATTTGCATATTATGTTGTTGTTGTGGGCCTACGAGCCTTGTATTAACCCGAGATGTTGCCACGTACAGGGGAGATGTCGTCCGTTTGCTTTTCGGCACGACATACTCTCGGGGTGTGACAACTTTATTGGTATCAGAGTCGAAGGTTCTGCGATGCCATACAATGATTTTATTTTTGAGTCTTGGATTCCCGAGAGTCGGTATATTTTTCGGATTTGGTTTTGTGAGATGGGATTGACAGCGGCATAAGCTCCGGGCAACACAAAGTAAGAATTCCTGATAACATATACTTTAGTTAGATACTTATCTAGACTTGTTCAACAGGTGTATACTGTCAGAGTTATGACACCTGTGCAGATTCGTGGTCGAGGTCATCCATCCAGGCGATCAGCCAGAGTGGTGGGACAAGATACGGTTACGACTAAGCCAGCTACTCAAGCACAACCTCAGCAATCCCCTATTGGTGGTATAGAGCCTCATAATCTGGATATACCACCGACTAGGCCGGTACCTACAGATTCCAGTTGGCTCAATGATAAAGCATGAATACTCATATTAGTACGTTCGACCAAGGACAAATTTACCTTATTCCGAGGGGAGTCTGATCCATGGATCGCACGTGCGTACCTGGAGAATTTGGAGGAACTTTCGAGTACATGGACTGTACGGACGATGAGAAGGTGGGCCTTGCTGCGTATCACCTTAGAGATCAGGCCGTTACTTGGTGGAAAATGCAAAAGACCCTACTCGAGGAGCGAGGGATTACTTGGGTCGTCTTTCGAGATGCTTTTTGGAGACAGTACTTTCCTTCCGCATTTTCTACGGCATGTCGTCAGGAATTTCTGAGTCTGAAGCAAGGTGACCGTTCCGTCATGGAGTATAATGCAGAGTTTACCAGACTTTAAGAGTTCTACCCTCACATGGTAGCGTAGGATGCAGATCGGATGTTCTAGTTGACACATGGCCTAACAGCTTATATTCGAGTGAGGATGTCATGATCTTCTATTGCCTCTTACAGGGGGGCACTAGACCGGGCCATTTGTATTGAAATGACTTCCCAACAGATCTCCAAGGAAAGAGATATAGAGAAGCAGATGTCCCAGAGTAAGTAGCAGAAGCAAAATTTAGGGAATCAGACTCAGAAGAAGGAGCAGAAGGGCAATACTCGAGGTACTACAGAGGGATCGTCTAGGGCGCAAAAAGGGAAGCGCCCAGCATCTGAACAGGCGGGAGGTTCCCAAAAGAACCGTAAGAGTCAAAATAGAACTGGATGTTACAGATGCGGATCTAGAAGTCATAGAGCTCCAGAGTGCCCTTTGGAGCAGCCTGTTTGCTACTATTGCAAGCAACCTAGACATACCAGTCGAGAGTGTACATTGAGAGCACAGCTGGAGTTTTCTGATAGCTCTGACAAGGAAGGAAGTCCAACCAGCAGCGACAATAGAGGATAGCACCGCGAACACAGTCTTATGGTCAGAGGTAGCCAGTACCTTCGCAGGCGCAGTTGTATCAGATACAGGGGGTGCCCCTTCAGTGATGCCAATGGCTATCCAGTATCCTACATCTTCAGTAATCTACTATCCAAGGGTATATGCACTGCCGATGTTACCAGCCAACTCTCAGGGTTATCTTATGCCTGCACTAGTGACTTAGTCTCCAGCACCTCAGAGTCAGACTCAACCCGAGTGGAGGCATACTACTTCGTCAGGGATGCAGCCGACAAATATCGAGACTGGACGAGTTTTTGCCATCACTAGAGATGAGGCGCAGCGGGCTGAGGGATCAGTCATACGGGGTATGGTTTTAGTTTATTCTATATACACTGATACGATTGATACAGGTAGTTCTCATTCATTCGTATCTAGAATATTTCTGGGTAGAGTCGGAAGGATCCCAATGGTTCATTCTTGTGGGTTAGCAGTATCCTTGCCATCAGGAGAGGTGCTGACTAGCCACCAAGAAATCAAAGGTTACCCATTAGATTTTGATGGGCATATCCTTACAGTGGACCTCCAGGTGTTGGAAATGGTAGAGTTTGATATTATTCTCGGTATAGACTGGTTGGCCGCTTATTATGCTATAGTGGATTGTAGAGCAAGGGTGGTGAAGTTTCGACCACCGGATCAACCAACTTGAGAATTTGTTGGCACTAGAGATGATGGATTATCCATTATATCGGCTATAAAGGCTCAGAAGTTATTAGCCCAGGGTTGTCAGGGTTATTTATTATCTCTAGTCAAAGTTGTGAACGAAAGACTACCACCCCTCTCTGATGTGCGAGTAGTCCGAGAGTATCCAGATGTATTCCCAGATGAACTTCTAGGCTTGCCACCTCCTAGGCAAGTGGAATTTGCGATAGAGGTGATTCCAGGAACCACACCTATATCGAAACCTCCTTATCGGATGGCGCTAAAAGAACTGAATGAACTTAAAATTCAACTGCAGGAGTTACTGAATAATAGATTCATCCACCCTAGTGTTTCACCATGCGGTTATGTATTGACTATCGGCAACTGAATGCAGTCACAGTTAAGAACAAATATCCACTGTCGAGGATAGAAGATTTGTTCGATCAGCTAAAGATACATGTGTGTATTATAAAATTGATCTGCACTTAGGATATCATCAGCTTCGGATAAGAGATGAGGATGTTCAAAAAACATCTTTTCTCACCCGTTATGGGCATTACAAGTTTTTAGTGATGCCTTTTGGTCTCACGAATGCCCCAGCTGCATTTATGAACTTAATGAACCGGGTATTCCTGATGTATATAGATCAGTTCGTGATAGTGTTCATTGATGATATATTGATTTATTCTCGATCAGAGGAGGAGCATGAACAACATCTACGGATAGTGTTGGAGACATTGCGACAGGAGCAGTTGTAATCCAAGTTTAGCAAGTGTGTGTTCTGGTTATCCTTAGTGGATTTTTTTGGACATGTAGTGTCTAACAGAGGTATTTCTGTAGATCCCCAGAAGATTGAGGCAATTACTAGTTGGGAACAGTCAAAATCAGTTCAGAAGATCCGTAGTTTCCTTGGTTTAGCCGGGTATTATCGGAGATTCGTGGAGGGATTCTCAAGTATTGCCATGCCACTCACTCGCCTGACTCGGAAAGGGGTCAAATTCACCTGGTCAGAGGCTTGTGAAACTAGCTTCCAGAAGCTTAAGTGACAGCTAGTTTTTGCACCAGTCTTAGTGATTCCTTCTGGTGTTGAGGGGATGGTTCTTTATACGGATGCTTCTATCCAAGGGTTGGGTGCAGTTCTGATGCAGTCCAACCATGTGGTATCTTATGCCTCTCGTCAACTAAAGGATCACGAGAGAAATTACCCAGTGCATGATCTGGAGTTAGCTGCCATTATTTTCGCATTGAAGATATGGAGGCACTACTTGTATGAGATTACTTTTGAGATCTACACAGACCATAAAAGTCTGAAGTATCTGTTCACATAGAAAGAGCTGAATCTGAGATAGAGACGGTGGATGGAATATCTGAAGGATTACGACTGCACCATCCAGTATCATCCAGGAAAAACTAATGTGATAGCAGATGCGCTGAGCAGGAGGTCTCGTGGAGGTCTGGCCAGTCATCTGACAACAGTTACTGATCTAGTTCGACAATTCTCAGAGTTAGGATTTTCAGAACACGGTAAAACATCCCGGGGAGTATTAGTATCTATGGTTGTCCATTCCGCTATTGCGGAGAGGATCAAGGAAGCACAAGTCAGTGACCAACATCTGCAGTTCTTGTGCATCACGATAGACTCAGAACGTCAGACGGATTTCTCGAGTGACGAGAATGGAGTACTTTATTTCCGTGGACGACTATGTGTTCCGGACACACGCCCAGTTAAGGAAGAATTACTACAGGAAGCACATCAATCGAGATTTGCTATACATCCTGGTAGTATTTGGATGTACTGAGATTTGAAGCGCTTATACTGGTGGAACGGTATGAAATGATATATTGCGGACTTTGTTGCATGATGTCTAGTATGCCAGCAAGTGAAGGCTGAACATCAGAAACCGGCTGGGTTACTTCAGGAAATTCTGATCCCGGAATGGAAGTGGGAGCATATCACGATGGACTTCATTACGAGATTACCCAAAACCCGTAAAGGACATGATGCGATTTGGGTGATCATAGATCGGTTGACCAAATCAGCTCACTTCCTTCCGATTAGTGGGATGGACTCATTGGATCGTCTAGCGGAATTATACTGCCAGGAGATTATCAGATTGCATGGTGTACCTTTGAGTATCATATTTGATAGAGATTTGCGATTTACTTCGCGATTCAGGCAGAGTCTACAGCAAGCTATGAGCACAGAGCTTCGACTAAGTACCGCATTTCATCCGCAGACAGATGGATAGTCGGAGTGTACCATTCAGACTTTGGAGGATCTACTGAGATTTTGTCATGGATTTCGGTGGAAGTTGGGAGGATCACATTCCTTTAGTGGAGTTTGCCTACAACAACTGTTGGTGCAGTAGGCACCTGAATCGAACTTGAGTTTTGATTATAGCAAATACACAAAGTTAAGTGCATTTTGTTATCTCACGAGATGAATCAAGTATGCAGAAATGCTAAGCTAAGCTGAAGGTCAGCGACACTTGGAGAGAACCATAGTGGTCGGGCAACACCGGGAGGACTTCGGAGGGAGCCAAAGGAATCAGGTGGAGACCGAAAGCAAGGCTTCAAAGGTAAATGTTGAGGTAAGCTCGTGTGAGTGAGCGTAAGTAAGGTTGAGTCCTCCATACGGGGACATCCTTAGGCGACGATCCAACCAAGACTTCCCATGGAAGGTCTATGTTGAGATCGGACGACAAGTGGCCGTTGAATTCACTTATATTTCGAGATAACTTTTTATTACAGTCAAAAATTCTGGCAATCAGTTCAATCGGCCAAGGATCAGTTCAACTGCTGAGCCATCAATTCAACTGGCCAAGGATCAGTTCAACTGCTGAGCTATCAGTTCAACCGACCAAGAAATCAATTCAACCGCTGGTCAAGGATCAACTTCGAGATGAGTCAAAACTCATCCCTTTCTTCAAGGGTGAGGTGGCCATTGATGTAGGATCTTGATGTGCTCCAGGAGAAGACTTCTAGGGCTATAAAAGAAAATCCATTTCTCACCATTTCATTAATTCTAAGTGCTCTAAAGCATCCACAACGATGCGACTCTCCGACGACTCTATAACGACGAAGTGCTGTCAACAACCCTAGCTTAATTTCTATTCTCTAGTTGTTGGTATAATCTTACTTTGTCGTCTCTTTAATATTGCAATTCTTTTTGTTAATCAAGGTTTTCTATCATTGCATTTTACCTTAATAGAAGAGAGGGTTTGTCTCTCTATCTTTTTCTTTCGAAGGTTTTTGTAATCGTCAAACTCCTACCTCCAACGAGGAGTGTTTTAGTGAATTGCCCTCCGTACACGGTCTAGGACAGTTAGGGCCTTGGAGTAGTAGCCGAAGGCTACGAACCAAGTAAAAAAATACTATTGTCTCTTGTGTTTAATTTTATCTTCCGCTGTATCTACTCGTGTTTTAACGAACGAAATAAAAGAAAAATTTTATCGCTATTCACCCCCCCTCTAGCGATCCGCTCGATCCAACAATTGGTATCAGAGCCGGGGGTGCTAAGATTTGGTGAAACCACCAATCTAGTTTTTTTTACAGATTTTTTTCTTTTTTTTTCTGTTTATTTCGAATTTATTTCATTCGTTTAGTTTTTCTTGCGCACTACTAATCCAAGACCCGAGTCTTGGTACATTTCGATTGTTTGTGTTGTTGTTAGGTTTTTCGTCTTCATTCTCTTGTTTGTTTTTGTATCAATGGCCCATCTCGAGGGTTTTAGCACCGTCCGACCTCCATTTTACAACGGAGATGACTTCCATTATTGGAAGGGTCGGATGGAGTGCTTTCTTAAGACCCAAATCGAGATGTGGATCATAATCCAAACGGGATTCACACTTCCGACTAACGAAGTGGGTGAATATTTGGATTATGACCAATGGACCAATGCTACAAAAAGACAAGTCGAAGCCGACGCCAAGGTGACTCAAATCCTCCAATGCGGCTTGTCCAAGGAGGAGCTTAATCGCGTCGGCCCCTTCATTAGCACAAAGGATCTTTGGACAAAACTAGTGGAGCTACACGAAGGGACTGATGAAGCCAAGGTATGTAAGCGCGATCTTTTGTTTAATAAATTATATAATCTAAAAATGTAGGAACACGAAATGGAAACGCAACTTCACGCTTACATTCAAGACATAGTCAATAACCTACACGCGATCGGGCAAAAGGTCGAAAACTGTGACCTTATTAGGTATGTTCTTAACTCTTTTCCTAGGACTACCTTGTGGGCATCCATGGTTTATACCTACAAGGTCTCCAAGGATCTTTCAAAACTTAGGTTAGATGAGTTATTTTCCGATTTCAAACTTCATGAGCAGTCTAACTCGGAACACGAGAAGGGTATAACACTTTTTGCAGGTTCGAGGAAGAAAACCGCAAGCAAGCCACCCCCGAAGGAAGAAAAAGATGAGTCTAATTCGAAGGTCGACCCAAAAATGGAGGCTGAACTAGTCAACCTAGTTCGGAGGATAGTCAAGGGCCAAAAGCAAACCGTCACTCGACCCAACGAAGGTAAGCCTAAAAGTTCTAATATTAGGTGTTATGAATGCAACAGGTTTGGACACATCAAGTCTGAATGCCCAAAGCTCAAGAGCAAAGCACCAAAACACAAAAAGACACTCAACGCTACATGGGAAGAACCGTCCGAGGAAGAAGATGATGATTGCATCCTCATGGCTAAACCGGTTGAATCGGAGACAGATTCGGAACCGGAACACGAATCTGAAACGGAAGACGAGTCGGACTGCGAAGCACTATTCAAGACAAGCCACGGATACGCATCCGGTTCAAAAGATACACTCAAGGTAAGTCGATCCCTTATTAGTACGCTTGATAGTGCAATTAAGTTCTTAACTAGGAAATTAGCTAAGTCCGAGTCCAAGGTCAAGACCCGGGTTGAGGAAGTTAAACTCCTCAAACACAAGGTCTCCCTAACCTCTTCGACTAGTTGAGTTCGAGAGGAGGAATCAACTCGGGTTGAAAAGCTCGAAGTTGAGAACTCACTCTTGAAGAGTCAAGCCGAAGATCTTAGGAACACGTTGGAAAGGTTTACTTTGGGATCCAAAGGACTTGACCTCCTACTTGGATCACAAAGGGCCGTGTACAACAAGGCCGGGCTAGGGTTTAGCTCAAATACGACCAACAAGTCGTATATGTCGATTGTAAGTCGACATAAAAAATGTGTCCAAGCACGTGTCCCTAAGACCGCCTTGATTTCAAACTTAGGATCGAACCAGTACTGGGTTCCCAAAGACCAAATCCACTATGTGGAGAGACCAAACTGATTTAATGGTCTAGGGGGAGCCAGTACAAAACTTGTTTGTATTTTAACTTAGAAATTGCATGCTTAGGTTCTTTATTTAGTTTGATTCTTCTTTTTAGAATGGCTAGATAGGACTATAACTCGTCAATACTTGATAACATAGTACCAGGACGCGGCAAGATGATAGTATGCTAGGAAAGCGGAGTCTTATGTATTCGGGCTAGATAAGGCGTATCTAGTTCGGTGCACTTGACCGAGTGGAACTAGCTGAAGCTACCTCGCCGTATCGTAGACTAGTTAGACCAGGAAGTGGTTTTAGGTGAGTCAAGTCTCTATTTTCTTGAAAATGGCTTTGTCTAAGGAAGTGGTTGTTGTTCTGATCAAAGAAGGCCTCTGTGCCTCACCACGACTTGGAAGCCATGATCTTGAAAAGGTGTCTTGATGAGCCTAAGGTCAAATCCGAATCTAACGCAAGGTTGACAAGTGTTCAAATCATTAAAATTAAATCAAGTAAAATTGGAAGTCATCTCACAAGAACATATAGGGTTAACATGCTTGATCATGTAGACATGGGTGAGATGATTTAGGTTAATAATCTTCAACCAATCTTTAATAAATCCAATATCCGATCCAACTACCTTGCGTGTAGGATCAATGGATGTTGGACAGTGGTTGCTCCCGACACATGACCGGGGATCAACTCAAGTTTTCAAAGCTTCGATTCAAACGACAAGGATCGGTAGCCTTCCGAAACAACGACAAGCTCAAAATCATCGGATCAGGTGATATTGAGCTCAACTCTAACTTTATTTTTTAAAATGTCTTATTGGTAGAAAATTTTCAATATAATTTACTTATTGTAAGCCAATTGTGTGATAATAACTATAAGGTCATATTTCTAGAAAATGAATGTGTAATTAATACAAATGGAACTTCTAAAACTATCCTTAAGGGAACCAGAAATAACAATATTTACACTATTAATCTAACTAACTCCTCAACCAAGTGTCTTATGACACGGTAAGAGGAATCATGGTTGTGGCACCGACGACTCGGTCACTCACACCCAAGACTCATCCACAAGATGAGTCAGAGTGACTTAGTCAGAGGTTTACCTAACCTCAATAACTTGGATAATAAAATATGTAATGCTTGTCAACAAGGTAAACAATCTAGGACACAACATCAACTAACTAATCAAGAACGAACCAAAATTGTTCTTGAGCTCCTACACATGGATCTATTTGATTCACACGGAGCTAAGTCACTTAATGGAAGTAAATTCTACTTGGTCATAATTGATGACTATTCTAGATTTACTTGGGTTAGGTTCATCAAAAACAAAAGTGATACCCTAGATCAATTAATCAACCTATTTAAACTAATAGAAAATCAACAAAACCTTAAAATCAAAAGACTTAGGACTGATCATGGTGGTGAATTCGAGAACCACAGGTTTACAGAATTCTGTAACCTAAATGGATACCACCATGAGTTCTCTTGTCCTAGAACCCCACAACATAATGACCTAGTAGAACAAAAAAATAGAACCCTACAAGAAGCCACTAGGACAATGTTAAACGAGTATAATCTACTCGATAGGTTTTGGGTGAAAGCCGTAAGTACGACATTCTATGTCTAAAATAGGATCCTTATGGTAAAGAGGCACCTTAAGACCTCATATGAGATTTATCACGATAAAATACATAAAATCAAGTACTTTAGGGTATTTGGGTGTAAGGTACATATCTTAAACACTAAGGATTACCTAGGGAAATTTACATCAAAAATCTCGACCGGAATCTTCCTATGATACTCGACTATAAGTAGAGCTTATAGAGTATATAACCATGACACCCTTAGAGTCGAGGAGACTATAAATGTAGTATTTGAAGAAGGACACGAACCTACAAAACTCCCGGCAACCCCAATTAGCGAGCCGATTCATACCAGACACAACTCCGATCTGGAGATCAAGTCTAGTATTAATCCCAACCTAAGTCAACCAAGTCATTCTATTGACCAAGTGGTAGATGACTCAAACCAAACTAGGACTCAATCGAGTCATCCTATTGATCAAGTGGTAGATGACCCAAACCCAAACCAAACTAGGACTAAAACGAATCATCCTTGAAGGTAGAAAACTTTGCTTCCCACTTCAACTCGATCGCTTGTTCATGGCGATCCCTTCTATGTCCTCGGATAAAAAAAATTTATCCTTGACAAGAGGGATTACCCAAGCAACCGTTTCATCGTCGTGCTATTCGATTAGAGTAGTCACTTGAAATTACTTGTTGTTCAAGCAACCAACCTCTATTCTACGAATAGCCACGGAATAGACGATGTACGGATCGCCGACTTTTGTGTTTATTTTCGGGGTCCAAGTTATATTAGCCATAAAAATAGAATAGTACATGCATATATAATTGAAAAACAATTATAGACATGTTATAAAAGCGAATAGACAATCGATATAACTCTTGATCTTCTATTGTATGTCCTTCCTCCATTTGGACGTCGTGTCGGCGACGATCTACCAAAAGTCGAAGCTCCTAGATCACCAATCTTCCTTCCTTGCTCGCTCCGAACAAGAGGAAGAATAAGAAACAAAACACTTCTCCTTCTTTCAACCAACCACCAAGCTCCAAGCTTGGTGCTTGCCGGTGGCCCAGAAGGAGATCAAGGAGAGTGAATGTCGGCCAAGACTCTAAGGGAAGAGACCCTAGACTTCTTTCCACCGGCCAAGGAGAGGAGAAGCACTTGATTTGGATGCCGGCCAAGGGAGGGAAGAAGGAGATGGGCGTCGGCCACCAAGGAAGAAGAAGAAGAAAGGAAATAATTTCCTTATTTGGTGCCGCCCAAGCCTTCAAACCCTAAGCCTCCCAAACCCTAATCCTATGTCAATTGGAATTCCTTGTTGCCGCCCACCCTAAAGCCTCCTTTTATAGAGTTAGGGATAAGCCTTGTTTTAATCTCCACCTTTGGTTCTAGGGATTTAATCTCAACCGTCGGATCTAGAGATTTAATCTCAACCGTCGGTTCTAGAGATTTACTCTCTACCTTTGGATCTAGAGTTTTGTTTTCGTCCATTGGATCTAGGCTTCATGAGGTATTAATAGGCTACAATAGGGACCATGAGGAGGAGTTAGATCTTGGCCACCCAATGGATCAAGCCCACATAAAGTCCGATCCATTAATGATAATCCAATCCACTAAAGGATTATCATTGATCTACCTCACCAACCCCCATAAGTTAATATGGGCTCCATATATTATTTGTATATTTTTCTCCCCGTGTTTAAGATCTTGAATGTCCGTCGATTAATTAATTTACTGACCATTAATTAATCAACATCTAACTCCATGAGTAGTACCACTTAACCTTTTCATCATGCCGGACCAAGTCCACCTGCAGGGTTTACATGATGAACCTTATGAGCTCCTCAAGGGGACATCATTTTCCTAATATATAGGACACGGTTTCCTCCTATAATCAACGGCACACCATATAAATAATATCATTTCCTAACTTACCGAGCCTATCGATTTAATCTATAAATCTCGCCCATTGGTAAATCAAAGAAATGAATACTAAGTATATGTGCCCGTTATTATATCGGGATTAAGAGTATGTACAATATAATATGTGAGGTCCGATTCGATTATGTAGTCAGCAATAAATCGAATCACCTCTAAGTCGGTCATGCTCAATACACATAAAGTGTACTAGTGTGATTCTATGGTCAAGACAAACCAATACCAAATCACACTACAACCATACCAATGGTTTGTCCAAAGTCATCTCGGTTGTGAGCCTATACTTATACTTTACAAGGAGCCGATAACATGATCTCCCGTGTGACACCACACACCATGTTATCTACAATGTAATGTATTAGACAATATGCATAACCATAAATATGCAAACAATGATCATGTGATTCTTATTTCAAAATAAAGATGTTCATACAAAAGATAGACTTTTCAGTATACATCCCAACAATCTCCCACTTATCCTAAAAGACTATTCTGTCCTCAAACGGCCATACATCTGATTCCCATTCCCTCCACATGCCTATCAAAAGCTCTCGCCGGAAGGGCTTTAGTGAAAGGATCTGCTAGGTTATCCTCCGATGCAATCTTGTCCACAACAACTTCTCCTCTCTTTATGATTTCTCATATCATGTGGTACTTGCACTCTGTGCGTTTACTTGCCTTATGGGCTCGTGGTTCCTTCGAGTTTGCAACTGCACCACTATTATAACAATAAATTATGATAGTTCTGGGCAAACCAGGAATCACATCCAAATCCATCAAGAAGTTCCTGAGCCACACAACATCTTTGGCCGCCTCAGAGGCTGCCACATACTCAGCTTCCATGGTGGAGTCCGCCACACATTTTTGCTTGACACTCCTCCATACAATGGCTCCACCTCCCAAAGAAAACACAAAACCTGAGGTAGACTTCCTGTTATCCCTGTCTGATTGGAAGTCAGAATCTGTGTAACCCACAGGGAGTAATTGGTCTGCCTGGTAAACTAGCATATAATCCCTAGTCCTTCTCAGGTACTTCAATATATGCTTTATTGCAGTCCAATGTCCCTGTCCTGGATTACTCTGATATTTGCTGACCATGCCCATGACAAAGCAGATATCTAGTCTCGTACATAGCATCGCATACATGAGGCTTTCTACTGTCGAAGCATAAGGAACCGCCTTCATCTCCTCTATCTCCTCAGACGTTCTAGGACACATCTCTTTAGATAAAAGAACTCCATGCCTGAAAGGTAGAAAACCCTTCTTGGAGTTCTGCATGCTAAAACGATCCATAATGGTATCTATGTATGAAGCTTGAGATAAGCACAACATCCTTTTCTTGCGATCCCTTATAACCTTGATCCCAAGGATGTGTCCTACTTCTCCCAAGTCCTTCATATCAAACTGTTTGGACAACCATACCCTTACGTCCGATAACACCTTGATATTGTTGCCAATTAACAAAATGTCATCTACGTATAGTACAAGAAATACCTCTACGTTTCCGTCACATCTCTTGTATACACAAGACTCATCTGGACTTTGAATAAATTCATAAGACTGGATTACCTCATCAAAGCGAATGTTCCAAGACCTCGAAGCTTGCTTCAATCCATAAATGAACCGATTAAGCTTACACACAAGATTCTCTTTGCCCTTTTCAATGAATCCCTCTGGTTGCTTCATATAGATGTTTTCCTCAAGACTTCCATTAAGGAAAGCTGTCTTGACATCCATCTTCCACACCTCATAATCCATATGAGCTGCAATGCATAAGAGAATCCGGATAGACTTAAGCATGGTTACCGACGAAAAGGTCTCCTCATAATCGATACCCTCTTTTTGAATATACCCTTTCGCAACAAGCCTTACTTTGAAGGTCTCAACCTTCCCTTCTATTCCTCTCTTTCTTTTGTAGATCCACTTGCAACCAATAATTTTTACACCATCGGGTGGTTCTACTAGCTCCCAGACCTGATTTGAATCCATAGATTCAATCTCAACATTCATTGCACTTTGCCAAGATACTGAATCTTTATCTTGGATTGCCCCGTCATATGTCCAGGGATCAGGTTCATGTTCGCCAGGGATCAAATCAGAAGATTCTCCCAAGAACATGAATCTATCAAGCTGTCTCACAACCCTCCCACTACGATGAGGTATCACCTGTGTATCCTCTGTGACACGCGGTGCAGTGACTTGTGGTATATCCTCTTGTACCGGTGGTACTGAAGAAGTGACTTCCCCTTTTAATTCCTCCAGAATAATCTTACTCATGGGCTTGTGGTTCATTACATAGTCTTCCTCTAGAAATCTGGCGTTCATGCTAACGATCACCCTCTGATCTCTAGGACTATAAAACAAATCTCCTTTCATTCCTCTAGGATAGCCAACGAACATGCGTACTTATGTATGAGGTTCCAACTTACCAGCATCTACCTTCAGCACATGTGTTGGACTCCCCCAAATCCGAATATGTCTTAGACTAGGCTTTCGCCCAGTCCATAATTCTGTGGGAGTAGAAGGCACTGATTTAGATGGAACCAAGTTCAGAATGTACACTGTCGTGTCTAGAGCATATCCCCAGAACGAATCTGACAACTCAGAATAACTCATCATCGATCTAAACATCTCCATAAGAGTCCTATTCCTTCGCTCTACTACACCATTCTGCTGGGGCGTGCCAGGTGCAGACAATTGGGATTGAATCCCAGCCTCTGATAAGTAATTCCTAAACTCTCCCAAGAGGTACTCACCACCATGATCAGATCATAGTGTCTTGATACATTTTCCTTGACGTTTCTCTGCATCAACCTTGAATTCTTTGAACTTGTCAAAGCATTCAGACTTACAGTGCATCAAGTAAATGTATCCATATCTCGACTAATCATCTATAAAAGAGAGGAAATACTCAAAACCACCTCTAGCGTGGATAGACATAGGACCACACAAATTAGAATGAACCAATTCTAACACATCTTTGGCTCTATACCCCTTGGCCTTAAAAGGCCTCTTGGTCATTTTACCCTACAAGCAAGATTCGCAGGTTGGGAAATCTTCCACCACTAATGAACCCAGAGGTCCATCGGCTATCAACCTTTGAATTCTACTTAGGTTAATATGACCAACCCTAAGATGCCAAAGATATGTTTGGTTCATCTTCGAAGGTTCTTTTCTCTTATTGGAATTAGAAGATGAGTTATTAACTTCTATTTGCATCGTGGGAGCTTTTGGTTCAAGTGTGTATAAATTTCCTATCAATGCACCCGTATAGATAATCTCCCTATTCCTTTTTATAACAACTCTGTCATTAAAAGAAATAGAATATCCATCCATAAACAATTTAGAAACTAAAATTAAATTCTTTCTAAATAAAGGTACATAAACGCAATTCTTAAGAACCAAAACTTTATTTTTCTCAAAAGATAAATAAACATCTCCCACTGCAACAGTCGCTACCTTCGTGGCATCGCCCAAGTATACGGTAATCTCCCCTTCAGCCAGTCGTCTGGTTTCCTAGAATCCCTGCAAAGTATTGCAGACATGATCAGTGGCTCCCGTATCTACACACCAGGTGCCGGTAGATAACACCGCTAAACATGTTTCAACGACTAGACCAAAAGATATACCTTTGTTCTACTTGCGGTTGGGGCAGTCCTTCTTCCAGTGTCCAGTCTGCTTACAAGTGAAGCACTTGCCTTTCGGCTTCTTCACTCCTCCCTGAGTTCCTTCCACCGTCTTTGCCCCAGCTTGTTTCTTCTTTTTCTTGCCTTTCGGCTTAGAAGTATAAAACTTTTGGGTAACCATGGCATGCGCCTGAGCACTCTGACAAAATAGCCCCTCTGTCGCCTAGAGTTCTGTCAGAAGCTCTGCAAATGAATACAACCTCTTGTTCATATTGTAGTTCACGCGAAACTGCTCAAAACTCCTAGGTAGAGACTGGAGAATGATATCGACCTGGGTTTCCCTATCGATCTCATCTCCGAGGACTTCCAACTCATTCAAATGAGTCATCATCTTGAGAACATGATCCCTCACAAGTGTTCCCTCGATCATGGTGGTCGTCATCAAGTTCCTCATGGCTTCCTGCCTTGTATCCCGATTCTGGTGTTCGAAAAGCTCTTTGAGATTGAGCATCATGTCATAAGAAGTGGGCATAGCTTGATGCTGATGTTGCAGTACATTTGACATAGATGCCAAAATGTAACACCGCACCATCTCATCGGCCTTGATCCACTTCTTATAACTCTCCTTCTCCTTTTCCCTAGAATCATCCACAGGCTTAGGAGGGCACTCTTCGAGGAGTACATATTTGTATTCCTCAGCAGTCAAGGCAATGTCAAGATTCCTCTTTCAATCAACATAGTTGGGTCCAGTAAGTTTATTTTATTTCAGTATCACAGCAAGTGGGTTGAAAGTCATTTTGAAAGAAAACCTAAGAATCACATAGATCAAAATATTAGATTTCAAAAAACTATTGATTCCTCAAACAATAAAATTTTAAAATCAACCAACACCTCAAAACACCGGGAATATCGTATGCCACGATAGTGTGGACGTATATGAATTCTACATTTGTAAGAGGAGGTTTTACCCATTAATTTTACTATCTTGTCAACCTAACCTTTTGACAAGTAAAATTAATAGTTGGTTCCTCTTTGGCCCTACAAATAAAAGTAGTGACTACGATGGGGAGGATACTTATATTTGTATCTAAGTTTTCACTATTACTCGGTACCAAGGTAATTATCTCGGGTTATGTGCCTTCCGATGGGGAAGTACACAAACTCCTTAATAATTTCCTATAACCATATTCGACCTTGTGATCCACAAACAAACCCATCCGATGGGGAGGAAGGCACTCAGAGCCGACGCGTAAGTTTATTTGCATCACATATCAAATCGTAATGGAGGCCGTGGGAATTTATAAAAATATCCCTCTCCCACTTAGTAATTTGAAATTGAGGAATTTTCTAGCCTACGACATGCATATCAAACACTAAGCAATAAATATGAAAAATAAAATTTTTCCAACTATTATGTCTTTTGTCTTCAATATGTCTCCCATCGTATCGCCATCTCGTCCGCTCCTCCCTACGTCATGTACAAGCCATCCGGAGATTCGAGCCGAGAAAAAATATTTTAATTTACATCCATCGATCCTATACTCAACGAGGGAGTGTACATGAAATCTAGATCGAAAGTAAATTAAAATAAAAGGAGTGGCTAAACAATGCCATATCTAATTACAAAAATTAAATACTAGCCTCGTCAACCCCGAGGATTCAACAAAATATACAATTACACACATACAATCACATACACACATATGACCATAATAGTTGGATCCTATGCCTACAACCAAAGAGTTAACCTACGTATATCCTACTATTATCTGGAACATATAATATATGAAAAGTGCATAAAAGTAACCGAATCCTAAACACACAAAACCGAAAACCGTGGCTCTGATACCACTTGAAGGTAGGAAACTTCGCTTCCCACTTTAACTTGGTCGCTTGTTCATGGCAATCCCTTCTACGTCCCCGGATAAAAAAAAATTATCCTTGACAAGAGAGATTACCCAAGCAACCATTTCATCGTCGTGCTATTCGATTAGAGTAGTCACTTGAACAAACTTGTTGTTCAAGCAACCAACCTCTATTCTACGAATAGCCACGGAATAGACGATGTATGGATCACCGACTTTTGTGTTTATGTTCGGGGTCCAAGTTATATTAGCCATAAAAATAGAATACTACATGCATATATAATTGAAAAACAATTATAGACATGTTACAAAAGAGAATAGACAATCGATATACCTCTCGATCTTCTATTGTATGTCCTTCCTCTTTTTGGACGTCGTGTGGGCGACGATCTACCAAAAGTCGAAGCTCCTAGATCACCAATCTTCCTTCCTTGCTCGCTCTGAACAAGAGGAAGAATAAGAAACAAAACACTTCTCCTTCTTTCAACCAACCACCAAGCTCCAAGCTTGGTGCTTGCCGCCGGCCAAGAAGGAGATCAAGGAGAGTGAACGTCAGCCAAGACTCTAAGGTAAGAGACCCTAGACTTCTTTCCACCAGCCAAGGAGAGGAGAAGGACTTGATTTGGATGCCGGCCAAGGGAGGGAAGAAGGAGATGGGCACCGACAACCAAGGAAGAAGAAGAAGAAAGGAAATAATTTCCTTATTTGGTGCCGCCCAAGCCTTCAAACCCTAAGCCTCCCAAACCCTAATCCTATCTCAATTGGAATTCCTTATTGCCGCCCACCCTAAAGCCTCCTTTTATAGAGTTATGGATAAGCCTTGTTTTAATCTCCACAATTGGTTCTAGAGATTTAATCTCTACCTTTGGATCTAGAGTTTTGTTTTCATCCATTGGATCTAGGCTTCATGAGGTATTAATAGGCTACAATAGGGACCATGAGGAGGAGTTGGATCTTGGCCACCCAATGGATCAAGCCCACATAAAGTCTGATCCATTAATGATAATCCAATCCACTAAAGGATTATCATTGATCTACCTCACCAATCCCCATAATTTAATATGGGCTCCATATATTATATGTACATTTTTCTCCCCGTGTTTAAGATCTCGAATGTCCGTCGATTAATTAATTTATTGACCATTAATTAATCAACATCTAACTCCATGAGTAGTACCACTCAACCTTTTCATCATGCCGGACCAAGTCCACCTGCAGGATTTACATGATGAACCTAATGAGCTCCTCAAGGGGGCATCATCATCCTAATATATAGGACACGGTTTCCTCCTATAATCAATGGCACACCATATAAATAATATCATTTCCCAACTTACCGAGCCTATCGATTTAATATTTAAATCTTGCCCATTTGTAAATCAAAGAAATGAATACTAAGTATATGTGCCCGTTATTATATCGAGATTAAGAGTATGTACAATATAATATGTGAGGTCCGATTCTATTATGTAGTCAGAAATAAATCGAATCACTTCTAAGTCGGTCCTGCTCAATACACACAAAGTGTACTAGTGTGATTCTATGGTCAAGACAAACCAATACCAAATCACACTACAACCATACCAATGGTTTGTTCAAAGCCATCTCGGTTGTGAGCCTATACTTATACTTTACAAGGAGCCGATAACATGATCTCCCGTGTGACACCACACACCATGTTATCTACAATGTAATGTATTAGACAATATGCATAACCATAAATATGCAAACAATGATCATGTGATTCTTATTTAAAAATAAAGATGTTCATACAAAA
Source organism: Wurfbainia villosa (assembly GCA_025175895.1). Classification (NCBI taxonomy): domain Eukaryota; kingdom Viridiplantae; phylum Streptophyta; class Magnoliopsida; order Zingiberales; family Zingiberaceae; genus Wurfbainia; species Wurfbainia villosa. Next base: position 31,122,525 of record CM045986.1, read on the forward strand.
GATAGACTTTTCAGTATACATCTCAACTATCCTATCGACCAAGTGATAGGTGATCCAAACATAGGACTTCGAACTAGAGCCTCATACAGAAACCTTAGTCAAATCTCCTTGATTTCCAAAATTGAACCCAAAACTATTCACCAAGCTCTTCTTGATCCCGATTAGATTATTGCAATGCAAGAAGAACTGGCTCAATTCACTAGGAACGAAGTATGGGAATTAGTACCACCACCTCAAGATAAAACAATCATTGGAACAAGGTGGATGTTTAGATATAAACTTGATGATAAAGGTGAAGTAGTTAGAAATAAAGCTAGATTAGTCGCTAAAGGGTTTAGTCAAGTCGAAGGCTTAGATTACAACGAGACCTATGCCCCAGTAGCTAGATTAGAGTCCATTCAAATGTTATTAGCATATGCTGCACATCGAGGATTTAAGTTGTTTCAAATGGATGTAAAGTTAGCATTCTTGAATGGATACATTAAAGAAGAGGTTTATGTTAGTCAACCCCCCGGTTTCGAAAGTCTAGATAAACCTGACCATGTTCTTAGGTTAAAGAAAGCTCTCTATGGACTTAAACAAGCTCCTCGAGCTTGGTACGAGAGGCTTTCAATTTATCTTAAGTCCAAAGAATTTAACCAAGGTGTAGTTGACCCAACCCTTTTCGTAAAAACCGTAGGTAAAGACATATTCATAGCCCAAATCTATGTAGATGATATTATTTTCGGAACCACCAACTCGATTCTACTAAATGAATTCATTTCACTTATGGAAAGTGAATTTGAAATGAATTTAGTAGGTGAGTAAAGTTTCTTCTTAGGTCTACAAATTAAACAAACTAAAGATGGAATATACTTACATCAACACAAATATACTAGGGGATTAATTAAACGCTTTGAAATGCAAGATGCTAAAATTATTAATACTCCAATGGCAATGAATGTAAATATAGAAGAAGATGTAATCGGAAATTTAATTGATTTAAAATACTATAGGAGTATAATAGGGAGTCTCCTTTACTTAACTGCGAGCCGACCTGATATCCTATTTGTAGTAAGTATGTGTGCAAGGTTCTAAACTTGTGCCAAGGAGTCTCACCTAACTCTAGTAAAGCGTATCCTTAGATATCTAAAGGGTATACTTAATGTCGATATTTGGTACCCTAGATCTACTGAGTTCGAACTAACTGGCTACTTCGATTCGGACTATGCCGATAGTAAGCTCGATAGAAAGAGTACGAGTAGTTGTTGTCAACTTCTTGGCTCGAGTCTAGTAAGTTGATGCAGTAGGAAGCAACATTGTGTTGGCTTATCTACCACCGAAGCTGAATACATCGCGATGGGTGAGTGTGTTACTCAGCTTCTTTGGATAAAGCACACTCTCCGAGACTTTAAGTTAGATTTTACAAAAACTAAACTCCACGTAGATAACATTAGCTCAATTAACCTAACTAAGAATCCGATATGTCATTCTAGGACCAAACATATAGAGGTCAAACATCATTTCATTTGAGAACATGTGGCCAACGGAGCCATACAACTCGAATACATCGAATCGAAGTCCAACTTGGCAGACCTATTTACTAAACCCCTACCCGAAGCCGAATTCAATCTATTAAGATGAAAATTGGGCATGTGCGTAGTAGAATAGGAACTTGCAAATTATATTTTCCTACTACTATTTCTTACTTTTTCATTTTTATGGAAATAGCATAGGACATACCTTAGATATCATGCACCTATAGATTTAAGGAGCCAATACATCTCACAACACATAGGACTAATGTGTTTGTGTACTTAGCCACATAGATGGGTGTGAGGTGTTAGGACCTTACTCCTTGTTCTAGATGTAGAGCTAGTGCATCGCCATGAACCACGGAGTATAATCATACATATTAATCGACTCTGACCAGGACTGGTTGATCTTTCATATCAATCAAGTCAAATATGAGTCGAATATTTTATAGATGAGCTTATTTTTAGTATACTATTTTCAAAATTTATTTGGAACATGCTTGGACTTACAACTATATTCTAAATCATGTTTTTTAAAACCCCCTGCTCTTTCTGATTTATGGCAAAAGGGGGAGAAAAGGCCAAAGTTAAGGGGTCATTTTTTGGTAACTTAACTTAGTACATATTCTAATGACCCAAGTTAAGTAAATGTTTACTTAACTTAACTTAATTTTTAGAACTTAAATAAGGGGAGAAAGGCCAAGGTTAAGAAATCAATTTTTTGATTTCTTAACTTAAAAATTATTTTAAACACTATGGCCAATATTAAGTAATTTTGGTTACTTAATTCTTTTTAAGTAGAAAACATCAAGGGGGAGAGTTAAAACTCTTTCTCAAGTACTCACCCTCTGTCTAGGGGAAGGATTCCTCAAGGGGGAGCACTTGAAAAAGAGTTTTTATATACTTCTGCTCATTCATGCATATCTCATACTCATTTTGTTTAATGCACTTAATTTATTTTACTTAACTTTGTGTTGGTTTGCCATAAATCAAAAAGGGAGAGATTGTTGGTGCAGTAGGCACCTGAATCGAACCTGAGTTTTGATTATAGCAAATACACAAAGTTAAGTGCATTTTGTTATCTCACGAGATAAATCAAGTATGCAGAAATGCGCCTGTGGCAACGACGCTGGTGGTAAGGCACGGTTCCTCTCACAGATCCAGGTCGATTCCGCCTCAAAGAAAGACACGCTGGGCGAGTAGCGGTGCACGATGCCCTCTCATCCCAGCGTGGTCGGCCACCTGGGCAGCATGGGTCCTAATGTGTCGGGCCACGCATCACCCTGATTTACCCTCGTTGACCGGTGGAGACTCTAGTTGAAGGTCGTGGGGCAGGGCCGGTCAGCCATCAGGACTAGTAGGGAAGAGAAATCATACTTGATACCTGATGTAAATAAAAAAAAAGTATGCAAAAATGCTAAGCTAAGCCGAAGGTTAGTGACACTTAGAGAGAACCGTAGTGGTTGGGCGACACTGGGAGGACTTTGGAGGGAGCCGAAAGAATCAAGTGGAGATCGAAAGCAAGGCTTCAAAGGTAAATGTTGAGGTAAGCTCATGTGAGTGAGCGTAAGTTAGGTTGAGTTCTCCATACGGGGACATCCTTAGGCGACGATCCGACCAAGACTTCCCATAGAAGGTCTATATTGAGATTGGACGGCAAGTGGCTGTCGAATTCACTTATATTTCGAGCTAACTCTTTATTATAGTTGAAAATTCTGGCAATCAGTTGAATCGGCCAAGGATAAGTTCAACTGCTAAGCCATCAGTTCAACCGGCCAAGGATCAGTTCAACTGCTAAGCCATCAATTCAATCGGCAAAGAAATCATTTCAACCGTTGGTCAAGGATCAACTTCGAGATGAGTCAAAACTCATCCCTTTCTTCAAGGGTGAGGTGGCTATTGATGTAGGATCTTGATATGCTCGAGGAGGGGACTTCTAGGGCTATAAAAGAAGGTCCATTTCTCACCATTTCATCAATTCTAAGTGCCCTAAAGCCTCCACAATGATGCGACTCTCTGACGACTCTACAACAACGAAGTGTTGTCAACAACCCTAGCTTAATTTCTATTCTCTAGTTGTTGGTATAATCTTACTTTGTCGTCTCTTTAATATTGCAATTCTTTTTGTTAATCGAGGTTTTCTATTGTTGCATTTTACCTTAATAGAAGAGAGGGTTTGTCTCTCTATCTTTTTCTTTCGAAGGTTTTTGTAATCGTCAAACTCCTACCTCCAACGAGGAGGAGTGTTTTAGTGAATTGCCCTCCGTACACGGTCTAGGACCATTAGGGCCTTGGAGTAGTAGACGAAGGCTACGAACCAAGTAAAAAAAAATACTATTGTCTCTTGTGTTTAATTTTATCTTCCGCTGTATCTACTCGTGTTTTAACGAACGAAACAAAACAAAAGTTTTATCGCAATTCACCCCCCTCTAGCGATCCGCTCGATCCAACAATAACAGCTACAACTCTTCTATTCAAATGGCTCCTTTCGAGGCCCTATACGGTAGACCCTGTAGATCTCAAGTGTTATGAGAGTAAGTTGGGGAACGACAGTTATTGGGGCCTCATAGTATCCAGCATGATGCGGAGTTTGTACGAGTCATCAGACGACGATTATCAGAGGCACAGGATAGACAGAAGAGTTATGCGGACCGGAGGCGAAGGCCTTTAGAATTCTCAGTAGGGGATCATGTATTTCTGCGGGTTTCACCTACGAAAGGGGTGAAACATTTTGGGCTAAAAGGAAAATTAGCTCCACGCTACATTGGTTCATTTGAGATATTAGAGCGAATTAGAGATGTAGCTTATTAGTTGGCTTTACCTCCGACACTTGTGGGTGTTCACAACGTATTTCATGTTTCTATGCTGAGGAAATACGTGCTGCGATCTGACCATATTCTAAAAGAGGTGTCGATACCACTCCAGGCGAATGCGACTTATGAGGAGATTCCAGTGCGGATTCTTGGTCGCAAGGAGCGACAGTTGCGGAACAAAACCATCCGACTTGTAAAGGTGGGATGGTAGCATCATACGGATGAGGAGGCTACATGGGAGCTGGAAGATACTATCCGAGCTTGATACCCTCATCTGTTTACCTGAGGTATGTGGTTATTTCGGAATATGCTTGATCTAATTTTTGCATTTAAGTACGAAATTTGGGGACCAAATTTTAATAAGTGGGGGAGAATGTAAAATACCGCAAGCTCAAGAGCAAAGCACCAAAACACTTTTTGCAGTGTAACTCGTGGGGGACCAAATATGTAGTTAGATGAGTTATTTTTCGATTTCGAACTTCATGAGCAGTCTAACTCGGAACCCGAGAAGGGTATAACACTTTTTGCAGGTTCGAGGAAGAAAACCGCAAGCAAGCCACCCCCGAAGGAAGAAGAAGATGAGTCCAATTCGAAGGTCGACCCAAAAATGGAGGCTGAACTAGTCAACCTAGTTCGGAGGATAGTCAAGGGACAAAAGCAAACCGTCACTCGACCCAACGAAGGTAAGCCTAAAAGTTCTAATATTAGGTGTTATGAATGCAACAGGTTTGGACACATCAAGTCTGAATGCCCAAAGCTCAAGAGCAAAGCACCAAAACACAAAAAGACACTCAACGCTACATGGGAAGAACCGTCCGAGGAAGAAGACGATGATTGCATCCTCATGGCTAAACCGGTTGAATCGGAGACGGATTCGGAACCGGAACACGAATCTGAAACCGAAGACGAGTCGGACTACGAAGCACTATTCAAGACAAGCAATGGATACACATCCGGTTCAAAAGATACACTCAAGGTAAGTCGATCCCTTATTAGTACGCTTGATAGTGTAATTAAGTTCTTAACTAGGAAATTAGCTAAGTCCGAGTCCAAGGTCAAGACCCTGGTTGAGGAAGTTAAACTCCTTAAACACAAGGTCTCCCTAACCTCTTCGACTAGTTGAGTTCGAGAGGAGGACTCAACTCGGGTTGAAAAGCTCGAAGTTGAGAACTCACTCTTGAAGAGTCAAGCCGAAGATCTTAGGAACACGTTGGAAAGGTTTACTTTGGGATCCCAAGGACTTGACCTCCTACTTGGATCACAAAGGGTCGTGTACAACAAGGCCGGGCTAGGGTTTAGCTCAAATACGACCAACAAGTCGTATATGTCGATTGTAAGTCGACATAAAAAATGTGTCCAAGCACGTGTCCCTAAGACCGCCTTGATTTCAAACTTAGGATCGAACCAGTACTGGGTTCCCAAAGACCAAATCCACTATGTGGAGAGACCAAACTGATTTAACGGTCCAGGGGGAGCCAGTACAAAACTTGTTTGTATTTTAACTTAGAAATTGCATGCTTAGGTTCTTTATTTAGTTTGATTCTTCTTTTTTGAATGGCTAGATAGGACTATAACTCGTCAATACTTGATAACATAGTACCAGGACGCGGCGAGATGATAGTATGCTAGGAAAGTGGAGTCTTATGTATTCGGGCTAGATAAGGCGTATCTAGTTCGGTGCACTTGACCGAGTGGAATTAGCTGAAGCTACCTCGCCGTATCGTAGACTAGTTAGACCAGGAAGTGGTTTTAGGTGAGTCAAGTCTCTATTTTCTTGAAAATGGCTTTGTCTAAGGAAGTGGTTGTTGTTCTGATCAAAGAAGGCCTCTGTGCCTCACCACGACTTGGAAGCCATGATCTTGAAAAGGTGTCTCGATGAGCCTAAGGTCAAATCCAAATCTAACGCAAGGTTGACAAGTGTTCAAATCATTAAAATTAAATCATGTAAAATTGGAAGTCATCTCACAAGAACATATAGGGTTAACATGCTTGATCATGTAGACACGGGTGAGATGATTTAGGTTAATAATCTTCAACCAATCTTTAATAAATCCAATAACTGATCCAACTACCTTGCGTGTAGGATCAATGGATGTTGGACAGTGGTTGCTCCCGACACATGACCAGGGATCAACTCAAGTTTTCAAAGCTTCGATTCAAACGACAAGGATCGGTAGCCTTCGGAAACAACGACAAGCTCAAAATCATCGGATCAGGTGATATTGAGCTCAACTCTCACTTTATTTTTTAAAATGTCTTATTGGTAGAAAATTTTCAATATAATTTACTTATTGTAAGCCAATTGTGTGATAATAACTATAAGGTCATATTTCTAGAAAATGAATGTGTAATTAATACAAATGGAACTTCTAAAACTATCCTTAAGGGAACCAGAAATAACAATATTTACACTATTAATCTAACTAACTCCTCAACCAAGTGTCTTATGACACGGTAAGAGGAATCATGGTTGTGGCACCGACGACTCGGTCACTCACACCCAAGACTCATCCACAAGATGAGTCAGAGTGACTTAGTCAGAGGTTTGCCTAACCTCAATAACTTGGATAATAAAATATGTAATGCTTGTCAACAAGGTAAACAATCTAGGACACAACATCAACTAACTAATCAAGAATGAACCAAAATTGTTCTTGAGCTCCTACACATTGATCTATTTGATTCACATGGAGCTAAGTCACTTAATGGAAGTAAATTCTACTTGGTCATAATTGATGACTATTCTAGATTTACTTGGGTTAGGTTCATCAAAAACAAAAGTGATACCCTAGATCAATTAATCAACCTATTTAAACTAATAGAAAATCAACAAAACCTTAAAATCAAAAGACTTAGGACTGATCATGGTGGTGAATTCGAGAACCACAGGTTTACAGAATTCTGTAACCTAAATGGATACCACCATGAGTTCTCTTGCCCTAGAACCCCACAACATAATGACCTAGTAGAACAAAAAAATAGAACCCTACAAGAAGCCACTAGGACAATGTTAAACGAGTATAATCTACTCGATAGGTTTTGGGTGAAAGCCGTAAGTACGACATGCTATGTCCAAAATAGGATCCTTATGGTAAAGAGGCACCTTAAGACCTCATATGAGATTTATCATGATAAAATACATAAAATCAAGTACTTTAGGGTATTTGGGTGTAAGGTACAAATCCTAAACACTAAGGATTACCTAGGGAAATTTACATCCAAAATCTCGGCCGGAATCTTCCTAGGATACTCGACTATAAGTAGAGCTTATAGAGTATATAACCATGACACCCTTAGAGTCGAGGAGACTATAAATGTAGTATTTGATGAAGGACACGAACCTACAAAACCCCCGGCAACCCCAATTAGCGAGCCGATTCATACCAGACACAACTCCGATCTAGAGATCAAGTCTAGTATTAATCCCAACCTAAGTCAACCAAGTCATTCTATTGACCAAGTGGTAGATGACTCAAACCAAACTAGGACTCAATCGAGTCATCCTATTGATCAAGTGGTAGATGACCCAAACCCAAACCAAACTAGGACTAAAACGAATCATCCTTGAAGGTAGAAAACTTTGCTTCCCACTTCAACTCGATCGCTTGTTCATGGCGATCCCTTCTATGTCCCCGGATAAAAAAAATTTATCCTTGACAAGAGGGATTACCCAAGCAACCGTTTCATCGTTGTGCTATTCGATTAGAGTAGTCACTTGAACAAACTTGTTGTTCAAGCAACCAACCTCTATTCTACGAATAGCCACGGAATAGACGATGTACGGATCGCCGACTTTTGTGTTTATGTTCGGGGTCCAAGTTATATTAGCCATAAAAATAGAATACTACATGCATATATAATTGAAAAACAATTATAGACATGTTATAAAAGAGAATAGACAATCGATATACCTCTTGATCTTCTATTGTATGTCCTTCCTCCATTTGGACGTCGTGTGGGCGACGATCTACCAAAAGTCGAAGCTCCTAGATCACCAATCTTCGTTCCTTGCTCGCTCCGAACAAGAGGAAGAATAAGAAACAAAACACTTCTCCTTCTTTCAACCAACCACCAAGCTCCAAGCTTGGTGCTTGCCGGCGGCCCAGAAGGAGATCAAGGAGAGTGAACGCCGGCCAAGACTCTAAGGGAAGAGACCCTAGACTTCTTTCCACCGGCCAAGGAGAGGAGAAGGACTTGATTTGGATGCCGGCCAAGGGAGGGAAGAAGGAGATGGGCGTCGGCCACCAAGGAAGAAGAAGAAGAAAGGAAATAATTTCCTTATTTGGTGCCGCCCAAGCCTTCAAACCCTAAGCCTCCCAAACCCTAATCCTATCTCAATTGGAATTCCTTGTTGCCGCCCACCCTAAAGCCTCCTTTTATAGAGTTAGGGATAAGCCTTGTTTTAATCTCCACCATTGGTACTAGAGATTTAATCTCAACCGTCGGATCTAGAGATTTAATCTCAACCGCCGGTTCTAGAGATTTACTCTCTACCTTTGGATCTAGAGTTTTGTTTTCATCCATTGGATCTAGGTTTCATGAGGTATTAATAGGCTACAATAGGGACCATGAGGAGGAGTTAGATCTTGGCCACCCAATGGATCAAGCCCACATAAAGTCCGATCCATTAATGATAATCCAATCTACTAAAGGATTATCATTGATCTACCTCACCAACCCCCATAAGTTAATATAGGCTCCATATATTATTTGTATATTTTCTCCCCGTGTTTAAGATCTTGAATGTCCGTCGATTAATTAATTTACTGACCATTAATTAATCAACATCTAACTCCATGAGTAGTACCACTTAACCTTTTCATCATGCCGGACCAAGTCCACCTGCAGGGTTTACATGATGAACCTTATGAGCTCCTCAAGGGGACATCATCATCCTAATATATAGGACACGGTTTCCTCCTATAATAAACGGCACACCATATAAATAATATCATTTCCCAACTTACCGAGCCTATCGATTTAATCTATAAATCTTGCCCATTGGTAAATCAAAGAAATGAATACTAAGTATATGTGCCCGTTATTATATCGGGATTAAGAGTATGTACAATATAATATGTGAGGTCCGATTCGATTATGTAGTCAGCAATAAATCGAATCACCTCTAAGTCGGTCCTGCTCAATACACACAAAGTGTACTAGTGTGATTCTATGGTCAAGACAAACAAATACCAAATCACACTACAACCATACCAATGGTTGTCCAAAGTCATCTCGGTTGTGAGCCTATACTTATACTTTACAAGGAGCCGATAACATGATCTCCCGTGTGACACCACACACCATGTTATCTACAATGTAATGTATTAGACAATATGCATAACCATAAATATGCAAACAATGATCATGTGATTCTTATTTCAAAATAAAGATGTTCATACAAAAGATAGACTTTTCAGTATACATCCCAACAATCTCCCACTTATCCTAAAAGACTATGCTGTTCTCAAACTGCCATACATCTGATTCTCATTCCCTCCACATGCCTATCAAAAGCTCTCGCCGGAAGGGCTTTAGTGAAAGGATCTGCTAGGTTATCCTCCGATGCAATCTTGTCCACAACAACTTCTCCTCTCTTTACGATTTCTCATATCATGTGGTACTTGCACTCTGTGCGTTTACTTGCCTTATGGGCTCGTGGTTCCTTCGAGTTTGCAACTGCACCACTATTATCACAATAAATTATGATAGTTCTGGGCAAACCATGAATCACATCCAAATCCATCAAGAAGTTCCTGAGCCACACAACATCTTTGGCCGCCTCAGAGGCTGCCACATACTCAGCTTCCATGGTGGAGTCCGCCACGCATTTCTGCTTGACACTCCTCCATACAATGGCTCCACCTCCCAAAGAAAACACAAAACCTGAGGTAGACTTCCCGTTATCCCTGTCTGATTGGAAGTCAGAATCTGTGTAACCCACAAGGAGTAATTGGTCTGCCTGGTAAACTAGCATATAATCCCTAGTCCTTCTCAGGTACTTCAATATATGCTTTATTGCAGTCCAATGTCCCTGTCCTGGATTACTCTAATATTTGCTGACCATGCCCATGGCAAAGCAGATATCTAGTCTCGTACATAGCATCGTATACATGAGGCTTTCTACTGTCGAAGCATAAGGAACCACCTTCATCTCCTCTATCTCCTCAGACATTCTAGGACACATCTCTTTAGATAAAAGAACTCCATGCCTGAAAGGTAGAAAACCCTTCTTGGAGTTCTGCATGCTAAAACGATCCATAATGGTATCTATGTATGAAGCTTGAGATAAACACAACATCTTTTTCTTACGATCCCTTATAACCTTGATCCCAAGGATGTGTCCTACTTCTCCCAAGTCCTTCATATCAAACTGTTTGGACAATCATACCCTTACGTCCGATAACACCTTGATATTGTTGCCAATTAACAAAATGTCATCTACGTATAGTACAAGAAATACCTCTACGTTTTCGTCACATCTCTTGTATACACAAGACTCATCTGGACTTTGAATAAATCCATAAGACTGGATTACCTCATCAAAGCGGATGTTCCAAGACCTCGAAGTTTGCTTCAATCCATAAATGGACCGATTAAGCTTACACACAAGATGCTCTTTGCCCTTTTCAATGAATCCCTCTGGTTGCTTCATATAGATGTTTTCCTCAAGACTTCCATTAAGGAAAGCTGTCTTGACATCCATCTGCCACACCTCATAATCCATATGAGCTGCAATGCATAAGAGAATCCGGATAGACTTAAGCATGGCTACCGGCGAAAAGGTCTCCTCATAATCGATACCCTCTTTTTGAGTATACCCTTTCGCAACAAGCCTTACTTTGAAAGTCTCAACCTTTCCGTCTATTCCTCTCTTTCTTTTGTAGATCCACTTGCAACCAATAGTTTTTACACCATCGGGTGGTTCTACTAGCTCCCAGACCTGATTTGAATCCATAGATTCAATCTCAACATTCATTGCACTTTGCCAAGATACTGCATCTTTATCTTGGATTGCCTCGTCATATGTCCAGGGATCAAATCAGAAGATTCTCCCAAGATCATGAATCTATCAGGCTATCTCACAACCCTCCCACTACGATGAGGTATCACCTGTGTATCCTCTGTGACACGCGGTGCAGTGACTTGTGGTATATCCTCTTGTACCGGTGGTACTGAAGAAGTGACTTCCCCTTTTAATTCCTCCAGAACAATCTTACTCATGGGCTTGTGGTTCATTACATAGTCTTCCTCTAGAAATCTGGCGTTCATGCTAACGATCACCCTCTGATCTCTAGGACTATAAAACAAATCTCCTTTCATTCCTCTAGGATAGCCAACGAACATGCGTACTTATGTACGAGGTTCCAACTTACCAGCATCTGCCTTCAGCACATGTGTTGGACTCCCCCAAATCCGAATATGTCTTAGACTAGGCTTTCGCCCAGTCCATAATTCTGTGGGAGTAGAAGGCACTGATTTAGATGGAACAAAGTTCAGAATGTACACTGCCGTGTCTAGAGCATATCCCCAGAACGAATCTGACAACTCAGAATAACTCATCATCGATCAAACCATCTCCATAAGAGTCCTATTCCTTCGCTCTACTACACCATTCTGCTGGGGCGTGCCAGGTGCAGACAATTGGGATTGAATCCCAGCCTCTGATAAGTAATTCCTAAACTCTCCCAAGAGGTACTCACCACCACGATCAGATCATAGTGTCTTGATACTTTTTCCTTGACATTTCTCTGCATCAACCTTGAATTCTTTGAACTTGTCAAAGCATTCAGACTTACAGTGCATCAAGTAAATGTATCCATATCTCGACTAATCATCTATAAAAGAGATGAAATACTCAAAACCACCTCTAGCCTGGATAGACATAGGACCACACAAATCAGAATGAACCAATTCTAACACATCTTTGGCTCTATACCCCTTTGCCTTAAAAGGCCTCTTGGTCATTTTACCCTACAAGCAAGATTCGCAGGTTGGGAAATCTTCCACCACTAATGAACCCAGAGGTCCATCGGCTATCAACCTTTGAATTCTACTTAGGTTAATATGACCAACCCTAAGATGCCAAAGATATGTTTGGTTCATCTTCGAAGGTTCTTTTCTCTTATTGGAATTAGAAGATGAGTTATTAACTTCTATTTGCATCGTGGGAGCTTTTGGTTCAAGTGTGTATAAATTTCCTATCAATGCACCAGAATAGATAATCTCCCTATTCCTTTTTATAACAACTCTGTCATTAAAAGAAATAGAATATCTATCCATAAACAATTTAGAAACTAAAATTAAATTCTTTCTAAATAAAGGTACATAAAGGCAATTCTTAAGAACCAAAACTTTATTTTTCTGAAAAGATAAATAAACATCTCCCACTTTCATATGCTACCTTCATGGCATCGCCTAAGTATCTGAGTAATCTCCCCTTCATCGTGCGGTTTCCTAGAATCCTACAAAGTATTGCAGACATGATCGATGACTCCGTATCTACACACCAGGTGCCGGTAGATAACACCGCTAAACATGTTTCAACGACTAGACCAAAAGATATACCTTTGTTCTGCTTGCGGTTGGGGCAGTCCTTCTTCCAGTGTCCAGTCTGCTTACAAGTGAAGCACTTGCCTTTCGGCTTCTTCACTCCTCCCTGAGTTCCTCCCACCGCCTTTGCCCCAGCTTGTTTCTTCTTCTTCTTGCCTTTCGGCTTTGAAGTATAAACCTTTTGGGTAACCATGGCATGCGCCTGAGCACTCTGACAAAATAGCCCCTCTGTCGCCTAGAGTTCTGTCAGAAGCTTTGCCAATGAATACAACCTCTTGTTCATGTTGTAGTTCACGCGAAACTGCTCAAAACTCCTAGGTAGAGACTGGAGAATGATATCGACCTGGGTTTCCCTATCGATCTCAGCTCCGAGGACTTCCAACTCATTCAAATGAGTCATCATCTTGAGAACATGATCCCTCACAAGTGTTCCCTCGATCATGGTGGTCGTCATCAAGTTCCTCATGGCTTCCTATCTTGTAGCCTAATTCTGGTGTCCGAAAAGTTCTTTGAGATTGAGCATCATGTCATAAGCAGTGGGCATAGCTTGATGCTGATGTTGCAGTACATTTGACATAGATGCCAAAATGTAACACTGCGCCATCTCATCGGCCTTGATCCACTTCTTATAACTCTCCTTCTCCTTTTCCCTAGAATCATCCGCAGGCTTAGGAGGGCACTCTTAGAGGAGTACATATTTGTATTCCTCAGCAGTCAAGACAATGTCAAGATTCCTCTTTCAATCAACATAGTTGGGTCCAGTAAGTTTATTTTCTTTCAGTATCACAGCAAGCGGGTTGAAAGTCATTTTGAAAGAAAACCTAAGAATCACATAGATCAAAATATTAGATTTCAAAAAAATATTGATTCCTCAAAAATTAAAATTTTAAAATCAACCAACACCTCAAAACACCGGGAATATCGTATGCCACAATAGTGTGGACGTATATGAATTCTACATTTGTAAGAGGAGGTTTTACCCATTAATTTTACTATCTTGTCAACCTAACCTTTTGACAAGTAAAATTAATAGTTGGTTCCTCTTCGGCCCTACAAATAAAAGTAGTGACTACGATGGGGAGGATACTTATATTTGTATCTAAGTTTTCACTATTACTCGGTACCAAGGTAATTATCTCGGGTTATGTTCCTTCCGATGGGGAAGTACACACACTCCTTAATAATTTCCTATAACCATATTCGACCTTGTGATCCACAAACAAACCCATCCGATGGGGAGGAAGGCACTCAGAGCCGACGCGTAAGTTTATTTGCATCACATGTCAAATCGTAATGGAGGCCGTGGGAATTTATAAAAATATCCCTCTCCCACTTAGTAATTTGAAATTGAGGAATTTTCTAGCCTACGACATGCATATCAAACACTAAGAAATAAATATGAAAAATAAAAAATTTCCAACTATTATGTCTTTTGTCTTCAATATGTCTCCCGTTGTATCGCCATCTCGTCCGCTCCTCCCTACGTCATGTACAAGCCATCCGGAGATTCGAGCCGAGAAAAAATATTTTAATTTACATCCATCAATCCTATACTCAACGAGGGAGTGTACATGAAATCTAGATTGAAAGTAAACTAAAATAAAAGGAGTGGCTAAACAATGCCATATCTAATTACAAAAATTAAATACTAGCCTCGTCAACCCCGAGGATTCAACAAAATATACAATTACACACATACAATCACATACACACATATGACCATAATAGTTGGATCCTATGCCTACAACCAAAGAGTTAACCTACGCATATCCTACTATTATCTGGAACATATAATATATGAAAAGTGCATAAAAGTAACCGAATCCTAAACACACAAAACCGGAAACCGTAGCTCTGATACCACTTGAAGGTAGGAAACTTCGCTTCCCACTTTAACTCGGTCGCTTGTTCATGGCAATCCCTTCTACGTCCCCGGATAAAAAAAATTTATCCTTGACAAGAGAGATTACCCAAGCAACCGTTTCATCGTCGTGCTATTCGATTAGAGTAGTCACTTGAACAAACTTGTTGTTCAAGCAACCAACCTCTACTCTACGAATAGCCGCGGAATAGACGATGTACGGATCACCGACTTTTGTGTTTATGTTCGGGGTCCAAGTTATATTAGCCATAAAAATAGAATACTACATGCATATATAATTGAAAAACAATTATAGACATGTTACAAAAGAGTAGACAATCGATATACCTCTCGATCTTCTATTGTATGTCCTTCTTCCTTTTGGACGTTGTGTGGGCGACAATCTACCAAAAGTCGAAGCTCCTAGATCACCAATCTTCCTTCCTTGCTCGCTCCGAACAAGAGGAAGAATAAGAAACAAAACACTTCTCCTTCTTTCAACCTACCACCAAGCTCCAAGCTTGGTGCTTGCCGGCGGCCCAGAAGGAGATCAAGGAGAGTGAACGCCGGCCAAGACTCTAAGGGAAGAGACCCTAGACTTCTTTCCACCGACCAAGGAGAGGAGAAGGACTTGATTTGGATGCCGGCCAAGGGAGGGAAGAAGGAGATGGGCGTCGGCCACCAATGAAGAAGAAGAAGAAAGGAAATAATTTCCTTATTTGGTGCCGCCCAAGCCTTCAAACTCTAAGCCTCCCAAACCCTAATCCTATCTCAATTGGAATTCCTTGTTTCCGCCCACCCTAAAGCCTCCTTTTATAGAGTTATGGATAAGCCTTGTTTTAATCTCCACCATTGGTTCTTGAGATTTAATCTCTACCTTTGGATATAGAGTTTTGTTTTCATCCATTGGATCTAGGCTTCATGAGGTATTAATAGGCTACAATAGGGACCATGAGGAGGAGTTGGATCTTGGCCACCCAATGGATCAAGCCCACATAAAGTCTGATCCATTAATGATAATCCAATCCACTAAAGGATTATCATTGTTCTACCTCACCAATCCCCATAATTTAATATGGGCTCCATATATTATATGTATATTTTTCTCCCCGTGTTTAAGATCTCGAATGTCCATCGATTAATTAATTTACTGACCATTAATTAATCAACATCTAACTCCATGAGTAGTACCACTCAACCTTTTCATCATGCCAGACCAAGTCCACCTGCAGGATTTACATGATGAACCTAATGAGCTCCTCAAGGGGGCATCATCATCCTAATATATAGGACACGGTTTCCTCCTATAATCAATGGCACACCATATAAATAATATCATTTCCCAACTTACCGAGCCTATCGATTTAATATTTAAATCTTGCCCATTTGTAAATCAAAGAAATGAATACTAAGTATATGTGCCCGTTATTATATCGAGATTAAGAGTATGTACAATATAATATGTGAGGTCCGATTCTATTATGTAGTCAGAAATAAATCGAATCACTTCTAAGTCGGTCCTGCTCAATACACACAAAGTGTACTAGTGTGATTCTATGGTCAAGACAAACCAATACCAAATCACACTACAACCATACCAATGGTTTGTTCAAAGCCATCTCGGTTGTGAGCCTATACTTATACTTTACAAGGAGCCGATAACATGATCTCTTGTGTGACACCACACACCATGTTATCTACAATGTAATGTATTAGACAATATGCATAACCATAAATATGCAAACAATGATCATGTGATTCTTATTTCAAAATAAAGATGTTCATACTAAAGATAGACTTTTCAGTATACATCTCAACTATCCTATCGACCAAGTGATAGGTGATCCAAACATAGGACTTCGAACTAGAGCCTCATACAGAAACCTTAGTCAAATCTTCTTGATTTCCAAAATTGAACCCAAAACTATTGACCAAGCTCTTCTTGATCCCGATTGGATTATTGCAATGCAAGAAGAACTGGCTCAATTCACTAGGAACGAAGTATGGGAATTAGTACCACCACCTCAAGATAAAACAATCATTGGAACAAGGTGGATGTTTAGAAATAAACTTGATGATAAAGGTGAAGTAGTTAGAAATAAAGCTAGATTAGTCGCTAAAGGGTTTAGTCAAGTCGAAGGCTTAGATTACGACGAGACCTATGCCCCAGTAGCTAGATTAGAGTCCATTCAAATGTTATTAGCATATGCTGCACATCGAGGATTTAAGTTGTTTCAAATGGATGTAAAGTCAGCATTCTTGAATGGATACATTAAAGAAGAGGTTTATGTTAGTCAACCCCCCGGTTTCGAAAGTCTAGATAAACCTGACCATGTTCTTAGGTTAAAGAAAGCTCTCTATGGACTTAAACAAGCTCCTCGAGCTTGGTATGAGAGGCTTTCAATTTATCTTAAGTCCAAAGGATTTAACCAAGGTGTAGTTGACCCAACCCTTTTCGTAAAAACCATAGGTAAAGACATATTCATAGCCCAAATCTATGTAGATGATATTATTTTCGGAACCACCAACTCGATTCTACTAAATGAATTCATTTCACTTATGGAAAGTGAATTTGAAATGAATTTAGTAGGTGAGTAAAGTTTCTTCTTAGGTCTACAAATTAAACAAACTAAAGATGGAATATACTTACATCAACACAAATATACTAGGGAATTAATTAAACGCTTTGAAATGCAAGATGCTAAAATTATTAATACTCCAATGGCAATGAATGTAAATATAGAAGAAGATGTAATCGGAAATTTAATTGATTTAAAATACTATAGGAGTATAATAGGGAGTCTCCTTTACTTAACTGCGAGCCGACCTGATATCCTATTTGTAGTAAGTATGTGTGCAAGGTTCTAAACTTGTGCCAAGGAGTCTCACCTAACTCTAGTCAAGCGTATCCTTAGATATCTAAAGGGTATACTTAATGTCGATATTTGGTACCCTAGATCTACCGAGTTCGAACTAACTGGCTACTTCGATTCGGACTATGCCGATAGTAAGCTCGATAGAAAGAGTACGAGTAGTTGTTGTCAACTTCTCGGCTCGAGTCTAGTAAGTTGGTGCAGTAGGAAGCAACATTGTGTTGGCTTATCTACCACCGAAGCCGAATACATCGTGATGGGTGAGTGTGTTACTCAGCTTCTTTGGATGAAGCACACTCTCCGAGACTTTAAGTTAGATTTTACAAACACTAAACTCCACGTAGATAACATTAGCTCAATTAACCTAACTAAGAATTCGATATGTCATTCTAGGACCAAACATATAGAGGTCAAACATCATTTCATTCGAGAACATGTGGCCAACGGAGCCATACAACTCGAATACATCGAATCGAAGTCCAACTTGGCAGACCTATTTACTAAACCCCTACCCGAAGCCGAATTCAATCTATTAAGACGAAAATTGGGCATGTGCGTAGTAGAATAGGAACTTGCAAATTATATTTTCTTACTACTATTTCTTACTTTTTTATTTTTATGGAACTAGCATAGGACATACCTTAGATATCATGCACCTATAGATTTAAGGAGCCAATACATCTCACAACACATAGGACTAATGTGTTTGTGTACTTAGCCACATAGATGGGTGTGAGATGTTAGGACCTTACTCCTGGTTCTAGATGTAGAGCTAGTGCATCGCCATGAACCACGGAGTATAATCATACATATTAATCGACTCTGACCAGGACTGGTTGATCTTTCATATCAATCAAGTCAAATATGAGTCGAATATTTTATAGATGAGCTTATTTTTAGTATACTATTTTCAAAATTTATTTGGAACATGCTTGGACTTAAAACTATATTCTAAATCATGTTTTTTAAAACCCCCTGCTCTTTCTGATTTATGGCAAAAGGGGGAGAAAAGGCCAAAGTTAAGGGGTCATTTTTTGGTAACTTAACTTAGTACATATTCTAATGACCCAAGTTAAGTAAATGTTTACTTAACTTAACTTATTTTTTAGAACTTAAATAATGGGAGAAAGGCCAAGGTTAAGAAATTAATTTTTTGATTTCTTAACTTAAAAATTATTTTAAACACTATGGCCAATATTAAGTAATTTTGGTTACTTAATTCTTTTTAAGTAGAAAACATCAAGGGGGAGAGTTAAAACTCTTTCTTAAGTACTCACCCTCTGTCTAGGGGAAGGATTCCTCAAGGAGGAGCACTTGAAAAAGAGTTTTTATATACTTCTGCTCATTCATGCATATCTCATACTCATTTTGCTTAATGCACTTAATTTATTTTACTTAACTTTGTGTTGGTTTGCCATAGATCAAAAAGGGAGAGATTGTTGGTGCAGTAGGCACTTGAATCGAACCCGAGTTTTGATTATAGCAAATACACAAAGTTAAGTGCATTTTGTTATCTCACGAGCTAAATCAAGTATGCAGAAATGCGCCCCCAGGGCAACGGCGCGTTGGTAAGGCACGAAGTTCCCCTCTGCGCATCCAGGGGTCGATTCCGCCCCAGCAGTGCGCACTGGGCGAGTAGCGGTGCATGATGCCCTCTCGTCCCAGCGTGGTCGGCCACCTGGGCAGCATGGGTCCTAACGTGTCGGAACACGCGTCACCCTGATTTACCCTCGTTGACCGGTGGGGACTCTAGTTGAAGGCCGTGGGGCAGGGTCGGTCAGCCATCAGGACTAGTAGGGAAGAGAAATCATACCTGATACCTGATGTAAATAAAAAAAAAAGTATGCAAAAATGCTAAGCTAAGACGAAGGTCAGTGACACTTGGAGAGAACCGTAGTGGTTGGGCGACACCGGGAGGACTTTGGAGGGAGCCGAAGGAATCAGGTGGAGACCGAAAGCAAGGCTTCAAAGGTAAATGTTGAGGTAAGCTCGTGTGAGTGAGCGTAAGTAAGGTTGAGTCCTCCATACGGGGACATCCTTAGGCGACAATCCGACCAAGACTTCCCATAGAAGGTCTATATTGAGATTGGACGGCAAGTGTCTGTCGAATTCACTTATATTTCGAGCTAACTCTTTATTATAGTCGAAAATTCTGGGAATCAGTTGAATCGGGCAAGGATAAGTTCAACTGCTAAGCCATCTGTTTAACCGGCCAAGGATCAGTTCAACTGCTAAGCCATCAATTCAATCGGCAAAGAAATCAGTTCAACCGCTGGTCAAGGATCAACTTCGAGATGAGTCAAAACTCATCCCTTTCTTCAAGGGTGAGGTGGCTATTGATGTAGGATCTTGATGTGCTCGAGGAGGGGACTTCTAGGGCTATAAAAGAAGGTCCATTTCTCACCATTTCATCAATTCTAAGTGCCCTAAATCCTCCACAATGATGCGACTCTCTGACGACTCTACAACAACCCTAGCTTAATTTCTATTCTCTAGCTGTTGGTATAATCTTACTTTGTCGTCTCTTTAATATTGCAATTCTTTTTGTTAATCGAGGTTTTCTATTGTTGCATTTTACCTTAATAGAAGAGAGGGTTTGTCTCTCTATCTTTTTCTTTCGAAGGTTTTTGTAATCGTCAAACTCCTACCTCCAACGAGGAGGAGTGTTTTAGTGAATTGCCCTCCGTACACGGTCTAGGACCATTAGGGCCTTGGAGTAGTAGACGAAGGCTACGAACCAAGTAAAAAAATACTATTGTCTCTTGTGTTTAATTTTATCTTTCGCTGTATCTACTCGTGTTTTAACGAACGAAACAAAAGAAAAGTTTTATCGCAATTCACCCCCCTCTAGCGATCCGCTCGATCCAACAATAACAGCTACAACTCTTCTATTCAAATGGCTCCTTTCGAGGCCCTATACGGTAGACCCTGTAGATCTCCAGTGTTATGGGAGTAAGTTGGGGAACGATAGTTATTGGGGCCTCATAGTATCCAGCATGATGCGGAGTTTGTACGAGTCATCAGACGACGATTATCAGAGGCACAAGATAGACAGAAGAGTTATGCGGACCGGGGGCGAAGGCCTTTAGAATTCTCAGTAGGGGATCATGTATTTCTGCGGGTTTCACCTACGAAAGGGGTGAAACATTTTGGGCTAAAAGGAAAATTAGCTCCACGCTACATTGGTTCATTTGAGATATTAGAGCGAATTAGAGATGTAGCTTATTGGTTGGCTTTACCTCCGACACTTGTGGGTGTTCACAACGTATTTCATGTTTCTATGCTGAGGAAATACGTGCTGCGATCTGACCATATTCTGAAAGAGGTGTCGATACCACTCCAGGTGAATGTGACTTATGAGGAGATTCCAGTGCGGATTCTTGGTCGCAAGGAGCGACAGTTGCGGAACAAAACCATCCGACTCGTAAAGGTGGGATGGCAGCATCATAAGGATGAGGAGGCTACATGGGAGCTGGAAGATACTATCCGAGCTCGATACCCTCATCTGTTTACCTGAGGTATGTGGTTATTTCGGAATATGCTTGATCTAATTTTTGCATTTAAGTACGAAATTTGGGGACCAAATTTTAATAAATGGGGGAGAATGTAAAATACCGCAAGCTCAAGAGCAAAGCACCAAAACACTTTTTGCAGTGTAACTCGTGGGGGACCAAATATGTGGTTAGATGAGTTATTTTCCAATTTTGAACTTCATGAGCAGTCTAACTCGGAACCCGAGAAGGGTATAACACTTTTTGCAGGTTCGAGGAAGAAAACCGCATGCAAGCCACCCCCGAAGGAAGAAGAAGATGAGTCCAATTCGAAGGTCGACCCAAAAATGGAGGCGGAACTAGTCAACCTAGTTCGGAGGATAGTCAAGGGCCAAAAGAAAACCATCACTCGACCCAACGAAGGTAAGCCTAAAAGTTCTAATATTAGGTGTTATGAATGCAACAGGTTTGGACACATCAAGTCTGAATGCCCAAAGCTCAAGAGCAAAGCACCAAAACACAAAAAGACACTCAACGCTACATGGGAAGAACCGTCTGAGGAAGAAGACGATGATTGCATCCTCATGGATAAACCGGTTGAATCAGAGACGGATTCAGAACCGGAACATGAATCTGAAACCGAAGACGAGTCAGACTGCGAAGCACTATTCAAGACAAGCCACGGATACGCATCCGGTTCAAAAGATACACTCAAGGTAAGTCGATCCCTTATTAGTACGCTTGATAGTGCAATTAAGTTCTTAACTAGGAAATTAGCTAAGTCTGAGTCCAAGGTCAAGACCCTGGTTGAGGAAGTTAAACTCCTCAATCACAAGGTCTCCCTAACCTCTTCGACTAGTTGAGTTCGAGAGGAGGACTCAACTCGGGTTGAAAAGCTCGAAGTTGAGAACTCACTCTTGAAGAGTCAAGCCGAAGATCTTAGGAACACGTTGGAAAGGTTTACTTTGGGATCCAAAGGACTTGACCTCCTACTTGGATCACAAAGGGCCGTGTACAACAAGGTCGGGCTAGGGTTTAGCTCAAATACGACCAACAAGTCGTATATGTCGATTGTAAGTCGACATAAAAAATGTGTCCAAGCACGTGTCCCTAAGATCGCCTTGATTTCAAACTTAGGATCGAACCAGTACTGGGTTCCCAAAGACCAAATCCACTATGTGGAGAGACCAAACTGATTTAACGATCTAGGGGGAGCCAGTACAAAACTTGTTTGTATTTTAACTTAGAAATTGCATGCTTAGGTTCTTTATTTAGTTTGATTCTTCTTTTTAGAATGGCTAGATAGGACTATAACTCGTCAATACTTGATAACATAGTACCAGGACGCGGCGAGATGATAGTATGCTAGGAAAGCGGAGTCTTATGTATTCGGTCTAGATAAGGCGTATCTAGTTCGGTGCACTTGACCGAGTGGAACTAGCTGAAGCTACCTCGCCGTATCATAGACTAGTTAGACCAGGAAGTGGTTTTAGGTGAGTCAAGTCTCTATTTTCTTGAAAATGGCTTTGTCTAAGGAAGTGGTTGTTGTTCTGATCAAAGAAGGCCTCTGTGCCTCACCACGACTTGGAAGCCATGATCTTGAAAAGGTGTCTTGATGAGTCTAAGGTTAAATCCGAATCTAACGCAAGGTCGACAAGTGTTCAAATCATTAAAATTAAATCAAGTAAAATTGGAAGTCATCTCACAAGAACATATAGGGTTAACATGCTTGATCATGTAGACATGGGTGAGATGATTTAGGTTAATAATCTTCAACCAATCTTTAATAAATCCAATATCCGATCCAACTACCTTGCGTGTAGGATCAATGGATGTTGGACAGTGGTTGCTCCCGACACATGACCGGGGATCAACTCAAGTTTTCAAAGCTTCGATTCAAACGACAAGGATCGGTAGCCTTCGGAAACAACGACAAGCTCAAAATCATCGGATCAGGTGATATTGAGCTCAACTCTAACTTTATTTTTTAAAATGTCTTATTGGTAGAAAATTTTCAATATAATTTACTTATTGTAAGCCAATTGTGTGATAATAACTATAAGGTCATATTTCTAGAAAATGAATGTGTAATTAATACAAATGGAACTTCTAAAACTATCCTTAAGGGAACCAGAAATAACAATATTTACACTATTAATCTAACTAACTCCTCAACCAAGTGTCTTATGACACGGTAAAAGGAATCATGGTTGTGGCACCGACGACTCGGTCACTCACACCCAAGACTCATCCACAAGATGAGTCAGAGTGGCTTAGTCAGAGGTTTGCCTAACCTCAATAACTTGGATAATAAAATATGTAATGCTTGTCAACAAGGTAAACAATCTAGGACACAACATCAACTAACTAATCAAGAACGAACCAAAATTGTTCTTGAGCTCCTACACATGGATCTATTTGATTCACACGGAGCTAAGTCACTTAATGGAAGTAAATTCTACTTGGTCATAATTGATGACTATTCTAGATTTACTTGGGTTAGGTTCATCAAAAACAAAAGTGATACCCTAGATCAATTAATCAACCTATTTAAACTAATAGAAAATCAACAAAACCTTAAAATCAAAAGACTTAGGACTGATCATGGTGGTGAATTCGAGAACCACAGGTTTACAGAATTCTGTAACCTAAATGGATACCACCATGAGTTCTCTTGCCCTAGAACCCCACAACATAATGACCTAGTAGAACAAAAAAATAGAACCCTACAAGAAGCCACTAGGACAATGTTAAACGAGTATAATCTACTCGATAGGTTTTGGGTGAAAGTCGTAAGTACGACATGCTATGTCAAAAATAGGATCCTTATGGTAAAGAGGCACCTTAAGACCTCATATGAGATTTATCACGATAAAATACATAAAATCAAGTACTTTAGGGTATTTGGGTGTAAGGTACATATCCTAAACACTAAGGATTACCTAGGGAAATTTACATCCAAAATCTCGATCGGAATCTTCCTAGGATACTCGACTATAAGTAGAGCTTATAGAGTATATAACCATGACACCCTTAGAGTCGAGGAGACTATAGATGTAGTATTTGATGAAGGACACGAACCTACAAAACCCCCGGCAACCCCAATTAGCGAGCCGATTCATACCAGACACAACTCCGATCTGGAGAACAAGTCTAGTATTAATCCCAACCTAAGTCAACCAAGTCATTCTATTGACCAAGTGGTAGATGACTCAAACCAAACTAGGACTCAATCGAGTCATCCTATTGATCAAGTGGTAGATGACCCAAACCCAAACCAAACTAGGACTAAATCGAATCATCCTTGAAGGTAGAAAACTTTGCTTCCCACTTCAACTCGATCGCTTGTTCATGGCGATCCCTTCTATGTCCCCGGATAAAAAAAATTTATCCTTGACAAGAGGGATTACCCAAGCAACCGTTTCATCGTCGTGCTATTCGATTAGAGTAGTCACTTGAACAAACTTGTTGTTCAAGCAACCAACCTCTATTCTACGAATAGCCACGGAATAGACGATGTACGGATCGCCGACTTTTGTGTTTATGTTCGGGGTCCAAGTTATATTAGCCATAAAAATAGAATACTACATGCATATATAATTGAAAAACAATTATAGACATGTTATAAAAGAGAATAGACAATCGATATACCTCTTGATCTTCTATTGTATGTCCTTCCTCCATTTGGACGTCGTGTGGGCGACGATCTACCAAAAGTCGAAGCTCCTAGATCACCAATCTTCCTTCCTTGCTCGCTCCGAACAAGAGGAAGAATAAGAAACAAAACACTTCTCCTTCTTTCAACCAACCACCAAGCTCCAAGCTTGGTGCTTGCCGGCGGCCCAGAAGGAGATCAAGGAGAGTGAACGCCGGCCAAGACTCTAAGGGAAGAGACCCTAGACTTCTTTCCACCGGCCAAGGAGAGGAGAAGGACTTGATTTGGATGCTGGCCAAGGGAGGGAAGAATGAGATGGGCGTCGGCCACCAAGGAAGAAGAAGAAGAAAGGAAATAATTTCCTTATTTGGTGCCGCCCAAGCCTTCAAACCCTAAGCCTCCCAAACCCTAATCCTATCTCAATTGGAATTCCTTGTTGCCGCCCACCCTAAAGCCTCCTTTTATAGAGTTAGGGATAAGCCTCGTTTTAATCTCCACCATTGGTTCTAGGGATTTAATCTCAACCGTCGGATCTAGAGATTTAATCTCAACCGTCGGTTCTAGAGATTTACTCTCTACCTTTGGATCTAGAGTTTTGTTTTCATCCATTGGATCTAGGCTTCATGAGGTATTAATAGGCTACAATAGTGACCATGAGGAGGAGTTAGATCTTGGCCACCCATTGGATCAAGCTCACATAAAGTCCGATCCATTAATGATAATCCAATCCACTAAAGGATTATCATTGATCTACCTCACCAACCCCCATAAGTTAATATGGGCTCCATATATTATTTGTATATTTTTTTCCCCGTGTTTAAGATCTTGAATGTCCGTCGATTAATTAATTTACTGACCATTAATTAATCAACATCTAACTCCATGAGTATTAACACTCAACCTTTTCATCAAGTCGGACCAAGTCCACCTGCAGGGTTTACATGATGAACCTTATGGACTCCTCAAGGGGACATCATCATCCTAATATATAGGACACGGTTTCCTATTATAATCAATGGCACACCATATAAATAATATCATTTCCCAACTTACCGAGCCTATCGATTTAATCTATAAATCTCGCCCATTGGTAAATCAAAGAAATGAATACTAAGTATATGTGCCCGTTATTATATCGGGATTAAGAGTATGTACAATATAATATGTGAGGTCCGATTCGATTATGTAGTCAACAATAAATCAAATCACCTCTAAGTCGGTCCTGCTCAATACACACAAAGTGTACTAGTGTGATTCTATGGTCAAGACAAACCAATACCAAATCACACTACAACCATACCAATGGTTTGTCCAAAGTCATCTCGGTTGTGAGCCTATACTTATACTTTACAAGGAGCCGATAACATGATCTCCCGTGTGACACCACACACCATGTTATCAACAATGTTATGTATTAGACAATATGCATAACCATAAATATGCAAACAATGATCATGTGATTCTTATTTCAAAATAAAGATGTTCATACAAAAGATAGACTTTTCAGTATACATCCCAACAATCTCCCACTTATCCTAAAAGACTATGCTGTCCTCAAACTGCCATACATCTGATTCCCATTCCCTCCACATGCCTATCAAAAGCTCTCGCCGGAAGGGCTTTAGTGAAAGGATCTGCTAGGTTATCCTCCGATGCAATCTTGTGCACAACAACTTCTCCTCTCTTTACGATTTCCCATATCATGTGGTACTTGCACTCTGTGCATTTACTTGCCTTATGGGCTCGTGGTTCCTTCGAGTTTGCAACTGCACCACTATTATCACAATAAATTATGATAGTTTTGGGCAAACCAGGAATCACATCCAAATCCATCAAGAAGTTCCTGAGCCACATAACATCTTTGGCCGCCTCAGAGGCTGCCACATACTCAGCTTCCATGGTGGAGTCCACCACGCATTTCTGCTTGACACTCCTCCATACAATGGCTCCACCTCCCAAAGAAAACACAAAACCTGAGGTAGACTTCCTGTTATCCCTGTCTAATTGGAAGTCAGAATCTGTGTAACCCACAGGGAGTAATTGGTCTGCCTGGTAAACTAGCATATAATCCCTAGTCCTTCTCAGGTACTTCAATATATGCTTTATTGCAGTCCAATGTCCCTGTCCTGGATTACTCTGATATTTGATGACCATGCCCATGGCAAAGCAGATATCTAGTCTCGTACATAGCATCACATACATGAGGCTTTCTACTGTCAAAGCATAAGGAACCGCCTTCATCTCCTCTATCTCCTCAGACGTTCTAGGACACATCTCTTTAGATAAAAGAACTCCATGCCTGAAAGGTAGAAAACCCTTCTTGGAGTTCTGCATGCTAAAACGATCCATAATGGTATCTATGTATGAAGCTTGAGATAAACACAACATCCTTTTCTTGCGATCCCTTATAACCTTGATCCCAAGGATGTGTCCTACTTCTCCCAAGTCCTTCATATCAAACTGTTTGGACAATCATACCCTTACGTTCGATAACACCTTGATATTGTTGCCAATTAATAAAATGTCATCTACGTATAGTACAAGAAATACCTCTACGTTTCCGTCACATCTCTTGTATACACAAGACTCATCTGGACTTTGAATATATCCATAAGACTGGATTACCTCATCAAAGCGGATGTTCCAAGACCTCGAAGTTTGCTTCAATCCATAAATGGACCGATTAAGCTTACACACAAGATGCTCTTTGCCCTTTTCAATGAATCTCTCTGGTTGCTTCATATAGATGTTTTCCTCAAGACTTCCATTAAGGAAAGCTGTCTTGACATCCATCTGCCACACCTCATAATCCATATGAGCTGCAATGCATAAGAGAATCCGGATAGACTTAAGCATGGCTACCGACGAAAAGGTCTCCTCATAATCGATACCCTCTTTTTGAGTATACCCTTTCGCAACAAGCCTTACTTTGAAGGTCTCAACCTTCCCGTCTATTCCTCTCTTTCTTTTGTAGATCCACTTGCAACCAATAGTTTTTACACCATCGGGTGGTTCTACTAGCTCCCAGACCTGATTTGAATCCATAGATTCAATCTCAACATTCATTGCACTTTGCCAAGATACTGCATCTTTATCTTGGATTACCTCGTCATATGTCCAGGGATCAGGTTCATGTTCGCCAGGGATCAAATCAGAAGATTCTCCCAAGAACATGAATCTATCAGGCTGTCTCACAACCCTCCCACTACGATGAGGTATCACCTGTGTATCCTCTGTGACACGCGGTGCAGTGACTTGTGGTATATCCTCTTGTACCGGTGGTACTGAAGAAGCGACTTCCCCTTTTAATTCCTCCAGAACAATCTTACTCATGGGCTTGTGGTTCATTACATAGTCTTCCTCTAGAAATCTGGCGTTTATGCTAACGATCACCCTCTGATTTCTAGGACTATAAAACAAATCTCCTTTCATTCCTCTAGGATAGCCAACGAACATGCGTACTTATGTACGAGGTTCCAACTTACCAGCATCTACCTTCAGCACATGTGTTGGACTCCCCCAAATCCGAATATGTCTTAGACTAGGCTTTCGCCCAGTCCATAATTCTGTGGGAGTAGAAGGCACTGATTTAGATGGAACCAAGTTCAGAATGTACACTGTCGTGTCTAGAGCATATCCCCAGAACGAATCTGACAACTCAGAATAACTCATCATCGATCTAAACATCTCCATAAGAGTCCTATTCCTTCGCTCTACTACACCATTCTGCTGGGGCGTGCCAGGTGCAGACAATTGGGATTGAATCCCAGCCTCTGATAAGTAATTCCTAAACTCTCCCAAGAGGTACTCACCACCACGATCAGATTATAGTGTCTTGATACATTTTCCTTGACGTTTCTCTACATCAGCCTTGAATTCTTTGAACTTGTCAAAGCATTCAGACTTACAGTGCATCAAGTAAATGTATCCATATCTCGACTAATCATCTATAAAAGAGATCAAATACTCAAAACCACCTCTGGCCTGGATAGACATAGGACCACACAAATCAGAATGAACCAATTCTAACACATCTTTGGCTCTATACCCCTTTGCCTTAAAAGGCCTCTTGGTCATTTTACCCTACAAGCAAGATTCGCAGGTTGGGAAATCTTCCACCACTAATGAACCCAGAGGTCCATCGGCTATCAACCTTTGAATTCTACTTAGGTTAATATGACCAACCTTAAGATGCCAAAGATATGTTTGGTTCATCTTCGAAGGTTCTTTTCTCTTATTGGAATTAGAAGATGAGTTATTAACTTCTATTTGCATCGTGGGAGCTTTTGGTTCAAGTGTGTATAAATATCCTATCAATGCACCCGAATAGATAATCTCCCTATTCCTTTTTATAACAACTCTGTCATTAAATGAAATAGAATATCCATCCATAAACAATTTAGAAACTAAAATTAAATTCTTTTTAAATAAAGGTACATAAAGGCAATTCTTAAGAACCAAAACTTTATTTTTCTCAAAAGATAAATAAATATCTCCCACTGCAATAGCCGCTACCTTCGTGGCATCACCCAAGTATACGGTAATCTACCCTTCAGCCAGTCGTCTGGTTTCCTAGAATCCCTGCAAAGTATTGCAGACATGATGAGTGGCTCCCGTATCTACACACTAGGTGCCGGTAGATAACACCGCTAAACATGTTTCAACGACTAGACCAAAAGATATACCTTTGTTCTGCTTGCGGTTGGGGCAGTCCTTCTTCCAGTGTCCAGTCTGCATACAAGTGAAGCACTTGCCTTTCGGCTTCTTCACTCCTCCCTGAGTTCCTCCCACCGCCTTTGCCCCAGCTTGTTTCTTCTTCTTCTTGCCTTTCGGCTTAGAAGTATAAACCTTTTGGGTAACCATGGCATGCGCCTGAGCACTCTGACAAAATAGCCCCTCTGTCGCCTAGAGTTCTGTCAGAAGCTCTACCAATGAATACAATCTCTTGTTCATGTTGTAGTTCACGCGAAACTGCTCAAAACTCCTAGGTAGAGACTGGAGAATGATATCGACCTAGGTTTCCCTATCGATCTCAGCTCCGAGGACTTCCAACTCATTCAAATGAGTCATCATCTTGAGAACATGATCCCTCACAAGTGTTCCCTCGATCATGGTGGTCGTCATCAAGTTCCTCATGGCTTCCTGCCTTGTAGCCCGATTCTGGTGTCTGAAAAGCTCTTTGAGATTGAGCATCATGTCATAAGCAGTGGGCATAGCTTGATGCTGATGTTGCAGTACATTTGACATAGATGTCAAAATGTAACACCGCGCCATCTCATCGGCCTTGATCCACTTCTTATAACTCTCCTTCTCCTTTTCCCTAGAATCATCCGCAGGCTTAGGAGGGCACTCTTCGAGGAGTACATATTTGTATTCCTCAGCAGTCAAGACAATGTCAAGATTCCTCTTTCAATCAACATAGTTGGGTCCAGTAAGTTTATTTTCTTTCAGTATCACAGCAAGCGGGTTAAAAGTCATTTTGAAAGAAAACCTAAGAATCACATAGATCAAAATATTATATTTCAAAAAACTATTGATTCCTCAAACAATAAAATTTTAAAATCAACCAACACCTCAAAACACCGGGAATATCGTATGCCACGATAGTATGGATGTATATGAATTCTACATTTGTAAGAGGAGGTTTTACCCATTAATTTTACTATCTTGTCAACCTAACCTTTTGACAAGTAAAATTAATAGTTGGTTCCTCTTTGGCCCTATAAATAAAAGCAGTGACTACGATGGGGAGGATACTTATATTTGTATCTATATTTTCACTATTACTCGGTACCTAGGTAATTATCTCGGGTTATGTGCCTTCCAATGGGGAAGTACACACACTCCTTAATAATTTCCTATAACCATATTCGACCTTGTGATCCGCAAACAAACCCATCCGATAGGGAGGAAGGCACTCAGAGCCGACGCGTAAGTTTATTTGCATCACATGTCAAATCGTAATGGAGGCCGTGGGAATTTATAAAAATATCCCTCTCCCACTTAGTAATTTGAAATTGAGGAATTTTCTAGCCTACGACATGCATATCAAACAATAAGCAATAAATATGAAAAATAAAATTTTTCCAACTATTATGTCTTTTGTCTTCAATATGTCTCCCGTCGTAACGTCATCTCCTCCGCTCCTCCCTACGTCATGTACAAGCCATCTGGAGATTCGAGCCGAGAAAAAATATTTTAATTTACATCCATCGATCCTATACTCAACGAGGGAGTGTACATGAAATCTAGATCGAAAGTAAACTAAAATAAAAGGAGTGGCTAAACAATGTCATATCTAATTACAAAAATTAAATACTAGCCTCGTCAACCCCGAGGATTCAACAAAATATACAATTACACACATACAATCACATACACACATATGACCATAATAGTTGGATCCTATGCCTACAACCAAAGAGTTAACCTACGCATATCCTACTATTATCTGGAACATATAATATATGAAAAGTGCATAAAAGTAACCGAATCCTAAACACACAAAACTGGAAACCGTGGCTCTGATACCACTTGAAGGTAGGAAACTTCGCTTCCCACTTTAACTCGGTCGCTTGTTCATGGCAATCCCTTCTATGTCCCTGATAAAAAAAATTTATCCTTGACAAGAGAGATTACCCAAGCAACCGTTTCATCGTCGTGCTATTTGATTAGAGTAGTCACTTGAACAAACTTGTTGTTCAAGCAACCAACCTCTATTCTACGAATAGCCGCGGAATAGACGATGTACGAATCACCGACTTTTGTGTTTATGTTCGGGGTCCAAGTTATATTCGCCATAAAAATAGAATACTACATGCATATATAATTGAAAAACAATTATAGACATGTTACAAAAGAGAATAGACAATCGATATACCTCTCGATCTTCTATTGTATGTCCTTCCTCCTTTTGGACGTCGTGTGGCCGACGATCTACCAAAAGTCGAAGCTCCTAGATCACCAATCTTCCTTCCTTGCTCGCTCCGAACAAGAGGAAGAATAAGAAACAAAACACTTCTCCTTCTTTCAACCAACCACCAAGCTCCAAGCTTGGTGCTTGCCGCTGGCCAAGAAGGAGATCAAGGAGAGTGAACGTCAGCCAAGACTCTAAGGGAAGAGACCCTAGACTTCTTTCCACCAGCCAAGGAGAGGAGAAGGACTTGATTTGGATGCCTGCCAAGGGAGGGAAGAAGGAGATGGGCACCGACCACCAAGGAAGATGAAGAAGAAAGGAAATAATTTCCTTATTTGGTGCCGCCCAAGCCTTCAAACCCTAAGCCTCCATAACCCTAATCCTATCTCAATTGGAATTCCTTATTGCCGCCCACCCTAAAGCCTCCTTTTATAGAGTTATGGATAAGCCTTGTTTTAATCTCCACCATTGGTTCTAGATATTTAATCTCTACCATTGGATCTAGAGTTTTGTTTTCATCCATTGGATCTAGGCTTCATGAGGTATTAATAGGCTACAATAGGGACCATGAGGAGGAGTTGGATCTTGGCCACCCAATGGATCAAGCCCACATAAAGTCTGATCCATTAATGATAATCCAATCCACTAAAGGATTATCATTGATCTACCTCACCAACCCCCATAATTTAATATGGGCTCCATATATTATATGTACATTTTTCTCCCCGTGTTTAAGATCTCGAATGTCCGTCGATTAATTAATTTACTGACCATTAATTAATCAACATCTAACTCCATGAGTAGTACCACTCAACCTTTTCATCATGCCGGACCAAGTCCACCTGCAGGATTTACATGATGAACCTAATGAGCTCCTCAAGGGGGCATCATCATCCTAATATATAGGACACGGTTTCCTCTTATAATCAATGGCACACCATATAAATAATTTCATTTCCCAACTTACCGAGCCTATCGATTTAATATTTAAATCTTGCCCATTTGTAAATCAAAGAAATGAATACTAAGTATATGTGCCCGTTTGTAAATCAAAGAAATGAATACTAACTCTAGTCAATCGTATCCTTAGATATCTAAAGGGTATACTTAATGTCGATATTTGGTACCCTAGATCTACCGAGTTCGAACTAACTGGCTACTTCGATTTGAACTATGCCGATAGTAAGCTCGATAGAAAGAGTACGAGTAGTTGTTGTCAACTTCTCGGCTCGAGTCTAGTAAGTTGGTGGAGTAGGAAGCAACATTGTGTTGGCTTATCTACCACCGAAGCCGAATACATCGCGATGGGTGAGTGTGTTACTCAGCTTCTTTGGATGAAGCACACTCTCCGAGACTTTAAGTTAGATTTTACAAACACTAAACTCCACGTAGATAACATTAGCTCAATTAACCTAACTAAGAATCTGATATGTCATTCTAGGACCAAACATATAGAGGTCAAACATCATTTCATTCGAGAACATGTGGCCAATGGAGCCATACAACTCGAATACATCGAATCGAAGTCAAACTTGGCAGAACTATTTACTAAACCCCTACCCGAAGCCGAATTCAATCTATTAAGACGAAAATTGGGCATGTGCGTAGTAGAATAGGAACTTGCAAATTATATTTTCTTACTACTATTTCTTACTTTTTCATTTTTATGGAACTAGCATAGGACATACCTTAGATATCATGCACCTATAGATTTAAGGAGCCAATACATCTCACAACACATAGGACTAATGTGTTTGTGTACTTAGCCACATAGATGAGTGTGAGATGTTAGGACCTTACTCCTGGTTCTAGATGTAGAGCTAGTGCATCGCCATGAACCACGAAGTATAATCATACATATTAATCGACTCTGACCAGGACTGATTGATCTTTCATATTAATCAAGTCAAATATGAGTCGAATATTTTATAGATGAGCTTATTTTTAGTATACTATTTTCAAAATTTATTTGGAACATGCTTGGACTTACAACTATATTCTAAATCATGTTTTTTAAAACCCCCTGCTCTTTTTGATTTATGGCAAAAGGGGGAGAAAAGGCCAAAGTTAAGGGGTCATTTTTAGGTAACTTAACTTAGTACATATTCTAATGACCCAAGTTAAGTAAATGTTTACTTAACTTAACTTAATTTTTAGAACTTAAATAAGGGGAGAAAGGCCAAGGTTAAGAAATCAATTTTTTGATTTCTTAACTTAAAAATTATTTTAAACACTATGGCCAATATTAAGTAATTTTGGTTACTTAATTCTTTTTAAGTAGAAAACATCAAGGGGGAGAGTTAAAACTCTTTCTCAAGTACTCACCCTCTGTCTAGGGGAAGGATTCCTCAAGGGGGAGCACTTGAAAAAGAGTTTTTATATACTTCTGCTCATTCATGCATATCTCATACTCATTTTGCTTAATGCACTTAATTTATTTTACTTAACTTTGTGTTGGTTTGCCATAGATCAAAAAGGGAGAGATTGTTGGTGCAGTAGGCACCTGAATCGAACCTGAGTTTTGATTATAGCAAATACACAAAGTTAAGTGCATTTTGTTATCTCACGAGCTAAATCAAGTATGCAGAAATGCGCCCCCAGGGCAACGACGTGTTGGTAAGGCACGAAGTTCCCCTCTGCGCATCCAGGGGTCGATTCTGCCCCAGCAGCGCGTGCTGGGCGAGTAGCGGTGCACGATGCCCTCTCGTCCCAGCGTGGTCGGCCACCTGGGCAGCATGGGTCCTAACGTGTCGGGCCACGCGTCACCCTGATTTACCCTCGTGTACCGGTGGGGACTCTAGTTGAAGGCCGTGGGGCCGGGCCGATCAGCCATCAGGACTAGTAGGGAAGAGAAATCATACCTGATACCTGATGTAAATAAAAAAAAAAGTATGCAAAAATGCTAAGCTAAGCCGAAGGTCAGTGACACTTGGAGAGAACCGTAGTGGTTGGACAACACCGGGAGGACTTTGGAGGGAGCCGAAGGAATTAGGTGGAGACCGAAAGCAAGGCTTCAAAGGTAAATGTTGAGGTAAGCTCGTGTGAGTGAGCGTAAGTAAGGTTGAGTCCTCCATACAGGGACATCCTTAGGCGACGATCCGACCAAGACTTCCCATAGAAGGTCTATATTGAGATTGGACGGCAAGTGGCTGTCGAATTCACTTATATTTCGAGCTAACTCTTTATTATAGTCAAAAATTCTGGCAATCAGTTGAATCGGCCATGGATAAGTTCAACTGCTAAGCCATCAGTTCAACCGACCAAGGATTAGTTCAACTGCTAAGCCATCAATTCAATTGACAAAGAAATCAGTTCAACCGCTGGTCAAGGATCAACTTCGAGATGAGTCAAAACTCATCCCTTTCTTCAAGGGTGAGGTGGCTATTGATGTAGGATCTTGATGTGCTCGAGGAGGGGACTTCTAGGGCTATAAAAGAAGGTCCATTTCTCACCATTTCATCAATTCTAAGTGCCCTAAAGCCTCCACAATGATGCGACTCTCTGACGACTCTACAACGACGAAGTGTTGTCCTCTTCTAGTTGTTGGTATAATATTACTTTGTCGTCTCTTTAATATTGCTATTCTTTTTGTTAATCGAGGTTTTCTATTGTTGCATTTTACCTTAATAGAAGAGAGGGTTTGTCTCTCTATCTTTTTCTTTCGAAGGTTTTTGTAATCGTCAAACTCCTACCTCCAACGAGGAGGAGTGTTTTAGTGAATTGCCCTCCGTACACAGTCTAGGACCATTAGGGCCTTGGATTAGTAGACGAAGGATACGAACCAAGTAAAAAAAATACTATTGTCTCTTGTGTTTAATTTTATCTTCCGCTGTATCTACTCGTGTTTTAACGAACGAAACAAAAGAAAAGTTTTATCGCAATTCACCCCCCTCTAGCGATCCGCTCGATCCAACAATAACAGCTACAACTCTTCTATTCAAATGGCTCCTTTCGAGGCCCTATACGGTAGACCCTGTAGATCTCCAGTGTTATGGGAGTAAGTTGGGGAACGATAGTTATTGGGGCCTCATAGTATCCAGCATGATGCGGAGTTTGTACGAGTCATCAGACGACGATTATCAGAGGCACAGGATAGACAGAAGAGTTATGCGGACCGGGGGCGAAGGCCTTTAGAATTCTCAGTAGGGGATCATGTATTTCTACGGGTTTCACCTACGAAAGGGGTGAAACATTTTGGGCTAAAAGGAAAATTAGTTCCACGCTACATTGGTTCATTTGAGATATTAGAGCGAATTAGAGATGTAGCTTATTGGTTGGCTTTACCTCCGACACTTGTGGGTGTTCACAACGTATTTCATGTTTCTATGCTGAGGAAATACGTGCTATGATCTGACCATATTCTGAACGAGGTGTCGATACCACTCCAGGCAAATGCGACTTATGAGGAGATTCCAATGCGGATTCTTGGTCGCAAGGAGCGACAGTTGCGGAACAAAACCATCCGACTCGTAAAGGTGGGATGGCAGCATCATACGGATGAGGAGGCTACGTGGGAGCTGGAAGATACTATCCGAGCTCGATACCCTCATCTGTTTACCTGAGGTATGTGGTTATTTCGGAATATGCTTGATCTAATTTTTGCATTTAAGTACGAAATTTGGGGACCAAATTTTAATAAGTGGGGGAGAATGTAAAATACCCCAGAGAATAATAATAATAATAATAATAATAATAATAGGTTGGTGATGCCTGGTTAGGGATTTACTTAGACCTAATCTAGATTTAAATTGTATGGGTTTAATTGACGGGAGCTTGGGGTTAAATTGATCTAGGTTTAATTAAATCAAGGGTTAATGGCTTATAGGATTAAACCCAACCCATTAAACCTCAAAACCCGATCAACTTCCTCTCTCGTTAACGCACGCCGTTTGACTCTTCCCTCACCGCACACAGTTTTCATCCTCGCGAGCGTTTCCCAACTGTGATCTTTACTTCCCCCTTTTATTGCTTTCTCCTCATGACGAACCCTCTTCACTGAGCTCTTCCTTTTCTTCCTCGCGGATCGCGTCTCGCAACCCCTCCTCAATGCGATCCCCTTTTCTCTGCTCGCGACCTCTTCGACTCCTCTTCCTCCTCACTACGCGGTTCTTCTCTTCCCTTCTGAAACACTCGGCTGCCAAGCAATCTTGCTTCTCATCTACTTCGAGGTTGGCCGACGGTGGACTGGTGGGTGAGTGGATGGAACGAAGGAGGCCGACGTTTAGCTTGGTGGGAGTTAAGGTCGGTTGAGATGGCTGTGAGTTAGAGATTCTTTTTGGCCGAATGTGTTTTGTGTGATGGCTGTGATGTTTCGTGTGTGAGCTGTAAAATGGTTGTGGATGGTGTATTGAGCTCAATGGGAGGTTGCCGTGTGATTGTGGGTAGTTGCCATGTCCTGTGGAGCCATGAGTTAAAATTCTAGTCGGTTATGGGCTGTTGGTGGCTGTGTGAGGAGTTGTATGGTTGGAATTGAGTTGCAATTGGATTGTTGTGTTGTTGTAATGGCTATGAGTGAGAGGAGAAGACGTGTGTGGCATGTTCTGGTGAATAGGACAGGTTGGGAAGGCTGTTCACGGGCTGTGTAGGTTGTGCAGTGCTATGCGTGATCTGTGGAGTTGGTTGTGAGGTTTTTATTTGGGTGTTTGACTGGCTGTGAAGCAGTAGCTTTGTTTGGGCTACGAATAGGGATGTGTATCGGTGTGAATATGGGTTAGATTTATACTTAATTTGTTGGTGATCCTATTACATTAAATTAAGTGTAAAAAGATTAAATCTTCATGAGATTGACTTTGTTAAGTGGGTATGGAGTTGGATGAGTAGGTTATCACTTTTGCTAATTGAAAATGGTGGGTTAAATTAAATGGTCAAGTCTGGCTATTTGAGCTTCTAATTCGTATTCATTAAAGGGACGCGAATATAGCAACGACAGAATAGTAAAATTATATATCTATTATCGTATGCTTGAACATAACCACAATGTTTGAAATGTGCAGGACGTGGATACGAGACGGGTCCGTGACCATGAGGATTTTATTACTACGAGCATTTACAGCAGGTGGGTAATTTCTACCCTGGTTAGGTAGTTTTAAATTCATGCAAATTTAGATACATGATCATCGTATATGATCATGTTACCTTGACTCTGCTCTTATTTACTCTTGCACTTGATACCTGATCTTTGGCTATTAAACTCTATTGTTGCTATCATGTTTCACTTAATCATGATTAGGAGTTATATATGTGATGTAAGTAACCTAGAATTTTGTTTAGTTAAGTGTAAATAGTAAAGTCCGAATGACGACCTGATTGTAAATTGGGAAAAAAAAGGTCATTCGTGGGTAGGTAATATCTTGAACATAGGGTTAATTCTAATACCCTTAGGTTGCATGTTTACTACCGACCATGTACTGTGTAAATGGTCAAGTGAATTATACTTAGTGTGTCACTATGGACTGGTGGTCCTAACTCATTATAATCAGTTGAGTATGACTCTCTGCAGGATAGAGAGTACATTGATCTGATTGGTTTGACTCTCTTTAGAATAGAGAGTCTATGGTGGATGTCTATTAGTGACAGAGCATTCATGTCATTTGCATGCATGCTGGTGACATGGTCTCCCTTATGGTTGAGAGGGTCGTCAGTCATCCTGCCTCCACAGTTTCTTATAGGAGGAGGAACTGGTGTGAGGACAGAGCATTGTGGTCCCGCACTCTACCACTATAGATAGTGGTAGTTGGATTTACGTGTCGTAGTCTTGCGTGTGTGGCACTCGACCAATCATGGGTAGTGACTGTCGGAGTGGCCAATAGCAGGGACCCCCGTCAAGTAGCTTGCTCTTTACGCTTATATACTACTCGATCATACTGCCCACTCGGCCACTCGAGAGTAGTGGTTGGTGTTGAGTTGGGACAGTAGTCATGTCGAGCCACCGAGGCCACACAGGGGTCGTGGTAGCTTTAGGGTGAGTCGGCATGACCAAGCATGCTGCATTGCCGACTTATGACATTTTTGCATATTGCCATATATATACATATATGCATGTATATATATATATATGGGTGATTGTGATTAGTATACATATATAGATGCAGTCTATATCTATATGCTTATTGTGATGTTGCATTTGATTGTACTATGCTTGTTAAATTTGGTTGTACATCATCTTCATATGACCAAGCCTAAGATGCCAAAGATATGTTTGGTTTATCTTCGAAGGTTCTTTTCTCTTATTGGAATTAGAAGATGAGTTATTAACTTCTATTTGCATCGTGGGAGCTTTTGGTTCAAGTGTGTATAAATTTCCTATCAATGCACCCGAACAGATAATCTCCCTATTCCTTTTTATAACAACTCTGTCATTAAAAGAAATAGAATATCCATCCATAAACAATTTAGAAACTGAAATTAAATTCTTTCTAAATAAAGGTACATAAAGGCAATTCTTAAGAACTAAAACTTTATTTTTCTCAAAAGATAAATAAACATCTCCCACTGCAACAGCCGCCACCTTCGTAGCATCCCCCAAGTATATGGTAATCTCCCCTTCAGCTAGTGATCTGATTTCCTGGAACCCCTGCAAAGTATTGCTGACATGAGGTGGCTCCCGTATCTACACACTAGGTGCCGGTAGATAACACCACTAAAAATGTTTCAACGACTAGACCAAAAGATATACCTTTGTTCTATTGGGTTTCCGGCACCGCGGCGTGTGTGTGTTCGATCATGTTTCGTAAACATGAGCACAGCGGAAGCAATTAAAATAATAAATCTATATTTATTACAACACACACAACACACGCATGCATATTACAACAAGTGTAGACATAACCGTAAATTAAAATTTGCAATAAAAGAAAATTATCTACGTTATACCTTTCGTATGACGTGTAGCGGGAACGACATCAACCGGAACGATCCTCGTAAGAATCGTCTCTATCCGTATCCACGCCGAGCTCCTCGGGATGACTTCGCTAAGTCACGAGCTTCGTCTTCGTACGGGTTACTAGCCTCGTGTTGAAGACGACGTGATCGAGAGATGATCACGATCCGAATCCAAATTCGGATCCTAAAACGAGTTCTCAAAACTCGCTTCTCCGGAGAGGTATTCGTCAACCGTTTGACGAATCCTTCATCCCCCACCTCAGAGGATTACCGAAGATCAAATCTCCGGTAAGTTAGCCGCTGTCGGAGCACTAACCGTCGTCCAAACGACGCTCCGACAACAAAGAAACAAGCTGTCCAGAAAAACTGGACAGCTTTTGGTGGAGGAATAGAGGCCGGGCAAAGGAGATGTGGAGCTCACCTTATCACCGAACCCACAAGAGATCACCGGAGGGTCGCCGGAGTGTTCACCGGCTGAAGCTTGGTCGCCGGCAATGACTTGGACGGCGGCACAAAAGCTGGGCGGCGGCACACCTAGGGTTGGCGCCGACTAGGAGAGAAGATGGAGGGGGCGGCACAATTAGGTTGGGCGGCAACTCTAATTAGGGTGCTTGGATTAGGGTTTAAGCCCTATTTTATAGAGAACTAATTCTCTTAATGGTTAATGGATCATATCCATAAAGCCCGTTAACCCACTCCATTAAGATAAGTTAAAATAAACCAAACCATGATGGTTTATTTTAAGTTAAAACGAACCGAACCAACCTTTGGTTCATTCGTTTAATATAAACCAAACCCTTTGGTTTATTCTCATCCATTGGATTAGAACCAAACCATTTTGGTCCATCCATTATGTCTTCATAAGACACGGCCCATCCACGCTTCCATTGCGACTGAAACAATTTCATGCTCGCTTTATGTTTGGTCAAACCAAACATAGTTTCTCTCGGTCTGAGAATCCCATTCTCAAGCTCGTTTTAAATCCTTTGGATTACACTCGTTGTGCGTGTGACCAAATAGGTTCTCGGTTTATGTTGGCCGTCTATAATTAACCATTAATTATAGAACGATCATGAGTGGCACCTAGTAGTACATCATGATCCCCAATTAACCAAAAGATCAACGGTTGATCCAGAACTATTTCTGAAACCCTTCAGTAGCTCGAATGAATCGTGCCCCATTCCCTTCACTCATCTTATACCCACTTGGTTCAGGACATGGTCTATTGTGTCAGTCCCCACTAGGCTGACTACGTCACACCTAGCCCAAGTATCATTTCCTCGTCCTACAGATTCTAGTTACTCCACATGTATCGAAGAGTACCTTACTCTAAACATGTAATGCTTTGGCCAAAGACTTTAGTAACAATCCGACGAGAGGCCATGGGTATACATCTCCTCGCAAGGAGTGGTGAATCCTTTATAGGCTATTCAAACACCTTCGATCACGACTTATACCCAATCATCCCGGGTCCACATCTCCTTAGAGATGTTTGCTTAAGATGTCAAAGCATAAGTCTCCATGATCAAGATGACTTGAATACCGCAAGTCAAAGGAACATCGCACTTAAGCCACAAGAAGAACTTCATTGACATATCTATATATGCAGAGAACCATATGAAGTCTTACTGGTCACTCCAATGAACTAGTTACCATAACTAGCATCCACGATCAACTCCGGACATCACAATGTCTCCAGCCAGTG
Source organism: Wurfbainia villosa (assembly GCA_025175895.1). Classification (NCBI taxonomy): domain Eukaryota; kingdom Viridiplantae; phylum Streptophyta; class Magnoliopsida; order Zingiberales; family Zingiberaceae; genus Wurfbainia; species Wurfbainia villosa. The sequence goes on from CM045986.1 coordinate 31,163,787, forward strand.
AGAATCAGCTGCTTGGATACACCAAGGAGTATACCTCGTGCTAGTCTCGACAGAATTGATGGTGTCCAAATCCATCAATTCATCGACTAGGGATAATTTCGATACATCACAATTACACATGTAGAGATACTCACTAGTTGTGATCCAATCACAAATTCTCTCATGCTGTGAATCGTATCGTGGACATCCAGTAAATGAGTTTAAGATCCAATCAAATACATGAAACATGTATACTCAAATAGTGAATCTTCATTTATCATATAAATGGTTCATACATAAGGCGATTGCCTTAGGACATCTCTCATATATTACTAACATGTTTTGCTTGCGGTTGGGGCAGTCCTTCTTCCGGTGTCCAGTCTGCTTACAAGTGAAGCACTTGCCTTTCGGCTTCTTCACTCCTCCCTGAGTTCCTCCCACCGCCTTTGCCCCAGCTTGTTTCTTCTTCTTCTTGCCTTTCGGCTTAGAAGTATAAACCTTTTGGGTAACCATGGCATGCGCCTGAGCACTCTGACGAAATAGCCCCTCTGCCGCCTGGAGTTCTGTCAGAAGCTCCGCCAACGAATACAACCTCTTGTTCATGTTGTAGTTCAGGTGAAATTGCTCAAAACTCCTAGGTAGAGACTGGAGAATGATATCGACCTGGGTTTCCCCATCGATCTCAGCTCCGAGGACTTCCAACTCATTCAAATGAGTCATCATCTTAAGAACATGATCCCTCACAGGTGTTCCCTCGATCATGGTGGTCGTCATCAAGTTCCTCATGGCTTCATGCCTTGCAACCCGATTCTAGTGTCCGAAAAGCTCTTTCAGATTGAGCATCATGTCATAAGCAGTGGGGATGGCTTGATGCTGATGTTGCAGTACATTTGACATAGATGCCAAAATGTAACACTGCACCATCTCATCGGCCTTGGTCCACTTCTTATAACCCTCCTCCTTTTCCCCAGAATCATCCACAGGCTTAGGAGGGCATTCTTCGAGGAGTACATATTTGTATTCCTCAGCAGTCAAGACAATGCCAAGATTCCTCTTCCAATCAACATAGTTGGGTCCAGTAAGTTTATTTTCTTTTAGTATCACAGCAAGTGGGTTGAAATTCATTTTGAAAGAAAACCTAAGAATCACATAGATCAAAACATTAGATTTCAAAAAATTATTGATTCCTCAAACAATAAAATTTTAAAATCATCCAACACCTCAAAACACCGAGAATATCGTATGCCACGATAGTATGGACGTATACGAATTCTACATTTGTAAGAGGAGGTTTTACCCATTAATTTTACTATCTTGACAACCTAACCTTTTGACAAGTAAAATTAATAGTTGGTTCCTCTTCGGCCCTACAAATAAAAGCAGTGACTCCGATGGGGAGAATACTTATATTTGTATCTAAGTGTTCACCATTACTCTGTACCAAGATAATTATCTCGGGTTATGTGCCTTCCGATGAGGAAGTACACACGCTCCTTAATAATTTTCTATAACCATATTCGACCTTGTGATCCGCAAACAAACCCATCCGATGGAGAGGAAAGTACTCAGAGCGGATGCGTAAGTTTGTTTGCATCACATGTCAAATCGTAATGGAGGCCGTGGGAATTTATAAAAATATCCCTCTCCCACTTAGTAATTTGAAATTGAGAAATTTTCTATCCTACGACATGCATATCAAACAACAAGCAATAAATATAAAAAATAAAAAATTTCCAACTATTATGGCTTTTGTCTTCAATGTCTCTCGTCGTATCGCCATGTCGTCCGCTCCTCCCTATGTCATGTACAAGCCATATGGAGATCCGAGCCGAGAAAAAATATTTTAATTTACATCCATCGATCCTATACTCCACGAGGGAGTGTACATGAAATCTAGATCGAAAGTAAACTAAAATAAAAGGAGTGGCTAAACAATGTCATATCTAATTACAAAAATTAAATACTAGCCTCGTCAACCCCGAGGATTCAACAAAATATACAATTACACACATACAATCACATACACACATATGGTCATAATAGTTGGATCCTATGTCTGCAACCAAAGAGTTAACCTACGCATATCCTACTATTATGTGGCACATATAATATATGAAAAGTGCATAAAAGTAACTGAATCCTAAACACACAAAATCGGAAACCGTGGCTCTGATACCACTTGAAGGTAGGAAACTTCGCTTCCCACTTCAACTCGGTCGCTTGTTCATGGCGATCCCTTCTACGTTCCCGGATAAAAAAAATTTATCCTTGACAAGAGGGATTACCCAAGCAACCATTTCATCATCGTGCTATTCGATTAGAGTAGTCACTTGAACAAACATGTTGTTTAAGCAACCAACCTCTATTCTACGAATAGCCGTGGAATAGACGATGTACGGATCGCAGGCTTTTGTATTTATGTTCAGGGTCCAAGTTATATTAGCCATAAAAACAGAATACTACATGCATATATAATTGAAAAACAATTATAGACATGTTACAAAAGAGAATAGACAATCGATATACCTCTCAATCTTCTATTGTATGTCCTTCCTCCTTTTGGACGTCGTGTGGGCGACGATCTACCAAAAGTCGAAGCTCCTAGATCACCAATCTTTCTTCCTTGCTCGCTCCAAACAAGAGGAAGAATAAGAAACAAAACACTTCTCCTTCTTTCAACCAACCACCAAGCTCTAAGCTTGGTGCTTGCCGCCGGCCAAGAAGGAGATCAAGGAGAGTGAACGCTGGCCAAGACTCTAAGGGAAGAGACCCTAGACTTCTTTCCACCGACCAAGGAGAGGAGAAGGACTTGATTTGGATACCAGCCAAGGGAGGGAAGAAGGAGATGGGCGCCGGCCACAAAGGAAGAAGAAGAAGAAAGGAAATAATTTCCTTATTTGGTGCCGCCCAAGCCTTCAAACCCTAAGCCTCCCAAACCCTAATCCTATCTCAATTGGAATTCCTTGTTGTCGCCCACCCTAAAGCTTCCTTTTATAGAGTTAGGGATAAGCCTTGTTTTAATCTCCACCATTGGTTCTAGGGATTTAATCTCAACCGTCGAATCTAGTGATTTAATCTCAACCGTCGGTTCTAGAGATTTAATCTCTACCTTTGGATCTAGAGTTTTGTTTTCATCCATTGGATCTAGGCTTCATGAGGTATTAATAGGCTACAATAGGGACCATAAGGAGGAGTTGGATCTTGGCCACCCAATGGATCAAGCTCACATAAAGTCTGATCCATTAATGATAATCCAATCCACTAAAGGATTATCATTGATATATCTCACCAACCCCATAAGTTAATATGGGCTCCATATATTATATGTACATTTTTCTCCACGTGTTTAAGATCTCGAATGTTCGTCGATTAATTAATTTACTGACCATTAATTAATCAACATCTAACTCCATGAGTAGTACCACTCAACCTTTTCATCATGACAGACCAAGTCCACCTGCAGGGTTTAAATGATGAACCTTATGAGCTCCTCAAGGAGACATCATCATCCTAATATATAGGACACGATTTCCTCCTATAATCAACGACACACCATATAAATAATATCATTTCCCAACTTACCGAGCCTATCGATTTAATCTATAAATCTCGCCCATTGGTAAATCAAAGAAATGAATACTAAGTATATGTGTCCGTTATTATATCGGGATTAAGAGTATGTACAATATAATATGTGAGGTTCGATTCTATTATGTAGTCAGCAATAAATCTAATCACCTCTAAGTCGGTCCTGCTCAATACACACAAAGTGTACTAGTGTGATTCTATGGTCAAGACAAACCAATACCAAATCACACTACAACCATACCAATGGTTTGTCCAAAGCCATCTCGGTTGTGAGCCTATACTTATACTTTACAAGGAGCTGATAACATTATCTCCCATGTGACAGCACACACCATGTTTTCTATAATGTAATGTATTAGACAATATGCATAACCATAAATATGCAAACAATGATCATGTGATTCTTATTTCAAAATAAAGATATTCATACAAAAGATAGACTTTTCAATATACATCCTAACAATCCTATCGAACAAGTTATAGGTGATCCAAACCTAGGAGTTCGAACTAGACCCTCATACATAAACCTTAGTCAAATCTCCTTGATTTCCAAAATTGAACCCAAAACTATTGACCAAGCTCTTCTTGATCCCGATTGGATTATTGCAATGCAAGAAGAATTGGCTCAATTCACTAGGAACGAAGTATGGGAATTAGTACCACCACCTAAAGATAAAACAATCATTGGAACAAGGTAGGTGTTTAGAAATAAACTTGATGATAAAGGTGAAGTAGTTAGAAATAAAGCTAGATTATTCGCTAAAGGGTTTAGTCAAGTCGAAGGCTTAGATGACGACGAGACCTATGCCCTAGTAGCTAGATTAGAGTCCATTCGAATGTTATTAGCATATGCTGCACATCGAAGATTTAAGTTGTTTCAAATGGATGTAAAGTCAGCATTCTTGAATGGATACATTAAAGAAGAGGTTTATGTTAGTCAACCCCTCGGTTTCGAAAGTCTAGATAAACCTGACCATGTTCTTAGGTTAAAGAAAGCTCTCTATGGACTTAAACAAACTCCTCGTGCTTGGTACGAGAGGATTTCGGTTTATCTTAAGTCCAAAGGATTTAACCAAGGTGTAGTTGACCCAACCCTTTTCGTAAAAACCATAGGTAAAGATAGATTCATAGCCCAAATCTACGTAGATGATATTATTTTCGGAACCACCAACTCGATTCTACTAAATGAATTCATTTCACTTATGGAAAGTGAATTTGAAATGAATTTAGTAGGTGAGTTAAGTTTCTTCTTAGGTTTACAAATTAAACAAACTAAAGATGGAATATACCTACATCAATGCAAATATACTAGGGAATTAATTAAATGCTTTGGAATGCAAGATGCTAAAATTATTAATACTCCAATGGCAATGAATGTAAATATAGAAGAAGATGTAATCGGAAATTTAATTGATTTAAAATACTATAGGAGCATAATAGGGAGTCTCCTTTACTTAACTGCGAGCCGACCTGATATCCTATTTGTAGTAAGTATGTGTGCAAGGTTCCAAACTTGTGCCAAGGAGTCTCACCTAACTTTAATTAAGTGTATCCTTAGATATCTAAAGGGTACACTTAATGTCGGTATTTGGTACCCTAGATCTACCTAGTTCGAACTAACCGGCTACTCCGATTCGGACTATGCCGATAGTAAGCTCGATAGAAAGAGTACGAGTAGTTGTTGTCAACTTCTCGGCTCGAGTCTAGTAAGTTGGTGCAGTAGGAAGCAACATTGTGTTGCCTTATCTACCACCGAAGTCGAATACATCACGATGGGTGAGTGTGTTACTCAGCTTCTTTGGATGAAGCACACTCTCCGAGACTTTAAGTTAGATTTTACAAACACTAAACTCCACGTAGATAACATTAGCTCAATTAACCTAACTAAGAATCCGATATGTCATTCTAGGACCAAACATTTAGAGGTCAAACATCATTTCATTCGAGAACATGTGGCCAACGAAGCCATATAACTCGAATAAATCGAATCGAAGTCCAACTTGGCAGACCTATTTACTAAACCCTTACCCGAAGCCGAATTCAGTCTATTAAGACGAAAATTGGGCATGTGCTTTGTAGAATAGGAACTTGCAAATTATATTTTCTTACTACTATTTCTTACTTTTTCATTTTTATGGAACTAGCATAGGACATACCTTAGATATCATGCACCTATAGATTTAAGGAGTCAATACATCTCACAACACATAGTACTAATGTGTTTGTGTACTTAGCCACATAGATGGGCATGAGATGTTAGGACCTTACTCCTGGATCTAGATGTAGAGCTAGTGCATCGCCATGAACCACGGAGTATAATCATACATATTAACCGACTCTGACCCGGACTGGTTGATCTTTCATATCAATCAAGTTAAATATGAGTCGAATATTTTATAGATGAGCTTATTTTCAATATATTATTTTCAAAATTTATTTGGAACATGCTTGGACTTACAACTATATTCAAAATCATGTTTTTCAAAACCCCTTGCTCTTTCTGATTTATGGCAAAAGGGGTAGAAAAGGCCAAAGTTAAGGGATCATTTTTTGGTAACTTAACTTAGTACATATTCTAATGACCCAAGTTAAGTAAATGTTTACTTAACTTAACTTAATTTTTAGAACTTAAATAAGGGGAGAAAGGCCAAGGTTAAGAAATCAATTTTTTGATTTCTTAACTTAAAAATTATTTTAAACACTATGGCCAATATTAAGTAATTTCGATTACTTAATTATTTTTAAGTAGCAAACATCTAGGGGGAGAGTTAAAACTCTTTCTCAAGTACTCACCCTTAATCTAGGGGGAGGATTCCTCAAGTGGGAGCACTTGAAAAAGAGTTTTTATATACTCCTGCTCATTCATGCATATCTCATACTCATTTTGCTTAATGCACTTAATTTATTTTACTTAACTTTGTGTTGGTTTGCCATATATCAAAAAGGGGGAGATTGTTGGTGCAGTAGGCACCTGAATCGAACCTGAGTTTTGATTATAGAAAATACACAAAGTTAAGTGCATTTTGTTATCTCATGAGCTGAATCAAGTATGCAGAAATGCTAAGCTAAGCCGAAGGTTAGCGACACTCGAAGAGAACCATAGTGGTCGAGCGACACTGGGAGGACTTTGGAGGGAGCCGAAGGAATCAGATGGAGACCGAAAGCAAGGCTTCAAAGGTAAATTTTGAGGTAAGCTCAAGTGAGTGAGTGTAAGTAAGGTTGAGTCCTCCATACAGGGACATCCTTAGGTGACGATCCGATCAAGACTTCCCATGGAAGGTCTATGTTGAGATCAGACGGCAAGTAGCCATCGAATTCACTTATATTTCGAGCTAACTATTTATTACAGTCGAAAATTCTAGCAATCAGTTCCACCGGCCAAGGATCAGTTCAACTGCTGAGCCATCAGTTCAACCGGCCAAGGATCAATTCAATTGCTGAGCCATCAGTTCAACCGACCAAGAAATCAGTTCAACCGCTGGTCAAGGATCAACTTCGAGATGAGTCAAAACTCATCCCTTTCTTCAAGGGTGAGGTGGCCATTGATGTAGGATCTTGATGTGCTCAAGGAGGGGACTTCTAGGTCTATAAAAGAAGGTCCATTTCTCACCATTTCATCAATTCTAAGTGCCCTAAAGCCTCCATAACGATGCGACTCTCCGACGACTCTACAACGATGAAGTGCTGCCAACAACCCTAGCTTAATTTCTATTCTCTAGTTGTTGATATAATCTTACTTTGTCGTCTCTTTAATATTGCAATTCTTTTTGTAAATCGAGGTTTTCTATCATTACATTTTACCTTAATAGAAGAGAGGGTTTGTCTCTCTATCTTTTTCTTTCGAAGGTTTTTGTAATCGTCAAACTCCTACCTCCAACGAGGAGGAGTGTTTTAGTGAATTGCCCTTCGTACATGGTCTAGGACAGTTAGGGCCTTGGAGTAGTAGACGAAGGTTACAAACCAAGTAAAAAAATACTATTGTCTCTTGTGTTTAATTTTATCTTCCGGTGTTGATGAGATGGTACTATATACTGACGCTTCTATCCAAGGGTTGGGTGTAGTTCTGATGCAATCCAACCTTGTGGTATCTTATGTCTCCCGTCAACTAAAGGATCATGAGAGGAATTATCCATTGCATGATTGATAACTATCATTTTGTCGTGTTATTTTGGTACTTAATATCACTATTTTTATCTTCTCTAGTGATTAATTATCGATTATTTGTATGTTTTATGAGTTGGATCTATTTTTGAATCTTATTGTAAATTCTCTTAAATTTTAAACTTATATGCAAAGTTTACATCTTAATTCTAGGAGATTGAGACGAGCCACTGGACTAGACTCAAGTTGGATCAAATATGGCTTCATCTAGGGCTAGAAGGATCATTTCAAACTGGATTAATCTGGACCCTTCATCAAGATCAGAAGCAGTTTAATCAAAGGGTTCAGCTCTATTTAATCCTGGTCGTTCGATGATATCTGATTGATCTGAGTCATCCATCTAAATCTAGAGAGATCCGATTCATACATTTAGATCTAGACATCTGAGCCCTTCCTCTAGATTTGACCGATCGTGATTATCCATTCAGATTGATCAGATCCATCCATTCAAAGTCGGAGAATTCTTAGCCATTGGATGCACAACCCTTAAATGAATTAATCGGATTCATTTAGCCCTAGCTTTATTGGACGACTGAGATTGAAGGGTTCTTGGATCGGACAGTCACAGAAATTGCCCTTTAAAAACCAACATCTTCTCCATCGCGTAGCAGCCGACACCATCTCTTCTTTCGTGATTTTCGCCCGACGCCTGAGCCCACCGCCGCCGCGCTCTCCCTTTCATCGCCGGTCACCGGAGAGGAAAGGGGATTCCCTCATTCTCTGGTGATTGGTGTCTCCCCCATCACATCCTCCACCGACAGCAGCTCCGCTCTGAGCTTTGTCTCCGCCGACCAATCGAAGAAGGGATTCTGCTCCGATCAGTTCAGCCACCACGTCAGCCACCGGAGTGGGGATTCCCCTCTATTACCACCAAAAAATTTGATAACGAGTATTTTGTGTCGTGGTACCGTTACAAACTAATTATCAAACCCTCTCTACACTAATATAGCATAGTGAATGACCCAGATCATTCCCAACGAGTGTAATCGATAGAATAGTAAACTTAGGATTTCTAATTATTGCTTTGGGTTTTCTATTGAAGATGGGGGTTTGGAATTTGAGCTCTAACCTACGGTTGCAAGGCAATTAAAACTCTAAACTAACATGAAACAATACAGGAATTAAATTAGCAAAAAGTGAACAAGGAAATAAATGATCTAATCAACCCAAGATAGGCCCAGTGAATGAACAAGTTCCTTCGGCTAAGTCCAACGAAGCTCAATCGAGACTCCGCAAACGGCAGTGGATGTGGGATGGTGCAAACTCCTGAATCCAGTAGTTTGATGGATGCTCCAAACTCTCACGGATCTGGTTGAGCTCGAAAAAGTGTTGTCGGGGCGGAACTCCTCAAATCTGAAGGAGAAGGTGGATGAGCTATGGAGATGGAGGACGTCGCCGAAATCTCTCGATGAAGCGGTTCCTCCTCGAATACGTGGAGGAAAATGGATGGAATCAAGGTGGAGGCGGTTGCTAGGGCTCAAGGGAAGAAAAGATTTAACTAACAACCAAATGAAATAATCAATGCATCAACGAAATCTAATGCATGAACATGATGTAAAGTAAAACATGAAACTAAATCTAATCTAATGAACTACAACCTACTTACTGAAAGAGACATTTCATCAAACACTACGTAAGTGTGAAAGAAATCAAACCAACTACGTGCAATTCTAAACATGAAAGGGAAATTTGATTACAAACATTCAATACAAACTAAACCAAGAAACAATCAAACGAAGAGAATGCTGAAAAATAGGTGTTGATCGATGAAGAAGGAGCTGGAAGAGCTGCCGGAGCTGTTATGGGATGGCCAGAGAAGATGATGACTGAAGTCGGTGCTGTCATGAAGGAACTTGTCACAAATGTGGAAGAACGAGATGGTAACGGAGGGGAATCCCCACTCCGACGGCTGACGTGGTGGCTGAACCGATCGGAGCAGAATCCCTTCTCTGATTGGTCGACGGCGACAAAGCTTGGAGTAGAGCTGCTATCGATGGAGGATGTGATGGGGGAGACACCGATCACCGGAGAATGAGGGAATCACCTTTCCTCTCCGGCGATCAGCGAGGAAAGGGAGAGCGCAGCGGCGATAGGCTTAGGCGTCGGATGAAAATCGCGGAAGAAGAGATGGTGCCGGCTATTGCGCGATGGAGAAGATGTTGGTTTTTAAAGGGAAATTTTCGTGACCATCTAATCCAAGCACCCTTCAATCTCAGCCGTCCAATAAATCTAGGGCTAAATGAATCTGATTAATCCATTTAAGGGTTGGGCATCCAACGACTGAGAATTCTCCGACTTTGAATGGATGGATCTGATCAATCTGAATGGATAATCATGATTGGTCGAATCTGGAGGAAGGGCTCAGATGTCTAGATCTAAATGTATGGACCGGATCTCTTCAGATTTAGATGGATGGATCAGATCAATCAGATCTCATCGAACGGTCAGGATTAAACAGATCTTAACCCTTTGATTAAACTGCTTTTGATCTTGATGAAGGGTCCAGATTAATCCTATTTGAAATGATCCTTCTAGCCCTAGATGAAGCCATATTTGATCCAACTTGAGTCTAGTCCAGTGGCTCGTCTTGATCTCCTACAATTATGATGTAAACTTTGCATATAAGTCCAAAATTTAAGAGAATTTACAATAAGGTCAAAAAATAGATCCAACTCATAAAACATGAAAATAATCGATAATTAATCACTAGAGAGGATAAAAACAGTGATATTAAGAACCAAAATAACATGACAAAATGGTAGTTATCAATTCCCCCACACTTATTCTTGCACGTCCCAAGCAAGGAAAGAAAACTAAAAGTAAACTGAAAGTATATTTCCCTAGCAATTCCTAAGCATACATAAAAAATCGTGAAAGAAAGTTACCTAGGATTGTCAAATCTCAAAGAATCAAGCAATCATGGATTCAAATCTTACACAGGTTAACAAACATGGTGACTTCAATCCATCATGAATAGACTAAGAATGATTAAGCCTCACAAGGTAAGTGGTAGTTTCTCTCGCTCTCATAAGCATGTAATAATGGAGTTCACTCAAGCTACTCATGGTTTATGAACTACCATATGCTTGCTTTTCTTTTACCTTCACCACTATATACACATAAGAATGCATAATCACTAAAGGCTTATTAAAAATGTAAGGGAAACATGAAATAAAAGAAATGATGGTGTGAGTGCAAATCAAAGAAATCAAAGAGATAAAGAAAATAGTGAAAGATATGGAAATAATGGAATGCTATATAGACGAGTACAAGAAAGCATTGCCCTAAAATTTTTCTTCCAACCCAATAAACATGTAAACAACCCTTATCACATTCTTCAATACAAATCTACTCATGATATACAATAAATCTCTCAATAATTGCAATAAGGGACATCGTTAACAAAAATACTATCACACATAAATAAAAAAAATGGCACAACATGTCAAAATTTTCACAATACTTTTTTTTATTTCATGGGCACCCAATTTATTTATTTTTAAATTTCTTTTTTTTCAATTTTTTTTCAAACTCTTTTTTTTTATTTTTTTTCTCTGATATGTAGTGCACTTCCCTAAGCTCCAACATCAAGCTCAGCTAATTAAAAAGATAAAGAGCATGTCTAACTCATGGTGATCAAGCACGACTTGCCTATGCTAACACTAAATTTCCCTGAGCTACTCTCTCCCCCACACTTAAATTTTTGTCCATCCTGGGAAAATCACTCATCATGGATCATCCAAGTATTCCACATCCAGAAATAGAAATGGAGAAGAAAGTAATGGAAGGAAAGAAAAAATGTAAAGATGAATGACTAGAATGTTGTTCAAATAAGCATGTGATGATAAAAGAAGTGAAGGAAAATAAATGTGATTGCCTTCATAATAATCATGCAAACCTACTGTTGTTGAAGGGTTTTGCTTATCGAGTCCGTGAGGGGAAACTTCGCTTCCCACTTCACCTTGGTCGTTTGTTCATGGCGATCCCCTCGATGTCACCGGATTAAAAAATTTAATCCTAGACAAAAAGGATTGCCCAAATAACCAAGTCATCGTCGTGCTATTTGTTTAGAGAGGTCACTTGAACAAACTAGTTGTTCAAGCGACCATCCTCTATTCTACGAGTAGCCGCGGAATAGACGATGTCCGGATCGTCGATTTTTGTGTTTATGTTCGGGATCCAAGTATTATTTAGCCATATACAGATTTGTATCATGCTCATAGTTGAAAAACAAAAACAAGCAAGTAACAAAAGGAGAAAGAAGAATAGGTATACCTCTCGATCTTCTAATGTATGACCTTCCTCCTTTTGGACGTCGTGTGGGCGACGATCTACCAAAAGTCGAAGCTCCTAGATCGCAAATCTTCCTTCCTTGCTCTTCCAAAGCAAGATTAAGAGTAGAAACAAAGCTCTTCTCCTCCCTAAAACCAACCAATAAGGAACAATTAGAAACCTTGCCGCCGGCCAACTAGGACGAGGACTTTGTGGTGGAATCCAGCCAAGACACCAAGGGAAAGCCCTATATCTTGTTTCCACCACCTAAGGAGAAGAGAATAGAGCCTTTTGGACACCGGTCAATGGCTGGAAAGGTGTTGGACGCTGGCCAATGAAGGAAGAAGATGAAAGAAAAACCTTCCTTATTAGGTGCCGCCCAAGCCTCCAAACCATAACCCTAATCCTATCTCAACTAGGATTGCTCTCTTGCCACCCAAAACCCTACCTCTCATGGATATTCTTCACGCCAACCCCCTTGCCCTCCTTTTATAGAGTTAGGGATAAGTCATGATTTAATCTCCTCCATTGGTTCTAGGGATTTAATCTCAACCGTCGGATCTAGAGATTTAATCTCAACCGTCGGATCTTAGAGATTTAATCTTTACCTATGGATCTTAGAATTTTGTTTCTGTCCATTGGATCTAAGCTTCATGAGGTGTTAATAGGCTACATTAGGGACCATGAGGAGGAGTTGGATCTTGGACACCCATGGATCAAGCCCACATAATGTCCGATCCACTAATGATAATCCAATCCACTAAAGGATTATCATTGATCTACCTCACCAACCCCCATATGATAATATGGGCTCCATATATTATTTGTACATTTTCTCCCCGTGTTTAAGATCTCGAATGTTCGTTGATTAATTAATTTACTGACCATTAATTAATCAACATCTAACTCCTTGAGTACTCAACCTTTTCATCATGCCGGACCAAGTCCACCTGCAGGGTTTACATGATGAACCTTATGAGTTCCTCAATGGGACATCATCATCCTAATATATAGGACACGGTTTCCTCCTATAATCAATGGCACGCCATATAAATAATATCATCTCCCAACTTACCGAGCCTATCAATTTAATCTATAAATCTCGTCCATTGGTAAATCAAAGAGATGAATACTAAGTATATGTGCCCGTTATTATATCGGGATTAAGAGCATGTACTAAATAATATCTGAGGTCCGATTCAATTATGTAGTCAGCAATAAATCGAATCACTTCTAAGTCGGTCCTGCTCAATACACACAAAGTGCACTAGTGTGATTCTATAGTCAAGACAAACCAATACCAAATCACACTACAACCATTCTGATGGTTTGTCCAAAGCCATCTCGGTTGTGAGCCTTTACTTATACTTTTCAAGGAGCCGATAACATGATCTCCCGTGTGACACCACACACCATGTTATCTACAATGTAAAGTATTAGACAATATACATAACCATAAAAATATGCAAACAATGATCATGTGATTCTTATTTCAAAATAAAGATGTTCATACAAAAGGTAGACTTTTCAGTATACATCCCTACAGTTGTGTGGTCTCGAAAGAATCAAAGCAAGTTCTAGAGTTACAATAACCACAAGTGCACCACACACAAGCAATAAAAATAGGCTCAATCCTCACTAGGTAAACAAAAATATTCATCTCAATCTATCAACACAGAATCCATCACCAAGTAGTAACAACATGCAATTAAATAATCCATTCATGACAATAAATCTCAAAATTTGACAGTCAAATTTAACTAGCTTTCACGACATCTAAGCAGATATAAAGGAATACATAGGAAATTTATTTCAAAACCCGATAAAACAAAAACTCAACAAACGAAACATAACAAACAAAAACAAATGAAGTAAAAGAAACATGTATACAAAGAAAAAGAAAAGAGATGAGATAGAGCAAACTCCCCTGAGGTCCTGGTGGTTGGAGAACATTCAGTAAAAGGAGCCACGTAGGTCGTGGAGTGCTCCGAAAGAAATCCCGTCCCGGTGGTTGAAGTAGATTCAGAGTAAGAATCCATGCCGGGAGTGGGATGGACTGAATGGAGGTGAGCGCCTTCACGATGTTATCAGGATAGTACTGTGCTGCTCCCTCCAATAACATCGCCTCATCATATGTAATCTCTGGCGGTCGGAGCCGATTCAAATAAAGTGTCCATCCTTGGGATTGAATTATTGCATGGAATTTCAGGGCATTCATCAACAAAATTCTTAGAGTCTTCAGCTCAAATAGGAGTGTCCAATCTGGAGGAAAAATCTAGCTATCCATCACTCCTACGCCATGTTGGCAGTTTTGGGCATTGATATCTAGCAGTTGCTCCTCTTCTTCAGAACAAACGTACTCTAAGAAATCAAGAAGAAGATCTAACTGCATATCTTGTGGTTGCACAACTGAAAGATGTAACTTTGAAGGTACTACCTGTTGGATCGATTTGAGCGCAAGAGGGGGGGGTGAATAGTGCAAATGAAAACTTTACGGAATCGTTCGATTAAAGAAAATATACACAACGGAAAAGTAAATAACACACTTTGTTTTTACTTGGATAATCCAAGGCCCTAGTAGTCCGAGACCACGTACGGAGGGCAATTCACTAAAACAATCTCCTCCTCGTTGGAGGTAGGAGACAATGCAATACAAAAGCTCGAAAGATTAAGGTAGAGGGACACTTGCCCTCTCCTTATTATGATATAAAGCTCTGAGAAACTAAAAATGAATACAATATAAGACTTGAATAAAATTATACCGACGAGGAAAATAAAGAAACTAAAGCTTGATTGTCGGAGTAGTAGAGCTTCATCGTAAAGATGTCGGAGAGTCGAGGCATTGTGGAGGCTATTTGGAGAGCTTTTGATGATGGAAATGGGGTGGAGAATCCCTAATTTTATAGCCTTGGAAACCCTAGACGTTCAGATCTTCAACCAATGAGAGTAAGCCTCCTAGCCCTTGAGAAAAGGAGATAAGCGTTGACTCTCCTCGAGGTTGATCCTTGACCAACAGTTGACTGCTACCCTTATCAGTCGACTGCTAGATGAATCATTCGACTGATGCAAGCCCTCAGTCGACTAATGGCAGGTTTTCCAGCTGCAATGAAGAGTTAGCTCAAAAATACAGTTAATATAAATGAACTTGATGGCCATTTACCATCTGATCTTGACTTAGACTATCCATAGGAAGTCTTTAGTCAGATTATCGCCTAAGGATGTCCTCGTACAGAGGACACGACCTTACTTGCACTCACTCACACAAGCTTACCTCACTTTTTACCTTTGAAGCTTTGCTTCCGGTCTTCACTCGAGTTCTTCGGCTTCCTTCAAAGTCCTCCCGGTGTCGCCCGATCACCACGGTTCCCTCCGGGTGTCGCTGACCTTCAACTTTAGCTTAGCAATTCTGCACACTTGAGTCAGCTCGTGAGACAACAAAATGAGCTTAACTTTGTATCGTTTGCTATAATCAAAACCCAGGTTCGACTTAGGTGCCTACTGCACCAACAATCTCGCCCTTTTTGATCTATGGCAAACCCAGACACAAAGTTAAGTAAATGATTTGAAGTGCAATAAATGAAATGACAAGCACAAGACATGGATGAGTTTGATGTGCATGAATGACAAGAATAAAATATGAAGAAATGAGTATACTTAAATTAGCAAGTTAAGTAGGAGTAAGAAAAACCTTTTTCAAGTGCTCCCCCTTGAGGAATTCTCCCCCTTGACCGAGGGTGAGAACTTGAAAAGGGATCTTGACCCTCCCCCTTGATGTGTGCTACCTTAAAAAGAACCTAAGTATTTGAAATTACTTAATATTGGCCTTAGTGTCTAAAATAGGTTTAAATTTAAGGTACCAAAAAAAAATGATCCCTTAACTTTGGCCATTTCTCCCCCTTTTTCCATAAATTGAAAAGAGAAGGGGAATTGAAAAACATAGTTCGAAAAATAAGTTTTAAGTCCAAGCACGTTCCAAATAAATATTGAAAATAGTAATTTGAACATAAGCTCATTTATTTGGATGTTCAACTCTTATCTGACTCAATTGATATCAAAGATCAACAAGTCCCGGCTAGAGTTGGTTAATTTATGTAATTATACTCCGTGGTTCATGTTGATGCACTGAATCTACATCTGGAACCAAGAGTAAGGTCCTAACATCTCACGCCCATCTACGTGGCTAAGTACACATACATTAGTCCTATGTGTTGTGAGATATAATGGCTCCTTAAATCTATAGGTGCATGATATCTAGGGTAAACCCTAAGCTAGTTCCATTAACATGAAACAATAAATGATAGAGTATATAATATAATAAGAAAAGTACAAGTCCTACTCTATTACACACATGACCAATTTTCATCTAAGTAGACTAAATTCGGTTTCGGGTAGTGGCTTGGTAAAAAGATCAGCTAGGTTAGACTTGGATTCCACATATTCGAGTTGAATGGTTTCGTTAGATACATGTTCTCGAATGAAGTGGTGTTTAACTTCTATATGTTTGGTCCTAGAGTGGTATATGGGATTCTTGGTTAAGTTGATTGAGCTAATATTATCTATGTGAGTTTTAATATTGTTAAAGTTTAGGTTAAAGTCTTGGAGAGTGTGCTTCATCCAAAGAAGCTGAGCTACACACTCACCCATTGTGACATATTCAGCTTCGGTGGTAGACAAGGCAACGCAGTGTTGCTTCCTACTGCACCAACTCACTAGACTCGAGCTGAGAAGTTGACAACAACCACTCGTGCTCTTTCTATCGAGTTTACTACCGGCATAGTCTGAGTCGGAGTAGCTGATTAGTTTGAACTTGGTAGATCTAGGGTACCAAATACCTACGCTTAGTGTGCCCTTTAGATATCTAAGAATACTCTCGACTATGGTTAGGCGAGACTCCTCGGCATAGGTTTGAAAACTGGTGCACATACTTACTGCGAATAAAATGTCAGGTCGACTCGTAGTTAAGTATAGAAGACTCCCTATCACACTACTATAGTATTTTAGGTCGATGGGCTTTCCTTCTAAGTCCTCTCCTATGTTGACATTAGTTGCCATGGGTGTATTGATGGTTTTAGCATCTTGCATTCCAAAATGTTTAATTAGTTCCCTAGTATATTTTTGTTGATGTAAATATATTCCATGCTTAGTTTGTTTAATTTGTAGTCCTAGAAAGAAACTCAATTCACCTACTAAATTCATTTCAAATTCACTTTCCATGAGTGAAATTAACTCGTTCAGTATGATTGAATTGGTTGTTCCGAAAATGATGTTATCTACGTAGATTTGGGCTATAAAGATTTCCTTACCTACGGTTTTTACGAAAAGGGTCGGATCGACTAGGCCTTGATTAAACCCTTTTGACTTAAGATAAATTGAAATCCTCTCGTACCAAGCTTGAGGAGCTTGTTTGAGTCCATAAAGAGCTTTCTTTAGTTTAAGGACATAGTCGGGTTTATCTAGGTTTTCGAATCCTGGGGGTTGACTAACGTACACCTCTTCCTTAATTAGTCCATTTAAAAACGCTAACTTGACATCCATTTGAAACAATTTAAATCCTCGATGTGCAGCGTATGCCAACAACATTCGAATGGATTCTAGTCTAGCCACGGGGGCATAGGTTTCATCGTAATCTAACCCCTCTACTTGACTAAACCCTTTCACGACTAATCTCGCTTTGTTTCTAACTACTTCACCTTTGTCATCAAGTTTGTTTCGGAAAACCCACCTTGTTCCAATAATTGACTTATCTTGAGGTGGCGGTACTAATTCCCAAACTTCATTCCTAGTAAATTGAGCTAGCTCTTCTTGCATTGCAATGATCCAATCGGGATCAAGAAGAGCTTGTTCAATGGTTTTGGGTTCGATTTTCAAAATCAAAGAGATTTGACTAAGATTTCTATATGATGATCTAGTTCGAACTCCTAGGCTAGGATCGCCTATTACTTGGTCAATAGGATGATTCGATTGAATCCTAGAATGACTTGGGTTAGGGTCACCTATCACTTGGTCAATGGGATGACTCGATTGAATCCTAGATTGGCTCAGATTAGGATTGATACTAGACTCGTGTTCAAGATCAGAGTCGAGTCTGATCTGAATCGGTTCGCTAGTTGGCTTTACTATGGATTTTGTCAGTTCATGTCCTTCGTCGAATACTACATTAATGGTTTCCTCAATTTTAAGGGTGTCATTGTTATATATCCTATAGGCTCTACTTGTAGTTGAGTATCCTAGGAAGATACCGGTAGAGGTTTTGAATGTGAGCTTTCCTAGGTAGTCCTTAGTGTTTAGGATATGTACCTTACACCCAAATACCCTAAAGTATTTGTTGGTGCAGGGGCACTAGATAATCGAACCTGTGTTTTGATTATGGCAAAGACACAAAGTTAAGTTTATATTGTTATCTCACGAGCTAAATCAAGTGTGCAGAAAAGTACTAAAGCTGGAGCTGAAGGCTAGCGACACCCGGAGGAAGCCGTGGTGGTCGGGCGACACTTGAGTGAATTCGGAGGGAGCCGAAGGAATCGAGTGGAAGGCCGGAAGCGAGAGCTACTATCGAGGTAAGCTCGTGTGAGTGAGAGATTGTAAGGTCGTGTCCTCTTTACGGGGATGACCGTAGGCGACGATTCGACTAAGACTTCCTGTGGAAGGTCTAGGTCGAGATCGGACGGTTAGAAACCGTCGTATTTATCATTTTCCGAGCTAATCTCTTCATCGCAGGAAGTGGCCAGGCGGCATCACGCCGACACATAGCGATGATGCCCATCGGTCGGATCGATGGGAGTCATCGATCGTGATGGCGACGACTCGGCTTTTGCGCTAGGTCAAAAGCGGATAACGTTTGGCGTGGCTACTTCGCCAGCGATAAAATTTGGAAAAATCCATGATCCGTTCCAAAGAAATAGGAGACAATTTGAGGCCAAAGTCTATAAAAGGAGGAGGATTCCTCCAAATCACATCAATTATTCATCAAGTGCTCCTACAACGCCAACGCTTCAACACCGTCATAACGCCGATGCGACGACAACCTCAGATCTTCTTCGTCGGCAGCAACATCTAGTAATTCTTTTTATTATTGTGTTCGTTGTTTTTTTTTAACGAGGTGAGGTAGGCTTGTTGCCTCATCCTCGTACTTCGGATTTTGTGATCGTTGTCTCCTACCTCCAACGAGGAGGAGACGTTATAGTGCTTTGCCCTCCGTACGCGGTCTAGGACCGATAGGGCCTTGGAGTAGCAACCGCTGGGTTGTGAACCAAGTAAAATAAACGTGTCATTTTATTTTCCGCTGTGTTTACTTGTTTACTATGTATCGAGCGAAGCAGCGAAAGTTTTTCGATCGCTATTCACCCCCTCTACGCTTCTCGATCCAACAATTGGTATCGAGGCGCTAAGATTTGGTGAAACCACCAATCTAGCACGTTTTGGTTTTATTTTTGTATTTTTCGATTCAGTATATTTCTTAGGTTTTTGTTTCCCTTTTCACTAATCCAAGACCAAGTCTTGGTACATAGTTTTTGTTGTGTTTTTGCAAGTACTAATCTCCTTGAGTACCTCACGATCAACGAGCATAACTTTTGCTACAAGTGGACTCACGAACGATCTACCCACCAAATCGAAGCTCTTTGAAAGATCTACACTTCTTACCGGGGTTTACCCGTAACAAGCTATTTCCAGCCCCAAAATCCAACGTTTAGTACCCTTTCGGGACATCGAAGGTCGTAAGTTTCAAATTTTTGTTAGTTTCTTATCCTCCTTATTTATTTCTATTTTTTTCCTATTATTTCATTACTAATCCAAGACCAAGTCTTGGAATTCTCTTGGTTTTTATTTGTGTTTTGCAAGATACTTAATGGCTCACATTGAGGATATAGCACCACCCGACCTCCGTTCTTTAACGGAGATGATTTCCGTTATTGGAAAGGTCGGATGGAGTGTTTCTTGAAAACACAAGTCGAGACTTGATAATAATCCAAAGCGGCTTTGCTTTACCCACCAATGATCAAGGAGAGCCATTGGATTTCAACAAGTGGACAAATGCAACCAAGAGGCAAATCGAAGCCGATGCAAGAGCAACCCAAATATTGCAATGCGGCTTGTCCAAGGAGGAACTCAACCGCATCGGACCATTCATTAGCGCCAAGGACCTATGGAATAAATTAATTGAGCTACACGAAGGAACATCCGATGCTAAGGTATGTAAATGTGACCTTCTTTTCAATAAGTTGTATAACCTCAAGATGCAGGAACACGAGGAGACAAAGAATACAACTACACGCCAGGACATTGTCAATGGCCTACACACCATCGGACACAAGGTCGAAAACCGTGACCTACTAAGGTACGTTCTTAATTCATTTCCTAGGACTACCTTGTGGGCATCCATGGTCGATGCCTACAAGGTCTCTAAGGACCTATCGAAGCTTAGGTTAGATGAATTATTTTCCGAGTTTGAACTTCACGAGCAAACTAACGTGATCCGGGCCGAGAGAGGTATTTCTCTACTTGTAGGACAAAGAAGCAAGCCACCTACTAGGCAAGTAGATGAACTCGAACCCGAAGACGAATCCGAATCCGAAGAGGAGGCCATAATAGTCAATATTGTGCGGAGAATAGTTCGACAAGAAAGAAGGAAATTGAAGAATGAGAACCAAAAGAAAAAGGGAGCAAGGAAAGCCTTCCATGCAACTTGGGACAACAGAGAAGACATAGCTTACATGGCAAGAACAGAGGAGTCCGAGTCAGAATCCGAAGCCGAGTCCAACTACAACTCCGACTCCGACCCCGAAGATTATTTCGAGAGAAAACTCAAAGCCGGACCAAAAGGGAAAGTTAAGGTTGATTTCTCTTTAATTAGTACACTTTACAAGACAATTAAAGCTTAATAGGAAATTAACTAAGTCCGAGTCTAGGGTTGAGTCGTTACTTGAGGAGGTTGAAACCCTCAAGCAAGAGGCTACTCTAATCTCTTCAACTAGTCAAGTTCAAGAGAGAAACTCAACCCAAATTGAAAAACTTGAGAAGGAGAATTCTCTCTTGAAAGACCAAGTTCAAGAGGTCGAGGCTAGGTTGGAAAAGTTCACGTTGGGATCTAAGAACCTTAACCGACTACTTGGAACCCAAAGAGCCGTGTACAACAAAGCCGGACTCGGATTTAAGTCAAAGACTACGAATAGGTCTTATATGTCTATCGTAAATCGTAGTCATCAAAGAGTCAAGCATGGGTCCCAAAGGTTTTATTAAATTCACATATTAGGACTAATAAGTATTGGATTCCTCGGGATCAAGTTCATTATTTGAATAGACCTTATTGGTTCAATGGTCTAGGGAGCTAACACTAAAATAGTATACCCGCTTACTTAGCAAAACCATTGCATGCTTAGAATTTACATTAACTTGTGAACTTACTTAGAATCGTACATAACCAACTAAAATCCTTGAAAGATTGAGCCTCGGGAGCCTCTTTTCATAAATAACTAGTTAGTCAACTCTTGATAATATAGTATCGAGACGCTTGGCGAGATGATAGTACGTTAGGAGACAAAGTCTCGTGTACTCGAGCTAAATAAGGCGTATCTAGCTTGGTGCACTTGACCGAGTGGAACTAGCTGAAGCTACCTCGCCGTATCCTAAACTAGTTAGACCAGGAAGTAACCCTAAATGACTTAAGTGATATTTTCTTGAATTTGGCTTTGTCTAAGGAAGTGGTCGTTGTTCCGATCAAAGAAGGCCCCTGTGCCTCGCCACGACCTGGAAGCCAGTTTCTCGAAAAGTTACTTAACGATCTAAAGGTTAAATCTGAATCTAACCCAAGGTTGACTATCTTTAATCAATTTAAATTCATCTCACAAAACATATAATGTGAACAAATTATGAGACACATAGAATGGGTGAGATGTTAAGGATAATAGAAATATAATAGAAACAATCCCTACAAAATACTACTTATTTTCTCAACTATTGTACTTAACAACTCGAGGCCAAAGTTTAGCGCCCCTACATCTCTTATACTTCATATATTTGACTAAGGGGAGAGCAAACTAATCTTAAGGGTTATATTATAAATCTTTAGATTATTGGTGCGAGGGACACACCTCGAACCAATCTATCTAACTATTGCTAGACGCATGCTTGGACTTATATTTGATTTATCTAGATTCATTCATAAACGACATTGTTTTAAACCCCTATTTTATACAAAAACCCCAACACTCTTTTTTGATTTATGGCAAAAGGGGGAGAAGAGCGAAAGTTAAGAAGGGGGAGTAACACAAAATTTCATTTTAAAACACAAAATTTGTTTTTGAAAACTAAAGTATCTCTTTCAAAACTCACCTAGGGTGAAGGGGAGTTGTGGTTAAGGAGAGTTTTTGGGAATGGCATTCATCATCTACTATATGTGTTTTATGCTTTAATTTCCCTTAACTTTGTGTTGGTTTGCCATAGATCAAAGGGGAGATTGTTGGTGCAGGGGCACTAGATAATCGAACCTGTGTTTTGATTATGGCAAAGACACAAAGTTAAGTTTATATTGTTATCTCACGAGCTAAATCAAGTGTGCAGAAAAGTACTAAAGCTGGAGCTGAAGGCTAGCGACACCCGGAGGAAGCCGTGGTGGTCGGGCGACACTTGAGTGAATTCGGAGGGAGCCGAAGGAATCGAGTGGAAGGCCGGAAGCGAGAGCTACTATCGAGGTAAGCTCGTGTGAGTGAGAGATTGTAAGGTCGTGTCCTCTTTACGGGGATGACCGTAGGCGGCGATTCGACTAAGACTTCCTGTGGAAGGTCTAGGTCGAGATCGGACGGTTAGAAACCGTCGTATTTATCATTTTCCGAGCTAACCTCTTATTGTAGGAAGTGAGTGGCGGTGGCGATCATTGCTGGACACATAGCGATCGTGATGCCCGATCGGTCGTGATGAAATCATCGATCGTGATGGCGGCGACTCGGCTTTAAGCTAGGTGCGGATAACGTTTGGCGTGGCCGCCAGCGATAAAATTTGGAAAAATCCATGATCCGTTCCAAAGAAATAGGAGACAATTTTAGAGGCCAAAGTCTATAAAAGGAGGGGAGGATTCCACTCCAAATCACATCAATTATTCATCAAGTGCTCCTACAACGCCAACGCTTCAACACCGTCATAACGCCGACGCGACGACAACCTCAGATCTTCTTCATCGGCAGCAGCATCTAGTAATACTTTTTATTATTGTATTCGTTGTTTTTTTTGTAACGAGGTGAGGTAGGCTTGTTGCCTCATCCTCGTACTTCCGGATTTTGTGATCGTTGTCTCCTACCTCCAACGAGGAGGAGACGTTATAGTGCTTTGCCCTCCGTACGCGGTCAAGGACCGATAGGGCCTTGGAGTAGCAACCACTGGGTTGTGAACCAAGTAAAATAAACGTGTCATTTTATTTTCCGCTGTGTTTACTCGTTTACTTTGCGTATCGAACGAACGAAAACGAAAGTTTTACGATCGCTATTCACCCCCCTCTAGCGACGCTTCTCGATCCAACAGTATTTAATGTTAGGTACTTTGTCATGGTAGGTTTTGTATGAGGTCTTAAGGTACCTCTTTACCATAAGAATTCTATTTAGGACATAACAAGCTGTGATAATGGCTTCTGCCCAAAACCTATCGGGTAGGTTGTATTCGTTCAACATGGTCCTAGCGGCTTCTTGTAGGGTTCTATTTTTTCGCTCGACTGGGCCATTTTGTTGTGGGGTTCTAGGACATGAGAATTCATGGTGCTATCCATTTAGGTTATAGAAATCTGTGAACCTGTGGTTTTCGAATTCACCACCATGATCACTTCTAAGTCTTTTAATTTTAAGGTTCTTTTGGTTTTCAATTAATTTAAACAAGTTGATGAGTTGATCTAAGGTATCACTTTTGTGTTTAAGGAACCTAACCCAGGTAAACCTAGAATAGTCGTCAATGATGACTAAGCAGAATTTACTCCCATTAAGTGACTTGGCTACATGAGAATCGAATAGATCCAAATGAATGAGCTCAATCACACTTTTAGTTTGTTCTTGGTTAGTTAGTTGATGTTGTGTCCTAGGTTGTTTACCTTGTTGACAAGCATTACAAATTTTATTATCTAAGTTGTTAAGGTTAGGCAAACCTCTGACTAAGCCTCTCTGACTCATCTTGTGAACGAATCTTGGGTGCGAGTGACCGAGTCATCGGTGCCACAACCAAGATTCCTCTTGCTGTGTCATAAGATACTTGGTTGAAGAGTTGGGTAAATTAATTGTGTAGATGTTGTTATTCCTAGTTCCTTTAAGTATCGTTTTAGAGGTTTCATTGGTTTTAATTAAGCATTTAATTTCTAAGAATATAACCTTATAGTTGTTATCACACAATTGACTTACACTAAGTAAATTATATTGAAAATCTTCAACTAATAAAACATTATAAATTGTGAAATTAGAATTTAGCTCAATATCACCTGAACCGATGATTTTGAGCTTGCCATTGTTTCCGAAAGCTATCGATCCTTGTCATTTGAATCTAAGCTTTGAAAATTTAAGTTGGTCTCTGGTCATATGTCGGGAGAACCCACTATCCAACATCCATTGATCCTACACACAAAGTAGTTGAATCGGATATTGGAATTTAAGGGTTGGATGAAAATTATTAGTCCTAGATCATCTCACCCATTTCTACATGATCAAACAAGTTATCCTTATGTCTTCTTGTGAGATGAATTCAATTTCACTTGATTAATTTTAATTAATTGAGACTAGTCAACCTTGGGTTAGATTCGGATTTAACCCTAAGCTCACCAAGTCATCTTTTCAAGAAATTGACTTCTAGGTCGTGGCGAGGCACAGAGGCCTTATTTGATCGGAACAACGACCACTTCCTTAGACAAAGCCAAATTCGAGAAAGTAATAATTTGATTCACCTAAGATCACTTCCTGGTCTAACTAGTTAAGGATACGGCGAGGTAGCTTCAGCTAGTTCTACTTAGTTGAGTGCACCGAGCTAGATACGCTTTATCTAACTCGGACACACAAGACTTTGCTTTCGTAGCATACTATCATCTTGCCGCGTCCTAGTTCTATGTTGTAAAGAATTGACTAGTTATTAGTCCTATCTAACCATTCTAAAAGAAATAAAAAGAAAAATACCTAAGCATGCAAAGTCTAATTAATAGCGCAAACAAATTTTATACTAGCTCCCCCTGGACCATTGAACCGGTTCGGTCTTTCCACATAGTGGATTTGGTCCTTGGGAACCCAGTACTTATTAGATCCTAATTGAGAAATCAAAATGGTCTTAGGGACCCATGCTTGGACATGTTTTTTATTTCTACTTACAATTGACATATACGACTTGTTGGTCATATTTGAGCGAAACCCAAGCCCGACCTTGTTGTACATGACCCTTTGCGATCCAAGTAAAAGGTCAAGTCCCTTGGATCCCAAAGTGAACCTTTCCAATGTATGCCTAAGATCTTCGACTTGACTTTTCAAAAATGAGTTCTCAACTTCAAGCTTTTCAACTCGAGTTGAGTCCTCCTCTTGAACTTGGCTAGTCAAAGAGATTAGGGAGGCCTCGTGTTTAAGGAGTTTAACCTCCTCAACTAAGGGCTCGACCTTGGACTCAGATTTAGCTAACTTTCTAGTTAAGAATTTAATTGCATTGTATAAAGTGCTAAGTAAAGATCGACTTACCTTAAGTGACTCTTTTGAACAGGATGCGTATCCGTGGCTTGTCTTGAATAGTGACTCGTCATCAGATTCGGACTTGAACTCTTCCTCGGGTTCGAAGTCTTGTTCAGGCTCGGTCGGCTTTGCCATGAAGACAAGATCGTCATTTTCCTCCTTCGATGATTCTTCCCAAGTAGCGTTAAGCGCTTTCTTGGGTGCTTTGCCTTTTAGTTTCAGACACTCTGACTTGATGTGCCCGAACCTATTACATTCAAAGCATCTCAAATTTAAATTAGACTTAGACTTAGTTTTACCTTGGTTGACGGGTCATTTCCGGCTCTTGATCATCTTCCGAACTAGATTTACTAGTTCGGTTTCCATTTCGGGATCTACCTCTGACTCGTACTCATACTCGTCCTCTTCCTTGGGGGGTGATTTGTTCGCGACCTTCTTCTTGGAACCTGCAATTAAGGCAATATCTTTTTTGGCCCGGACCACATTAGTTTGCTCATGAAGTTCAAACTCAAAAAATAACTCATCTAATCTAAGTTTAGAAAGATCCTTAGAAACCTTGTAGGCATCGACCATGGATGCCCATAAGGTGGTCCTAGGAAAAGAGTTTAAAGTGTACCTTATAAGGTTTCGATTCTCGACCTTTTGTCCGATGGCATGCAAGCTATTGATGATGTCTTGAATACGGGTTTGTAGTTGTGTCGCCGTCTCATGTTCCTGCATTTTTAAGTTATACAATTTATTAAAAAGAAAATCACGCTTACATACCTTAGCGTCGTCGGTTCCTTCGTGTAACTCAACGAGTTTAGTCCATAAATCTTTAGCGCTAATGAAGGGGCCGACGCAGTTTAGCTCCTCTTTGGATAAGCCGCATTGAAGGATTTGGGTTGCCTTGGTGTCGACTTCCACTTGTCTTTTCATGGCATTAGTCCATTGATCATAATCCAACGATTCACCCACTTCATTAGTAGGAAGCGTGAATCCGGTTTGGATTATGATCCATATCTCGATTTGGGTCTTTAGGAAGCACTCTATCCGACCCTTCCAATAACGGAAGTCATCTCCATTGTAAAACGGAGGTTGGACAATGCTAAACCCTTCGAGATGGGCTATTTAGACAAAGGAGAGAAAACTAATACCTCACAAAAACACAAACAATCAAAACATACCAAGACTTTCGTCTTAGATTAGTAGTGCGGGAGAACAAATTTAACTTAAATGAAAAACTTGTAAAAACTCGAAATAAACAGAAATAAAAATAGAAATAAATCTATAAAAATTTCTAGATTGGTGGTTTCACCAAATCATAGCGCCCCCGGCTTTGATACCAATTGTTGGATCGATTTGAGTGCTAGAGGGGGGGGGGGGCGGGTGAATAGAGCAAATGAAAACTTTATAGAATTGTTCGATTAAAGAAAATGTATGCAGTGGAAAAGTAAATAACACACTTTGTTTTTACTTGGTTCACAGCCTTCGGCTACTAATCCAAGGCTCTAGTGGTCCGAGACCATGTACGGAGGGCAATTCACTAAAACAATCTCCTCCTCGTTGGAGGTAGGAGACAACGCAATACAAAAGCTCGAAAGATTAAGGTAGAGGGACACTTCCCCTCTCCTTATTACGATATAAAGCTCCGAGAAACTAAAAATGAATACAATATAAGACTTGAATAAAAATTATACCAACGAGGAAAAGAAAGAAACTAAAGCTTGATTGTCAGAGTAGTAGAGCTTCGTTGTAAAGATGTCGGAGAGTCGAGGCGTTGCGGAGGCTATTTGGAGAGCTTTTGATGATGGAAATGGGGTGGAGAACCCCTACTTTTATAGCCTTGGAAACCCTAGACGTTCAGATCTTCAACCAATGAGAGTAAGCCTCCTAACCCTTGAGAAAAGGAGATAAGCTTTGACTCTCCTCGAGGCTGATCCTTGACCAACAGTCGACTGCTACCCTTACCAGTCGACTGCTAGATGAATCAGTCGACTGATGGCAGGTTTTCCAGCTGCAATGAAGAGTTAGCTCGAAAATATAGTTAATATAAGTGAACTTGATGGTCATTTACCATCTGATCTTGACTTAGACTATCCATGAGAAGTCTTGAGTCAGATCATCGCCTAAGGACGTCCTCCTACAAAGGACATGACCTTACTTGCACTCACTCACATGAGCTTACCTCACTTTTTACCTTTGAATCTTTGCTTCCAGTGTTCACCCGAGTTCTTCGGCTTCCTCCGAAGTCCTCTCAGTGTCGTCCGATCACCACGGTTCCCTCCGAGTGTCGCTGACCTTCAGCTTTAGCTTAGCAATTCTGCACACTTGAGTTAGCTCGTGAGACAACAAAATGAGCTTAACTTTGTATCGTTTGCTATAATAAAAACCCAGGTTCGACTTAGGTGCCTACTGAACCAACACTACCTCCTTTACAACATCATTTACAATATAATTGCAAATAGAAGAAGCTTGCAACCCACTAACATCTAACACAGTAGTAACTTCATCAATATTTACACATGCAACATTATCTACAATAATTTCACAAGTAGGAGTAGTTGACAACACACTAGAATCATCTGCAATAATATCTAGTCCAATAACAACTTCATCAATAATTTCACATGCATCAGTATCAACAATATCATCACAGCACAAAGAATCATAGGAGTTCTATGAAGCAGCTAAATCATATGCATGTCTATCACTCACTCCATAATCCATCTCCCTAAGTGCGTCGATATCCATAGAAATGGTCTCTAACGGAGGCTGAATGAATCCTTGTGCTTGAATTTGCTAGTTGATAGATGATGCAATTTGATTTAACTAAGTCTGCAAGTTCTATAACTTTTATTGTTGTTGTTGATGACTATCGTTCATTTGTTGCTGATATTGATGTAGAAATGATGCTAGTTTTTCTAGTGTCTCTGTATTTTCTTGACTGGGAGCAGGGGTTTCTTCAGAGTAACTTGATTGATCTTCCCAACTAGGCATGTAAGTATCAATAGATGATGGGGGTAGATAACACCGAAACTGCTCAGGGGTGTACTATTGTGTGTGCCCGTATCTGAAATCTGAATCAAAATTATGAAAAGATGTACCAGAAATTGGATTATACCTATCCTGTTGATAAGACTGATGATACTGAGGAATAGACTGATGATATTGCAGCTGGTACTGATAATAATCTTGTTGTCCAGTACCTGAATAGTAAGCATCACTAAAGTCTCCACACTGATGATAATATGGATCCATGCTCAAAGAAATTTCCTATCCTTTCCTGAAATACTAACAAACAATTCAAAAGACACAGGAAGTATACATGATAAAATACATGGATATATAAGAGAATAAAAGAATGCAACCCTAAACAAAAGTTTTTGAATTTTGATTTTTTTTTTTCAGAAAAATGGGTAAACAATCCTAAGTCTACCAAACACCATTACACTCCTCGAAAATGGTGCCAAAATTTGATAACGAGTAATTTGTAATGTACCACGACAAAAAATACTCGTTATCAACGATCTAGAGTTAGTAGCCATCATTTTCGCATTGAAAAATATGGAGACACTATCTGTATGGAGTTACTTTTGAGATCTACATAGACCATAAAAGTCTGAAATATCTATTCACACAGAAAGAACTGAACCTGAGACAGAAATGGTGGATGGAATATTTGAAGGATTATGACTGCATAATCCATTATCATCTAGGAAAAGCTAATGTGGTAGTAGTGCGCTGAGCAGGAAGTCTCGTGGGGTTCTGGCCAGTCATCTGACAACAGTTACCGATCTAGTTCGATAGTTCTCAGAGTTAGGATTGTCTGAACAAGGTCAAACATATCGGGGAGTATTAGTTTCTATGGTTGCCCAGTCCACTATTGCTGAGAAGATCAAAGAAGCACAAGTCAGTGACCAACATCTACAGTGCTTGTGCAACACAATAGACTCAGAATGACGGACAGATTTCTCGAGTGACGAGAATGGAGTACTTCATTTCCGTGGACGATTATGTGTTCTGGACACACATCGAGTTAAGGAAGAGTTGCTACAGTAAGCACATCATTCGAGATTTGCTATACATCCTGGTGCTACTCGGATGTAATGAGATTTGAAATGCTTATACTTGTGGAACAATATAAAGAAAGATATTGCAGTCTTTGTTGCTCGATGTTTAGTATGCTAGCAGGTAAAGGTTGAACATAAAAAAACCCCTGGATTGCTTCAGGAAATTTTGATTCCGGAATGGAAGTGGGAGCATATCACTATGGATTTCGTTATGGGATTTCCTAGAACCCATAAAGGACATGATGCAATTTGGGTGATTGTGGATCGATTAACCAAATCAGCTCACTTTTTGCCTATTCATGGGATGGACTTGTTGGACCATCTGGCAGAGTTGTACTACCGAGAGATTATCAGGCTGCATGGAGTGCCTTTAAGTATCATATCTGATAGAGATTCACAGTTTACCTCACGATTTTGGCAGAGTCTGCAGCAGGCTATGGGAACAGAGCTTTAGCTTAGTACCATATTTCATCCGCAGACAGATGGACAGTCTAAGCGTACCATTCAGACATTTGAGGATTTGCTGAGATCTTGTGTCATGGATTTCGGAGGCAGTTGGGAGGATCACATTCCTTTAGTGGAATTTGCCTATAACAACAACTACCACTCTTCTATTCATATTGCTCCTTTCAATGCCTTATACGGTAGACCCTGTAGATCTCCCGTGTTGTGGGAGGAGGTTGGGGAGCGACAGTTGCTAGGGCCATAGAGTATCCAACATGATGCAGAGTTGGTGCAAGTCATCAGACGATGGTTATCCGAGGCAAAGGATCGACAGAAGAGTTATGCGGACCGGAGGCAAAGACCATTGGAATTCTTAGTTGGGGATCATGTATTCCTACGAGTTTCACCCACTAAAGGAGTCAAAATATTTGGATTGAAAGGAAAATCAGTGCCACACTACATTGGTCCATTTGAGATATTGGAGCGCATTGGAGGTGTAGCTTACCGATTGGTTTTACCTCCGACACTTGTGAGAGTTCATAACATATTTCATGTTTCTTTGCTGAGGAAATACATGCCGCATTCTGATAATGTTCTGAAGGAGGTACCGATTTCACTTCAACCTAATGCGACCTATGAGGAGATTCCAGTGTGAATTCTTGGTCGCAAGGAGAGTCAGTTGCGGAACAAAACCATCTGACTTGTAAAGGTTGGATGTCAGCATCATACTGATGAGGAGGCTACGTGGGAGTTGGAAGATACTATCCGAGCTCGATACCCTCATCTTTTTACTTGAGGTATGTGGTCATTTCGGAAAGTTGAATTAATTTTTGCATTTAAGTATGAAATTTGGGGACCAAATTTTATTAAGTGGGGGAGAATGTAAAATACCACAAACAAAGAGTGAAAGAGTAATATTATTATTGGGAGAAATTAAATAAATAAAGCATGGTTAGGGATTTAATTAAATCTAACCTTGGCTTAATTTAAATGGGTGTTAGTGGATCTAGGTTTAAGTTCTATAGGATTTTTAAACCCAACCCGTTATTAAAACCCTACCCATTATCATTAAGGTCGAGTCGTTCACGCCGTCCGACAGTTTTTCCGCATGAGTGTTTCCCCAACTTAATATATTTCCTTTCACTTCTTCCCGTTGTGAGAGCCAAATCGTCCATCTTCTCTTCTTCCCCGAAGCGACCAACAGCCGACACTCTCCCTCTCGTGGTGAAAGATCTGGCTAGAGGTCAGTTCGATTCCTCTCCTCGTTGTCGACTTCTTCTTCCTCTCGGAGTCTACCTCACGGCAGGCAGCAACCATTGGCCTCGATGACCTTTGCGGGCGAGCGGGAGTAGTGGGAGAGCAAGGGCCGAGAAGATTTGGGTCGGTGGCATTGTGAATCGGGAGTTGTTCTTCCCAATTGAAGATGGAGCAAGTGTCTTGAGCCGATGAATAGAGGATTTGGGGAGGATCGCCGCCAGAGTTAGGTGAGTTGGTGCTGGTCTTCTTCGATCTTGGATGAGATCGAAATCCCTACTGTGGTTTTCTTTGGTTGAATGGGGATTCTATTTGGGCAGTGGTTTTTTGGCGAACAGGGTAGATTTGGGGGAAATTGCTATCGGTGGAGTCCCAAGTGCTGGTAAGCTTGATCTACCTCTTTTTTTTTCATTTATTGTTGTTAACCTTTGTGGTCTGCCGATGGATTCTGATCTATGGTGTGAGTTTCCTTCGGTGGAGCAAGCTGGACAATGTTTTGTTTGGAGTTTTTGGGCCAGTCGTGAAGAGTGGTTCTGTTCTTGTTAGGGCAATCTCTTGCTGAAATATGGTTTTGATGGTGTGGCAAAGGGTTTAAGTTAGTTTGATATGTTGATGTGATATGTGCGTTGAAGTCGTGCAGGACTTAGTAATTCGCACATGGAGCCGTGGCAAGTTTCACATCTCATGACTCGTGCCTTGAGTCGGTGAAGGATAGCTTTGCGGAAGCCGTGCGCTTGGAGCATCCGAGGGACCGCCGGACGAGAAGCTTGGAGTGAAGCCGGAGGAAGTAGACTTCGAGGCAAGAGACGCGAAGGAGCATTGCAGAGCCGTGCGCCTGATGCTGCCGAGGGACGTGGCCGAGAACGAAGAGAACTTCGAAAGCGAGGGACTCCGAGAAATGAGAGTGAGCGATTGTAACCCGGGGAAGGGTAGCTCTTAGGTGAAACTTGGCCATTTGGCCAAGTGTCGGATGGGTTTTCCCGACACCGGATCATTGCCATGTCGCGGCGGCGACCGCTCAGTCGAATAGTGAGTTCGGCCGTATCGATCGATCGGATTGTGCGCAATGATCGCCATCGTGGGGCCGATCGCCAAGACCATCGATCGGCTTCGGCAGCGGTCGGTGATCAATAGGGTTTCGCCACGAGCCGTTCGTAGCCGATCGGCGATCGACTAAGGAAGCGTGATCGCGTGAGGTCCATCAGTCGACTGCC
This sequence comes from Wurfbainia villosa, assembly GCA_025175895.1. NCBI lineage: Eukaryota > Viridiplantae > Streptophyta > Magnoliopsida > Zingiberales > Zingiberaceae > Wurfbainia > Wurfbainia villosa. The sequence goes on from CM045986.1 coordinate 31,196,421, forward strand.
AAGAGTTCCGTTGGACTACAACGGTCGGGATCCGACGTGTTCGGAGGCCGTTGTAGTGACGGCAGTCGACTGCCAAGGGCGGCAGTCGACTGATGGCGGCCAACGGGAAGAAAACAACCCTCTCTATAAAAAGAGAGGGTGTAAGCCTTTGAGAGGCTAATGCTCATACTCCAAACGATCTTCCTAGTTCCCCACAAGCTCTAAACTCTTCTTACTTGTCTTTACTTCAATCCTATTGTAAGAAGAGTGATCTTGGTTGTAAAGGTTACCTCCACCTAGCTTGGTGCAAAGGAGAGACCATTTAGTGGATTGGTTTAACGGAGTGATTCACCGAGGACGAATCGGGGACCGTGGATTAGCGGCGTAGCCGTGAACCACGTTATACCATCGTGTTAGCGGTTGTTTTATTGTTTGTCTTTTGCTTTGTATTTGTATATTCCGCTTGCGCTAATCTTTTGTAGACGAGCAATTTACGACGTCAAACGTACGAGGGCTATTCACCCCCCTCTAGCCGGCCATACCGATCCCCTACAAGTGGTATCAGAGCCGAGGAAAGCTTGTCGAGGACTAACCGCCACAACAAGCAATTTTCAAAATGGCCGGCTCCAACATTCATCCTCCGAAGTTTGAAGGAGAATTCGCTTGGTGGAAGAAGCGAATGGAGGTATTTTTCGAAACGGATTTTGATATAATGATTACAATGGAATCCGGTTTCGTTTTGCCTAGGGATGAAGAAGGGAAACCAATCGAAAAATCACGATGGACTAAGAAGCAAAGAGAGGAGCACCTTGCGAACTCAAAGGCAAAACATCATCTTTTCAATGTGCTCCCCCAACAAGAAATCAACCGAATAGGAGAATGCCTAAGCGCCAAGGAGATGTGGGAGAAGCTAATTGAGCTTCATGAAGGCACATCCGAGGCAAAGCTAGCAAGGAGAGATCTCCTCCGCTCCCAACTATCCAACATCAAATTAGAAAAGGGAGAAAAGGTAATTTCTTTGCATTCTAGATTCAAAGAAATTTTAAATGGACTAACAAGTGTAGGTGAGAAGCTATCAAACCGGGATATGGTAATGAAGGCCATAGATGCCTTTCCCCGGTCCTCAAAGTGGAGCTCCATGGTGGACTCATTCTATATCTCAAAGAATTTAGAAGTGAGCACCTTGGAGGAGTTCTTCTCAACAATGGAACTCCACGAAACTAGGCTTGAGGGAATACAAGAGGAGCCTAAAATTCAACCCTCAAGAGGAGTAGCATTATTGGCAAATAAGGGGAAGAAGAAGATGGAAATCACCTCCTCCTCCGATGACGAAGCATCTTCCTCCTCCTCCATGGATAGCACCGAAGAAGCCTATATGGTAAGGAGGGTAAGACGTGCATTTAAGAATTTTAGATTTGATAAATCTAATGATAGGAATAGAAGACCAAGGGGGAAGGTCATATGCTATAATTGCCAAGGAGAGGGACACATAAGGGACAATTGTCCCCTCCTAAACAAGAGCAAGGAAGAGAGGAAGAAGAAAGAAGAAAAGAAGAAGAAGAAGGGGAGCAAGAGAAAGGAAGAAGAAAAGAAGGCAAAAGAAAAGGGGAAGGCCAAAGCATTCAAGGCCAAGACATGGGATGATCCTTCCTCATCCTCCTCCTCATCATCGGAAGAGGAGAATGCTTTTGTCACCAATTTGGCCTTGATGGCCTTTGATGACTTGGATTGCTCTTCATCCGAAAATGAAGGATCAAGCTCAAATGGGGAGAGCTCAAATGAAGGGGGAGCTTCCACATCCTCCTCATCCGAAGAAGAGGACATGGAAACTATGGTAACAAATCTAACCCCTAAGAAAATAGTTTCCATGGTTTCTAGCTTAACTAGAGATTTATTTAGAGCTAAGAAGAAAAACAAAAGCATGCTAGATTAAATTAAGGACCTAGAAAATAAACTAGAAAATGCATGCTTAAATGATAGTATTTCTTCTAGCTCAAATGAAGCATGCTTAAATGAAAATGAAAATATTTCTTCTAGCTCAAATGAAGCATGCTCACATGATTATATGCCTTTGGATGTTAATGATGCATGCATAGAGGAAAATAGGGCATTAAGGGAAAAGGTAGATTATTTAACCAAAGCCCTAGAGAAATTCACTATTGGCTCCAACACATTGAACATGATCTTAGGGAGCCAAAGAGCTAGTTTCAACAAGAAAGGCCTAGGATACAAAGAAAAGAAAAATGAAAAGGCCTATAAATGCCTAATAGCTAGGGGACAAGATAAAAAGAAAGTAATTGCTAGGAAATGGATCCCCAAGGAGTATTTAGTGAACCCAATAGGAAAGAATCTATTTTGGGTTCCAAAATCCATCCTTAAGGGTTAGAAAACCCCTAGGGTAGTCAACCACATGGTCCTAACCTATATCATATTTTGGTTGACTTAGGATGACGGGACAACATTTTTTAGATAGTGTTGGGTGATGATAACGTGCCCATAAATAGGTAATAATGCCTAAATCATGATGATTGATGTAATTCCTATGTATGTTTTAAATCATGATTTATGATTTTGATATTTGGCATGTTATCATGACAAATAGGGTTAAATCATGCTTTAGGTGATAATTTGTTTATTATCATCGTATAATACCTAATGCATGACTATTATTTGATGGATACATGAGTTTCATGATCATAATGTAGAATTCATTCATATATATCATTATGATCATGTTAATTGTTAGGATGATACTTAACCATGATAGAATTGCATGAATATATTGGTTAAGTATATACAAATACCCCCTAGGATACATCTCACACTCACTATAGGCTAACTTGATTGCAAACTTAGCATGGGTGAGATATTAGGATGATACAAATGTCCACTAATGCCTATGGCATTTAGATGGTCATTTAAAGTATCAAAATAGCAATAATAGACCAATCATGGGGAAGGCTTATGTTTAATTCATAGACATATTGCCCAAAGATCATGGTTGGATATTTCATATGTTTTCAAAACAATTTCTTACCTTAAAATACATGTATTCATGTTTTGAAACAATTGGATGCAAAACTAGGTAGCTAACTTGATACTAGAATGATCAAAAACCTAGTGGTTTTTAGAGCTTTTGGATTTTTGGCAAAAACAAGAAAATATAATGAGTTTTCATGAAAAACTATTTTTCCTTGATAGATATACTTAATAGAATTATGTTCCCCAAATTTCATGAGTTTTCGAATTTTCTGGAATTTATAATGCATTTCTGAAATTCGTCCAGAAAATCAAAAATTCGGATTCCTTTGTGCGATCATTTACATCGATGTGATCATGAATCAGAACATTGAAGGCCGAATTCAGTTTGTAAACCTACAACAAGTGGTAGAAATATACTTGATGCCATCAACAAGTGGTACCCAATTTTAAATCAACTTGTCATATTTTTCCTCCATTATACTTGATGCCATGAGCTTATAACTTAGTGTTAATCTTTTTGATGGTGTCAAAGGGGGAGAAATAATTATGTTTAAGTTAATTACTTTAGGGGGAGAAATATATTTTAAGGGGAGAAATATATGATAGGGGGAGAAAATTTGCATAGAGAGTTTCATGGATTAAGGGGGAGTTGCATGTTGCTATATTATGTTTATCTTTACATGCTTTCTTACCTTAGAATTTATATCAAATGTTTTTACCTAACTTAAACGGATTGCCACACATCAAAAAGGGGGAGATTGTTAGGGCAATCTCTTGCCGTAATATGGTTTTGATGGTGTGGCAAAGGGTTTAAGTTAGTTTGATATGTTGATGTGATATGTGCGTTGAAGTCGTGCAGGACTTAGTAATTCGCACATGGAGCCGTGGCAAGTTTCACATCTCATGACTCGTGCCTTGAGTCGGTGAAGGATAGCTTTGCGGAAGCCGTGCGCTTGGAGCATCCGAGGGACCGCCGAACGAGAAGCTTGGAGTGAAGCCGGAGGAAGTAGACTTCGAGGCAAGAGACGCGAAGGAGCATTGCAGAGCCGTGCGCCTGATGCTGCCGAGGGACGTGGCCGAGAACGAAGAGAACTTCGAAAGAGAGGACTCAGAAATGAGTGGCGATTGTAACCCGGGAAGGGTAGCTGTTTGGTTAAACTTGGCCATTTGGCAAAGTGTCGGATGGGTTTTCCGACACGGTCATTGCCATGTCGTGGCGATCGCTCTAATCAGTGAGTTCGGCGGTATCGGTTGGCCCGGATTGTGGCGGTGATCGCCATCGTGGCGGTCATTGCCAAGACCATCGATCGGCTGGCGAAAAGCGCGATCGGATCGGTGATCAATAGGGTTTCGACCGAGAACCGTTAAATCGTAGCCGTAGGCGATCGACTATGGAGAAGCGTGATCGATGAGGTCCATCGGTCATTGCCCGAGTTCCGTTGGACTACAGCGGTCGGGATCCGACGTGTTCGGAGGCCCGTTGTAGTAATGGCGATCGGCGCCAAGGGCGGCGATCGGTGATGGCGGTCAACGGGAAGAAAACAACCCTCTCTATAAAAAGAGAGGGTGTAAGCCTTTGAGAGGCTAATGCTCATACTCCAAACGATCTTCCTAGTGCCCCACAAGCTCTAAACTCTTCTTACTTGTCTTTACTTCAATCCTATTGTAAGAAGAGTGATCTTGGTTGTAAAGGTTACCTCCACCTAGCTTGGTGCAAAGGAGAGACCATTTAGTGGATTGGTTTAACGGAGTGATTCACCGAGGACGAATCGGGGACCGTGGATTAGCGGCGTAGCCGTGAACCACGTTATACCATCGTGTTAGCGGTTGTTTTATTGTTTGTCTTTTGCTTTGTATTTGTATATTCCGCTTGCGCTAATCTTTTGTAGACGAGAAATTTACGACGTCAAACGTACGAGGGCTATTCACCCCCCTCTAGCCGGCCATACCGATCCCCTACAGTTCTAGGTCATGAAGGGGCTGTAAGTGGTTGTGAATGGTTGGTTTCGGGGTTTGCTCGGCTATGGCTAAGTGAGAAAGGGTTAGGTGGAACGAAGTGTGTCAATTAGGGTGGTTAGATACCTAATTTGGTGTAATTATGGGTTGTGATGTGTCATTTCAAGGTTGCTAATAGGGTTTGGTTTGAGGTTGGTCAGGTCCCTAAATTAGTGTGAAATGTCGATTTGTTGATCAAGCTGTGTGATGCTCTGATATCGGCTATAAATGGGGTTGTGGATAAATCTGTGATGGTTGTGGATGTGAATTAGTACGTTTAATTGATTTGGGTGGAGTGTACTTAAGAGGTTTAATGATTTAAACCTAGTTGGATGTTGTAGAAGGGTTACGCTTGATGATTCGGGGTTTCTAATTCATATTCGATAAAGGGATGCGAATATAGGAACGATATAGTAGTGGATTTGTATATTTGTCGGTTGCTGGAACTTAGTACTTGTTATGTTTTGTGCAGGACATGGTTATGAGACAGGTCCGCGGGCGTGAAGATATTTATCACGAGCTTCTTATCAGGTGGGTAATATTTTCTACCCTGGTCAAGTAGTAGCTACCCTGATATATATATGATTTCATATTATTGTCACTTTGACCTTGACTCCACTCTAGTTTTTTTATTGTTTGATACTTACCGTTGCACTTAAAATGCTCTGTCATTGTTGTTATCTATTCATTCATCATTGTTATGAATTATAGATGTTATGGTAAGTGGACCTGTAGTGGTTTACCTATGTGTACGTAGCTAAATTCGATCGTAAAACTGAATTGTGCAATTTAGATAAATCATCCGGGGGTGGGTGATATTCTAGAAGTAAAGTGAGTTTTCATATCATATCCTGATGTTGTGTATAGATCTACTATGAATCATGTAGTCATGTATGGACGTGTGATTTGTCGATACAACGTCGCTATGGACTAGAGCTTCTAGCTTAGTTGTTATCAGTTGTATATGCCTCTCTATAGAATAGAGTGTGTGTTGTGGACATATGTATGTGCTATTGTGCATTCATTCAATTTACATGTATGTTGGCGACTTGGTCTCCCTTGTGGTTGAGAGGGTCATCAGTCATCCTACCTCCCAGGTTACTCGTGGAGGAGTAACTGGTGTGAGGGAAGAACATTTGTTGTGTCACACTCGCCCCACTATTGACAGTGGTTGTTGGAGTAGTGTGCAGTTGTTTTGGGTGTGTGGCACTCGACCACTCATGGGTAGTGACAATCGGAGTGGCTAGCAGTAGGGACCCCTGTTGTGTAGCTAGCTCTTTACGCTTATATGCTACTTGTTCATACTGCTCACTCGACCACTCGAGAGCATTGGTTGTTATTGAGTTGGGACAGTTGTAATGTCGTGCCACCTATGCCACACTGGGGTCATGGTAGCTAGTAGGGTGCACAGACTGAGTGTGAAGAGAATATATATAGATAGAGTCTATATATATGATCATTGGATGTTGCATTTATTTGAGCTATGCTTGCTGCATTTGATTGTACATTATTTTTCATTCCACTTGCATATTTTATATGGTCGTGTGTGGATTACCAGTATTGAGGTGGTCAGACTGTTGTATACCTTTGACCAGTACCTTGAGGTGATACGGGATGGACCCAGTTCATCGTTGTATTTGACATAGGATGTTAGTATGTGGTTTTTGTTGATTATAGAGTTAGTATTACTCTACCATGTTGTAGGTGTTATATTATGGTACTTATACTCAGGTTATATGAGTTGCATCATTGTCGATCATCAGGTATGTTAGTACCTTATGTTGTTATTGTTGATCAGTTGGTTATACAGTTGTATTATCATACTAATATATATATCTGCTGTATCTTTAATCAGTATATTGTTGACTCGCATTTGATATATATATGTATATATTATGCATGCACTTTTATTCTTATTACCGTTGAGTTTTGTACTCACCACCACAGACCCTGGGTTTTCTTGTCGCCTAGGTAACAGGAAGCCGACTTTGTAATGGGCTTGGACCATCACTGGCTGACAACATCTCATCTCACTTCCGAGGGTCCCGACTTGGGATTTATGTTTCCTTTAGTTTTCGGATGTTTCTTATATTGATCCAGATTTATATGGTGGATGTTGTGTTAGATATTGTTGATGTACGCACTTGTTGATTCGGGTTTTGACGATGTTTTCTTTATGTTGTGGTCAGTCATACCGGTATGCATTGTTTGTAGTTTATTATTTCGTTGTGATAGTTTCCGCTGTGTTTTGTTACATATACATTTATATATGTTATTGTGATTGTGGTCGAAAGACCTTGTATCAACAGGATATAGTGTCACGTACAGGGGAGATGATATTCGTTTTTTTTTCGCTCGACATACTCTCGGGGCGTGACATGTATGACATGACTCAAATAAGTTTGATGAATAAACATGATATATATGAATGACTATGTCATATTCGATTAATTCAATCAATTTAAATTAGTTAATCTCTTGAGTAGACTTTTATTTGTTCCATACTTATAAGGTACTCTATGATAATTAGGTTTACAAATTTTAAGGTATTGATTTTTTATTAACGTAGACTTGTAAACTAAGTTTGTATATTTATTTGTTGAATTTCTAAAAGTTGAAGGTTTAATTACTAAATTATTAATTTGTATATAATCAAATGGTACTTTATTATAACTAATTTTATTAGTTTGATTATTTAATATTGAATTCTTAATTAAGTTAGATTTTGAATTATTTAAAATAGAATTAATAGGATTATTAGAATTTTTTTAAAGTAGAATTAATATAATTATTATAATTTTTAAAGATATGATTATTATAAATTTTCAAAGTAAAATTATTAGAATTATTAGAATTTTTCAAAGTAGAATTATTATGATTAGATTTTGAATTTTCTATATTAGATTTGAAATTTTTTAAATTTAATTTCGAATTTTTTAATGTTAAATTTTTCAAAATATTTTTTTAATTCAGTATTATCTTGACTAGTCAGATCTAGTGTTTAATAATTCTATTCTAGTTTTTGATTTTCTGATCTTGGCTTTGATTATTCTAATTAAGTTATAGATTGGTTTTATTATTGATTTGATCTAGATCTATGTTGATTAAACTAAAAATTTATTTAAGCTCTCGATTAATTTTATCAAAAGTTAGATTAATTTGGACAATTTCTTCAATAATAATATTATTATTTAAACTAATTAAATGTGAATTATTTAATTTTTAATTAGTTGAATTATTAGTTGTGTTAATTAATTGACAACAATCAACTAATTTACTAGCTTCAACACACAATTTATCTAAATTATTAAGTATTTTAAAACTTAAATTATCAAAACTTTTAATTTTACTAATCATCTTTATCTCCGGGCACCAATTTTTATAGTGACCGAATCTTCTACACCTGAAGCACTTGATGTGCTCCTTGTTCCTCCGAACTTCTAGCATTGGTGCCTCCTTTATCGTCGGTTGCGCCATTCGAGTCTTATGAGTATGACACTTATTTTTATAGCGTCTTCTCTCCCTGCACTTGAAAAAAATAATATGAAATTTAAATTTTAAATTTAATTTGTTACTTTGTGTGTCCTGATCTAAACTCTCTCCTTGAATCCTTGATATGATAGATTTATCCATCTTCCTGCAATGTTAGTTACACAGAAAAAAATGTACAAAGACTTGGTCTTGGATTAGTAGTGTGGGAGATAATAAATACAATACAATAAAAAAATAAAAAAAATGCTCGATCAGTGGTTGCACTAAATTTGAGCGCCCCCGCTCTGATACTAAATGAAGGACCAAAAACACACTAGAGGGGGGGGGGGAGAGTGAATAGCGTTCGAAAATCTTTTCTTTCAGTTGTTAAAACCAAATCTTGTAGCCGAAAATAAAAAGCACATGACACAAGTCACAAAAGGATTTACTTGGTTCACAACCTATTGGATGATAGTCCAAGGCCTTGCGATCCTTGATCGCCTTCGAAGGGAAATCACTAAAAGTCTCTTCCTCGTTGGAGGTAAGAGACAAGACGATTACAAAGATGGTAAGGCCAGTAACAAACTTATCGGTTCTTATACAAATTAAATATAGAAAAATAATAATAATATGTCGACAATAAATAGTAGAGGACGTACGGTCGAAGTAGCATTGTACCACGAAGAATAACGGTCGGAGAGCAAGAGAACTTAGGAGTACACTGATTACTAGGGTTTGTGTCCTCCCCTCCTTTTATAGACTAGTGCCTTGGAATAAGTCCTGATATAGATCCAAATCTCATGGATCTTATCTTGAGGTGGCAACTTTGATCGATAACTCTTTGACCTTGTGCTTTGGGCTGATTCGTCAACATTAGTCGACTGTGTTCATCATTAGTCGATTGCACCACGTTAGTTGACTGTTGTATGGTACTTGCTTGATGTTTCTTTAGTATTTTACCTGCATTACAAGATTAGCATAGAATATTCAAACATATTAATAGTGACAGTCCATTGACTGTCCAATCTCAACTTCGGCATTCCTCTGGAAGCCTTGGTCGGATCGACGCCTAGGATTGTCGCCTTACTGATGATGCATCCTTACCATCGCTCCACACCCGGAGTTTACCTTTGCCAAACCCTTAGTCCTCTGACCAGTTGAACTCATCTTCTTAGCTTTTGACCCTACAAACTTACTAAGACCTACAAGCTTGACACAGAACATTAGATTACAATATAACATAACTTTGAACTTTTGCCATAATAAAAAAACATGTTCGATTATCTAGTGCTCCTGCACCAACAGATAGCGGCTCGGACAGATGAGCCAAGTTGAGGAGGCATCATCTCAGAAGGGGGAGCCGAGACAAGAAAATAGCAGCTTGAGAAAATGAGTCGGGGCAAGGACATGGCAGCTCGGGATGAAAGTTAGTTCGAGAAAATGAGTCAAGCCTAGTAGGCAATAGCTTGGGGATAGAGCCAAGCTGAATCAGATGGGCAGTAGCTTAGAAGTTAAAGGGAAACCAAAAGGAATATTAATTATGTTGAGGTGGGATCTCGTAAAATATGCAAGAAACTGTTTATTATAGTCTTCGTATACATGTCATTATCCTTTATACCAAATTGAAAACGCCTCATAGGCCCCACAAAATATCCCTCGTAGCAAGTATTGTGAGATATATATATATATAAAAGGTTGGTTAATTAAGGAATTGACTCATAGATTATTTTAGGATTTTTAGAAATTTTTTTGGAATTTAAGGGAGTTCTTATGATATTTTATAGGAAAATATTTAATAGGCTTTAAAGAAGCCTATTTTAGTTATCTATTATTGAGGAGTTAATTAGGTTAATTATCATAAAGTTTAAATACCTAAACCTATTTCTCCCTATTTCTATTTTTCATGTCGCAACTCCTTTTCCGTTGCCCGATCGCGATTCTCCTTCACGCCGCAGCCGCAAATCCCCGACTCCTCTCTTTTGTCCTTCTCGTGATTTCCCTTTCCTCATTCACCGCCGCAACTTTTTCTCGTGAACTCCCGATCCATCGCCGCCACCGCCTCCTTACCGTGCTCCATCGATTCGGACGGCAGCGAGTGCCAGTAGCCTTCCTCTTCCACTAGCCACCATCGCCTGCCTCGTCGTCACCGCCACTTGAGCTCAGCTCATCAACATCTCTTCTTCCTCGCCGCACCAGTCGTTTGTCTCCGCCGATATCCGCTGCAGCTATATGGGAAGGCTAGTCTCCGCTGGCCATACCTCCTTCTCCTAGACCGACCCCCTACTGCGAGTAGCAAACGCCCCCAGCCACCATTTCCTTGTCATCATTGTGCCAACCGTGGTGAGCTTGGTCGCAGTTAGTTTTCTCTTATGGACTCTTCCTCTCTCTATTGTCGTTGTGGCCGAGAAGAACACTAGCAATGTAGATCATTAGATCGAGGGAAGATCTGTGAATCAACCATCTCTAGTTGCTGATAAGTCTGCTGGTAATTTCGGTTATCTCCTTGGCTCTTGGGTTTAAGGATTTAGAGATGGGTGAGGGGGAATTTATCTATGGTGTGTTTGCTGGTGATAAGTGTTATGGGATTTAAAGATTCTACTTCCAGGTCGGCTATTGATTTGGAGCTGATACCCTACTATTAAATCAGGAGATTTTGTGATTGAGCTAGACTAGGTGAGGGATTTACAGCTAAATAATTGTCGAAGAATTTGTGTATTTTATAGAGAACCGGTATATGGTTTAGTGTGAATGTTTGATTAGCATGATGGAATGAAATGAGGTTATGCCACTGTGGGATTTGTTTAATTAATCGGGGATTAAGATTGGTTTAGATTCTTATTCCTATAGTTTGATTATGCTAGCATTTGGTTATATTGGATTCTACCATTTTAGATATTTGATTCATGGTAGAGTTCTTGGATGCGAAGACCATCAACACGAGCTACATAACAGGTGGGTAATTTTCGATCCTGGTCAGGTACCTGATATATCTTGTGCATGATATTTATGTTGACGATACCTTTGCCTCGACTCCACTCTTATTTAATCATGTGCTTGTTACTTAGCCTTTGTACTTTGAGATGCATTGTTATTATCTTATAGTTCGTTCATCACTATTATAGATTATAGACTATGTTGTGAGTTGACCTGTAGAGGTTCATTTAAGTGCATGTTACTAGGGTAAAGTTGTGGATTCAGCTTTATTCATTGTGTTACATCTGGGATTAGGTGATGATTTTGATGGTGGGGTCGATTGTTGTATCACACACATTTACGTGGTGCATCTATGGTGGATCTGGCCATCGTTGCATAGATAAGTGAGTTGTTGTTAGTATGTGGAGTGGATTGTCATGTTATATCCCTTTACGTTGTGTCTAATATGGATCATGGATCTGTATTTGGTAGATTGTCGAAAGTGGATTGCTATGGACTGGTGGTCCTAGCATGGTTGACTGTCAGTTGTGTATGACTCTCTGTTGGACAGAGAGTGTGTTGTAGATGTATGTGTGTGTAGTTGTGCATTCATTCCTTTCACATGCATGCTGGCGACTTGGTCTCCCTTGTGGTTGAGAGGGTCGTCAGTCATCCTGCCTCCACGGTTACTCGTGGTAGTAGTAACTGGTGTGAGGGCTATTCATTTGATGTGTTGCACTCGACAACTATTGATAGTGGTAGTTGGAGTTGCATGCAGTTGTCTTGGGTGTGTGGCACTAGACTACTCATGGGTAGTGTCAGTCGGAGTGGACAACAATAGGGACCCCCATTGTGTAGCCTGAAGCTCTTTAGCTTATCGCTACTTATTCATACTGCCCACTCATCCACTCGAGAGCAGTGGTTATTGTTGAGTTGGGACAGTTGTCATATCGTGCCACCTAGGCCACACTGGGGTCATGGTAGCGAGTGGGGTGCGCAGGCATGACCATGCATTTTCATTGCCATGTGTGAGGGCATTTGCATATATATACATATACATATATTTATGTATATATATGTGTGTGAGTGTGAGAAGTATATATAGATACAGTCTATATATATGCTTGTTGTGTTGTTGCATTTGTTTGTACTATGTTTGCTGCATTTGATTGTACATTATCTTGCATGTTATTTGCATCTTCTATATTGGTTTTGTGTGGGATACCAGTGTACGAGTTGGGCAGACTGTCGTACGCCTTTGACCAGTACCATAATGTTGAGTAGTTTGGGTCAGATTCGTTGTTGTATTTGTTGTAGAATGTAAGTAAGACAGTTTGTCGATTACAGAGGTAGTTTTTACTCTTACCTGTCGTATGTGCTATATTGTGGTATATGTGCTCAGGTGGTATGAGTTGTAGCATTGCAGATTTCAGGTATGTCAGTACCTTATGTTATTCAGTTGATCTTTTAGTATACGCATGGGTTATATTATACTGGTGATTATTTGTTGTACCTTTAGACTATATATTTGTTGATCTCCTTGCATCTATTTAGTTCATGCACTATCTATTCTTTATCCCTGAGTTTTATACTCACCACCATAGACCTTGGATTTTCCTGTCGCCTAGGTAACAGGTAGAAGATTCCTAGGATGCTTGGAGCTCCACCAGTTGATCCCATCTCACACTGGGCATTCAGAGTTTGTTTCATATTTGTTATGCTGTTGTTTTTGAATTATGTATATATGTGTGAAGTCTTATATCTGGCTTTTATTATTCTTTTGGTTGGGATGTCAGATTTGATCATATTTTGTTTAGTGTGTTAGAGTCGCACCGGTGCGCATCTTTGTGTCTTTGTGGCTATCTTTTTTGGTAGTGTCATTTCATTATGTTGTGTGGTTGTGGCCGAAAGGCTTTGTATCAATAGGGAATTGTATCACGTACAGGGGAGATGTTGTCCATTTTTCAGGCTCGGAATACTCTTGGGCCATGACAATTTTATTGGTATCAGAGCCCTTGGTTGCGAAGTCCACTTTCGGATTTTATGTCATTCAGATATCGAGTTTTGTTTTACTCGATTTTGGTTTTGTGAGTTTTGGGATCTAGTTGTAGTGGGACATCTCCAAGCTACTAGGTTTAAGGTATGCAAATTGTTATTACATATCCTTTTGTTGTCTATGCATCTAGTTGTTTATAACAGGGAAAGACATGTAGTGTGTTATTCACTATTCGTAACCGTGGTATGAGTTCACCATGGGAACGACTTGTTGAGTCTGTGAGACTTAAACCTGCTATCGAAAAGGTGAATTATCTTTGAGAGCCGATTGATACCGAGTCGGAAAGCAGGGTTAGGTTGTCACATTTCTTATGGAGATCAAACATTATAGTCTTAGAGATTTTCACCTATTTATGCTAGTCAAATCATTACCTATGGGGTAATGGACAAGGCATGTATGCTATTGTTGATGCAGATAGCGGAGGATTAGTATATGGTGTTTCATAGGGATTTTGATTCCTGAGTTGGTTATGCTAGGTTGTATAACTTTGAAGGTACTTTTGAGTACTTAAAATATGTTGTACAGAGAAAGTAGAGTTAGTTGTATACCATTATGGGATCAAGTCGGTACTTGGTGGAAGATGTAGGAAATAATCTTTGGGGAATAACATATTACTTGATCACGATTTAGTGATATTGTGAGAGAGTATTTCCCCATGTCACATTCTTTGACTCATTGTCATGGAATTCTTGAGCTTTAAGCAGGGTGATCGTCGGTAATGGAAATACCATGCAGAGTCGTTAGACTTGCAGAGTTTACGCCCACCTAATACGTCAAGAGTGTAAATGGATGTCTTAAGTCACCCAGGGTTTATTGGCTTACATTTTGATCAGGATGTTTGGATCTTCTATTAGATCCTGCCGGAAGACATTGGATCGAGTCATGAGTTTAAAAATGACTCTGTACAAGTGTTTAGGAGTTGGAGACTGATAAGCAAATATTGGAGGTCAAATTATTAGAATCAGAAGTCTCTAAATGTTGGATAAAAGGAGCAAGATCGGAGTCATTGGCCACAAGCTAATATTGGAGAGTTTTCCGATCATAGAGGACTAACCGCAGACCATCAGAACTGTCTCATGTTATCAGCAAAATCAGAAGAAAGACTCCAAAGGGATTATTGTTGGATCGATTTGAAACGCTAGAGGGGGGGGGGGCGAATGGCGTTAAAACTTTCTTTTTGTTCGTTCGTCTAAAATCCAAGTAGATAATTTATTTGCAGCGGAAAAGATAAGCAATAAATAAAAGAGACAATTCTTTTTACTTGGTTCGTAGCCTTCGACTACTACTCCAAGGCCCTAGTGGTCCTTGACCACGCACGGAGGGCAAAACACTAAACGAACTCCTCCTCGTTGGAGGTAGGAGTTAATCGATACAAGAACAAAAACTTGAGGTAGAGGGACACTCCCCCTCTCCTCGTTACGATAGAAAAAAAGCTTCGACAAATGTAAATGAACAATGAATTCTAAAACTAAAACCGACGTACAAAAATAAAGGAAATGAAACCTAGACGTCGGAGAAGAAGCACTTCGTTGTCGGTAGCTTTGCGGAGGCTTTTGGAAGCTTGGAATTGATGAAGAAACCCTAGGATTGTCCCTCCTTTTATAGCCTTTGAGCCCCTTTTCGAGAGGAACCCTAGCCAATCACAATTGAGCATCAATCTCCTTGAAATGGGGTGATAAGCCTTAACTCCTCGAAGTTGATCATTGACCATCAGTCGACTGATGGCCATCATCGATCGTGATGGCGATCGATCAGTCTTGACCTCAAATCGGTCGATTGATTGGCGGCGATCGAGTCCTCAAGCGATCGGTGATGCTTGCTTGCTGCAAGTCAAAGTTAGCTCAAAGAAAACATTATTTCGACGGCCTTCGACCGTCCGATCTCGACCTAGACCATCGATGGGATGTCTTTGGTCAGATCTACGCTTAAGACCATCCCCGTAAGGAGGATACGACCTCACTTACGCTCGCACACACGAGCTTACCTCGATACTTACCATGTCGCTTTTGCTTCCGGCCTTCCACTTGATTCCTTCGGCTCCCTCCGAAGTCACTCGAGTGTTGCCCAACCACTGCGGCTTCCTTCGGGTGTTGCTAGCCTTCAGCTCTAGCTATAGCAATCTTCTGCACACTCGATTCAGCTCGTGAGATAACGACATGAGCTTAACTTTGTATCGTTTGCTATAATCAAAACTCAGGTTCGACTTAGGTGCCTACTGCACCAACAATCTCCCCCTTTTTGATTTATGGCAAACCCACATACAAAGTTAAGTAAATATCAAGCATGAAGAATAATGTGCATTAGAAACAAACAAAAAATAAAGAAGATTAAGTTGGAGTAGTAAGGATTTTCTTCAAGTACTCCCCCTTGAGGAAACCTCCCCCTTGACCGAGGGTGAGTCTTGAAGAAAGACCTTAATCCTCCCTTTGAGGGTTGCTTTAAGTAATTACTTAAAGTTGGCCTTAGTAAAACGTTTAAGTTAAGAGTTCTTCTTAACTTGGCCCTTTCTCCCCCTTAAGTAAAACATTAAGGGCATAATGTTTAAAATAAGTAAAACGTTGATGGCACAAATAAGTTTAAGTTAAGAATTCTCTTAACTTGGCCTTTAATAAGTTTTCAAAACTTAAAGTTAACTTTTGGTTTAAATATAAAGTAAGAGTTAAATCAATTAATTTGACCCCTTAACTTTGGCCTTTTTCTCTCCCTTTTGCCATATATCGAAAAGAGTGAGGGTGTGTGTGGAAAACAAAAATAAGTGTTAAATTTAAAGTCCAAGCATGTTCCACATTATTTTGAAAATAATATACTGAAAATAAGTTCATTTATAAAATATTCGACTCATATTTGGCTTGATTGATATAAAAGATCAACTAGTCCTAGTCAGAGTCGGTTAGTATGTATGATTATACTCCGTGGTTCATGGCGATGCACTAGCTCTACATCTGGAACCAGGAGTAAGGTCCTAACATCTCACGCCCATCTACATGGCTAAGTACACAAACACATTAGTCCTATGTGTTGTGAGATGTATTGGCTCCTTAAATCTATAGGTGCATGATATCTAAGGTATGTCCTATGCTAGTTCCATAAAAATGAAATTAAAGAAATAGTAGTAAGAACATATAATTTGCAAGTTCCTATTCTATTACGCACATGTCCAATTTTCGTCTTAATAGACTAAATTCGGCTTCGGGTAGGGGTTTAGTAAATAGGTCTGCTAAGTTAGACTTCGATTGGATGTATTCGAGTTGTATGGCTCCATTTGCCACATGTTCTCGAATGAAATGGTGTTTGACTTCTATATGTTTGGTCCTAGAGTGACATATCAGATTCTTAGTAAGATTAATTGAACTAATGTTATCTACGTGAAGTTTAGTATTCGTAAAGTCTAACTTAAAGTCGCGGAGAGTGTGCTTCATCAAAAGAAGTTGAGTGACACACTCACCCATCGCGATGTATTCGGCTTCGGTGGTAGATAAGGCAACACAGTGTTGCTTCCTACTGCACCAACTCACTAGACTCGAGCCGAGAAGTTGACAACAACCACTCGTGCTCTTTCTATCGAGCTTACTACCGGCATAGTCCGAATCGGAGTAGCCGGTTAGTTTGAACTCGGTAGATCTAGGATACCAAATACCGACATTAAGTGTACCCTTTAGATATCTAAGGATACGCTTGACTAGAGTTAGGTGAGACTCCTTGGCACAGGTTTGGAACCTTGCGCACATACTCACTGCAAATAAGATATCAGGTCGGCTTGTAGTTAAGTAAAGGAGACTCCCTATTATGCTCCTATAGTATTTTAAATAAATTGGGTTTCCAATTACATCTTCTTCTATATTAACATTAGTTTCCATTGGGGTATTAATAATTTTAGCGTCTTGCATTCTAAAGCGTTTAATTAATTCCCTAGTATATTTGCGTTGATGTAGATATATTCCATCATTAGTTTGTTTAATTTGTAATCCTAAGAAGAAACTTAATTCGCCTACTAAATTCATTTCAAATTCACTTTCCATAAGTGAAATAAACTCATTTAGTAGGATTGAGTTGGTGGTTCTGAAAATAATATCATCTACGTAGATTTGGGCTATGAATATGTCTTTACCTAAGGTTTTTATGAAAAGGGTTGGGTCAACTACACCTTGGTTAAAGCCTTTGGACTTAAGATAAATCGAAAGTCTCTCGTACCAAGCTCGCGGAGCTTGTTTAAGTCCATAAAGCGCTTTCTTTAGTCTAAGGACATGATCGGGTTTGTCTAAACTTTCGAAACCGGGGGGTTGACTAACATAAACTTCTTCTTTAATGTATCCATTTAAGAATGCAGATTTCACATCCATTTAAAACAACTTAAATCCTCGATGTGCTGCATATGCTAATAGCATTCGAATGGACTCTAATCTCGCTATTGGGGCATAGGTCTCGTCGTAATCTAAACCTTCGACTTGACTAAACCCTTTAGCAACTAGTCTAGCTTTATTTCTAAACACCCACCTTGTTCCAATGATTGTTTTATCTTTAGGTGGTGGTACTAATTCCCATACTTCGTTCCTAGTGAATTGAGCCAACTCTTCTTGCATTGCAATAATCCAATCAGGATCAAGAAGAGCTTAGTCAATAGTTTTGGGTTCAATTTTAGAAATCAAAGATATTTGACTAAGGTTTCTGTATGAGGCTCTAGTTCGAACTCCTAGACTTGGATCACCTATCACTTGGTCGATAGGATGATTCGTTTGAGTCCTAGTTGGATTTGGATTTGAGTCTACAACTTGATCCATAGGATGGCTTGTTTGAGTTCTAGTTTGGTTGGAGTCATCTATCACTTGATCAATAGAGTGACTTGGTTGACTTAGGTTAGGATTAACACTAGACCTGATCTCCGGATCAGAGTTAGGTCTAGTATGAATCGGCTCGCTAATTGGGGTTGCCGGGGGTTTTGTAGGTTCATGTCCTTCATCGAATACTACATTGATGGTCTCCTCGACTCTAAGGGTGTCGTGGTTATATACTCTATAAGCTCTACTTGTAGTCAAGTATCCTAGAAAGATTCCGGTCGTAGTTTTGGATGTAAATTTCCCTAGGTAATCTTTAGTGTTTAAGATATGTACCTTACACCAAAATACCCTAAAGTACTTGATCTTAGGTATTTTATCGTGATAAATCTCGTATGAGGTCTTAAGGTGCCTCTTTACCATAAGGATCCTATTCTGGACATAGCATGCCGTACTCATGGCTTCGGCCCAAAACCTATTGGGTAGGTTATACTCATTAAGCATTGTCCTAGCGGCTTCTTGTAGGGTTCTATTTTTGCGTTCTACTAGGCCATTTTGTTGTGGAGTTCTAGGACAAGAGAACTCATGGTGGTATCCATTTAGGTTACAGAATTCTGTAAACCTATGGTTTTCGAATTCACCACCATGATCAGTCCTAAGTCTTTTGATTTTAATGCTTTGTTGATTTTCTATTAACTTAAATAGGTTGATTAATTGATCTAGGGTATCACTTTTGTGTTTGATGAACCTGACCCAAGTAAATCTAGAGTAGTCATCAATAATGACTAAACAGAATTTACTTCCGTTAAGTGACTTAGCTCCGTGTGAATCAAATAGATCCATGTGTAGGAGCTCAAGCACACTTTTGGTTCGTTCTTGACTAGTTAGTTGATGTTGTGTCCTAGATTGTTTACCTTGTTGACAAACATTACATATTTTATTATCCAAGTTGTTGAGGTTAGGTAAACCTCTGACTAAATCACTCTGACTCATCTTGTGGATGAGTCTTGGGTGTGAGTGACCGAGTCGTCGGTGCCACAACCATGATTCCTCTTGCTGTGTCATAAGACACTTAGTTGAGGAGTTAATTAAGTTGATAGTGTAAATGTTGTTATTTCTAGTCCCTTTAAGAATTGTTTTAGAGGTTTCGTTTGTATTAATTATGCATTCATTTTTTAGAAATATGACCTTATAGTTATTATCACACAATTGGCTTACACTGAGAAGATTATATTGAAAATTTTCTACTAATAAAATGTTTTGAATGACAAAATTTGAGTTAAGCTCAATATCACCTGATCCAATGATTTTGAGCTTGCCGTTATTTCTGAAGGCTACCGATCCTTGTCGTTTTAATCGAATCTTCGAAAACTTGAGTTGATCCCCGGTCATGTGTCGGGAGCAACCACTGTCCAACATCCATTGATCCTACACGCAAGGTAGCTGGATCGGATATTGGATTTATTAAAAATTGGTTGAAAATTATTAACCTAAATCATCTCACCCATGTCTACATGATCAAACATGTTAATCCTATATGTTCTTGTGAGATGACTTCCAATTTTAGTTGAATTAAATTTAATGACTTAAACGCTTGTCAACCTTGCGTTAGATTCGGATTTGACCTTAGGCTCATCAAGTCACCTTTTCAAGATCATGGCTTCCAGGTCGTGGCGAGTCACAGAGGCCTTCTTTGATCGAAAAAATGACCACTTCCTTAGACAAAGCCATTTTCAAGAAAATAGAGACTTGACTCACCTAAGACCACTTCCTGGTCTAACTAGTCTAGGATACGGTGAGGTAGCTTCAGCTAGTTCCGCTCGGTCAAGTGCACCGAACTAGATACGCCTTATCTAGCTCGAATACACAAGACTCCGCTTTCCTAGCGTACTATCATCTCGCCGCATCCTGGTACTATGTTACCAAGTATTGATGATTTATAGTCCTATCTAACCATTCTAAAAAGAAAAATCAAACTAAATAAAAACCTAAGCATGCAATTTCTAAGTTAAAACACAAACAAATTTTGTACTGGCTCCCCCTGGACCGTTGAATCGATTCGGTCTCTCCACATAGTGGATTTGGTCCTTGGGAACCCAGTACTGGTTTGATCCTAAGTTTGAAATCAAGGTGGTCTTAGGGACCCATGCTTGGACACATTTTTTATGTCGACTTACAATCGACATATACGACTTATTGGTCGTGTTTGAGCTAAACCCTAGCCCGACCTTGTTGTACATGGTCCTTTGCGATCCAAGTAGGAGGTCAAGTCCTTTGGATCCCAAAGTAAACCTTTCCAACGTATTCCTAAGATCTTTGACTTGACTTTTCAAGAGTGAGTTCTCAACTTCGAGTTTTTCAACCCGAGTTGAGTCCTCTTGAACTCGACTAGTCGAAGAGGTTAGAGAGACCTCGTGTTTGAGGAGTTTAACTTCCTCAACTAGGGTCTCGACCTTGGACTCGGACTTAGCTAACTTTTTATTTAAAAACTTAATTGCACTATAAAGAGTAGTAATAAGAGACCGACTTACCTTGAGTGTATCTTTTGAACCAGATGCGTATCCGTGGCTCGTCTTGAATAGTGCTTCGTAGTCCGACTCGTCTTCGGTTTCCGATTCAAGTTCTAGTTCCGACTCCATCTCCGATTCCATCGGTTTAGCCATGAGGACTCAATCGTTATCTTCTTTCTCGGAAGCTTCTTCCCAAGTAGCGTTAAGTGCCTTTTTGTGTTTTGGTGTCTTGCTCTTGAGTTTTGGGCATTCAGACTTATTGTGTCCAAACTTGTTGCATTCATAACATCTTATGTTTGAACTTTTAGGCTTACCTTCGTTGGGTCGAGTGATGACTCATTTTCGGCTCTTGACTATCCTCCGAACTAGGTTGACTAGTTCGGCCTCCATTTCCGAGTCGACCTCTGAATCGGACTCATACTCTTCTTCCTTCGGGGGTGGCTTGCTGGCGGTTTTCTTCTTTGAACCTGCAAATAGTGCTATACCTTTCTCGGGTTCCGAGTTAGACTTCTCATGAAGTTCAAAATCAGAAAAAAGTTCATCTAATCTAAGTTTAGAGAGATCCTTGGAGACCTTGTAGGCATCGACCATGGATGCCCACAAGGTAGTCCTCGGAAAGGAGTTTAGGACATACCTTATAAGGTCGCGGTTTTTGACCTTTTGCCCGATTGCGTGTAGATTGTTGACGATGTCCTGGATGCAGGCGTGGAGTTGCATCGCCGACTCGTGTTCCTGCATTTTTAGGTTATATAGTTTATTAAATAGAAGATCACGCTTACATACCTTGGCTTCATCGGTCCCTTCGTGTAGCTCCACTAGTTTTGTCCAAAGGTCCTTTGTGCTTATGAAGGGGCCGACGCGATTTAGCTCTTCCTTGGATAAGCCGCATTGAAGGATTTGAGTTGCCTTAGCGTCGGCTTCGACTTGTCATTTTGTCACAATGGTCCATTGGTCATAATCCAAGGATTCACCCACTTCGTTAGTCGAAAGTGTGAATCCCGTTTGGATTATGATCCACATCTCGATTTGGGTTTTGAGAAAGCATTCCATCCGACCCTTCCAATAATGGAAGTCATCTCCATTGTAAAATGGAGGTCGGACGGTGCTAAAACGCTCGAGATGGGCCATTAGAACAAAAGACACAAGGAGACGAAGACGAAAAACCTAGCAATGACAAAAACACACAAGAAAGTACCAAGACTCGCGTCTTGGATTAGTAGTGCGGGAGAAAAATTAACAAAATGAAATAAATCTGAAATAATCAGAATTAAAAAGAAAAAAATCTGTAAAATGGCTAGATTGGTGGTTTCACCAAATCTTAGCGACCCTAGGCTCTAATACCAATTGTTGGATCGATTTGAAACGCTAGAGGGGGGGTGAATAGCGTTAAAACTTTCTTTTTGTTCGTTCGTCTAAAATCCAAGTAGATAATTTATTTGCAGCGGAAAAGATAAGCAATAAATAAAAGAGATAATTCTTTTTACTTGGTTCGTAGCCTTCGGCTACTACTCCAAGGCCCTAGTGGTCCTTGTGTTGGAATGTATACTGAAAGCCTAGCTCTTTTTGTATGAACATTTTATTTTGAAATAAGAATCACATGATCATTATTTGCATTTTATATATTCATTATATATGTGTGCATATTGTCTAATATTTTACATTGTAGATAACATGGTGCTTGGTGTGGCACAGAAGATCATGTTATCAGTACCTTGTAAAATATAAGTAAAGGCTCACAACCAAGATGGTTTTGGACAAACCATTGGCATGGTTGTAGTGTAGCTTGGTATTGTTTTATCTTGGACATAGAGTTACACTAGTACACTTAGGTGTATTGAGTAGGACCGACATATAGGTGATTCAATTTAGTACTGACTACATAATTGAATCGGACCTCGGATATTATGTTGTACATGCTCTTAATCCCGATATAATAACGGGCACATGTACTTAGTATTTATTTCTTTGATTTACCAGTGGGTGAGATTTAGATGGATTAAATCAATATGCCCGGTAAGTTGGGAAATAATATTATTTACATGGTGTGCCGTTGATTATAGGAGGAAACCGTGTCCTATATATTAGGTTGATGATGTCCCCTTGAGGAGCTCATAAGGTTCATCATGTAAACCCAGCTGGTTGACTTAGTCAACATGATGATAAGGTTGAGTGGTACTACTCGAGGAATTAGATGTTAATTAATGTTGGATCGATGCGGTTCGCTAGAGGGGGGGTGAATAGCGAAAGAAAATTTTTCTCGTACGAACTCGTTTTAAAAGAAAACTTATATGCAACGGAAAGATAAGCAAAACAAAAAGTAAAGGAGACAAAAGACACAAGAGATTTACTTGGTTCGTAGCCGAAGGCTACTACTCCAAGGCCCTAGTGGTCCTTGACCACGTACGGAGGGCAAAAGCACTAAAGGAACTCCTCCTCGTTAGAGGTAGGAGTTAATCGATACAAGAAGAAACCACAAAAACTTGAGGTAGAGGGACACTCCCCCTCACCTCGTATACGATAAAAGCTCCGGAAATATAAATGACAAACTGATAACAAAAACTAAGACCGACGTACAATAATAAAGAAAGTTAAACCTAGACGTCGGAATGGAAGGACTTCGTTGTCGTAGAGTTGCAGCGTAACGGAGGCTTTTGAGCACTTAGAATTGTTGATGAAACCCTAGGTTTGGCCCTCCTTTTATAGCCTTTGAGCCCCTTTTCGAGTGGGTCTTCAACCAATCACAAATGGACACCAAACCGCTTTGAGGTGGAGTGATAAGCCTTGACTCCTCGAATCTGATCATTGACCATCAGTCGACTGATGGCCATCATCGATCGCCGATGGCGACAGATCGATCGATTGATAACCTTCGGCGATCGATCGATACCGCAGCAGTCGAGTCCTCCAAGCTGGCAGTCGACTGATGCTTGCTGCAAGTCAAAGTTAGCTCACTAAAAACATAATTTCGATGGTCGTCGACCATCTGATCTCGACCTAGACCATCTATAAGATGTCTTTGGTCGGATCTACGCTTAAGATCATCCTCGTAAAGAGGATACGACCTTACTTACTCTCGCACACACGAGCTTACCTCGATACTTACGTGTCGCTTTTGCTTCCGGCCTTCCACTCGATTCCTTCGGCTCCCTCCAAAGTAACTCGAGTATCGCCCGACCACCGCGGCTTCCTCCGGGTGTCGCTAGCCTTCAGCTCCAGCTATATCAATCTTCTGCACACTCGATTCAGCTCGTGAGAAAACAAAATAGACTTAACTTTTGTGTCTTTGCTATAATCAAAACACAGGTTCGATTTCGGTGCCTCACTGCACCAACAATCTCCCCCTTTTTGATATATGGCAAAAACACACAAAGTTAAGGAAATTAAGTGCATGAAACAGTAAAGACAAGAAGCAAAAGTAGGAGTAGTAAAAATATTTCTCAAGTTCTCCCCTTAGAGGAACCCTCCCCCTTGACCGAGGGTGAGTACTTGAAAAAGACTTTTAGCTCTCCAAACACAAAAGATAATGAGTTAAGTAAATGGCATTACTTAACTTAGCCTTCTTAGAGTCAAAAATAAGTGCAAGTTAAGTAATCAAAAGTTAAGTCAAAAGGTTAATTATTCAAAAGGTTTAACTTTTGATTTCTTAACTTGGGCCTTTAAAGTTTTCAATTTCCGAAGAGTTGAAACCTAAACCTTACTCCCCCTTAACTTAGGCCAGAATCAAAGTTTTAAGTTAAGTTATCAATTTCAAAAATTTGAAATTTAACTTTGGCCTTTTCTTGAACCTTAACTTTGGCTTTGGCCTTTTCTTGAACCTTAACTTTGGCCTTTTCTCCCCTTTTGACATAAATCAAGGAAAAGTGGGGTTTTAAGAAAACCCTAAGTCAAAGCATGATGATTTTAAAAATAGTATGTGAAAATAATTCATCTAAATGTTCAACTCTAGTTTGACTTGATTGAAATGATATTATCAACAAGTCCTGATTAGAGTTGGTTAATATTAGTTGCATATTTATACTCGAGGTTCATATTGACGACTTGATCTACATCTTGGAACTGAGTAGGGTCCTAACATCTCACACCCATCTACGTGGCTAAGTACACAAACACATTAGTCCTATGTGTTGTGAGATGTACTGGCTCCTTAAATCTATAGGTGCATGATATCTAAGGTATGTCCTATGCTAGTTCCATCAAAATGAAAAATAAGAAATAGTAGTAAGAAAATATAGTTTGCAAGTTCTTATTCTATTACGCACATGCCCAATTTTCGTCTTAATAGACTAAATTCGGCTTCGGGTAGGGGTTTAGTAAATAGGTCTGCTAGGTTAGATTTCGATTCGACGTACTCGAGTTGTATGGCTCCGTTGGCCACATGTTCTCGAATGAAATGGTGTTTGACTTCTATATGTTTGGTCCTAGAGTGACATATTGGATTCTTGGTAAGATTAATTGAACTAATGTTATCTACGTGAAGTTTAGTATTCGTAAAGTTTAACTTAAAGTCGCGGAGAGTGTGCTTCATCCAAAGAAGTTGAGTGACACACTCACCCATCGCGATGTATTCGGCTTCGGTGGTAGATAAGGCAACACAATGTTGCTTCCTACTGCACCAACTCACTAGACTCGAGCCGAGTAGTTGACAACAACCACTCGTGCTCTTTCTATCGAGTTTACTATCGGCATAATCCGAATCGGAGTAGCCGATTAGTTCAAACTCGGTAGATCTAGGATACCAAATACCGACATTAAGTGTACCCTTTAGATATCTAAGGATACGCTTAACTAGGGTTAGGTGAGACTCCTTAGCACAGGTTTGAAACCTGGCGCACATACTTATCATGAATAGGATGTCGAGCTCTTGATTAAGTATAGAAGACTTCTATTGCGCTCCTATAGTACTTTAAGTCAATGGACTTACTTTCTAGGTCTTCTCTATGTTAACATTTATTAGGGGTGTTTATTACCTTAGCGTCTTGCATTCCAAATCTTTTAATTAACTCCTTAGTGTATTTTTGTTGATATAGGTATATACCATCCTTAGTTTGTTTAATTTGTAGACCTAAAGAAACTTAACTCGCTACCAAGTTCATTTCAACTCACTTTCCATGAGCGAAACGAACTCATTTAGTAAGGTTGAGTTAGAGGTTCCAAAAATTATATCATCTACGTAAATTTGAGCTATGAATATTTCTTTACCTAAGGTTTTTACAAAGAGAGTTGGGTCAACTAAGCCTTGGTTAAACCCTTTTGACTTAAGATGGATTGAAAGTCTCTCATACCAAGCTCGAGGAGCTTGTTTAAGTCCATAGAGAGCTTTCTTAAGTTTTAGAACATGGTCGGGTTTATCTAGATTTTCGAATCCGGGGGGTTGGCTAACATAAACTTCTTCTTTAATGTATCCATTTAGGAATGCCGACTTAACATCCATTTAAAACGACTTAAATCCTCGATGTGCGGCATAAGCTAGCAACATTCGAATGGATTCGAGTCTAGCTCTTGGGGCATAGGTTTCTCAGTAATCTAAGCCTTCGACTTGGCTAAATCCTTTGGCGACTAACCGAGCCTTGTTTCTAACTACTTCACCTTTATCATCAAGCTTATTTCGAAACACCCACCTTGTTCCAATTATCGTTTTGTCTTTAGGTGGTGGTACTAATTCCCACACTTCGTTCCTAGTAAATTGAGCTAGCTCTTCTTGCATTGCAATAATCCAATCGGGATCAAGAAGAGCTTGTTCAATTGATTTGGGTTCTATCTTTGAAATTAAGGAAATTTGACTAAGGTTCCTATAGGATGCTCTAGTTCGAACTCCTAGATTAGGATCTCCTATCACTTGATCGATAGGGTGGTTAGTCTGAGTCCTAGATTGGGTTGGGTTTGTGTCACCTAATGCATAATCAATGGGGTGACTTGGTTGAACACTAGTTTGGTTGGAGTCATCTATCACTTGATCAATAGAGTGACTAGGTTGACTTAGGTTAGGATTAACACTAGACCTGATCTCCGGATCAGAGTAAGGTCTAGTATGAATCGGCTCGCTAATTGGGGTTGCCGGGGGTTTTGTAGGTTCATGTCCTTCATCGAATACTACATTGATAGTCTCCTCGACTCTAAGGGTGTCGTGGTTATATACTCTATAAGCTCTACTTGTAGCTCAGTATCCTAGAAAGATTCCGTGGTTTTGGATGTAAATTTCCCTAGGTAATCCTTAGTGTTTAGGATATGTACCTTACACCCAAATACCCTAAAGTACTTGATGTTAGGTATTTTATCGTGATAAATCTTGTACGAGGTCTTAAGGTGCCTCTTTACCATAAGGATCCTATTTTGGACATAGCAAGCCGTGCTAACGGCTTCTGCCCAAAACCTATCGGGTAGGTCGTATTCGTTCAACATGGTCCTAGCGGCTTCTTGTAGAGTTCGGTTTTTCCGCTCCACTAGGCCATTTTGAGGGGTCCTAGGGCAAGAGAATTCATGGTGGTATCCGTTTAGGTTACAGAAGTCGGTGAACCTTTGATTTTCGAATTCACCACCATGATCGCTTCTAAGTCTTTTAACCTTAAGGTCTTTTTGATTCTCGATTAATTTGAATAGATTGATTAATTGATCTAGGGTATCATTTTTATGTTTGATGAACCTAACCTGTAAACTCGAGTAGTCCAATTATGACTACAATATTGACTTCTATTGAGTGACTTGGCTCCATGTGAATCGAATAGATCCATATGCGGAGCTCAAGTACACTTGAGGTCTGCTTCTGGTTAGTTAACTTGTGTTGTGTCCTAGGTTGTTTTCCTTGTTGACAAGCATTACAGATTTTATTAACCAAGTTGTTGAGGTTGGGTAAGCCTCTGACTAAGCCATTCTGACTCATCTTGTGGACGAGTCTTGGGTGCGAGTGACCGAGTCGTCGGTGCCACAACCATGATTCCTCTTGCCGTGTCATAAGACACTTAGTTGAGGAGTTGGTTAAATTGATCATATAAATGTTGTTATTTCTAGTTCCTTTAAGAATTATTTCAGAGGTTTCATTGGTATTAATTACGCATTCATTTTCTAGAAATATAACCTTATAGTTATTATCACACAATTGGCTTACACTAAGTAAGTTATATTCAAAATTCTCTACAAGTAATACATTTTTAATAACAAAATTCGTGTTAAGCTCGATATCACCTGATCCGATGATTTTGAGCTTGTCGTTATTACCAAAGGCTACCGATCCTTGTCGTTTGAATCGAAGCTTTGCGAATTTGAGTTGATCCCCGGTCATGTGTCGGGAGCAACCGCTGTCCAACATCCATTGATCCTACACACAAGGTGGTTGGATTGGATGTTAGATTTTTGTTAAGAAAATTGGTTGTAAGTTGTTAACCCTAGGTCATCTCATCGGAGTCTATATGATCAAGCATGTTATACTTATGTGTTTATTTTGAGATGACTTCTAATTAAGTTGATTAAGTGGATTTAGGTTCAAGTAATTTTATGTTAGATTTGGATTTAACCCTAGGCTTGTCAAGTTTACCTTTTCAAGATCATGACTTCGTGTCGTGGCAGGCACAGGCCTTCTTTATCGGATCATCGACCACTTCACTTAGACAAAGCCATTTTCAAGAAAATGATGACTTGACTCACCTAAAATTATTTCCTCGTCTAACTAGTTATTTTTGAAAAGAGGCTCCCCGAGGCTCAATCTTTTCGAAGAATTTTAGTTGGTTATGTTTTTGAAAAGAGGCTCCCCGAGGCTCAATCTTTTCGAAAAATTTTAGTTGGTTATGTTTTTGTTCTAAGTGAGTTCACAAGTTTTAAAGTACAAACTTTCTAAGTTAAAGCATGCAATTTCTAAGTTAAAGCATAAACATTCTAAGTTAAAACATGCAATTTCTAAGTTAAAGCACAACATGTTTTGTACGCTCCCCAAGACCGCTGAATCGGTTCGGTCTATCCACATAGTGGATTTGGTCCTTGGGAACCCAAAGACGGGTTGGATCCTAGAGTTGAAATCAAAAAGTTCTTAGGGACCCATGCTTGGACATGTTTCGACTTACAATCGACATATACGACCTATTAGTCGTGTTTGAGTTAAACCCGAGTCCAACCTTGTTGTACACGGCCCTTTGAGATCCAAGTAGGAGGTCAAGTCCTTTGGATCCCGAAGTGAACCTTTCCAACGTGTTCCTAAGATCTTCGACTTGACTTTTCAAGAGAGAGTTCTCAACTTCGAGCTTTTCAACTCGAGTTGAGTCCTTCTCTTGAACTCGACTAGTCGAAGAGGTTAGGGAGACCTCGTGTTTGAGGAGTTTAACCTCCTCAACAAGGGTCTCGACCTTGGACTCTGACTTAGCTAACTTCCTAGACAAAAACCTAACCGTATTATGTAAAGTATTAAATAAAGCTCGACTCACCTTAAGGGTATCTTTTGAACCGGATGCGTATCCGTGGCTTGACTTGAAGGTAGCTTCGTAGTCCGAGTCATCCTCAGGTTCTGACTCAAGTTCGGTCTCCGTGTCTGACTCAATTGATTTCGCCATGAAGACGTGATCTTCGTCTTCTTCGGATGACGCTTCTTCCCATGTCGCGTTGAGGGCCTTCTTATGCTTAGGTGCTTGGTGGTTGAGCTTGGGGCACTCGGACTTGATATGTCCAAACCTGTTGCACTCATAACACCTAATGTTAGAACTTTTAGGCTTACCTTGGTTGGGTCGAGTCGTGGTTCGCTTTCGTCCCTTGGCTATCCTTCGAGCTAGGTTCATTAGTTCAGCAGTCAACTCCGGGTCAACTTCTTCTTCGGACTCGTCTTCCTCCTCGGTTGGTGGTGGCTTGCTTGCGATTTTCTTCTTCTTTGAACCTGCAAACAAGGCTATACCCCTCTCGGGTTCCGAGTTGGATTGTTCATGTAATTCGAAATCGGAAAAGAGTTCATCTAACCTAATTTTAGAAAGATCCTTGGAGACCTTATAGGCATCAACCATGGATGCCCATAAGGTAGTCCTCGGAAAAGAGTTTAGGACATACCTTATAAGGTCACGGTTTTCGACCTTTTGCCCGATTGCGTGTAGGTTGTTGACTATGTCTTGGACACGGGCGTGGAGTTGCATCGCGGACTCGTGTTCCTGCATTTTTAGTGTGTACAATTTATTGAATAACAAATCACGTTTGCAAACCTTAGCTTGATCTGATCCTTCATGTAACTCGATTAGTTTTGTCCAAAGATTCTTTGCGCTTATGAAGGGGCCGACGCGATTTAGCTCCTCCTTGGATAGGCCACATTGGAGGATTTGTGTCGCCTTGGCGTCGGCTTCGACTTGTCGTTTTGTTGCAACGGTCCATTGATCATAATCCAAGGAGTCACCCACTTCATTGGTCGGAAGTGTGAAACCCGTTTGAATTATGATCCACATCTCAATTTGGGTTTTGAGAAAGCATTCCATCCGACCTTTCCAGTAACGGAAATCATCTCCGTTGTAAAACGGAGGTCGGACGGTGCTAAAACCCTCGAGATGGGCCATTAGAACAAAAAGACAAGGAGACTAAAATGAAAACCTAGCAACAACAAAAACACACGAAAGTACCAAGACTTGCGTCTTGGATTAGTAGTGCGGGAAATAAAAAGAAATAAACGAAAAATAGAAAGTTAAACAAAGAAATAAGAAACTAAATAAAAAGTAAGTACTCACAACTTTCGATGTCCCCGAAAGGCTACTAAACGTCATTTTTTGAGGATGAAAACAGCTTGTTACGGGGGTAAACCCCAGTAAGAAGTGTAGATCTCTGCGAGGGCTTCGATTTGGTAGGTAGACCGTGTCGTGGGTCAACTTGTATGAAAAGTTATGCCCGTTTGACCGTCGGCTACTCCAAAAGCGAATACTTGCAAAACAAAATCAAACGAAGAGTACCAAGACTTCGTCTTGGATTAGTAGTGCGGGAGAAAAATTTAAACGAACGAAAAACAAATCTGTAAAAAAAATGTTAGATTGGTGGTTTCACCAAATCTAAGCGCCCCCGGCTCTGATACCAATTGTTGGATCGATGCGGTTCGCTAGAGGGGGGGGTGAATAGCGAAAGAAAATTTTTCTCGTACGAACTCGTTTTAAAAGAAAACTTATATGCAGCGGAAAGATAAGCAAAACAAAAAGTAAAGGAGACAAAAGACACAAGAGATTTACTTGGTTCGTAGCCGAAGGCTACTACTCCAAGGCCCTAGTGGTCCTTGACCACGTACGGAGGGCAAAAGCACTAAAGGAACTCCTCCTCGTTAGAGGTAGGAGTTAATCGATACAAGAAGAAACCACAAAAACTTGAGGTAGAGGGACACTCCCCCTCTCCTGATATGATAAAAGCTCCGGAAATATAAATGACAAATGATAACAAAAACTAAGACCGACGCATAATAATAAAGAAAGTTAAACCTAGACGTCGGAATGGAAGGACTTCGTTGTCGAGAGTTGCAAGAATTGAGGCTTTTGAGCACTTAGAATTGTTGATGAAACCCTAGGTTTGGCCCTCCTTTTATAGCCTTTGAGCCCCTTTCGAGTGGGTCTTCAACCAATCACAAATGGACACCAAACCGCTTTGAGGTGGAGTGATAAGCCTTGACTCGAATCGATCATTGACCATCGATCGATGGCCATCATCGATCGATCGATGGCGATCGGTCGATTGATAACCTTCAGCCGATCGATGATACAGCCGGTCGAGTCCTCCAAGCCGGCAATGATCGATGATGCGCAAGTCAAAGTTAGCTCACTAAAAACATAATTTCGATGGTCGTCGACCATCTGATCTCGACCTAGACCATCTATAAGATGTCTTTGGTCGGATCTACGCTTAAGATCATCCTCGTAAAGAGGATACGACCTTACTTACTCTCGCACACACGAGCTTACCTCGATACTTACGTGTCGCTTTTGCTTCCGGCCTTCCACTCGATTCCTTCGGCTCCCTCCGAAGTAACTCGAGTATCGACCGACCACCGCGGCTTCCTCCGGGTGTCGCTAGCCTTCAGCTCCAGCTATATCAATCTTCTGCACACTCGATTCAGCTCGTGAGAAAACAAAATAGACTTAACTTTTGTGTCTTTGCTATAATCAAAACACAGGTTCGATTTCGGTGCCTCACTGCACCAACAATTAATTGATGGTCAGTAAATCAATTAATTGACGGACATTCGATATCTTAAACACGGGGAGATTAATGTACAAATAATAAATGGAGCCCATATTAATTTATGGGGGTTGGTGAGGTAGTTCAATGATGATCCTCTAGTGGAATGGAACATCATTGATGGATCAAGTTTGTGTGGTTCCGATCCATCGGGTGGCCAAGACCCAACTCCTCCTTATGGTCCCTATCGTAGCCTAAAATAATCCTTGTGAAGTCTAGATCCAAGAATGTAAAACAAAACCTAGAACCAACGGTTGGGATTAAATCCCTAGATCCGATGGTTGGATGAAACCCTAGAACCAATGGTTGGGATTAAATCCCTAGATCCGATGGTTAGGATGAAATCCTAGAATCGACGGTTGGGATTAAATCCCTAGATCCGACGGTTGGGATAAAACCCTAGATCCGATGGTTGGGATGAAACCTTAGATCCGACGGTTGGGATGAAATCCTAGATCCGACGGTTGGGATTTAACCCTAGATCCGACGGTTAGGATAAAACCCTAGATCCGACGGTGGAGATTAAATCCCTAGATCCGACGGTGGAGATTAAAGGAGGCTTAAGCCCTATTCTATAAATAGATGCTTAGGGTTGGGCGGCAAAAAAGAATCAAGGAATTGGAGTTAGGGTTTGGTTCATTCACAAGTGGGCGGCTAGGGTTCATTGGGCGGCTAGGGTTTTGGAGCAAAGCTTGGGCGGCAAGCTTCTTCCTTGAAGTTGATTGTCGGCGCCCATCCTCCTCTATCATTCCTTGGCAGGCGCCCATTATAGAGCCCTCTACCTTCTTCCTTGGCCGGCGGTTCTCCTCCCATTGGTGGCCGGTTCTCTTCCTCCTCCCCATTCTCCAAAGTGGCCGGCGGCAACACTTCTTGAAGTTGGCCGGCACATCATCCAATAGTTCTTTGGCCGGCGGTTACACCAAGTTCCATAATTTGGTGGCTGGTTCTAGATAGGAAGGTATTTGTGGTTTCTTCTCTTTGTTCGCAGCGGACAAGGTAGAGAAGAAAGTGATCTAGAAGGCTTCTACTCGTGGAGGATCTTCGTCCACACGTCGTCCACGAGAAGGATAGGACATACGGTAGAAGATTGTAAGGTATAAAGCTATTTTAACTTTATGTACAGATCTGAGCATGTTCTTATTTGTTTTGATTATGCATGTGTGTGTATGAATATATATTGTATAATCATGGACCCCGAAGACAAACACAAAAACCGGCGATCCGTCCGTCGTCTCTTCCGCGGCTAACCAACTAGAAGAGTTGTGTTGCTTGAACAACTAGTTTGTTCAAGCGACCACTCAAGTTGTTAGCACGATGACGAAATGGTTGTGCTAAGGAAGCTCATCCCATCCGGATTAATTCTTTCATTAGTGAAAATTTTAATCCGGGGACATGGGAGCCAATGAGCCTCCGAAGCATTCAACCGACAGTTGGTATCAGAGCCACAGTTTCCGGTTTTGTGTGTTTTCGATTCGGTTAATTTTTTATGCACTTTTTCATATATTATATGTGCCGGATAATAGTAGGATATGCGTAGTTTAACTCTTTGGTTGTAGGCATAAGATCCGACTATTATGGCCATGTGTGTGTATGTGAATGGATGTGTGTAAAAATTTATTATTTGAATCCTCGGGGTTGACGAGGCTAGATTAGTATTTAATTTTTGTAATTAAATACGGTATTGTTTAGCCGCTCATTTTAGTTTACTTTCGATCTAGATGATTTGTACACTCCTTCGTGGAGTATAGGATCGATGGATGTAAATTAAAATGTTTTATCTCGGCTCGGAACTCGTTGGTGACTTGCGCACGGGAAAAGATGGAGCAGACGAGGTGGCGACACGACGGGATGCATATTGAAGGACAATGCCATAATAGTTGGAAAAATTCTGTTTTTTTCCATATTTATTGCTTATTTGTTTTATATGCATGTTATGTATGTTTAAAATTCCTCGATTGCAATTTACTAAGTGGGAGAGGGATATTTTAATTAATTCCCGCGGCCTCCATTACAATTTGACGTGTGATGCAACAAACTTGCGCGTTGGCTTTGAGTGCCTTCCTCCCCATCGGATGGGTTTGTTTGCGGATCACTAGGTCAAATAATGGTTATAGGAAATTATTTAGGAGCGTGTGTACTTCCCCATCGGTAAGGCACATAATCCGAAATAATTCCCTTAGTATCGTGTAATGGTGCACACTTAGATGCAAATAAAAGTATCCTCCCCATCGGAGTCATTGCTTTTATTTGTAGGGCTAAAGAGGAACCAACTATTAATTTTATTTGTCAAAAAGTAAGGTTGACAAGATAATAAAATTAATGGGTAAAACCTCCTCTTACAAATGTGGAATTCGTATACGTCCACACTATCGTGGCATGCGATATTCTCGGTGTTTTGAGGTGTTGGTTGATTTCGGGATTTTATTGTTTTGAGGAATCAATAATATTTGAAATCTAATATTTTTTTATCATTGTGATTTTTAGGATTTTCAAATGGCTTTCAACCCACTTGCTGTGATTTTAAAAGAAAACAAACTTACTGGTCCAAACTACATTGATTGGAAAAGAAACCTGGATATTGTCTTAACTGCGGAAGAGTACAAATTTGTACTCTTCGAGGTCTGTCCTCCTAAGCCCACCGATGACTCTGATGAAAAGGAGAAAGAACGTTATAAGAAATGGGTTAAGGCAGATGAGATGGCGCGGTGTTACATTTTGGCATCTATGTCAAATGTGCTGCAACATCAGCATCAGGCCATAGCCACTGCTTATGACATGATGTTCAATCTCAAGGAACTTTTCGGACATCAGAGTAGGGCGGCTAGGCAGGAGGCAATGAGAAACTTTATGATGACCACCATGGTCGAGGGAACACCCGTTAGGGATCATGTTCTCAAGATGATGGCTCATCTTAATGAGATGGAAGTCCTCGAAGCTGAGATCGATGGGGAAACCCAGGTCGATATCATTCTCCAGTCTCTGCCTAGGAGTTTTGAGCAGTTCCGCCTCAACTACAACATGAACAAGAGGTTGTATTCGTTGGCGGAGCTTCTGACAGAACTCCAGGTGGCAGAGGGGCTTTTTCGTCAGAGTTCTCAAGCCATGGTCGCTCAGAAGGTTTCTTCCTCTAAACCAAAAGGTAAGAAGAAGAAGAAGAAGCAAGGTGGAGCGAAGAAGGTGGCAACAGGACCTCTGGCAGGAGTGAAGAAGCCGAAAGGCAAGTGCTTCACTTGCAAGCAGACTGGACATTGGAAGGCGGACTGTCCTCGCCGAAAGAACAAAGGTATATCTTCTTGTTTAGTTGTTGAAACATGTTTAGCGGTGTTATCTACCAGTGCCTGGTGTGTAGATACAGGAGCCACTGATCATGTCTGCAATACCTTACAGGGGTTCCAGGAAACCCGACGACTAGCTGAGGGAGAGATTACCGTCTTCATGGGTAATGCTTCAAAGGTGGCGGCTATTACAGTGGGAGACGTTTATTTATCTTTTGATAGGAATAAATTTTTGGTTTTAAGAAATTGTCTTTATGTACCTACTTTTAGAAAGAATTTAATTTCAGTTTCTAAATTGTTTATGGATGGATATTCTTTTTCTTTTAATGACAAGGTGGTTATAAAAAGGAATAGGGAGATTATCTGTTCTAGTACATTGGTTGGCAATTTATATACTCTTGAACCAAAAACTCCCACGATGCAAATAGAAGTAAATAGCTCATCTTTTAAATCTAATAAGAGAAAAGAACCTTCGCAAATGAACCAAACATATCTTTGGCACCTAAGGCTTGGTCATATTAACCTAAGTAGAATTCAAAGGTTGATAGCTGATGGACCTTTGGGTTCATTAGTGGTGGAGGATCTCCCAACCTGCGAATCTTGCTTGGAAGGTAAAATGACCAAGAGGCCTTTCAAGGCCAAGGGGTATAGAGCCAAAGATGTGTTAGAATTGGTTCATTCTGATTTGTGCAGTCCTATGTCTATCCGGGCAAGAGGTGGTTTTGAATATTTCATCTCTTTTATAAATGATTATTCAAGATATGGATACATTTACTTGATGCGCCACAAGTCTGAATGCTTTGACAGGTTCAAAGAATTCAAGGCTGATGTGGAGAACTGTCAAGGTAAAAGTATCAAGACATTACGATCTGATCGTGGTGGCGAGTACCTCTTGGGAGAGTTTAGGAGTTACTTATTAGAGGCTGGGATTCAATCCCAATTGTCCTCACCTGGCACACCCCAGCAGAATGGTGTGGCGGAGCGAAGGAACAGGACTCTTATGGAGATGGTCAGATCTATGATGAGTTATTCTGAGTTACCTGATTCGTTCTGGGGGTTTTCTCTGGAAACAGCAGCACACATTCTGAACTTGGTTCCATCTAAGTCAGTACCCTCTACTCCCACAGAGTTGTGGACTGGACGAAAGCCTAGTCTAAGACATATTCGGATTTGGGGTAGTCCAGCACATGTGCTGAAGGGAGATGCTGGTAAGTTAGAATCTCGTACAGAAGTGCGCTTGTTTGTTGGCTACCCTAAGGGAACAAAGGGTGGTTTATTCTATAGTCCTAGAGATCAGAAGGTGATCGTGAGTACGAATGCCAGATTTCTAGAGGAGGACTATGTGATGAACCACAAGCCCACGAGTTGGATTGTTCTTGAGGAGATGATAGGGGAAGTCCCGACTTCAGTACCACCGGTACAAGAGGAGACACCACAAGTCACTGCACCGTGTGTCACAGAGCATACACAGGAGGCACCTCGTCATAGTGGGAGGGTTGTTAGACAACCCGACAGATTCATGTTTTTGGGAGAGTCTTCGGACTTAGTCCCTGGTGAACATGAACCTGATCTCTGGACATATGATGAGGCAATCCAAGATAGAGATGCAGTATCTTGGCAAAGAGCGATGAATTCAGAGATAGAATCTATGGATTCTAATCAGGTCTGGGAGCTAGTAGAGCCACCCGATGGTGTAAAAACCATTGGATGCAAGTGGATCTACAAGAGAAAGAGAGGAGTAGACGGGAAGGTTGAGACCTTCAAAGCTAGGCTTGTTGCGAAAGGGTATACTCAGAAAGAGGGTATCGATTATGAGGAGACCTTTTCGCCGGTAGCTATGCTTAAGTCTATCCGGATTCTCTTATCTATAGCAGCTCATATGGATTATGAGATATGACATATGGATGTCAAGACAACTTTCCTTAACAGAAGTCTTGAGGAGAACATCTATATGCGGCAACTAGAGGGATTCATTGCTAAAGGCAAAGAGCATCTTGTATGTAAGCTTAATCGGTCCATTTATGGATTGAAGCAAGCTTCTAGATCTTGGAACATCCGCTTTGATGAGGTAATCCAATCATATGAATTTATTCAAAGTCCGGATGAGCCTTGTGTATACAAGAGATGTGACGGAAACGTAGTGGTGTTTCTTGTACTATACGTAGATGACATTTTGTTAGTTGGCAACAATATCAAAGTGTTATCAGACGTAAGGGTATGGTTGTCCAAAAAGTTTGACATGAAGGACTTGGGAGAAGTGGGACACATCCTTGGGATCAAAGTTATAAGGGATCGCAAGAAAAGGATGTTGTGCTTATCTCAAGCTTCATAAATTGACACTAT
Organism: Wurfbainia villosa; assembly: GCA_025175895.1. Taxonomy (NCBI): domain Eukaryota; kingdom Viridiplantae; phylum Streptophyta; class Magnoliopsida; order Zingiberales; family Zingiberaceae; genus Wurfbainia; species Wurfbainia villosa. The sequence continues at coordinate 31,233,883 of CM045986.1, forward strand.
CCTTGCTCGTTTTAGCATGCAGAACTCCAAGAAAGGTTTTCTACCTTTTAGGCATGGAGTTCCTTTATCTAAAGAGATGTGTCCCAAAACATCAAAGGAGATAGAGGACATGAAGGTGGTTCCTTATGCTTGCAAGAGGGAAGCCTTATGTATGCTATGCTATGTACGAGACCGGATATCCGCCGCAGGCATGGTTAGTGACATCGAGTAATCCTCGGATAGGACATTGACCGCTGTAAAGCATATATCAAGTACCGAGAAGGACTAGGGATTATATGCCGTTTACGGGCAGATCAATTAGTCCTCGTGGGTTACACGGATTCGATTTCCAATCGATAGGGACAAGAGTAAGTCTACCTCGGGTTTGTGTTTACTTTGAGGTGGAGCCATAGTATGGAGGAGTGTCAAGAAGAAATGCGTGGACTCTACCATGGAAGCCGAGTATGTGGCGCCTCGAGGCGCAAGGAAGTCAGATGGCTCAGAACTTCTTGATGGACTTGGATGTGATTCCCGGTTTGCTGTGTAACTATCACAATTTATTGTGATAACAGTGGTGCAGTTGCAAACTCGAAGGAACCACGAGCCCATAAGGCGAGTAAACACATAGAGCGCAAGTACCACCTCATACAAGAGATCGTAAAGCGAGGAGAAGTTGCTGTCGCCAAGATTGCATCAGAGGATAACCTGGCGGATCCATTCACTAAGGCCCTTCCAGCGAAAGCGTTTGATAGGCATGTGGAGAACATGGGGATCAGATGTATGGTAGAGTGATGACAGCATAGTCTTTTAGTATAAGTGGGAGATTGTTGGAATGTATACTGAAAGCCTAGCTCTTTTTGTATGAACATTTTATTTTGAAATAAGAATCACATGATCATTATTTTCAATTTATATATTCATTATATATGTGTGCATATTGTCTAATATTTTACATTGTAGATAACATGGTGCTTGGTGTGGCACAGAAGATCATGTTATCAGTACCTTGTAAAATATAAGTAAAGGCTCACAACCAAGATGGTTTTGGACAAACCATTGGCATGGTTGTAGTGTAGCTTGGTATTGTTTTATCTTGGACATAGAGTTACACTAGTACACTTAGGTGTATTGAGTAGGACCGACATAGAGGTGATTCAATTTAGTACTGACTACATAATTGAATCGGACCTCGGATATTATGTTGTACATGCTCTTAATCCCGATATAATAATGGGCATATGTACGTAGTATTTATTTCTTTGATTTACCAGTGGGTGAGATTTAGATGGATTAAATCAATATGCCCGGTAAGTTGGGAAATAATATTATTTACATGGTGTGCCGTTGATTATAGGAGGAAACCGTGTCCTATATATTAGGTTGATGATGTCCCCTTGAGGAGCTCATAAGGTTCATCATGTAAACCCAGCTGGTTGACTTAGTCAACATGATGATAAGGTTGAGTGGTACTACTCGAGGAATTAGATGTTAATTAATTGATGGTCAGTAGATCAATTAATTGACGAACATTCGATATCTTAAACACGGGGAGATTAATGTACAAATAATAAATGGAGCCCATATTAATTTATGGGGGTTGGTGAGGTAGTTCAATGATGATCCTCTAGTGGAATGGAACATCATTGATGAATCAAGTTTGTGTGGTTCCGATCAATCGGGTGGCCAAGACCCAACTCCTCCTTATGGTCCCTATCGTAGCCTAAAATAATCCTTGTGAAGTCTAGATCCAAGAATGTAAAACAAAACCTAGAACCAACGGTTGGGATTAAATCCCTAGATCTGATGGTTGGATGAAACCCTAGAACCAACGGTTGGGATTAAATCCCTAGATCCGATGGTTAGGATGAAATCCTAGAATCGACGGTTGGGATTAAATCCCTAGATCCGACGGTTGGGATAAAACCCTAGATCCGACGGTTGGGATGAAACCTTAGATCCGATGGTTGGGATGAAATCCTAGATCCGACGGTTGGGATTAAACCCTAGATCCGACGGTTGGGATAAAACCCTAGATCCGACGGTGGAGATTAAATCCCTAGATCTGACGGTGGAGATTAAAGGAGGCTTAAGCCCTATTCTATAAATAGATGCTTAGGGTTGGGCGGCAAAAAAGAATCAAGGAATTGGAGTTAGGGTTTGGTTCATCCACAAGTGGGCGGCTAGGGTTCATTGGGCGGCTAGGGTTTTGGAGCAAAGCTTGGGCGGCAAGCTTCTTCCTTGAAGTTGATTGTCGGCGCCCATCCTCCTCTATCATTCCTTAGCCGGCACCCATTATAGAGCCCTCTACCTTCTTCCTTGGCCGGCGGTTCTCCTCCCATTGGTGGCCGGTTCTCTTCCTCCTCCCCATTCTCCAAAGTGGCCGGCGGCAACACTTCTTGAAGTTGGCCGGCACATCATCCAATAGTTCCTTGGCCGGCGGTTACACCAAGTTCCATAATTTGGTGGCCGGTTCTAGATAGGAAGGTATTTGTGGTTTCTTCTCTTTGTTCGTAGCGGACAAGGTAGAGAAGAAAGTGATCTAGAAGGCTTCTACTCGTGGAGGATCTTCGTCCACACGTCGTCCACGAGAAGGATAGGACATACGGTAGAAGATCGTAAGGTATAAAGTTATTTTAACTTTATGTACAGATCTGAGCATGTTCTTATTTGTTTTGATTATGCATGTGTGTGTATGAATATATATTGTATAATCATGGACCCCGAAGACAAACACAAAAACCGGCGATCCGTCCGTCGTCTCTTCCGTGGCTAACCAACTAGAAGAGTTGTGTTGCTTGAACAACTAGTTTGTTCAAGCGACCACTCAAGTTGTTAGCACGACGACGAAATGATTGTGCTAAGGAAGCTCATCCCATCCGGATTAATTCTTTCATTAGTAAACATTTTAATCCGGGGACATGGGAGCCAATGAGCCTCCGAAGCATACAATCGACACCTTGACCACGCACGGAGGGAAAAACACTAAACGAACTCCTCCTAGTTGGAGGTAGGAGTTAATCGATACAAGAACAAAAACTTGAGGTAGAGGGACACTCCCCCTCTCCTCGTTACGATAGAAAAAAAGCTTCGACAAATGTAAATGAACAATGAATTCTAAAACTAAAACCGACGTACAAAAATAAAGGAAATGAAACCTAGACGTCGGAGAAGAAGCACTTCGTTGTCGGTAGCTTTGCGGAGGCTTTTGGAAGCTTGGAATTGATGAAGAAACCCTAGGATTGGCCCTCCTTTTATAGCCTTTGAGCCCCTTTTCGAGAGGAACCCTAGCCAATCACAATTGAGCACCAATCTCCTTGAAATGGGGTGATAAGCCTTGACTCCTTGAAGCTGATCATTGACCATCAGTCGACTGATGGCCATCATCGATCGATGGTAGCATCACCGAGTGTCCGACTCTCGATACGATCGATTGACGATCAATGAGTCCTCCAAGCCGGGTGATCGATGCTTGCTGCAAGTCAAAGTTAGCTCAAAGAAAACAATATTTCGATGACCTTCGACCGTCCGATCTCAACCTAGACCATCGATGGGATGTCTTTGGTCGGATCTACGCTTAAGACCATCCCCGTAAGGAGGATACGACCTCACTTACGCTCGCACACACGAGCTTACCTTGATACTTACCATGTCGCTTTTGCTTCCGGCCTTCCACTCGATTCCTTCGGCTCCCTCCGAAGTCACTCGAGTGTCGCCCGACCACCGCGGCTTCCTCCGGGTGTCGCTAGCCTTCAGCTCTAGCTATAGCAATCTTCTGCACACTCGATTCAGCTCGTGAGATAATGACATGAGCTTAACTTTGTATCGTTTGCTATAATCAAAACTCAGGTTCAACTTAGGTGCCTACTGCACCAACAATTATGTGCGATGAGTGTGGAATGAACATGTGACCTTCAGATAGCGAAGGGAATATGTGTGTGTAGTGTGGGACACGACGATACGTGAAATCAGATTATCCGTTGGATCAATTCATCTATTTCTATTGTAAGCAACCAGTACATTTGAGGAGTACTTTGAAGACTCAATTGAAGACTGTCGATGTTGTTTCGAGAGGATGATGCGCAATCTCGACAGTAGAGATCATCACAAAAGATTGGGTTATCACACCAACAATGATTTACTACCTTAGACGTGGTTAGAGTTCCATGATACTTCCCTCCAGGGGAAGTGATTTACTCAGCAGTATCAGCAGAAGATATCTTAGAAGACTCATGCAGACAACAACAACTGTTACCTCCCCAGATGTGGATTTGCTTTGTACAGAGGAGAGAGTATACGACGATGGTCGTATCTATTCTATATTCTTCAGTTGCAGCTATATTATTTGCAGAGTTGGAGCATGCTACAATGTTGGCAGTTCTTTTGTACCTTACAGTTGGGGGTGTACTAGTTACCAGTACAACAGTGTTTACTACCTCCATTATAGCCGTGTCGATTTGCATCTTCATTTTGGTAGTTGACTTTAGTTCCTCCAAGGTAGTCTTTTGCACCTACATAAGCTCAACCGCCATGAGCAGAAGTTGGATGAGTTTATATGATTACTAGAGAAAAAACACAGAGGGTCGAAGGATTAATCGTTTAGGGTATTACTTTAGGTTACTCTATTTGTTGATATATCGAGAGATATTGGGAGCTTACAGGTATCTATGTCTAGATCATTCTGAGATAGGATTAGAAGGTTTTCTATATTCAGATCATGTGGGTTGGTGGTATCTCTACCGTCAGGTGAGATGTTGACCAACAACCAAGAAGTCAAGGGATGCCCTTAGACTTTGATCGACATACCTTTACTATAGACATATCCTCACGAATAGTTAAATTATTAAAATGATGGTATAAAATGTCTCTCGGATGTATGTATAATCCAAGAGTATTCAGATGTAGTTTCGGATGAACTCTCGAGCTTGCCACTACATAGGCAAGTGGAGTATGTCATCGGAGTGATTTCGAAAATAGTTTCGATACTGGAGACCTCATATCGGGAGAAAATTTCTGATGATTACTTTACTGATTGAGGTAATGATATTGTAGAGCCAAATGTTTTTACTTAAGGTGCATTGGCTAAGGGCTGGTGTAAAGTACACAAAGTAATTGAAGCTTGTGATGCACTCAAGGTAATGCCATTCAATTGGTGGTGAGCCAAATTGAGTTGCTTTGATACCCTCATTGATCGGTTTTGCAAAATTGGCAAGGTTGATGATGCATAGGAGGTATTTGTTAGAATGATGATTTTACCAGGAGATAATTTTTATTAGTATCAATGTTGCTATACACTATGGAATTGGAAGAAAGTAAATTGCGATTATAGGAGGTGTTGGATGAGATATTTATCTGTCCCAGTATTTCTTCTAGAGAAGATTAGGAACTCTTTGTTAAAAGAGAGATGGACCTTTGAGGTTATGCATCAATTCTCGATGATGGAGTGCAGTAGCTGTTGAGAATAAATATCCTTCATTGTGGATAGATGATCTGTTTAGATCAGCTAAGGACACCTGGGTATACTCTAGGGTTAATTTATGATTGGTGTGTTGATATTATAGTGACATGGTGTCATATAATTATCATTGTCTGTGTGATCATTGATATATCATCAGCTTAGAGTAAAAAGGATGTAGGTGTGTGGAGGACGATATTTCATACTTAGTATGAATTTTATGTGATGTTGATAATGTTGTTAGACGTATTTAATGATTTAGTCGTCCATGGATTTGAGAAGTCGTGTATTCTAGACATGGTTGGATTAGTTTGTGGTTGTTAGAGTTGCGTAACTTGGCCACTGTTGATGGTGGTAGTTGGAGTTACGCACTCAGCCACCGTAGATGGCGGTTTCCTTGTATTGATTTGGTTATTACCGCAGATGTGGATAGGATGTTTTTAGAATTATTATACCACTGACTTGTAGGACCAAGAAGGTGATGAAAATCACTTGGTCAGAAGCTTGTGAAACTAGGTTTCAGGGCCTAGATGATGATTGACTTTTGCACCAGTGTTAGCCAATCCTTCCGGTATGGGCGGAAGGGTACTGAACACGGATGTATCATTTCGGGGATCAGAGCGATTCCGATGCATTTGAATGAGACGTATCCTAGGCTTACGACATCTGAGGGGTTGTAGATGTATGGAGTAGGAGTTCTCATGGAGTTTAGCTAGCTGCTGGGTAGCTGCATAGAGTTGCTAGTACACGAACAGATATAATAAGGGAGTTTGGTCATTATAGTCTCCCAGTCACTTCTAGTTCTGTGCGATAGAGTGGATTTTGGATAGTAGATTTCTCTTGTGAGAGAATAATTCTCCATCTATGAGGAGGATAGTAGTTCCCAGAGTTGTATTAGATTTAGGCAGAGTTGTTCCAGGAGACTCATCATTCGAGATTGGTGATGTATTTGGAGTGTACCGGAAAATAAAGAGTTCTGAGAAGTTCTTATTGGTGGAACGACATGTAGGACATGGTTGAATTCGTAGTCTGGTGTTCGGTGTGTCAACTAGTAAAAGTGAATATACTAGTGATCAGCAAAGTGGTGTATCGAGATAGAAGTGGTAGCCTAGTATGATGGTATGATGGGCAATGTTGGGAGATTATTTAGAATTCGGAAAGGACTTGATGCGATTTGGGGTAATCAGTGGTCGATTGACTAGGTCCGCTCATTTTCTACTGAGCCATAAGATGTATTTCGTTGGGTCACTCGACGAAATTATACTGCAAGGAGATTTTCAATTTTCTTGGAGTATCATTTCCGATAGCGATTCATGATTCATCTTATGATTCTGGCAAAGTCTCCAACATGTCACGGATATAGAGCTCCACTCTGATACAATTATTTACCTTTTGATTTATGGTCAATATGAAGGTATTATTCAGACTTTGGAAAATCTGTTGAGAGTATATATGTGATAGATATCAGAGGCTATATGAGAGCTAGAAAATAATATTCGAGCTCAGTACCCCCACCTAGTTATTTGAGGTGTGTGATTTATTTCAAGTACTTGAGTTGAGCAATGTGGTATTGCTTACTCATTGTACTTGAGTAGGAAATTTGAGGACCAAATTTTTATTAGTGGAGGAGAATGTGAAATATATATATATATATATATATATATATATATATATAAAGTTGGTTAATTAAGGAATTGCCTTATAGAATTTTTAGAATTTTTTTTGCAATTTAAGGGAGTTCTTATGATATTTTATAGGAAAAGATTTAATAGGCTTTAAAGAAGCCTGTTTAGGTTATCTATTATTGAGGAGTTAATTAGGTTAATTAACATAAATTTAAATACCTAAGCCTATTTCTTCATATTCCTATTTTTCACACCGTAACTCCTTTTCCTTTGCCCGATCGCGATTCTCCTTCACACCGCAGCCGTAAATCCCCAATTCCTCTCTTTTCTCCTTCTCGCGATTTCCCTTTCCTCATTCACCGCCGCAACCTTTTCTCGTGAACTCTCAATCCATCGCTGCCACCGCCTCCTTGTCATGCTCCACTGATCCGGACAACAGTGAGCGCCAGCAACCTCCCTCTTCCACTGGCTGCCATCGCCTGCCTCGTCGTCACTGCCACTGAAGTTAAGCTCGTTGGCATCTCTTCTTCCTCGTCGCACCAGTCGTTTGTCTCCGTCGATCTCCGCTGCAGCTAGATGGGGCGGCTAGTCTCCGTCGGTCGTACCTTCTTCTCTGAACCAACTCCCCACTGCGAGTAGCAAATGACCCGAGCCACCATTTCCATATCATCATTGTGCCAACTGCAGTGAGCTTGATCACAGTTGGTTTTTGCTTATGGACTCTTCCTCTCTCTATTGTCGTTGTGGCCGGGAAGAACACTAGCAATGCAGATCATTGGATCGAGGGCAGATCTATGAATCAACCATCTCCAGTTGCTAATAAGTCTGCAGGTAATTTCGGTTATCTCCTTGTCTCTTGGGTTTGAGGATTCGAAGATGGGTGAGGGGGAAATTTATCTATGGTGTGTTTGTAGGTGATAAGTGTTATGGGATTTTGGAGATTCTACTTCTAGTTTGACTATTGATTTGGAGCTGATACCCTACTATTAGATCAAAAGGTTTTGTGATTGAGCTGGACTAGGTGAGTGATTTACAGCTAAATAATTGTCGAAGAATTTGTCCATTTTATAGAGAACCGATATATGGTTTAATGTGAATGTTTGATTAGCATGATGGAATGGAATGAGGTTCTGCCACTATGGGATTTGGTTAATTAATCGGGGATTAAGATTGGTTTAGATTCTTATTCCTACAGTTTGATTATGCTAGCATTTGGTTATATTTAATTCTACCATTTTAGATATTTGATTTGAGGTAGAGTTCTTGGATGCGAAGACCATCAACACGAGCTACGTAAGAGGTGGATAATTTTCTACCCTGGTCAGGTAGTTGATATATCTTGTGCATGATATTTATGTTGACGATACCTTTACCTTGACTCCACTCTTATTTAATCATGTGTTTGTTACTTAGCATTTATACTTTGAGATGAGTTGTTATTATCTTACAGTTCATTCATCACTGTTACAGATTATAGACTTTGTTGTAAGTTGACCTATAGAGGTTCATTCAAGTGCATGTTACTAGGGAATAGTTGTGGATTCAGCTTTATTCATCGTGTTACATCTGGGATTAAGTGATGATTTTGATGGTGGGGTCGATTGTTGTATCACACACATTTACGTGGTGCATCTATGGTGGATCTAGCCATCGGTGCATAGATAAGTGGGTTGTTGTCAGTATGTGGAGTGGATTGTCATGTTATATCCTTTTACGTTCTGTGTCTAATATGAATCATGGATCTGTATTTGTTAGATTGTCAAAAGTGGGTTGTTATGGACTGGTGGTCCTAGCATGGTTGACTGTCAATTGTGTATGACTCTCTATTGGATAGAGAGCGTGTTGTAGATGTATGTGTGTGTAGTTGTGTATTCATTCAATTTACATGCATGCTGGTGACTTGGTCTCCCTTGTGGTTGAGAGGGTCATCATTCATCCTGCCTCTACGGTGACTCGTGGTAGTAGTAACTGGTTTGAGGGCAGTTCATTTGTTGTACCGCACTCAGCCACTATTGATAGTGGTAGTTGGAATTGCGTGCAGTTGTCCTGGGTGTGTCACTCGACCACTCATGGGTAGTGTCAGTCGGAGTGGCCAGCAACAGGGACCCCAGTTGTGTAGCCTGAAGCTCTTTAGCTTATTGCTACTTATTCATACTGCCCACTTGGCCACTCGAGAGCAGTGGCTATTGTCGAGTTGGGACAGTTGTCATGTCGTGCCACCTAGGCCACACTGGGGTCGTGGTAGCGAGTGGGGTGCGCAAGCATGACTGTGCATTTGCATTGCCATGTGTGAGGGTATTTGCATATATATACATATACATATATTTAAGTATATATATGTGTGTGAGTGTGAGCAGTGTATATTGATATAGTCTATATATGTGCTTGTTGTGTTGTTGCATTTGTTTGTGCTATGTTTGTTACATTTGGTTGTACATTATCTTGCATGTTATGTGCATTTTCTATATTGGTTTTGTGTGGGATACCAGTGTACAAGTTGAGCGGACTGTCGTACTCCTTTGACCAGTACCATGATGTTGAGTATTTTGGGTCAGATTCGTTGTTGTATTTGTTGTAGAATGTAAGTAAGACAATTTGTTGATTACAGATGTAGTTTTTACTCTTACCTATCATATGTTCTATATTGTGGTATATGTGCTTAGGTGGTATGAGTTGTTGCGTTGCAGATTTCAGGTATGTCAGTACCTTATGTTATTCAGTTGATCTTTTAGTATACGCATGGGTTATATTATACTAGTGATTATCTGTTGTACCTTTAGATTATATATCTGTTGATCTCCTTTCATCTATTTAGTTCATGCACTATCTATTCTTTACCCTTGAGTTTTATACTCACCACCACAGACCCTGGGTTTTCCTGTCGCCCAGGTAATAGGCAGAAGATTCCTAGGATGCTTGGAGCTCCGCCAGCTGATCCCATCTCACACCGGGCATTTGGAGTTTGTTTCATATTTGTTCCGCTGCTATTTTTGGATTATGTATATATATGTGAAGTGTTATATTTGGCTTTTATTATTCTTTTGGTTGGGATGTCAGATTTGATCATATTTTATTTAGTGTGTTAGAGTCGCACCGGTGCGCATCTTTGTGTCTTTGTGGCTATCTTATTTGGTAGTGTCATTTCATTACGTTGTGTGTTTGTCGCCCAAAGGCTTTGTATAAATAGGGAATTGTATCACGTATAGGGGAGATGCTTTCCATGTTTTTGGGCTTGGCATACTCTCGGGGCGTGATACATATTCTCTAATGACACAACTGCATGATCACCTCCACTCGGGCGACCTTCCATGTGGAGGGCTAGGTTCGTAGTTTGTTATAGGACAGCTTGCCCTAACATCGGAGGAGATAAAAGGAAGAAATGAAGGGAGGAGAGAGATCTAATCTCATTCTACATACACTTACTAATTTTCTAAGATAATCATCTTCTTCATTACAAAGACTACCTACTTTCTCTTCCTTGTATAAGTTCTAACTTAAGCATCAGAGGATCTTCGCCGAGCAAGTCGATGGTGGTCTAACGTGCATTAAGTTTTATAGGAAGAGAGCAAGGAGACTCTTATTGTTGTGGTTAGAGAGAACCCATTCTCGACAGTGCATCCTTGGGGAGAAAAATTTGTGTCGCATCAATTGGTGTCGTATGTGGGAAACATATTCTGAGCACGACATAGAGATGAAACCTCAAGAAATTCCTCCTCCAGTGGATTTTACTCCTGAAGAAGTCCCCATGACCATTCTACCCTCTCAATTGGCCTCCATGATAAATAAAGCTATGGTCGACGCACGAATGTGTTGGTGCAATCGGCCCAGGTCACGATTGACCAGACTCGAGTTTGACTCGAGTGATGTTTTGATGTTTGACAAAGGGATTTGACAAAGTGTTTTGGCATTGATGTTTGACATTAATGTCGGTTAATATGTTGGGGAGATTGTTTATACAATCGACCCAGGTTATAATTGACTTGATGGTTGACCAGGGTTGACCATGTGATTATGGGAAAGTCCAAGCATGGGTCTTGGTAAGGTAAAGTCCAAGTCATGGGTACTTGGCATGGAAAGTCCAAGTGGGACACTTGGCAATTGGGAAAGTCCAAGTCTTGAGCACTTGGCATGAGAAGTCCAAGCATGGGTCTTGGCAAATGGAAAGTCCAAGCATGGGTCTTGGCATGGAAAGTCCAACATGGGTGTGCAAGGGAAGTCCAAGCATGGGTCTTGGAAAATGGAAAGTCCAAGCATGGGTCTTGGCATGGAAAGTCCAACATGGGTTGGCAAGGGAAGTCCAAGCATGGGTCTTGGCAAATGGAAAGTCCAAGCATGGGTCTTGGCATGGAGAGTCCAACATGGGTTGGCAAGGGAAAGTCCAAGCTTGATTCTTGGCATTTGGGAAGTCCAAGGGGATTGATATTGGCAGCGTAAAGTCCAAGCGGGAGTCTTGGCAGCATAAGTCCAATGGTTGGCGGCGTAAACTCCAAGCGGAGTCTTGGCGGCGTAAGTCCAATGTGCCTTGGCGGTGTAGACACCGTTAGCATGACATAGCCGATGGAAGCACCTGAAGGGTAGCGCGATGGATGAACAAGTCATGGATGACTTGGAGGGATCCGAGAGGCGTGAGGCTGATGGAGGTGGCTAGAAGGCTTAGGTCTAGGCTAAGGGTGGTCCAGCAAGTATGGGGGCACCATACTTGGGTTAAAACCTCATGTTTGAGGTTGGCGGATCGTAGCATTATGGCGGTTCATTGGAGTCGACGAGTTCGGCTGCTGTTCGAGCTTTTAGGGCTCTGGCGGTCATTGCTCATGGGAGCGATCTGCGATCGGCAGCGATCGGCGCGAGATGGCGATCATTGCGGTCGAGTGCGAGAAGCGCTCCGTAGCCGATTAGGCGATCGACTACGAGCGTTAGCGATCGGCCAATGTTGGCGATCGGGTCCAACGTGGATTGAGCCGTTGTCTCACAGCTACAGTGTTGGCAGTCGACTGGGGACTTATGGCAGTCGACTGCCAGGTGGAAATCCAGCCCGAGGGAGGATAAAAGCAGCTGTTCGTGGAAGGCTCAAGGATCAGATTTTTGGGAGCTTACTTGAGGCGATTTGCAGGTGCATTTCAGGGCCCTTCATCCTCATCCAAGCAACCAACAAGCAAAGCGCTCAAACCCTAGTTTGTAAAGTGTTCTTTACATTTCCTTGTATTTTGCTTGTATTTTTGTGTATTACTATTGTAATCTTGTATGCGAGGTTTCTCCACCTCAGAGCTTGTTGTCGAGAAGGAGTTTATTGATTAGTGATTGCATTGGCGTCGCTAGAGCTCGTTAGAGCTCGATCAGTGGAGTAAGGAACCGTGTGGTTCGAACCACGTTACATCCTCGTGTTGTGCTTGTGTTTGTGATTGTATTTCGTGTATTATTATTATTATTATTATTATTATTCCGCTGCGCTAACACGAATTGTAGACAAGCACGCGAACGAATTCCATCTTCGTATGGTCACAACGCTATTCACCCCCCCCTCTAGCGGCGTCAAATCTTCTACAATTGGTATCAGAGCCCGGGGCTCTTCTACGGATTAACCGCCGGGAGCTAAAGAAAAAGGGAGCAAGCTAGAGGGAAAGATGGAGAGATTGGGTGACGACATCAACGCTCCACCTTCCTTCGACCGCGAAGATTTCGCGTATTGGAAAGGTAGAATGATGCATTTTCTAATGTGTGATTTTGATAATTGGATTAGTGTCTTAGTAGGTTTTGACACTCCAAAAGATGAAGAAGGAAGAAAAATCAAGAAGAAGAATTGGAGTCAAGCACAACTCCGATACTATAACATCAACAATAAGGTAATGGGTATTTTGCTTAATATAATCCCTAATGATATTTTGATCAAGATAGGGGATTGTAAAGACGCCAAGGAAATATGGAACAAATTGGGAAAATTCCATGAAGAGTCTCACTCAATCCAAGAAGATGAGGAGGATGAGGAAAAGAGCTCATCCTCACAAGAAAGTGAGGATTCGGAGGTCGAGGAGTGTTCGACATCCGAGGAGGAAGAAGTGGTGGAAGAGGTAGAGTTAAGACAAACCTCAACCTCAAGGATTGAGGGGGAGGAGAGACCATCCTCAACACCGGAGCAATACCAAGAAGCTTCGACATCCGGACAAGATGAAGAAGCCCAAAATTCAACTCCGGCACCTACCACCGAACTAGGTAACTCAAACACATCAATCTCAAATAAAAATAATATTATGTGTTTTGAGTGTAGAGAATTTGGGCATTACAAGAGCAAATGCCCAAAGAAGATTAGGAAAGCTCCACCGGCTCCAAAAGTTAAGGATGCCGGTTCCCCAAGTATCAAGAGCAAGGAGGACATCATATGCTTCAAATGCAATGCAAAAGGACATTACCGGAGTCAATGTCCTAGGGGGAAGAAGAAGGAACAAGATGGAGCATCACAAGTAGGGGGAGCCTCTAGGGCAAACCCTAAGGTATATTTAAACAATACTCGTTCCTTAAATTTCAGTAAAAAGCATGCTAGAAATAATTTTAGCAATCTTGCTATTTATCACAAAGAGCATGTTAGACATAAGGAATTTTGTCTAGGAGCTAAAAGTATTCACTTAGATAATAGGAAGAAATTTGGGACTAATGTCCCTAAATACAATTTATCTAAGGATAAACCTAGGTCAAATAACTCTAGAAAAATTTTACATAGGGAAACCATTAGAAAGGTGCAAGAGCACCTAGGTTTCAATCCCAAGTGGACTAGGCATATGCCTAGAAAGTCCCATGCCCATGATTTAAATCAAAATTCTAAAATTGGGCAATTAGAATTAGAGAACCAAGCCTTGAGGTCAAGGCTTGAGAAGTTAGAAAAGACCCTTAGAAATATACAAAATCAAGTTCAAGGGTCTAATGATCAAACTCCTAGGTCAAAAAGTCAAAGTCAACATTTAGGACCTAAGAGTCAAAAGTCAACCAAGGGCAAACAAGGTTTGGGTCACAAACCTAAGCCTAAGGTGGCTTACCATAATGTTCCATTTGACTATGGAACACAAACTAGGTCTAGGAAGACCAAGGTCAATAGGGAAGTCATCCCTAGAGTTGATCAAAGGGTGTGCCTAGTGGCTAAGGTTTCTAGGAAACCTAGGGTGGCCACTAAGAAGGTTGCAAGGGGAGTTACCCCTAGAGTCAACCTAGGTAAGACCCAAATGACCAAGGCTAACAAGCCTAGGAGGGTCATTAGGAGGGTATCTAGGGAGGTTATCCCTAAGGAATACCTAGTTAACCCAAGGAGCTCAAATAGGTTTTGGGTTCCTAGGAGCGTGATAGATTCACGCTAGATGGGTTTAGGGTGTGCCAACCTTGATTGGATGGGTAGTTAACTCAACCATAATAAAGGTGACATTTTAGGTTATTTTCAAGGTTATGGTTGCCTTGGAAATACATTTAAGTCTTAATCCTAAAAGTTTTTAGGATGTGCCAATATTACTTGAGAAGTTTGATAAAATGATCAAAATTGGCACAATTTAGGTTTAGAGGTTAGTGTGCCATTTTGGGTTTTTGGCACACTTGGGAGAAAACTAGAAATATGGCAAAATATAATTAATTATATGAATTGGCAATTAATATTAAAATTTAGGTATTACTATACCTATATATTTTATATGCCATGCTTTGTTTGCCATATAACATGCCATGACATCATGCTTATTTTTAATCATTCTATATGTCATGTTCATGTTTAGGATTTAGGTAAATGTCATGTGGTTTTAGATCTTATTTTATGCCATGACATCATGATTATGAGCATATGCTTATTTATATCATCGTTAATGCCATAATCATTCATGCATTTAAGAAAATTTGATTAAAATTGATTTAAGGACTATGGCATGACTTGGAGTCCCATTTATAAGGGAATCAAGTAGAGTTGCCTTAGAAAAATGCATGAAACCCTAGTTTAGGGAGAACAAAACCCACATCTCACATCTAATTAACATGTATGTGTATTTATACACCCTAGATACATGTGAGATGCTAGGATATGAGTTAAGTTCAAGGTGCATAGTCTTTGCATCTAGATGAACCAAAACTCATCTAATTTCAATGTGGATCATTGGGAAAGCTTGTGTACAAGTCATGTACTTAGAGCCCAAGGAATATGATCCAAAATAAGGTTTTGAAAACATTTAAAAATCATTTTGAAAAACCTTGGTGAAGTCTATCTTTTGATAGCAATCATCATTGATGAAGTTGATACAAAATAGGGCTAAAACATTGAAAATTTCAATGGTTTTGAGTTTTGTATCAAACTCACTATTTTATGGGTAAAATATTTTTCAAACATTTTTCACCCATTGTTTTGGTCATAAGTATTATACGTATCAAATTTCGTGATTTTTCGATATACGTATAATTAGTTATGATTTTCTGAAATTGGATTCTGATAGCTGAATTTCGGAAAATTCAGCTACCAGTCGACTGCCATTGGTGGCAGTCGACTGATGTATGTGGCAATCGACTGATTACTGTCAGAAGTCGACTGCCAGGTCTGATTTCGGGTTCACAAGTTTGTTTAGCCCGTGTTCAGCCATGGTAAAGGTCCCTAACCACTCCTAACCCTAGGATATGCTTTGGGAAGCATTATGAAGGGTGAAAATTCATTGGATATGGATTTGGAGAGGTGTTAGGTCAAAGTATCAATTTGAGGTGGTGGAAAGTTCAATGTTGAATTTCCAACCTTAATTTTGATGGTTTAGAGTTCCTATTGGCTTAGGGACTTCCCAAGGACATTGTTGGTGCAATGGTCAAGGGGGAGCAAGCCTTTAGGGGGAGGTATCCATCTTGGGATGATGGATGTGTTTTTCTCCTTGAAAAGGAGAAGTTATTGGGAAAGTATCATCAATTGGGAAAATTGATGGGTTTTTGATACCCAATTTGGAGATTGGGAGAGAGTATAGGATTGCCTCTCTTAAGTGATATGGGACTTATCACTAAGAAGATGGTAGGCATCCTAGATATGTTTAAAATCAAGGGAGAGATTGTAAGATCTCATTGGGATATGAGACATTGACCTCCTTGGAGAGATAACCTTTTTGATGTTAGTCAAAAAGGGGGAGAATGTTTGGGGGATAACATTTGGTTTAGATTTTCACTTGAATGTTTGGGGGAGAACATTTGGTGAGTGTTTACCAATTTGGGATAATTGGTAAGGGATTTGAGTTAGTGTTCTAACTCATGGTTTATTTGGTTTTTGTCAAACATCAAAAAGGGGGAGATTGTTGGTGCAATCGGCCCAGGTCACGATTGACCAGACTCGAGTTTGACTCGAGTGATGTTTTGATGTTTGACAAAGGGATTTGACAAAGTGTTTTGGCATTGATGTTTGACATTAATGTCGGTTAATATGTTGGGGAGATTGTTTATACAATCGACCCAGGTTATAATTGACTTGATGGTTGACCAGGGTTGACCATGTGATTATGGGAAAGTCCAAGCATGGGTCTTGGCAAGGTAAAGTCCAAGTCATGGGTATTTGGCATGGAAAGTCCAAGTGGGACACTTGGCAATTGGGAAAGTCCAAGTCTTGAGCACTTGGCATGAGAAGTCCAAGCATGGGTCTTGGCAAATGGAAAGTCCAAGCATGGGTCTTGGCATGGAAAGTCCAACATGGGTTGGCAAGGGAAGTCCAAGCATGGGTCTTGGCAAATGGAAAGTCCAAGCATGGGTCTTGGCATGGAAAGTCCAACATGGGTTGGCAAGGGAAGTCCAAGCATGGGTCTTGGTAAATGGAAAGTCCAAGCATGGGTCTTGGCATGGAGAGTCCAACATGGGTTGGCAAGGGAAAGTCCAAGCTTGAGTCTTGGCATTTGGAAAGTCCAAGGGGATTGATATTGGCAGCGTAAAGTCCAAGCGGGAGTCTTGGCAGCATAAGTCCAATGGTTGGCGGCGTAAACTCCAAGCGGAGTCTTGGCGGCGTAAGTCCAATGTGCCTTGGCGGTGTAGACACCGTTAGCATGACATAGCCGATGGAAGCACCTGAAGGGTAGCGCAATGGATGAACAAGTCATGGATGACTTGGAGGGATCCAAGAGGCGTGAGGCTGATGGAGGTGGCTTGAAGGCTTAGGTCTAGGCTAAGGGTGGTCCAGCAAGTATGGGGGCACCATACTTGGGTTAAAACCTCATGTTTGAGGTTGGCAGTCGACTGGCATTATGGCCGGTTCGATCAGAAATCGACGAGTTCGATGCTCGAGAGCTTTTAGGGCTCTGGCGATCGCTCATGGGAAGCGATCGGCCGATCGATAAATGACAAGTCGACCGCCAATAGCGATGGCAATTGCCGGTCGAGATTCTGCGCTCCTGAAACGCTCCGTAGCCGAGGCGATCGACTACAGGCGTTAGCGATCGGCCGCCAATGTTAGCGATCGGAGTCCCATTGGAACTTGTCCAACGTGGATTGAGCCGTTGTCTCATAGCTACAGTGTTGGCAGTCGACTAGGGACTTATGGCAGTTGACTGCCAGGCGGAAATCCAGCCCGAGGGAGGATAAAAGCAGCTGTTCGTGGAAGGCTCAAGGATCAGATTTTTGGGAGCTTACTTGAGGCGATTTGAAGGCGATTTGCAGGTGCATTTCAGGGCCCTTCATCCTCATCCAAGCAACCAACAAGCAAAGCGCTCAAACCCTAGTTTGTAAAGTGTTCTTTACATTTCCTTGTATTTTGCTTGTATTTTTGTGTATTACTTAGTGTAATCTTGTGTACGAGGTTTCTCCGCCTCCGACTTGTTGTCGAGAAGGAGTTTATTGATTAGTGATTGCATTGGCATCGCTAGAGCTCGTTAGAGCTCGATCCGTGGAGTAGGAACCGTTACGGTTCCGAACCACGTTACATCCTCGTGTTGTGCTTGTGTTTGTGATTGTATTTCGTGTATTGTTATTATTATTATTATTCCGCTGCGCTAACACGAATTGTAGACAAGCACGCGAACGAATTCCATCTTCGTATGGTCACAACGCTATTCACCCCCCCTCTAGCGGCGTCAAATCTTCTACAGAATGGAGGAAGATAGAAGACGGGGGTATCTTCAACCCCATTCAGGAGAGTCATCCAGAAGAGAGCAATCCTACAGTGGATGTTACCACGTACCTACGGTGGGTATACAGGAAACTAATATATTGCTAGGAGAGCGACTGCTAGGGGGAGTCGAGCGGTATCCTCTTCCTCCCTTACCCACTAGAAGGGAAGATCATGGAGAAAGTCATTCAACCAGGGCTTTGGAACCCTACAAGCTTTATCCGTTCATAGAAGATATTGTGCTAGAGCGTCCACTGACTCATTTTCGCCTTGCTCAAATTGAGTTGTATGATGACACTTCTGATCTTAAAGAATATTTATCCCAGCTTAAAGGAGCAACAACCCTTCATTGTTATGTCGACGCTCTCAAGTGTCGAGCCTTCGACATCACCTTGTCTTCGTCCACCCAAAGATGGTTTGGGTCATTGCGACCAAGCTCCATCACTTGCTTCAGAGATCTGAGAGAAGTTTTCCTGAAACATTTTGCTAGTTGTAAAAGGTACAAACATGATGCTTCTATATTACTTCATTAAAACAGGAGTCCTTTGAATCATTGCGAAGTTATATCCATCGTTTCACCACTCTCACTCGAGAGATACCTTCGGCGATACTTGATTTTTTAAGGGTGGCTATCCCTCATGGTTTGAAGGAAGGACCCTTTCTTAGTTCTTTGTTGAGGAAGCTAGCTATTAGTTATGAAGAGTTGTTAAGCTGAGCTGAGGAATATATCAGTGAGGAGGGGCTGAAGGTACGATGAGCTGAGAAGAAGGTTGTCTCCACTCCAACAGAAAGGAATCAACCTCAAGTTCAGCGGGGACCTCTCCGAAGGGAGTATGCTTGACCTATTCCTCCTGCGGTGCCTCATCCCCGACCCTTGATCTTAGAAGCTCATCCTCATCATCCCTTCTGTGATATGGCCGCGGAGGTCATACCTCTGCCTCAAACTTGAAAGGAGCAAGAATTGGGGGCTTATGATAGGCAGGGCATCATCTAATGCCCTGGGGGATATTGAGGGGTTCCTCTCAACCCACCGACTCCATTCTTCTATCAATATCATATGAAGTATGGGCATGATAGTGGTTGGTGCTTTGGGTTACAAAGGGAATTAGAGCATATTAGGAGGGAGTATCCACATTTGCAGCGATGATTAGGGTTTGGCACTGAAAGGGGGCATAGATCTCCTGCTCCTCGACTAGGGCCTTACAATAGAATGCCACAGGTCATTCCTCCACCAATATAGGTGCAACCCAACATGGGAGTCACCCCTCAAGATGAGGGGACAAGTGGTGGTATTTTGGGTGCCCTTGAAGATATTTCTCATAGAGGCGTCATTCATGTCATTGCTGGAGGATCCACTGATAGAGACTCTAACAAGGCCTGGAAGTCATACGCCAATATAATGGAGAGTCTAGCCATCGGAAAATATAGGGTTATTCAGGCTACGCCCCAGATAAGTTTTGGACTAGAAGACCTACAAGGTATTCTTCTACATCACACTGATGCCTTGGTAATTTGAATTTCTCTTGTCAACTATGAGGTTGCCTGAGTTTTGATGGACTCGGGGAGTTCGATCAATATTTTATTCCAAGAGGCCTTCAATCAGATGCAGCTAGGGAATACGTAGTCGGAGGAGGTCTCGACTTCTCTATTTGGGTTTGCTGGGCACATGGTGCATCCTGTTGGACAAATATCCCTACCCCTCACATTGGGGACGAAGCCGAGTCAGAAGACTAACATGAGTCATTTTCTTATAGTAGACACTCCTTTCACTTACAATGCTATCTTGGGTCGTCTATTTCTTGTTGAGAGTATGGGGAATACAATCAAAGTCCCACATTGGTAAGACATGGAAAAGATCATGTGCTTATAAGAAAAAAGATATCTCCATTGGTATGAGGCCTTTTGGGTAAAGCCCAAAAACAAAAACCATGAGGGCTTGGGCCCAAAGTGGACAATATCATACCATTGTGGAGATATGTGGATCTTATATGCACTAACAATTGGTATCAGAGCCATGGTCCATGTCAAGCCATGAACCTCGAACGAAGGAAGTTGAGCTCCCACGTCCGGATCAAGAGAACCAGACATCAGGAAGGAAGTCTAGTTGGGTCGGGGGGACCGAACAACTGGCAGGAAGTCCTGGTGGGTTGAAGATCGGACATCAAGCAGAGAAAATCCTTCGAGGAGGGATAGGCTTGAGGGGGGGCCCAATGTGGTCCTTCGTTTGAGGGGGGGATTGTTGAGAGTATGGGGAATACAATCAAAGTCCCACATTGGTAAGACATGGAAAAGATCATGTGCTTATAAGAAAAAAGATATCTCCATTGGTATGAGGCCTTTTGGGTAAAGCCCAAAAACAAAAACCATGAGGGCTTGGGCCCAAAGTGGACAATATCATACCATTGTGGAGATATGTGGATCTTATATGCACTAACATTTCTATCAGTATTTTAGGCGATGGCTTCTCCTTATCATCAAAAGATGAAGTTTCTAGTAGGACAATTAGTTAGAGAGGTCAAGGGGGAGCAAAAAGCAGCTCGGAGTTATTACGTTCAAATGGTTTAGGATGATAACAAAAAAGCTTGGGTGCAGGATCTCTAGGGAAAGACGCCTGCAACTTCAGAAGTATATGTGCTGGAGGAGGTCACACCCAGGAAGGAGACAGCGAAGGAAGGTGAATCAGTGGATATAGCTCCAAGAAAGCACACTAGGGTGGCTAAGCAGCTGGAGGGGAAGAAAGAACTTATTGCCTGCTTGCAATGAAATGAAGATATTTTTGCTAAAGATGTCCATGACCTGATGGGGATTGACCCCCGAGTTGTGGAGCATCACCTGAACATTATCCGAGGGAGCTCGACCTGTTCAACAGAAGAGACGACACTTTGGGCCTGAGAAAGACAAAGTCATCATTGAAGAAGTGGAGAAGATGCTACGAGCAGGTCATGTAAAAGAAATTTAGTTCCCCGAGTGGGTGTCAAATGTAGTTTTTGTTCCCAAGCCCTCTGGGCAATGGCGAATGTGTATTGATTTTTGTGATTTAAATAAAGTATGCCCTAAAGAATGCTATCCTTTGCCTCATATCGATCAGTTGGTTGATTCTATAGTAGGTTATGAAGTTGTTTCACTTTGTTGGGATGTATACTGAAAAGTCTATCTTTTGTATGAACATCTTTTATTTTTGAAATAAGAATCACATGATCATTGCTTGCATATTTATGGTTATGCATATTGTCTAATACATTATATTGTAGATAACATGGTGTGTAGTGTCACACGGGAGATCATGTTATCAGTTCCTTGTAAAGTATAAGTAAAGGCTCACAACCGAGATGGTTATGAACAAACCATTGGAATGGTTGTAGTGTGATTTAGTATTGGTTTGTCTTGACCATTGAATTACACTAGTATACTTTGTGTGTATTGAGCAGGACTAACTTAGAGGTGATTCAATTTATTGCTGACTACATAATTGAATCGGACCTTAGATATTATATTGTACATGCTCTTAATCCCGATATAATAATGGGCACATATACTTAGTATTCATTTCTTTGATTTACCAATGGGCGAGATTTATAGAGTAAATCGATAGGCTCGATAAGTTGGGAAATGATATTATTTATATAACGTGACATTGATTATAGGAGGAAACCGTGTCCTATATATTAGGATGATGATGTCCCCTTGAGGAGCTCATAAGGTTCATCATGTAAACCCTGCAGGTGGACTTGGTCCGGCATGATGATAAGGTTGAGTGGTACTACTCATGGAGTTAGATGTTGATTAATTAATTGTCAGTAAATTAATTAATTGACGGACATTCGAGATCTTAAACACGGGGAGATAAATGTACAAATAATATATGGAGCCCATATTAACTTATGGGGGTTGGTGAGGTAGATCAATGATAATCCTCTAGTGGAATGGATTAATATTAATGGATCAGACTTTATGTGGGCTTGATCCATTAGGTGGCCAAGATCCAACTCCTCCTCATGGTCCCTATCGTAGCTTATTAAAACCCTCATGAAGCCTAGATCTGATCGTGGAGAATAAATCTCTTGATCCGACGGTGGAGATTAAATCACTAGATCCAATGGTAGAGATTAAATCTCTAGATCCGACGGTGGAGATTAAATCTCTAGATCCGATGGTGGAGATTAAATCTTTAGATCCGACGGTGGAGATTAAATCTCTAGATCCGACGGTTGAGATTAAATCTCTTGATCTGACGGTGGAGATTAAAAGGAGGCTAAGCCTAACTCTATAAAAGGAGGCTTAAGGGGTGGGCGGCAAAAACATTGAAGGGAGATTAGGGTTTTGCTTCCCTTGGCTTGGGCGGCAACTAAGAGAGGCTAGGGTTTGTTGGGCGGCAACTAGGAGGTGGCTAGGGTTTGCTTCTCATCTTGGGCGGCAACCTAGGGTTGGCTTCTCCTCTTGGCCGATGACAACAACACCACCATCTTCTTTCTTGGTCGGCGGCAACATCAAGTCTCTTGACTTGGTGGTCGGTCCTAGATAGGAAAGAGTTTTGTTTTATTCTTCCTTTTGTTTGGAGCGAGCAAAGAAAGGAAGAACGTGATCTAGGAAGCTTCGACTTTTGGAAGATCGTCTCCCACACGACGTCCAAAAGGAGGAAGGACATACAATAGAAGATCGAGATGTATAATGCTTGGTTATGTTCTTTTGTATTATGTCTATAATTGTTTTCAATTATATGTGGCTAATTTACTTGGACCCCGAATACAAACACAAAAACCAGCGATCCATACATCGTCTATTCCGCGGCTATTCGAAGAATAGAGGTATGTTGTGTGAACAATAAGTTTGTTCAAGTGACCACTCTAATCGGATAGAACGATGATGGAACGGTAGCTTGGGTAATCCCTAATTGTCATGGATTAATTTTTTTAATCCGGGGACGAAGACGGGATCGCCATGAACAAGCAACCAAGTTGAAGTGGGAAGCGAAGTTTCCTGCCTTCACACTTATGGATGCTTATTAAGGGTAGGCCCTTGGGATTCTACCAGAGAGTCTTCTAGACCTTAGAAGGGTAGTCGATCACATAAAGGGTCTTCCAGTGCTCGTAGCAAACTCGAGGAACGATTAGGTATCTCCGTTGTGGATCTTGAAGTCATACAAAGTTGGAGTGCCCATTGGACCAGTCTATTTGTTTTTATTGCAAGCTTCTGGGCATATGAGCCGAGAGTGTACTTTGAAGGCACAGTTAGAGTCCCCAGATACTTCCACTCATGGGAAGCGACTTGCTCAGCAGCATCAACAAAAGCATCACAGAGGACTCAAACATTTAGACATCAATAGTCGGTACCTCCTCAGGCACAATTATACCACTTGTAGGAGGGGGAGCGTGCAACAATCCCAGTGGTTATCTAGTATCTTGCAGCCCCAGTGGCATATTACCCAGTGGTTTTGACACAGTAGTATTTATCGGCAAGCTCTCAAATGTACATGTTGCCTTCATAGCAGACTCAACATTCCGTATTAGTACCTCAGAGTCAGATTCAACTATGTTGGTGCGATCAACCTAGGTCACAATTGACCAGACTTGAGTTTAACTCGAGTAGTATTTTGATGTTAGTGTTTTGATGTTTGACGATGAGTTGACCATTGTTTGACAATGGGTTGACTATATGGTTGGCATGGGGTTGACCATATGATAGAGAAGTCCAAGTCTTGAGTACTTGGCATGGAAATTCCAAGCATGGGTCTTGGCATTTGAAAAGTCCAAGCATAGGTCTTGGCAAGGGAAAGTCCAAGTTTGAGTCTTGGCAATTGGAAAGTCCAACATGGGTTGGCAAGGAAAGTCCAAGGGTATAGTATTGGCCACGTAAATCCAAGTGTGCAATCTTGGCGGTGAAAGTTCAAATCATGGGTACTTGGCATTTGAGAAGTCTAAAGGTTGATATTGACAGCATAAATTCCAAGGGTAGAGTCTTGGCAGCATAAGTCTAATGGTTAGCGGCATAAAGTCCAAAAGTGTGTCTTGGCAGCGTAAGCCCAATGTGTTAACGCAATCAACCCATGTGATATGGTTTTGATGTGTGTGGAAAAGGGTTTAAGTTAAGATTGATATGGATTTGATTGTGTGTTGAAGTCATGCAGGACTTAGTAATTCGCACATGGAGCATTGGCAAGTTTCACCTCTCATGACTCGGTCCTTGAGTCGGTGAAAGATGCATTGCGGAAGCCATGCGCTTGGTGCATCCGAGGGACCGCCGGACGAGGAGCATTGGAGTGAAGCCGGAGGAAGTAGACTTCAGGGCGAGACGCGAAGAATGGTGCTGCGAAGCTGTGCTCTTAGTGCATCCAAGGGACGTGGCCGGATGAAGACAACTTCGAAGGCGTGGGACTCCAAGGGAATGAGAGTGAGCGAATGTAACCCGGGACAGGTAGCTCCTAGGTGAAACTTGGCCATTTGGCTAAGTGTCGGATGTGATTTCCCGACATCAGTCGACTGCCATGACATAGCAGTCGACTGCTCCATGTCGACTGTTGACTCGACTGGTGTTCGAATTAGATTTGTATCACAGCAGTCGACTGCTAAGGGTTGGCAGTCGACTGCCGAAACCATCAGTCGACTGTTGATGGCAATATTGGACTGATTGCAAGGGTTTTGAGCACAGAATGGTTATCAGTCGAGTGCTTGTTTTCGACACTCGACTGTTGACTCCATCTTTTGACTGATGGGATGATCAGTCGACTGATGTGGGAGCTGTTGGATGAAATCCAATGTGGAAGAAGCCGTTATTGGGCAACGGCTACAGGAGCAGTCGACTGATCGAGGCATCAGTCGACTATCAAGCGCCCAACGGGAAGAAAGGCTTCTTCTCTATAACAAGAAGCCTTGGGTTATCTTGGGAGGCAAATGGTTCATTGCTAAACATCTCCCAAGTGCTCAAAATGATTTTCCTCCTCTTCCTTGTGTTTATTTTCATCTTATTATAAGAGGAGAGAATTCTTGTAAGGAAAGGTTACCTCTACCTAGCTTTGTGCAAAGGAGAGATTAGTAGAAGGTTTAAGGCGTGATTCACCTTGGACGAATCAGGTCGTGGATTAGCGGAAAGGTCGTGGACCACGTTACATCGTCGTGTTAGCATTTGATTTCCTTTACTTATTGCTTTGTCTTTATTGTTTATATTTCCGCTTGCACTAACGAATTTGTAGACGAGCAATCAACGAGTAAATTTCACCGTACACGAAAGAGGGATATTCACCCCCATCTAGCAGGCCACCGACGATCCAACAAGTGGTATCAGAGCCAAGTCGCTTGTCACCGGACTCACCACCGCAACAAGCACAACAACTACGATGGTCGGCTCAAACATTCACCCACCAAAATTTGAACGTGAATTCTCTTGGTGGAAGAAGAGAATGGAGGTATTTTTCGAAACCGACTTCGATATCATGTTGATAATGGAAAACAGTTTCGAGATGCCTAGGGATGAAGAGCGGAGAGTACTAGAGAAGTCAAGGTGGACTAAGAAGCAAAGGGAGGAGCACCTTGCAAATTCAAAGGCCAAGCACCACCTCTTCAACGTGCTCCCCCAACAAGAGATCAACCGGATTGGAGAGTGTGCAAGCGCCAAGGAGATATGGGAAAGATTAGTAGAGCTTCATGAAGGAACTTCTGAGGCAAAGCTTGCAAGAAGAGACCTTCTCCACTCCCAACTCAACAACATTAAACTCGATAAAGGGGAGAAGGTATTATCACTACACTCTAGATTCAAAGAAATAATTAATGGATTGTCTAGTGTAGGTGAAAAGCTCTCCAACCGGGATATGGTAATGAAGACTATAGATGCCTTTCCCCGGTCCTCAAAGTGGAGCTCCATGGTGGACTCCTTCTACATCTCCAAGAACCTAGAGGTGAGCACTCTAGAGGAATTCTTCTCCACCATGGAGCTACATGAAACAAGACTTGAAGGAGAAATTGAAGAACCAAGCATCAACCCATCAAGGGAAGTGGCACTAGTAGCCAATAAGGGGAAGAAGAAGAAGGAGACTCCCTCCTCATCTGATAAAGATTCCTCCTCCTCCTCCATGGATAGCATGGAAGAAGCATACATGGTAAGGAAGGTAGGACGTGCTTTGGAAAATTTTAAATTTAACAAATCTAATGATAGGAGGAGAAGGCCAAGGAGGAAGATAATTTTCTACAATTGCCAAGGAGAGGGACATATAAGAGATGATTGTCCTCTCTTGAACAAAATCAAGGAAGAAAGGAGGAAGAAAGAAGAAAAGAAGAAGGGGAGAAAACCAAGGAGAAAGGGAAGGCAAAGGCACATAAGGCCACATGGGATGATCCATCATCCTCATCATCCGAAGAAGAAGCCTTCACAAACCTTGCCCTAATGGGGATAGATAATTTGGACTCCACCTCCTCTAAGCAAGAAGAAAGAAGCACAAGTGAGGAGAGCTCTAGTGAAGGGGGAGCTTCATCCTCATCCTCATCGGAATCGGAGGAAGAAGACATGGAAACTATGGTAATGAATCTTTCTCCTAAGAAAATAGTTTCCATGATTTCAAGTTTAATAGGGACTTATTTAAGATGAAAAATAGAAATAAATGCATGCAAAATGAGATTAAGGCCCTAGAGGAAAAAATTAGAAAATGCATGCATTAATGTTAATGATTATATGCCTTTTGATGTGAATGATGCATGCATTGAGGAAAATAGGGTCTTAAGGGAAAAGGTAGATCATTTAACTAAGGCCCTAGAGAAATTCACTATAGGCTTCAACACATTGAATATGATCATAGGGAGCCAAAGGGCAAGCTTCAATAGGAAAGGCCTAGGTTATAAGGGGAATAAAAATGAAAAGGTCTATCAATGCCTAATTGCTAGGGGTCAAGCCAAAAATAAAACAATAGCTAGAAAATGGATCCCTAAGGAATATTTAGTGAACCCCATAGGAAAGAACTTATATTGGGTTCCTAAATCCATCCTTAAGGGTTAGGAAAAGACTAGGTTAGTCAACCATGTGGATTTTACTTATATCATATTGAATGGTTGACTTAGGATGGTGTGGGTTATAAATTTTTAACATAGTGTTGGGTGATGATAATGTATAACCCATAAATTGAATGTTTGAATCATGTTTCATGCTTAATTCTATAATTTATAATCATGATTGATAATTCTTGATGCATGTTCATGATTGGGTTTTTAGGATGATACTTAACCATGGGTAGAAATGCATGAAATTTTGGTTAATTACAAATACCTTTAGGAACATCTCACACCCACTATAAGGCTAACTTTGATTGAAAACATAGCAATTGGTGAGATGATAGGATGATACAAATGGTTCACTAATGCTTATGGCATTTAGATGGATCATTAAGTGTATCAATAAAGCAATGATAGACCAATCATGGGGAAAGCATATGTTTAATTCATAGACATATTGCTCAAAGATCATGGTTGGATATTTTAAATGTTTTAAAACCATTTTATGTTTCATAAACAGTGAGTTCATGTTTTGAAAAACTTGAAGGCAAAACTAAGCTTTAAAGTTGATACAAACCTTAGACTTTTTACAACTTTTGAGTTTTTTCCTAACTTGCAAAAATAAAATGAATTTTCATGAAAAATTATTTTTCACTAATAGAGGAACTCACAATAAATATATATTTCAAATTTCATGATTTTTTGAATTTTCTATATTTTCTAGTGAATTTCTAAAGTTCATTTGAAAAAAAATCGAAATTGGTGCCAATCGATCGATAATCTGATTCGATCGATGTATCGCGTAATTAGCACAGTAACCTATTTTTATCAGGTTTTGATTGGTTTTTGGGTATTTTTCTTCCTTAGAGTTGATGTCATGCGTGTATAACATTTAGATAATATTTTTGATGGTGTCAAAGGGGGAGAATTGATAAGTTTAAGTTAATCATGCTAAAAGGAAAATTTTAGCATGTCTTAAGGGGGAGTTGCATGTTTAAGGGGGAGTTTGATACTCATGTTTTTACTTACATGCTTTCTTGCCTTATGTTTTAAGTTATTGTTTTTACCTAACTTAAACGGATTGCCTCACATCAAAAAGGGAGAGATTGTTAGGGCAATCAACCCATGTGATATAGTTTTGATATGTGTGGAAAAGGGTTTAAGTTAGGATTGATATGGATTTGATATGTACGTTGAAGTCATGCAGAACTTAGTAATTCGCACATGGAGCATTGGAAAGTTTCACCTCTCATGATTCGGTCCTTGAGTCGGTGAAAGATGAATTGCGAAAGTCGTGCGCTTGGTGCATCCGAGGGACCACCGGACGAAGAGCATTGGAGTGAAGCCGGAGGAAGTAGACTTCAGGGCGAGTTGCGTAGGATGGCGCTGTGAATCCGTGCACTTGGCGCATCCGAGGGACGTGGCCAGACTAAGACAACTTCGAAGGTGAGAGACTCCAAGGGAATGAGTGTAAGCGAATGTAACCCGGGACGGGTAGCTCCTAGGTGAAACTTGGCCATTTGGCTAAGTGTCGGATGGAATTTCCCGATATCAGTCGACTTCCATGACATGGCAGTCGACTGCTCTAAGTCAACTGTTGACTCGACTGGTGTTCGAGTTAGATTTGTGTCACACATCATCAAGAAAACCATCACGACTATTGATGGCGAATGACCGATCGCAAGGGTTTCGCACGAATCGAAAGATCAATTGAGTGCTCGCTTCCGGCACTCGACTGTTGGCTCCATCAGTTGACTAATGGGACGATCAGTCGACTGATGTGGGAGCCGTTGGATGAAATCCAACATGGAAGAAGTCGTTATTGGGCAACGACTACAGGAGCAGTTGACTGATCGAGGCATCAGTCGACTGTCAGGCACCCAACGGGAAGAAAAGCTTCTTCTCTATAAAAATAAGCCTTGGGTTTTCTTGGGAGGCAAATGGTTCATTGCTAAACATCTCCCAAGTGCTCAAAATGATTTTCCTCCTCTTCCTTGTGTTTATTTTCATCTTATTGTAAGAAGAGAGAATTCTTATAAGGAAAGGTTACCTCCACCTAGCTTTGTGCAAAGGAGAGATTAGTGGAAGGTTTAAGGCGTGATTCACCTTGGATGAATCGGGTCGTGGATTAGCGGCAAGGCCGTGAACCACGTTACATTGTCGTGTTAGCATTTGATTTCCTTTACTTATTGCTCTGTCTTTATTGTTTATATTTCTACTTGCACTAATGAATTTGTAGACGAGCAATCAATGAGTAAATTCCACCGTACGCGAAAGAGGGCTATTCACCCCCCCTCTAGCCGGTCATCGATGATCCAACACAATATGCCTTGGTGGTGTAGACCAGCTTAGCATGACAACAACCGATGGAAGCACCTGAAGGCTAGCGTATGGATGAACAAGTCATGCATGACTTTGGAGAGATCCAATAGGCGTGAGCTTGATAGAGGTGGCTAGAAGGCTTAGGTCTAGGCTTAGGGTGGTCTAGCAAGTATGAGGGCATCATACTTGAGTTAAACCTTATAGTTGAGGTGTATCAGTTGACTGGGGGATGAACCAGTCGACTGGACAAGTGTTTTGACACTTGGCAGCCGAGTTGACACTGAGCAGTCGACTGAGATTATGACCAGTCGACTGATGGGAGTCGACTGGCGATCAACTGCGAATGAATTACGACCACAGACGCAAGGCAGCTCGACTGGCACCTCGATTAGAGTCCCAGTCAAGGTGGCAACTGCGATGGAACAGATGCAAGGCGCCTCGACTAGTACCTCGACTGAAGCTACAGTCGAGGTGGCACCTAGACTGCCCTTGAGCAATCGACTGCCATGGAGGGCAGTCGACTAATGTTGAGGAAATGCCACAGATGCGAGGCAGGCTCGACCAGTGGATCGACTGTCTATGCATCAGTTGACTGCTAGGGTTTGACAGTCGACTGATGGTCTTTTCGTTGGAACTTGTCCAGCGTGGATTAAGTCATTGTCTCACAATGGCTACAGGAGCAGTCAACTGATGGTCACGAGCAGTTGACTTCTAGGCGGAATCCATTCCAAGTTGCAGCTTTAAAAGGAGCTCGAGGAGGAGGATTTTGCATGATTTTTTGAGGCGATTTGGAGGGGATTTGCTGCTGCAATTCAGACTTTCAAGGCTCTTCTCAAGCAACCAAAAGCAAGCATCCAAAGTCTTCTTGTAAAATGTTTTTCTTTACTTGTATTGTATTTCATCTTTGTATTTGCTTGTATCCATTGTATTACTTATGTAATCACTTGTACGAGGTTTCTCCACCTCCGGTGTGTCACTGAGAAGAAGTCTTATTTATTAGTGGTGTGTCCATCAATAGAGCTCGTTGAGATCACTTATGGAGTAGGAACCCTAAGGTTCCGAACCACATATATTCGTGTATATTTATAATTGTGCTTGTGCATTTATTTTCATTGTATATTTCGTATTTCCGCTGCGTACTAATGTTTTGTAGACAAGCACAATCGAATTCCATCAACCGATCAAAACACGCCATTCGCCCCCCTCCCCTCTAGCACTCACCGAAGTTCCTACAATTAATATCAGAGCTAGGATCTCTTCACTGGCTTCACATTCGAGGGAGCACGCTAGAGGAAGGAAAATGACGGTTGAAGAAAGATTGGGTGATGACATCAATGTGTCGCCGCCATACGAACTCTATGGAGCCAAGGATTTTAATCTATGGGTGGTAAGAATGAAATATTTTCTAATGTGCGACTTTGATAATTAGATTAGTGTAATGGTAGGGTTCGACACTCCAAAGGAAGAAGAAGCAAGAAAACTCAAGAAGAATAATTGGAGCAAAGAACAACTCCGATACTTCAACATAAATAATAAGGTAATGGGTATATTGCGTAATGCAATTCCTATTGATATTTTGTATAGATTAGGAGATTGTAAGGATGCAAAGGAACTTTGGAGCAAGCTAGCTAAGCTCCATGAAGAACCCTCAATGGCTCAAGAAATAGAGGAGCCCAAGGAACAAGAACCATCATCGACTCAATTGGAGGAGGAGACCGAAGAGACATGTTCATCCTCTCATGCTCAAGAAGAAGAGAGCACATCATCTTCATCACAAGAGCTTGAGGAATCAGAGGTTGAAGGGTCATCAACATCCGAGGAAGAGGAAGAATAGAAGGAAGCCTCCACCTCTAGGATTGAGGGGGAGGAGATTAGGCCATCCTTAATACCGGAGCAACAAGAGGAAGCCTCTACCTCCAAGAGCCATGAAGAATCCAATCAAAATTCCCCTATCATGGAAGGTAACTCAAATACATGCATTAGTAATAAGAATCATATAATTTTCTTTGAGTGTAGGGAAGCTGACCATTACAAGAGTAAGTGCCCGAAAAGAGTCAGGAAGCCTCAACCGATGCCAAAGTTCAAAGATGTCGGTGCCCCAACACATAAGAGCAAGGAGAATGCGGTGTGCTTCAAGTGAAATCAAAGGGGGCATTATAGGAGTCAATTCCCTAGGAGAGTAAGAAGACTCAAGAAGGAGCATCACATGTAGGGGGAGCCTCTAAGGCAAATCCTAAGGTATATTTTAGTAATGCACCTTTTAGTTTTAATGTCAAAAAGCATGCTAGAAATAATTTAAATACTCTTGTTATTGTTCATGAAAAGCATGCTAGGAATAACAAATATTTTTGCTCAGGTGCTAAGAGTTGTAATTATGGTCTAAGGATCATACTGGGTCTATTTTACTTAAGAACAAATCTAGAAATGACAACTCTAGATCCATTCTACCTAAGGAGTCAATTAGGAAGGTAGAAAACCATTTAGGCATTAACCCTAAGAAGGGTAGACATATTCCTAGAGAAAATGGTAATTCCCAAAGGATAAATGAAAAATTAAAATTGGAAAGATTAAAGTTAGAGAACCAAGCCTTGAGGTCAATACTTGAGAAACTTGAAAAGACCCTTAGGAAAATGCAAAATCAAATGCAATGGTCAAATGGTCAAGATTTAGGATCTAGGAGTCAAAACCTAGGTTCTAGGAGGCAAGGCTTATCCAAGGGCAAGAAAGGTTTGGGTCCCAAACCTAAGCCCAAGAAGACCTACCACATTGTTCCATTCGATTATGGAACTCAACCTAGGTCTAGGAGAGCCAAGGTTACTAGGGAAGTCATCTCTAAGGTTGACCATGGCAAGTGCCTAGTGACCAAGGTTTCCATAAAACCTAGGGAGGTCACTAAGAAGGTTACCAGGGGAGTCACCCCTAGAGTTAACCTAGGCAAGACCACAATGATCAAAGCTTCTAAGCCTAGAAGGGTCATTAAGAGGGTATCTAGGGAAGTTATCCCTAGGGAATACCTAGTAAACCCAAGGAGCTCAAATAGGTATTGGGTTCCTAGGAGCGTGATCGATTCACTCTAAATGGGTTAGGTTGTGTTAACCTTGAATGGATGGGTAGTTAACCTAACCATAGTAAAGTTGACACTTTAAGTCATTTCCAAGATATTGTGACACTTTGGAAATGTGGTTAGAATTTAATCCAAAAGGATTTTAGGATGTGCCAATATCATTTATGAAGTTTGATAAATTGATCAAATTGGCACAAATTAGGTCTAGAGGTCTTGGTGTGTCATTTTGGGTCTTTGGCACACTTGAGAGAAGAGTGATAATATGGCAAAATGGAATTAATCCTAACAAGTGACAACTAATATTAAAATTTAGGTATTCTTATGTCTTATATTTTATTTGACATGCCTTGATTGTCATATAACATGTCATGACATCATTCTTATTTTTAATCATATAAAATGTCATGATCATGCTTAGGGTTTATCCTTTATGTCATGTGTATTTAGATTTAATCATATGTCATGACATCATGATTATTGGCACATATTTCTATTTATGCTATCATTTATGTCATAATCATCATTCATGCATTAATAAAATTCATTTAAGGACTGTGACATGATTTGAAGTCTCATGTATAAGGGAATCAAATAGTGTTCCCTTAGAAAAATGCATAAGACCTTAGTTTAGGATGAACAAAACCCACATCTCATATCACATTGACTTATGTGTGTTTTTATACACCCTAGACACATGTGATATGCTAGGAAATGAGTAAGTTTAAGGTGCATAAATGTTACATCTAGATGAACTCAAACTCATCATATACCATGGATGAATCATGAGAGAAGCTTATATACAAGTCATGTGCATTAAGCCCGTAGACCATGGTTCAATAAAAGGTTTTGAAAACATTTTAAAATCATTTTGAAAAACCTTGGTGAAACCTATCTTTTGATAGTAATCACCACTGAGAAGATTGAAACAAAGTTGACTAAAAACATTGAAAGTTTCAATTCTTTTGAACTTTATATCATTCTTTTATTTTAAAAGTTATTTTCATATAAAATTATTTTTCCCCTATAGTGTTTGGCATAAGTAATATGTGGCCGAAATTTCATGATTTTTCAAATTTTCTAGAATTATTTATGCATTTCTAAAGATGGTGTGAAAATGCAGTTTCGACAAAGTTAGAAACAATGAGGTGCCGCCGATCGAGCCGCTATCACTTGATCGAAGCTTTCAAAGCATCGATGCATAGGCAGTCCAATCATTAACTGAACTAGTCAATTGTCAATGCTAATTTCGGGTAAACAAGGTCTGTTTAGCCTGATTTAAGCTATTAGGCTACCCTAACTGCTCCTAACCCTAGGATATGTTTTAGAAAGCATTATAAAGGGTGAAAATCCATTGGATATGGATTAGGAGAGTTGTTTAGGGTGTGTATCAATTTTAAAGTGTGTGAAAGCTCAAGGTTGAACTTTTGCCCTTAATTTTGATGGTTTAGTATTCCTATAGGCTTAGGGACTCTCGAAAGACATTGTTGGTGCAATGGTCAAGGGGGAGCAAACCTTTAGGGGGAGGTTATCCATCATGGGATGATGGATGTGTTCTTCCTCATGAGAGGGAGAATTTTGAGATTTGAAAGAGTTTGAAGGAGTGTCTCTCTTTAGTGATATGGAACTTATTACTAGGAAGAGTGAAGGCATCCTAGATGTTTTTGGACCAAGGGGGAGATTGTAAGATATCATTGGGATATGAGACATTGACACCCTTGAGGAGAGTCTTTTTGATGTATGTCAAAAAGGGGGAGAATTAAGGGAAAATGGAATTCCCAATTTGGAAAATTGGGAGGATTGAATTGAGTTAGTGTTCTAACTCAAAGGTATTTAGTTTTTGTCAAACATCAAAAAGGGGGAGATTGTTGGTGCAATCGGCCCAGGTCACGATTGACCAGACTCGAGTTTGACTTGAGTAGTATTTTGATGTTAGTGTTTTGATGTTTGACAATGAGTTGACCAATGTTTGACAATGGGTTAACTATATGGTTGACATGGGGTTGACCATATGATGGAGAAGGTCAAGTCTTGAGTACTTGGCATGGAAAGTCCAAGCATGGGTCTTGACATTTGAAAAGTCCAAGCATGGGTCTTGGCAAGGGAAAGTCCAAGCTTGAGTCTTGGCAATTGGAAAGTCCAACATGGGTTGGCAAGGAAAGTCCAAGGGTGTAGTCTTGGCCACATTAGTCCAAGTGTGTAATCTTGGCGGTGAAAGTCCAAGTCATGGGTACTTGGCATTTGAGAAGTCCAAGGGTTGATATTGGTAGCGTAAAGTTCAAAGATGGAGTCTTGGCAGCATAAGTCCAATGGTTTGGCAGCGTAAAGTCTAAGCGTGTGTCTTGGCAGCATAAGCCCAATGTGCCTTGGCGATGTATACCAGCTTAGCATGACAAGAGCCGATGGAAGCATCTGAAGGCTAACGTATGGATGAACAAGTCATGGATGACTTAGAGGGATCCAATAGGCATGAGGCTGATGGAGGTGACTAGAAGGCTTAGGTATAGGCTAAGGGTGGTCTAGCAAGTATGAGGGCATCATACTTGAGTTAAACCTCAAAGTTGAGGTGTATCTATCGACTGGGGTCATGGACCAGTCGACTGGTCAAGTGTTTTGACACTTGGCAGCCGAGTCGACACTGAGCAGTTGACTTGGATTATGACCAGTTGACTGATGAGAGTCAACTGGCAATCAATTATGGCCAAATTACAGCCACAGATGCAAGGTAGCTCAATTAGAGTCCCAGTCTAGATGGCGCCTCGACCGCCTCATCGTGAGCCGAAGCAAGGCGCCGATCGAAGCCTCGATCGGCCGAGGCGCGCTAATCGCTTGAGCAGTCGATTGCCATAGAGGGCAGTCGACTAATGTTAAGGAAACGCCACAGACGTGAGGGATGTTGGTGCAATCGACCCAATCACGATTGACCGGACTCAAGTTTGACTCGAGAGATGTTTTGATGTTTGACATTTGACATTGATGTTTGACATTGATGTCTGATAATGTTTTGGGAATATTATTGGTGCAATCGACCTGGGTCATGATTGACCGGACTCGAGTTTGACTCAAGGGGGATTTTGATGGTTGACTAGGGTTGACCATGTCATGGAAAGTCCAAGTCTTGGGTACTTGATATGTAAAGTCCAAGCATGGGTCTTGGCATGGAAAGTCCAACATGGGTTGGCAAGGGAAAGTCCAAGCTTGAGTCTTGGCATTTGAGAAGTCCAAGGGGTTGATATTGGTGGCGTAAAGTCCAAGCGGGAGTCTTGGCAGCATAAGTCCAATGGTTGGTAGCGTAAGTCCAATGTGCCTTGGCGATGTAGACACCATTAGCATGACATAGTCGATGGAAGCACCTGAAGGCTAGCATATGAATGGACAAGTCATGGATGACTTGGAGGGATCCGATAGGTGCGAGATTGACGGAGGTGGCTAGAAGGCTTAGGTCTAGGCTACGGGTGGTCTAGCAAGTATGGGGGCACCATACTTGGGTTAAACTCATGTTTGAGGTGTATCAGTCAACTGGTATCATGTGGCAGTCGACTGGTGTGAGTCAACTATGGTTTGACTGTGGGGAGTGCCCTAGAAGTTGACTGCCAGAGGTGGGCAGTCAATTGATTGGCTGAGCAATCGACTGATCTTGTGATCAGTCGATTGGTGCTCGATATATCAGGCACAGAATGGAGTCTAACTCGACTGCTGGGGTTAGCAGTCGAGTGAAGGCTCGATCAGTCGACAGATGGACATGATCAGTCGACTGATGTCCTATCCGTTGGATTTTTCTAGCGTGGATTACACTGTTGTCTCACAGCAACAGTGTCTTCAGTCGACTGATGGTCCCGACCAGTCGACTGATAGGCGAAAATCTAACCCGATTGTAGGTTATAAAAGTAGCTCGGAAGAGGGTTTTTGGCAGCGATTTTCTTGGGTGAATTGGAGCGATTTGTTGTTGCAAATCAGGGTCTTCAAGGCTAGTCGAAGGCAATCAAAGATCAAGCAACCAAAGTGCTCTTGTAAGGTGTTTTTTCTTTACTTGCATTGTATTTCATACTTGTATTAGCTTGTATCTTTCGTATTACTCAGTGTAATCATTGTAAGGGGTTTCTCCGCCTCCAACTTGTGTCGCGAAGGAGTGTTTATTAGTGATGTGTGATTGGCATCATTAGAGCTCTTTAGAGCTCGATCCGTGGAGTATGAACCTTTCGGTTCTGAACCACGTTACATCCTTGCATACTTGTGTTTGTCTTAGTTTTTGTTATTGCTATTATATATATTCCACTGCGCTAATGAAGATTGTAGAGACAAGCATGAACAAATTCCATCGACGTATCGAAACGAGCTATTCAACCCCCCCTCTAGCGGTCAACAAATCTTCTACAATTGGTATCAGAGCTAGGAGCTCTTCTACAGACTAACCGCCAAGACCAAACCGCTAGAGGAAGAAGATGGAAGTTGAAGAACAACTTGGATGGGACATCAACACACCGTCCCGTACACATTATATGGACTAGAAGGCTTCAATTCTTGGAAGAGAAGAATTGAAGATTTTATCATGATGAGAGATTTTGAGGAGTGGTCCATTTTAATGGAAGGATTCGAATATTCAAGAGGACCAAAGGGAGGATTCCTCAAGAAGAAGAGATGGACCGAAGAGCAAGTCCAAGTCTTCGAGAAAAATTATAAGGTAATGAAATTTTTGATTGATTTAATACCTAACAATATCTTTTGTATCTTAAGTAATTATATAGATTCCAAGGAGCTATGGAGCCAAGTGGCTAAGCTCCATGAAGACCCATCACCGGCTCAAGAAGAGGAGGCCGAAGATGAATCCTCATCTTCACAAGTGAGTGAGGATTCGGAAGTTGATAGGGAGTCAACCTCCGAATCGGTGGAAGAAGAGGAAGAATTTGAGGAGACCTCCATCTCTAGGATTGAGGGAGAGGAGATTAGGGAATCCTCAACACCGGAACAACAAGAAGAAGCATCTACATCCGGTCGAGAGGAAGAGCAAGCTCAAGAGATCCTCACCGCCACCCTAGGTAACTCAAACATTTGTGTTAATAATAAAATGCATATAATATATTTTAAGTGTAGGGAATGTGGGCATTACAAGAGTAAGTGCCCAAAGAATGTCAAGAAGCCTCCACAGGCACCAAAGGTCAAGGATGCCGGTGTCCCCACCAAGAAGAGCAAGGAGCTCGTAGTATGCTTCAAGTGTCATAAGAAGGGGCACTATAGAAGTCAATGCCCTAGGAGAAAAGAAGAAGCATCACAAGTAGGGGGAGCCTCTAAGGCAAACCCTAAGGTATATCTAAATAATTCTCTTTCTTTAAATTATAGGCCAAAGCATGCTAGGAATAATTTTAGCAATCTTGCAATTTATCATAAAGAGCATGCTAGAAATAGGGAGTTTTGTCTAGGTGCTAAGAGTGTTAATTTTTCAAATAAGGGGAAATTTTGGACTAATGTCCCTAGAAAAACATTACCTAGGGAATCTATTAGAAAAATTGAAGACCACCTAGGTTTTAACCCCAAATGGACTAGGCATATGCCTAAGAATAACCATGCACAAGGATTAAATCAAAATTCAAAAATTGGGCAATTAGAGGTTGAAAATCAAGCCTTGAGGTCAAGGCTTGAGAAACTTGAGAAGACCCTTAAGATTATGCAAAACCAAATAAAAGGTTCAAATGGTCAAACTCTAGGGTCTAGAAGTCAAAGTCAAAACCTAGGGCATAAGAGACAAGAGTCAACCAAGGGCAAGAAAGGTTTGCGTCACAAACCTAAGCCTAAGGTGACTTATCATAGTGTTCCATTTGATTATGGAACACAAACTAGGTCTAGGAAAGCTAAGGTCAATAGGGAAGTCATCCCTAAGGTTGACCAAGGTAGGTGCCTAGTGGCTAGGGTTTCGAAGAAACCTAGGGTGGCCACTAAGAAAGTTACAAGGGGAGTCACCCCTAGAGTTAACCATGGCAAGACCCAAATGACCAAGGCTAACAAGCCTAGAAGGGTCATTAGGAAGGTATCTAGGGAGGTTATTCCTAAGGAATACCTAATTAACCCTAGGAGCTCAAATAGATTTTTGATTCATAAGAGCGTGATTGATTCACGCTAGATGGATTTAGGGTGTGCCAACTTTAAATGGAAGGGTAGTTAACCTAACCATGGTAAAGGTGACACTTTAGGTAATTTTCAAGGTTATGGATACCTTGGAAATAGATTTGATATTATGATCCTAAAAGATTTTAGGATGTGCCAATACATTTTTGGAATTATGAAAAATCAATTATATTGGCACAATTTAGGATTAGAGGTCATAGTGTGTCATTTTGGATTTTTGGAACACTTGGGAGAAAAGTGATAATATGCAAAATATACTTAATTATATCAAATGACAATTAATACTAAGTTTTAGATATTATTATACCTATACATTTTATGTGTCATTCTTTGTTTGTCATATAACATGTCATGACATCATGTTTATTTTTATCATTTATATGTCATGATTATGTGTAGGATTAAGATTTAATGTCATGTGTTTTTAGATTGTATCATATGCTATGACATCATGATCATTAGTCATGCTTAATTTTGCTATCATTTATGTCATGATCATTCATGCATTTAAATTTGATTAAAATTGATGTAAGGATTATGGCATGACTTGAAGTCTCATTTATAAGGGAATCAAGTAGGGTTGCCTTAGAAAAATGCATGAAACCCTAGATTAGGATGAAAAAAAACCACATCTCACATCTAAATTGACATGTATGTGTATTTATACACCCTAGATACATGTGAGATGATAGGATATGAATTAAGTTCAAGGTACATAGTTTTTGCATCTAGATGAACTAAAACTCATCTTTTACTAAAGGTGAATCATTGGGAAAATTTATGTATAAGTCATGTACATTAAGCCCAAGAAATATGATCCAATATAGGTTTTCAAAATCATTTTAAAATACTTTTAGAAAACCTTGGTGAAGTATATCTTTTGATAGCAATCACCATTGATGAGGTTGATACAAAGTGAGCTAAAACATTGAAGTTTTTCTTCACTTTTGAACTCTGTATCAATTTCGATATTTTATAGGTAAAATATTTTTCTAACATTTTTCACCCATTGTATTGGTCATAAGTAATATACGTATGAATTTTCACAATTTTTCAATATATGTAGAATTACTTACACTTTTCTGAATTTCATTTCTGATAACTAAAATTCTGATTTTCCAGTTATCAGTCGACTGCCCTTGGTGGTTGTCGACTGTTGGACATGACAGTCGACTGATCTTTGATAGAGTTGAGTGCCAAGCTGATTTTGAAAAAACAAGGTTGTTTAGCCCATTTTCAGCTACGGTAAAGGTCTCTAACCACTCCTAACCCTATGATATGCTTTGGGAAGCATTATAAAGGGTGAAATCCATTGGATATGGATTAGAAGAGTTATTAGGGAGATGTATCGAATTTAAGGATGGGAAAGTTTAAGGTTGAACATTAGACCTTATTTTTGATAGTTTAGAGTTCCTATTGGCTTAGGGACTTCCCAAGGACATTGTTGGTGCAATGGTCAAGGGGGAGCAAGCCTTTAGGGGGAGGTATCCATTATGGGATGATGGATGGTATTTTTCCTCATGAAGGGAAAAATAGGAATTTTGAGATACCCAATTTGGAAATTGGGAGAGTGTATAGGATTGCCTCTCTTGAGTGATATTGGACTTATCACTAGGAAGATGGTAGGCATCCTAGGTATTTTTGGACCAAGGGAGAGATTGTAAGATCTCATTGGGACATATGACATTGACCTCCTTGGAGAGAAAATATTTTTTGATGTTAGTCAAAAAGGGGGAGAATGTTTTTGGGAGAATTTATGGGATTACCAATTTGGAATAATTTGTAAGAAGAATTGAGTTAGTGTTCTAACTCAAAGGTATATGGTTTTGTCAAACATCAAAAAGGGGGAGATTATTGGTGCAATAGGCCCAAGTCACGATTGACTTGACTCGAGTTTGACTCGAGAGATGTTTTGATGTTTGACATTTGACATTGATGTCTGATAATGTTTTGGGGAGATTGTTGGTGCAATCGACCCGGGTCATGATTGACCAGACTTGAGTTTGTCTTGAGAGGGATTTTGATGGTTGACTAGGGTTGACCATGTCATGGAAAGTCCAAGTCTTGAGTACTTGGCATGTAAAGTCCAAGCATGGGTCTTGGCATGGAAAGTCCAACATGGGTTGGCAAGGGAAAGTCCAAGCTTGAGTCTTGGCATTTGAGAAGTCCAAGGGGTTGATATTAGTGGCGTAAAGTCCAAGCGGGAGTCTTGGCAGCATAAGTCCAATGGTTGACGGTGTAAAGTCCAAGCGGAGTCTTGGCAACGTAAGTCCAATATGCCTTAGCGGTGTAGACACCGTTAGCATGACATAGCCGATGGAAGCACCTGAAAGCTAGCATATGGATGAACAAGTCATGGATGACTTGGAGGGATCTGATAGGCGCGAGGCTGACGGAGGTGGCTAGAAGGCTTAAGTCTAGGTTACGGGTGGTCTAGCAAGTATGGGGGCACCATACTTGGGTTAAACCTCATGTTTAAGATGTATTAGTCGACTGGTATCATGTGGCAGTCGGTTGGTGTGAGTCAACTAGGGTTTGACTGTGGGAAGTGCCCTAGCAGTCG
This sequence comes from Wurfbainia villosa, assembly GCA_025175895.1. NCBI lineage: Eukaryota > Viridiplantae > Streptophyta > Magnoliopsida > Zingiberales > Zingiberaceae > Wurfbainia > Wurfbainia villosa. Next base: position 31,275,051 of record CM045986.1, read on the forward strand.
ACTGCCAGAGGTGGGCAGTCGACTAATTGGCTGAGTAATCGACTGATCTTGTGATCAGTCAACTAGTGCTTAGTATATCAGGCACAGAATGGAGTCTGACTTGACTGCTGGGGTTAGCAATCGAGTGAAGGCTCGATCAGTTGACTGATGGACATTATCAGTCGACTAATGTCCTATCCGTTAGATTTTTCCAGCGTGGATTGCACCGTTGTCTCACAGTAATAGTGTCTTTAGTCGACTGATGGTCCCGACCAGTCAACTGATAAGCAAAAATCTAGCCCGATTAAAGTTTATAAAAGCAGCTCGTAAGAGGGCTTTTGGCAACTATTTTCTTGGGTGAATTGGAGTGATTTGCTGTTGCAAATCAGGGTCTTCAAGGCTAGTCCAAGGCAATCAAAGATCAAGCAACCAAAGTGCCCTTGTAAAGTATTTTTTCTTTACTTTCATTGTATTTCATACTTGTATTAGCTTGTATCTTTCATATTACTTAGTGTAATCATTATATGGGGTTTCTCCGCCTCCGACTTGTGTCGAGAAGGAGTGTTTATTAGTGATGTGTGATTGGCATCGCTAGAGCTCTTTAGAGCTCGATCCATGGAGTAGGAACCTTTCGGTTTCGAACCACGTTACATCCTTGCGTACTTATGTTTGTCTTAGTTTTTGTTATTGCTATTATATATATTCCGCTGTACTAATGAAGATTGTAGAGACAAGCACGAACGAATTCCATCGACGTATCGAAACGAGCTATTCACCCCCCTCTAGCAGTCAATGAATCTTCTACAATAGGCTCGACCAGTGGCTCGATTGCCTATGCATCAGTCGACTGCTAGGGTTTGGCAATCGACTAATGGTCTATCCGTTGGAACTTGTCCAGCGTGGATTAAGTCGTTGTCTCACAATGGCTACATGAGCAATCGACTGATGATCGCGAGCAGCCGACTGCTAGGCAGAATCTAGCCTGAGTTGCAGCTTTAAAAGGATTTCGAGGAGAAGGATTTTGGCATGGCTCTTTGAGGCGATTTGGAGGGGATTTGTTGCTGCAATCTAGACCTTCAAGGCTCTTCTCAAGCAACCAAAAGCAAGCATTCAAAGTCTTCTTGTAAAGTTTTTTCTTTACTTGTATTGCATTTCATCTTTGTATTTTCTTGTATCTATTGTATTACTTATGTAATCACCTGTACGAGGTTTCTCCACCTTCGGTGTGCCACCGAGAAGGAGTGTTATTGATTAGTGGTGTGTACATCACTAGAGCTCGTTGAGCTCACCCGTAGAGTAGAAATCCTAAGGTTTATAACCACATATATTCGTGTGTATTTGTGATTGTGCTTGTGTATTTATTTTCATTGTATATTTCATATTTCCACTGCATACTAACATTTTTAAGACAAGCGCAATCGAATTCCATCAACCGATCAAAACACGCCATTCATCCCCCCCCTCTAGCGCTCACCGAAGTTCCTACAAACTAGAATAGAGGCACCCTTCTACTCATTTGGGGACACAACCACCCAGTTTAGAGGTAGAACATGTTTATGTGATTACTAGAAAGGAGGCGCAGCAGGCCGAAGGATCGATGATTTGAGGTATGATTTCAGTTTATTCTATATATGTTGATACTTTGATTGATACTGGTGGTTCACATTCATTCATATCTAGAATATTTCTGGGTAAGATTGGAAAATCCCTATATTTTGACCATGTGAATAGAAATATCATTACCTTTAGGAGAGGTACTGACTACCCATCAAGAAGTCAAGGGGTGTCCGTTGGACTTTGACGGTCATACTCTTATGGTGGATCTTCATGAATTAGAAATGGTGGAATTTGACATTATCCTTGGTATGGATTAGTTAGCTGCTTATCATGATACTGTTGATTGTCAAGCGAGAGTAGTAACCTTCCGACCATCCCAATCAACCTGCATGGGAATTTGTTGGTACTAAGGATAATGGAGTATCTATAATTTTAGTAGTACAAGCTCAAAGGATGATGGATGGTGGGTTTCGAGGATATCTGTTGTCTTTAATACAAGCCAATGAAGGGGATGAATCACACGCCTCAAGCATTCGTATAGTTCGGGACTATCTAGATGTGTTTCCGGATGAACTTATGGGCTTGCCACCTCATAGGCAAGTGGAATTCATAATTGAGGTAATTCCAGGAACGACACCAGTGCCCAATATCCCATACCGTATGACGCCAAAAGAGTTGAAAGAACTTAAGGAACAACTGTAGAAACTGTTGGATAGCGGATTTATCCATCACAATATTTCTCCTTGGGGAGCTCCAATACTTTTTATTAAAAATAAGGATGGATCTCTGAGGTTATGCATCGACTATCGATAACTGAATGTAGTAACTATTAAGTACAAATATCCTTTACCATGGATCGAGGATTTATTTGATCGACTTAAGAATACTTGAGTGTACTCTAAGATTGATTTATGATTAGGTTGTCATCAGCTTAGAGTAAGAGATGAGGATGTGCAAAAAATGACATTTCATACTTGGTATGGACACTACAAGTTTTTGGTAATGCTGTTTGGACTCACTAATGCTCCAGTCGCATTCATGGATTTGATGAATTGGGTGTTTCTAAAGTATTTAGATCGCTTTATTATTGTCTTCATAGATGATTTTTTGTTATATTCATGATCCGAAGAGGAGCATGAATAACATCTTCATATTGTATTAGAGACATTACGACGAGAGCATCTTTATGCAAAATTCAATAAATATGATTTCTAGTTACCTTTAGTAGGATTTCTTAGACATGTGATTTCCAACAGAGGTATTGCAATGGATCCCTAGAAGATTAAATCCATTACCAATTGGAAGCAACCGAAGCAGTTCAAGAAGTTCGCAGTTATTGTGGTTGGATGGATATTATCGTAGATTTGTAGAGGTTTTCTCTAGTATCGCTTTACCACTAACTCGTTTGACCCAAAAGGGTATGAAGTTCACCGGGCAGAAGCTTGTGAAACCAAATTTTAGGAGCTCAAATAGCAATTGATATGTGGACGAGTATTAGTGATTCCTTTTGGTGAGGATGAATTTGTATTTTATACAGATGGGCCCTTTTAGGGATAGAGAGCAGTCATGATGCAATTCGATTGGGTAGTATCATATGCCTCCCCCCCAGTAGAAAGATCATGAGGAAAATTATCCTGTACATGATTTAGAACTTTTTGCTATCATCTTTGCTCTGAAGATATAGAGACATTACTTGTATGAGATCACTTTTGAGATTTTCACAAATGATAAAAGTTTGAAATATCTTTTCACCTAGAAAGAGATGAATCTTAGATAGACATGATGGATGGAATATCTAAAGGATTATGATTGCACTATCAATTATCATCCGGGGAAAGCTAATATAGTAGCTGATACATTGAGCAGAAAGTCTTGTGGGGTTTTGGCTTGCCATTGGATGACAGTTACCGATTTGGTTCGACAAATTTCGGAATTGGGATTATTAGAGGAGGGTCAAACCCAACGAGGGATATTAGTTTCTATGGTTTCTCAATCGACCATAGTTGAGAAGATTAAGGAGGCACAAGTTAGTGACTAGTATCTCTAGTTTCTCTGTAGTAGAGTGGACTCCAGATAGCAGATGGGATTCTCTTGTGATGTGAAAGGAATTCTCCACTTTCGAAGAAGATTTTGTGTTCAGGAGTTGCACCCGATCAAGGAAGAGTTGCTTCAGGAGGCTCATCATTCGAAATTTGCAATACATCATGGTGGTACCCGAATGTATCGAGATTTGAAGCATTCTTAGTGGTGGAATGACATGAAGAAGGATATTGAAGATTTTGTTGCTTGATGCTTGGTATGTCAATAGGTGAAGGTCGAACATCAGAGACCAGCCAGATTACTTTTGGAGATTTCAATATCAGAATGGAAGTGGGAGCACATCTCTATAGACTTTGTTGTGGGTTTACCTAGGGCCCGAAAGGGGTTGTTGCAATGGCACCAGATAATCGAACCTAGGTTTTGATTATAGCAAAGACCCAAAGTTAAGGTCTTATCATTATCTCATATGCTCGGTTAAGTGTGCAGAAATGATTAAGCTAAGCCGAAGGTCAGCGACACCTGGAGAATCTCGAGTCGAGAAACCGTGGTGGTCGGGCGACACCGGGAGAACTTCGTGGGAGTCGAAAAACCTAGGTGGAGACCGGAAGCTATGCGACTGGTCAGAAAGGACCGGAGGTAAGCACGAGTGCGAAGAGAGATGGTAAGGTCGTGTCCTCCATACGGGGACGACCGTAGGCGACGATCCGACTAAGACTTCTAGTGGAAGGTCTAGGTCGAGATCGAACGGTAAGGAACCATCATATTTACTATCTTTCATTTGTTTTGTGCTAACTCTTTGTTGTAGTTGAATGGGCCGATCGATCTTCTATTGGCATCACGATCGATGAGGGCCATTAGTCGACTGATATTCAAACTGCCTACTTCCATGAAGGTCAAGATAAGAACCCCTTTTCTTGGGGTGAGGTGTCCATTTGGATCAGATCTTCCACTCAACATTTAGGGGGTTGGAGGGCTATAAAAGAAGGGGGGTTTCACCCTTTAGGTCATCAAAATTGCTCTCAAAGTGCTCCCACAATGCCGAAGTTTTACACCACCGTAACGCCGATGCGAAGCCAAAGATCCCCACTCTACTTCGTCGGTATATTCATTTAGTTCTTTTATTTCATACTTAATTTTGTACTCAGAGCTTTTATCGTATGAGGTGAGATAGACTTTTTTGCCTCATCCTCGAGTTTTGGTTTTTTGTGTAATCGTTGTCTCCTACCTCCAACGAGGAGGAGACTCTATAGTGGATTGCCCCTTTGTACGCGGTCTAGGATCGCGAGGCTTTGGAGTAGCAATCGTTTGGTTGTGAACCAAGTAAAAACAAACTGTGCATTTTATTTTATCTTGTATTATTTTTCTACGTTTATTACTCGTGTTTTATCGACGAAAAGAAAATTTTACGCTCGCTATTCACCCCTCCCTCTAGCGCGTTTTCGATCCAACAATTGGTATTAAAGTGGGGGCGCTAAGATTTGGTGAAACCACCAATCTAGCATTGATTTTTGGTTTTCATTTCGTATTTATTTTAAATTTTCTTTTTATATTGATTTTCATTTTGTTAAATTTTCTTTACTATTTTCCCGCACTACTAATCCAAGGCAAAGTCTTAGAACTTTTTTCGTGTTTTTTTGTTTTTGTGTAAGATTTGGTTTAGATGTCCCATCTCGAAGGGTTTAGCACTGCCCGACCTCCGTTTTACAATGGAGATGACTTTAGTTACTGGAAGGGTTGGATGGAGTGCTACTTAAAAACCCAAGTAGAGATGTGGATCGTGATTCAAACCGGATTCTCGCTACCTACCAACGAAGATGTCGAGTTCCTAGATTGCGACAAGTGGACCAATGCCATGAAGCATCTATTGGAGGCCGATGCAAAGGCAACCCAAATCCTACAATGCAGTCTTTCCAAGGAGGAGCTCAACCGGGTCGGACCATTCATAAGCACGAATGACTTATGGAACAAGCTCATCAAGCTATACGAAGGAACGACCGACACGAAGGTATGTAAGTGTGATTTATTATTAAATAAATTGTTTAATTTGAAAGTGCAAGAACACGAGACCGCCACTCAATTACACGCAAGGATCTAAGAGATTATGAATGGACTCCACTTGATCGGACAAAAGGTGTAGAATCGGGACATAATAAGGTACGCGTTAAATGCATTTCCTAGGACCACCTTGTGGGCATCCATGGTTGATGCCTACAAGGTATCTAGAGATCTATCTAAGATTAGGTTAGAAGAACTTTTTTCATAATTTGAATTACACGAACAATCTAACACGGTCCCGACCGAGAAAGGAATTTCTTTGGTTGCAGGTCGAAAGAAGAAGGCGAAGAGCAAACCACTTCCCGAAGAAGAAGAAGAGGAGTACGAATCGGAGGTGAACGACGAGATGGAGACCGAACTAGTGAATCTAGTTTGAAAGATGATCAAGAGCCGAAGACGCCTGATCAAGCAACCCAAGGAAAATTCCAACTACCGGTGCTACGAATGCAACAAGATGGGCCACATCAGATCGGATTGCCCAAGACTAAAGAATAAACCATCTCAATTCAAGAAGAAGGTGCTCAACGCAACATGGTAGGAGTCGTCGGAGGTGGAAGACGAGCTCAATAATCTCGCGTTCATGGCCAAGCCAATCGAGCCCGAAGACGAGTCCGAACCCGAAGCAAGCGACGAGTTCAAGACTGAGTCTGACTCCAGATCCGAAGATGAACTTCAATTCAAGACAAACCATGGATCCATATCCGATTCAAGAGATTCGATTAAGGTAAATCAGTCTTTAATTGATACGCTTTACAATTCAATTAAATATTTAACTAAAAAGTTAGCTAAGTCTGAGTCCAAGGTCGAGACCTTAGTTGAGGAGGTGAAACTCCTTAAACATGAGGTCTCCCTAACCTCTTTGAATAGTCAAGTTCAAGAGGAGAACTCAACTCGAGTTGAAAAACTCGAAGAAGAGAACTCTCTCTTGAAAGGACAAGTCCAAGATCTTAGGCAAACATTGGAAAGGTTTACTTTGGGATCCAAGGGGCTTGACCTACTACTTAGATCACAAAGGGTCGTGTACAACAAGACCAGACTAGGATTTAGATCAACCATGACCAATAAATCGTATATGTCAATCATGAATCGAAATAGACAAATAGTCCAAGCATGGGTCCCTAAGACCGCTTTAATTTCACAATTAGGATCCAATAAGTACTGGGTTTCCAAAGACCAAATCCACTATGTGAAAAGGCCGAATCTATTCAATGGTCCAGGGAGAGCTAGTACTAAATTTGTTTGTTTTATTTCTTGAATTAGACTTTCATGCTTAGTTAATTTTTAGAACGGCTAGATAGGGTTAATAACCAATCAATCTTGAAAAAAGAGTATTAGGACGTGGCGAGATGATAGTACGTTAATGAAACGAAGTCCTGTGTGTCCAAGTTAGATAAGGCATATCTAGCTTGGTGCAATCGACTAAGTTGAACTAGCTAAAACTACCTCGCTGTATCCTTAACTAGTTAGATCAGGAAGTAATCTTAAGTGAATCAAGTAATCAATTTCTTGAATTTGGCTTTATCTAAGGAAGTAGTCGTTGTTTCGATCAAAGAAGGCCTCTGTGCCTCGCCATGACCTGGAAGCTAATTTCTCGAAAAGTTTACTTGACGAGCTAAGGATTAAATCCGAATCTAACCCAAGGTTGATTAGTTTCAAAACACTAAATTTAATCAAGTAAAATTGAAGTCATCTCAAAAACATATAAGGTGAACATGTTTGATCATGTAGAAAGGGTGAGATGACTATTAGGCTAAAATAATCAATCAACTTTAAAATTCCAATGTTCGATCCAACTACTATATGTGTAGGATCAATAGATGTTGGATAGTGGGTGCTTCCGACACATGACCGGAGACCGACTAAAATTTTCGAAGCTCAGATTCAAAAGTCAAGGATCGGTAGCCTTCAGAAACAACGGAAAGCTCAAAATCATTGGTTCAGGTGATATTGAGTTGAACTCCAACTTTATAATTCGTAATGTACTTTTAGTTGAGAATTTTGATTTTAATTTACTTAGCATATGCTAATTGTGTGGTAACAACTATAAAATTACCTTCTTACAAAATGAATGCCTAATAAAAAATAATGACACTTCAAAAATTATACTTAAGGGAACTAGAAATAGCAACATTTACACAATTAACTTACCCAACTCCTCAACCAAGTGTCTAATGACATAGCAAGAGGAATCTTGGTTATGGCACCGACGACTCGGCCACTCTCACCCAAGACTTGTACATAAAATGAGTTAGAGTGGTTTAGTCAAAGGTATGCCCAATCTTAATCACTTGGACAATAAAATTTGTAATGCTTGTCAACATGGTAAACAAACTAGGACCTCACATCAACTAATCAACCAAGAAAGAACCAAAAGTGTACTTGAGCTCCTACATTTAGACCTATTTGATTCTCATGGAGCCAAGTCACTAAATGGAAGTCAATATTGTCTAGTAATAGTTGATGATTTCTCTAGGTTCACTTGGGTTAGGTTTCTAAAACATAAAAGTGAAACCTTAGAGCAACTCCCCAACTTATGTAAATTAATAGAAAATGAAAATAATCTTAAGGTAAAAAGACTCAAAAGTGATCATGGTGGTGAATTCGAAAACCATAGGTTTACCGATTTTTGTAATCAAAATGGATACCACCATGAGTTTTCCTACCCTAGGACTCCTCAACAAAACAGTCTAGTCGAACGTAAAAATCGAACATTATAAGAAGTTGCTAGAACCATGTTGAGTGAGTATAACTTACCTAATAGGTTTTGGGCAGTAGCGGTCAATATGGCATTGTATGTTCAAAATAGATCCTCCTAGTTAGAAGACACCTTAAAACCTCTTATGAAATATATTATGAAAAATTACCAAACAACAAGTATTTTAGGGTCTTTAGTTGTAGGGTGCACATATTAAACACTAAGGATTATCTAGGGAAATTCACCCCTAAAACAACTACCGGAACATTCCTAGGGTTCTCAACCACTAGTAAAGCTTATAGAGTGTATAACAATGAAATCCTAAAAATCGAAGAAACAATTAACGGAGTATTTAATGAAGGAAACGAAACTACAAAACCCAGATTAGAAGTGATTAGTGAACCTAAATCTAAACCTGAACCTAACTCTAGACCCGAACCTAATTCACAAAACGAATCTAGTTCAAATCCTAACCCAAATCAATCTAGGATACAATCAAACCACCCCGATCGATCAAGTAATAGGTGATCCCAATTTAGGAGTGCGAACTAGAGCCTCCTATAGAAACCTAAGCCAAATTTCACTTATCTTAAAATTTGAACCCAAAATAATTGAACAAGCTTTTCTTGATCCCGATTGGATTATAGCTATGCAAGAAGAGTTAGCTCAATTTACTAGAAGTCAAGTTTGGGAAATAGTACCCCCACCTAAAGAAAAAACGATAATTGGAACAAGGTGGGTATTTCAGAACAAACTCGATAATTAAGGAGAAGTAGTTCGGAATAAGGCTAGGTTAGTCACTAAAGGATTTAGCCAATTTGAAGGCTTAGACTATGACGAAACCTATGCACCCGTAGCTAGACTTGAATCGATTAGAATGTTATTAGCCTACACTGCACATCGACGATTCAAGCTATTTCAAATGGATGTCAAGTCAGCATTTTTGAATGAATTCATTAAGGAAAAAGTTTACATTAGCTAACCACCCGAATTTGAGAGTCTAGACAAACTTGACCATGTTCTTAAACTTAGAAAAGCCTTATATGGACTAAAACAAGCTCCTAGAGCTTGGTATGAAAGATTTTCGATTTACCTTAAGTCTAAGGGGTTTAGTCAAGGCTTAGTCGACCCAACCTTATTTGTAAAATCCATAGGAAAAGAGATTTTCATTGCCCAAATATATGTAGATGACATAATCTTTGGAACAAGTAATACAATATTACTAAATGAGTTCATTTCACTAATGGAAAATGAATTCAAAATGAACTTAGTAGGCGAATTGACTTTTTTCTTAGGCTTACAAATTAAACAAACAAGAGAAGGTATCTACCTACACCAACGAAAATATGCTAAGGAAATAATTAATAGATTTGGAATGTAAAACGCTAAGGAAATTAACACACCAATGGAAACTAATGTGAATATAGGAGAAGACTTAAAAGGAAAACTAATTGATTTAAAATACTATTGGAGCGTGATAGGTAGCCTCCTTTACTTAACTACGAGTCGACCCGATATACTCTTTGCGGTAAGTATGTGTGCGAGATTTCAATCTTGCACTAAGGAGTCACACCTAACACTAATCAAACGCATCTTTAGGTACCTAAAAGGAACATTAAACGTAGGAATTTGGTACCCTCGGTCTAATGAGTTTGAGCTAATCGGCTACTTCGATTCGGATTACGCCGGTAGTAAACTCGATAGGAAGAGCACAAGTGGTTGTTGCCAACTCCTCGACTCAAGTCTAGTTAGTTGGTGTAGTAGAAAGCAACATTGTGTTTCCTTATCTACCACCAAAGCCGAATACGTTGCGATGGGTGAGTGTGTAGCTCAACTTCTTTGAATGAAGCACACTCTCCAAGATTTTCAATTAATCTTTAATCACACAAAACTTTTCATTGAAAACATTAGTTCCATTAATCTAACTAAGAACTCAATTTGTCACTCTAGGACTAAACACATAGAGGTTAAACATTATTTTATTCAAGAACACATAGAAAATGGTACAATCTAATTTGAATATGTTGAGTCCAAATCGAACCTAGCAGATATCTTCACCAAACCCTTACCCGAAGCAGAGTTTAGTCTGCTTAGACACAAATTAGGAATGTGTGTAATATAGTAGGACTCAACTCTTATATTTTTCTTGTATACTCTATTTTTTGTTTTTCATGCTACATGGACTAGCTTAGGATTTACCTTAGAAAGCATGCACCTATAGATTTAAGGAGCCAACATATCTGACAACACATAGGATCAATGTGTTTGTGTACTTAGCCACATAGATGGGTGTGAGATGTTAGGACCTTACTCCTGGTTCTAGATGTAGATCCAGTGCATCGATATGAACCATGGAGTATAATTATTTAAAATAACCAACTCTATACAGGACTTATTGCTCATTTTATATCAATTAAGTCACAAAGAGTTGACACATACTTTTAGTTGAGATTATTTATTTTCAAAATTTATACGGGACATGCTTGGACTTACAAATTATAATCGCTTTTTTGTACAAACCCCCATACTTTTCGATTAATGGCAAAAGGGGAAGAAAAAAGCCAAAGTTAAGGGATAAAAAAATATTTTTTGATATCTTAACTTAAAATGTTCAGGCCAAAGTTAAGTAATCCAAAGTTAAGGGATCAAAAATTATTTTTTGAATCTTAACTTAAAATGTTCAGGCCAAAGTTAAGTAATCTTGATTACTTAACTTGCTTAACCTTTTTAGTGGCAAACATTAAGGGGGAGAGCTAAGCCTTTTTTTTTTCAAGTACTCACCTAAGGTCAAGGGGGAGGACTTGAAAAAGAAAGTTTGCTCTAACTTATGCTAACTTACTAAGTTACTCTTACTAACTTACTAAGTTATGCACTCTTTCATATTCATGCTTCTTTCATGTTCATGCTTCTTTTATACTCAAGCTAATTGTGTTTCACATTTACTACTCATCTTGTTTTACACTTAATTTTCTCTTAACTTTGTGTCGGTTTGTCATAGATAAAAAAGGGAGAGATTGTTGGTGCAGTGACACCAGATAATCGAACCTAGGTTTTGATTATGGCAAAGACCCAAAGTTAAGGTCTTATCGTTATCTCATATGCTCGATTAAGTGTGCAGAAATGATTAAGCTAAACTGAAGGTCAATGACACCCGGAGAATCTCGAGTTGAGAAATCGTGGTGGTCGGGCGACAACGGGGGAACTTCATGGGAGTCGAAGAACCCAGGTGGAGACTGAAAGCTAAGCGATTTGTCAGAAAGGACCGGAGGTAAGCACGAGTGAGAAGAGAGATGGTAAGGTCATGTCCTTCGTACGGGGATGACCATAGACGACGATCAGACTAAGAGATCCAATGGAAGGTCTAGGTTGAGATCAGACGGTAAGGAACCGTCATATTTACTATCTTTCGTTTGTTTTGTGCTAACTCTTTGTTGTAGTTGAATAACCAAGTTGGTAGTCGACTGTTGGCTATTGGCTGCCGACTGCTGCTAGCATCAGTCGACTGATGAGGGCCATTAGTCAACTGCTATTCAAACTGCCCACTTCGATGAAGGTTAAGATAAGAACCCCTTTTCTTGGGGTGAGTTGTCCATTTGGATCAGATCTTCCACTCAACGTTTAGGGGGTTGGAGTGCTATAAAAGAAGGGGGGTTTCACCCCTTTAGGTCATCAAAATTTCTCTTAAAGTGCTCCCGCAACGCCGAAGTTCTACATCGCCGTAACACCACTGTAACGTCGACGCAAAGCCAAAGATCTCCACTCTACTTCGTCGGTAGATTCATTTAGTTCTTTTATTTCGTACTTAATTTTGTACTCAAAGCTTTTATCGTATGAGGTGAGGTAGGCTTGTTGCCTCATCCTTGAGTTTTGGTTTTTGGTGTAATCGTTGTCTCTTACCTCCAACGAGGAGGAGACTCTATAGCGGATTGCCCCTTCGTACACAGCCTAGGATCGTGGGGCCTTGGAGTAGCAACCGTTTGGTTGTGAACCAAGTAAAAATAAAGTGTGCATTTTATTTTATCTTGTATTATTCCGCTGCGTTTATTACTCATGTTTTATCGATGAAAAGAAAATTTTGCGCTCTCTATTCACCCCCCCCTCTAGCGCGCTTTCGATCCAACAAAAGGGAAATGATGCAATTTGGATAATCATTGATCGGTTAACTAAATCTGCTCATTTTCTTCCAATTCGTAGGATAGATTCGTTGATGTTGGAGGATCGTGGCCTGGTTAGAAGGGGGGTTGAATAGCCTTTTCGAGTGTTCGATGGAAATCGTTCGTTCGTCTACAATATTCGTTAATACATGTAGTGGAAATACAAATAACAAATACAAATGCAAGAGACAAATACACAAGCACAAAACAAACCGATATACATGGTTCAGAACCTTAGGGTTCCTACTCCACGGGGTGAGCTCAACGAGCTCGAGTGATGAACACACCACTACTAAAACTCCTTCTCAACAACAAGTCAGAGGTGGAGAAACCTCGTACAAAAAATTACAACAGTAATACAAGAAGTACAAGCAAATACAAAGACAAGAATGAAATACATAAAAAAAACTTTACAACATTGGCTTTAAACACTTTACTTGTTGCTTGTTTTGGTTTGCTCTTGAAGGTCTGAAATGCAGTAGCAATTCCCCTCCAAAATCTCACAAAAAAAAACCCTGTAGAAATCCTCTCCAAGCTCCTCCTTTTATGCTTGTCTCGAGTTGATTCTGCACCTAGCAGTCAACTGCTCATACCCATCAGTCGACTGCTGTTGTAGCCGTTGACTCACAACGACTCGATCGATGCTGGACAAGTTCCAATGGATACACCATCAATCGATTAATCATGCCCATCAGTCGACTGATCAAGCCATCATTTGATTGCTCTAGACAATCAGTCGACTCAAAACCCTTCTATGCCCACGACCACCTTCAACACTCGACTGTCGACCCTTGGCAGTCGACTGATAGTGCATCAGTCGATTGTTAAACCCTAGCAATCGACTGTTGGGTCAGAAACACTACAGTCGAACACCAGTTGACAATCAATCGACTCAGAGCAGTCGACTGGTACCTATACTAGTAGACTGTTGTCGGGTAAAACCTCAAACACACACTTGTTTAAGCATTTGACTGTTTGGTAAACCTCAAACAACATGTTTGAACATCCGACACTTGACCTCATTCACTTGGACAAGTTCACCTCATCCATGAGGTTTAACCCAAGACACCCTTAGCCAAGACCTAAGCCTTTTAGCCACCTCTACTAGCTTCACACCAATCGGATCCCTCTAAGTCGTCCATGATTTGTTCATTCATGTGCGGATCCCTCCAAGTCATCCATGACTTGTTCATCCATGCGCTAGTCTCCAGGTGCTTCCTTTGGTTATTGTCATTATTTTGGTGTCTATACTGCCAAGGAATATATAGACTTATGCTCCCAAGACTACCGCTTGGCCTTACATTGCCAAACCACCCCTTGGACTTCCCAAATGCCAATGCTAACCCATGTTGGACTTTCACCGCCAAGGCTACACACTTGGACTTACGTGGCCAAGGCTACACACTTGGTCTTCCCTTGCCAACTCTATGTTGGACTTCCAATGCCAAGCCCCATGCTTGGACTTTCACCGCCAAGGCTACACACTTGGACTTACGTGACCAAGGCTACACACTTGGTCTTCCCATGACAATCACATGTCATATGTTTTGTCTAACATCAAAATATTGCTCGAGTCAAACTTGAGTCTGGTCAATCGTGACCTGGGCCAATTTCACCAACAATCTACCCCTTTTTGATGTTTGACAAAACCACAAACACCTTTGAGTTAGGTGACCTAACTCAAGTCTACGAATTATCCCCAATAGATAATTCTCACACCTTGTGAGAATTCCAACTAACCCCAATTGATACCTTCTCCCCCTTTTTGACATACATCAAAAAGGTCCTCTACAAGGGTGTCAATGTCTCATATACCAATGAGATCTTACAATCTCCTTAGTCCAAAAACATCTAGGATGTCTTCACTATTCCTAGTGATAAGTCTCATATCACTTAAGAGAGGCAATCCCCCAATTCTCCTCCCATAAGGAGAAATACATCGATCATCCCAAAATGGATAACCTCCCCCTAAAGGTTTGTTTCGCCTTGACCATTGCACCAACAATGTCCTTGGAGAGTCCCTAAGCCAATAGGAACACTAAGCAATCGAAATTAAGGGCAAAGATTCAACATTGAACTTTCACCTCCCTTAAAATTCGATACACACCCTAAACAATTCTTCTAATCCATTTTCAATGGATTTCCACCCTTCCAATGCTATTCAAAGCATATCCTAGGGTTAGGAGCAGTTAGAGAACAAAAAAATAGCTGAACATGGGCCTAACATGTTAGGGCAATCTCTTGCCATGATAAGGTTTTGATGTGTGTGGCAAAGGGTTTAAGTTAGGTTGGTATTGTTATTTGATATGTGCGTTGGAGTCTTGCAGGACTTAGTAATTCGCACATGGAGCCTTGGCGAGTTCACCCTCACAACCTCGGTCCTTGAGTCGGTGAAGGATAACTTTGCGGAAGCCGTGCGCTTGGAGCATCCGAGGGACCGCCAGACGAGATGACTTGAAGTGAAGCCAAGGAAGCAGACTTCGGAGGCAAGAGACGCGAAGGAGCATTGCAGAGCCGTGCGCCTGATGCTGCCGAGGGACGTGGCCGTGAACGAAGAGAGCTTCGGCGAGGGACTTCGAGTGAGATGAGAGAATGAGTGAAATATAAGTAGTTCATTAGGTGAACTTGGCCGAATGGATGAGTGTCGGAGACTTGACCGCAAGGGTTAAGGTTTACCCGACCGCCGAAAGCTCAAACTTATGTTAAGTTTGAGTTTCACAACACCGATCATTGCCATGTAATGGCAATCGCTCAAGTCAGTAGTGTTCGATCCGGTATCCGATCGATGGGTTTATGCCCGTGATCAGCCGATCGCTATGGAATGGCATCCGCCAGAGGATGTCGCGGCAGAACCACTCGTAGTCGATCGGGGCCGACTACGGAGGCACGATCGACTAGTGAGGTCCATCACGATCATCAAGTATTCCGTTGACTACACAACCGGAATCCGTTCGGAGGCCATTGTAGAGTAATGATCGCCAGGGCGCAATGATCATGATGGCGGCCAACGGGAAGAAATCATCTCTCTCGATAAAAAGAGAGGGTGTGAGCCTTTGAGAGGCTAATGCTTATGCTCTAAGTGATCTTCCTAGTGCCCCACAAGCTTTAAACTCTTCTTACCTGTCTTTACTTCAATCCTATTGTAAGAAGAGTGATCTTGGTTGTAAAGGTTACCTCCACCTAGCTTGGTGCAAAGGAGAGACCATTAGTGGATTGGTTTTGGCGGAGTGATTCACCGAGGACGAATCGGGGACCGTTGATTAGCGGCGTAGCTGTAAACCACGTTACACCATCTTGTTAGCGTTTGATTTCTTGTATTTCTATTTGCTTGTCTTGCTTTATTGTTTCCGTTGCGCTAATCTCTTTTTAGACGAGCAAATGCCGACATCCAACGTATATTCACCCCCCTCTAGTCGGCCGTTCGATCCCCTACAAGTGGTATCAGAGCCAAGGAAAGCTTGTCGAGGACTAACCGCCACAACAAGCAACATTCAAAATGGCCGGCTCAAACATCCACCCACCGAAGTTCGACGACGAATTCTCTTGGTGGAAAAAGAGAATGGAGGTATTTTTCGAAATGGATTTTGATATTATGATTACAATGGAATCCGGTTTCGTTTTGCCTAGGGATGAAGAAGGAAAGTCAATAGAGAAATCTAGGTGGACTAAAAAGCAAAGGGAAGAGCACCTTGCAAACTCAAAAGCCAAGCATCATCTTTTCAATGTGCTTCCCCAACAAGAGATCAACCAAATTGGAGAATGCCTAAGTGCCAAGGAGATGTGGGAGAAGCTAATTGAGCTTCATGAAGGCACATCCAAGGCGAAGCTAGCAAGGAGAGACCTCCTCCGCTCCCAACTCAACAACATTAAACTTGAAAAGGGAGAAAAGGTAACTTCCTTACATTCTAGGTTTAAGGAAATTTTGATTGGACTAACAAGTGTAAGTGAAAGGCTCTCCAACCGGGATATGGTAATGAAGGTCATAGATGTCTTTCCCCGGTCCTCAAAGTGGAGCTCCATGGTGGACTCATTCTACATCTTCAAGAATTTAGAAGTAAGCACCTTGGAGGAATTCTTCTCAACCATGGAGCTTCATGAAACAAGACTTGAAGGAATAAAAGAAGAGCCTAGAATCCAACCTTCAAGAGGAGTAGCTTTGATGGCAAACAAGGGGAAGAAGAAGATGGAAATCCCCTCCTCCTCTGATGATGAAGCATCCTCATCCTCCTCCATGGATAGCACGGAAGAAGCGTATATGGTAAGGAGGGTAAGGCGTGCTTTAAAAGGTTTTCGATTTAATAAATCCAATGATAGGAGTAGAAGACCAAGGGGGAAAATCATTTGCTACAATTGCCAAGGCGAGGGACACATAAGGGACAATTGTCCTCTCCTAAACAAGAGCAAAGAAGAGAGGAAGAAGAAAGAAGAAAGGAAGAAGAAAAAGGGGAGCAAGAAGAAAGAGGAGAAGAAGACAAAGGAAAAGAGAAAAGCCAAAGCTCTCAAGGCAAGGACTTGGGATGATCCATCCTCATCCTCTTCATCATCATCGGAAGAGGAGAATGCCTTTGTCACTAACCTAGCATTGATGGCTTTCGATGACTTGGATTGCTCCTCCACCGAAAATGAAGAATCAAGTACAAGTGGAGAGAGCTCAAGTGAAGGGGGAGTCTCCTCTACATCCTCATCTGAAGAAGAAGAGGACATGGAGACTATGGTAACAAATCTAACTCCTAAGAAAATAGTTTCCATGGTTTCTAGCTTAACTTGGGATTTATTTAGAGCTAAGAAGAAGAATAAGAGCATGCTAGATCAAATTAAGGATCTAGAAAATAAACTAGAAAAAGCATGCTTAAATGAAAATGAAAATATTTCTTCTAGCTTAAATGATGCATGCTCACATGAATATATGTCATTTAATGTTAGTGATGCATGCATGGATGAAAATAGGGCTTTAAGGGAAAAGGTAGACTATTTGACAAAAGCCCTAGAAAAGTTTACAATTGGCTCAAACACCTTGAACATGATTATAGGGAGCCAAAGGGCAAGTTTTAATAAGAAAGGCCTAGGTTATAAAGAAAAGGAAAATGAAAAGGTCTATAAATGTCTAATTGCTAGGGGACAAGATAAGAAGAAGGTAATTGCTAGGAAATGGATCCCCAAGGAGTATCTAGTGAACCCCATAGGCAAGAACTTATTTTGGGTTCCAAAATCCATCCTTAAGGGTTAGGATAACCCTAGGGTAGTCAACCATATGCAATTGACCTATATCATATTTTGGTTGACTTAGGATGGCAGGACAATATTTTTTAAATAGTGTTAGGTGATGATAATGTGCCTATAAATAGTTAATAATGCTTAAATCATAATAATTAATGTAATTGCTATGTATGTTTGCAATCATGATTTATGATTTTGAAATTTGGCACGTCATCATGAGAAATAGGGTTAAATCATGCTTTAGGTGATAATTTGCTAATTATCATGACATAATACCTAATGCATGATAACAATTCAATGAATACATGTGTTTCATGATCACAATGTAGAATTAATTGATATATGCCTTTATGATCATGAGGATTGTTAGGTTGATACTTAACCTTGATAGAATTGTATGAATATAATGGTTAAGTATATACAAATACCCCCTAGGATGCATCTCACACTCACCATAGGCTACTTTGATTGAAAACTTAGCATGGGTGAGATGTTAGGATGATACAAATGTCCACTAATGCCTATGGCATTTAGATGGTCATTTAAAGTATCAAAATAGCAATAATAGACCAATCATGGGGAAGACCTATGTTTAATTCATAGACATATTGCCCAAAGATCATGGTTGGATATTTCATATGTTTTCAAAACAATTTCTTACTTTAAAATCTATGTATTCATGTTTTGAAACAATTGGATGCAAAACTAGGTGTTAAACTTGATACTAGAATGATCAACAACCTAGTGGTTTTTAAAACTTTTGGATTTTTGTCAAATCTATGGAAATATAATGATTTTTCATGAAAAACTAATTTTCACTAATAAAGAATCTTACAAGAAATATGTTCCCCAAATTTCATGATTTTTTGAATTTTCTAGAATTTTTAATGCATTTCAAATTACCAGAAAATCGTAATTTGAAACCATGTGTACCGATCATTGCCATCGATAGCGATCAAAAATAGTCCAATATTTTCTGATTTCAGATTTTAAACATGTTTTTGGTATTTTCCTTCTATTAGACTTGATGCCATGGATTTATAACTTAGTATTAATCTTTTTGATGGTGTCAAAGGGGGAGAAATAATTGTGTTTAAGTAAATTATGATAGGGGGAGAATTTGTAGAGAGAGTTTCATGGATTAAGGGGGAGTTGCATGTTGTTATATCATGTTTATGTTTACATGCTTTCTTACCTTAGAAATTTATATCAAATGTTTTTACCTAACTTAAACGGATTGCCACACATCAAAAAGGGGGAGATTGTTAGGGCAATCTCTTGCCATGATAAGGTTTTGATGTGTGTGGCAAAGGGTTTAAGTTAGGTTGGTATTGTTATTTGATATGTGCGTTGGAGTCTTGCAGGACTTAGTAATTCGCACATGGAGCCTTGGCGGGTTCACCCTCACAACCTCGGTCCTTGAGTCGGTGAAGGATAACTTTGCGGAAGTCGTGCGCTTGGAGCATCCGAGGGACCGCCGGACGAGATGACTTGAAGTGAAGCCAAGGAAGCAGACTTCGGAGGCAAGAGACGCGAAGGAGCATTGCAGAGTCGTGCGCCTGATGTTGCCGAGGGACGTGGCCGCGAACGAAGAGAGCTTCGACGAGGGACTTCGAGTGAGATAAGAGAATGAGTGAAATATAAGTAGTTCATTAGGTGAACTTGGCCGAATGGCTGAGTGTCGGAGACTTGACCGCAAGGGTTAAGGTTTACCCGACCGCCGAAAGCTCAAACTTATGTTAAGTTTGAGTTTCACACACCGATCGCCATGTAATGGCAATGATCGCTCGAGTCAGTAGTGTTCAGTATCGGTGATGGGTTTATGCTCTCGTGATCATTGCCATGGAATGACAATGATCGGCCCGAGGATGTCGCGAACCTGAGCACTTCGTAGCCGGCCGTAGGCGATCGACTACGGAGGCGATGTCGGCGGTGAGGTCCATCGATCCTCGCCAAGTATTCCGTTGGACTGTCGAGATTCGATGTGTTCGAGGCCGTTGTAGAGCCCTCTCTATAGAAAGAGAGGGTGTGAGCCTTTGAGAGGCTAATGCTTATGCTCTAAGTGATCTTCCTAGTGCCCCACAAGCTTTAAACTCTTCTTACCTGTCTTTACTTCAATCCTATTGTAAGAAGAGTGATCTTGGTTGTAAAGGTTACCTCCACCTAACTTGGTGCAAAGGAGAGACCATTAGTGGATTGGTTTTGGCGGAGTGATTCACCGAGACGAATCGGGGACTGTGGATTAGCGGCGTAGCCGTGAACCACGTTACACCATCTTGTTAGCATTTGATTTCTTGTATTTCTATTTGCTTGTCTTGCTTTATTGTTTCCGTTGCGCTAATCTCTTTGTAGACGAGCAAATACCGACATCCAACGTAAGAGGGTTATTCACCCCCCTCTAGTCGGTCGTTCGATCCCCTACATAACAAACTTTGTTTACGCGAAATCAGGGATGGCAGTCGACTCTTACAATCACTAGTCGACTGCCCTTTACGCTAGTCGACTGTCATCCATGGCAGTCGACTGATTTCTACACTGTGCATAAATTAGACTTCATAATCCAAATTCAAAAATTCATAAGTATATATACGTAATTCGAAAATTCATAAAACTTCATATGTACATTACTTATAACAAACATTATGAGTGAAAAATAATTAGAAAATAAAATACCCATAAACTAGTGAGATTGATACAAAGTTCAAAACTCTTGAAAGTTTCAATGTTTGGCCCTACTTTGTATCACCTCATTCAATGGTGATTGCTATCAAAAGATAGACTTCACCAAGGTTTTTCAAAATGGTTTTGAAATGATTTTAAAACCTTAATTCCATTCTCCTAACATTTCACTTATATCTAAGTGTATAAAACACATACATTCAAGTGTTCTTATGAGATGTGGGTTTGGTTATTTAGGTTCTCATGCATTTTTCTAGGTAATACTATTTTATTTCCTTATGCATGGGACTTTAAATCATGTCATCATCCTTAACTCAATTTTATTGAATGCATGAATAATGATTATGACATAATTGATACATAAATAAGCATATGCCAATAATCATGATATCATGGCATGTGATATAATTTAAGCATAACATGACATTTAAAAATAAACCTAAATATGATCATGATATTTTATATGATAAAAATAAATAGGATGTCATGACATGACAAAGGAAATCAAAGCATAACAAATAAAAGGTAAAGGTATAGGAATACTATATTTTAGTATTAGTTGTCATTTGATAGAATTAAGTTTATTTTGTCATATTAACCAACTCTACCAAGTGTGCCAAAACCCAAAATGGCACACTAAGACCTCTAACCCTAATTGTGCCAATTTGATTAATATTCAAACTTCTCAAAACACATTAGCACATTCTAAAGTGTCAACTCTACCATGGTTAGGTTAACTACTCATCCACTTAGGGTTGACACACCCTAACCCATCTAGCGTGAATCGATCATGCTTCTAGGAATCCAATACCTATTGGAGTTCCTTGGGTTAACAAGGTATTCAGTAGGGATAACTTCCCTAGATACCTTCCTAATTAATGACCCTTTTTTACTTTGAACCCTTAGTCATTTGGGTCTTTCCTAGGTTAACTCTAGGGGTAACTCCCCTTGTAACCTTCTTAGTGGTCTTCCTAGGTTTTATAGAACCCTTGGCCACTAGACACACACCATGGTTAATCTTAGGGATAACTTCCCTATTAACCTTGATTTTTCTAGACCTAGATTTAGTTCCATAATCAAATGGAACATTGTGGTAGGACTTAGGTTTATGACCCAAATCTTTTTTGCCCTTGGACGATTCTTGTCTCCTAGGTCCTAATTTTTTACCATTATACCCCTTAAATGAGTTTGTCATTTTTGCTAGGGTCTTTTCCAATTTTTCAAGCCTTGACCTCAAAGCTTGATTTTCCAATTCTAATTTTCCTAAATTTGATTTTTCATTGGTCTTTTGGGAAAGACTCTTCTTCTTAGGCATGTGCCTACCCTTCTTAGGGTTAATGCCTAAATTCTCTTCTATCCTTCTAATACTCTCCCTAGGTAAAATGGGTTCAAAATTATTGTTTCTAGGTTTATCCTTAGATAAATCTACATGCTTAGCATCTAAAAAATAAAATCTATTATTCTTACTAGCATGCTTTTCATGAGAAATAGCAAGAGTACTAAAATAATTTCTAGCATACTTGTTAACCTTAGAACTAGAAGGTGCATTAAGATATACCTTAGGGTTTGCTTTGGAAGCTCTCCCTACTTGTGTAGTTCCTTCTTGCCCCTTCTTCTTCCCCCTAGGGCATTGGCTTCGGTATTGTCTCCGTTGATTGCACTTGAAGCACACAATGTGCTCTTTGCTTTTCCTAGCGAGGACTCCGACATCCTTTGATTTTACTTGAACTTTTGGCGCTGGCACTTTCTCCTTAGCCAATTTTGGGCATTTTTCTCTTGTAATGCCCGGCTTCCCTACACTCAAAGCATATAATGTGATTTTTATTTTTAGTTAACATGCTTGAGTTACCTAGGTCGGTAGAGGCAATATGGGAGGTTTCTTCACTTCTTCCGGAGGTAGATGCTTCTTCCACTTCTTATACCTCTTCTACCGATCAGGATGTTGAGCATCTATCAACTTCTGAGTCCTCACTTTTAGATGTGGAGTTTTCCTCCAATTCTTCCACATCCTCGAATGTTGATGGGCATTCATCCTCAGCCTCCTTCTCCGATTGAGCCTGTTGGGGATGTTCATGGAATTTGATCAACTTGTCTTACAACTCCTTAGCATCCCCATATTCACCTAGCTTGCAAAAAATATCGTAAGGTATCAATTTTATTAAGGATTTTGTTACCTTAACATTTGTTTTGAATTATTGTCATTGCTCCTCAGTCCATCTTGATTTTACTAACGGCTTGTTGTCTTCACCACTAGGCACTTCAAAACCATTTTCAATGATTAACATAGTATCGAAATCAGTTTCGAAGTATACCTCCATCCTTCTT
This sequence comes from Wurfbainia villosa, assembly GCA_025175895.1. Taxonomy (NCBI): domain Eukaryota; kingdom Viridiplantae; phylum Streptophyta; class Magnoliopsida; order Zingiberales; family Zingiberaceae; genus Wurfbainia; species Wurfbainia villosa. Next base: position 31,297,752 of record CM045986.1, read on the forward strand.
CTCCACCATGAGAATTCTCCCTCGAATTTGTTGGAGTATTGGGAATACAATCAAAGTCCCACATTGGTAAGACATGGAAAAGATCATGTGCTTATAAGATGAAAAGATATCTCCATTGGTATGAGGCCTTTTGGGTAAAGCCCAAAAACAAAACCATGAGGGCTTAGGCCCAAAGTGGACAATATCATATCATTGTGGAGATATGTGAATCTTATAGGCACTAACAATTGGTATCAGAGCTATGGTCCATGTCAAGCCATGAACCTCGAACGAAGGAAATTGAGCTCCCATGTCCAGACCAAGAGAACCAGACACCATGCAGGAAGTCCAGTTGGGTCGGGAGAACCATACAACTGGCAGGAAGTCCAGTTGGGCCAGAAGGACTGGACAACTGCCAGGAAGTCCAGCTGGGTCAGGAGGACCAAACAGTTAGCAGAAAGTCCTGGTGGGTTGAGATCGGACATCAAGCAGAGGATGTCCTTCGAGGACGGATAAGCTTGAAAGGGGGTCAATGTGGTCCTTCATTTGAGGGAGGGATTGTTGGAGTATTGGGAATACAATCAAAGTCCCACATTAGTAAGACATGGAAAAGATCATGTGCTTATAAGATGAAAAGATATCTCCATTAGTATGAGGCCTTTTGGGTAAAGTCCAAAAACAAAACCATGAGGGCTTAGGCCCAAAGTGGACAATATCATACCATTGTGGAGATATGTTAATCTTATAGGCACCAACAGAATTTTGGTGGGTGGATATTGATGCCATCCATTTCGTTGCTTATCGCAGCGCTGAGTTCGACGATAAGCTCCTCGCTCTTATACCACTTGTTGGAGGATCGTGGCCCGGCTAGAAGGGGGGTTGGATAGCCTTTTCAAATGCTTGATGGAAATCATTTTTTTGTCTACAATATTCATTAATACACGCAGCGGAAATACAAATAATAAATACGAATGCAAGAGACAAATACACAAGCACAAAACAAACCGATATACATGGTTCGGAACCTTAGGGTTCCTACTCCACTAGATGAGCTCAACAAGCTCGAGTGATGAACACACCACTAAAACTCCTTCTCGACAACAAGTCGGAGGTGGAGAAATCTCGTACAAGCAATTACAATAGTAATACAAGAAGTACAAGCAAATACAAAGATAAGGATGAAATACGTAAAGAAAACTTTACAACATTGGCTTTGAACACTTTGCTTGTTGCTTGCTTTGGTTTGCTCTTTAAGATTTGGAATGGAGCAGTAATTCTCCTCCAAAATCTCACCAAAAAAATGTTGGTGCAGTAGGCACCTAAGTCAAACCTGAGTTTTGATTATGGAAAACGATACAAAGTTAAGCTCATGTCATTATCTCACGAGCTGAATCGAGTGTGCAGAAAATTGTTATAGCTGGATCTAAAGGCTAGAGACACCCGAAGGAAGCCACGGTGGTCAGGTGACACTCGAGTGACTTCGGAGGGAGCCGAAGGAATCGAGTTGAAGGCCGGGAACGAAAGTGACACAGTAAGTATCAAGGTAAGCTCGTGTGTGTGCGAGAGTAAGTGAGGTCGTATCCTCTTTACGGGGATGATCTTAAGTGTAGATCCCACCAAAGACATCCTATAGGTGGTCTAGGTCGAGATCAGACGGTCGGAGGCCATCGAAATAATATTTTTGTTAAGCTAACTTTGCCTTGCAGCTAGCATCAGTCGACTGCCAGCTTGGAGGACTCGACTGTCATCCAACAGTCGACTGTATGAGGTCAGCATTCGACTAATGCTGCCATCAGTCAACTGATGATGGCCATCAGTTGACTGATGGTCAAGGATCAGCCTCGAGGAGTCAAGCCTTATCACCATTTTTCAAGGGGAGTGGTGCTCAAATGTGATTGGCTAGGGTTCCTCTCGAAAAGGGGCTCAAAGGCTATAAAAGGAGGGCCTATCCTAGGATTTCATCATCAATTCTAAGCTTCCAAAAGCCTCCGCCAAGCTACAACTTTCCGACAATGAAGTGCTTCTTCTCCGACGTCTAGGTTTTAATTGCTTTCTTTTTGTAACGTCGGTTTAAGCTTTTATTTTAATTCATTACTGTAATTTCTCGGAGCTTTTATCGTAACGAGGAGAGGGGGAGTGCCCCTCTACCTCAAGCTTTGTTTTTTTTGTATCGATTAACTCCTACCTCTAACGAGGAGGAGTTCTTTAGTGTTTTTGCCCTCCGTACGTGGTCAAGGACCACTAGGGTCTTGGAGTAGTAGCTGAAGGCTACGAACCAAGTAAAAATATTTGTCTCCTTTTATTTATTGCTTATCTTTCCACTGCAAATTAATTATCTACTCGAGTTTTAATGAATGAACAAAAAGAAAAGGTTTTATCGCTATTCACCCCCCTCTAGCGATCTGCTTCGATCCAACAATTGGTATCAGAGCCGGGGGTGCTAAGATTTGATGAAACCACCGATCTAGCTTTTTACAGATTTTTTTTCTTTTTAATTCTGTTTATTTTAGATTTATTTCATTTGGTTAGTTTTTCTTTCGCACTACTAATCCAAGACGCGAGTCTTGGTACATTTTTGTGTGTTTTTGTCGTTGCTAGGTTTTTCGTCTTCATCTCCTTGTTTCTTTTGTTTTAATGGCCCATCTCGAGGGTTTTAGCACCGTCCGACCTCCATTTTACAACGGAGATGACTTCCGTTATTGGAAGGGTCGGATGGAATGCTTTCTCAAAACCCAAATCGAGATGTGGATCATAATCCAAACGGGTTTCACACTTCCGACTAACGAAGTGGGTGAATCCTTGGGTTATGACCAATGGACCATTGCGACAAAACGACAAGTCGAAGCCAATGCCAAGGCAACTCAAATCCTCTAATGCGATTTGTCCAAGGAGGAACTAAATCACGTCGGCCCCTTCATCAGTGCAAAGGACCTTTGGACAAAGCTAGTGGAGCTACATGAAGGGACCGATGAAGCCAAGGTATGTAAGCGAGATCTTTTATTTAATAAACTATATAATCTAAAAATGCAGGAACATGAGTCCGCAACGCAACTTCACTCCCGCGTTCAAGACATAGTCAACAATCTACACGCAATCGGGCAAAAGGTCAAAAACCGCGACCTTATAAGGTATGTTCTTAACTCCTTTTCCGAGGACTACCTTGTGGGCATCCATGGTCGATGACTACAAGGTCTCCAAGGATCTTTCGAAACTTAGGTTAGATAAATTATTTTCTAATTTTGAACTTCATGAGCAGTCTAACTCAGAACCCGAGAAGGGTATAGCACTTTTTGCAGGTTCAAGGAAGAAAACCGCAAGCAAGGCACCTCCGAAGGAAGAAGAGGATGAGTCCGATTCGGAGGTCGACTCGAAAATGGAGGCCGAACTAGTCAACCTAGTTCGGAGGATAGTCAAGGGCCGAAAACAAAGCGTCACTCGACCCAACGAAGGTAAGACTAAAAGTTCAAATATTAGATGCTATGAATGCAACAGGTTTGGACACATCAAGTCCGAATGCCCAAAACTCAAGAGCAAAGCACCAAAACACAAAAAGGCACTCAACGCTACTTGGGAAGAAGCATCCGAGGAAGAAGATAATGATCATGTTCTCATGGCTAAACCGGTGGAATCAGAGACGGAGTCGGAACCGGAACTTGAATCGAAAATCGAAGACGAGTCGGACTGCGAAGCACTATTCAAGACAAGCCATGGATACGCATCCGGTTCAAAAGATATAATCAAGGTAAGTCGATCCCTCATTAGTACACTTTATAGTGCAATTAAGTTTTTAACTAAAAAATTAGCTAAGTCCGAGTCCAAGGTCGAAACCCTGGTTGAGGAAGTTAAACTCCTCAAACACGAGGTCTCCCTAACCTCTTCGACTAGTCGAGTTCAAGAGGAGGACTCAACTCGGGTTGAAAAACTTGAAGTTGAGAACTCACTCTTGAAGAGTCAAGTCGAAGAGCTTAGGAACACGTTGGAAAGGTTTACTTTGGGATCCAAAGGACTTGACCTCCTATTTGGATCGCAAAGGGTCGTGTACAACAAGGCCGGACTAGGGTTTAGCTTAAATACGACCAACAAGTCGTATATGTCGATTGTAAGTCAACATAAAAAATGTGTCCAAGCATGGGTCCCTAAGACCACCTTAATTTCAAACTTAGGATCGAACCAGTACTAGGTTCCCAAGGACAAAATCCACTATGTGGAGAGACCGAATCGATTCAACGGTTCAGGGGGAGCTAGTATGAAACTTGTTTGTGTTTTAACTTCGAAACTACTTGCTTAGGTTTTTATTTAGTTTGATTTTCCTTTTTAAAATGGTTAGATAGGACTATAACTCGTCAATACTTGAAAACATAGTACCAGGATGTGGTGAGATGATAGTATGCTAGGAAAGCGGAGTCTTGTGTATTCGGGCTAGATAAGGCATATCTAGTTCAGTGCACTTGATCGAGCATAACTAGCTGAAGCTACCTCGTCGTATCCTAGACTAGTTAGACCAGGAAGTGGTCTAAGGTAGTCAAGTCTCTATTTTCTTGAAAATGACTTTGTCTAAGGAAGTGGTCGTTGTTCCGATCAAAGAAGGCCTCTGTGCCTCGCCACGACCTGGAAGCCATGATCTTGAAAAGGTGACTTGATGAGCCTAAGGTCAAATTCGAATCTAACGCAAGGTTGACAAGTGTTTAAGTCATCAAATTTAAATCAAGTAAAATTGGAAGTCATCTCACAAGAACATATAGGGTTAACATGTTTGATCATGTAGACATGGGTGAGATGATTTAGGTTAATAATCTTCAACCAATCTTTAATAAATTCAATATCCGATCCAACTACCTTGCGTGTAGGATCAATGGATGTTGGACAGTGGTTGCTCCTGACACATGACCGGGGATCAACTCAAGTTTTCGAAGCTTCGATTCAAACGACAAGGATCGGTAGCCTTCAGAAACAACGGAAAGTCAAAATCATCGAATCAGGTGATATTGAGCTTAACTCGAATTTTGTTATTCAAAATGCTTTATTAGTAGAAAATTTTCAATATAATTTACTTAGTGTAAGCCAATTGTGTGATAATAAATATAAGGTCATATTTCTAGAAAATGAATGCATAATTAATACAAACGAAACTTCTAAAACAATTCTTAAGGGAACTAGAAATAATAATATTTACACTATTAACTTAACTAACTCCTCAACTAAGTGTCTTATGACACGGCAAGAGGAATCATAGTTGTGGCACCGACGACTCGGTCACTCACACCCAAGACTCATCCACAAGATGAGTCAGAGTGACTTAGTCAGAGGTTTGCCTAACCTCAATAACCTGGATAATAAAATATGTAATGCTTGTCAACAAGGTAAACAATCTAGGACACAACATCAACTAACTAATCAAGAACGAACCAAAAGTGTGCTTGAGCTCCTACACATGGATCTATTTGATTCACACGGAGCTAAGTCACTTAATGCAAGTAAATTCTGCTTAGTCATAATTGATGACTATTCTAGATTTACTTGGGTTAGATTCATCAAACACAAAAGTGATACCCTAGATCAATTAATCAACCTATTTAAATTAATAGAAAATCAACAAAGCATTAAAATCAAAAGACTTAGGACTGATCATGGTGGTGAATTCGAGAACCATAGGTTTACAGAATTCTGTAACCTAAATGGATACCACCATGAGTTCTCTTGCCCTAGAACTCCACAACAAAATGGCCTAGTAGAATGCAAAAATAGAACCCTACAAGAAGCCTCTAGGACAATGTTAAATGAGTATAACCTACCCGATAGGTTTTGGGCGGAAGCCATAAGTACGACATGCTATGTCCAAAATAGGATCCTTATGGTAAAGAGGCACCTTAAGACCTCATACAAAATTTATCACGATAAAATACCTAACATCAAGTACTTTAGGGTATTTGGGTGTAAGGTACATATCCTAAACACTAAGGATTACCTAGGGAAATTTACATCCAAAACCACGACCGAAATCTTTCTAGGATACTCGACTACAAGTAGAGCTTATAGAGTATATAACCATGATACCCTTAGAGTCGAAGAGACTATCAATGTAGTATTTGATGAAGGACACGAACCTACAAAACCCCCGGTAACCCCAATTAGCGAGCAGATTCATACTAGACCTAAATCTGATCCGGAGATCAGGTCTAGTGTTAATCCTAATCTAAGTCAACCAAGTCACTCTATCGACCAAGTGATAGATGACTCTAACCAAACTAGAACTCAAACGAGTCATCCTACTGATCAAGTTGTAGACTCAAACCCAAATCCATCTAGGACTCAAACGAATCATCCTATCGACCAAGTGATAGGTGATCCAAGTCTAGGAGTTCGAACAAGAGCCTCATACAGAAACCTTAGTCAAATCTCCTTGATTTCTAAAATTGAACCCAAAACTATTGACCAAGCTCTTCTTGATCCCGATTGGATTATTGCAATGCAAGAAGAGCTGGCTCAATTCACTAGGAACGAAGTATGAGAATTAGTACCACCACCTAAAGATAAAACAATCGTTGGAACAAGGTGGGTATTCAGAAATAAACTTGATGACAAAGGCAAAGTAGTTAGAAATAAAGCTAGACTAGTCGCTAAAGGGTTTAGTCAAGTCGAAGGGTTAGATTATAACGAGACCTATGCCCCAGTAGCTAGATTAGAATCCATTCGAATGTTATTAGCGTATGCTGCACATCTAGGATTCAAGTTGTTTCAAATGGATGTGAAATCAGCATTCTTAAATGGATACATTAAAGAAGAGGTTTATGTTAGTCAACCTCCCGATTTCGAAAGTGTAGATAAACCCGACCATGTCCTTAGGTTAAAGAAATCCCTCTATGGACTTAAACAAGCTCCTCGAGCTTGGTACGAGAGACTTTCGATGTATCTTAAGTCTAAAGGATTTAACCAAGGAGTAGTTGACCCAACCCTTTTCGTAAAAACCGTAGGTAAAGACATATTCATAGCCCAAATCTACGTAGATGATATTATTTTCAGAACCACCAACTCGATCCTACTGAATGAGTTCATTTCACTTATGGAAAGTGAATTTGAAATGAATTTAGTAGGAGAGTTGAGTTTCTTCTTAGGTCTACAAATTAAACAAACTAAAGATGGAATATACCTACATCAACGCAAATATACTAGGGAATTAATTAAACGCTTTGGAATGCAAGACACTAAAATTATTAATACCCCAATGGCTACGAATGTAAATATAGAAGAAGATATAATCAGAAACTCAATTGATTTAAAATACTATAGGAGCGTAATAGGGAGTCTCCTTTACTTAACTGCAAGCCGACCTGATATCTTATTTGCAGTAAGTATGTGTGCAAGGTTCTAAACCTGTGCTAAGGAGTCTTACCTAACTCTAGTCAAGCGTATCTTTAGATATCTAAAGGGTACACTTAATGTCGATATTTGGTACCCTAGATCTACCGAGTTCGAACTAACCGGCTACTCCGATTCGGACTATGCCGGTAGTAAGCTCGATAGAAAGAGTACGAGTGGTTGTTGTCAACTTCTCGGCTCGAGTCTAGTGAGTTGGTGCAGTAGGAAGCAACACTGTGTTGCCTTATCTACCACTGAAGCCGAATACATAGCGATGGGTGAGTGTGTTACTCAGCTTCTTTGGATGAAGCAAACTCTCCGTGACTTTGAGTTAAACTTTACGAACACTAAACTCCACATAGATAACATTAGTTCAATTAACCTTACTAAGAATTCGATATGTCACTCTAGGACCAAACATATAGAGGTCAAACACCATTTCATTCGAGAACATGTGGCCAACGGAGCCATACAACTCGAATACGTCGAATCGAAGTCTAACTTGGCAGACCTATTTACTAAACCCCTACCGGAAGCCGAATTTAGTCTATTAAGACGAAAATTAGGCATGTGCGTAGTAGAATAGGAACTTACAAATTATATTTTCTTACTACTATTTCTTACTTTTCATTTTCATGGAACTAGCATGGGACATACCTTAGATATCATGCACCTATAGATTTAAGGAGTCAATACATCTCACAACACATAGGACTAATGTGTTTGTGTACTTAGCCACTTAGATGGGTGTGAGATGTTAGGACCTTACTCCTGGTTCCAGATGTAGAGCTAGTGCATCGCCATGAAGCACGGAGTATAATCATATATATTAACCGACTCTGACCAGGACTGGTTGATCTTTCATATCAATCAAGCCAAATATGAGTCGAACATTTTATAGATGAGCTTATTTTCAGTATACTATTTTCAAATAATGTGGAACATGCTTGGACTTTAAATTTAGTACTTATTTTTTGTTGTTCCACACACTCTTTTCGATATATGGCAAAAGGGGGAGAAAAAGGCCAAAGTTAAGGGATCAATTTTTGTTCATATGGCCAATGGTTAAGTAAATGTTTACGTAACTTTAAGTTAACTTGCTTTTGGTAACAAAATGGAAGTAAAGGCTAACTTAAACACATTTACTTAACTTTAAGTTAACTTGTTTTTGTTAACAAAACGAAGGTAAAGGCCAAGGTTAAAAAATCAATTTTTTGATTTCTTAACTTAAAACTTATTTTAAACACTATAGCCAATATTAAGTAATTTCAGTTACTTAATTCTTTTTTAGTAACAAACATCAAGGGGGAGAGTTAAAACTCTTTCTCAAGTACTCACCCTCGGTCAAGGGGGAGGTTTCCTCGAGGGGGAGCACTTGAAAAAGAGTTTTTAGATACTCCTATTCATTCATGCATATCTCATACTCATTTTGCTTAAATGCACTTAATTTATTTTTCTTAACTTTGTATGTGAGTTTGCCATAAATCAAAAAGGGGGAGATTGTTGGTGTAGTAGGCACCTAAGTCGAACCTGAGTTTTGATTATGGCAAACGATACAAAGTTAAGCTCATGTCATTATCTCACGAGATGAATCGAGTGTGCAAAAAATTGCTATAGCTGGAGCTGAAGGCTAGCGACACCCGAAGGAAGCTGCGATGGTCGGGCGACACTCGAGTGACTTCGGAGGGAGCCGAAGGAATCGAGTGGAAGGCCGAAAGCGAAAGCGACACAGTAAGTATCGAGATAAGCTCGTGTGTGTGCGAGAGTAAGTGAGGTCGTATCCTCTTTACGGGGATGATCTTAAGTATAGATCCGACCAAAGACATCCTATAGGTGGTCTAGGTCAAGATCGGATGGTCGGAGGCCGTCAAAATAATGTTTTTGTTAAGCTAACTTTGTCTTGCAATTAGCATCACCAATTGCCGGCTTGAGGACTCGATGCGCCCAATATCGATTGTCTCGAGGTCATGCTACCATCATCGGTGATGATGGCCATCAGTCGACTGATGGTCAAGGATCAGCCTCGAGGAGTCAAGCCTTATCACCATTTTTCAAGGGGAGTGGTGCTCAAATGTGATTGGCTAGGGTCCCTCTCAAAAAGGGGCTCAAAGGCTATAAAAGGAGGGCCTATCCTAGGGTTTCATCATCAATTCTAAGCTTCCAAAAGCCTCCGCCAAGCTACAACTTTCCAACAATGAAGTGCTTCTTCTCCGACGTCTAGGTTTTAATTGCTTTCTTTTTGTAACATCAGTTTAAGCTTTTATTTCAATTCATTACTGTAATTTCTCGGAGCTTTTATCGTAACGAGGAGAGGGGGAGTGTCCCTCTACCTCAAGCTTTGTTTTTTTTGTATCGATTAACTCCTACCTCTAACGAGGAGGAGTTCTTTAGTGTTTTTGCCCTCCGTACGTGGTCAAGGACCGCTAGGGTCTTGAAGTAGTAGCCGAAGGCTACGAACCAAGTAAAAATATTTGTCTCCTTTTATTTATTGCTTATCTTTTCGCTGCAAATTAATTATCTACTCGAGTTTTAACGAACGAACAAAAAGAAAAGGTTTTATCGCTATTCACCCCTCCCCTCTAGCGATCCGCTTTGATCCAACAAAAAATCACTGTATAAATTCTCTCCAAGCTCCTCCTTTTATGCTTGTCTCGGGCTGATTCCACACCTAGCAGTCGACTGCTCATACCCATCAGTCGACTGCTCCTATAGTCGTTGTCTCATAACGACTCGATCCACGCTAGACAAGTTTCAATGGATACACCATCAGTCGACTGATCATGTCCATCAATCCACCGATCAAGCCATCAGTCGATTGCTCTAGGCAATCAGTCAACTCAAAACCCTTCTGTGCCTGCGACGACCTTCGCCGATCATTTGCGTCCTTAGCGATGATCGATGGTCTGCGATCGGCTGATCGAAACCCTAGCGATCATTCGGTCGTAAACACTACAGAACACATAATCATTCGACTTAGAGTAGTCGACTGATACATATACCAGTCGACTGTCGGGTAAAACCTCAAACACACACTTATTTGAGCATCCGACCGTCGGTAAACCTCAAACAACATGTTTAAGCATCCGACACTTGACCTCAGTCACATGGCCAAGTTCACCTCATCAATGAGGTTTAACCCAAGAGGCCCTTAGCTTAGACTTAAGCCTTTTAGCCAGCTCTACTAGCTTCATGCCTATCGGATCCCTCTAAGTCATCCATGACTTGTTCATCCATGCGCGGATCCCTCTATGTCATTCATGACTTGTTCATCCATACACTAGCCTCCAGGTGCTTCCTTCGACTATTGTCATGCTCTCGGTGTCTACACAGCCAAGGTACATATGAACTTACGCTCCTAAGACTACTGCTTGGCCTTACGCTGCCAAACCACCCCTTGGACTTCCCAAATGTCAATGCAAAACCATATTTGGACTTTCATTGCCAAGACTACATACTTGGGCTTACGTGGCCATGGCTACACACTTGGTCTTCCCTTGCCAACTCCATGTTGGACTTCCAATGCCAAGCCACATGCTTGGACTTTCACCGCCAAGGTTACAAACTTGGACTTACGTGACCAAGGCTACACACTTGGTCTTCCCATGACAATCACATGTCATATGTTTTGTCTAACATCAAAATATTGCTCGAGTCAAACTCGAGTCCGATCAATCGTGACATGGGACGATTGCACCAACAGTTAGATCGTTTGATAGAGTTATACTGTAAGGAGATCATTAGGTTGCATGGAGTACCCTTGAGTATTGTACCTGATAGATATTCATGGTTCACCTCTCAATTCTAGCAAAGTATCCAATAATCCACGGGTATAGAGAGCTCCGTCTTAGTACAACATTTTATCCGCAGATTAATGGTCAGTCAAAGCGTACCATCCAGACTCTGGAGGATCTATCGAGAGCTTGTGTTATGAAATTTGGGGGCAGTTAATGGATCATGTTCAACTAGTGGAATTTTGTATAATAGCAATTATTATTCTTCTATTCAGATGACTCCTTATGATGCTCTATATGGTAGGGCATGTAAATCTCCTATTTTGTCAGACGAAGTTGGTGAACGACAACTTTTGGGTCCACAAAACATCCAGTAGGAAGCAGAGTTAGTACACATCATCAGGCAACGGATGTTAGAAGCTCAGGATTAACAAAATAGTTATACAGATTGGAGACGACGGAGACTCACAAAATTTTCAGTGGGGGATCATGTATTTTTGTGGGGTTCACCCAAGAAAGGAGCTAAGAGCTTTGGATTAAAAAGAAAGTTAGCTTCATGCTATATTGCACCATTTGAGATATTGGTGCAGGTTGGTGGGGGTAGCTTACCGTATAACATTACCTCCGACTCTCGCTAGCATACTTATTGTATTCCATGTTTCTATGTTGAGGAAGTATGTGTCACATCTGACTCATGTTTTGAAGGATGTATCAGTTCCACTCCAACCTGGTGTGATTTATGAGGATTGCAGAACAAAATCATCCGACTCATGAAGGTAGGATGGAAACATCATTCAAATGAGAAGGTTACTTGGGAGTTAGAAGATATCATCCAAACTCAATATCCCCAATTGTTTACGCAAGGTGTGTGATACTTGAATTGGTTATTTATCGCACTTAAGTAGAAAATTTGAGGATCAAATTTTTTCTAGTGGGGAGAATATTAAATACAATAAATTAATAATAATGAAATTAATAATTGGGGCATTATCCTGTAGTAGCTTAACCAAGCTATCTTTTATATTGGGAAATTATTTAAAGGTGGCTTAATTAGTTGGAGTGATTAGTTATTAATCAAGGGTTAATTAAATTAATCCTAAGTGAGCCTATATAAAGAATCTGACTTTTCACTCACCCCAACCCCGATTCTTTTCCTCGTCGCTCGACAGCTCTTTCCTCATCCGGATGCCGACTCCTCTTCCTTCCTTTGCTCTTCTCTGCGGCGATTTCTGACTGGATCTCCTCCGCCATGCAAGTCGGCGACGTCTTCTTCCGGTGTTCCAAGATCGCATAGAACTTAACTGGAGCTCTGCCGCCTCACAAGCTGGTGACATCTTCTTCCAGTGTTCTGAGCTCGCATCAGACTTAATCGGAACGTCGTCGCCTCGTAAGCCAGTGACCTTCCCTTTTGGTGTTTCGAGTACGTCTGATTTCTTTCTTCCCGTGCAACGACTTCAGATCTAGAGCATCGTTTCCCTTGACGATATGTGAGTTCGAGGATTCAGATCACGCGACCTTTGGGAAGGGAGTGATTTCATCACCGCAACTTACAGTGGTTGAGGGTGGATCTGCGAGTTGGTCATTGGTGTGCCCCATAGTCTACACATCCAATTTATAGTAATGTTCTCGTTTTTCATCCTGTTTTCCCTTGAATTGAGGTCTCGGGGATCAATAGGTAAAATGGGAAACTTATACGATGTGATTATAGGTGATCGAGGTGATCGGCAGTAGGTTTTGTTCCGAATCCACGGTGGAAAATTGAATCAATGCGAGGTACACTACAAATATAGATTAAAATAGCGACCGGAAATTTAACAACAAAAATAATTTATTATAAATTTATAATAAAGTTTGCGATGAATTGTTAAATCGTCATAAATTAGTAATAAAATTTTCAACAAAATTTTTTTTATTGCAAACATAAGAACATTTATAACAAATTAAATTTCATCGCAAATAATATTGTGCTATTTTATAACGAATTTGATTTTTTTTGCAAATCTACGACGAAAACTCAAATTCGTTGTAAAATTTTACAACAAAATATAAATTTTACGCAAAATTTACAACAAAATTGTGATTCGATACAAACTTTGCGATGAAGTATATTTTCATTGTAAATTTTGCAATAAATCTAAAATTTATTGTAAATATTCTGATAAATTTTGTAATGAAATATTTTCATCGAATATTTTCAAATATTTGGCAAAAAAAATCGATGAGAATTAGAAAATTTTCGACGAATTTAATATTCGTCGCTAATTTAGCAACGAATTTATTTTTCGTCGTCAAATTTGCGACGACAAATCAAATTTGTTGTAGAATTTTGCCACGGAATAAGAATTCGTCGTAGAATTTGCAATGATTTAATAATTCGTTACAAATTTTGGGATAAATTTTGCGAAGAAAAAATTTTGTAGGATTTTTTAATTTATTTGGATAAAAAATAAGGTAAAATTTACAACGAATTTATCTTTCATCGCATAATTTGCAACTAATTTAAATTATCATCACCAAATATTACGACAAATATTTTATTCGTCCCAGAATTAGCAATGAATACTGATACTACTGGTACCTTCTTTACATAATCCCCGATAGAGGGGTTAGCGGGTGACCTAAGATCCGATACAAAATATACGGCTCAGCTAAGAAAGGAAAGGAAGATTGGCACGGGCGAATATTGGAAGCCATTGGCACAGGCGAACCTCAGAAGCCATCGGTACGGACAAATATTGAAAGTCATTGGCACGGGCAAATATTGAGAGCCATTGGCACGGGCGAACCTCAGAAGCCATTGGCACGGGCGAATATTGAGAGCCATTGGCACGGGCGAACCTCAGAAGCCATTGGCATGGGCGAATATTGGAAGCCATTGGCACGGGCGAACCTCAGAAGCCATCGGTACGGACAAATATTGAGAGCCATTGGTACGGGAGAGTTAATGAAAGCAATTGATACGGCAAAGGAGAGGCGGAGGGCGCTTCGCCAAGAAGCCGACAATGATCCCTGAGGGAAGTTGGGCACGGGAAGGAGAGGAATTGGTTCGGGTTGATGAGGAACCCTAAGGCTAGGGCGCCCGTGGGCTATAGACCTAAAACTAGCTTCCCTCAACACGGAAGGTTGAGGGAGATAGTCTAGCCTAGTTTCCCGAAAAACAGAGGAAAGGGTGTTAGGCAACGGCCTGGGAGGCCCCACATAATATTCCAAAGAGTCTCCACTCCTGATATCTGTAACAGAATTATTCTCCAGGAAAAGGTGGTGGCCACGTGTACAATGAAGATAACCCATGACGTTACGATGAAGGAAAAGAGGGGGAGATAAAAGGAGAGGAAGCAGGGAAAAAGGAGAGGGGCCGGCAATTATTCCCACCCAGCGAGAGAAGGGGACGCAAGAGGAGAGGAAAGAGGAGGACAACCACCTCACCGGAGAAGAAGAGGAGAGACTCATGTTGTTATATCTCTTGTATTTTTCTCGTCTGGTGAGATTATTGTAAAAGGTTTTTTCTCCTCCGCCTTCGGAAACTTACTTTCCGTAAAGGAGGACCTTCATAGTGAAAGTGCTTGGGCACCGTCCCCGGTGAGAAAACTCACCTCCGTGGAGTAGGAATTCTTATTCCGAACCACGTTACATCTTGTGTCTGAGTCTCAATTGCTGGTGTTGGTTTTTGCATTTCATCTACTTCATCTTTTTATTCTTTACTGATTGCGGCTTGTGAGAACCCTCTGAGATCTCTATCCGTGCTTCACTGCATTGGAAAGGAGTGAACAGACTTCACCCATCCGCATCAGTTGGCGCCGTCTGTGGGAACATTTGAGCTGGACGTCGAGATGCAACCCGAAGAAATGCAACGACCTGATACCTCTGCGGCGGAGGAGCGCCCCATCACTCTTCTACCATCACAACTAAAGGCCTTGATGGATGACGCTATCACAGAAGCCCTGGCTAGGGAAAGAAAAAGGACCGGATATCTGCATCCGCACTCCGGGGAACCTTCTTCCAGAGATCCACCCCCAGAAATACCTCCTCCCTCCCGTACAACCGCCAATGGTGAAGTATTGCTTGGAGGTGGACTTGGGGGAAGAACACCTCAGAATACTATGCCCTTCACCCAAACGGGCTGGGCGGAATAGGGTGAAAGTCAATCCACCAGACCTCCGGAAGTATACGAGCCCAGTCCCTTCACGATGGACATTCTTTCGGAGCTCCCTCCATCCTACTTCCGGAATCCTCAGGTCAATAAGTATGATGGTTCGACAGATCCTGACGAGCACATATTTCAATTCGACGGAGCGGTCTCGCTTCACTGTTATACAGACGCTCTCAAGTGCCGAGTCTTCCGAACCACCCTGACTGGCTCGGCGCAAAAGTGGTTCACTACTCTGCCCCCGGGGTCTATCACCTGTTTCACTGACTTCCAGAGAATGTTCAGTCGAGAATTTGTCAGCTGCAAGGCGTATAAACAAGACGCCTCTATGTTAATGCATATCACCCAGGGACCTTCGGAATCCCTTAGGGGGTATATTCATCGATTCACTTCTGCAGCCCGGGATCCCGCCACCCGATCCGAATCTTTCAGAGGCACTATTCAAAGATGGGTCAGGTGGGCCCTTCCTCAGTTCCTTGTTAAGACAACCTACAGATAGTTACGAAGAGCTACTGAGCCGTGCGGAGCAGTTTATCCGTGAAGAAGAAGGATTAAAGGTACGGAGGGCCAAACGGATCGCCACAAAGATCCCCAGAAGAGTTCGTCCATTGCTCTTTCAAGCCCCCTCGGCGGAGTATACAAGACCTTTTGAGGAGGTTCCGAGGCCTCGTCGATCTTTGCAAGGTGTTCGCCCCACCCCACCATTACAAATCATGGTCTTGAGCGCTTCCTCCTGTGAGGACATGGAAAGAACGTGAAATGGAATTTTACGATCAGCAGAGTCTGCTACAACGACCCTTGGGACACAGGGGGATCCCGCGTAACCCCCCAGCCCCGTTCTTTTGCCAATATCACACAGAATACAGCCACAGTAGTGGCCGATGTTTCAAGTTACAAGAATAATTGGATCGCCTCCATACTGCATATCCGCAAGTAAAGTTTCAGGCAGGAGGGTCGGCGCAGCGAGGCCCCCGACCTAATGTAACCCGTCCAGGGCCGTATAATCAACAACCCCGGGTCGCTTTCCAAACGCCATCCCAGGAGGTCGTCTCTCAAGAAGGCCCATCAGGGGAGGGCCCTTCATCCAATCTAGATGACATTCCCACACGGGGAGTTATTCATGTTATAGCTGGAGGACCCACCGACGGGGACTCCAACCGAGCACGGAAGTCGTACGCCCATCTCATGGAGAGTTTGGACATCGTCACCGACCAGACTATTCAAGTTGCACCGCCCGTTTCGTTCGGGCCAGAAGATCTGCAAGGTGTCCTGCTGCCCCACACGGACGCCTTGGTTATCCGTATATCCCTGGCCAATTATGAAGTGGCCCGGGTACTAGTTGACTCGGGAAGCTCTGTTAATATCCTTTTCCAGGAAGCCTTCGGACAAATGCAGCTGGGAAATGCCCAATTAGAAGATGTGTCCACTCCCCTCTTCGGATTCGCAGGGCACATGGTTCACCCGAAGGGACAAATATCATTGCCTTTAACTCTGGGTGTAAAACCTAACCAAAAAACCAGTATAATTCCTTTCCTTATTGTGGATGCTCCGTCCACTTATAACGCTATTCTTGGGCGTCCTTTCCTCACCCTTTTTCAGCAAAGGGCTTCCCCATACCACCGTGTGAAATTTCCGAGGTCAAGCGGTGGCGGCGTTAAGTGGAGAGAACAGGCCTCCAGGAGCTGCTACGTGCAAATGGTTCGGGACGATCAGAAGAAAGCCCGAACCGAGGACCTGAAGGGCAAAGCTGTCATCATCACTGATGTCTGTGTCCTGGAGGAACCCCCCCCAAAGTTGATAAAATAGAGGAGGGAGAACTGGTGGAGATCGCTCCAGGAAAGGCCACCCGAATAGCACAACAGCTGGATGTCAAAGAAGAGCTGGTGGCTTGCCTGAAGGAGAATGAAGACATCTTTGCAAAAGATGTGCATGATCTCACGGGGATCCATCCTCAAGTGGCGGAACATCATCTCAATATCATTAAAGGAGCCCGACCCGTCCAACAGAAGAGGCGACATTTTGGACCAGAAAAGGACAAAGTCATAGCAGAAGAAGTGGACAAACTATTAAAAGCGGGTCATGTAAAGGAAATCCAGTTCCCCGAATGGGTCTCTAATGTAGTCTTGGTTCCCAAGCCTTCGGGGCAATGGAGGATGTGTATCGATTTCCGTGATTTGAATAAAGCATGCCCTAAAGACTGCTAGCCCTTGCCTCGTATTGACCAATTGGTGGATTCTACAGTGGAATATGAAGTGGTGTCCCTAATGGATGCATATCAAGGGTATCATCAAATACCTTTGGCCCAAGAAGATCAAAAGAGGGTTAACTTTGTGATCATGGGAGGGTTATACGCTTATGTGGTAATGCCGTTCGGACTAAAAATGCAAGCCACCTATCGCCTTTATGGACAAAATCTTCATGAGCAGAAAGGGAAGAATGTGGAGGTATACGTGGACGACATCTTGGTCAAATCAAAGGTCACTCGAGATTTAGTCAAGGACTTAAATGAAACCTTCGCTACATTAAGGCGGTTTAATATGAAACTAAACCCTAACAAATGTCTGTTCGGGGTAAAGAGTGGCAAGTTCTTGGGGTACATAGTGACGGAGAAGGGGCTGCAAGCCAACCCTGAGAAAGTGCAAGCCCTATGCAACATGAAGTCACCTGCTAGTCTGCGAGAGACCCAAAAGTTGGTGGGCAGGATTGTTTCTTTACCCCGATATATAGCGGATCGGACAAGGGCGCCTTTTTAAGATTTTGCAAAGTGCTAAATTTGATGGGATGATCAATGTGAACAGGCTTTCCAGGAGTTGAAGAAATATTTGGCTGGACTCCCCCTGCTAGCCAAACCAATACCTGGAGAACCATTATGGATGTATCTGGCCGTATCGGAAGGAGTCGTCAGTTCGGTATTATTGAAACAAGAAGGTTCTCATCAGCAACCTATTTGTTATACCAGCCATATCCTGAAGGGGGCGGAATTCCGTTATACGAGTGAGAAGTTGGCGTATATCCTAGTACTAACCGCCCGCAAATTAAGGCCGTACTTCTTGGCTCATCCCGTCACCGTTCTAACACACAGCGAATTGGGTAAGGTCGTCACTAAGCCAAATTTCTCTGGAAGATTGGCCAAATGGGTAGTAGAACTAAGCGAGTATGATATTCACTACCAACCTCGAACGGTTATCAAGGCCCAAGCACTCGTTGATTTTGGCGAGTACCTTGCGGCGCGGAAGATGGTTCGGCAACAAAGGAGGAGGGATCAGAGGCATGGAATATATTCGTAGACGGTTCTTCAGGATCTACAGGCAGCGGCGTTGGTATCTTATTAATTTCCCCGGAGGGTGAAGAAACTCGATTAGCAGTTCGCTTGGAATATCGGGCATCTAATAATGAAGCGGAATATGAAGCCATTCTAGTGGGACTACAGGCTGCTAAAGCAGTGGGGGCTTCTTCCATTGTGATCCACTCGGATTCCCAGTTGGTAATATCACAACTTCAAGGTTCTTTTGCGGTTCGGGAGGAAAGGCTGCATAGGTATTTGAAGACTTTTGAGAAAGAAAAAAGCTCAATTTCTCGAGTCCTCTTGAAGCAAATCCCACGGGAGCATAATGGGAAGGCAGATGAATTGGCTCGGATGGCTAGCACTATGGGAGGAATAAAATCCTCGGAAGCGATCCATACGAGAGTTCATACTTCCTTAGCAATATGCAGCGTGGAGGGAGACGTACCTGAATCAAGCCTAACTCTTGATTGGAGGACCGACATCATAGCTTATTTACGGCACGGGGAGATCCCTGAAGAGAAAATAGCGGCATCCACTTTAATAAACCGAGCTAAACGGTTCATCCTCTTAAATGAAGACCTATACAAGACCTCTTTTGGGCGACCCTTGTTAAAATGCCTGGGAAACGAGGATGCGGAATGGGTACTCCGGGAGATCCATGAAGGATGCTGCAGCAATCATTTAGGAGGGAGAGCTTTAGCAAGAAAGGCTTTATTGGCAGGATACTTTTGGCCTACTCTTCAACAAGATGCTGCTCATATAGTGTAGACCTGCATCGCTTGTCAGAAGCATAGCAGACTGCTTACGAGCGGCCGGTGAGTTAATGAAAGCCGTAATCTCTTCTTGTCCTTTCGATCAATGGGGAATAGATATAGTGGGCCCGATCGTGCACACCTTTACAAAGGAAGTTTTGTTAGTAGGCTGTGGATTATTTTTCCAAATGGGTGGAGGCGAGCCCTTAGCCAAAATTATCGAGAATGTCGTAATACGTCTGATTCTTATGGAAAAATATCATTTGTCTGTATGGTATTCCTCGAAAAATAGTCAGTGACAATGGACGACAGTTCCAAGGAAAAAAGATCCAAGAGTGGTGCCCAAGTCTCAACATTTAGCAGGCTTTCACTTCGGTAGCCCATCCTCAAGCAAATGGGCAGGTGGAGGTAACTAACAGGATCCTCATTCAAGGATTAAAGACTAAGTTGGGTGCTCGGAGGGAAACTGGGTAGAAGAGTTACCCATCCTGTGGGCCTATCGAACCACACCAGACAAAAACGGAGAAACTCCCTTAGTTTGGTATACGGGCTAAGTCGTATTCCGGTTGAGGTTTTGTTGAATAGCGCTCAGATAAAGACATACGAACCAAATCAAAACCAACTTATCCGAAGCACCGAATTGGACTTGGTGGAGGAAAGGCGGGAGATGGCACGGAGGCGAGCGGAATTTTACAAGCAAAGAGTACAGCGAGCCTTTAATAAGAAAGTGGTGCCTCGGAGATTTCAAGAAGGAGATTGGGTTTTACAGAAAAGTCAATCACTGAGACCCCGGAAAGTTGGCTCCCAACCGAAGGACCTTGAAATAACACGCTACAGAAAGGTGGTCGATATTATATGAAGGATGACCAAGGCAAAGAGCTTCCACGACCTTGGAATGCCCTTCATTTAAAACTCTTCCACACTGTATGAGAAATATGGAATAGAAGAAGAGAAATTATGAAACTCCGAAGGAAATGCTTCTTGAATTGATTGCGTTCATTAGATGCCAAATATTTTCCAAATTTCATTAAGGGGCTACTTATAAAAGCAATACAGTATTGTTAATAAATCTTGAGGAAGAAGAGGAAAAATAGAGAGGAAATTCACATGTCAAAATGGGATATTAAATTACAGCTTAAACCGGTCGGGAGGATAATGTTGAAAGTCAGCCTCCCAATTTAAAGAAAATGAAGGATAGGTTGGAGGAGGCAACCCTTGGGCGGCATACTGCCGAACCGCATCATTAAATCCATCTTGATAGGTGGAACGCATTAAAATGATGAGTCGCTCCTCGCAATTCGGACGGTCAGGGCTTCGCTCTCGATGCAACCTCTCGCATGTTTCTTGTTGTTCTCGAAGGTTTCGACGCACGTCCACATAGCGCCGCGACACCTCCATAATAACATCGGCCAAGATGGAGACATCATCGGCTCGGGAACTTTGGTCCCGCTGCACAAGGTGCGTCATCTCCACCATATTTTGATGCATGGAAGCTGAAATCCCCTCCACTGCTTTGGAATACGATCTGGTTCGGGCAAGTTCAGAGTTCATCCTCTGGAGGGAAGTTTCTTGCCTGCGTAGACGGGCATGAGCATGCGCCCGGGAATTTATAAGGGATGAGTTTTCTTGTACCTCCTTGCACAAGCGGGTGCGAAGGTCCCCTATCTTATCTTGTGCTCGTTGATATTGAACCTGAAGATGAGCGATGGCGTCAGAATCTTGTTGCTTCCCCTTGAGGAGCTCGCACCGCTCTTGAAGACGAGTAACTCTTGAGCCGAGGAAGATTCTGTTAAGAGAGGCCGACCGACTTCGCCGGGGACGAGGGTTCGCCGCCTGGACATGGTTGCGCCTTTAAGGCTGCGATAGTGTCAGCATCCTTCTGAATTTGCTGGCGAGCTTCGGCTAATTGCTCTTGGCACAGGTGCAATTGTTGTAGCAGGAGTCGTTCTCGATTTTGAGCATCCGCCAAGCCTTCCCGTTGTTGACGCTCCCATTTCTTAGGCTTGAACTTGGTATTGATGAAGAAGCGATCCAATTCTTTATGGTTGGTCGGGCTGCATACCGGTCGTAGGAAAAGAAATTGGTCGACTAGACAAAGCTAAGGAATGAGTAAAGAAACATACCAAGTCGAGCATGGCGCGAGCCTTCCATGCGAGAACCACTTCCTCTAAGTTTAGAATCAAGACTCAGGGAGAAAGGGAAGAAGGCGGGATGGAAGATCTTTGAAGGAGGAACCTCTCCTATAAAGGAGAGAAGGAGGGTGGTATCCATCGGTTGAGAATGGAAGAGAGAGCGCATCATTTGGGCTGGCCCACGGAGGTGGTAGTCGGGGCGAGATCCATAGTTCTTAGGGAGGATATGTGTCTTCTTAGGGTTGGGGGTTGAGTCACGGAAGGAAAGGCGGAAGGAGGTTGATCGAAGGAAGGATCTTGAGGCAGCGAGAGGATGAGCATTGTGGAGGAGCCTTGATAGGGATGCAAGAAGTAGAGAAGCCACAGTTAGGGCCCACAGGAGGAGAGGATTCTGCGGCAATGAGCGAGGAAGTTAGCGGTGAAGGGATATCCACCGCCATGGGTTCAGAAAAGGAAGGACGGGCCGGGGAAAGGGAAGACAAAGGTGATCCATCCCCTGTCATTGGCTGACATGGGAATACACCTTCCCCAGGTTCATCCCCAGGTTGCGGGGAAGAAGAAGGTGATTTCTGAACATCGTTGGCGGAAGGAGAAAGAGTGGGAAAGTTAGGGCTTGTAAGGACCCTGGCTTCCTCCGGGATGGGGGTAGTGAGGGTCGCCGTAGGAGGAAAGGGAGAACGGCGAGGTGAATCGGGTATGATGGTGATTGGGGAAGGTGAAGCGGAAGAAGAAGCGAAGGGATGACCAACATCCCATTTGCGATTCGGATAGCTGCCCGCTATCTCCTAGAAGAAGTTAGAATGCATCTTGGGGGTCTGAAAAAGAAAAGGAAAAAGAGGGGTTGGGAAGAAAGAATCGGGGAAACGAGGTTTGGCGGTGGCGGAGCAAACAAATGAAGAAGAAGGAGACCAAAAGGCGAAGGGAGGAAGATGGTAGGAGAAACGAAGACCAAAGAACCCCCTATAAAAGGGGGAAGAATGGGCTTGTAGCCATTAGTGGGCCTCTCGTCTGTGGTAAAAGGGAAAGAAGGGTTTATATTTCTAAATGGCCCATTATGTACTAAAGCCCCCCATTTGTAGAAGAAGGGGCGGACATAGGCGTCCCCCCCCCCCTTTTTAGGAGGGGAACCAAAGAGGAATGATATGAAGGCGTTGCCTCCTTTATGCTCATTGCCCTGGTGCTATATATAAAAATTTCTATCCCCGCAAAGAAGAGCGGAAGATATCCCCGTGTGGTGGTGGAACGAAAGAACCGATATCCTTCGGTTATTATTTACTCTATATAAAAATTTCTATCCCCGCAAGGTAGAGCGGAAGATATCCCCGTGTGGTGGTGGAACGGAAGAACCGATATCCTTCGGTTATTATTTATTCTATATATATATAAATTTCTATCCCCGCAAGGAAGAGCGGAAGATATCCCCGTGTGGTGTTGGAACGGAAGAACCGATATCCTTCGGTTATTATTTACTATATATATAAATTTCTATCCCCGCAAGGAAGAGCGAAAGATATCCCCCTGTGGTGTTGGAACAGAAGAACTGATAACCTTCGGTTATTATTTACTCTATATAAAAATTTCTATCCTCGCAAGGAAGAGCGGAAGATATCCCCGTGTGGTGGTGGAACGGAAGAACCGATATCCTTCGGTTATTATTTATTCTATATAAAAATTTCTATCCCTGCAAGGAAGAGCGGAAGATATCCCCGTGTGGTGTTGGAACGGAAGAACCGATATCCTTCGGTTATTATTTACTCTATATAAAAATTTCTATCCCCGCAAGGAAGAGCGGAAGATATCCCCGTGTAGTGGTGGAACGGAAGAACCGATATCCTTCGGTTATTATTTACTCTATATAAAAATTTCTATCCCCGCAAGGAAGAGCGGAAGATATCCCCGTGTAGTGGTGGAACGGAAGAATCGATATCCTTCGGTTATTATTTATTCTATATAAAAATTTCTATCCCCGCAAGGAAGAGCGGAAGATATCCCCGTGTGGTGGTGGAACGGAAGAACCGATATCCTTCGGTTATTATTTATTCTATATAAAAATTTCTATCCCCGCAAGGAAGAGTGGAAGATATCCCCGTGTGGTGTTGGAACGGAAGATCCGATATCCTTCGGTTATTATTTACTATATATATAAATTTCTATCCCCGCAAGGAAGAGCGGAAGATATCCCCGCGTGGTGTTGGAACGGAAGAACCGATATCCTTCAGTTATTATTTACTCTATATAAAAATTTCTATCCCAGCAAGGAAGAGCGGAAGATATCTCCGTGTGGTGGTGGAACGGAAGAACCGATATCCTTCGGTTATTATTTATTCTATATAAAAATTTCTATCCCCGCAAGGAAGAATGGAAGATATCCCCGTGTGGTGTTGGAACGGAAGAACCGATATCCTTCGGTTATTATTTACTCTATATAAAAATTTTTTCTATCCCCGCAAGGAAGAGCGGAAGATATCCCCGTGTGGTGTTGGAACGGAAGAACCGATATCCTTCGGTTATTATTTACTCTATATAAAAATTTCTATCCCTGCAAGGAAGAGCGGAAGATATCCCCGTGTGGTGTTGGAATGGAAGAACCGATATCCTTCGATTATTATTTATTATATATACAAGTTTCTATCCCCGCAAAGCGGAAGCTATCCCCGTATGGTGGTGGAACGGAAGAACCGAAATTCATTCGGTTAATACTAAAAATTTCTATCCCATGAGCGAAGATATCCCGTGTGGTGGTGGAGCGGAAGAACCGAGATCCCTCGGTTATATATCACTTTTGTCCCGAAAAGGGAGGAAGTTGAAGTCCTTGTTTAACCCTATATTGTTTTATCCTTGCAAAATAGCGAACTAATTCATTCGATGATTCTATATCCCAAGCAGTTATAAAAGCGGAAGAGCGAAATATATCTCCGTTATAGGTAAGTTTATGTGGATCTGGAAGAAGTAAAGTATGGTACAATGCAAGATATCAAGAAAGAAGACAAAGGAAAGTTCATGGATGCAAAAGAATTACATATTCGAGTCATCTACTGAGGAAGAATAACAAAGCATTATATATCCGGCGTTCTGTTCTTTGCTAGGAGGGACAGAGGGATGTCCCTTGTAGGGTTGAGGTTGGCACAATAGTTGGCGCCGGTAGGACTGCTGCAGGAAGGTCTGCCTGGCCAATTCCTTTTGGGACCCTATCAGTTGTTGGCGCAGGGAACGATTATGGGTGGAAGTTTCCTCCAGCTGTTGCTGTAAACACTCCACTTGTTCCTCCAAGATAGTTATGTATCGGCGATCATTTATCTGTTCTTTAGAAGGCGAGGAACTGCTGCCCTGTTCCGATATTCTGTCCATGGCAAGCAAAGGAAAAAGGAGAATGATGGAAGCTATCAGGTAAAGGTCGGTGGTTTTTATGGCGACGAAGGGGAAGAGTGCATTCATTGGTAGGAGAAGTAGGGACCATAAATGCCAGTAAAGCAGAGGAAACGTGGGGGCAGTAGTGGGAAGGTTGACGGGACTACAATTGTAATTAAGAGGGTCCGAATCCCCGAGACATGATAGAAGAAGGCATGTTCGGATCAGATTACCGTCCTTTTGGAAGACAGAAACATTACTTCTACAGGAAAAAGACAAAAACGGATATCATTTGCCTCCCTTATTTTTTATTAACATATTTGAAACGATTACATTAACTTGATCTACAAAGATTTTCCATGATTACTCCTAACAGAAGAAGCGGGAGATGTCTCTTTGGGGGGAGAAGGAGCTAATATGACTCTGAAGCGTTCGCCTTGAGGGGGAGGAAGAACTGGTGGACCTTCATCGAAAGAGGAAGGATGAGTCCTCGCCGGGGGAACTGGGACGAAAGCGATCTTGGTGGAAGTGGGGAAGTTCAATGGCGGACGAGGATCTCCCATCGTGTATACCCACGTGAAGGAGGATTCCACACCCGATTCGGAAGGAGGGTAAAGGAGCGCAGAAGGACCTCCCTGCCGGAGGGGTGGGAGTTGGTCGGAGAGGCGGATATGGAAGGGGGCGGAAGGCTGAAGTGGCAGTTGAGCAGGTCTCCGAATCTTCAATATCCTCAGAGACCCAGTCTTCTAGTTCAAAAGATTCTGACTCTGAAGAAACTTCGATGGGATGCCCTGCTGAAGCCATAATAAGAAGATAGCAGGACGAAGGCATGGGGGACGAAGGATTTATAATGGAAGGAAAGAGGCAGAGAGGTTGGGAAAGGGAAAGAAGGCGAAGAGATTGATACCATTTCCAAGCGAGAGAGAAATAAGGAAGATCAACAAGCAGGAGCTATTTAAAGCATCGCCCGAACCGGAATCGGGGCGGGTATGAATGATGTCGGGTAAAGACCTTTCGAGCGAATTCCCAAACTGAAACCGGGACGGGTGTGAATAATATCAGACAACATACTCCCAGTAGATTCCCAAACCGAAAATGGGGCAGAAGCGGATAATGTCATTCAATATCGCTTCCATAAGCCCGAACCAATGAAGTGATTACACCATCCTATACAAGAAGAGAGAAAACGGTATAAAAAAAAAAGGAGTTTTAAAAGGGGTCCAGAATTCTCGACCCGTTAAGAAGCATGCCAAGAAGATGATAACTAAGCCTATAAAT
The DNA here is from genome assembly GCA_025175895.1 of Wurfbainia villosa. Taxonomy (NCBI): domain Eukaryota; kingdom Viridiplantae; phylum Streptophyta; class Magnoliopsida; order Zingiberales; family Zingiberaceae; genus Wurfbainia; species Wurfbainia villosa. Next base: position 31,323,761 of record CM045986.1, read on the forward strand.
AAATTCATCATTCAGAGGCAGAAGAGAGGCTATTGATAAACTTATCAAAGAAGGAGAATAGTATAAATTACAATTCAAAGAGTTCGGGCGGACAGTTAGCTAGCGCCTCTGTGGGATCTAAATAACTAGTATTCGTGCCAGGAGGCGGGTATCCTCGCTCGACATTTTGAGCTGAAGACCCCTCAAACTCTAGTATAAAGAAATCCACCCCTTTCTTGACATAACGCCTCTTGAGGTCGCCTTCCTGCTCCTTTAGTCGGTCCTAATATTGAGCCACCTGAGTTTGACTTTCCGCCAATTTGATCACCAAAACATCTCTCTCGGTGGCTGCTTTTATAGCTCGCTGTCCTAAGGCTGAAAGAGCTTCAAGATACTCATGTTGGAAGATGGATTGCTGCTGGGCCACCGGTGATAAGGTTCGGGGAAGAGCCGTTACTGCAAAGGAAAGTTCCTGACACTTCTTTACACAGGATTCCCTGGTAATGGCCCAGGCTTGACGTTCCAGGTTAAGGCGGTTGCATTCTTGTTGAAGCTGTGAGATAGTAGCCGCAGAGTCAGCATCCTTGAGCATGGCATCCATAAGATATCTTTTATACTCCTTCAGTTCCTGAGTCAGGATGTCTACCTGCTGCAGCTCACTAGATTGCAAGAAGAGGCACTGTTCTAGTTCTTCATTTTTTCGTTGCAGTTCCTCTTTCTCACTTCGAACCAAGGCTAGTTGCATCGTGGCGTCTTCGCATTGACCCCTAAAGTCCACCTCCTTTGCCTCTTGTTCGTTTAATCGTCGTGCGAGCTCTTTCTGTTGCGACACGGCGGCAAAATGGCGAGTCTCCACACTAGATTGGAATCGGGCTAGGTGGACTACCATGTTGTTATGTTGAGTGGAGGCCTAAAAGGAGAGGAAAATTATCAGCCTACATCAGTATAGGGAAATACCCATAGCAAAGAGGAGGAGAAGAAGGAGTAAATACCTCTACCAGCAGTTTGCCCACTTGCTCACACGGGCCTTGTATACCCGACTGGTTAAAGAATTTTACCTCCGAAGGATGCCGAATTTTTAGCAAAGATCCCAGAGAGGCCCTTAGAGGAACCGGAAGGGAAGGGTCTTCTCCTTCCGAAGAAGATGGGGGCCTGGTACGGCGAAGAGGGGTAGGAACGGTTCTCGAGTCGGACGGCGTTGAAGCTTGGAGGGATTCCGCATGAGGAGGCCGGAGTGAATTCTGCGGAGGGAAGAATGCACCGGGAGGGAGAATCCCCTCCTTGGGGAGCTAAAGAAGAGGCAGGGGAGGTGTTGCCTTCCCTTCGGGGTTCATAAATGATTAGGGGTCGAGCTTCCGGCTGGTGGGAAGACAAGGGAAGGAGAGACGATGAACTTGAAGCTCCTTTCTTGATAAGTCGCAGCTTCTTCCGAGGAGATGATGGAGCTGCTGTGGATTTTCCTCTTTTAGTCAGGGTCTTCTTGTTACGTATTGCTTGACGGTGGACATGGGTCTTATTGATCTTCATTTATCTTGCATAAAGATATACTGGTAAGAAAGATGAATGCACTAAAAAGGAAGTCACATTGCAGGATAAAGGTCACCCTACCTATAGCAACCGAAGTCATCAAAGGTAGAGGAGACAATCCAAAGTGGCTTAAGAGGGGAGTTTCTAGCAGATGGTTCGGCGATGTCGGCTCTCCTAAGACTCTATACACTTCCGGGAAGGGACATTTGGTCCTCATTTCCCGGAAAGAAGGCAATTCAGGAAGGTCTATCTTCCAAGTATCAGAGTAAGGTAAAGACTCTGGGAGTTGTACAAAGAAATATAAGGCTTCCCAACCCTTGTGGGAAGTAGGAGTTCACGGGGTGGCAGTCGGAACGACTAGACAGATAGAAGAGGCCTGCCTTAGAAGACTTTAATTGGAAGAAGCAATGGAATATTTCGGGGGTCAAAGAGAGGTTCAAATGTTGGAACACTATGTGGGCTCCCAATAGAATCCAGAAGGAGTTGGGGGTGAATTGGTTCAGAGGTAGTCCATAGAAGTTTAGGAGGTCCAGATAGACTGTAGTGCTTGGCGAGGATAGGCCGTTAAGAAATTGTTCATAAAAAAAGTATGTCAAGCCGGGAGGAGGTTTATGAGCTCGATGCAGTTTGGTC